>OU342743.1:387236528-388523307 GCA_910589775.1 Avena eriantha
CATCTCTAAACTTTAGCAGAACTCTGACCAAAAATCTCACAGCCGTTTTTTTTATCGATCGAAACAGCCTCACTCAGGGACAGAGCTGTCTGTCCCTAGGCGTGGGTGCAAGCGACGTGGAAACAGGCAGTTGGGCCAGCCACCCTGGCGAGCGGCAAGAGCACCAAGCGCAAGCTCGTCTCTCTTTTTTTTTACTTCGTACTGAAGGAAAACTCATGGGCAAGGGTTGCTTTCTCTCACATACGTTGCTTGGAGCTGAGATTTGGTAGTTGACATTGGATTGCTTTTTCTTAAACTGATCCAGCAAGTAGCTATCGGAGTATTGGTGGATTTGTACAAGGACTCCACGTATGAGCTAGGATTGGTACCGGTCCAACAAGTAGCAATTGGTTGCCTTTTTTTTTGTCAAACTCACAATCGGATCTGTACCGAACAACCCAAGCGCGGGCAGCACGCGCGGAGACTTCCTCGATCGCGAGCGGATCACCCTGACTCGTACGGCGGCTGCCCCTTTTTTTATAACTGCAAACCGAATCAGATCTGGATGCTTGAACTCGATCGGATCTGATTCCGATCTACCTCAAGAACTCGCCTCCCAATGTCTTCTCTAAACAAAACTGATCTGTAAACTACTTGTAGAAAAATAGTCCACAGATGATCCAAAAACACGCTGTGATCAACGAGAGCTCTGATACCACCTGATACTGATCAGCCGATGATCCTTTAGATTTGTCCCGATCTTTCACAACGAGTCAACCAGATAGATGATCTCCCAATAACGCTGAAGAACGTCACCTAAAGAAGAGGAACGAATCCAGCAAGTAACGTGATGAAGATCACCACGCCTCAAACCTGAGCACGACAATCCTTGATGAACACAAGAACCTCCGCAGCAATAATAATCTGATAACGGTATCGCCGTCCCCGGAGGGATGATACACGGTGGAGCACGATATAGTTTTTAGACTAAACAACTGAACTCCCCTAAACCCTAGGTGGCTGGCTCCTTTATATAGGAGGCCTACAACTAGTCGGTTGGATAGACCCAAACCGAACACACAAACGGACTCGAACCTAACATGGACTCGGACTCAATAACATCGCAAAATATTTGACACAACCTTAGACTTATCATTACATGTCGTAGGTCGTCCTGGCGTGCCAATCATCAATGGGATGCGTCCGCATCACCTAGCTTAGTGGAGTCCTAAATTTAGGCTTCACCTCCTCCTTCATGCCCATATCAAAGATCCTCCTCCTCGTCATGAACGTCATGAACGTCAACAACGACACTATGGTCATCACGAGGCGCCTCCTCCACATCAACAAAACTTGGAACGTCAAGTGATACAAGTTGAGCGACGCCCACCACGTCAAGAGGCTCATGACCATGTTCTTCGCCATGAGGCCCATGTGCCTAACCAACATCACGAACCGAGCAATGAGCCTCCTCTTCGTCATCAACCGCATCAAGAGGCTACACACCTTTGCCACCATGAGGCCCAAGTACCTCAACCACGTCATCAACCGCGCCAAGAGCAAGAGCAAGCTCCTCCTCAACAACAATACAAAGAGCAATCTCCACAACAAGGACGCGAGAACCAAGTTCCACCTTCCCAACTACAAGATCATCAACAAGGTCACCAAGCTCGTCGCAATGACCGCAGCGATGAAGAAACTTTTGGCAAGCTCAAGTTCACAATGACCAAGTTCACCGGATCCAATGACCCCGAAGAATACCTCTCGTGGGCACTCAAAGTCGACAAGATCTTCCGCATGCACAACTATAGCAACGAGAAGATGGTCGCCATGGCTTCGCTAGAGTTTGATGATTACGCCAACCTTTGGTGGGAACAAGTTCAAGTTGCTCGTGATGCAAGACAAGAACCGACAATCACAACTTGGCATGACATGAAGGCTCACATGAGATCCCGGTTTGTCCCCGCGCACTACACGCGTGACCTCTTCAACAACCTTCAAGCTCTTCGTCAAGGGACAAAGACCGTGGAAGAATACTTCAAGGAAATGGAACTCAACTTGATTCGCGCCAACATTGAAGAGCGCATAGAGCAAACAATGGCATGTTTCCTTATTGGCTTGAATCACCCAATCAAGCGCATCGTCGTGTTCCAAACATACAACACCATGGTTGAGCTTGTGCACATTGCAACAAAGGCTGAACGTCAAGTGCAAGAGGATATCAAGTACAACAAGCCCAAGATGTACTTCACCTACAAGCAAGCTTCAACCGCTACACCAACAACTTTCAATGGTAGCTCCTCAAGTACCTCCAAGCCGTCCTTCAAGCCCACACTAACTCAAGGAAAACTGCCACAAGTGGCAAGCAAGCAAAGAGTGATACACCTTTCAACGGTGAATACTACAAGTGTGGAGGTAAAGGACACAAGTCGGCCGAATGTGGAAAAAAGAAAGTCTTGTTCATCCATGACAATGGTGATGAAGAGTACTTGAGTGAAGATGAGTTTGATGCCCGTGTCAAGGAAGCAATGGCAAGGCAACGAGTGGAAGATGATCAAGAACTCCTCTTGTGTGAACATGACGCAAGTCCATCGCTTGTCGTCACAAGGATCTTGACCACTCAAGCACAAGAGCATGAAGACCAACGCTCCAATATCTTCCAAACACGAGCCGGCATCAATGGAAAATCTATCAAGGTGATCATTGACGGAGGGAGTTGCCACAACCTTGCTAGCACCGAGTTCTGTGAGAAGCTCAACCTTACCCTCCATCCACACAAGCACCCCTACCATGTGCAATGGCTAAGTGACCAAGGGTCCGTGAAGATCAAGCATACCGTATCGGTCTCCTGCGCCATTGGTCCTTACAAAGATACGGTGGAATGTGATGTAGTTCCTATGACAGTTTGCCACATGATTCTTGGTCGACCATGGCAATTTGACAGGGCTGCCCAACATGATGGTCGCACCAATATATACACCTTCTAATGGCTCAACAAAACATGTGTTTTGCAACCGATGACTCCTAGCCAAATAATTGCGGACAATGCAAAGGCTTTAGCGAGGGCGCAAAGCACAACACCTACTTGTGAGAAGAGCGGTGAGAGAGAGACCCACCTCATAGTGAGTGAGAGCCACAAGCCAAATTCGAGTGGAAAAACAAAGAGTGTTCTCCTTGCCACCAAAAGTGAGATGAGAGATGTTCAGAACAACCCATCCATCTTGCACTATGTCCTCCTTTGCAAGGGACTAGCGCAAGGAACTAACGAATTAACCAATGTTCCTACATTTTTGATGAGTGTTTTGCAGGAATTCAAGGATGTGTTCCCCGAGGAGCTTCCACATGGACTACCTCCTCTTCGCGGCATTGAACATCGCATCGACCTCATCCCCGGTGCACCACTTCCCAACCGCGCCGCTTACCACACGAACCCGGAGGAGACAAAGGAGATTGAACGTCAAACCAACCAACTCGTCTCCAAAGGTTTGATCCAAGTTAGCACTAGTCCAAGTGCCGTACCCGTGATTCTTGTTCCAAAGACAGATAATATGTTACGGTTATGCATGGACTGGCGTCCAATCAATGCTATCACCGTGCGTTATCAACATCCCATACCACGTCTCGATGACATGCTTGATGAGTTGTGTGGAGCCACTATTTTTTCGAAAAATGATCTTCGTAGTGGTTACCATCAAATACGCATGGCTGAAGGTGATGAGTGGAAAACCGCCTTCAAGACCAAACTTGGTCTCTATGAATGGTTGGTTATGCCCTTTGGTTTATCAAATGCCCCATCCACCTTCATGCGCCTTATGAATCACATCTTGCGTTCTCTCATTGGAAAAAGTGTTGTTGTCTGTTTTGATGATATTCTTGTTTATAGCAAATCACTTGAGGACCATATAACACATGTCAAGGAAGTTTTGCAAATCCTTCGACATGAAAAGCTTTATGCTAATCTTCCCAAGTGCACTTTTGCTAAAGACAAGTTGATTTTTCTTGGATTTGTCGTTTCTTCGAAGGGAATTGAAGTTGATGTTTCCAAGGTAAAGGACATAAGAGATTGGCCCATACCAACAAATGTGAGTGAACTCCGAAGTTTTCATGGGTTGGCCGGCCGGCTTCTATCGTCGCTTTGTGAAAGACTTTTCAACCATTGCTTGTCCCCTTAATGAATTGACCAAAAAGAATGTCACCTTCGTGTGGGGCAAAGCACAACAAAAAGCTTTTGATGAACTTAAAAAGAGGCTCACCGAAGCACCTCTTCTTGCTTTACCAGGTTTCACAAAAACTTTTGAGATAGAGTGTGATGCTAGTGGTATTGGCATTGGAGGAGTCCTTATGCAAAACGGACGTCCTATAGCCTACCATAGCGAAAAACTTGATGGTGCTCGCCTTAACTATCCGATTTATGACAAAGAGCTTTTTGCCTTAGTTCGTGTCCTTCAAGTTTGGCAACACTACCTTTGGCCCAAGGAATTTATCATACATTCCGACCACGAGTCGTTGAAATATCTCAAAGGCCAAGCTAACTTGAGCAAGAGACACGCTAAGTGGGTTGAGTTCATGGAGTCTTTTCCGTACATTGTCAAGTATAAGAAGGGCAAAGATAATGTAGTTGCGGACGCATTGTCTTGCAAACATACAAGCCTTCTTACGCGACTTGAAATCAACGTGTTGGGTTTTGATGAAATAAAATCTTTGTATGCTTCCGACCCGTTCTTTGAACCAATTTTCCCAAAGTGCTGCAATGACAAGGGAGTTGATGATTTCTATTTGCATAAGGGCTTCCTTTTTAAATATAACAAGCTATGCATTCCGAAGTCGTCGCTTCAACTTTTGCTTCTCCAAGAATCTCATGGTGGAGGCCTTATGGGTCACTTTGGTGGCGACAAGACATTGGACATGCTCTCCAATCACTACTTTTGGCCCAAGATGAAGCGAGACGTGGAGCGCTACGTTCAACGATGCACGGCATGTGTTCAAGCTAAGTCGCAAGCTAATCCCTATGGTCTTTATATGCCATTGCCTATTCCTCATACACCTTGGTCCGACATTAGCATGGATTTCGTGTTAGGATTGCCTAGATCCAAGCATAGTCATGATTCTATATTTGTTGTTGTGGATCGTTTTTCCAAGATGGCACACTTCATACCGTGCCATAAGACTGAAGATGCTTCACATGTTGCAAATCTGTTTTTCAGGGAAATCGTCCGTCTTCACGGTGTGCCAAGGACAATCGTCTCCGACCGCGACGTCAAATTCATGAGCTACTTGTGGAAGACCCTCATGGCCAAGCTCGGCGTCAAGCTCCTCTTTTCATCCGCATCACATCCTCAAACTGATGGCCAAACCGAAGTTGTCAACCGAAGCCTCGGAACTCTCCTTCGTGTGTTGATCAAGAAAAACCTGAAGGATTGGGAGGAATGCATTCCACACGCCGAGTTCGCCTACAATCAAGCCAAGCACTCAACAACCAAGATGAGTCCATTCATGATCGTCTATGGTTTCGAGCCCCTCACCGCGCTCGACATCCTACCACTACCTGTCCATGAGCGCACAAACATGGACGTCGAGAAGCGCGCACAAGCTATGAAGAAGCTTCATGAAGAAACAAGAGCAACTATCGAACAACAAGTCCTTCGCCAAGCTTCAAGGTTAAACAAGGACAAGAAGGATATGATATTTGAAGAAGGTGACCTTGTGTGGATACACCTAAGCAAGGACCGCTTCCCCAAGGAACGTGACTCCAAGCTCAAGCCAAGAGGAGATGGTCCCTTCAAGGTCCTCAAACGAATCAACAACAACGCCTACATCATCGACATCCCGACCTCCAAGTACCTTGCAAGCAATACATTCAATGTCAAGGATCTCGCACCCTACCATGGAGATGCTCAAGATGATATCCATGAAGAGTCGAGGACAACTCTTTCCCAAGGGGGGGGAGCTGATGCAGCCCGTCCTACGGATGCTTCCACATCTACACCAACAAGTCCCCCAAGTGGACCCATGACTCGTGCCTGAGCCAAACTCCTCCAAGCTAAGGTGAACTCGCTCCTCTCTTCGTGCCAATTCAATACCTCCTTGGATGGCGTGCTACTTCATAACACTACTTTGTGCAGCATCAGGTACAAGCCCCCGCCGCGTCGACCCACGAGCCTGGAAGCTGCACCTGACCCGAAGCTGCCAGAGCCGGAGTGTCCGGCCTGCCCGAGCCCGGACCTAGCGTGGACAATCAGAAGGTCGAATCGGACACTGCCCGGATACTTCCCGGAGTGTCCGGCCACCCCGGACTGTCCGGTCGATCTGACCCGGACTGTCCGGCCTCCCCGGACAGTCCGGCCCTCTCGACCCAGAGTGTCTAGCCCAAGTGATGGGCCTGCGAGCCTAGCTGGGCCCTATGGCCCATGTACCCCTCTACTTTGCCCAGAACTCTACTTTAATGCCTGAATTACCCCTGAACTTGTGGCTGGCCTATATATAGACCCCTACCTCCATTGTAAACCCTAGGCATGATATTGGAATTAGTGGAAACCCCTTTGTGGATCTATCTAGTTCTTGCCTCATGCTCCTTGACTAAGGAGCACCAATATCCCCAAACCTCGTTGGAGTTTGCATTGTGCCTCCGCGTTGTACAAGGCCTAGGCATCGGTGTCCCTTTGCCTAGACGTCAAGATCTCACTGAGTCTCCATCTCGCCATGCCGGTTTGAGAGAGAGTCCTCTGCCCGACGTCGATCCTAGGGATTACGCCGGACCGGTCACCGCCGGTGTGAGCTACTGGTGTTTATCGTGGTTTTGCGTGTGTGTGTTTATTGCGTTCTTCGTGCGTGTGTTCGTCGTGTTCATCCTTCCCTCCTTCCCCCGCACTCCACCCTCGATTTGAAAGGGAATTGTGAAAGATCGGGCCACCCTAGAGGTTTGCCCTCAACGCTTGAATCAAAGATGTTGATCTATATCTTAGTCAATTGCTTTGAGTGCCACACTAAGACGTTATATGGATTTTTTGAGTTCCCACATTTGGATGATGTTCAAACAATTCCCATGCACTTTGACCTCGCATACGTATTTCGTTTGCGATACTTGAGTTGTGCTAATAGTGTTGTGAACAAGAATGGACATGACACACATGACATGCTCCTCTATCACACACAAACATATGTTGCTTGGTCTTTGTTGTGTGAAGGTACAATTGCTTACGCGTCAACCTCTATGGACAAAGAGTTGACAAGACGAATCGAAGAGAGTTACCTAGGGCTACCCTTCAATGAGCTATCTCTACATTATAAGGTGACTTCTTCTACTTGAGGACTCATGCTATAATCTTCATGAATTGGCTACTCTTTGAGTGTTGTTTCCCCTTTGTTGTGAGCTTTGTAGGCTTCATGGAAGGTGAAGGAACATTGAAGAGTTGCCACATCAAGCTTCTCAAGGACGACTATATGGTGAACCCCAGGATCAAGGAGGTCTCTCGACATCATCTTCTTAGTGATGAGCATGAAGAGTCGAGGACGACTCTTTTTGAAGGGGGGAGCTGATGCATCCCGTGCTGTGGACGCTACTACATCTACAACACCAAGTCCCCAAGATCGTCTGATATGGGGTGGCCCGATCTTCTCAGCAAGCTCTTGTCGATGATATGGTGGATGATAGATAACTAGTGCGTAGCTATGATCTCTCCCGCTCGATCCCTGATGCCAGTGCAACAGATCTCGAACCTTGTAGGATATTCACAACACCACACTCTTCCGCACACAGCCGTGACCACGAACGGTAGTATGCAATCTACTAATTCCCACTGGAACAACAGATCACACTCAATTATAGTTGCTAGATTCGAACACAGGGTAATTACAGAGGTTCTATGAGAGAAACAACTCCAAAATATTTTAACGTGGTCTAAACCCTAACTTGTGACGGCTACGGAGGTTTATATGAGGGCTGGGGCGTCCTCCCCTCTAAACGGGCATAAAACAGCCATAACTTGGCCCAAACTGACTCGGTTCGACTCTAACTGATACGTACCGACCCATATATGGGTTCGGCGTTATTGGCACGCAGTCCAAACGTCGTGGAACACCTCAAACATGTAATTCTTGGTGCGCCATCTCTCACTCTTGCTCATACGTGATTTCCTCATTGCATCCTAGTGCGCATACCTCCCGCTCCTCCCTCGCGCACTTGTTGATATTGGAAATCAGCGCTTGTCCTTCTTGCTGCAACTCTCCTCCTCCTCGCGCAATGCTTGTGTTATCAATAAACCTGATCATACAAAGATGCATAGACTTAGGTAGTATAAAGTTCTCACTAAGTAAAACATCAGGTTCAATTAGGAATGAATTCACCTGATAGTCATTATTGATTTGACTCAATATTTCCTTCCTGTTCAGGTAGTCAGAATCATCATAATCCATGTATATATCCTCATCATCCTCCCTTTCTTCATGAAAAGCCGTCCTCGGCTTTGTGTAAGCTGAAAGTTGGAGAAACAAAAAGAACAACGTGTACGCAAAGTATATGTATATATAACATGTTGTATTATTGTTGTTCACATGAAAAGTATGTCCAGTATACATCAAGCAACTTAAATTGCAGGTATAAGTGAAGTACAAAGAATCATGATCATGGTGAAAAACAACTAAATAGATAGTCATGTTCTTCAATATTAAATTCAGTTTTCTCAAAGAAGATTTATGATCAAATTTGTGAACAAGATCAAACCAATTCAATATGTCTGAAAACCAAATTGAATCATGACATGCTTCAACTGCGCTACTCTGATTATTATGAACATGATCATGTTGTCCAGTATGTAAAATGCAACTCAATTTGCAAATATCAAGGAAGTCTGAAGTAGTAACAAAACTAGACAAAGACTTTTGGGACAAACATAGTGAATATGAAAACTTGGGTCCTATTCTAGCAAGATTAGAACAATCCAACATAGGTAAAATTACTTGTGTTGGTTGCAATATATCAACTAGACCAGAATGTATTTCCATAATATCTGGAACATGAGCTATTGTCCCATAGCAAACATTTTGTGATGTATGGCTGAAAATAGCATGTTTCAGTTCAGCGATTCTATCACAAGTAATGCATATGTGATCCACAAGAAAATTTTCATGCATGCTATATTCACCAATCAGATTGAAAGTGAAACAAGGAGAATATGTGCTAGAATTCTGAAATGAAATTTCAGAAATCTTATCCATAGCACAACTCATACTCATAGGTTCATTTAGCATGATGGAATACACAACATCAGCAGGTGGTATTCGAGCAAGTATTTCCTTATGTGTTATTAGTACCACATGATCAAAATTTGAATTTGGTAAACTATCACATGGTGCTGAAACAGTAGTGCAAGGCAAATCACAAGGAGGCTTCAGTAAAGGAATAGACTCACAATATGTCGCACATGTTGGCTGAAGCTCCAAATCAGTACCAATGTCATTAACAAACTTCTCAACTGTAGTAGGTACTATGACATCCTCCTCAAGTAACAATACCAGATCGTGTGATGCAGGTTGTAAAATAGGCGGCTCCCTTTCTTCAAAAGCAACCTGTACATCACAAGATACAACACTAGGAGTAGACATGATTACATTAGTAGAAATATCCTCACATGTATTAGCATCTACTGCACTGATGTTTTCTTTTTCTCTCAGACTCTTAGAATGGATGCTCTCAACCTCACGTTTAGTGGAATCACACAACTCACTTTTGATAACACTCTCACTCAGCTTGGCTATGTGGCTCTCATTCTCACATGGGTTGTAATGCACATCGTGTTCAAGATGACAAATAATAGAATTGTCACCGTTCATCATGACCTTGTACTTAGCAGACAAACTGAACTCTTTTGTCCTCTCCTTGCGAAGAAGATGATACTCATGAAATTTGTCGGCTGAAATCCTGAGCATAACACGCCTCTTCATGTTCCATTTGAAAGAAATCCTTCAAACAATAGGACATATTTGAGCGTCAAACCTTCTGCTCCAAGGTTCTCCCAATCGTATGTGACAAGAATCAAGTGGTATAGGAGATACATCACAGCGCACAATCTCAGTATGCTCTTTAAAAGTCATAGGAACATCAGCGGTGTGTGAAATCAGCAATGTGCCATATGATGAATGCAAGAGATATGGCATCGCACATGCACATGTGGGTAGCTGCAACTTTTGGATAACTTCAACGCTGATCAAATTAATAGTAGAGTTAATATCAATGGTAATGGAAGCACATCGCTCACCAATCATCACACTATGGTGGAAAAGACCATCACCATCAAAAATACCGCGTTCTTCCTTCCAAAAAGTTCCACTACAATGCCAATTGTCGATGAATTTGTAACTATACGTCTCCACATTATTTGTAACATCACCTGCCTCCATTTTCTGCATCACATCAACACTACTAGAAGACATGATTAGTACATTAGTGCAAAAATCAAAATCAGTATGGTGGAAACTCTCACAACTCACTCACAACTGATAAGAAAGAAGATCTTACCGTTCCAAGTGAATAGAGATGCTCTACCAAACGTAATCAAAGACTGATGCACTGAAATGATGAAGTGAAGATCAAAGGTATAGAGAACGATCACAGGGCACCCAGGGTATTTATGGTGGAGCTGTAGGTATGGTATCCTAACTACACCGCAAACAAGTCCTAGTGCTGATCGTATGACATAGACCCACGGAAACACACACGGTGGAGATAAATGGGGCAATTGCAACTATGAAAATGAGCTCAAAAAAGTAAAGTATGTCGGAGGAATGCTCGTGTTGCAATGCACAAGGAGAGACGCTAGCAATGTCTCAATGAAACGGGCACAAGATTGCTAACTGAGCAGCCCGCAGAGCACTAAGCACGCTAGTCTCGTAGGATAGTTATAGACACAAAGAAAGGCTTACTAAGGCTCACAAGGATAGGTACGCTATGTGGACTCAGTAAAAAAAATTAAGCAAAAAAAGAAAAAAAAAATTCACGCTGGAGCACAGACCTGTCTGCGGTCAGGCGTGAGGCAGCGAGCCGAATTTTTTTTATATTCCGACTCGCCAAGTAGTACACAACCACTTTACTTGGATCGGATCTGACTTGATGGTAGCGGAAAAACATGGTGGAAAACAACTAGAACAACTAGAAAACAAATCTACGAAGAACAGATCTAGATCTAATCTAATAGAGGAACTCGACCAGCAACTATTACTCGAATACGATGTAATCTAGGCTATGGCAACTCTTTTTGTGGGGCTTTTTCTGTATAGGATGAAAAACACTCTCTAATCTCTGGATGGATTGTGGATTGCTTACCGAGGCAACACTGGAGCTCTGATACCAAGATGATATGGGGTGGCCCGATCTTCTCAGCAAGCTCTTGTCGATGGTGATGGTGGATGATAGATAACTAGTGCGTAGCTATGATCTCTCCCGCTCGATCCTTGATGCCAATGCAACAGCTCTCGAACCTTGTAGGATATTCACAACACCACACTCTTGCGCACGCAGCCGTGACCATGAACGGTAGTATGCAATCTACTAATTCCCAATGGAACAACAGATCACACTCAATTATAGTTGGCAGATTCGAACACAGGGTAATTCCAGAGGTTCTATGAAAGAAACAACTCCAAAATATTTTAATGTGGTCTCCACCCTGACGTGGCCTCCTAGTGCGCATGCCTCCGGCTCCTCCCTCGCGCACTTGTTGATATTGGAAATCAGCGCTTGTCTTTCTTGCTGCAACTCTCCTCCTCCTCGCGCAACGCTTGTGTTATCAATAAACCTGATCATACAAAGATGCATAGACTTAGGTAGTATAAAGTTCTCATTAAGTAAAACATCAGGTTCAATTAGGAATGAATTCACCTGATAGTCATTATTGATTTGACTCAATATTTCCTTCCAGTTCAGGCAGTCAGAATCATCATAATCCATGTATATATCCTCATCAGTTACTCTTGTGGTTGCTCTTGTTGGATCACTAGTGCCCTTTCGTGATGACGGTGTGCTTCTTGCCTTGCTCGTGGCCTTGAAGAGAGGTCACCATCATAGCTTGACGTTCCGGCGTGCCGTGGGGAAGGCACATAGTTCGAAGAGGTTCCATCTTCAACCACGGGGGCATCATTGCGTCTTGGAGCACTTGGTTGAAGATCTTGTTGAAGAGGTGCATGACGATGCGAAGAACTTGAAGAGCTTGATGCGTGTGAACGTGGCCTTGCCATGCCGTCCATGAGGCGTCGAAGATTGTCATTTGTTTCGGCGACGGAGCGTTGAAGCGCTTCATTTTGGTGGCCGAAGTTGTGATGCATTGCATGCATTTGTCATTCGAGGCCGTCAAAGTGGTTGTCGATGTTCTTGAACTCGGCTTGCATCTCGCCAAATTGTTCATCTTGTTGCGTCTCAAGGGCTTGGCAACGTTCACGAAACTCTTGGCGCACGATGAAGTGACTTGCACGCGTCATGTATGGACCTTGATCTTCTTCTTGGGGAGGTGGTTGGCTCGACTCACCATGCCTATCCATCATGCAAGACACACAAGTATGGTATATGGAAGTAGAATATGGTGGTGTTAGCCTTGTACCTCACCTTGGGGATTGCACCAAACTAGAAACCACAAGTGAGAGCTATAGCGTGCAAAGTGGAATTGCAAAGAAAACTCACACTAAACAAAGAACTAACTCTCAAAAGCTTGTTGGTGGTAGGTTAGGATTGTGGAAAGCCAAAGAACCAACCAAAAGAAAAGGGTTAGTCAAATGTGGGTAAAATCCAACAAAACTCAAGTCAAAGGCGAAGGTCAACAACTCAAAAGGGTGACGGGAACCTACGACTATCTACACACACGTGGAGAAAGTTGGGATTGACACCACTATGAAAATGAGCACACAAAATGTCCTAACGAAGACTAAGCTCGTTGTCGTGCCAATGCAAGGAGAGACCGTGGCTTGTTTGCAAAGAAGAAAAATGAGCAACAGATTTGTGCACTTGTCTTGGGCGCTCTTCTTTCTCTCTTGCTTACAAGCTTTGAGACTGATATGGGGTGGCCCAATCTTCTCAGTAAGCGGATGGCGATGATGATGATAAATGATAAATAACTAGCGCGTAGCTATGATCTCTCCCGCTTGATCCCTGAAGCCAGTGCAACAGATCTCGAACCTTGTAGGATATTCACAACACCACACTCTTGCGCACGCAGCCGTGACCACGAACGGTAGTATGCAATCTACTAATTCCCAATGGAACAACAGATCACACTCAATTATAGTTGGTAGATTCGAACACACGGTAATTCCAGAGGTTCTATGAAAGAAACAACTCCAAAATATTTTAACGTGGAGCGCCCTCATCTATTTAAGGGCCTAAGAGGCGGCGGACTAAGGGTGGATCCGAGTTGGTCCCACCCATCTATGGATACAAACCGACCCAACTTGGGTTCGGTCAAACTGGCTCTGCCGTGGCAGAGTTGTAGTCGCTTTCTCTGCCGCGGCAGCCTGCCGTGGCAGAGTAGGACTCGGTTTTCCTGCCGTGGCAGAGAAACGATGCTTTTCTCTGTTGCGGCAGAGAACGTCCTCCTCTTGTTGATCTTCGTCTTGGACAGCTCCTTGCGCTTCCTCCCTCTTCTCCCTCGCGCATTCTTCATTGATCAACACGCCTGGTTCCATTAGCTCATCGCCCCGTGCTTCACCTTCTTCTCCTAAGTACCTGATCATGCAATAATTCAACGACTTAGGTAGTATAAAATTCTCATTAATTAAAACACCAGGTTCATTAAGAAACAAGTTCATCTATTGTTCTAGTAGCTTGGCACGAGCTCTTGTGATTGTTCCAATCCTTATCTCATTGGATTGACCCTTCTTTGCAATTGGAACATCTTCATTAGCAATTGGGGTAGGTGTAATTGTAGGGATGTCCTCATCATCTCCCCCCCCTTCAAAAGGCATCGACCTCGATGCTCCAAGGTCTTCTCCAGCATATGGTGACAAATCAGCAACGTTGAAGCTGTTGCTAACTCCACCGAACTCCTCATTAGGTATATCAACCGAGTAGGCATTATCATTAATCTTGGCTAACACCTTGTAAGGACCAGCACCACGTGGCTTCAATTTGGACTTTTGAAGTAATGGAAACCTATCCTTGCGTAGATGCAACCAGACCATATCTCCAGGCTCGAACAACACTTCTTTCCTTGCTTGATTCCTTGCAGCAGCAATGTTCTTGCCTTTCTTCTCAATAGCCTCTCGAGTCTTCTCATGTATTTTCTTCACATAATCAGCACGTTTTGATGCCTCCATATCATCTCTCTCATGTAATGGCAGAGGCAACATATCAAGTGGCGTTAATGGCTTGAAACCATACACCACCTCAAAAGGACAAAGCTGAGTAGTTGAATGCATAGCCCTGTTGTAAGCAAACTCAACATGTGGCAAACACTCTTCCCAGTCCCGCAGATTCCTTTTAATCATGGTCCTTAGCAGCTGTGACAATGTTCTATTCACCACCTCCATTTGACCATCTGTTTGGGGATGACATGTAGTACTGAACAGCAGCTTCGTACCTAGCTTCCCCCATAAGGTCTTCCAAAAGTAGCTCATGAACTTCACATCACGGTCAGAAACAATCGTCTTTGGTACGCCATGTAATCTCACGATGTTCCTGAAAAACAGATTAGCAACATGCGACGCATCGTCGCTTTTATGGCAGGCAATAAAATGAGCCATCTTAGAGAACCTATCCACTAACACAAATATGGAATCATGACCTCTTTGAGTTTTAGGTAGACCTAGCACAAAATCCATACTAATGTCTTCCTATGGAGTAGTCGGTGTAGAGAGAGGTGTATACAAACCGTGAGGCTTCAGCTTGGATTTCGACTTATGGCATGTAATACATCGGCTCACAAATCTGTACACATCACACCTCATCTTGGGCCAATAAAAGTGATCAGCAAGCATGAGCAACGTCTTCTCACGCCCAAAGTGACCCATCAAACCACCAGCATGTGATTCCTGCACTAAGAACAAAAGCAACGACGATTCTGGAATGCATAGTTTGTTAGCTCGAAACAAATATCCATCATGTATATGATACTTCTCCCATGCGTTTCTAAGAGCACACAAACGATATAGTTCAGCAAAATCATGGTCAGTTGCATAAATTGCACAAATAGCTTCTAATCCAGGAATTTTCACATCAAGATTGGTTAATAACATGTTCTTCCTAGATAGAGCGTCAGCAACAACATTCTCTTTTCCCTTCTTATAATTAATGATGTAAGGAAAAGACTCAATGAACTCAACCCATTTAGCTAATCTTCTATGCAAGTTTGATTGAGCTTTCAAGTATTTCAAAGCTTCATGATCAGAATGTATGATGAATTCCTTTGGCCACAAATAATGTTCCCAAACCTCAAGTACTCTAACAAGTGCATACAATTCTTTATCATAGATAGAACAATTCAAACGAGCACCAGTCAATTTCTCAGAAAAATAAGCTATAGGCCGACCCTCTTGCATCAAAACGCCACCTATGCCTATACCACTAGCATCACATTCAACTTCAAATTGCTTTGAAAAATCAGGTAAGGCAAGTAATGGTGCAGAAGTAAGCAAACGTTTCAATCTATCAAATGCAATGTCTTGGGCTGTGCCCCATACAAAAGGAACACCTTTCTTTGTCAAATCATTCAAAGGTGCAGCAATGGTGCTAAAATATTTCACAAAGCGCCTATAGAAACCAGCGAGACCATGGAAACTACGCACTTGACTTACATTCATTGGAGTAGGCCAATTCTGAATTGATTCAATTTTAGATTGATCTACCTCTACTCCAAGCTTAGAAACAACAAATCCTAGGAATATGACCTTATCTTTTGCAAATGTACACTTCTCAAGATTAGCATACTGTTTATTATCACGTAACACTTGCAAAATTTGTCTAATATGAGTGCAATGTTCAGATTCGGTGTGGCTGTATATAAGTATATCATCAAAGTAAACAACCACAAAATGACCAATAAACTCTCTCAAAACATGATTCATCAAACGCATGAAAGTACTAGGTGCATTAGTAAGACCAAATGGCATTACTAACCACTCATACAAACTGAATTTAGTTTTGAAAGCAGTTTTCCATTCATCCCCTTCTTTCTTCCTAATTTGATGATAACCACTACGCAGGTCAATTTTAGAGAAAACAGCAGCACCACTCAATTCATCTAGCATATCCTCTAAGCGTGGAATAGGATGACGATATCGAATAGTGATGTTATTAATCAATCTACAATCAACACACATGCGCCAAGTACCATCTTTCTTAGGAACTAAAATAACAGGAACAGCACAAGGCCTAAGAGAAACACGAATGTACCCTTTATCCAGCAACACTTGTACTTGCTTCTGAATTTCCTTAGTTTCTTCGGGATTAGTCCTGTAGGGTGCACGGTTGGGAAGTGTGGCGCCAGGAATCAGGTCCACTTGATGTTCTATACCACGGAATGGAGGCAACCCTGCGGGTACGTCTTCTGGAAACACATCCCCAAAGTCCTGCAAAACAGAAGAGACACCAAGAGAGATAGGGGTCATGTCGTTAGAAACCAATACCTCGCCCTTATACATGAGCACAAGTGTCATGGCTGTAGGATCCTCACGAAACTATCTCATATCCTCCTTGGTGGCTAATATCAATAACCCAGGCACTCTCTCACTTTTCGTTATATCACTCAATGTAGGCTCAATTACATCAGGAACAGCTGTGACACAGTCTCGCCGAGTGGTAGTATCTTCCTTCAAGTTCACCTCTATCTTCTGGCGATAATCATTCACAATTTTTTTGTGGTGTCATGGGCTGCATAGTAATCTTCTTTCCTTTGAATTCCAAGTGATATGTATTGGCTCGGCCATTGTGTTGCACAAGGCGATCATAGAGCCAAGGCCGACCCAATAGGAGGTGACAAACAATCATAGGAACCACATCAAAATCAATAGAATCTTTGTATGGCCCTATTTGAAAATTTACTCATACCATATGATTTACCTTCATCTCACCATTGTTGCTCAACCATTGTATGTAGTATCGCTTGGGATGAGGTAAGTATGTCAAATTCAGTTTGGCACATAATTCCTTACTTGCAAGATTTCTGCAGCTACCTCCATCAATAATGACCTTGCAAGCTTTATTTGGTCCAACTAGAGCTTTTGTTTGGAACAAGTTGCAACACTGGGATTCCTCAACCGGTTGCACACTAAGTACACGTGAAGATACGACAATAGTTGGTGCACGCTGAGCATATGCATCAGCACCAACCTCGCCATCATCAATATCATCATTAGAAGCTTCATCTCCACTTTCTACTTCACCTTGTTCATTAACAAACATAACCTTGCTGTTTGGACAATCTTTCTTGTAGTGACCTCTACCTCCACAAGTGTGGCACACCACATCACGAGTACGTGCAGTAGACATGTTGGAACCCGAGCTAGCAGCAGGAGCAGCGGGTTTCCGAGCATTAGAGCCGAATGAAGGTGTACTTGCTGGCTTGGCCGATGGTGTAAAGGGAACATCAGCTGGTGACGCAGCTGTAGGAGGAGTAGGTCTGGCCGAAAATCTGCTGGAGGATGGAAAATGAGCACGTGACTTCGCCTCTTCTGCCAACTGGGATTCGGCCTCTCTAGCATGATGCAACAACTCATTCATGGTCTCATACTTGTGATGACGAACAATGCTCTTGATTGGAAACTTCAAATTGTTTAGGAATCGCTGCATGGTCATCTCAATGGACTCACGAATTCTAGGACGCTGCATAAGCATTTCCATCTCCATGTAGTACTCATCAACTGTCATGGTGCCTTGCTTCAGTTGCGTTAATTTATCAAAAACTGATCGCAAGTAGTTGGTTGGTACGAAACGAGCTTTCATGATTTGCTTCATCTCGCGCCAATCCCTCACAGGAAGTTCATTGTCCTCCCTCCTATGTTGCACAAGAGCATCCCACCAACATAGAGCATAACCATCAAATTCAGATGCTGCAAGCTTGACCTTCTTGTCTTCTGGATAGTCAAATAAGCGCCAGAGTTTCTCAATCTTCAACTCCCATGTGAGGTAATCTTTAGGATCAATAGAACCATCAAACTTAGGAATTGAAAATTTTGGCTTGCCCAAACCGTCATCAGCAGCTTGGATGAGCACACGTGGACCACGCCCAAGATGGGCAAACCCACGACCATGAGCAGGTGCATGGACAGGGGGAATAGCACGTCCCCTACCAACATGTGGAGAAGCATCAACAGCGCTACCCTCATCAAAATCATCAAAGGCATCATCATGTTGAGGATCTTCCCTTCTATGTAAAGCGGCTGTCAAACCCTCAATGGACTGCTGCAAAGCGGTGACATTAACATCGAGCGTAGCCACTTGCGTTTGGATAGTATCAACCGTCCCAACATGCTGATCTAATCTCATATTCATATCTTGGAGATTCTTGTCAATGGCATATGTCGTGTTAGTAAACACACGTGTCAAGTGGGATTTCAAAGCCTCATATTCACGCCAATTGACGAGCTCCTTATCCTTCTTTTTCTGCAACACAACATCATCATCACTAGTAGACATGATTAGTAGGTTAGTGCAAAAATCAGAATTTGTATGGTGGAAACTCTCACAACTCACTCACAACTAATAAGAAAGGAGATCTTACCGTTCCAAAGTGAATAGAGATGCTCTACCAAACGAAATCAAAAACTGATGCACTGGATGTGATGAAGTGAATATCAAAGGTATAGAGAACGATCACAGGGCACACAGGGTATTTATGGTGGAGCTGTAGGTATGGAATCCTAACTACACCGCAAACAAGTCCTAGTGCTGATCGTACAAATACCCAAGAAACACACACGTGGAGAAAAACATGGCAATGCAACTATGAAGGGTGTTGCACTACGCTCGAGAGACACTAGCAAAGCTCAAAGTAAACAGGCACAAGATTGCTCAATCTACCGGTGCACAAAGATATCACTAGGCCTCTTGCTCAAATTCCCTTTTTCTGTTGTATAGCTTTCTTTTTTTTATACTTTTCCTTTTGCTATCTTGCTTTTTTTTATATAGATAACACACGGCCAATTACAAAGTACGGCACCAAAAATCCTAAGAGCAGCCTGTAGGAGCGGAAACTAGTCTCAATGGCAAGTTCCTACACCTATGTAGTAGATTGGCTGTGGGTAAGGGTTTTGGAAAAGTGTAAATCGATCACACTTTGTAATTATGGTGTCGTGGCAGAAAAACAGCTCAAACCTCCAATTCCCTGTATGTTCGATAGAGCCTAATATTCCCCCAGAGTATGCCTGCCGGGGCAGAACAAATCCTGTCGTGGCAGAGAAAGACGCAGAAATCCTGCCGTGCCAGACTCGGTAACTTGGTAACTCGGAAAGTCCTGCCGTGGCAGAGAAAGACGCAGAAATCCTGCCGTGGCAGACTCGGTAACTTGGTAACTTGGAAAGTATATTTTTTTTTGTTAATTCCAACTTGGCCAAGAGTAGATGACTAGGACTCTTAGAGTAGATCGGATCTGACGTGATGGTGGCGGAAAACAATGGTGGAAAACGACTAACAACAAATAGAAAACAAATCTACAAAGAACAGATCTAGATCTAAACTAAAGGATGAACACGACCAGCAACTATTACTCGTCTATGATGTAATCTAGTCTATGACAACTCTTTTTTTTGTGGGGCTTTTTCTGTATAGGACTAAAAAACACTCTCTAATCTATGGATGGATTGCAGGTTGCTTACCGAGGCAACGAGGAAATCTGATACCAAGATGATATGGGGTGGCCCAATATTCTCAGTAAGCGGATGGCGATGATGATGATAGATGATAGATAACTAGCACGTAGCTATGATCTCTCCCGCTCGATCCCTGAAGCCAGTGCAACAGATCTCGAACCTTGTAGGATATTCACAACACAACACTCTTGCGCACGCAGCGGTGACCACGAACGGTAGTATGCAATCTACTAATTCCCAATGGAACAACAGATCACACTCAATTATAGTTGGTAGATTCGAACACAGGGTAATTCCAGAGGTTCTATGAAAGAAACAACTCCAAAATATTTTAACGTGGTCTCAAAACTAAAGCTAGAGCGCCCTCATCTATTTAAGGGCCTAAGAGGCGGCGGACTAAGGGTGGATCCGAGTTGGTCCCACCCATCTATGGATACACACCGACCCAACTTGGGTTCGGTCAAACTGGCTCTGCCGTGCCAGAGTTGTAGTTGCTTTCTCTGCCGCGGCAGCCTGCCGTGGTAGAGTAGGACTCGGTTTTCCTGCCACGGCAGCCTGCCATGGCAGAGAAACGATGCTTTTCTCTGCCGCGGCAGAGAACGTCCTCTTGATCTTCGTCTTGGACAGCTCCTTGCGCTTCCTCCCTCTCCTCCCTCGCGCATTCTTCATGGATCAACACGCCTGGTTCCATTAGCTCCTCGCCCCGTGCTTCACCTTCTTCTCCTAAGTACCCGATCATGCAATAATTCAACGACTTAGGTAGTATAAAATTCTCATTAATTAAAACACCAGGTTCATTAAGAAACAAGCTCACCTGTTGTTCTAGTAGCTTGGCACGAGCTCTTGTGATTGGTCCAATCCTTATCTCATTGGATTAACCCTTCTTTGCAATTGGAACATCTTCATTAGCAATTGGGGTAGGTGTAATTGTAGGGATGTCCTCATCAGAGACTCTCTTTGGCAATGGAAGACTATTTTTCTTTTGCTTTTTCTTTGTATCTTTTTCTTTCTTTTGCTTTTTTTTTGCTCTCCCTTGGTGCTACATAGTCACACTTGATATTGCTCTTGCACTCTCACTATCCAAGGACAAATGCACAATGCTCAAGCAAACACAAGATGAGCCACTCTCACGGGATAGGTACACACAAAGGAAGATAGGGGTTAACAAGGTGACACAAGTTATACCTTCTTTGATGATGAACTTGGCGTCGGTGGTGCGGGATGATGTTCGTGGGCTGTGTTGTCGATGAGTGCAGGGGTTGTCGATGCGGAAGCTTGTTGTTAGTTGACGACACGCACACGGGCACAAACAAACAAAAAGAAATTAGCCAGTGCAAGATTAGAGGCAAAACTGTCAAAATCAGGCGTCAGGCCGGAGACTCCGGGGTTTCAGGCCGGAAAGTCTTGTTCAGACCGGAGACTCCGGTGTGGGTAGGCCAGAGACTCCAGTGTGCAGGCCGGAGACTCCGGTCTGAAGTCAGATCGCGAACTGCTCGTGTTCTTGAGAAGAAATGCACGCCTTGGGTCCTCTAATCTGCAAAAAATGGCCAAATTGGGCTGGGAAAACGCAGGATAAAGCTGGACCAACACCTAAGACAAGGTTTGGTTGGATCAAAACCAGAGATAACACTCCAAATCAAGAGATCAATCCAAAGGCAAATATGGGCTGTTTTTTTGGATTTTCGAATTTTTGGTGGATAGAAGAAAAATTTGTGGGGGAAATCGTGAGCAATGAAGCTCTTGATACCAATATGTTGAGGGAAAACCTCTAGGGTGGCCCGATCTTTCACGATTCCCTTTCAAATCGAGGATGGAGTGTGGGAAGAGGAGGGGTGGATGAACAAGACGAACGCACGCACGAAGAATGCGATGAACACATACACACAAAACCACGATACACACCAATAGCTCACGCCGGCGGTAACCGGTCCGGCACAATCCCTAGGATCGGCCTCGGGCAGAGGACTCTCTCTCGAACCGGCATGGCGAGATGGGAGACTCGGTGAGATCTTAACGTCTAGGCAAAGGGATACCGATGCCTAGGCCTTGTACAACGTGGAGGCACGATGCAAACTCCAACGAGGTTTGGGGATATTGGTGCTCCTTAGTCAAGGAGTATGCGGCAAGAATTAGATAGATCCACAAAGGGGTTCCCACTAATTATAATATCATGCCTAGGGTTTACAATCGAGGTGGGGGTCTATATATAGGCCAGCCACTTAAACAAGGGTTGATATGGGGTGGCCCGATCTTCTCAGTAAGCGGATGGCGATGATGATGGTGGATGGTAGATAACTAGTGCGTAGCTATGATCTCTCTTGCTCGATCCCTGATGCCAGTGCAACAGATCTCGAACCTTGTAGGATATTCACAACACCACACTCTTGCGCACGCAGCCGTGACCACGAACGGTAGTATGCAATCTACTAATTCCCAATGGAACAACAGATCACACTCAATTATAGTTGGTAGATTCGAACACAGGGTAATTCCAGAGGTTCTATGAAAGAAACAACTCCAAAATAGTTTAACGTGTTCTAAACCCTAACTTGTGACGGCTACGAAGGTTTATATGAGGGCTGGGGCGTCCTCAGCTTGGGAAGACTTGGTCCCATCTAACTAAGATACAAACCGACCCAAAATTGGGTTCGGCTCAGGGTTCTGCCATGGCAGAGATTGGGTCTGTTTCTCTGCCGCGGCAGCCTGCCGTGGCAGAAAAAGACTCTGTTTCTATGCCGCGGCAGCCTGCTGTGGCAGAGAACTGGGGCTTTTCTCTGCCGCGGCAGAGAACTTCCAGCTCTTGTTGATCTTCGTCTTGGATAGCTCCTTGCGCTTCCTCCCTCTCCTCCCTCACGCATTCTTCATTGATCAACACGCCTTGTTCCATTACCTCCTCGCTCCGTGCTACGCCTTCTTCTCCTAAGTACCTAATCATGCAATAATTCAAAGACTTAGGTAGTATAAAATTCTCATTAATTAAAACTCCAGGTTCATTAAGAAACAAGTTCACCTGTTGTTCTAGTAGCTTAGCACGAGCTCTTGTAATTGGTCCAATCCTTATGTCATTGGATTGATCTTTCTTTGCATTAGTTCGAAGATCATCAATAGCAATTGGGGTAGGTGTAACTGCAGGGATGTCCTCATCATCTCCCCCCTTCAATAGGCGTCGACCTCGACGCTCCAAGGTCTTCTCTAGCATATGGTGATAAATCAGCAACGTTGAAGCTGTTACTAGCACCACCAAATTCCTCAATAGGTATATCAACTGAGTAGGCATTATCATTAATTTTGGCTAGCACTTTGTAAGGACCAGCACAACGTGGCTTCAACTTGGACTTGCGAAGTAGTGGAACTCTTGTCCTTGCGGAGATGCACCCAAACCATATCTCCAGGCTCGAATAACACTTCTTTTCTTGCTTGATTGCTTGCAGCAGCAATGTTCTTGCCTTTCTTCTCAATAGCCTCTCGAGTCTTCTCATGTATTTTCTTCACATAATCAGCACGTTTTGATGCCTCCATATCAACTCTCTCATGTAATGGCAGAGGCAACATATCAAGTGCCGTCAATGGCTTGAAGCTATACACCACCTCAAAAGGACAAAGCTGAGTAGTTGAATGCACAGCCCTATTGTAAGCGAACTCAACATGTGGCAAACACTCTTCCCACTCCCGCAGATTCTTTTTAATGATGGTCCTTAGCAGTTGTGACAATGTTCTATTCACCACCTCCGTTTGACCATCTGTTTGGGGGTGACATGTAGTTCTGAACAACAACTTTGTTCCTAGCTTCCCCCATAAGGTCTTCCAAAAGTAGCTCATGAACTTCACATCCCGGTCAGAAACAATCGTCTTTGGTACTCCATGTAATCTCACGATGTCCCTGAAAAACAGGTTAGCAACATGCGACGCATCGTCGCTTTTGTGGCAGGCAATAAAATGAGCCATCTTAGAGAACCTATCCACTACCACAAATATAGAATCATGACCTCTCTGAGTTTTAGGTAGACCTAGCACAAAATCCATACTAATGTCTTCCCATGGAGTAGTAGGTGTAGAGAGAGGTGTATACAAACCATTAGGCTTCAGCTTGGATTTCGACTTGTGGCAAGTAATGCATCTGCTCACAAATCTGTACACATCACGCCTCATCTTGGGCCAATAAAAATGATCAGCAAAGCATGAGCAATGTCTTCTCACGCCCAAAATGACCCATCAAACCACCACCATGTGATTCCTGCACTAAGAACAAACGCAACGACGATTCTGGAATACATATTTTGTTAGCTCGAAACAAATATCCATCATGTATATGACACTTATCCCATGCGTTTCTAAGAGCACATAAACGATATGGTTCAGCAAAATCATGGTGAGTTGCATAAAGTGCACAAATAGCTTCTAATCCAGGAATTTTAACATCAAGATTGGTTAATAGCATGTTTTTCCTAGATAGAGCATCAGCACCAACATTCTCTTTTCCCTTCTTATAATTAATGATGTAAGGAAAAGACTCAATGAACTCAACCCATTTAGCTAATCTTCTATGCAAGTTTGATTGAGCTTTCAAGTATTTCAATGCTTCATGATCAGAATGTATAATGAATTCCTTTGGACATAAATAATGTTGCCAAACTTCAAGTACTCTCACAAGTGCATACAATTCTTTATCATAGATTGAATAATTCAAACGAGCACCAGTCAATTTCTCAGAAAAATAAGCTATAGGTCGACCCTCTTGCATCAAAACACCACCTATGCCTATACCACTAGCATCACATTCAACTTCAAATTGCTTCAAAAAATCAGGTAATGCAAGCAATGGTGCAGAAGTAAGCAAACATTTCAATGTATCAAAAGCAATGTCTTGGGCTGCGCCCCATAAAAAAGGAACACCTTTCTTTGTCAAATCATTTAATGGTGCAGCAATGGTGCTAAAATCTTTCACAAAGCGCCTATAGAAACCAGCGAGACCGTGGAAACTACGCACTTGACTTACATTCATTGGAGTTGGCCAATTCTGAATTGATTCAATTTTAGATTGATCTACCCCTACTCCATGCTTAGAAACAACAAATCCTAGGAATATGACCTCATCTTTTGCAAATGTACACTTCTCAAGATTAGCATATAGTTTATTATCACGTAGCACTTGCAAAACTTGTCTAATATGAGTGCAATGTTCAGATTCGGTGTGGCTGTAGATGAGTATATCATCAAAGTAAATAACCACAAAACGACCAATAAACTCTCTCAAAACATGATTCATCAAACGCATGAAAGTACTAGGTGCATTAGTAAGACCAAACGGCATAACTAACCACTCATACAAACCGAATTTAGTTTTGAAAGCAGTTTTCCATTCATCCCCTTATTTCATCCTAATTTGATGATAACCACTACGCAAGTCAATTTTAGAAAACAGCAGCACCACTCAATTCATCTAGCATATTCTCTAAGCGTGGAATAGGATGACTATATCGAATAGTGATGTTTTACTCGCTCTACAGTCAACACACATGCGCCATGTACCATCTTTCTTAGGAACTAAAATAACAGGAACAGCACAAGGGCTAAGAGAAACACGAATGTACCCTTTATCCAACAACGCTTGTACTTGCTTCTGAATTTCCTTAGTTTCTTCGGGATTAGTCCTGTAGGGTGCACGGTTGGGAAGTGTGGCGCCAGGAATCAAGTCCACTTGATGTTCTATACCACGCAATGGAGGTAAGCCTATGGGTACATCTTCTGGAAACACATCCCCAAAGTCCTGCAGAACAGAAGAGACACGAAGAGAAATAGGGGTCATGTCGTTGGAAACCAATACCTCGCCCTTATACATGAGCACAAGTGGCATGGCTCTAGGTCCTCACGAAATTCTCTCATATCTTCCTTAGTGGCTAATATTAATAAACCGGGCACTCTCTCACTTTTCGTTATATCACTCAATTTAGGCTCAATTACATCAGGAACAGCTGTCACGCAATCTCGCTGAGTGGTAGTATCTTACTTCAGGTTCACCTCTATCTTCTGGTGAGAATCATTCACAATTTCTTGTGGTGTCATTGGCTGCATAGTAATCTTCTTCCCTTTGAATTCCAAGTGATATGTATTGGCTCGGCCATTGTGTTGCACATGGCGATCATAGAGCCATGGCCGACCCAATAGTAGGTGACAAACAGTCATAGGAACCACATCAAAATCAATAGAATCTTTTTAGGGCCCTATTTGAAAGTTCAATCGTACCATATGAGTTACCTTCATCTCACCATTGTTGCTCAACCATTGTATGTAGTATGGCTTGGGATGAGGTAAGTATGTCAAATTCAGTTTGGCACATAATTCCTTACTTGCAAGATTTCTGCAGCTACCTCCATCAATAATGACCTTGCAAGCTTTATTTGGTCCAACTAGAGCTTTAGTTTGGAACAAGTTGCAACGCTGGGATTCCTCAACCGGTTGCACACTAAGTACACGTGAAGACACGACGATAGTTGGTGCACGCTCAGCATATGCATCAGCACCAACCTCGTCGTCATCAATATCATCATCAGAAGCTTCATCTCCACTTTCTACTTCACCTTGTTCATTAACAAACATAACCTTGCTGTTTGGACAATCCTTCTTGTAGTGACCTCTGCCTCCACAAGTATGGCACACCACATCACGAGTACGTGCTGTAGACATGTTGGAACCCGAGCTAGCAGCAGGAGCAGCGGGTTTCCGAGTATTAGAACCAAACGAAGGTGTACTTGCTGGTTTGGCCGATGGTGTAAACGGAACAACAGCTGGTGGCATGACAGTGGGAGGTGTAGATCTGGCCGAAAATCTGCTAGAAGATGGAAATCAAGCACGTGACTTTGCCTCTTTAGCCAGCTGGGACTCGACCTCTCTAGCATGGTGCAGCAGCTCGTTCATTGTCTCATACTTGTGATAACGCACAATACTCTTGATTTGAAGCTTCAAATTGTTGAGGAAACGTTTCATCGTCATCTCTCGTGATTCACGAACATTAGCACGCTGCATAAGCATCTCCATCTCCATGTAGTACTCATCAACTGTCATTGTGCCTTGCCTCAACTGTGTGAGCTTGTCAAACACAGAACGCAAATAATTGGAGGGAACAAAACGATCCGCCATGATGGCCTTCATCTCACGCCAATCGCTCACAGGAAGTTCATTGTCGTTCCGTTTATTCTGCACAATAGCTTCCCACCAACGCAAAGCGTAACCATCAAATTCTGATGCAGCAAGTTTGACCTTCTTGTCTTCTGGGTAATCAAATAAACGCCAGAGCTTTTCAATCTTCAACTCCCAAGTAATATAATCCTCAGGATCAAGCGAGCCATTGAACGAAGGAATTGAGAACTTGGGCTTGCCCAAACTATCATCAGCTGGATTGTAAGCACGCTGGGCACGTCCAAGAGGAGCATACCCACGGCCATACAGAGGAGCAGCCGCAGGTGCAGGGGGATTTGCACATCCCCTGCCACGATGTATAGCAGCATCAGCCGCACTCCCCTCATCAAAGTCCTCAAACCCATCATCATGTTCTGCAAGTCCGGGCTGGAGTGTTGCCTGAATTGCCTCAATGGAGCGCTGCAAGGTGGCAAAGTTGACATTCATAGCAGTCAGCTGCGTCTGAATATTATTGATGGCTCCAGTATTATTCTCCACAGAATCTTGTATGTCGGTGATATTTCTATCAACAGACTCTCTCCAAGTAACAAGCTCCTCCACCTGCTTTTTCTGTGACACAATTTCATCATCACTCAAAGACATGATTAGTAAGTTAGTGCAAAATCAAAATCAGTATGGTGGAAACTCTCACAACTCACTCACAACTAATAAGAAAGAAGATCTTACCGTTCCAAAGTGAATAGAGATGCTCTACCAAACATAATCAAAGACTGATGCACTGAAGTGATGAAGTGAATATCAAAGGTATAGGGAACAATCACAAGGCACACAGGTTATTTATGGTGGAGCTATAGGTATGGTATCCTATCTACACCGCAAACAAGTCCTAGTGCTGATCGTATGACATAAACCCACGGAAAGACACACGATGGAGATAAATGGGGCAATTGCAACTATGAAAATGAGCTCAAAAAAGTAAGGTATGTCGGAGGAATGCTCGTGTTGCAATGCACTAAGCACGCTAGTCTCGTAGGATAGTTTTAGACACAAAGAAAGGCTTACTAAGGCTCACAAGGATAGGTATGCTATGTGGACTCAGTAAAAAAATAAACAAAAAAGAAAAAAAAATTCACCTGAGAATTGGTCTCTGCCACGGCAGAAAAACGGCCTAAAATCCTGCCGCGGCAGGAGGTCGGCAGACACAAAAAATTCTCGTATGAGGGCAGACCTGTCTGTGGTAAGGCGACCGTCCAATTTTTTTTGTCACGCCGGGGCACAGACCTGTCTGCGGTCAGGCGTGAGGCAGCGAGCCGAATTTTTTTTTGTTCCGACTCGCCAAGTAGTACACAACTAGGACTCTTTACTTGGATCAGATCTGACTTGATGGTAGCGGAAAAAGATGGTGGAAAACAACTAGAACAACTAGAAAACAAAACTACGAAGAACAGATCTAGATCTAATCTAATAGAGGAACTCGACCAGCAACTATTACTCGAATACGATGTAATCTAGGCTATGGCAACTCTTTTTGTGGGGCTTTTTCTGTATAGGATGAAAAACACTCTCTAATCTATGGATGGATTGTGGATTGCTTACCGAGGCAACGAGGAAATCTGGTACCAAGATGATATGGGGTGGCCCGATCTTCTCAGTAAGCGGATGGCGATGATGATGGTGGATGGTAGATAACTAGTGCGTAGCTATGATCTCTCCTGCTCGATCCCTGATGCCAGTGCAACAGAACTCGAACCTTGTAGGATATTCACAACACCACACTCTTGCGCACGCAGCCGTGACCACGAACGGTAGTGTGCAATCTACTAATTCCCAATGGAACAATAGATCACACTCAATTATAGTTGGTAGATTCGAACACAGGGTAATTCCAGAGGTTCTATGAAAGAAACAACTCCAAAATAGTTTAACGTGTTCTAAACCCTAACTTGTGATGGCTACGGAGGTTTATATGAGGGCTGGGGCGTCCTCCACTTGGGACGACTTGGTCCCATCTAACTAAGATACAAACCGACCCAAAATTGGGTTCGGCTCAGGGTTCTGCCGTGGCAGAGATTGGGTCTGTTTCTCTGCCGGGCAGCCTGCCGTGGCAGAAAAAGACTCTGTTTCTGTGCCGCGGCAGCCTGCCGTGGCAGAGAACTGCGGCTTTTCTCTACCGCGGCAGAGAACTTCCAGCTTGTGTTGATCTTCGTCTTGGATACCTCCTTGCGCTTCCTCCGTCTCCTCCCTCATCCATTCTTCATTGATCAACACGCCTTGTTCCATTACCTCCTCGCTCCGTGCTACGCCTTCTTGTCCTAAGTACCTAATCATGCAATAATTCAAAGACTTAGGTAGTATAAAATTCTCATTAATTAAAACTCCAGGTTCATTAAGAAACAAGTTCACCTATTGTTCTAGTAGCTTAGCACGAGCTCTTGTAATTGGTCCAATCCATATCTCATTGGATTGATCTTTCTTTGCATTAGTTGGAACATCATCAATAGTAATTGGGGTAGGTGTAACTGCAGGGATGTCCTCATCAGGGGTACTTTAGGAATAAAAGACAAGTTCTGGATGGACTAAGGGGTACATGGGCCGAAGGCCCAAAGGCCTTTTCATGCCTGGTGACGGTCGGACCTGAGACTCCGGTCTAGGCCGGAGATTCCGGTGTATCCTCCGGACCAGCCTCCGGAGGGGCCTTCAGATTGTCCCAGGGCCTGGTGCAGGGGGTCAGAGCGAAGGAAGGGTCGGAGTCTCCGGTGTCTTCAGGCCAGAGACTTTGGCAGGCCGGAGACTCCGGTCTGCGTAGACTGGAGACTCCGGTCTGAGCAGCTCCAGCGGCTCCAACTTCATGTTCTGCTTCTTGTTCTCCATCCTTGGGTGCTTGGTGATGTGTCGAGGCTTCGAACCTGATGATGCATAGGGTAGTTGCATGAAGTAGCATACCATCCAAGGAGGTATCAAATTGGCACGAGGAGAGGAGCGAGTTCACCTTAGCTTGTAGGAGTTTGGCTCGGGTACGAGTCATGGGTCCACTTGGGGACTTGTTGGTGTAGATGTAGGAGCGTTCTTAGGACGGGCCGCATCAGCTCGCCCCCTAGGAAAGAGTCGTCCTCGACTCTTCATGGTTATCCCGTTTCGTCCCCGCGCACTACACGCGTGACCTCTTCAACAACCTTCAAGCGCTTCATCAAGGGACAAAGACCGTGGAAGAGTACTTCAAAGAAATGGAACTCAACTTGATTCGCGCAAACATTGATGAGCGCATGGAGCAAACAATGGCACGTTTCCTTATTGGCTTGAATCACCCAATTAAGCGCATCGTCGAGTTCCAAACATACAACACCATGGTTGAGCTTGTGCACATTGCAACAAAGGCTGAACGTCAAGTGCAAGAGGATATCAAGTACAACAAGCCCAAGACATACTTCACCTACAAGCAAGCTTCAACCGCTACACCAACTTTCAATGGAAGCTCCTCAAGTACCCCCAAGTCTTCCTTCAAGCCCACACTTCCTCAAGGAAAACTGCCGCCAAGTGGCAAACAAGCAAAGAGTGATAAACCTTTCAATGGTGAATGCTACAAGTGTGGAGGTAAAGGACACAAGTCGGCCGAATGTGGAAACAAGAAAGTCTTGTTCATCCATGACAATGGTGATGAAGAGTACTTGAGTGAAGATGAATTTGATGCCTGAGTCAAGGAAGCAATGGCAAGGCAATGAGTGGAAGATGACCAAGAACTTCTCATGTGTGAACATGATGCAAGTCCATCGCTTGTCGTCACAAGGATCTTGACAACTCAAGCACAAGAGCTTGAAGACCAACGCTCTAATATCTTCCAAACACGAGCCGACATCAATGGAAAATCTATCAAGGTGATCATTGACGGAAGGAGTTGCCACAACCTTGCTAGCACCGAGTTGTGTGAGAAGCTCAACCTCACCCTCCATCCGCACAAGCACCCCTACCACGTGCAATGGCTAAGTGACCAAGGGTCCGTGAAGATCAAGCATACCGTATCGGTCTCCTTCGCCATTGGTGCTTACAAAGATACGGTGGAGTGTGATGTGGTTCCTATGACAGTTTGCCACATGCTTCTTGGTCGACCATCGCAATTTGACAAGGCTGCTAGCCAAATAATGGCGGACAATGCAAAGGCTTTATCGAGGGCGCAAAGCACACCACCTACTTGTGAGAAGAGTAGTGAGAGAGAGAACCACCTCATAGTTAGTGAAAGCCACAAGCCAAACTCGAGTAGAAAAACTAAGAGTGTTCTCCTTGCCACCAAAAGTGAGATGAGAGATGTTCGGAACAACCCATCCATCTTGCACTATGTCCTCCTTTGCAAGGGACTAGCGCAAGGAACTAATGAATTAACCAATATTCCTCCACTTTGATGAATGTTTTGCAGGAATTCAAGGATGTGTTCCTCGAAGAGCTTCCACATGGACTACCTCCTTTTTGCGGCATCGAACATCGCATTGACCTCATCCCCGGTGCACCACTTCCCTACCATGACGCTTATCGCATGAACCCGGAGGAGACAAAGCAGATTGAACATCAAATCAACCAACTCGTCTCCAAAGGTTTGATCCAAGTTAGCACTAGTCCAAGTGCCGTACCCATGATTCTTGTTGCAAAGACGGATGATACGTTACGGATATGCATGGACTGCCGTCCAATCAATGCTATCACCGTGCGTTATCGACATCCCATACCACGTCTCGATGACATGCTTGATGAGTTGTGTGGAGCCACTATTTTTTCGAAAATTGACCTTCGTAGTGGTTACCATCAAATACGCATGGCTGAAGGTGATGAGTGGAAAACTACCTTCAAGACCAAACTTGGTCTCTATGAATAGTTGGTTATGCCCTTTGGTTTATCTAATGCCCCATCCACCTTCATGCGCCTCATGAATCATATTTTGCGTTCTCTCATTGGAAAAAGTGTTGTTGTCTATTTCGATGATATTCTTGTTTATAGCAAATCACTTGAGGACCATATAACACATGTCAAGGAAGTTTTGCAAATCCTTCGACATGAAAAGCTTTATGCTAATCTGCCCAAGTGCACTTTTGCTAAAGACAAGTTGATTTTTCTTGGATTTGTCATTTCTTCGAAGGGAATTGAATTTGATGTTTCCAACATAAAGGACATACGAGATTGGCCCATCCCAACAAATGTGAGTGAACTCCAAAGTTTTCATGGGTTGGCCGGTTTCTATCGTTGCTTTGTGAAAGACTCTTCCACTATTGCTTGTCCTCTCAACGAGTTGACGAAAAATAATGTCACCTTCATGTGGGGCAAAGCACAACAAAAAGTTTTGATAAACTTAAAGAGGCTCACCGAAGCACCTCTCCTTGCGTTACCAGATTTCACAAAAACTTTTGAGATAGAGTTTGATGCTAGTGGTATTGGCATTGGAGGAGTCCTTATGCAAAATGGACGTCCTATAGCCTACCATAGCGAGAAACTTGATGGTGCTCGCCTTAACTATCCGATTTATGAAGTAGAGCTTTTTGGCTTAGTTCGTGTCCTTCAAGTTTGGCAACATTACCTATGGCCCACGGAATTTATCATACATTCCGACCATGAGTCGCTGAAATATCTCAAATGCCAAGCCAACTTGAGTAAGAGACACACTAAGTGGGTTGAGTTCATGGAGTCTTTCCTGTACATAGTCATGTATAAGAAGGGCAAAGATAATGTAGTTGCGGGCGCTTTGTCTCGCAAGCACACAAGCCTTCTTATGAGACTTGAAATCAACGTGTTGGGTCTCGAGGAAATAAAATCTTTGTATGCTTCCGACCCGTTCTTTGAACCAATTTTCGCAAAGTGCTCCATTGACAAAGGATTTGATGATTTCTATTTGCATAAGGGCTTCCTTTTTAAACAAAACAAGCTTTGCATTCCAAAATCGTCGCTCCAACTTTTGCTTCTCCAAGAATCTCATGGTGGAGGCCTCATGGGTCACTTTGGTCGTAACAAGACATTGGACATGCTCTCCACTCACTACTTTTGGCCCAAGATGAAGCGCGACGTGGAGCGCTACGTTCAATGATGCACGACATGTGTTCAAGCTAAGTAGCAAGCTAACCCCTATGGTCTTTATATGCCATTGCCTATTCCTCATACACCTTGGTCTGGCATTAGCATGGATTTCGTGTTAGGATTGCCTAGATCTAAGCATGGTCATGATTCTATATTTGTTTGTGTGGATCGCTTTTCCAAAATGGCACACTTCATACCGTGCCATAAGGCTGCCGATGCTTCACATGTTGCAAATCTGTTTTTCAGGGAAATCGTCCGTCTACACGGTGTGCCACGAACAATCTTCTCCGACCACGACGTCAAATTCATGAGCTACTTATGGAAGACCCTCATGGCCAAGCTCCTCTTTTCATCTGCGTCGCATCCTCAAACCGATCGACAAACCGAGGTTGTCAACCAAAGCCTCGGAACTCTACTATGTGTGTTGATCAAGAAAAACTTGAATGCATTCCCCACGCCGAGTTCGCCTACAACCGAGCAAAGAACTCAACAACCAAGATGAGCCGCGCTCAACATCCTACCACTACCTCTCCATGAGCGCACGAACATGGACGTCGAGAAGCGCGCACAAGCTATGAAGATGCTTCATGAATAAACAAGAGCTACTATCGAACAACAAGTCCTTTGCCAAGCTTCAAGGTTAAACAAGGACAAGAAGGAGATGATCTTTGAAGAAGGTGACCTTGTGTGGATACACCTAAGCAAAGACCGCTTCCCCAAGGAACGTGACTCCAAGCTCAAGCCAAGAGGAGATGGTCCCTTCAAAGTCCTCAAAAGAATAAACAACAATGCCTACATCATCGACATACCGACCTCCAAGTACCTTGCAAGTAATACATTCAATGTCAAGGATCTCTCACCCTACCATGGAGATGTTCAAGATGAAAACCATGAAGAGTCGAGGACGACTCTTTCCCAAGGGGGGGAGCTGATGCGGCCCGTCCTACGGACGCTCCTACATCTACGCCACCGAGTCCCCTAAGTGGACTGATGACCCGTGCCCGAGCCAAGCTCCTTCAAGATAAGGTGAATTTCCACCTCTCATCATGTGACTTTGACATACACCTAGATGGCTTGCTACTTCATACCACTACTCTGTGCATCATTAGGTACGAACCCCCGCCGCGTCGACCCACGAGCCATGAACTGCACCTGTGCTGAAGCTGACTGAGCTGGAGTGTCTGCCCGAATCCAGCCGGAGTGTCCGGCGCAGCCGGAGTGTCCGGCCTGCCCCAGCCCAAACCTGCCGTGGACATTCAGAAGGCCAATTCGGACACTACCTAGACACTACCCGAAGTGTCCGGCCGCCCCGGAGTGTCCGGCCTGAAGATGAGCCTGCGAGCCTAGCTGGGCCCTGTGGCCCATGTACCCCTCTACTTCACCCAGAACTCTACTTTAATGCCTGAATTACCCCTGAACTTGTGGTTGGCCTATATATAGTCCCCCACCTCCATTGTAAACGCTAGGCATGATATTTTGAATTAGTGGAAACCCCTTGTGGATCTATCTAATTCTTGCCTCATGCTCCTTTGACAAAGGAGCACCAAATATCCCAAACCTCATTGGAGTTTGCATCGTTCCTCTGCGTTGTACAAGGCCTTGGCATCGGTGTCCCTTTGCCAAGACGTCAAGATCTCACCGAGTCTCCCATCTCGCCGTGCCGGTTTGAGAGAGTCCTCCTCCCGACGCCAATCCTAGGGATTGCGCCAGACTGGTCACCACCGACGTAAGCTATAGGTGTTTATCGTGGTTTTGCGTGTGTGTGTTCATCGCGTTCTTCATGTGTGCGTTCGTCGTGTTCATCCTTCCGTCCTTCCCCCACACTCCACCCTCGATTTGAGTGGGATTCGTGAAAGATCGGGCCACCCTAGAGGTTTGCCCTCAACAATTCTATTATTTGTCATCTTGAACACGGTGTGCATTACAACCCATGTGAGAATGAGAGCCACATAGCCAAGCTGAGTGAGAGTGTTATCAAAAGTGAGCTATGTGATTCCACTAAACGTGAGGTTGAGAGCATCCATTCTAAGAGTATGAGAGAAAAATAAAACATCAGTGCAGTAGCTGCTAATACATGTGAGGATATTTCTACTAATGTAATCATCTCTACTCCTAGTATTGTTTCTTGTGCTATGCAGGTTGCTTTTGAAGAAAGGGAGCAATCTATTTTACAACCTACATCTTCGGACTATGCATTGTCACTTGAGGAAGATGTTTGAGTACCTACTACAACTGAGGAGATTGTTGATGACATTGGTACTGATTTGGAGCTTCAGCCAACATGTGCGACATATTGTGAGTCTTTTCCTTTACTGAAGCCTCCTTGTGATTTGCATTGCCCTAATGTTTCAACATCATATGATAGTTTACCCAATTCAAATTTTGATCATCTGGTACTGATTACACATCAAGAAATACTTGCTCGAATACCACCTACTGATATTGTGTATTCCATCATGCTAAATGAACCTATAAGTATGAGTTGTACTATGGATAAGATTTCTGAAATTTCATTTCTGAATTCTAGCACATATTCTCCTTGTTTCACTTTCAATCTGATTGGTGAATATAGCATGCATGAAAATTTCCTTGTGGATCACATATGCATTACTTGTGATAGAATTGCTGAACTGAAACATGTTGTTTTCAGCCATACATCACAAAATATTTGCTATGGGACAATAGTTCATGTTCCAAATATTATGGAAATACATTCTGGTCTAGTTGATATATTGCAACCAACACAAGTCATTTTACCTATGTTGGATTGTTCTAATCTTGCTAGAATAGGACCCAAGTTTTCATATTCTTTGTGTTTGTCCCAAAAGTCTTTGTCTAGTTTTGTTACTACTTTAGACTTCCTTGATAATTGCAAATTGAGTTGCATCTTACATACTGGACAACATGATCATGTTCATAATAATCAGAGTAGTGCAGTTGAAGCATGGCATGATTCAATTTGGTTTTCAGACATATTGAATTGGTTTGATCTTGTTCACAAATTTGATCATAGATCTTCTTTGAGAAAACTGAATTTAATATTGAAGAACAAGACTATCTATTTAGTTGTTTTTCACCATGAGCATGATTCTTTGTACTTCACTTATACCTGCAATTTAAGTTGCTTGATGTATACTGGACATACTTTTCATGTGAACAACAATAATACAACATGTTATATATACATATACTTTGCATACACGTTGTTCTTTTTGTTTCTCCCACTTTCAGCTTACCTAAAGCCGAGGACGGCTTTTCATGAAGAAAGCCGGGATGATGAGGATATATACAGGGATTATGATGATTCTGACTGCCTGAACTAGAAGGAAATATTGAGTTAAATCAATAATTACTATCAGGTGAATTCATTCCTAATTGTACCTGATGTTTCACTTAATGAGAACATTATACTGCCTAAGTCTATGCATCTTTGTGTGATCAGGTTTATTGATAACACAAGCGTTGCGCGGGGAGGAGGAGAGTTGCAGCAAGAAGGATAAGCGCTGATTTCCAATATCAACAAGTGTGCGAGGGAGGAGCGGGAGGCATGCGCACTAGGAGGCAATGAGGAAATCACGTATCAGCAAGAGTGTGGTGTTGTGAATATCCTACAAGGTTCGAGAGCTGTTGCATTGGCATCAGGGATCGAGTGGGAGAGATCATAGCTACGCACTAGTTATCTATCATCCACCAACATCATGGACAAGAGCTTGCTGAGAAGATCGGGCCACCCCATATCAAAGAGTTTCTGCCAACAGCCCCAGACCTCTCCGGTACCAAGACAGCGGCACTACCGCATCAATCGGTACTACCGCATCAACCGGTACTACCGCATATGGCGAGCGATACTATTGCCCGTGCCTGAAGACCCACGCCAGGTCCTCCGCCCGCTCCGGTACCTGTGAGCGGTACTACCGCCTTCAGCCGGTACTACCGGTCATAAGTTCAGGTACTACCGGTCATCCTAGGGCCTGCGCATCCTAGCTCGGCTTGTGGCCTTGTAACGAACCCCTTTGATTGTTTTTGTTGCCTAAATTATACCTGAACTTGTGACTGGCCTATATATAGTCCCCCACCTCTATTGTAAGCCCTAGGCATGATATTTGGAATTAGTGGGAACCCCTTGTGGATCTGTCTAGTTCTTGCCTCATGTTCCGTTGATAAAGGATCACCAAATATCACAAACCTCGTTGGAGTCTGCATCGCGCCACCGCGTTGTACAAGGCCTTGGCAACGGAGATCCATTTCCAAGACATCAAGATATCACCGAGACTCCCTTCTTGTCGTGCCGGTTCGAGAGAGAGATCCCCGACTGACGTTGATCCTAGGGATTGCGCTGGACCGGTAGCCGCCGGCGTGAGCAATTGTGTTAAGGGCAAACCTCGAGGGTGGCCCGATCTTTCACGATTCCCTTTCTAATCGAGGATGGAGTGCAGGGAGAGGAGGGGAGGATGAACACGACGAACGCACGCACGAAGAATGCGATGAACACACACAGACACACACAAAACCATGACACACACCAATAGCTCACGCCGGCAGTGACCGGTCCGACGCAATCCCTAGGATCGGCGTCAGGCGGAGGACTCTCTCTCGAACCGGCACAGTGAGATGGGCGACTCGGTGAGATCTTGACGTCTAGGCAAAGGGACGCCGATGCCTAGGCCTTGTACAACACTGAGGCATGATGCAAACTCCGACGAGGTTTGTGATATTGGTGCTCCTTGGTCAACGAGCATGAGGCAAGAATTAGATAAATCCACAAGGGGTTTCCACTAATTCCAATATCATGCCTAGGGTTTACAATAGAGGTGGGGGCTATATATAGGCCAGCCACAAGTTCAGGGGTAATTTAGGCAACTAAAGTATCAAAAGGGGGCTACTTCATACCACTGCTTTGTGCATCATCAGGGACGAGCCCCCGCCGCATCGACCCACGAGCCCTGAAGCTGCACTTGAGCTGAAGCTGCCAAAGCCGAAGTCTCCGGCACGACTCAGCCGGAGTGTCCGTCCTGCCCGAGCCCGAACCTGGCGCGGACATTCTGTGTGCCAGTTCCGACACTGCCCGGACACTGCCCAGAGTTTCCGGCCACCCCGGACTGTCCGGCCCACTCGACCCGGAGTGTCCGGCCCGAGTGATGGGCATGCGAGCCTAGCTGGGCCCTATGGCCCATGTACCCCTCTATTTCGCCCAGAACTCTACTTTAATGCCTGAATTACCCCTGACTTTGTGGTTGGCCTATATATAGACCCCCACCTCCATTGTAAACCCTAGTCTTGATATTAGAATTAGTGGAAACCCCTTTGTGGATGTATCTAATTCTTGCCTCATGCTCCTTGACTAAGGAGCACCAATATCCCCAAACCTCGTTGGAGTTTGCATTGTGCCTCTGTGTTGTACAAGGCCTAGGCATCGGTGTCCCTTTGCCTAGACGTCAAGATCTCACCGAGTCTCCCATCTCGCCGTGCCGGTTCGAGAGAGAGTCCTCCGCCTGACACGGATCCTAGGGATTGCGCCGGACCGGTCACCGCCGGCGTGAGCTATTGGTGTTTATCATGGTTTTGCGTGTGTGTGTTCATCGCATTCTTCGTGCGTGTGTTCGTCGTGTTCATCCTTCCCTCCTTCCCCCGCACTCCACCCTTGATTTGAAAGGGAATCGTGAAAGATCGGGCCACCCTAGAGGTTTGCCCTCAACATATTCCTATCAAGAGCTTCGTTGCTCATGATTTCCCCCACAAATTTTTCTTCTATCCACCAAAAATTCGAAAATCCCCACAAAAAACAGCCCATATTTGCCTTTGGATCGATCTCTTGATTTGGAGTGTTCTTTGTGGTTTTGATACGACCAAACCATGTCCAAGGAGTTGGTCTAGCTTTATCCTGCGTTTCCCCAGCCCGATTTGGCCAGTTTTTCGCGGATTTCAGGCCCGAAGGCGAGGATTTCCGCTCAAGAGCACGAGTAGGAAAACCGCGCCGGAGTGTCCGGATCGTACCGACCGGAGTGTCCGGCCCGACCGGAGTGTCCGGCCGAGCCAGACCGGAGTGTCCGGCTGTAACGCCTGTTTTGACTGTTTTGCCTCATTTTTCGCATTGGTTAATCTCCTTTGTTTGCTCGTGTCCCGTGTGCGTGTCAGCAACTACCAGCAAGCTTCCGCATCATCAACTTCCGCGCTCATCGACAACACGGACCACGAACATCATCCCGCACCACCGACGCCAAGTTCATCACCAAAGAAGGTATAACTTGCGTCACCTTGTTAACCCCATCTTCCTTTGTGTGTACCTATCCCATGAGACTGGCTCATCTTGTGTTTGCTTGAGCATTGTGCATTTGTCCTTGGATAGTGAGAGTGCGAGAGCAATAGAAAGTTGATGAGGATATATACAGGGATTATGATGATTCTGACTGCCCGAACTGGAAGGAAATATTGCGTCAATAACACCGTTTCGACAGGCGCTCATATACAGGGACAAGCGCCGATTTCCAATATCAACAAGTGCGCGAGGGAGGAGCAGGAGGCTTGCGCACTAGGAGGCAATGAGGAAATCACGTATGAGCAAGAGTGAGAGATGGCGCACCAAGAATTACATGTTTGAGGTGTTCCACGACGTTTGGACTGCGTGCCAATAACGCCGAACCCATATATGGGTTGGTATGTATCAGTTTGAGTCGAACCGAGTCAGTTTGGGCCAAGTTATGGCTGTTTTAGGCCCGTTTAGAGGGGAGGACGCCCCAGCCCTCATATAAACCTCCGTAGCCGTCACAAGTTAGGGTTTAGACCACGTTAAAATATTTTGGAGTTGTTTCTTTCATAGAACCTCTAGAATTACCCTGTGTTCGAATCTACCAACTATAATTGAGTGTGATCTTTTGTTCCATTGGGAATTAGTAGATTGCATACTACCGTTCGTGGTCACGGCTGCGTGCGCAAGAGTGTGGTGTTGTGAATATCCTACAAGGTTCGAGATCTGTTGCGCTGGCATCAGGGATTGAGCGGGAGAGATCATAGCTACGCACTAGTTATCTATCATCCACCATTATCATCGACAAGAGCTTGATGAGAAGATCGGGCCACCCCATATCATCTTGGTATTAGAGCGCTGGGTTTACTCGGTGAGCAATATCATCTTGGTATCAGAGCGCTGGGTTTACTCGGTGAGCAATATCATCTTGGTATCAGATTTCCAGTGTTGCCTCGGTAAGCTCCACAAATCCATCTATAGATTAGTTGTTTTTGTCCTATACAGAAAAAGCCACACAAAAATATTAGGGTTCATAGTTCATTGCCATAGCCTAGATAACACTGTTTTTGTGTTCTAGTTGCTGATCATAATCCATTTGTGTAGACTTTCTTCTAAATCTGAGTCGTAATGTTTTGTCTAGTTTTCGTCTGTTTTTGATCCATTGTCGGAGTCCCTAGACTATTTCTAGACTGTTCGTCGTGTTCTTGAGTCTTAGATCTATTACATATGTTTTGTTTTAGTCTGAGGTTATAGATCCGTTTGAAAGAAGGAAAAAAAAGCAAACCGATCGGATCAGATCTGTAGTCTTGTACGTGAGTTTGTTTCACGTTCAAGTCAAAAGAAAAAAAGGGAGCAACCCGATCGAGTTGTACCTGATTCGTACGTGAGAATCCTCACGTTCCAAAAAAAATAGTCGCTGCTTCACGCCTGAGCACAGACCCTTCTGTGGTGGTACGTGAAAGCCAAAAAAAAATCGGACCCCTCGCCTTACCACCGACAGGTCTGTCCTCGTACGAGAATTTTTTTTCCCGGCCGCGGCAGGATTTCGGGCCTTTTTTCTGCCGTGGCAGAGACCAATTCTCAGGTTAAATTTTTTTTCTTTTTTTGTTTATTTTTTTACTGAGTCCACATAGCGTACCTATCCTTGTGTGCCTTAGTAAACCTTTCTTTGTGTCTAAAACTATCCTACGAGACTAGCGTGCGTAGTGCTCTGCGGGCTGCTCAGTTTAGCAATCTCTCCTTGTGCATTGCAACACGAGCGTTCCTCCGACATACCTCACTTTATTGAGCTCATTTTCATAGTTGCAATTGCCCCATTTATCTCCACCGTGTGTGTTTCCGTGGGTCTTTGTCATATGATCAGCACTAGGACTTGTTTGCGGTGTAGTTAGGATACCATACCTAAGCTCCACCATAAATAACCTGTGCGCCTTGTGATCGTTCTCTATACCTTTGGTATTCACTTCATCACATTAGTGCATCGGTCCTTGATTTCGAATTGGTAAGCATCACTATTCACTTTGGAACGGTAAGATTTGCTTTCTTGTCAGTTTTTCAGTGAGTTGTGAGTGTGCCACCAAAACAGTTTTGTGTTTTTGCACTATTGTACTAATCATGACTTCTACTAGTGTTGATGTGATGCAGAAATCAGATGATGTTTACCATGACTATTTATCTATTGTGGTAGGCATGGCATATGATCCAACTACAATCAAGTGGCGATTGGAAAGTTCTGCCACACCCGCAGAATATCAGATTTGGGAAATTGATATGGGATTTGGTTTTGCGAGATATCGTACTTTCGATAGCAAGTTTAATGGCCATATAGAATACATTCTTGCTCACCGACGTGTGGATGAAGAGGTAGCTCGTTGGTGGAAGGACGCAAGGATTGTGTATGGTGTCATAGGTAAAAAAATCCTTTAGGAAGATTTCAAGCAATTTCTATGTTCTATGTTTTTGAACAACTGTAAATGGCCTCTTCCAGAAATTTTGAGAGTGGACACTAATGAGAAATGTGAGTTGTCTACTAACGTAATCATGTCTACTCCTAGTATTGTATCTTGTGATGTGCAGGTTGCTTTTGAAGAAAGGGAGCCGCCTATTTAACAACCTGCATCACACGATCTGGTATTGTTACTTGAGGAGGATGTCGTAGTACCTACTACAGCTGAGAAGATTGTTAATGATATTGGTACTGATTTGGAGCTTCAGCCAACATGTGCGACATATTGTGAGTCTATTCCTTTACTGAAGCCTCCTTGTGATTTGCCTTGCACTACTGTTTCAGCACCATGTGATAGTTTACCAAATTCAAATTTTGATCATGTGGTACTGATAACACATAAGGAAATACTTGCTCGAGTACCACCTGCTGATATTGTGTATTCCATCATGCTAAATGAACCTATGAGTATGTGTTGAGGGCAAACCTCTAGGGTGGCCCGATCTTTCACGATTCCCTTTCAAATCGAGGATGGAGTGCGGGGAGAGGAGGGGAGGATGAACACGACGAACGCATGCAAGAAGAACGAGATGAACACACACACGCAAAACCACGATACACACCAATAGCTCACGCCGGCGGTGACCGGTCCGGCGCAATCCCTAGGATCGGCGTCGGGCGGAGGACTCTCTCTCGAACCGACACGGCGAGATTGGAGACTCGGTGAGATCTTGTCGTCTAGGCAAAGGGACACCAATGCCTAGGCCTTGTACAATGCGGAGGCACGATGCAAACTCCAACGAGGTTTGGGAATATTGGTGCTCCTTAGTTAAGGAGCATGAGGCAAGAATTAGATAGATCCACAAAGGGGTTTCCACTAATTCCAATATCATGCCTAGGGTTTACAATGGATGTCGGGGACTATATATTGGCTAGCCACATAAACAGGGGTACTTTAGGAATAAAAGACAAGTTCTGGACGGACTAAGGGGTACATGGGCCGAAGGCCCAAAGGCCTTTACTGGCCTGGTGACGGTCGGACCAAAGACTCCGGTGTGGTGGACCGGAGACTCCGGTCTAGACCAGAGAATCCGGTGTAGTCTCCGGACCAGCCTCCGGAGGGATCGTCAGACTGTCCCAGGGCCTGGTGTAGGGGGTCAGACCGGAGAGACGGCCGGAGTCTCCGGTGTCTTCAGGCTGGAGACTTTGGCAGGCCGGAGACTCCGGTGTGCGCAGACCAGGGACTCCGGTCTAAGCAGCTCCAGCAGCGTTTGCTTCATGGTCTGCTCCTTGTCCACCATCCTTGGGTGCTTGGTGATGTGTCGAGGCTTCGTACCTGATGATGCATAGGGTAGTTGCATGAAGTAGCATACCATCCAAGGAGGTATCGAATTGGCACGAGGAGAGGAGCGAGTTCACCTTAGCTTGTAGGAGTTTGGCTCGGGCACGAGTCATGGGTCCACTTGGGGGACTTGTTGGTGTAGATGTAGAAGCGTCCGTAGGACAGGCTGCATCAGCCCCCCTTGGGAAAGAGTCGTCCTCGACTCTTCATGGTTATCATCTTGAACATCTCCATGGTAGGGTGAGAGGTCCTTGACATTGAATGTATTGCTTGCAAGGTACTTGGCGGTTGGTATGTCGATGATGTAGGCGTTGTTGTTGATTTGTTTGAGGACCTTCAAGGGACCATCTCCTCTTGGCTTGAGCTTGGAGTCACGTTCCTTGGGGAAGCGGTCTTTGCTTAGGTGTATCCACACAAGGTCACTTTCTTCAAAGATCATCTCCTTCTTGTCCTTGTTTAACCTTGAAGCTTGGCGAAGGACTTGTTGTTCGATAGTAGCTCTTGTTTCTTCATGAAGCTTCTTCATAGCTTGTGCGCGCTTCTCGAAGTCCATGTTCGTTCGCTCATATAGAGGTAGTGGTAGGATGTCGAGCGCGGTGAGGGGCTCAAAACCATAGACGATCATGAATGGACTCATCTTGGTTGTTGAGTGCTTGGCACGGTTGTAGGCGAACTCGGCGTGTGGGATGCATTCCTCCCAATCCTTCAAGTTTTTCTTGATCAGCACACGTAGGAGAGTTCCGAGGCTTCGGTTGACAACTTCGGTTTGGCCATCAGTTTGAGGATGTGATGCGGATGAAAAGAGGAGCTTGACGCCGAGCTTGGCCATGAGGGTCTTCCATAAGTAGATCATGAATTTGACGTCGTGGTCGGAGACGATTGTCCTTGGCACACCATCAAGACGGACTATTTCCCTGAAAAATAGATTTGCAACATGTGAAGCATCGTCGGTCTTATGGCACGGTATGAAGTGTGCCATTTTGGAAAAATGATCCACAACAACAAATATAGAATCATGACCATGCTTAGATCTAGGCAATCCTAACACGAAATCCATGCTAATGTCGGATCAAGGTGTATGAGGAATAGGCAATGGCATATAAAGACCATAGGGATTAGCTTGCGACTTAGCTTGAACACATGTCGTGCATCGTTGAATGTAGCGCTCCACGTCATGCTTCATCTTGGGCCAAAAGTAGTGGTTGGAGAGCATGTCCAATGTCTTGTCGCGACCAAAGTGACCCATGAGGCCTCCACCATGAGATTCTTGGAGGAGCAAAAGTTGAAGCGACGACTTCAGAATGCATAGCTTGTTTTGTTTAAATAGAAAGCCCTTATGCAAATAGAAATCATCAACTCCCTTGTCATTGGAGCACTTTGCGAAAATTGGTTCAAAGAACGGATCGGAAGCATACAAAGATTTTATTTCCTCAAGACCCAACACGTTGATTTCAAGTCTCGTAAGAAGGCTTGTATGTTTGCGGGACAATGCGTCCGCAACTACATTATCTTTGCCCTTCTTATACTTGACAATGTACGGAAAAGACTCCATGAACTCAACCCACTTAGCGTGTCTCTTGCTCAAGTTAGCTTGGCCTTTGAGATATTTCAACGACTCGTGGTCGGAATGTACGATAAATTCCTTGGGCCAAAGGTAGTGTTGCCAAACTTGAAGGACACGAACTAAGGCAAAAAGCTCTTTGTCATAAATCGGATAGTTAAGGCGAGCACCATCAAGTTTTTCGCTATGGTAGGTGATAGGACGTCTGTTTTGCATAAGGACTCCTCCAATGCCAATACCACTAGCATCACACTCTATCTCAAAAGTTTTTGTGAAATCTGCTAAAGCAAGAAGAGGTGCTTCAGTGAGCCTCTTTTTAAGTTCATCAAAAGCTTTTCGTTGTGCTTTGCCCCACGTGAAGGTGACATTCTTTTTGGTCAATTCATTAAGGGGACAAGCAATGGTTGAAAAGTCTTTCACAAAGCGACGATAGAAACCGGCCAACCCATGAAAACTTCGGAGTTCACTCACATTTGTTGGTATGGGCCAATCTCTTATGTCCTTTACCTTAGAAACATCTACTTTCAATTCCCTTCGAAGAAACGAGAAATCCAAGAAAAATCAACTTGTCTTTAGCAAAAGTGCACTTGGGCAGATTAGCATAAAGCTTTTCATGTCGAAGGATTTGCAAAACTTCCTTGACATGTGTTATATGGTCCTCAAGTGATTTGCTATAAACAAGAATATCATCGAAATAGACAACAACACTTTTTCCAATGAGAGAAGGCAAGATGTGATTCATAAGGCGCATGAAGGTGGATGGGGCATTTGATAAACCAAAGGGCATAACCAAGCATTCATAGAGACCAAGTTTGGTCTTGAAGGCGGTTTTCCACTCATCACCTTCAGCCATGTGTATTTGATGGTAACCACTACAAAGGTCAATTTTTGAAAAAATAGTGGCTCCACACAACACATCAAGCATGTCATCGAGACGTGGTATGGGATGTCGCTAACGCACGGTGATAGCATTGATTGGACGGCAGTCCATGCATAACCGTAACGTATCATCCGTCTTTGGAACAAGAATCACGGGTATGACACTTGGACTAGTGCTAACTTGGATCAAACCTTTGGAGACGAGTTGGTTGATTTAACATTCAATCTCCTTTGTCTCCTCCGGGTTCGTGCGGTAAGCGGCGTTGTTGGGAAGTGGTGCACCGGGGATGAGGTCAATGCAATGTTCTATGCCGCGAAGAGGAGGTAGTCCATGTGGAAGCTCCTCGGGGAACACATCCTTGAATTGCTGCAAAACACTCATCAAAGATGGAGAAACATTGCTTAATTCGTTAGTTCCTTGCGTTAGTCCCTTGCAAAGGAGGACATAGTGCAAGATGGATGGGTTGTTCCGAACATCTCTCATCTCACTTTTGGTGGCAAGAACACTCTTAGTTTTCCACTCGAATTTGGCTTGTGGCTCTCACTCACTATGAGATGGTTCTCTCTTTCACCGCTCTTCTCACAAGTAGGTGTTGTGCTTTGCGCCCTCGGTAAAGCCTTTGCATTGTCCGCAATTATTTGTCTAGGAGTCATCGGTTGCAAAACACATGTTTTGTTGAGCCATTTGAATGTGTATACATTGGTGCGACCATCATATTGAGCAGCCTTGTCAAATTGCCACGGTCGACCAAGAAGCATGTGGCAAACTGTCATAGGAACCACATCACACTCCACCGTATCTTTGTAAGGACCAATGGCGAAGGAGACAGATACGGTATGCTTGATCTTCACGGACCCTTGGTCACTTAGCCATTGCACGTGGTAGGGGTGCTTGTGTGGATGGAGGGTGAGGTTGAGCTTCTCACACAATTCAGTGCTAGCAAGGTTGTGGCAATTCCCTCCATCAATGATCACGTTGATACATTTGCCATTGATGCCGGCTCGTGTTTGGAAGATATTGGAGCGTTGGTCTTCATGCTCTTGTGCTTGAGTGGTCAAGATCCTTGTGACGACAAGCAATGGACTTGCGTCATGTTCACACATGAGGAGTTCTTGATCATCTTCCACTCGTTGCCCTGCCATTGCTTCCTTGACACGGGCATCAAACTCATCTTCACTCAAGTACTATTCATCACCATTGTCATGGATGAGCAAGACTTTCTTGTTTCCACATTCGGCCGACTTGTGTCCTTTACCTCCACACTTGTAGCATTCACCGTTGAAAGGTGTATCACTTTTTGCTTGCTTGCCACTTGGGGGCAGTTTTCCTTGAGGAAGAGTGGGCTTGAAGGAAGGCTTGGAGGTACTTGATGAGCTTCCATTGAAAGTTGTTGGTGTAGCGGTTGAAGCTTTCTTTTATGTGAAGTACGTCTTGGGCTTGTTGTACTTGATATCCTCTTGCACTTGACGTTCAGCCTTTGTTGCTATGTGCACAAGCTCAACCATGTTGTTGTAGGTTTGGAACTCGACGATGCGCTTGATTGGGTGGTTCAACCCAATAAGGAAACGTGCCATTGTTTGCTCCATGTGCTCATCAATGTTGGCGTGAATCAAGTAGAGTTCCATTTCCTTGAAGTACTCTTCCACGGTCTTTGTCCCTTGATGAAGCGCTTGAAGGTTGTTGAAGAGGTCACGCGTGTAGTGTGCGGGGACGAACCGGGATCTCATGGAGCCTTCATGTCATGCCAAATTGTGATTGGCAGTTCTTGTCTTGCATCACGAGCAAGTTGAACTTGTTCCCACCAAAGGTTGGCGTAATCATCAAACTCTAGCGAAGCCATGGCGATCATCTTCTCGTTGCTATAGTTGTGCATGCGGAAGATCTTGTCGACTTTGAGTGCCCACGAGAGGTATTCTTCGGGGTCATTGGATCCGGTGAACTTGGGCATTGTGAACTTGAGCTTTCCAAAAGTTTCTTCATCATTGCGGTCATTGCGACGAGCTTGGTGACCTTGTTGATGATCTTGTAGTTGGGGAGGTGGAACTTGGTTCTCGCGTCCTTGTTGCGGAGCTTGCTCTTGGTATTGCTGTTGAGGTGCTTGAGCCTCACGGTGGCGAGGGTGTGGAGCCTCTTGACACGGTTGATGACGAAGAGGAGGCTCGTTCCTCGGTTGGTGATGTTGGTTAGGCACATGGGCCTCACGGCGAAGAACATGGTCATGAGCCTCTTGACGTGGTGGGCGTCGCTCAACTTGTATCACTTGACGCTCCAGGTTTTGTTGATGTGGAGGAGGCGCCTCGTGATGACCATGGTGTCGTTGTTGACGTTCATGACGTTGATGACGAGGAGGAGGATCTTAGAGAGCTTCACGTCGATGACGAGCTTGATTCTCCAAATTGGAGTCATCACTCATTGTGTCAAGTATGTGCCACGGTCGATGGTGGTAGACTTGCGGTTGCCCTTGCGGTTCCTCTTGTGGTTGCTCTTGTTGGGTCACTAGTGCCCTTGCGTGATACGGTGTGGTTCTTGCCTTGCTCGTTGCCTTCAGGAGAGGTCACCATCATAGCTTGACGTTGCGGCGTGTCGTGGGTAAGGTACATAGTTCGAAGAGGTTCCATCTTCAACCACCGGGGCGCCATTGCGTCTTGGAGCACTTGGAGGTAGATCTTGTTGCGGAGGTGCATGACGACGCGAAGAACTTCAAGAGCTTGAAGCACGTGAACATGGTCTTGCCATTCAGTCGATGAGGCGTCGAAGGTTGTCATTTGTTTCGGCGACGGAGCGTTGAAGCGACTCATTTTGGTGGCCGAAGTTGTGATGCATTGCTTGGATTTGCCTTTCGAGGCCATCGAAGCGGTTGTCGATGTTCTTGAACTCGGCTAGCGTCTCGCCAAATTGTTCATCTTGTCTCGTCTCAAGGGCTTGGCAACGTTCATGGAACTCGTGGCGGACGATGAAGTGACTTGCACGCATCAAGTACGGACCTTGATCTTCTTCTTTGGGAGGTGGTTGGCTCGACTCACCGTGCCTATCCATCATCCAAAACACACAAGTATTGTATATGGAAGTGGAATATGGTGGTGTTAGCCTTGTACCTCACCTTGGGGATTGCACCAAACTAGAAACCACAAGTGAGAGCTATAAGCGTGCAAAGTGGAATTGCAAAGAAAACTCACACTAAAGAAAGAACTAACTCTCAAAGCTTGTTGGTGGTAGGTTAGGATTGTGGAAAGCCAAAGAACCAACTAAAAGAAAATGGATAGACAAATGTGGGTAAAATCCAACAAAACTCAAGTCAAAGGGGAAGGTCAACAATTCAAAAGGATGACGGGAACCTACGCCTATGTACACACACGTGGAGAAAGTTGGGATTGACACGACTATGAAAATGAGCAAACAAAATGTCCTAACGAAGACTAAGCTCGTTGTCGTGCCAATGCAAGGAGAGACCGTGGCTCGTTTGCAAAGAGGAAAAATGAGCAACGGATTTGTGCACTTGCCTTGGGCGCTCTTCTTTCTCTCTTGCTTACAAGCTTTGAGATTCTCTTTGGCAACAGGAGACTATTTTTCTTTTGCTTTTTTCTTTGTATCTTTTTCTTTCTTTTGTATTATCTTTTTTTTTGCTCTCCCTTGATGCTACCTAGGCACACTTGATATTGCTCTTGCACTCTCACTATCCAAGGACAAATGCACAATGCTCAAGCAAACACAAGATGAGCCACTCTCATAGAATAGGTACACACAAAGGAAGATAGGGGTTAACAAGGTGACGCAAGTTATACCTTCTTTGATGATGAACTTGGCGTCGGTGGTGCGGGATGATGTTCGCGGGCCGTGGTGTCGATGACCGCGGGGGTTGTCGATGCGGAAGCTTGTTGTTAGTTGACGACACGCACACGGGCACAAACAAACAAGGAGAAATTAGCCAATGGAAGATTAGAGGCAAAACTGTCAAAATTAGGCGTCAGGCTGGAGACTCCAGGGTTTCAAGCCGGAAACTCCGGTCCAGGCCGGAGACTATGGTGTGGGTAGGCCACAGACTCCGGTGTAGGCCGGAGACTCCGGTGTAGGCCGGAGACTCCGGTGTGCAGACCGGAGACTTCAGTCTGGAGTCAGATCGCGAACTGCTCGTGTTCTTGAGCGGAAATCCACGCCTTGGGTCCTCAAATCCGCGAAAAATTGGCCAAATTGGGCTGGGAAAATGCAGGATAAAGCTGGACCAACACCTAAGACAAGGTTTGGTCGGATCAAAACCACAAATAACACTCCAAATCAAGAGATCGATCCAAAGGCAAATTTGGGCTATTTTTTTTGGGGGTTTTTTCGTATTTTTGGTGGATAGAAGAAAAATTTGTGGGGGAAATCATGAGCAACGAAGCCCTTGATACCAATATGTTGAGGGCAAACCTCTAGGGTGGCCCGATCTTTCATGATTCCCTTTCAAATCGAGGATGCAGTGCGGGGAGAGGAGGGGAGGATGAACACGACGAACACACGCAAGAAGAACGTGATGAACACACACACGCAAAACCACAATACACACCAATAGCTCACGCCGGCGGTGACCGGTCGGGCGCAATCCCTAGGATCGGTGTCGGGCGGAGGACTCTCTCTCGAACCGACACGGCGAGATTGGAGACTCGGTGTGATCTCGTCGTCTAGGCAAAGGGACACCGATGCCTAGGCCTTGTACGACGCGGAGGCATGATGCAAAATCCAACGAGGTTTGGGGATATTGGTGCTCCTTCGTCAAGGAGCATGAGGCAAGAATTAGATAGATCCACAAAGGGGTTTCCACTAATCCAATATCATGCCTAGGGTTTACAATGGATGTGGGGGACTATATATAGGCCAGCCACTTAAACAGGGGTACTTTAGGAATAAAAGACAAGTTCTGGACGGACTAAGGGGTACATGGGCCGAAGGCCCAAAGGCCTTTTCATGCCTGGTGACGGTCGGACCGGAGACTCCGGTGTCTTGGACCGGAGACTCCGGTCTAGACCAGAGAATCCGGTGTAGTCTCTGGACCAGCCTCCGGAGGGGTCGTCACATTGTCCCAGGGCCTGGTGCAGGGGGTCAGACCGGAGAGAGGGCCGGAGTCTCCGCTGTCTTTAGGCCGGAGACTTTGGCAGGCCGGAGACTCCGGTGTGCGCAGACCGGAGACTCCGGTCTGAGCGGCTCCAGCAGCATTTGCTTCACGTTCTGCTCCTTGTCCACCATCCTTGGGTGCTTGGTGATGTGTCTAGGCTTCGTACCTGATGATGCATAGGGTAGTTGCATGAAGTAGCATACCATCCAAGGAGGTATCGAATTGGCACGAGGAGAGGAGCGAGTTCACCTTAGCTTGTAGGAGTTTGGCTCGGGCACAAGTCATGGGTCCACTTGGGGGACTTGTTGGTGTAGATGTAGAAGCGTCCGTAGGACGGGCTGCATCAGTATGAGTTGTGCTATGGATAAGATTTCTGAAATTTCATTTCTAAATTCTAGCACATATTCTCCTTGTTTCACTTTCAATCTGATTGGTGAATATAGCATGCATGAAAATTTTCTTGTGGATCACATATGCATTACTTGTGATCGAATCGCTGAACTGAAACATGATGTTTTCAGCCATACATGTTGTCTGTCGACAATTTTGTGTTGTGGGATATATGCTAAAATTTGTGATGATATGAAAGTAAAGTTAGGTCTAGTTGATATAACGTAGCCAACACAATTAATTTTACCTATGTTGGATCGTTGTGATCTTGCTAGAATAGAACCCAAGTTTTCATATTCGTTGTGTTTGTCCCAAAATTTGTTGTCTAGTTGTGCTAATGCTTTATACTTCACTTATATTTGCAAATTGAGTTGCATTTTACATACTGGACAACATGATCATGTTGATAATAATCAGACTAGCGCAGTTGAAGCATGGCATGATTCAATTTGGTTTTTAGACATATTGAATTGGTTTGATCTTGTTCACAAATTAGATCATAGATCTTCTTTGAGAAAACTGAATTTAATATTGAAGAACATAACTATCTATTTAGTTGTTTTTCACCATGATCATGATTCTTTGGGTTCTATTCCTATGAACAACAATAATACAACATGTTATATATACATATACTTTGCGTACACGTTGTTCTTTTTGTTTCTCCCTCTTTCAGCTTACCTAAAGCCGAGGACGGCTTTTCATGAAGAAAGGGAGGATGATGAGGATATATACAGGGATTATGATGATTCTGACTGCCTGAACTGGAAGGAAATATTGAGTCAAATCAATAATGACTGTCAGGTGAATTCATTCCTAATTGAACCTGATGTTTTACTTAATGAGAACTTGATACTACCTAAGTCTATGCATCTTTGTATGATCAGGTTTATTGATAACACAAGCGTTGCGCGAGGAGGAGGATAGTTGCGGCAAGAAGGACAAGCTCTGATTTCCAATATCAACAAGTGCCCGAGGGAGGAGCGGGAGGCATGCGCACTAGGAGGCAATGAGGAAATCACGTATGAGAAAGAGTGAGAGATGGCGCACCAAGAATTACATGGTTGAGGTGTTTCACGACGTTTGGACTGCGTGCCAATAACGCCGAACCCATATATGGGTCGGTATGTATCAGTTTGAGTCGAACCGAGTCAGTTTGGGCCAAGTTATGGCTGTTTTTAGGCCCGTTTAGAGGGGAGGACGCCCCAGCCCTCATATAAACCTCCGTAGCCATCACAAGTTAGGGTTTAGAACACGTTAAAATATTTTGGAGTTGTTTCTTTCATAGAACCTCTGGAATTACCCTATGTTCGAATCTACCAACTATAATTGAGTGTGATCTGTTGTTCCATTGGGAATTAGTAGATTGCATACTACCGTTCGTGGTCACGGCTGCGTGCGCAAGAGTGTGGTGTTGTGAATATCCTACAAGGTTCGAGATCTGTTGCGCTGGCATCAGGGATCGAGCGGGAGAGATCATAGCTACGCACTAGTTATCTATCATCCACCATCATCATCGCCATCCGCTTACTGAGAAGATCGGGCCACCCCATATCACAAGGCTAACACCACCATATTCCACTTCCATATACAATAGTCGTGTGTTTTTCATGATGGATAGGCACGGTGAGACGAGCCAACCAACTCCCCAAGAAGAAGATCAAGGTCCGTACATGACACGCGCAAGTCACTTCATCGTTCAACAAGAGTTCCGTGAACGTTGCCAAGACCTTAAGACACGACAAGATGAACAATTTGGCGAGACGCAAGCCGAGTTCAGGAACATCGACAACCGCTTCGACGGCCTCGAACGACAAATGCATGCAATGCATCACAACTTCGGCCACCAAAATGAAGCGCTCCAACGCTCCGTCACCGAAACAAATGACAATCTTCGATGCCTCATCGACGGCATGGCAAGACCACGTTCACGCGCATCAAGCTCGGCAAGTTCTTCGCATCGTCATGCACCTCTTCTAGAAGATCTACATCAAAGTGCTCAAAGACGCAATGATGCCCCCGTGGTTGAAGATGGAATCTCTTCGAACTATGTACCTTCCCCACGGCATGCCGCAACGTCAAGCTATGATGGTGACCTCTCTTTAAGGCCAAGAGCAAGGCAAGAAGCACACCGTCATCACCCAAGGGCACTAGTGATCCGACAAGAGCAACCACAAGAGGAACCGCAAGCGCAACCGCAAGTACAACCGCAAGTCTACCACCATCGACCGCCACACATACTTGACACAACAAGTGATGACTCCAACTTGGAGAATCAAGCTCGTCATCGATGTGAAGCTCTCCAAGATCCTCCTCCTCGTCATCAACGTCATGAACGTCAACAACGACACCATGGTCATCACGCGGCGCCTCCTCCACATCAATAAAACTGGGAGCGTCAAGTGATACAACATGAGCAAGTGCCCACCACGTCAAGTGATACAACGCCCACCACGGCAAGAGGCTCATGACCATGTTCTTCGCCGTGAGGCCCATGTGCCTAACCAACATCACCAACCGAGGAACGAGCCTCCTCTTCGTCATCAACCGCGTCAAGAGGCTCCTCACCCTCGCCACCATGAGGCCCAAGTACCTCAACCACGTCAACAACTGCGCCAAGAGCAAGAGCAAGCTCCTCATGAACAACAATATCAAGAACAAGCTCCGCAACAAGGACGCGAGAACCAAGTTCCACCTCCCCAACTACAAGATCATCAACAAGGTCACCAAGCTCGTCGCAATGACCGCAACGATGAAGAAACTTTTGGCAAGCTCAAGTTCACAATGCCCAAGTTCACCGGATCCAATGACCCCGAAGAATACCTCTCGTGGGCACTCAAAGTCGACAAGATCTTCCGCATGCACAACCATAGCAACGAGAAGATGGTCGCCATGCTTCGCTTGAATTTGATGATTACGCCAACCTTTGGTGGGAACAAGTTCAAGTTGCTCGTGATGCAAGACAAGAGCCGCCAATCACAACTTGGCATGACATGAAGGCTCACAAGAGATCCCGGTTTGTCCTCGTGCACTACACGCGTGACCTCTTCAACAACCTTCAAGCTCTTCGTCAAGGTACAAAGACCGTGGAAGAATACTTCAAGGAAATGGAACTCAACTTGATTCGCGCCAACATTGATGAGCGCATGGAGCAAACAATGGCACGTTTCCTTATTGGCTTGAATCACCCAATCAAGCGCATCGTCGAGTTCCAAACATACAACACCATGGTTGAGCTTGTGCACATCGCAACAAAGGCTGAACGTCAAGTGCAAGAGGATATCAAGTATAACAAGGCCAAGACGTACTTCACCTACAAGCAAGCTTCAACCCCTACACCAACAAATTTCAATGGTAGCTCCTCAAGTACCTCCAAGCCTTCCTTCAAGCCCACACTTCCTCAAGGAAAACTGCCCCCAAGTGGCAAGCAAGCAAAGAGTGATACACCTTTCAACGGTGAATGCTACAAGTGTGGAGGTAAAGGACACAAGTTGGCCGAATGTGGAAACAAGAAAGTCTTGTTCATCCATGACAATGGTGATGAAGAGTACTTGAGTGAAGATGAGTTTGATGCCCGTGTCAAGGAAGCAATGGCAAGGCAACGAGTGGAAGATGATCAAGAACTCCTCATGTGTGAGCATGACGCAAGTCCATCGCTTGTCGTCACAAGCATCTTGACCACTCAAGCACAAGAGCATGAAGACCAACGCTCCAATATCTTCCAAACACGAGCCGGCATCAGCGGCAAATCTATCAAGGTGATCATTGACGGAGGGAGTTGTCACAACCTTCCTAGAACCGAGTTGTGTGAGAAGCTCAACCTCAACCTCCATCCACACAAGCACCCCTACCACGTGCAATGGCTAAGTGACTAAGGGTCCGTGAAGATCAAGCACACCGTATCGGTCTCCTTCGCCATTGGTCCTTACAAAGATACGGTAGAGTGTGATGTGGTTCCTATGATAGTTTGCCACATGCTTCTTGGTCGACCATGGCAATTTGACAAGGCTGCTCAACATGATGGTCGCACCAATATATACACCTTCAAATGGCTCAACAAAACATGTGTTTTGCAACCGATGACTCCTAGCCAAATAATTGCGGACAATGCAAAGGCTTTAGCGAGGGCGCAAAGCACAACACCTACTTGTGAGAAGAGCGGTGAGAGAGAGAACCACCTCATAGTGAGTGAGAGCCACAAGCCAAATTCGAGTGGAAAAACTAAGAGTGTTCTCCTTGCCACCAAAAGTGAGATGAGAGATGTTCGGAACAACCCATCCATCTTGCACTATGTCCTCCTTTGCAAGGTACTAGCGCAAGGAACTAATGAATTAACCAATGTTCCTCCATCTTTGATGAATGTTTTGCAGCAATTCAAGGATGTGTTTCTCGAAGAGCTTCCACATGGACTACCTCCTCTTCGCGGCATCGAACATCGAATTGACCTCATCCCCGGTGCACCACTTCCCAACCGCGCCTCTTACCGCACGAACCCGGAGGAGACGCGGGAGATCGAACGTCAAATCAACCAACTCGTCTCCAAAGGTTTGATCCAAGTTAGCACTAGTCCAAGTGTCGTACCCATGATTCTTGTTGCAAAGACGGATGATACGTTACGGATATGCATGGACCGCCGTCCAATCAATGCTATCACCGTGCGTTATCGACATCCCATACCACGTCTCGATGACATGCTTGATGAGTTGTGTGGAGCCACTATTTTTTCGAAAATTGACCTTTGTAGTGGTTACCATCAAATACGCATGGCTGAAGGTGATGAGTGGAAAACCGCCTTCAAGACCAAACTTGGTCTCTATGAATGGTTGGTTATGCCCTTTGGTTTATCAAATGCCCCATCCACCTTCATGCGCCTTATGAATCACATCTTGCCTTCTCTCATTGGAAAAAGTGTTGTTGTCTATTTCGATGATATTCTTGTTTATAGCAAATCACTTGAGGACCATATAACACATGTCAAGGAAGTTTTGCAAATCCTTCGACATGAAAAGCTTTATGCTAATCTACCTAAGTGCACTTTTGCTAAAGACAAGTTGATTTTTCTTGGATTTGTCGTTTCTTCGAAGGGAATTGAAGTTGATGTTTCTAAGGTAAAGGACATACAAGATTGGCCCATACCAACAAATGTGAGTGAACTCCAAAGTTTTCATGGGTTGGCCGGTTTCTATCCTCGCTTTGTGAAAGACTTTTCATCCATTGCTTGTCCCCTTAATGAATTGACCAAAAAGAATGTCACCTTCATGTGGGGCAAAGCACAACAAAAAGCTTTTGATGAACTTAAAAAGAGGCTCACCGAAGCACCTCTTCTTGCTTTACCAGATTTCACAATAACTTTTGAGATAGAGTGCGATGCTAGTGGTATTGGCATTGGAGGAGTCCTTATGCAAAACGGACGTCCTATCACCTACCATAGCGAAAAACTTGATGGTGCTCGCCTTAACTATCCGATTTATGACAAAGAGCTTTTTGCCTTAGTTCGTGTCCTTCAAGTTTGGCAACACTACGTTTGGCCCAAGGAATTTATCATACATTCCGACCACGAGTCGTTGAAATATCTCAAAGGCCAAGCTAACTTGAGCAAGAGACACGCTAAGTGGGTTGAGTTCATGGAGTCTTTTCCGTACATTGTCAAGTATAAGAAGGGCAAAGATAATGTAGTTGCGAACGCATTGTCTCGCAAACATACAAGCCTTCTTACGAGACTTGAAATCAACGTGTTGGGTCTTGTGGAAATAAAATCTTTGTATGCTTCCGATCCGTTCTTTGAACCAATTTTCGCAAAGTGCTCCAATGACAAAGGAGTTGATGATTTCTATTTGCGTAGGGCTTTCTATTTAAACAAAACAAGCTATGCATCCCGAAGTCGTCGCTTCAACTTTTGCTTCTCCAAGAATCTCATGGTGGAGGCCTTATGGGTCACTTTGGTCGCGACAAGACATTGGACATGCTCTCCAATCACTACTTTTGGCCCAAGATGAAGCGTGACGTCGAGCGCTACGTTCAAAGATGCAAGACTTGTGTTCAAGCTAAGTCGCAAGCTAATCCCTATGGTCTTTATATGCCATTGCCTATTCCTCATACACCTTGGTCCGACATTAGCATGGATTTCGTGTAAGGATTGCCTAGATCCAAGCATGGTCATGATTCTATATTTGTTGTTGTGGATCATTTTTCCAAAACGGCACACTTCATACCGTGCCATAAGTCCGACGATGCTTCACGTGTTGCAAATCTGTTTTCAGGGAAATCGTCCGTCTTCACGGTGTGCCAAGGACAATCATCTCCGACCGCAACGTCAAATTCATGAGCTACTTGTGGAAGACCCTCATGGCAAAGCTCGGCGTCAAGATCCTCTTCTCATCTGCATCACATCCTCAAACTGATGGCCACACCGAAGTTGTCAACCGAAGCCTTGGAACTCTTCTTCGTGTGTTGATCAAGAAAAACCTGAAGGATTGGGAGGAATGCATTCCACACGCCGAGTTCGCCTACAATCGAGCCAAGCACTCAACAACCAAGATGAGTCCATTCATGATCGTCTATGGTTTCGAGCCCCTCACCGCACTCGACATCCTACCACTATGATATGGGGTGGCCCGATCTTCTCAGCAAGCTCTTGGCGATGGTGATGGTGGATGATAGATAACTAGTGCGTAGCTATGATCTCTCCCGCTCGATCCCTGATGCCAATGCAACAGCTCTCGAAACTTGTAGGATATTCACAACACCACACTCTTGCGCACGCAGCCGTGACCATGAACGGTAGTATGCAATCTACTAATTCCCAATGGAACAATAGATCACACTCAATTATAGTTGGCAGATTCGAACACAGGGTAATTCCAGAGGTTCTATGAAAGAAACAACTCCAAAATATTTTAACGTGGTCTAAAAAACCTAACTTGTGACGGCTACGGAGGTTTATATGAGGGCTGGGGCGTCCTCCCCTCTAAACGGGCCTAAAAACAGCCATAACTTGGCCCAAACTGACTCGGTTCGACTCAAACTGATACATACCGACCCATATATGGGTTCGGCCTTATTGGCACGCAGTCCAAACGTTGTGGAACACCTCAAACATGTAATTCTTGGTGCGCCATCTCTCTCTCTTGCTCATACGTGATTTCCTCATTGCATCCTAGTGCGCCTGCCTCCCGCTCCTCCCTCGCGCACTTGTTGATATTGGAAATCAGCGCTTGTCCTTCTTGCTGCAACTCTCCTCCTCCTCGTGCAATGCTTGTGTTATCAATAAACCTGATCATACAAAGATGCATAGACTTAGGTAGTATAAAGTTCTCATTAAATTAAACATCAGGTTCAATTAGGAATAAATTCACCTGATAGTCATTATTGATTTGACTCAATATTGCCTTCCAGTTCAGGCAGTTAGAATCATCATAATCCATGTATATATCCTCATCATCCTCCCTTTCTTCATGAAAAGCCGTCCTCGGCTTTGGGTAAGCTGAAAGTGGGAGAAACAAAAAGAACAACGTGTACGCAAAGTATATGTATATATAACATGTTGTATTATTGTCGTTCACATGAAAAGTATGTCCAGTATACATCAAGCAACTTAAATTGCAGGTATAAGTGAAGTACAAAGAATCATGATCATGGTAAACAATAACTAAATAGATAGTCATGTTCTTAAATATTAAATTCAGTTTTCTCAAAGAAGATCTATGATCAAATTTGTGAACAAGATCAAACCAATTCAATATGTCTGAAAACCAAATTGAATCATGACATGCTTCAACTGCGCTACTCTGATTATTATGAACATGATCACGTTGTCCAGTATGTAAAATGCAACTCAATTTGCAAATATCAAGGAAGTCTAAAGTAGTAACAAAACTAGACAAAGACTTTTGGGACAAACATAGTGAATATGAAAACTTGGGTCCTATTCTAGCAAGATTAGAACAATCCAACATAGGTAAAATTACTTGTGTTGGTTGCAATATATCAACTAGACCAGAATGTATTTCCATAATATCTGGAACATGAGCTATTGTCCCATAGCAAACATTTTGTGATGTATGGCTGAAAACAGCATGTTTCAGTTCAGCGATTCTATCACAAGTAATGCATATGTGATCCACAAGAAAATTTTCATGCATGCTATATTCACCAATTAGATTGAAAGTGAAACAAGGAGAATATGTGCTAGAATTCAGAAATGGAATTTCAGAAATCTTATCCATAGCACAACTCATACTCATAGGTTCATTTAGCATGATGGAATACACAATATCAGCAGGTGGTATTCGAGCAAGTATTTCCTTATGTGTTATCAGTACCACATGATCAAAATTTGAATTTGGTAAACTATCACATGGTGCTGAAACAGTAGTGCAAGGCAAATCACAAGGAGGCTTCAGTAAAGGAATAGACTCACAATATGTCGCACATGTTGGCTGAAGCTCCAAATCAGTACCAATGTCATTAACAAACTTCTCAACTGTAGTAGGTACTATGACATCCTCCTCAAGTAACAATACCAGATCGTGTGATGCAGGTTGTAAAATAGGCGGCTCCCTTTCTTCAAAAGCAACCTGTACATCACAAGATACAACACTAGGAGTAGACATGATTACATTAGTAGAAATATCCTCACATGTATTAGCATCTACTGCACTGATGTTTTCTTTTTCTCTCAGACTCTTAGAATGGATGCTCTCAACCTCACGTTTAGTGGAATCACACAACTCACTTTTGATAACACTCTCACTCAGCTTGGCTATGTGGCTCTCATTCTCACATGGGTTGTAATGCACATCGTGTTCAAGATGACAAATAATAGAATTGTCACCGTTCATCATGACCTTGTACTTAGCAGACAAACTGAACTCTTTTGTCCTCTCCTTGCGAAGAAGATGATACTCATGAAATTTGTCGGCTGAAATCCTGAGCATAACACGCCTCTTCATGTTCCATTTGAAAGAAATCCTTCAAACAATAGGACATATTTGAGCGTCAAACCTTCTGCTCCAAGGTTCTCCCAATCGTATGTGACAAGAATCAAGTGGTATAGGAGATACATCACAGCGCACAATCTCAGTATGCTCTTTAAAAGTCATAGGAACATCAGCGGTGTGTGAAATCAGCAATGTGCCATATGATGAATGCAAGAGATATGGCATCGCACATGCACATGTGGGTAGCTGCAACTTTTGGATAACTTCAACGCTGATCAAATTAATAGTAGAGTTAATATCAATGGTAATGGAAGCACATCGCTCACCAATCATCACACTATGGTGGAAAAGACCATCACCATCAAAAATACCGCGTTCTTCCTTCCAAAAAGTTCCACTACAATGCCAATTGTCGATGAATTTGTAACTATACGTCTCCACATTATTTGTAACATCACCTGCCTCCATTTTCTGCATCACATCAACACTACTAGAAGACATGATTAGTACATTAGTGCAAAAATCAAAATCAGTATGGTGGAAACTCTCACAACTCACTCACAACTGATAAGAAAGAAGATCTTACCGTTCCAAGTGAATAGAGATGCTCTACCAAACGTAATCAAAGACTGATGCACTGAAATGATGAAGTGAAGATCAAAGGTATAGAGAACGATCACAGGGCACCCAGGGTATTTATGGTGGAGCTGTAGGTATGGTATCCTAACTACACCGCAAACAAGTCCTAGTGCTGATCGTATGACATAGACCCACGGAAACACACACGGTGGAGATAAATGGGGCAATTGCAACTATGAAAATGAGCTCAAAAAAGTAAAGTATGTCGGAGGAATGCTCGTGTTGCAATGCACAAGGAGAGACGCTAGCAATGTCTCAACGAAACGGGCACAAGATTGCTAAGTGAGCATCCCGTAGAGCACTAAGCACGCTAGTCTCGTAGGATAGTTATAGACGCAAAGAAAGGCTTATTAAGGCTCACAAGGATAGGTACGCTATGTGGACTCAGTAAAAAAATAAACAAAAGAAGAAATTTTTTTGACTTGAGAATTGGTCTCTGCCACGGCAGAAAAACGGCCTAAAATCCTGCCGCGGCAGGATGCCGGCAGTTTTTTTTCTCGTACTAGCACAGACTGGTCTGTGGTAAGGCGACGGTTCGAATTTTTTTTTTTTGGAATTTTTTTTGGGTCACGCTAGAGCACAGACTTGTCTGCGGTCAGGCGTGAGGCAGCGAGCCGAATATATTTTTTTTGCTCGCCAAGTAGTACACAACTAGGACTCTTTACTTGGATCGGATCTGACTTGATGGTAGCGGAAAAAGATGGTGGAAAACAACTAGAACACTAGAAAACAAATCTACGAAGAACAGATCTAGATCTAATCTAATAGGAACGCGATCAGCAACTATTACTCGAATACGATGTAATCTAGGCTATGGCAACTCTTTTTGTGGGCCTTTTTCTGTATAGGATGAAAAACACTCTCTAATCTATGGATGGATTGTGGATTGCTTACCGAGGCAACGAGGAAATCTGATACCAAGATGATATGGGGTGGCCCGATCTTCTCAGCAAGCTCTTGGCGATGGTGATGGTGGATGATAGATAACTAGTGTGTAGCTATGATCTCTCCTGCTCGATCCCTGATGCCAATGCAACAGCTCTCGAACCTTGTAGGATATTCACAACACCACACTCTTGCGCACGCAGCCGTGACCACGAACGGTAGTATGCAATCTACTAATTCCCGATGGAACAACAGATCACACTCAATTATAGTTGGCAGATTCGAACACAGGGTAATTCCAGAGGTTCTATGAAAGAAACAACTCCAAAATATTTTAACGTGGTCTAAAAAACCTAACTTGTGACGGCTACGGAGGTTTATATGAGGGCTGGGGCGTCCTCCCCTCAAAACGGGCCTAAAAACCGCCATAACTTGGCCCAAACTGACTCGGTTCGACTCAAACTGATACATACCGACCCATATATGGGTTCGGCCTTATTGGCACGCAGTCCAAACGTCGTGGAACACCTCAAACATGTAATTCTTGGTGCGCCATCTCTCTCTCTTGCTCATACGTGATTTCCTCATTGCATCCTAGTGCTCCTGCCTCCCGCTCCTCCCTCGCGCACTTGTCCTTCTTGCTGCAACTCTCCTCCTCCTCGTGCAATGCTTGTGTTATCAATAAACCTGATCATACAAAGATGCATAGACTTAGGTAGTATAAAGTTCTCATTAAATAAAACATCAGGTTCAATTAGGAATAAATTCACCTGATAGTCATTATTGATTTGACTCAATATTTCCTTCCAGTTCAGGCAGTCAGAATCATCATAATCCATGTATATATCCTCATCACACTACCTCTCCATGAGCACACGAACATGGACATCGAGAAGCGCACACAAGCTATGAAGACGCTTCATGAAGAAACAAGAGCTACTATCGAACAACAAGTCCTTCGGCAAGCTTCAAGGTTAAACAAGGACAAGAAGGAGATGATATTTGAAGAAGGTGACCTTGTGTGGATACACCTAAGCAAGGACCGCTTCCCAAAGGAACGTGACTCCAAGCTCAAGCCAAGAGGAGATGGTCCCTTCAAGGTCCTCAAAAGAATCAACAACAACGCCTACATCATCGACATACCGACCTCCAAGTACCTTACAAGCAATACGTTCAATGTCAAGGATCTCTTACCCTACCATGGAGATGATCAAGATGATAACCATGAAGAGTCGAGGACGACTCTTTCCCAAGGGGGAGCTGATGCAGCCCGTCCTACGGACGCTTCTACATCTACACCAACAAGTCCCCCAAGTGGACCCATGACTCGTGCCCGATCCAAACTCCTCCAAGCTAAGGTGAACTCGCTCCTCTCTTCGTGCCAATTTGATACCTCCTTGGATGGCGTGCTACTTCATACCACTACTTTGTGCATCATCAGGTAGGAGCCCCAGCCGCGTCATCCCACGAGCCCTGAAGCTGCACCTGAGCTGAAGCTGCCAAAGCCAGAGTGTCCGGCGCGACTCATCCGGAGTGTCCGGCGCGACTCAGCCGGAGTGTCCGGCCTGTCCGAGCCCGAACCTGGCACGGACATTCTGTGTGCCAGTTCGGACACAACCAAACACTACCCGGAGTGTCCGGCCACACCGGAGTGTCCGGCCCACTCGACCAGGAGTGTCCGGCCCAAGTGATGGGCCTACAAGCCTAGCTGGGCCCTATGGCCCATGTACCCCTCTATTTCGCCCAAAACACTTCTTTAATGCCTGAATTACCCCTGACTTTGTGGTTGGCCTATATATAGACCCCCACCTCCATTGTAAAGCCTAGGCTTGATATTGGAATTAGTGGAAACCCCTTTGTGGATCTATCTCATTCTTGCCTCATGCTCCTTGACTAAGGAGCACCAATATCCCCAAACCTTGTTGGAGTTAGCATCGTGCCTCCGCGTTGTACAAGGCCTAGGCATCGGTGTCCCTTTGTCTAGACGTCAAGATCTCACCGAGTCTCCCATCTCGCCGTGCCGGTTCGAGAGAGAGTCCTCCGCTCGACGCCGATCCTAGGGATTGCGCCGGACCGGTCACCGCCGGCGTGAGCTATTGGTGTTTATCGTGGTTTTGCGTGTGTGTGTTCATCACGTTCTTCGTGCGTGTGTTCGTCGTGTTCATCCTTCCCTCCTTCCTCCGCACTCCACCATCGATTTGAAAGGGAATCGTGAAAGATCGGGCCACCCTAGAGGTTTGCCCTCAACAACTAACCTACTAATCAAGCCTACTAGTGATGATGATGTTGTGTTGCAGAAAAAGAAGGATGAGGAGCTCGTCAATTGGCGTGAATATGAGGCTTTGAAATCCCACTTGGCACGTGTGTTTACTAACACGATAGATGCCATTGACAAGAATCTCCAAGATATGAATATGAGATTGTATCAGCATGTTGGGATGGTTGATACTATCCAAACGCAAGTGGCTACGCTCAATGTCAATGTCACCGCTTTACAGTTGTCCATTGAGGGTTTGACAGCCGCCTTACATAGAAGGGAAGATCCTCAACATGATGATGCCTTTGATGATTTCGATGAGGGTAGCGTTGTTGATGCTTCTCCACATGTTGGCAGGGGACGTGCTATTCCCCCTGTCCATGCACCTGCTCATGGTCGTGGGTTTGCCCATCTTGGGCGTGGCCAACGTGTACCCAACCAAGCTGCTGATGATGGTTTGGGCAAGCCAAAATTTTCAATTCCTAAGTTTGATGGTTCCATTGATCCTGAAGACTACCTCACATGGGAGTTGAAGATTGAGAAACTCTGGCGCATATTTGACTATGCAGAAGATAAGAAGGTCAAGCTTGCAGCATCTGAATTTGATGGTTATGCTTTACATTGGTGGGATGCTCTGGTGCAACATAGGAGGGAGGACAATGAACTTCCTGTGAGGGATTGGCGCGAGATGAAGCAAATCATGAAAGCTTGTTTCGTACCAACCAACTACTTGCGATCAGTTTTTGATAAATTGACGCAACTGAAGCAAGGCACCATGACAGTTGATGAGTACTACATGGAGATGGAAATGCTTATGTAGCGTCCTAGAATTCGTGAGTCCATTGAGATGACCATGCAGCGATTCCTAAACAATTTGAAGTTACCGATCAAGAGCATTGTTTGTCATCACAAGTATGAGACCATGAATGAGTTGTTGCATCATGCTAGACAGGCCGAATCCCAGTTGGCAGAAGAGGCGACGTCACGTGCTCGTTTTCCGTCCTCCAGCAGATTTTCGCCAAGGTCTACACCTTCTACAGCAGCGCCACCAGCTGCTGCTCCCTTTACACCATCAGCCAAGCCAGCAAGTACACCTTCGTTTGGTTCTAATGCTCGGAAACCCGCTGCTCCTGCTGCTCGCTCGGGCTCCAACATGTCTACTGCACGTACTCATGATGTGGTGTGCCATACTTGTGGAGGTAGAGGTCACTACAAGAAAGATTGTCCAAACAGCAAGGTTATGTTTGTTAATGAACAAGGTTAAGTAGAAAGCAGAGATGAAGCTTCTAATGATGATATTGATGACGGCGAGGTTGGTGCTGATGCCTATGCTGAGCGTGCACCCACTATGTTCGTATCTTCGCGTGTACTTAGTGTGCAACCGGTTGAGGAATGCCAGCGTTGCAACTTGTTCCAAACAAAAGCTCTAGTTGGACCAAACAAAGCTTGCAAGGTAATTATTGATGGAGGTAGCTGCAGAAATCTTGCAAGTAAGGAACTATGTGCCAAACTGAATTTGACATACTTACCTCATCCCAAGCCATACTACATACAATGGTTGAGCAACAATGGTGAGATGAAGGTAAATCATATGGTACGTGTGAATTTTCAAATAGGGCCATACAAAGATTCTATTGATTTTGATGTGGTTCCTATGATTGTTTGTCACCTACTATTGGGTCGGCCTGGGCTCTATGATCGCGATGTGCAACACAATGGCTGAGCCAATACATATCACTTAGAATTCAAAGGAAAGAAGATTACTATGCAGCCAGTGACACCACAAGAAATTGTGAATGATTCTCGCCAGAAGATGGAGGTGAACTTGAAGGAAGATACTACCACTCGGCGAGACTGTGTAACAGCTGTTCTTGATGTAATTGAGCCTAAATTTAGTGATATAACGAAAAGTGAGAGAGTGCCTAGGTTATTGATACTAGCCACCAAGGAGGATATGAGAGAGTTTCGTGAGGATCCTACAACCATGCCACTTGTGCTCATGTATAAGGGCGAGGTGTTGCTTTCTAACAACATGACCCCTATTTGTCTTGGTGTATCTTCTGTTTTGCAGGACTTTGGGGATGTGTTTCCAGAAGACATACCCGCAGGTTTGCCTCCATTGCGTGGTATAGAACATCAAGTAGACCTGATTCCTGGCGCCACACTTCCCAACCGTGCACCTTACAGGACTAATCCCGAAGAAACTAAGGAAATTCAGAAGCAAGTACAAGCGTTGCTGGATAAAGGGTACAATCGTGTCTCTCTTAGCCCTTGTGCTGTTCCTGTTATTTTAGTTCCTAAGAAATATGGTACTTGGCGCATGTGTGTTGATTGTAGAGTGATTAATAACATCACTATTCGATATCGTCATCCTATTCCACGCTTAGAGGATATGCTAGATGCATTGAGTGGTGCTGTTGTTTCCTCTAAAATTTACTTGCGTAGTGGTTATCATCAAATTAGGATGAAAGAAGGGGATGAATGTAAAACTGCTTTCAAAATTAAATTCGGTTTGTATGAGTAGGTATGCCATTTGGTCTTACTAATGCACCTAGTACTTTCATGCGTTTGATGAATCATGTTTTGAGAGAGTTTATTGCTCGTTTCATGGTTGTTTACTTTGATAATATACTCATCTATAGCCACACCTAATCTGAACATTGCATTCATATTAGACAAGTTTTGCAAGTGTTACGTGATAATAAACTATATGCTAATCTTGAGAAGTGTACATTTGCAGAAGATAAGGTCATATTCCTAGGATTTGTTGTTTCTAAGCATGGAGTAGAGGTAGATCAATCTAAAATTGAATCAATTCAGAATTGGCCTACTCTAGTGAAAGTTAGTCAAGTGCGTAGTTTCCACGGTCTCGCTGGTTTCTATAGGCGCTTTGTGAAAGATTTTAGCACCATTGATGCACCATTAAATGATTTGAGAAAGAAAGGTGTTCCTTTTGTATGGGGCGCGGCCCAAGACATTGCCTTTGATACATTAAAACGTTTGCTTACTTCTGCACCATTACTTGCTTTACCTGATTTTTCGAAGCAATTTGAAGTTGAATGTGATGCTAGTGGTATAGGCATAGGTGGCGTTTTGATGCAAGAGGGTCGGCCTATAGCTTATTTTTCTGAGAAATTGACTGGTGCTTGTTTGGATTATTCTATCTATGATAAAGAATTGTATGCACTTGTTAGAGTACTTGAGGTTTGGCAACATTATTTGTGGCCAAAGGAATTCATCATACATTCTGATCATGAAGCTTTGAAATACTTGAAAGCTCAATCAAACTTGCATAGAAGATTAGCTTAATGGGTTGAGTTCATTGAGTCTTTTCCTTACATCATTAACACAAGAAGGGAAAAGAGAACGTTGTTGCTGATGCTCTATCTAGGAAGAACATGCTATTAACCAATCTTGATGTTAAAATTTCTAGATTAGAAGCTATTTGTGCACTTTATGCAACTGACCTTGATTTTGCTCAACCATATTGTTTGTGTGCTCTTAGAAACGCATGGGATCAGTATCATATACATGATGGATATTTGTTTCGAGCTAACAAACTATGTATTCCAGAATCGTCGTTGCGTTTGTTCTTAGTGCAGGAATCACATGCTGGTGGTTTGATGGGTCACTTTGGGCGTGAGAAGACGTTGTTCATGCTTGCTGATAACTTTTATTGGCCCAAGATGAGGCGTGATGTGTACAGATTTGTGAGCCGATGTATTACATGCCACAAGTCGAAATCTAAGCTGAAGCCTCATGGTTTGTATACACCTCTCTCTGCACCGACTACTCCATGGGAAGACATTAGTATGGAATTATTGCTAGGTCAACCTAAAACTCAGAGAGGTCATGATTCTATATTTGTGGTAGTGGATAGGTTCTCTAAGGTGGCTCATTTTATTGCCTGCCACAAAAGCGACGATGCGTCGCATGTTGCTAACCTGTTTTTCAGGGACATCGTGAGATTACATGGAGTACCAAAGACGATTGTTTCTGACCGTGATGTGAAGTTCATGAGCTACTTTTGGAAGACCTTATGGGGAAAGCTAGGAACGAAGCTGTTGTTCAGTACTACATGTCATCCCCAAACAGATGGCCAAACGGAGGTGGTGAATCGAACATTGTCACAGCTGCTAAGGACCATGATTAAAAAGAACCTGTGGGAGTGGGAAGAGTGTTTGCCACATGTTGAGTTTGCTTACAACAGGGTTGTGCATTCAACTACTCAGCTTCGTCCTTTTGAGGTGGTGTATGGTTTCAAGCCATTGACGCCACTTGATATGTTGCCTCTGCCAGTACATGAGAGAGTTGATATGGAGGCATCAAAACGTGTTGATTATGTGAAGAAAATACATGAGAAGACTCAAGAGGCTATTGAGAGGAAAGGCAAGAACATTGCTGCTGCAAGGAATCAAGCAAGGAAAGAAGTGTTGTTCGAGCCTGGAGATATGGTTTGGGTGCATCTACGCAAGGATAGGTTCCCACTACTTCGAAAGTCAAAATTGAAGCCACGTTGTGCTGGTCCTTACAAGGTGTTAGCCAAGATTAGTGATAACGCCTACTCGGTTGATATACCTATTGAGGAGTTTGGTGGAGTTAGCAACAGCTTCAACGTTGCTGATTTGTCACCATATGCTGGAGAAGACCTTGGAGCGTCGAGGTCGACACCTTTTGAAGGGGGGAGATGATGAGGACATCCCTACAATTACACCTACCCCAATGACTACTGAAGATGCTACAACTGTTGCAAGAAAGGATCAGTCCAATGAGATTAGAATTGGACCTATTACAAGAGCTCGTGCTAAGCTACTGGAACAACAGGTGAATTTACTCCTAAACGAATCTGGTACTTTGATTGATGAGAACTTTATACTGCCTAAGTCTATGCATTTATGTATGATCAGGTTTGTTGGAGAAACAAGCATGGCGCGAGGAGGAGAAGGGCTACAAGAGAAGCCCAACATGATGATCGCCCAAGGATGCGCGAGGAAGGAGCGGGAGGAAGGTGCAAGAGAAGATCATCAAGACGGAGGCAAAAAGATCTGCCACGACCAGAGTGTCCGGCCAGTTCCACCCGGACTGTCCGGCCTGGTCGAGAGGCAAACTGGCGTGGACATTCTGTCTGCCAGTTCGGATAGTACCCGGACACCACCCAGAAACTTCAAAGTTTCCGGCCAGACCGGACTGTTCGGCACATTTCACCCAGAGTGTCCGGCCTGACCGGACCATCCGGCCGATTTCGACCGGAGTGTTCGCCCGCCGACCGAATCTGGTCTGAGTCGGTTTGTATCAGTTTGAGTCGTTTGCGTTTAGTTTCGGTTTCTGGCCGCCCCAGCCACCCTTATAAGTCATGGGACGACCTCTAGTTAGGTTTTAGACCACGTTAAAATATTTTGGAGTTGTTTCTTTCATAGAACCTTTGGAATTACCCTGTGTTCGAATCTACCAACTATAATTGAGTGTGATCTGTTGTTCCATTGGGAATTAGTAGATTGCATACTACCGTCCATGGTCATGGCTGCGTGCGCAAGAGCGTGGTGTTGTGAATATCCTACAAGGTTCGAGAGCTGTTGCATTGCCATCAGGGATCGAGCGGGAGAGTTCATAGCTATAGGCTAGTTATCTATCATCCACCATCATCACCGCCATCCACTAACTTAGAAGATCGGGCCACCCCATATCAGGTAGTACCGGGGCGCGGTAGTACCGCTGTTGGGAACGGTAGTACCGCTCGCTTCTGTCTTCTTGGGTGACTTGGGGACGATCTTGGACTTGGCGTTGTAGATGTAGTAGCGTCCGTAGGACTGGCTGCATCAACTAATCCCAAAGAAACTATGGAAATTCAGAAGCAAGTACAAGCGTTGCTGGATAAAGGGTACATTCGTGTTTCTCTTAGCCCTTGTGATGTTCCTGTTATTTTAGTTCCTAAGAAAGATGGTACATGGCGCATGTGTGTTGATTGTAGAGCGATTAATAACATCACTATTCAATATCATCATCCTATTCCCCGCTTAGAGGATATGCTAGATGAATTGAGTGGTGTTGATGTCTTCTCTAAAATTGACTTGCGTAGTGGTTATCATCAAATTAGGATGAAAGAAGGCAATGGTTGGAAAACTGCTTTCAAAACTAAATTCGGCTTGTATGAGTGGTTAGTCATCCCGTTTGGTCTTACTAATGCACCTAGTACCTTCATGTGTTTGATGAATCGTGTTTTGAGAGAGTTTATTGGTCGTTTTGTGGTTGTTTACTTTGATGATATACTCATATACAGCTACACCGAATCTGAACGTTGCACTCATATTCGACAAGTATTGCAAGTGTTACGTGATAATAAACTGTATGCTAATCTTGAGAAGTGTGCATTTGGAAAAGATAAGGTCATATTCCTAGGATTTGTTGTATATATGAATGGAGTAGAGGTAGATCAATCTAAAATGGAATCAATTCGGAATTGGCCTGCTCCCATGAATGTAAGTCAACTGCGTAGTTTCCACAGATTAGTTGGTTTCTATAAGCGCTTTGTGAAAGATTTTAGCACCACTGCTGCACCTTTGAATGATTTGACAAAGAAAGGTGTTCCTTTTGTATGGGGCGCGGCCCAAGACATTGCTTTTGATACATTGAAACGTTTGCTTACTTCTGCACCATTACTTGCATTACCTGATTTTTCGAAGCAATTTGAAGTTGAATGTGATGCTAGTGGTATAGGCATTGGTGGTGTTTTGATGCAAGAGGGTCGGCCTATAGCTTATTTTTCTGAGAAATTGACTGGTGCTCGTTTGAACTATTCAATCTATGATAAAGAATTGTATGCACTTGTTAGAGTACTTGAGGTTAGGCAACATTATTTGTGGCCAAAAGAATTCAGCATACATTCTAATCATGAAGCATTGAAATACTTGAAAGCTCAATCAAACTTGCATAGAAATTAGCTAAATGGGTTGAGTTCATTGCGTCTTTTCCTTACATCATTAACTATAAGAAGGGAAAAGAGAATGTTGTTGCTGATGCTCTATCTAGGAAGAATATGCTATTACCCAATCTCGATGTTAAAATTCCTGGATTAGAAGCTATTTGTGCACTTTATGCAACTGATCATGATTTTGCTGAACCATATCGTTTGTGTGCTCTTAGAAACGCATGGGATAAGTACCATATACATGATTGCTATTTATTTCGAGCTAACAAACTATGTATTCCAGAATCGTCGTTGTGTTTGTTCTTAGTGCATGAATCACATGTTGGTGGTTTGATTGGCCAGTTTGGGTGTGAGAAGATGTTGCTCATGTTCGCTGATCACTTTTATTGGCCCAAGATGAGGCGTGATGTGTACAGATTTGTGAGCTGGTGCATTACTTGCCACAAGTCGAAATCCAAGCTGAAGCCTCATGGTTTGTATACACCTCTCTCTGCACCTACTACTCCATGGGAAGACATTAGTATGGATTCTGTGCTAGGTCTACCTAAAACTCAGAGAGGTCATGATTCTATATTTGTGGTAGTGGATAGGTTCTCTAAGATGGCTCATTTTATTGGCTGCCACAAAAGTGACGATGCGTCGCATGTTGCTAACCTGTTTTTCAGGGACATCGTGAGATTACATGGAGTACCAAAGACGATTGTTTCTGACCGTGATGTGAAGTTCATGAGCTACTTTTGGAAGACCTTATGGGGGAAGCTAGGAAGGAAGCTGTTGTTTAGTACTACATGTCATCCCCAAATAGATGGTCAAACGGAGGTGGTGAATCGAACATTGTCACAGCTGCTAAGGACCATGATTAAAAAGAATCTGCGGGAGTGGGAAGAGTGTTTGCCACATGTTGAGTTTGCTTACAACAGGGCTATGCATTCAACTACTCAGCTTTGTCATTTTGAGATGGTGTATGGCTTCAAGCCATTGACGCCACTTGATATGTTGCCTCTGCCATTGCATGAGAGAGTTGATATGGAGGCATCAAAACGTCCTGATTATGTGAAGAAGACACCTGAGAAGACTAGAAAAACAAAAAAGAGAGGCAATTGAGAAGAAAGGCAAGAACACTGCTGCTGCAAGGAATCAAGCAAGGAAAGAAGTGTTGTTCGGACATGGAGATATGGTTTGCGTGCATCTGCACAAGGACTGATTTCCACTACTTCGCAAGTCCAACTTGAAGCCACGTGGTGCCGGTCCTTACAAGGTGTTAGCCAAAATTAATGACAATGCCTACTCAGGTTATATACCTATTGAGGAATTTGGTGGTGCTAGCAACAGCTTCAACGTTGCTGATTTGTCACCATAAGCTAGAGAAGACCTTGGAGCGTCGAGGTCGACGCCTTTTGAAGGGGGAGATGATGAGGACATCCCTACAGTTACACCTACCCTAATTGCTAATGAAGATGTTCCAATTGCAAAGAAGGATCAATCCAATGAGATAAGGATTGGACCAATCACAAGAGCTCGTTCTAAGCTACTAGAACAACAGGTGAACTTGTTTCTTAATGAACCCGGTGTTTTAATTAATCAGAATTTTATACTACCTAAGTCTTTGAATTATTGCATGATCAGGTACTTAGGAGAAGAAGGCGTAGCACGGAGCGAGGAGCTAATGGAACAAGGCGTGTTGATCAATGAAGAATGCACGAGGGAGCAGAGGGAGAAAGCGCAAGGAGCTGTCCAAGGCGAAGATCAACAAGAGCAGGGAGTTCTCTGCCGTGGCAGAGAAAAGCCTCGTTTCTCTGCCATGGCAGGCTGCCGTGGCAGGAAAACCGAGTCCGGCTCTGCCACGGCAGGTCGCCGCGACAGAGAAACCGTGTGAAAGTCTGCCAAGGCAGAACATGTGGCCGAGCCACTTTGTGGCCGGTTTGTATCCAGGTTGGGTGGAACCAACTTAGGTTCCCCCATAGGTCGCCGCGTAGACCACGTTAAAATATTTTGGAGTTGATTCTTTCATAGAACCTCTGAAATTACCCTGTGTTCGAATTCTACAACTATAATTGAGTGTGATATGTTGTTCCATTGGAAATTAGTATATTGCATACTACCATTCGTGGTCATGGCTGCGTGCGCAAGAGTGTGGTGTTGTGAATATCCTACAAGGTTCGAGATCTGTTGCATTGGCATCAGGGTTCGAGCGGGAGAGATCATAGCTACGCACTAGTTATCTAATTATCCACCATATCATCGACAAGAGCTTGCTGAGAAGATCGGGCGACCCCATATCAGTCATGTTAACCACATCCATCTCCACGTGTGTGTATCCCTTTGTGTCTTGTAGATCGTTTCCTTTCGGCTTTTGATCTTTGATTCTCTACCACCTTGGACATTAACCTTTTCTTTGGATCATTTGGTTTGGTTTTCCACAACTCTAACCTTCCACCAAATGCTTTTGAGAGTATAGTTCTTTCATTAGTGTGAGGTTTGTTTGCGATTTCACTTTGCAAGCTAATAACTATCACTTGTGGTTTCTAGTTTGGTCCAATCCCCAAGGTGAGGTTGTAGGTCTCCCCCATCACATATTGCTTTCCATATACAATCCTTTATGCTTTGCATGATGGATAGGCATGGTGAGTCGAGCCAACCACCTCCACAAGAAGAAGAAGATGGACTGTACATGAGGCACGGAAGCCACTTCATCGTCCGACAAGATTTCCGTGAATGTTACCAAGCCTCGAGACACGACGAGGCGAACAATTTGGTGAGACACAAGCCGAGTTCAAGAACATCGACAATTGCTTCGATGGCCTCGAAAGGCAAATGCACGCTATGCATCACAACTTTGGCCATCAAAATGAAGCGCTCCAACCTTCCGTCGCCGAAACGAACAACAAGCTCCGTGTTCTCATCGACGGATTAGCAAGACCGCATTCACACACATCAAGCTCTTCAAGTTCTTTGTGTCATCATTTTCCTCCTCAACAATATCTTCATACAAGTTCTCCAAGACGCAATGACGCCCCCATGGTTGAAGATGGAAGCTCTTCGAACTATGTTCCTTCCCCACTCCACGCCGCAACGTCAAGCTATGATGGTGATTTCTCCTCAAGACCCCAAGCAAGGCGTGAAGGACACCGTCATCACGCAAGGGCACTAGTGATCTAACAAGCACAACCACATGAAGAACCGCAAGTGGAACCTCGATTCCAACCTCAACTACATCGCCATCGTCACCGCGACGTTCTTGCAATTACAAGTGATGACTTCAACTTGGGGGATCAAGCTCGTCTTCGACATCAAGCTCTTCGAGATTGATAAGGGGTGGCCCGATCTTCTCAGTGAGCTACGTAGATGATGATGATGGCGATGGAGATAACTTGTGAGACACCGACAAACTATCTCTAGGCTGCTCCCCCGTTGCCAATGCAACAAATCTTCGGCCCTATGGATATTCGCAACACCACACACTTGCGCACATGATCCCGATCACGAACGGTTTGCAATCTACCAATTCCCAGTGGAACGAAAGATAACACTTAATTAGAGCCAATTTGATAGTGTCTAGCAAAACACAATCACAATATCGGAGGATTTAAGAGCAAAGCTTGCGGAAATCCAATCTAGGGTTCTTAGTCTAAAACAAGTCTAAAAGAAAAAGAGGGGGTGGCGGCTGGCTGTATGGGAGTCCCAGCCGCACACATCTAAGACTCGGCCCAAGGGGGTCCGAGTCGGATACAGATCGGCCCCATAGGGCTCGGCCAAATAGGCACACAGGCCACACGCGTGGGTGCACCAGCTAAGTGCAGCCCGCCCCCTTCTGGCTCTCCCTTTGGCGCACGCCTCCCTCTCCTCCCCTGGTGCCAACCTCCTGCCACGGCAGGGAATCGGCCAAAATCCTGCCGTGGTAGAGATCCTCTTCTTCTTTCCTTTGCTGTAGCTTGATTACTTCTTCCTCATCTCCTTGGCCTTCCTCATACCTAATAAAACATAGATGCAACGATTTAGGTAGTATAAAATTCTCATTAGACAATATTTCAGACCTAACTAAGAACGAATTCACCTGTTGCTTTAACAACTTGGCTCTAGCTCTTTTAATAGGTCCAATTCTAATTTCATTAGTGTCTTGAATCTTTGCATCATTATCTTCATTGAATAATGGAAGAATGGTAGAGATATTGTTGAGGGCAAACCTCTAGGGTGACCCAATCTTTCACGAATCCCACTCAAATCGAGGGTGGAGTGTGGGGGAAGGAGGAAAGGATGAACACGACGAACGCACGCATGAAGAACGCGATGAACACACACACGCAAAACCACGATAAACACCAATAGCTCATGCCGGCGGTGACCGGTCCGGCGCATTCCCTAGGATCGGCATCAGGTGGAGGACTCTCTCACGAACCGGCACGGCGAGATGGGTGACTCGGTGAGATCTTGACGTCTTGGCAAAGGGGCACCGATGCCAAGGCCTTGTACAATGCGGAGGCACGATGCAAACTCCAATGAGGTTTGGGATATTTGGTGCTCCTTTGTCAAAGGAGCATGAGGCAAGAATTAGATAGATCCACACGGGGTTTCCACTAATTCCAAATATCATGCCTAGGGTTTACAATGGAGGTGGGGGACTATATATAGGCCAACCACAAGTTCAGGGGTAATTCAGGCATTAAATTAGAGTTCTGGGCGAAGTAGAGGGGTACATGGGCCACAAGGCCTAGCTAGGCTCGCAGACCCATCTTCAGGCTAGACAGTCTGGGTCGGAACGGCCGGACACTCCGGGGTAGCCGGACACTCCGGGTGGAGTCCGGGGAGTGTCCGAACTGGCCTTCTGAATGTCCACGCCAGGTTGGGGCTGGGGCTAGCCTGACACTCCGGCCGAGTCGCGCCGGACACTCTAGCTGGATTCGGGCGAACACTCTAGCTCAGGAAGCTTCAGCTCAGGTGCAGCTTCAGGACTCGTGGGTCGACGCGGCGACGGTTCGTACCTGATGATGCACAGAGTAGTGGTATGAAGTAGCAAGCCATCCAGGTGTATGTCAAAGTCACATGATGCGAGGAGCGAATTCACCTTATCTTGGAGGAGCTTGGCTCGGGCACGGGTCATCGGTCCACTTGGGGGATTCGGTGGTGTAGATGTCAGAGCGTCTGTAGGACAGGCCGCATCAGCTCCCCCTTGGGAAAGAGTCGTCCTCGACTCTTCATGGTTGTCATCTTGAACATCTCCATGGTAGGGTGAGAGATCCTTGACATTGAATGTATTGCTTGCATGGTACTTGGAGGTCGGTATGTCGATGATGTAGGCATTCTTGTTGATTCTTTTGATGACCTTGAAGGGACCATCTCCTCTTGGCTTGAGCTTGGAGTCATGTTCCTTGGGAAAGCGGTCTTTGCTTAGGTGTATCCACTCAAGGTCACCTTCTTCCAAGATCATCTCCTTCTTGTCCTTGTTTAACCCTGAAGCTTGGCGAATGAATTGTTGTTTGATAGTATCTCTTGTTTCTTCATGAAGCGTCTCCATAGCTTGTGCACGCTTCTCGACGTCCATGTTCGTGCGCTCATGGAGAGGTAGTGGTAGGATGTCGAGCGTGGTGAGGGGCTCGAAACCATAGACGATCATGAATGGACTCATCTTGGTTGTTGAGTGCTTTGCTCAGTTGTAGGCGAACTCGGCGTCGGGAATGCATTCCTCCCAATCCTTCAAGTTTTTCTTGATCAACACACGTAGAAGAGTTCCAAGGCTTCAGTTGACAACCATGGTTTGTCCATCGGTTTCAGGATGCGACGCGGATGAAAAGAGGAGCTTGACGCCGAGCTTGGCCATGAGGGTCTTCCATAAGTAGCTCATGAATTTGACGTCGCGGTCGGAGATGATTTTTCCTGGCACACCGTGTACATGGACGATTTCCCTAAAAAACAGATTTGCAACATGTGAAGCATCTTCGGTCTTATGGCACGGTATGAAGTGTGCCATTTTGGAAAAGCGATCCACAACAACAAATATAGAATCATGACCATACTTAGATCTAGGCAATCCTAACATGAAATCCATGCTAATGCCGGACCAAGGTGTATGAGGAATAGGCAATGGCATATAAAGACCATAGGGATTAGCTTGCGACTTAGCTTGAACACATGTCGTGCATCGTTGAACATAGCGCTCCACGTCGCGCTTCATCTTGGGCCAAAAGTAGTGAGTGGAGAGCATGTCCAATGTCTTGTTACGGCCAAAGTGACCCATGAGGCCTCCACCATGAGATTCTTGGAGAAGCAAAAGTTGAAGCGATGACTTCGGAATGCATAGCTTGTTTTGTTTAAATAGAAAGCCCTTATGCAAATAGAAATCATCAACTCCTTTGTCATTGGAGCACTTTGCGAAAATTGGTTAAAAGAACGGGTCGGAAGCATACAAAGATTTTATTTCCTCAAGACCCAACACGTTGATTTCAAGTCTCGTAAGAAGGCTTGTATGTTTGCGGGACAATGCGTCCGCAACTACATTATCTTTGCCCTTCTTATACTTGAAAATGTAAGGAAAAGACTCCATGAACTCAACCCACTTAGCGTGTCTCTTGCGCAAGTTAGCTTGGCCTTTGCGATATTTCAACGACTCGTGGTCGGAATGTATGATAAATTCCTTGGGCCATAGGTAGTCTTGCCAAACTTGAAGGACACGAACTAAGGCAAAAAGCTCTTTGTCATAAATCGGGTAGTTAAGGCGAGCACCATCAAGTTTCTCGCTATGGTAGGCTATAGGACGTCCATTTTGCATAAGGACTCCTCCAATGCCAATACCACTAGCATCACACTCTATCTCAAAAGTTTTTGTGAAATCCGGTAAAGGAAGGAGAGGTGCTTTGGTGAGCCTCTTTTTGAGTTCATCAAAAGCTTTTTGTTGTGCTTTGCCCCACACAAAGGTGACATTCTTTTTCATCAACTCGTTGAGAGGACAAGCAATAGTGGAAAAGTCTTTCACAAAGCGACGATAGAAACCGGCCAACCCATGAAAACTTCGGAGTTCACTCACATTTGTTGGGATGGGCCAATCTCGTATGTCCTTTACCTTGGAAACATCAACTTCAATTCCCTTCGAAGAAACGACAAATCCAAGAAAAATCAACTTGTCTTTAGCAAAGGTGCACTTGTGAAGATTAGCATAAAGCTTTTCATGTCGAAGGATTTGCAAAACTTCCTTGACATATGTTATATGGTTCTCAAGTGATTTGCTATAAACAAGAATATCATCGAAATAGACAACAACACTTTTTCCAATGAGAGAACGCAAAATATGATTCATGAGGCGCATAAAGGTGGATGGGGCATTAGATAAACCCAAGGGCATAACCAACCATTCATAGACACCAAGTTTGGTCTTGAAGGCGGTTTTCCACTCATCACCTTCAGCCATGCGTATTTGATGGTAACCACTAAGAAGATCAATTTTCAAAAAAATAGTGGCTCCACACAACTCATCAAGCATGTCATCGAGACGTGGAATGGGATGTCGGTAACGCACAGTGATAGCATTGATTGGACGGCAGTCCATGCAGAACAGTAACGTATCATCCGTCTTGGGAACAAGAATCACGGGTACGGCACTTGGACTAGTGCTAACTTGGATCAAACCTTTGTATGAGTTGGTTTATTTGACGTTCAATCTCCTTTGTCTCCTCCGAGTTTGTGATGTAAGCGGCACGGTTGGAAAGTGGTGCACTAGGGATAAGGTTAATGCAATGTTCGATGCCGCGAAGAGGAGGTAGTCCATGTGGAAGCTCTTCGGGGAACACATCCTTGAATTCCTGCAAAACATTCAACAAAGATGGAGGAACATTGGTTAATTCATTAGTTCCTTGCGCTAGTCCCTTGCAAAGGAGGACATAGTGCAAGATGGATGGTTTGTTCCGAACATCTCTCATCTCACTTTTGGTGGCAAGGAGAATACTCTTAGTTTTTCCACTCTAGTTTGGCTTGTGGCTCTCACTCACTATGAGGTGGTTCTCTCTCTCACCGCTCTTCTCACAAGTAGGTGTTGTGCTTTGCGCCCTCGCTAAAGCCTTTGCATTGTCCGCAATTATTTGGCTAGGAGTCATCGGTTGCAAAACACATGTTTTTTTGAGCCATTTGAAGGTGTATACATTGGTGCGACCATCATGTTGAGCAGCCTTGTCAAATTGCCATGGTCGTGTTGGGAAAATTCCCTAGAGGAAATCATGGTTGATGATATTTCCCAATGTATTCATAAAGTTATAGTCCATGTATGAACTACTAATATGTATCATCGAATATGTGATTCGATTGTGGAACTATATATTCATGTTGTTCATGCTAATTGTCCTTGGTTATTGAGGTTGTGCTGGACCCACAACTTAGACCAATGTGAAAGTCGGCAGATGACTAGGTTCCACTTGTCATGGGCATGGAGATGCTATTCCGACTTACATGGATTCGGCTAAAGAGTTTAGCGAGTCGGACTGACCCATATTGAGATGCAACCAACAAGTCGTCATTTGCATATCTCAATCAAGGTAATCGTTAGACCTGAGGTTATTGCATAATCCGAGTTGAGGATCACCGACTTAGGTTTTGTCAAACGATGTTCCGTCACTGGGCAGTTATAAAGGCAGAGTTCGGGTCGACTGAGAATCAAGCTGCGTGATGTGAATAACTGAGATGGGATTTTGCCCCTCCATCTGGAGAGATATTCTTTGGGCCCTCTCGGAAGATATGATTCGGAAAGCATGGCCATGCGTGACTCGGTTAAGTGTTAACCGAGGCAACCGACTAAGTGTTAGTCAGATGAATCACTTATCTCAGATCAAGAAAGAGAGTCGGACTATTTAAGGGATGACGATCATTTGCCTATAGTCCGACAAGGTATATCGTGAGGCAAAAGGGACTTAGACGAAAGTCACATTGAAAGGCATGTCATCATGACTCTTTGGTACTTGGGAGTTGGCACATTCTGTTAGGAGCCGCTAACAACTGATCGGTCATGAGTGAGACTCGGATCGTGTCCGGGTCACCATGAGCCTGCCGGGTCACACACTTAAGAGCGGGAGCAAGTTTGGGTTAGACCCAAACAGGAAATCTATTTGGGTTGGACCCAAATAAAGACATGGACTTAGTGAGCAAGTGGGACTTGCAATGGCTAATATAGGCCTTTTAGTGAATGGGCCACAAGTGAGTGGAGCCCACTTTCACTCCCTATATAAGCTGGGGCGCAGGTGCTTAGAGCACAGGGGTTAGGTCACTCCATGTGCTGGAAACCCTAGCTCCAGTCCAGTCCAGTCCTATCGCCGCTGTACCGGACCAAGCAGTCCATCGCCGGCGCTCCTCCTCATACGTGTGGATACTGGCGGAGGTGCTGTACGTTCAACACTTTGACGATCGTGGATCGGAACAGATCGTGAGGACAGCACTGCATCAAGCGACGTGCTTCATTGATTCCGCAACTACGCGTCTAGTGGTAATTCTCGTGGCCTACTACCTCAGCTAGATCTTGGGATCACCGCGTAGGAAAAAGTTTTGTTTTTCTCTGCGTGGCCCAACAGTGGTATCAGAGTGTTAGATTCTAGTTCTAGTCTCGAGATCGTGCATATGTGATATGCGGTTGGCGTTAGATTGGATCTAATTGCAGTTTTGGTGGTCGATCTATGAGATAGATCGGTTTTGTACAAAGTTGATTGGATCAATTGTAATCGGGGGAATGGATGATCTGATTTCCGTGATCTAACTGCTAAGGTCATGGAACGACATACCCCTACCGGTCGGCTTCCGCCATCGGGGTAGACTGTGACATGTAAACCCGGATGTGGTGATCAAAGATCAAAGAGTTTGGTTGAATCAGAGTCCGGATCGGATTTGGGTAAAATTGTTTTATCCAATGACGAAATCCATGTCCGGAATGCAGATGAGATCTGCGTTTTTCGGACAAATCGTCGGGCGCTGGCTTCGCCCTGTCGTAGCGCCTTAGATGTCGTTGCGAGTTTTCACAACGCCGATAGATATCGTATCTATGCATAACTTGTTTTTGCAGGATGATGTTGTGAATGGTATGGCTTATGTGCATGTGACGTGTGTAATCCATACGTGATCTGCGTATCACGGTTTTTGTCAGCCGGCTGGAGCCTAGGTGTTGTCACTTTATTGTATAACGACCTGCGTGTCGGATTCTCTATGTAATTTACTTTACAAGCTAGTGTAGCTGTTTGGAGAACCCGGATGGCATGCAAGTCGATGTACAAGTCGGCTACATGGTGTAAGGCGGCACGTGACAAGAGTTGACACGAGTCGAATTACAAGCTTTGTGGAGATGGAGATCGCCATAAAGAGAGCCATACCATTTCACATTATAATTGCTTTATTTTGTGTTATTGTTATGTCTCTGTTTTACCTCTATTAGATAGTTGGTAGAAAGTAATCCCTCAAAGAAGGTCTAGTCGGTTTCCCCACCAGTGCTGCACCATCACAAGTCGAACATTTTTGGTAGTGGGCTCATAAAATTGAGGTACTATCAATTCTTTCCGACTAGGTGGGTTTGAGTCGGACTCTTACAGCGGAAGCACTCGGTAATCTAGACGGGTCTATCACAACGGTTGTGGGACTTGGGGAAAAGTCGGATGGGAGCCGAGGCATGTGATGCCACCCATCCAACAGGAGTCGTATGAGATACAATTGACAAGGAGTTGTCTACCTAGATCACTTGACGGCTAGCGGTGATGCTAAAGCTCACTAGTCGACTTGCTTATTTAGGGTCCTGAATCACTAAGTAACCATCGGAGGGGTGTTGGTTCTAGTGGGAGCATAAATATTAAAATGTTTAATATGCTTGCTCTTTATGGATACATGCCTTAAGTGTTTTGCATATTTTCTGTTGTAGATCAATGGCACCTAGCAGTCTTCCTCAGATTTCCGGTTTTGCTTTGAGAACTATCTTAGAGAAAGATAAGCTGAATGGAACTAATTTCACCAACTGGTATCGTAATCTGAGAATTGTTCTCAAACAAGAAAAAAAGGAACGTGTCCTAGACAACCCACTTCCAGCTGAGCCGGATGAGAATGCGACTGTCGTAGCCACCAATGCCTACCGTCGGATTTGTGATGAATCCACGGAGATTAGCTGTCTTATGCTTTCTCACATGGAACCGAACTTGCAGCAGCAGTTCGAGAATGTTGAGGCCTACGATATGATCGAAAGCCTCAAAAGTATGTTCCAGGCTCAGGCAAAGACTGAGAGGTATCAAGTCTCTCAGGCTTTGTTGAGCTGCAAGCTTAAGGATGGCGATCCACTGAGTCCGCATGTGATCAAGATGGTTGGTTACGTACAGTCTCTGGAAAGGCTTGGCTACCCCATTAGCGAAGAGTTCGCTATGGACATAATTCTGAACTCTCTTCCTAGTGCGTATGGTCAGTTCATATCAAACTACCACATGCATGGTATGGATAAGAAGCTCACTAAATTACATGGGATGCTCAAGCAGGCTGAGGCGGATCTCAAGAAAGGTGCCAGTCAAGTGTTGATGGTACAAAATAAGGCTAAGTTTAAGAAGAGTTCTTGGACTAAGAAGAAGAAGGCAAAGTCGGGAGGTAAGGCTGAGGACCCAATCCAAAGCGCTTCGTCAGCCGGATCCACTTGCTTCTACTGCAAGTCGGATGGCCACGGGAAGAGGAATTGCAGCAAGTATCTGGTAGACAAAGCCAAGAGCGGAGGTGTGACTTCCGGCTCAGGTACGCTTGTTTGCAATGTTATAGACATTTATCTTGTTGATGCACCTAGTAGTTCTTGGGTATATGATACCGGATCAGTCATTCACATATGCAACTCGTTGCAGGGACTAGTAAGAACTAGGAGCGTGGCAAGAGGCAAGGTTGCCATTCGGGTCGTGTTGCGACCTCGGATCGTTAAGGATCCTAAGTCCCTGTGAATAACATGCTAGTCCCTAGATCAATAGCTAGCACTTCACAGTCGATGAATATCATGTAAAACACAAGTCATTATTACACGAATAATCTAGAGTATAATTATTACAACTTGCATAGCTTATAGCTAGCTCAAATAAAACAGCGGAAACTAAGTAAAACTTGAGTCCATCAACACCTCAGGCTAGTTGCGTGAAGACCCGCGATCCCTACGCACCTTTCAGTCTTCGGATTCTACACATAAGACGTGCAACCAACAAGTTGGGTCAATACTTTGAATGCATTGGCAAATTACACCAAGGAAAGAATAAGACTATCTCTACATGCAAGGCTAAGTGTAGGCTTTGGGGTTCTTTTGCATAAGGCCAATTTTCTCTAAGTAAGAGGAAAAGAGGAAGAGTTTACCCTACTTTGTAAATTTTGATAAGTAGTATAGGGTCAAATGGAACACGTGGATATTACTCACCAAGTGTCCAATCAACCTAGCACTTGGATATTACGCACCAAGTTCCCAATAACCCACCCAATGGCGATATTACTCATGCCTTGGGGTTTATAAAACTTTAAATTTGGAAAAGAGAGAGGAAGATCTTTCAGAGGCTCCATCCTTCAGATGCTCAAAGTGTTCTTTTCCGTGAACTCGGCTGATCGATCAGATTGCAATACTCTCGAGAGGTTGTGCACATTCCCCACAATCCACGATCAAGTCCTTTTACAGACAAGACCATGGCGAAGCCTTCCCTTAGTAGCCCCTCTACCAGCTAGATCCAACCGTGCCAAGAACCTCCAAATGGTGGCACCCCGGCGAGGTTTCCCACTAAGTACTAAGCCAAGACAGAGCCTGATATGGGGTGGCCCGATCTTCTTAGTAAGCGGATGGCGATGATGATGGTGGATGATAGATAACTAGTGCGTAGCTATGATCTCTCCCGCTCGATCCCTGATGCCAGCGCAACAGATCTTGAACCTTGTAGGATATTCACAACACCACACTCTTGTGCACGCAACCGTGACCACGAACGGTAGTATGCAATCTACTAATTCCCAATGGAACAACAGATCACACTCAATTATAGTTGGCAGATTCGAACACAGGGTAATTCCAGAGGTTCTATGAAAGAAACAACTCCAAAATATTTTAACGTGGTCTAAACCCTTACTTGTGACGGCTACGGAGGTTTATATGAGGGTTGGGGCGTCCTCCCGTCTAAACGGGCCTAAAAACAGCCATAACTTGGCCCAAACTGACTCGGTTCGACTCAAACTGATACATACCGACCCATATATGGGTTCGGCCTTATTGGCACACAGTCCAAACGTCGTGGAACACCTCAAACATGTAATTCTTGGTGCGCCATCTCTCTCTCTTGCTCATACGTGATTTCCTCATTGCCTCCTAGTGCGCATGCCTCCCGCTCCTCCCTCGCGCACTTGTTGATATTGGAAATCAGCGCTTGTCCTTCTTGCTGCAACTCTCCTCCTCCTCGCGCAACGCTTGTGTTATCAATAAACCTGATCATACAAAGATGCATAGACTTAGGTAGTATAAAGTTCTCATTAAGTAAAACATCAGGTTCAATTAGGAATTAATTCACCTGATAGTCATTATTGATTTGACTCAATATTTCCTTCCAGTTCAGGCAGTCGGAATCATCATAATCCATGTATATATCCTCATCCATACGTTGTTCCTAAGAATGGAGTTGAGGTAGATAATTCTAAAAACGTAGCAATACAAAATTGGCCTACTCCAATGAATGTTAGTCAAGTTAGAAGTTTTCATGGGCTTGCTGGTTTCTATAGTCGATTTGTGAAGGATTTTAGTACTATTGCCGCACCTTTGAATGAATTAACTAAGAAAGTTGTTGAATTTGTTTGGGGACCAGCCCAAGATAATGCTTTTGATGATTTGAAAAGATTGCTTACTTCTGCGCCATTGCTTGCACTACCTGATTTTCATAAGCAATTTGAGATTGAGTGTGATGCTAGTGGCATCGGTATAGGTGGTGTGTTGATGCAAGAGGGGCGGCCTATAGCTTATTTTTCTGAGAAGCTTAGTGGTGCTCATTTGAACTATCTTGTTTATGATAAGGAATTATATGCTCTTGTGCGTGTACTTGAAGTTTGGCAACATTACTTGTTGCCGAAAGAGTTCATTATACATTCTGATCATGACGCTTTGAAATATTTGAAAGCACAATCAAACTTGCATAGGCGCCTAGCAAAGTGGGTTGAATTTATTTAGTCTTTTTCGTATATTATTAAACATAAGAAGGGAAAGACAATATTGTAGCTGATGCTCTCTCTAGGAAAAGTATGTTGCTAACACAATTGGATTTGAGAGTTCCTGGTTTGGAGAGTTTGTGTGACTTATATGCTACTGATCATGATTTTGCTGCTCCATATAAGTTGTGTGTTAATGGGAAAGCTTGGGAAAAATATCATATGCATGATGGGTACTTGTTTCGAGCTAACTAACTGTGTGTTCCCGAGTCGTCTGTGCGTTTGCTCTTATTACAGGAATCACATGCTGGTGGATTGATGGGCCACTTTGGGCGTGAGAAAACACTACTCATGCTCGCTGATCATTTTTATTGGCCTAGAATGAGGCGTGATGTGGATAGATTTGTCAAACGTTGCATTACTTGGTTTGTATACTCTTCTACATGCACCTACTCCATGGGAAGATATTTGCATCGATTTTGTATTAGGATTGCGTAGAACTAGGAGAGGAAATGATTCTATATTTGTGGTAGTGGATCATTTTTCTAAGATGGCACATTTTATTGCCTGCCACAAGAGCGACGATGTGTCGCATGTTGCTAATCTATTTTTCAGGGACATTGTGTGCTTACATGGAGTACCAAGGACAATTGTTTCTGACTGTGATGTGAAGTTCATGAGCTATTTTTGGAAGACGCTTTGGGGTAAACTGGGAAAAAAATTATTATTCAGCACAACTTGTCATCCCCAAACTGATGGACAAACAGAGGTGGTGAATCACACATTATCACAGTTGTTGCGATCTATGATCAAGAAGAACCTGCGTGTTTGGGAGGATTGCTTGCCCCATGTAGAGTTTGCATATAACAGGGTTATACACTCTACCATGTAGTTGTGTCCTTTTAAGGTGGTGTATGGTTTCAAACCCATCACACCACTCTATTTGCTACCTCTTCCTATTCAAGAAAGAGAAAATATGGAGGCTACCAAGAGGGAAGATTTTGTAAAGAAGATACATGTGAAGACAAAAGAAGCTATTGAGAAGAAGGGCAAGGATAATGCTAGCCATGTCAATAAGAAGCGAAAGGAGGTGCTATTTCAGCCAGGAGACATGGTTTGGGTCATTTTCGCAAGGACAGATTTCTAGAGAAGCGTAAGTCAAAGCTACTTCCTCGAGATGCTGGTCCTTACAAGGTTCTTGCCTAGATAAATGACAATGCCTACAAGATAGATTTGCCTATTGAGGACTTTGGTGTTAGTGATTCTTTCAATGTGTCCGTTTTGGCACCCTATGAAGAAGAAGATATTGACGCGTCGGGGTCGACGCCTTTTAAAGGGGGGAGGATGATGAGGATATCTGATGCGGCCCGTCTTACGGACGCTCCGACATCTACACCACCGAGTCCCCCAAGTGGAGCAATGACCCGTGCCTGAGCCAAGCTCCTCCAAGATAAGGTGAATTCGCTCCTTGCATCATGTGACTTTGACATACACCTGGATGGCTTGCTACTTCATACCACTACTCTGTGCATCATCAGGTACGAACCCCCGCCGCGTTGACTCACGAGCCCTGAAGCTGCACCTGAGCTGAAGCTGCCTGAGCCGGAGTGTCCGGCTGAATCCAGCCGGAGTGTCCGGTGCAGGCGGAGTGTCCAGCGCGACTTGGCCGGAGTGTCCGGCCTGCTCCAGCCCCAACCTGGTGTGGACATTCAGAAGGCAAGTTCGGACACTCCCCGAACTCCACCCAGAGTGTCTGGCTACCCCGGACTGTCCGGCCGTTCCGACCCGGCCTGTGCGGCCTGAAGATGGGCCTGCGAGCCTAGCTGGGCCTTGTGGCCCATGTACCCCTCTACTTCACCCAGAACTCTACTTTAATGCCTGAATTACCCCTGAACTTGTGGTTGGACAATCTACTAATTCCCAACGGAACAACAGATCACACTCAATTATAGTTGGTAGATTCGAACACAGGGTAATTCCAGAGGTTCTATGAAAGAAACAACTCCAAAATATTTTAACGTGGTCTTTAACCTAACTTGTGACGGCTACGGAGGTTTATATGAGGGCTAGAGCGTCCTCTCCTCTAAACGGGCCTAAAAACAGCCATAACTTGGCCCAAACTGACTCGGTTCGACTCAAACTGATACATACCAACCCATATATGCATTCGGCCTTATTGGCACGCAGTCCAAACGTCGTGGAACACCTCAAACATGTAATTCTTGGTGCGCCATCTCTCTCTCTTGCTCATACGTGATGGTGGACCTTGGTGCTCTCGAGGTGGAGGCTCCGTCTTGGTCGACGCGACTGGAGGAGTTTGTCGTTGTCGTTCTTGAAGTCGTCCATGCTTGGGGAGTTATTGTTGTTGTAGAAATCCATATCACCCAAGCATGTGGAGCCATTGTTGGTCTAGTGATCCATCATGTCATCCATGCTTGTGGAGGCATATGCATGGTGGGTCATCGTGGATTCTTCATAGAAATCATCCTCGGTTCCGGAGTCCCTAGACATGATTGACAAGACCAAGTGGTGTTATGGAAGTGGTAAGGGGTTTGGAATGCAACGTCAAACCTTACTTTACCTTGGAAGATAGTATCGTGCAAGTGGCAACACTTGAGAGTAATCAAAACCAAGCAAAGTGAAGTTCACGCGGAACACCAAAACCAACTAACCACTAAAACACACACACACACACAAAGCTTATGGTGGATGGGTATGGAAGGTGGCATGTCAAGAACCAATCCGAAATCAAGATGTTGTAATGGCAAGTAAAGAACCACGATGATCACAAAGCAAAACAAGTCAATCCACAAGATTGAAATATATACAAGGAAACACACACGGTGGGATAAATGGGACTTGTGCGATGGAGAAAGTGATCTAAGAACCAAATGATTACCTAGCGAAGACTATAAGCTCGTGTCGCACAAGTGCAAGGAGAGACACTAGTTCGATTGCAATAAATTGGTGGGCTACAAGATATGCACAATAAGTACCACCTATTTGATGTTCATCGAGCTTGCGCTTCCTATTCTATGAGGCACTTGTTTCTTTCTTTTTCTTTTTCTTTTTCTTTTTCTATTTTTTTCACTTTTCTTTTCTTTTTCACTTGCCCCTTCCTTGTGCCAACAACTATACAAGATAACTATATGAGATAGCGCACTCACAACTTTTGCTCGGAATTCTACAAGGTATCAAATGTGCATAGCCCAAGCAATCATAGGAGGAACTAGTCTCAGTAGGTGTTTGTTGAATGCAAAGATAGTGTGGCTCACAAAGGTATGCAAGTGGGGAGAAGTCGCGGAATTTTTATACCTTCCGTCGCCGATCTTCACCCTTTATTGGTGGATTCCGCCTTGCTCACGGAATTTGGATGGAGTAGATAGCATGAACCATGGATATGATGATATAGAGCTCCTTCTCCTCTTCAAAACGAGCTAAAGAACACCAAAATCCGAGTTCGTATGCAAAAGTTATGCTCAAAACCGTGAAGCAGATTTTTCTGTCAGTAGGGGGCGGACAGTCCGGTGCGCGTAGGCCGGACAGTTTGGCCGGGCCGGATATTCCGGTCAGTTCAGGCCGGAAACTCCGGTGGGGCGGATATTCCGGTCCGTTTTGGCCAGACAGTCCGGTCCGGTCGAACCAAAACTTCCAGAACACGAACAGGATGAGTTTTGGCCGAAAAACTAGGACCAAAACCTCAAATTGATGGGGGAAAACAAGGAATTAGGCTATGGAAATGCAGGGAAAGGTAGACCAAATTGATGAGGAATCTGTGGCAACCAAAAGCTGCTGATACCAGATGATGAGGGCAAACCTCTAGGGTGGCCCGATCTTCACGGATCTCGTGGTCAAATCGATGGGAAAGCGAGGGAAAAGGAAGAAGGTAGCGGAAGCGGACGCACACCTCGCGAAGAACACGATGAACACACGCAAAACACACACGATACAAGGCCGATTGCTCTCACCGGTGGCCACCGGTCCGATAGAATCCTCGCAAGAATAGATCGGTCAACGTGCTCCCGTCAATCCCAAGCGGAGAGGGAAGAACACCTTGGAGAGGGTCTTGACGTCTTGGCAAAGGGACACCGATGCCAAGGCCTTGTACAACGAGGGAGGTGCGATTCCAACTCCAACGAGGTGGTGACGATAGTCGAGCTCCTTTGGTAGAAGGGGATGAGGCAAAACTAGAGATTCCGCAAAGGGGGTTGTCTTTAGTCTATCATCTATGCCTAAGGGATACGATGAGGGGTGGGGGCTCTATTTATAGGCCAGCCACAAGTTCAAGGGTAGTTTGGGCATAAAACTAGGGTTTGGTGGGGAATAGAAGGGTACATGGGCCAAGGGCCCAGATGTTGGCACGCAGGCCCATCACTTAGGCCGGACACTCCGGGTCGAGTGGGCCGGACAGTCCGGGGTGGCCGGACACTCCGGGTAGTGTCCGGGTAGAGTCCGATGTAGCACACAGAATGTCCGCGCTAGGACGGGGCTGGGGTAGGCCGGACACTCCGGCTGAGTCGCGTCGGACTGTCCGGCTGCGCCGGACACTCCGGCCGGACTCTCCGGGGCGATGACGGCGGAGACTCTCGTTCTAGATAGCTGCTCCTGGTACATGTTCTTGGTTGACTTGGGGACGATCTTGGGGACTTGGCGTTGTGGATGTAGTAGCGTCCGCAGGACGGGCTGCATCAATATGATTTACCTTCATCTCACCATTGTTGCTCAACCATTGTATGTAGTATGGCTTGGGATGAGGTAAGTATGTCAAATTCAGATTGGCACATAGTTCCTTACTTGCAAGATTTCTGCAGCTACCTCCATCAATAATTACCTTGCAAGCTTTGTTTGGTCCAACTAGAGCTTTTGTTTGGAACAAGTTGCAACGCTGGGATTCCTCAACCGGTTGCACACTAAGTACACGTGAACATACGACAATAGTGGGTGCACGCTCAGCATAGGCATCAGCACCAACCTCGCCGTCATCAATACCATCATCAGAAGCTTCATCTCTGCTTTCTACTTCACCTTGTTCATTAACAAACATAACCTTGCTGTTTGGACAATCTTTCTTGTAGTGACCTCTACCTCCACAAGTATGGCACACCACATCACGAGTACGTGTAGTAGACATGTTGGAACCCGAGCTAGCAGTAGGAGCAGCGGGTTTCCGAGCATTAGAACCAAACGAAGGTGTACTTGCTGGCTTGGCCGATGGTGTAAAGGGAGTAGCAGCTGGTGGCGCGGCTGTAGAAGGTGTAGACCTAGCCGAAAATCTGCTGGAGGATGGAAAACGAGCACATGACTTCGCCTCTTCTGCCAACTGGGATTCGACCTCTCTAGCATGATGCAACAACTCATTCATGGTCTCATACTTGTGATGACGAACAATGCTCTTGATCGGTAACTTCAAATTGTTTAGGAATCGCTGCATGGTAATCTCAATGGACTCACGAATTATAGCACGCTGCATAAGCATTTCCATCTCCATGTAGTACTCATCAACTGTCATGGGTGCCTTGCTTCAGTTGCGTCAATTTATCAAAAACTGATCGCAAGTAGTTGGTTGGTACGAAACGAGCTTTCATGATTTGCTTCATCTCGCGCCAATCCCTCACAGGAAGTTCATGGTCCTCCCTCCAATGTTGCACCAGAGCATCCCACCAACGTAAAGCATAACCATCAAATTCTGATGCTGCAAGCTTGACCTTCTTATCTTATGGATTGTCAAATAAACGCCAGAGTTTCTCAATCTTCAACTCCCATGTGAGGTAGTCTTCAGGATCAATGGAACCATCAAACTTAGGAATTGAAAATTTTGGCTTGCCCAAACCATCATCAACAGTTTGGTTGGGTACACGTTGACCGTGCCCAAGATGGGCAAACCCACGACCATGAGCAGGTGCATGGACAGGGGGAATAGCACGTCCCCTGCCAACATGTGGAGCAGCATCAACAGCGTTACCCTCATCGAAATCATCAAAGGCATCATCATGTTGAGGATCTTCCCTTCTATGTAAGGCGGCTGTCAAACCCTCAATGGACTGCTGCAAAGCGGTGACATTGACATTGAGCGTAGCCACTTGCGTTTGGATAGTATCAACCGTCCCAACATGCTGATCCAATCTCATACTCATATCCTGGAGATTCTTGTCAATGGCATCTGTCGTGTTAGTAAACACACGTGTCAAGTGGGATTTCAAAGCCTCATATTCACGCCAATTGACGAGCTCCTCATCCTTCTTTTTCTGCAACACAACATCATCATCACTAGTAGACATGATTAGTAGGTTAGTGCAAAAATCAGAATTTGTATGGTGGAAACTATCACAACTCACTCACAACTAATAAGAAAGGAGATCTTACCATTCCAAAGTGAATAGAGATGCTCTACCGAATGAAATCAAAGACTGATGCACTTGATGTGATGAAGTGAATATCAAAGGTATAGAGAACGATCGCAGGGCACACAGGTTATGTAAAGGTGGAGCTATAGGTATGGTATCCTATCTACACCGCAAACAAGTCCTAGTGCTGATCGTACAAATACCCAAGAAACACACACAGAGTGGAGATAAACGTGGCAAATCAACTAATGAAAAGGAATATTGCAATGCACAAGAGAGACGCTAGTAACAACTCAAATAGAACAGGCACAATATTGCTCAATCTACTAGTGCTATACACAACAAGGCCTCCAATATTGCACACTTCTATATCTCTTTTTTTATACTGATTCTCTTTTCTTTTCTCTTTTTTTTGATTTTTTAACTATATTACTCAATGCAAACGAGTACAGCAACGTATAACAGAACTGGGTCGGATAGGCCGGTGGATATGCGCCGGAGACTACGGTTGGGCCGGATAGTCCGGTGTGATTCGGCCGGATAGTCCGGTTTTGCCTGTCGAAAATTTCTGCACTTCAAAAACCTAGTGAGCAGCCTGTCGGAGCAAAGTAACTAGTCTCGTGGGTACGTCCCTAGGCACAGATGCTGTAGATAGGCTGTGTCTATGGTATGCAAACAAATGTACGCTATGTGGACTCGGAAAATGAAGAAAACTTGCGGAACACGGTGATGGTTGACACGGCGGAAAACAAGATCAAACCCACACACGATACAAGGCCGATTGCTCTCACCGGTGGCCACCGGTCCGATAGAATCCTCGCAAGGAAAGGTCGGTAAACGTGCTCCCGTCAATCCCAAGTGGAGAGGGAAGAACACCTTGGAGAGGGTCTTGACGTCTTGGCAAAGGGACACCGATGCCAAGGCCTTGTACAACGAGGGAGGCGCGATTCCAACTCCAACGAGGTGGTGACGATAGTCGAGCCCCTTTGGTAGAAGGGGAGGGGGCAAAACTAGAGATTCCGCAAAGGGGGTTGTCTTTAGTCTATCATCTATGCCTAAGGGATACAATGAGGGGTGGGGGCTCTATTTATAGGCCAGCCACAAGTTCAAGGGTAGTTTGGGCATAAAACTAGGGTTTGATGCGGAATAGAGGGGTACATGGGCCAAGGGCCCAGATGTTGGCACGCAGGCCCATCACTTAGGCCAGACACTCCGGGTCGAGTGGGCCGGACAGTCCGGGGTGGCCGGACACTCCTGGTAGTGTCCGGGTAGAGTCCGATGTAGCACACAGAATGTCCGCGCCAGGACGGGGCTAGGGTAGGCTGGACACTCCGGCTGAGTCGCGTCGGACTGTCCGGCTGCGCCGGACACTCCGGCCGGACTCTCCGGGGCGATGATGGCGGAGACTCTCGTTCTGGAGCTAGCTGCTCCTGGTACATGTTCTTGGTTGACTTGGGGATGATCTTGGGGACTTGGCGTTGTGGATGTAGTAGCGTCCGCAGGACGGGCTGCATCAATATGATTTATCTTCATTTCACCATTGTTGCTCAACCATTGTATGTAGTATGGCTTGGGATGAGGTAAGTATGTCAAATTCAGATTGGCACATAGTTCCTTACTTGCAAGATTTCTACAGCTACCTCCATCAATAATTACCTTGCAAGCTTTGTTTGGTCCAACTAGAGCTTTTGTTTGGAACAAGTTGCAACGCTGGGATTCCTCAACCGGTTGCACACTAAGTACACGTGAAGATACGACAATAGTGGGTGCACGCTCAGCATAGGCATCAGCACCAACCTCGCCGTCATCAATACCGTCATCAGAAGCTTCATCTCTGCTTTCTACTTCATCTTGTTCATTAACAAACATAACCTTGCTGTTTGGACAATCTTTCTTGTAGTGACCTCTACCTCCACAAGTATGGCACACCACATCACGAGTACGTGCAGTAGACATGTGGGAACCCGAGCTAGCAGTAGGAGCAGCGGGTTTCCGAGCATTAGAACCAAACGAAGGTGTACTTGCTGGCTTGGCCGATGGTGTAAAGGGAGCAGCAGCTGGTGGCGCGGCTGTAGAAGGTGTAGACCTAGCCGAAAATCTGTTGGAGGACGGAAAACGAGCACGTGACTTCGCCTCTTCTGCCAACTGGGATTCGACCTCTCTAGCATGATGCAACAACTCATTCATGGTCTCATACTTGTGATGACGAACAATGCTCTTGATCGGTAACTTCAAATTGTTTAGGAATCGCTGCATCGTCATCTCAATGGACTCACGAATTCTAGCATGCTGCATAAGCATTTCCATCTCCATGTAGTACTCATCAACTGTCATGGTGCCTTGCTTCAGTTGCATCAATTTATCAAAAACTGCTCGCAAGTAGTTGGTTGGTACGAAACGAGCTTTCATGATTTGCTTCAGCTCGCGCCAATCCCTCACAGGAAGTTCATTGTCCTCCCTCCTATGTTGCACCAGAGCATCCCACCAACGTAAAGCATAACCATCAAATTCAGATGCTGCAAGCTTGACCTTCTTATCTTATGGATTGTTAAATAAGCGCCAGAGTTTCTCAATCTTCAACTCCCATGTGAGGTAGTCTTCAGGATCAATGGAACCATCAAACTTAGGAATTGAAAATTTTGGCTTGCCCAAACCATCATCAACAGCTTGGTTGGGTACACGTTGACCACGCCCAAGATGGGCAAACCGACGACCATGAGCAGGTGCATGGACAGGGGGAATAGCACGTCCCCTGCCAACATGTGGAGCAGCATCAACAGCGTTACCCTCATCGAAATCATCAAAGGCATCATCATGTTGAGGATCTTCCCTTCTATGTAAGGCGGCTGTCAGACCCTCAATGGACTGCTGCAAAGCGGTGACATTGACATTGAGCGTAGCCACTTGCGTTTGGATAGTATCAATCGTCCCAACATGCTGATCCAATCTCATATTCGTATGTTGGAGATTCTTGTCAATGGCATCTGTCGTGTTAGTAAACACACGTGTCAAGTGGGATTTCAAAGCCTCATATTCACGCCAGTTGACGAGCTCCTCATCCTTCTTTTTCTGCAACACAACATCATCATCACTAGTAGACATGATTAGTAGGTTAGTGCAAAAATCAGAATTTGTATGGTGGAAACTCTCACAACTCACTCACAACTAATAAGAAAGGAGATCTTACCGTTCCAAAGTGAATAGAGATGCTCTACCGAACGAAATCAAAGACTGATGCACTTGATGTGATGAAGTGAATATAAAAGGTATAGAGAACGATCGCAGGGCACACAGGTTATGTAAAGGTGGAGCTATAGGTATGGTATCCTATCTACACCGCAAACAAGTCCTAGTGCTGATCGTACAAATACCCAAGAAACACACACAGAGTGGAGATAAACGTGGCAAATCAACTTATGAAAAGGAATATTGCAATGCACAAAAGAGACGCTAGTAACAACTCAAATAGAACAGGCACAAGATTGCTCAATCTACTAGTGCTATACACAACAAGGCCTCCAATATTGCACACTTCTATATCTCTTTTTTTATACTGATTCTCTTTTCTTTTCTCTTTCTTTTGATTTTTTAACTATATTACTCAATGCAAACGAGTATAGCAACGTATAACAGAACTGGGCCGGACAGGCCGGTGGATATGCGCCTGAGACTCCGGTTGGGCCGGATAGTGTTACGGCCGAATAGTCCAGTTTTGCCTGTCGAAAATTTCTGCACTTCAAAAACCTAATGAGCAGCCTGTCGGAGCAAAGCAACTAGTCTCGTGGGTACGTTCCTAGGCACAGATGCTGTAGATAGGCTGTGTCTATGGTATGCAAACAAAGGTACGCTATGTGGACTCGGAAAATGAAGAAAACTTGCGGAACACGGTGATGGTTGACACGTCGGAAAACAAGATCAAACCCTAAACCTAGACACAAACGAAAAACTAGCCTCCTACGAGGAAAAACCTGCAGATCGGATCTACGAGAAGATACAATCAGCAACTAAAACTCGAAAATGATGCAATCTAGTCTATGGAAAATCTTTTTGTAAGCCTTTTTCTGTATAGGACGAAAAACACTCTCTAATCTATGGATGGATTTGTGGATGCTTACCGAGGCAACACTAGAAATTTGATACCAAGATGATATGAGGTGGCCCGATCTTCTCAGTAAGCGGATGGCGGTGATGATGGTGGATGATAGATAACTAGCCTGTAGCTATGAACTCTCCCGCTCGATCCGTGATGCCAATGCAACAGCTCTCGAACCTTGTAGGATATTCACAACACCACACTCTTGCGCATGCAGCCGTGACCACGAATGGTAGTATGCAATCTACTAATTCCCAATGGAACAACAGATCACACTCTATTATAGTTGGTAGATTCGAACACAGGGTCATTCTAGAGGTTCTATGGAAGAAACAACTCCAAAATATTTTAACGTGGTCTAAAACCTAACTAGAGGTCGTCCCAGGGCTTATAAGGGCGGCTAGGGCGGTCCGAAACCGAAACTAAGCGCAAACTACTCAAACTGATACAAACCGACTCGGACCAGATTCGGTCGGCGGGCGGACACTCTGGTCGAAATAGGCCGGACAGTCCGGGTGAAATGTGCCGGACAGTCCGGTCTGGCCGGAAACTTTGAAGTCTCCAGGTGGTGTCTAGGTAGTATCCGAACTGGCAGACAGAATGTCCACGCTAGTTTGCCTCTCAACCAGGCCGGACAGTCCGGGTGGAACTGGCCGGACACTCTGGTCGTGGCAGATCTCTCTGCCTCCGTCTTGATGATCTTCTCTTGCGCCTTCCTCCCGCGCCTCCCTCGCCCATCCTTGGGCGATCATCATGTTGGGCTTCTCTTGTAGCCCTTCTCCTCCTCGCGCCATGCTTGTTTCTCCAACGAACCTTATCATACATAAATGCATAGACTTAGGCAGTATAAAGTTCTCATCAATCAAAGTACTAGATTCGTTTAGGAGTAAATTCACCTGTTGTTCCAGTAGCTTAGCACGAGCTCTTGTAATAGGTCCAATTCTAATCTCATTGGACTGATCCTTTCTTGCAACAATTGTAGCATCTTCAGTAGTCATTGGGGTAGGTGTAATTGTAGGGATGTCCTCATCATAAGAAGTACTACGAATGGCCTATCAAATGGTAGGACTCATTACAGAGAGGTGCTTGAGAGTTAACACGGTCGGTGGAAGTACAAGTTACATCAAGGACCTCATAAGAATGAATATTGCGTCCAACTCCACGCATTTATTAGAACAAGGACCCTTAAAACTGAGCAATGGATCTTGTGTTTTGAGGTTTGCGCATACTAGCGTTCATCATGCTAAAGTAGAATCATTCTAGATGCTAAGAATGTAAAAGAAGATCCAGCGGTTGGCAATGTTTGGATTTGCTATTCTTGATCCAACGGTCAATGTTCAAAGTTAATCCGTACACTATGCAATGGTTTATTGTATTGTAAGAGATAAGAAACAATAAAGAGAAGATACGAAGTACTGTGAATGGCCTATCAAATGGTAGGTCTCGTAGGAGAGAGGTGCTTGAGAGTTAAACACGGTCGGTGGAAGTACAAGTTACATCAAGGACCTCAAAAAAAGAAAATGGCGACCAAGTCCACACATTTATTAGAACAAGGACCCTGAAAATTGAGCAATGGAGTTTGTGTTTTGAGGTTTGCTCATACTAGCGTTCATCATGCTAAAGTAGAATATTTCTAGATGCTAAGAATGGAAAAGAAGATCCAACGGTTGGCAATGTTTGGATTTGCTAGTCTTGATCCAACGGTCAATGTTCAAAGTTAATCCGTACACTATGTAGTTGTTTATTGTATTGTAAGAGGTAAGACACGATAAAGAGAAGATAAGAAGAACTGCGAATGGCCTATCAAATGGTAGGTCTCGTAAGAGAGAGGTGCTTGAGAGTTAATACGATTGGTGGAAGTACAAGTTACATAAAGGACCTCATAAAAATGAAAATTGCGTCCAAATCCACGCATTTATTAGAACAAGGACCCTGAAAACTGAGCAATGAAGTTTGTGTTTTGAGGTTTGCGCATACTAGCGTTCATCGTGCTAAAGTAGAATCATTCTAGATGCTAAGAATGGAAAAGAAGATCCAGCGGTTGGCAATGTTTGGATTTGCTAGTCTTGATCGAACGGTCAATGTTCAATGTTAATCCGTACACTATACAGTGGTTTATGGTATTGTAAGAGATAAGACACGATAAAGAGAAGATAAGAAGTACTACGAATGGCCTATCAAATGGTAGGTCTCGTAGTAGAGTGGTGCTTGAGAGTTAACACGGTCAGTAGAAGTACAAGTTACATCAAGGACCTCATAAAAAATAAAATTGCGTACAAGTCCATTATTAAAACAAGGACCATGAAAACTATGCAATGGAGTTTGTGTTTGAGGTTTGTGCATACTAGCGTTCATCGTGCTCAAGTAGAATCATTCTAGATACTAAGACTGGAAAAGAAGATCCAGCGGTTGGCAATTTTTGGATTTGCTAGTCTTGATCCAACAGTCAATGTTCACAGTTAATCTGTACACTATGCAGTGGTTTATTGTATTGTTAGAGATAAGACACGATAAAGAGAAGATACGAAGTACTACGAATGGCCTATCAAATGGTAGGTCTCGTAGGAGAGAGGTGCTTGAGAGTTAACACGGTCGGTGGAAGTACAAGTTACATCAAGGACCTCATAAAAATGAAAATTTCGTCCAAGTCCACTCATTTATTAGAACAAGTGTTGAGGGAAAACCTCTTGGGTGGCCTGATCTTTCACGATTCCCTTTCAAATCGAGGATAGAGTGTGGGGAGAGGAGGGGAGGATGAACACAACGAATGCACGCATGAAGAACACGATGAGCACACACACACAAAACCACGATACACACCAATACCTCACGCCCGCGGTAACTGGTCCGGCGCAATCCCTAGGATCGGCGTCGGGCGGAGGACTCTCTCTCAAACCAGCACGGCGAGATGGCAGACTTGGTGAGATCTTGCCGTCTGGGCAAAGGGACTCCGATGCCTAGGCCTTGTACAACGCGGAGGCACGATGCAAACTCCAATGAGGTTTGGGATATTGGTGCTCCTTGGTCAAGGAGCATGAGGCAAGAACTAGATAGATCCACAAGGGGTTTCCACTAATTCCAATATCATGCCTAGGGTTACATGAGGGGGGTGGGGGCACTATATATAGGCCAGCCACTTGTTCAAGGGTACTTTAGGAATAAAAGGGGAAAGTCTGGGCAGACTAAGGGGTACATGGACCAAAGGCCTAGCTAGCGGCACACAGCCCCATACGGTCAGGTCGGAGACTCTGGTGTGGGGTCCGGAGACTCTAGTGTGGGCCGGAGACTCCGGTCTATCTCCGGTGTCGACTCTGGAGTGGCAGGCAGACTTTCCTCGAGCTCGATCTAGGGGTCAGTCCAGAGATTAGTCCAGAGACTCCGGGGTCTACAGGCCGGAGACTCCGGTGCTCCAGCTGCTGCTTCTTCTGTCTTCTCTTCCAAGCCACCGTCTTGTCGGGCTTGGTGCTCCAGGCTTCCTCCCATGCCTCCGTACTTTCCGGTATGAACCTATCATGAATACATGACGGAGTATGAAGTAGTATACCATTCAATGAGGTAGGAAGTGGGCTCGCATAGAGGAACCGATTCACCTTTGGAGTCCATGAGAACTTGGCATAAGTTGGAGACCATGATGTGGTAACGACCGAAGGTTGGGCTACATCATCTACCCTCCCTTCAAAAAGAGTCGCCTCGACTCTACACGCTTATCACAAAGTAGAAGAGATTGAGAGACCTTCTTGATCCTAGGGTTCACCATATAGTCGTCCTTGGGAAGATTGAATTGACAACACCTCAATGTTCCTTCACACACCAAAGAGCAAATAAACTATGTTTGTGTGTGATAGAGGAGCATGTCATTTGTGGCATGTCCATTCTTGCTCACAACACTATTAGCACAACTCAAGTATAGCAAACAAAATGCATATGCAAGGTCAAAGTGCATCGAAATCGTTTGAATATCATCCAAATATGGAAACTCAAAAACTCAATAAAACATCTTAGTGTGGAAACTCAACGTCTTTGATGCAAGAATGGGAGAATTCAGCAAAAACACATGCGGAAGAATATCCAAAGCAACATCATTATATGTGCAAGCCAACCATTGGAAAGAACAATTGTTTAATATGTTGGATACCATACACATATCATCAAACTCAGAGCTCATGGGCATATGAGTATCACAAGTGGAAGCAAAAACAATATGTTTGCAAACAAACCATATGAAAGAGCAAGTGGTCCTTATGTTTGTTGCAACAACAATACGAGAGACTTGGAAGCTCTCGTGACAATACATGCTCATAATGGCATTACGGTTGCACACAAAACATCAGAAAGAGAAATTGTTCAACATTTTTGTGGCAACACACAAAGCATCGATATCCAATAGCAATGAGACATGATTGTCACAAGGTGAAAGAATACCATCAACATGCTTGCAATCAAACCAGAGGAAAGAGCAACTTGTCAACATGAAAGATGCAAAGCATGCGAAAGGTATCAGAGTTGGGTTTGACCTTGAACTCACTTGGGGGATGCTCTCTAGAGCTCTTTTTGTCAACTCGTGCTCCACCGAGATTAACATTCTTGTGCGGGTACCTACACACATCATAGATAAAAGGAAGAACGTGTGTGCATGGTAGAGAAATACATCATCCATCATGACATATCTCTTCTTGTGCACATCACCATTAGTGTCAATCAAGTGTAATATAGGTGCTTGGTGAGTATGCAAGTGGGGAGCATGCTTATGATGGCAATAATCAAAATCACCAAAATTTGAGAAAGCTATGGGGGCCATCTCAATAGAAACCATATGAGAATTATTGTTGCAAGCAAAACAAGTGAAAGAGCAATTATTCAACTTATTGAAAGCAACGGGAGAGATTGTAAAACATTCATGACAAAGCATGGTTCGAGGGGTACCATTGGTAACATCATTGCAGGCAAAACATTGGAAAGAGCAATTGTTCAACAAAGTGCAAGCAATGATATCATCAACGTAACGTTTAGAGCATGGCATGTCTATGGCAACATCATCACAATCGAATAATTTCACATGCTAAACATTATGCAAAGGCAAAGTATCACATGGAAATATCAATGAAGCATATGTGATATCACAAACATCATCCATAGCATGCCAATCATCACAAGTGATTATGTCCACTAGTGGGATCATGGCATCATCAACACCCGTATTCTTACCTTGTTCATACCTCTCATATGAAGTGGGTGTTGTGGTAGCATTGGCCTCCATGTGGGCGACTTCTTCATCATGTATGGGGATGGCATCATCTTCATCCACCATGTTCATCTTCTTAGTCGGAGGCATCATCATCTCCAAGTTGGGCGCTTCTTGATCCATGGAACCTAGCACGACATGAGAAAACATACTAGAGGTAGAGGGTAAGTTGTTAGAAATCCAAGTTGATATGGGGTGGCCCGATCTTCTCAGTAAGCGGATGGCGATGATGATGGTAGATGGTAGATAACTAGTGCGTAGCTATGATCTCTCCCGCTCGATCCCTGATGGCAGTGCAACAGATCTTGAACCTTGTAGGATATTCACCACACCACACTCTTGCGCACGCAGCCGTGACCACGAACGGTAGTATGCAATCTACTAATTCCCAATGGAACAACAGATCACACTCAATTATAGATGGTAGATTCGAACATAGGGTAATTCCAGAGGTTCTATAAAAGAAACAACTCCAAAATATTTTAACGTGGTCTAAACCCTAACTAGGAGTCGTCCCAGGGCTTATCAGGGCAGCTGGGGCGGCCAGAAACCGAAACTAAACGCAAACGACTCAAACTGATACAAACCGACTCGGACCAGATTTGGTCGGCGGGCGGACACTACGGTCGAAATCGGCCGGACAGTCCGGTCAGGCCGGACACTCCGGGTGGAGTGTGCCGGACAGTCCGGTCTGGCCGGAAACTTTGAAGTTTCCGGGTGATGTCCGGGTAGTATCCGAACTGGCAGACAGAATGTCCACGCCAGTTTGCCTCTCGACCAGGCCGGACAGTCCGGGTGGATCCGGCCGGACACTCCGGTCGTGGCAGATCTTTTTGCCTCCGTCTTGATGATCTTCTCTTGCGCCTTCCTCCCGCTCCTCCCACGCGCATCCTTGGGCGATCATCATGTTGGGCTTTTCTTGTAGCCCTTCTCCTCCTCGCCCCATGCTTGTTTCTCCAACGAACCTGATCATACATAAATGCATAGATTTAGGCAGTATAAAGTTCTCATCAATCAATGTACCAGATTCGTTTAGGAGTAAATTCACCTGTTGTTCCAGTAGCTTAGCACGAGCTCTTGTAATAGGTCCAATTCTAATCTCATTGGACTGATCCTTTCTTCCAACAGTTGTAGCATCTTCAGTAGTCATTGGGGTAGGTGTAATTGTAGGGATGTCCTCATCATCTCCCCCCTTCAAAAGGCGTCGACCTCGACGCTCCAAGGTCTTCTCCAGCATATGGTGACAAATCAGCAACGTTGAAGCTGTTGCTAACTCCACCAAACTCCTCAATAGGTATATCAAGCGAGTAGGCGTTATCATCAATCTTGGCTAACACCATGTAAGAACCAGCACCACGTGGCTTCAATTTGGACTTTCGAAGTAGTGGAAACCTGTCCTTGCGTAGATGCACCCAAACCATATCTCCAGGATCGAACAACACTTCTTTCCTTGCTTGATTCCTTGTAGTAGCAATGTTCTTGCCTTTCTTCTCAATAGCCTCTCGAGTCTTCTCATGTATTTTCTTCACATAATCAGCATGTTTTGATGCCTCCATATCAACTCTCTCATGTAATGGCAGAGGCAACATATCAAGTGGCGTTAATGGTTTGAAACCATATACCACCTCAAAAGGACAAAGCTGAGTAGTTGAATGCACAACCCTGTTGTAAGCAAACTCAACATGTGGCAAACACTCCTCCCACTCCCGCAGATTCTTTTTAATCATGGTCCTTAGCAGCTGTGACAATGTTCGATTCACCACCTCGGTTTGACCATCTGTTTGGGGATGACATTTAGTACTGAACAGCAGCTTCGTTCCTAGATTTCCCCATAAGGTCTTCCAAAAGTAGCTCATGAACTTGACATCACGGTCATAAACAATCATCTTTGGTACTCCATGTAATCTCACGATGTCCCTGAAAAACAGGTTAGCAACATGCGACGCATCGTCGCTTTTGTGGCAGGCAATAAAATGAGCCATCTTAGAGAACCTATCCACTACCACAAATATAGAATCATGATCTCTCTGAGTTTTAGGTAGACCTAGCACAAAATCCATACTAATGTCTTCCCATGGAGTAGTAGGTGCAGAGAGAGGTGTATACAAACCGTCCGGCTTCAGCTTAGATTTCGACTTGTGGCATGTAATACATCGGCTCACAAATCTGTACACATCACGCCTCATCTTGGGCCAATAAAAGTGATCAGCAAGCATGAGCAACGTCTTCTCACGCCAAAAGTGACCCATCAAACCACCAGCATGTGACTCCTGCACAAAGAACAAACGCAACGACAATTCTGGAATACATAGTTTGTTAGCTCGAAACAAATATCCATCATGTATATGATACTTATCCCATGCGTTTCTAAGAGCACAAAAACGATATGGTTCAGCAAAATCATGGTCAGTTGCATAAAGTGCACAAATAGCTTCTAATCCAGGAATTTTAACATCAAGATTGGTTAATAGCATGTTCTTCCTAGATAGAGCATCAGCAACAACGTTCTCTTTTCCCTTCTTATAGTTAATGATGTAAGGAAAAGACTCAATGAACTCAACCCATTTAGCTAATCTTCTATGCAAGTTTGATTAAGCTTTCAAGTATTTCAATGCTTCATGATCAGAATGTATGATGAATTCCTTTGGCCACAAATAATGTTGCCAAACCTCAAGTACTCTAACAAGTGCATACAATTCTTTATCATAGATAGAATAATTCAAACGAGCACCAGTCAATTTCTCAGAAAAATAAGCTATAGGTCGACCCTCTTGCATCAAAACGCCACCTATGCCTATACCACTAGCATCACATTCAACTTCAAATTGCTTTGAAAAATCAGGTAATGCAAGTAATGGTGCAGAAGTAAGCAAATGTTTTGATGTATCAAATGCAATGTCTTGGGCCACGCCCCACACAAAAGGAACACCTTTCTTTGTCAAATCATTTAATGGTGCAGCAAGGGTGCTAAAATCTTTCACGAAGCGCCTATAGAAACCAGCGAGACCGTGGAAACTACGCACTTGACTAACATTCATTGGAGTAGGCCAATTCTGAATTGATTCAGTTTTAGATTGATCTACCTCTACTCCATGCATAGAAACAACAAATCCTAGGAATATGATCTTATCTTTTGCAAATGTACACTTCTCAAGATTAGCATACAGTTTATTATCACGTAACACTTGCAAAACTTAATATGATTGCAATGTTCAGATTCGTTGTGGCTGTATATGAGTATATCATCAAGTAAACAACCATGAAACGACCAATAAACTCTCTCAAAACATGATTCATCAAACGCAGGAAAGTACTAGGTGCATTAGTAAGACCAAAAGGCATAACTAACCACTCATACAAACCAAATTTAGTTTTGAAAGCAGCTTTCCATTCATCCCCTTCTTTCATCCTAATTTGATGATAACCACTACGCAAGTCAATTTTAGAGAAAACAGCAGCACCACTCAATTCATCTAGCATATCCTCTAAGCGTGGAATAGGATGACGATATCAAATAGTGATGTTATTAATCGCTCTACAATCAACACACATGCGCCAAGTACCATCTTTCTTAGGAACTAAAATAACAGGAACAACACAAGAGCTAAGAGAGACATGGATGTACCCTTTATCCAGCAACGCTTGTACTTGCTTCTGAATTTCCTTAGTTTCTTCAGGATTAGTCATGTAAGGTGCACGGTTGGGAAGTGTGGCGCCAGGAATCAGGTCCACTTGATGTTCTATACCACGCAGTGGAGGCAAACCTGTGGGTACGTCTTCTAGAAACACATCCCCAAAGTCCTGCAAAACAGAAGAGACACCAAGAGAAATAGGGGTCATGTCGTTAGAAACCAATACCTCGCCCTTATACATGACCACAAGTGGCATGGCTGTAGGATCCTCAAGAAACTCTCTCATATCCTCCTTGGTGGCTAATATCAATAACCCAGGCACTCTCTCACTTTTCGTTATATCACTCAATTTAGGCTCAGTTACATCAGGAACAGCTGTTACACAGTCTCGCCGAGTGGTAGTATCTTCCTTCAAGTTCACCTCTATCTTTTGGCGAGAATCATTCACAATTTCTTGTGGTGTCATTGGCTGCATAGTAATCTTCTTTCCTTTGAATTCTAAGTGATATGTGTTGGCTCGGCCATTGTGTTGCACATGGCGATCATAGAGCCAAGGCCGACCCAATAGTAGGTGACAAACAGTCATAGGAACCACATCAAAATCAATAGAATGTTTGTATGGCCCTATTTGAAAATTCACACGTACCATATGATTTACCTTCATCACACCATTGTTGCTCAACCATTGTATGTAGTATGGCTTGGGATGAGGTAAGTATGTCAAATTCAGTTTGGCACATAGTTCCTTACTTGCAAGATTTCTGCAGCTACCTCCATCAATAATGACCTTGCAAGCTTTGTTTGGTCCAACGAGAGCTTTTGTTTGGAACAAGTTGCAACGCTGGGATTCCTCAACCGGTTGCACACTAAGTACATGTGAAGATACGACAATAGTGGGTGCACGCTCAGCATATGCATCAGCACCAACCTCGCCGTCATCAGTATCATCATCAGAAGCTTCATCTCCGCTTTCTACTTCACCTTGTTCATTAATAAACATAACCTTGTTGTTTGGACAATCTTTCTTGTAGTGACCTCTACCTCCACAAGTATGGCACACCACATCACGAGTACGTGCGGTAGACATGTTGGAACCCGAGCTAGCAGCAGGAGCAGCGGGTTTCCGAGCATTAGAACCAAACGAAGGTGTACTTGCTGGCTTGGCCGATGGTGTAAAGGGAGCAGCAGCTGGTGGCACGGCTGTAGAAGGTGTAGACCTGGCCGAAAATCTGCTGGAGGACGGAAAACGAGCACGTGACTTCGCCTCTTCTGCCAACTGGGATTCGGCCTCTCTAGCATGATGCAACAACTCATTCATGGTCTCATACCTGTGATGACGAACAATGCTCTTGATCGGTAACTTCAAATTGTTTAGGAATCGCTGCATGGTCATCTCAATGGACTCACGAATTCTAGCACGCTGCATAAGCATCTCCATCTCCATGTAGTACTCATCAACTTTCATGGTGCCTTGCTTCAGTTGCGTCAATTTATCAAAAACTGATCGCAAGTAGTTGGTTGGTACGAAACGAGCTTTCATGATTTGCTTCATCTCGCGCCAATCCCTCACAGGAAGTTCATTGTCCTCCCTCCTATGTTGCACAAGAGCATCCCACCAACGTAAAGCATAACCATCAAATTCAGATGCTGCAAGCTTGACCTTCTTATCTTCTGGATAGTCAAATAAGCGCCCGAGTTTCTCAATCTTCAACTCCCATGTGAGGTAGTCTTCAGGATCAATGGAACCATCAAACTTAGGAATTGAAAATTTTGGCTTTCCCAAACCATCATCAGCAGCTTGGTTGGGCACACGTTGACCACGCCCAAGATGGGCAAACCCACGACCATGAGCAGGTGCATGGACAGGGGGAATAGCACGTCCCCTGCCAACATGTGGAGCAGCATCAACAGCGCTACCCTCATCGAAATCATCAAAGGCATCATCATGTTAAGGCGGCTGTCAAACCCTCAATGGACTGCTGCAAAGCGGTGACATTGACATTGAGCGTAGCCACTTGCGTTTGGATAGTATCAATCGTCCCAACATGCTGATCCAATCTCATATTCGTATCTTGGAGATTCTTGTCAATGGCATCTGTCGTGTTAGTAAACACACGTGTCAAGTGGGATTTCAAAGCCTCATATTCACGCCAATTGACGAGCTCCTCATCCTTCTTTTTCTGCAACACAACATCATCATCACTAGTAGACATGATTAGTAGGTTAGTGCAAAAATCAGAATTTGTATGGTGGAAACTCTCACAACTCACTCACAACTAATAAGAAAGGAGATCTTACCGTTCCAAAGTGAATAGAGATGCTCTACCGAACGAAATCAAAGACTGATGCACTTGATGTGATGAAGTGAATATAAAAGGTATAGAGAACGATCGCAGGGCACACAGGTTATGTAAAGGTGGAGCTATAGGTATGGTATCCTATCTACACCGCAAACAAGTCCTAGTGCTGATCGTACAAATACCCAAGAAACACACACAGAGTGGAGATAAACGTGGCAAAGCAACTTATGAAAAGGAATATTGCAATGCACAAGAGAGACGCTAGTAATAGCTCATATAGAACATGCACAAGATTGCTCAATCTACTAGTGCTATACACAACAAGGCCTCCAAAAATTGCACACTTCGATATCTCTTTTTTTAATACTGATTCTCTTTTCTTTTCTGTTTTTCTTCAACTATATTACTCAATGCAAATGAGTACAACAACGTATAACAGAACTGGGCCGGATAGTCCGGTTGATATGCGCCGGAGACTCCGGTTGCGCCAGACAGTCCGGTGTGATTCGGCTGGATAGTCCGGTTTCGCCTGTCGAAAATTTCTGCACTTCAAAAACCTAATGACCACCCTGTCGAAGCAAAGCAACTAGTCTCGTGGGTACGTTCCTAGGCACAGATGTTGTAGATAGGCTGTGTCTATGGTATGCAAACAAAAGTACGCTATGTGGACTCGTAAAAAACGATAAAGACTTGCGGAAACGGTAACGGTGGGAACAGCGGAAAACAAGATCAAACCCTAAACCTAGACACAAACGGAAACTAGACTCCTACGAGGAAAACCTGCAGATCGGATCTATGAGAAGATACAATCAGCAACTAAAACTCAAAAACGATGCTATCTAGTCTATGGAAAATCTTTTTGTAAGGCTTTTTCTGTATAGGACGAAAAACACTCTCTAATCTATGGATGGATTTGTGGATGCTTACCAAGGCAATAGTGGAAATCTGATACCAAGATGATATGGGGTGGCCCGATCTTCTCAGTAAGCGGATGGCGATGATGATGGTAGATGGTAGATAACTAGTGTGTAGCTATGATCTCTCCCGCTCGATCCCTGATGCCAGTGCAACAGATCTCGAACCTTGTAGGATATTCACAACACCACACTCTTGCGCACGCAGCCATGACCATGAACGGTAGTATGCAATCTACTAATTCCCAATGGAACAACAAATCACACTCAATTATAGTTGGTAGATTCGAACACAGGGTAATTCCAGAGGTTCTATGAAAGAAACAACTCCAAAATATTTTAACGTGGTCTAAACCCTAGCTAGGAGTCGTCCCAGGGCTTATAAGGGCAGCTGGGGCGGCCAGAAACCGAAACTAAACGCAAACGACTCAAACTGATACAAACCGACACGGACCAGATTCGGTCGGCGGGCGGACACTCCGGTCGAAATCGGTCGGACACTCCGGTCAGGCCGGACACTCCGGGTGGATCCGGCTAGACACTCTGGTCGTGGCAGATCTTTTTGCCTCCATCTTGATGATCTTCACTTGCGCCTTCCTCCCGCTCCTCCCTCACGCATCCTTGGGCGATCATCATGTTGGGCTTCTCTTGTAGCCCTTCTCCTCCTCGCGCCATGCTTGTTTCTCCAACGAACCTGATCATACATAAATGCATAGACTTAGGCAGTATAAAGTTCTCATCAATCAATGTACTAGATTCGTTTAGGAGTAAATTCACCTATTGTTCCTGTAGCTTAGCACGAGCTCTTGTAATAGGTCCAATTCTAATCTCATTGGACTGATCCTTTCTTGCAATAGTTGTAGCATCTTCGGTAGTCATTGGGGTAGGTGTAATAGGTATGTCCTCATCACAAGTGGTCGCACATGACCTATCAACTACCACTCTCGACTCACTCGGTGTATCACTCATGCCCTCCAAGTGGAAGCACTCAATCTCACGTATGGTGGAGTCACTCATCTCACTCTTGTTTTCACTCAAGTGGGCTAAGTGGCTCTCATGCTTACATGGGATTGGTAGCACATCATCACTCAAGCATATGGGGGTACGCTCGGTTCTCTCAACTCCATGCGCCTCCTTTGGTGAAGGGAAAGTCGCGTGCTCACCATTCTCGACCTTGTCATCGCCATCTTGCACCTTGGCTTGTGTAATCCTCTTGGCGTACTCGTCCAACTTGGCGAAGTAGAGGTCTTCGTCCTCCTCATCAATGAAGTTGCATGCGTCAACTAGGACGTCAAGGTTGGGCATGGAAGCTTGATGTCGTGGAGGAGAACTTGCTCTTGGTGCCATTTTGGTGGTGGCACGAGTAGTTGAAGGTGCCTTATGATGGTGTCGATGGAGGTCATTGGCGTGCCTTGCCAAAGTTTGATGTAGATGGCGCACTTGGTCATCCACATGACGCTCGTGACGATGCTTCTTGTCCTTGGCACTCTTCTTGGTGAGGTGTTGTAATGAGCACAAAGCATCATTAGTCTTGTCCATCATGCTCATGGTTTTGGCGAAGTCATTGTCCATGTCGCGCTTGAAGTTGTCCATTTGATGGTGGACCTTGGTGCTCTCGAGGTGGAGGCTCCATCTTGGTCGATGCGACTTGAGGAATTTGTCATTGTTGTTCTCGAAGTCTTCCATGCTTGGGGAGTTATTGTTGTTGTAGAACTCCATATCACCCAAGAATGTGGATCCATTGTCGGTGTAGTGCTCCATCATGTCATCCATGCTTGTGGAGGCATATGCATGGTGGCTCATCGTGGATTCTTCATAGAAATCATCCTCGGTTCCGGAGTCCCTAGACATGTTTCACAAGACCAAGTGGTGTATATGGAAGTGGTAGGGGGTTAGGGATGCAATGCCAAACCTTACTTTACCTTGGAAGATAGTATCGTGCAAGTGGCAACACTTGAGAGCAATCAAAGCCAAGAAAAGTGAGGTTCACGCGGAACACCAAAACCAACTAACCACTAAACACACACACACACAAAGCTTATGCTGGATAGGTATGGAAGGTGGCGTGTCCAAGATCAATCTGAAATCAAGATATTGTAATGGCAAGTAAAGAACCACGATGATCACAAAGCAAAACAAGTAAAATCCACAAGATAGGAATATATACAAGGAAACACACACGGTGGGATAAATGGGACTTGTGCGACGGAGAAAGTGAGCTAAGAACCAAATGATTACCTAGCGAAGACTATAAGCTTGTGTCGCACAAGTGCAAGGAGAGACGCTAGTTCGATTGCAATAAATTGGTGGGCTACAAGATATGCACAATAAGTACCACCTATTTGATGTTCATCGAGCTTGCGCTTCCTACTCTATGAGGAACTTGTTTGTTTGTTTCTTTTTATTTTTCTTTTTCTATTTTTTTCACTTTTCTTTTCTTTTTCAGTTGCCTCTTCTTTGTGCCAACAACTATACAAGATAACTATATGAGATAGCGCGCTCACAACTTTTGCTTGGAATTCTACAAGGTATCAAATGTGCATAGCCCAAGCAATCATAGGAGGAACTAGTATCAATAGGTGTTTGTTGTACGCAAATATAGTGTGACTCACAAAGGGATGCAAGTGGGGAGAAGTCGCGGAATGTTTATAGCTTTCTTCGCCAATCTTCACCCTTTATTGGTGGATTCCACCTTGCTCACGGAATTTGGATGGAGTAGATAGCATGAACCACGGATATGATGATGTAGAGTTCCTTCTCCTCTTCAAAACGAATTAAAGAACACCAAAATCTGATTTCATATACAAAAGTTATGCTCAAAACCGTGATGCAGATTTTCTGTCAGCAGGGGGGCGGAGATTTTGCCAGAAACTCCGGTCTGGACCGGAATCTCTAGTCTGGGGGCCGGAATCTCCGGTCTGGGTCGGAATCTCCGGTCCGGAAGTTCCAGGACTTCCAAAACTCGTCCGGGACGCGATTTTGGCGAAAAAACTCGAACCAAAACACCAAATTGGTGGGGAAATCAAGAAAGTAGGCCATGGGTACGCAGGGGAAGGTAGTCAAAAAGTTTAGCAAGTAATCCACGGATCAAAACCTACCAAAACAAACTCAAATCACAGATCGATCCAAAACACGAATTGGGGCTGTTTTTCGTGGAATTTTTGAATTTATGGGAAAAAGACCAAATCGAGGAGAAATCCATGGGAACCAAAAGCTGTTGATACACTGCTCGTGTTCTTGAGCGGAAGTCTTCGCCTTGGGGCCTCAAATCCGCGAAAAATTGGCCAAATTGGGTTGGGAAAACACAGGATAAAGCTGGACCAACTCCTAAGACAAGGTTTGGTCGGATCAAAACCACAAATAACACTCCAAATCAAGAGTTCGATCCAAAGGCAAATTTGGGGCTCTTTTTTGGGGATTTTCGAATTTTTGGTGGATATAGAAGGAAAAGTTTGTCGGGGAAATCGTGAGCAACCTGGCTCTGATACCAATATGTTGAGGGCAAACCTCTAGGGTGGCCCGATCTTTCACGATTTCCTTTCAAATCGAGGATGGAGTGCGGGAAGAGGATGGGAGGATGAACACGACAAACACACGCACGATGAACGCGATGAACACACACACACAAAACCACAATACACACCAATAGCTCACGCAGGCGGTAACCGGTCCGGCGCAATCCCTAGGATCGGCATCGGGCGGAGGACTCTCTCTCGAACCGGCACGGTGAGATGGGATACTCGGTGAGATCTTAACATCTAGGCAAAGGGACTCTGATGCCTAGGCCTTGTACAACGCGGAGGCACGATGCAAACTCCAACGAGGTTTGGGATATTGGTGCTCCTTGGTCAAGGAGCATGAGGCAAGAACTAGATAGACCCATAAGGGGTTTCCACTAATTCCAATATCATGCCTAGGGTTACATGAGGGGGTGGGGGCACTATATATAGGCAAACCACTAGTTCAAGGGTACTTTGGGAATAAAAGGGGAAAGTCTGGGTGGACTAAGGGGTACATGCACCAAAGGCCCAGCTGGCGGCACGCAGGCCCATATGGTCAGGCCGGAGACTCCGGTGTGGTTGGATACTCCGGTGTGTGTAGGCCGGAGACTCCGGTGTGGCTAGATACTCCGGTGTGTGTAGGCCGGAGACTCCGGTGCTCTAGCTACTGCTTCTTCCGTCTTCTATTCCAAGCCTTCGTCTTGTCGGGCTTGGTGCTCCAGGCTTCCTCCCATGCCTCCATACTTGCCGGTATGAACCTATCATGAATACATGACAGAGTATGAAGTAGTATACCATTCAATGAGGTAGGAAGTGGGCTCGCACAGAGGACGGATTCACCTTTGGAATCCATGACGACTTGGCATAAGTTGGAGACCATGATGTGGTAACGACCGAAGGTCGAGCTACATCAACAAGGACCCTTAAAACTGAGCAATGGAAAAGAAGATCCAATGTTTGAGGTTTGTGCATACTAGCGTTCATCGTGCTGAAGCAGAATCATTCTATATAGTAAGAATGGAAAAGAAGTTCCAGCGGTTGGCAATGTTTGGATTTGCTAATCTTGATCCAACGGTCAATGTTCAAAGTTAATCCGTACACTATGCAGTTGTTTATTGTATTGTAAGAGGTAAGACACAATAAAGAGAAGATAAGAAGAACTGCGAATGGCCTATCAAATGGTAGGTCTCGTAAGAGAGAGGTGCTTGAGAGTTAACACGGTCGGTGGAAGTAAAAGTTACATCAAGGACCTCATAAAAAGAAAATTGCGTCCAAGTCCATGCATTTATTAGAACAAGGACCCTGAAAACTGTGCAACGGAGTTTGTGTTTTGAGGTTTGCGCATACTAGCGTTCATCGTGCTAAAGTAGAATCATTCTAGATGCTAAGAATGGAAAAGAAGATCCAGCGGTTGGCAATGTTTGGATTTGCTAGTCTTGATCCAACAGTCAATGTTCAAAGTTAATCCGTACACTATACAGTTGTAACACCCCGCCCAGGAGGGCCTGGGGGGTGTCACTCCTGGCAGCTTAATAGGATATCTAGACTGGCCCCACAGACCAACACTAGTCTTTTCTGCGCACTTTGTCCTCACTCGTGCGCACCCGGTTACCCACTTCCCGGTCGGTCACCCATCCTAGAATTGCTCTAGGCCAAGCACGCTTAAACTTAGAGTTCTTTTCAAATGAGCTTCCGGAAAAGAAGTTACAACTTGTTGATATGGGTATCCTATCAGTCCTATTAAGCCATGTGCCTGGATCTCACATACACCCACCCTTTAGAAGATCGATGCCCTCATCGATCAAGCACACCCCAGGAACGTTCCCTCGTGGCGCACGTATGTGCGTCCAGTGCCGGCACATGTGCCATGCCGTGTCCACTCCGGGCCACACGTGCCATGCTCCACATGTCCCGCCACTGACCCGCACACACCCGTGTAATCGCAAGGGTCGGCTCTGATACCACTTGTAACACCCCGCCCACTCCTGGGCCTGGGGGTGTCACTCCTAGCAGCTTAATAGGATATCTAGACTGGCCCCACAGACCAACACTAGTGTTTTCTGCGCACTTTTTCCTCACTCGTGCGCACCCGGTTACCCACTTCCCGGTCGGTCACCCATCCTAGAATTGCTCTAGGCCAAGCACTCTTAAACTTAGAGTTCTTTTCGAATGAGCTTTCGGAAAAGAAGTTGCAACTTGTTGATATGGGTATCCAATGAGTCCTATTAAGCCACTAACATCTGTAATGCTACATGGTCTAATAATAAAATGCTACTTCCTACATATAATTGTTGCACCATAATTATAGCATGCTCATGTCATCATGCCACCTTGCATTTGAGCATCATATAAAACCCTTTTTCTTTTGGTTCTTATCTCATATGCATTTATTGATTGTATTTGCCTCTTGTTACATTGTAGTTGGTTCTTGATAAATGCTTGATGCCCAAGTTGAGTTGGGGGCATATCTTTTATTAACTCCACCACCTTTCTTGTCACCACCCCATAATTCCACCACCCTACTACATGTGAGCTTTGCATTTTAATTGGTTTTATCTCTAGCTCATGTGAGTTGGGATGGATCCACTTCTAATTACACATGCTCCCATATATGGATCACGATGTTTTCACATTATTAATATGTGGAGCCACATGGCCACCTTTGCATGCTATGTGAGTGGAACCCTTTTCAAGCCTCCATATGGATTGTTTTGAATGTATGCTTATGTTGGAATATTTTTGAGGCTATTATTCATCTAGTGGAACATACACAGTAGCATGTCTAAATTATATTCAAATATGAGCATATGCCATCTACTCCACATGGAACATCCACCTTATTTATTTTGGCTTGGCCTTAGATCCATATTTTTGAATGCATGTGAATAAATGACATGTGAATTATTATTGTTTTCACAAGAATAAGCATGGCATTTAATGGATATGCATGGACCATGCAACTCACCACCATCTTGTTCTCTTTTGGTTTTCCTTTGTTTTTGAGTGGATCCTTTCTTTTGTGAGCTCCCCTTTTCTCTCTCAACCTCCTCATCTTGGTCTTAGTTTCCTTGCCATGTGCATCAAGATCCTCACCCTCTCACCATCTCCTCTCACCCTTGCTTGATCTTGCACTTGGCCAAGGTACCCCCCCTAACCTCACCACCACCCCATGCTCTACCTCACCATGCCGAGGCACCACCCCCATCTACCCCCTCCTATCCTAGCTAACCACACCCATACCACCCTTTCTCTCTAACCCCCCTCTCTAACCCTAACCGACCGAGCCACCCTCCTACCCTAACCCATGTCACCCTAACAACCCTAACCCGAGCCTCCCCTCTTCCCTCTCTCTCTCCACTGCCAAAGAGGCCCCACAACCGAGCCTCTCCTTCCCCTTTGCTGGGCCCAGCCGCAGCCACCCTGCCCTGGCCCCTTCCCACGTCGAGCACGTGAGGGAGAAGAAGAAAAAGGTGGCCGAAGCCACCTTTTCTCCACCCGAGCCCCACGGCACCCCCTCTCTCACCCTGTCCTTATCTCCACCCCCCTTCCGTCTCTCTGCCATGCCGCAGCCCATCCCCAGGCCCCTGCGCCTCCCTTTTTCCTCACCTGCCACCACTTCTCCATCGCCGGCCACCATCAGCCTCCACCTCCATCTCCTCGAAACAAGGCGGCAGGCGTGGCGTGTTGGTGTCGGGGAAGTTCACGGAGCGCCCTGGACCGTCCCTGTGCACCACAGCGAGGAGGCACCGTCCCTGTGCCATCGATCGCCGACGACACCGAAACCCTAACCCCCACTGGCCGTCTGCATCACTGGCAATCCGCCGCTCCCCGGCCCGATCCAAATCCACTAACCCCGCCGTGGTGAGCCCCCGAAACCCCTACTCAACCTCCCGATCGTCTTTGCTTCCTGTACGCGCCAAACCGCCGGACGAACACCTTCTGTGCAACGCGCTCGCCGTCGTCGAGGACTGTCCTCTCGCCGTTTTCGCCTTATCTGGCCGCGCCTGCGTTTCCTCTCACCCCCAGCCCCACCGTAGCGGTAGCCGCCGCCGTGCGCAAGCGCCAGGTCACGAGTTCGATCTCCCGCCGCGCGCTGTTCGCCAGTTTGTCAGACAAAACAGAGGAAGAAAAACAGTGCCTGTGCGCCCTTTGCAAATAACACCCACCCTTTTGTTTTCCTCAACCCGCGGTCCGAAGTGACCCACCTGTCAGCCCCTGAGCAGTTGTACGGAAAGGTACCTTGACTTTCCGCTGTTCCCACCCGCGCTCCCTCGGATATGCTGCGTGGCACGCCTCGGCTGGCGCGCCTGCGTGTGGGTCCGCACATGCGTGGGCCCCGCCCGTCAGTCTCACGGGCTAGCTAGTCCCGCGGTGAGGAAACGTCGGCCCAGCCCGCTGCGCCCCACCTGCTTCCCAGTCAGCTCGGTCCCACCTGTCAGCTGTAGTGGCTAGCTCTGCCCCGGTATAAAAAGTATCGGTGTTTTTCTGTTTTATAAAAACACATTCAGAAATGTTTAAATATGAATTTAAATTCTGTTTTTAATAACTTTTAATTTGTAATTCCAAATAATAAAAAATAATATATGTTTTTGAATCAGAAAAATGTGAGGAATTCAAAGATGCCATTCAAAATAATGTTTGACCACTTTAAATTTTTCGAGATAATTAAATTGCAATAAAAATGCCTCTTCTTAATTAATTAATAACTTTAAATCCACAACTCCAAATTTGACAAATAATATGTCTAAATCGATCAGCGCGACGAGCCCGTTCTAACTATGCATTCCCTGTTTTGAATTGCACCATGCATCATATAAATATTAAGTGAACAGCAAGTGTTATGGGAGCAAAACATGACTAAAACTTAATAAAACGCTTTATTCTCGTACCCCACACCTCACCCATGCCATGCTACATTATTGCCATGTAAATTGTGCATCATTCATCATGGCATGCTTGATTGCTTGTCGCATTTTACTCATATGCTTGTGCACTTTATTTATGTTGGCCCTTGTTTGTTTGGTTCTTCTTCGAATAGACGCCGAGCAAGGGAAATATCAGGAATCCCAGGAGTACTACCCAGATCCGTCTCCCGCTTCAACTGAGCTGCCAGGCAAGCACTACCACATGCTTGCATACATATAGTACCTATTGCCTCTATCTTATTCTTGCATCATTGAGTCACGATTGCATTAAATTGAATCCCAAGTACTGCATAGCCTTTACTTTTAAACCCCACCGAAGCTTGTTCCTCCATCCCATGAGCCATTACTACAGGAGTTGGTTGAGCCATGCGAGTCGTAGAACTGCATGTGTAGGGTATGTGAGTGTCTGAGGGATAACGAGGTACCTAAACAACTTAACCTGACTAGTAATGGGATAACTAATGAAAGAGGCACCGGTGGGCAATATCTGCTATTTGGTTTTTCATGCTCACTTGTGTCCCATAGGACCCCGAGTACTTGATTCATGTTCCTTGACTATTCGCACTATCCACATCCGGGAGGCCGTGGACCCCCCTGAGCCAGAGCTTGATTCATTTCTATTTGTTGGGGCCACAAACTAGTTTGGGGTTTATTACTATCCTGTACTTATGCCATGTTTTACTGCTTTATTTAAGATTATGCGTGGAGCACTTGTACTGTTTTGGATCGCGCCACGTTTTCGCGGTATCGACAAGCCCAGTCACACTTTCGGGTTCCCAGTCGTTTACAGCCGTCGTTGCAAACGCTGGGTCCGTTCCGGAGCCGGCCAACTTCGTTCGGGTAGCTTAGTGGGGTGGCCCCCTGAAATATTTTTGAATCCTGTGATCGCTTTGTCGTGAATGCCTCGTTGGGTTTTGAGTTGGTTTTTCCGAGGTTGATCGAGTGTGTGTTGCTATTTGTGCACCCCTGCAGGGTAAATCTTTCTGAAAGCCGTGTCCAAGGTTACGGACGACTTGGAGCACAGTTTCTCGATCATAGACAAGTATAACTAAAGTACCGCTTTTAACCTGCCTAAATATCTGAATAGTAAATAGTGCAATACTCATGGAATGGGTAATAAAACTGCCAACTGATGGGTTGTTCGTCCGCTTTCTCGTTGGTAAGCGAGAAGGAGGATGGATCTGTTACTTTATACTATTATAACTGTTGTTACTAATTAACGGACATCCGTCTATCATTGGTTATGCAGATGGTTAGCAAGTATCTATAGACTTGTTAGTTATTATCTTTTGCTGCAATTGCGTCACCCCAGGTATATGTCCCCTTTAGAGGCATAAAGACTTGCTGAGTACCCCTAGGGTCTCACACGATAAATTGTTTGATTCAGATGAACAGGTGTGTTCGCAAGATGGATACTGGGTGGAGGAGTCCGATGATGTTGGCAACGATCACTCGGTGTAGAGATTCCGGGGATGGGGATCCGCGGGATCTGTGGGCGGGATGTGTTTATTTATGTGGCATCTTATGCCGATTTGCTTCTTATCCGTACTCGGATCTTGTTCTCCGCTTCCGCCTCATACTCTGATGTTTGATGTATGAGGAGCTATCCTACACTATTATCTCTATCTAGGATATTTGGATCTTGCCGTATGGCGTTGCAATATTTCTATTTCTTTTAGATGGAATGGCTCTGAGAACTGTTGTATGGTAGCTTGAATACATACTCACTTGTGTATGTATTTGATCTCTTCGCCTATTGCATACGCCGCTCGCTCATGTCCCGATGTCTTGGAAGTGGTTAGGACGGCCGACGGGTCTACACGTGGGTGGCCCTGGGCCCCCGCTGTACTATTTTAACCACTTCCGGTTCATCCAGGCTTGAACTTAGAGCGTAGGGTCCGAGGTAGTTACAATTGGTATCAGAGCCATCCCGCCCTTCAGGGTCTCAGCCAAATGGTCATTGTCAGTCTAGCAAATATTTTGGTAGCTATGTATACTAGGGAAAAAAACAAAACGTGAGAGTAGGACTGCTTCCATTTTTCTTCTTACCCACCCACCCACCCTTTTCTGGTAAGGAAGTGTAACGTTTTCAATCCTCTTCTAAAGTTCAAACTAGGATTCACGTGTCCGGGGTTCCGTAGTACCATATGTTGTGTGTGTGTGTGTGTGTGTGAATTCCTTGTCTATCTGTTGCATCCAACTTGTTATCGCTATCTGCCTTTTGGTTATCAACTGTTGGTACATTCCATACCAACAGGCCTTTGTAAACCGACGCGATCTATCTGATTCATTGTATACTGGCGCGATATGTCTTACTTTTTGTTATCCGACGCTATCTTGTTTGGGGTGTTTGTTTCCGTAGTTGCTAATCTTTAGGTTCATCTTTAGAAAGAAGGAAGTTGGGATATGTGTTTTACTTATTCATGTGCAGAGTAATGATTTGAGTGCGGGATGGAGTCGCGACCATACCACTACTTTTATCATTCGCTCTTGTATATTGAATTGGTAGAGTTACTAATCTTGATTCGTTAAGTGGTTTTGCGCATATAGTGGTATTTTAATGCCAAAATTTGCGGAATTTTTTTCTTTGATAGCTTTGTGTACCACACTCCTTGTTCAGTCGTGTGTGATATGCTTACTATCTTCTAGGTGCTTTGAACTTTGTTAATATTTTAATATCATCTTAGTAATTTGTATCCTTTAATCTTGGTTAATTCCATTCTGGTACTATTTTGGATTATCATTATTCTCCATTATGGTACTGACTGGAGTTTTACATCAATCACAGGATGGCACCACCACGCCGTTCTGAGGAGGACAAACCACCTGAACTGGGGGCTGTGTTGGCAAGTATTGCTAATGCCTTGGGAACAATGCAGCAGAACCAGCAGCGTTTTGAAGAAACTGTCAGGAGGAATGAGTTTGTTCCGCTACCTCCACCTCCCAAGCGAGGAGACATCAAAAGCTTTCTGAAGTTCAACCCGCGCCACTTTGAGGTGTCTGATCAGCCACTAGACGCTGATGATTGGCTGCGTGAGATGTCAAGGTTGCTGATGACTGCTGATATTCCAGAGCAAGAATGGGTAAAATGTGCCACTCACCTTCTGAAGGGAGACGCAACTCTATGGTGGGAGAATTACCTGAAGGCAAACAACTCTGGTTTTCAGCCTACTTGGGTGCAGTTCACTGGGGCTTTCAAAGAGCAATACCTGTCAGAAATTGTCATGGAAAGCATGAAAGAAGTGTTTCGCAACCTCAAGCAAGGCAATAAAAATGTCAATACCTATATCAGAAACTTCATGATGAGCACATCCATACTATTCCACTATCTCCTACTCCTATTCACAATGAAGATGTTGCTGCAAAGAACAAGTCCAATGAAATCAGGATTGGACCCATTACAAGAGCTCGTGCAAAGCTGATTGAGCAACAGGTGAATTCACTCTTAATTGAACCTGATGTTTTACTTAATGAGAACTTTATACTACCTAAGTCTATGCATCTTTGTATGATCAGGTTTATTGATAACACAAGCGTTGCGCGAGGAGGAGGAGAGTTGCAGCAAGAAGGACAAGCGCTGATTTCCAATATCAACAAGTGCGCGAGGGAGGAGCGGGAGGCAGGCGCACTAGGACGCAATGAGGAAACCACGTATGAGCAAGAGAGAGAGATGGCGCACCAAGAATTACATGTTTGAGGTGTTCCACGACGTTTGGACTGCGTGCCAATAAGGCCGAACCCATATATGGGTCGGTATGTATCAGTTTGAGTTGAACCGAGTCAGTTTCGGCCAAGTTATGGCTGTTTTTAGGCCCGTTTAGAGGGGAGGACGCCCCAGCCCTCATATAAACCTCTGTAGCCGTCACAAGTTAGGTTTTAGACCACGTTAAAATATTTTGGAGTTGTTTCTTTCATAGAACCTCTGGAATTACCCTATGTTCGAATCTGCCAACTATAATTGAGTGTGATCTGTTGTTCCATTGGGAATTAGTAGATTGCATATTACCGTTCGTGGTCACGGCTGCGTGCGCAAGAGTGTGGTGTTGTGAATATCCTACAAGGTTCGAGAGCTGTTGCATTGGCATCAGGGATCGAGCAGGAGAGATCATAGCTACACACTAGTTATCTATCATCCACCATCACCATCGACAAGAGCTTGCTGAGAAGATCGGGCCACCCCATATCATCTTGGTATCAGATTTCCTCATTGCCTCGGTAAGCAATCCACAATCCATCCATAGATTAGAGAGTGTTTTTCATCCTATACAGAAAAAGGCCCACAAAAAGAGTTGCCATAGCCAAGATTACATCGTATTTGAATAATAGTTGCTGGTCACGTTCCTCTATTAGATTAGATCTAGATCTGTTCTTCGTAGATTTGTTTTCTAGTTGTTCTAGTTGTTTTCCACCATCTTTTTCCGCTACCATCAAGTCAGATCCGATCCAAGTAAAGAGTCCTAGTTGTGTACTACTTGGCGAGTCGGAATAAAAAAAATTCGGCTCGCTGCCTCACGCTTGACCGCAGACAGGTCTGTAAAAAAAATGCCGAAAAAAAAATCTAACCGTCGCCTTACCACAGACCAGTCTGTGCTAGTACGAGAAAAAAAAATTCTGCCGCCATCCTGCCGCGGCAGGATTTTAGGCCGTTTTTCTGCCGTGGCAGAGACCAATTTTCAGGTCAAAATTTTTCTTTTTTTGTTTATTTTTTTTACTGAGTCCACATAGCGTACCTATCCTTGTGAGCCTTAGTAAACCTTTCTCTGTGTCTAAAACTATCCTACGAGACTAGCGTGCTTAATGCTCTGCGGGCTGCTCAGTTCAGCAATCTTGTGCCCGTTTCGTTGAGACAGTGCTAGCGTCTCTCCTTGTGCATTGCAACACGAGCGTTCCTCCGACATACCTCACTTTTTTGAGCTCATTTTCATAGTTGCAATTGCCCCATTTATCTCCACCGTGTGCGTTTCCGTGGGCCTTTGTCATACGATCAGCACTAGGACTTGTTTGCGGTGTAGTTAGGATACCATACCTACAGCTCCACCATAAATACCCTGGGTGCCCTGTGATCGTTCTCTATACCTTTGTATTCACTTCAGTGTATCAGTCTTTGATTACGTTTGGTAGAGCATCTCTATTCACTTTAGAACGGTAAGATCTTCTTTCTTATCAGTTGTGAGTGAGTTGTGAGAGTTTTCACCATACTAATTTTGATTTTTGCACTAAATTACTAATCATGTCTTTGAGTGATGATGAAATTGTGTCACAGAAAAAGCAGGTGGAGGAGCTTGTTACTTGGAGTGAGTCTGTTGATAGAAATATCAACGACATGCAAGATGCTATGGAGAATAATATTGGAGCCATCAATAATATTCAGACGCAGCTGACTGCTATGAATGTCAACTTTGCCACCTTGCAGCGTTCCATTGAGGCAATTCAGGCAACACTCCAGCCCGGACTTGCACAACATGATGATGGGTTTGAGGACTTTGATGAGGGGAGTGCGGCTGATGCTGCTCCACATCGTGGCAGGGGACGTGCAAATCCCCCTACACCTGCGGCTGCTCCTCTGTATGGCCGTGGGTATGCTCCTCTTGGATGTGCCCAGCGTGCTTACAATCCAGCTGATGATAGTTTGGGCAAGCCCAAGTTCTCAATTCCTTCGTTCAATGGCTCGCTTGATCCTGAGGATTATATTACTTGGGAGTTGAAGATTGAAAAGCTCTGGCGTTTATTTGACTACCCAGAAGACAAGAAGGTCAAACTTGCTGCATCAGAATTTGATGGTTACGCTTTGCGTTGGTGGGAAGCTATTGTGCAGAATAGACGGAACGACAATGAACTTCCTGTGAGGGATTGGCGTGAGATGAAGGCCATCATGGCGGATCGTTTTGTTCCCTCCAATTATTTGCGTTCTGTGTTTGACAAGCTCACACAGTTGAGGCAAGGCACAAGGACAGTTGATGAGTACTACATGGAGATGGAGATGCTTATGCAGCGTGCTAATGTTCGTGAATCACAAGAGATGACGATGCAACATTTCCTCAACAATTTGAAGCTTCAAATCGAGAGTATTGTGCGTTATCACAAGTATGGGACAATGAACGAGCTGCTGCACCATGCTAGAGAGGCCGAGTCCCAGCTGGCTGAAGAGGCAAAGTCACGTGCTCGATTTCCATCTTCTAGCAGATTTTCGGCCAGATCTACACCTCCCACTGTCATGCCACCAACTGCTGTTCCGTTTACACCATCGGCCAAACCAGCAAGTACACCTTCGTTTGGTTCTAATACTCGGAAACCCGCTGCTCCTGCTGCTAGCTCGGGTTCCAACATGTCTACTGCACGTACTCGTGATGTGGTGTGCCATACTTGTGGAGGCAGAGGTCACTACAAGAAGGATTGTCCAAACAGCAAGGTTATGTTTGTTAATGAACAAGGTGAAGTAGAAAGTGGAGATGAAGCTTCTGATGATGATATTGTTGACGGCGAGGTTGGTGCTGATGCATATGCTGAGTGTGCACCCACTATTGTCGTATCTTCACGTGTACTTAATGTGCAACCGGTTGAGGAATCCCAGCGTTGCAACCTGTTCCAAACAAAAGCTCTAGTTGGACCAAACAAAGCTTGCAAGGTCATTATTGATGGAGGTAGCTGCAGAAATCTTGCAAGTAAGGAACTATGTGCCAAACTGAATTTGACATACATACCTCATCCCAAGCCACACTACATACAATGGTTGAGCAACAATGGTGAGATGAAGGTAAATCATATGGTACGAGTGAACTTTCAAATAGGGCCATACAAAGATTCTATTGATTTTGATGTGGTCCCTATGACTGTTTGTCACCTCCTATTGGGTCGGCCTTGGCTCTATGATCGCCATGTGCAACACAATGGCCGAGCCAATACATATCACTTGGAATTCAAAGGAAAGAAGATTACTATGCAGCCAATGACACCACAAGAAATTGTGAATGATTCTCGCCAGAAGATAGAGGTGAACTTGAAGGAAGATACTACCACTCGGCGAGATTGCGTGACAGCTGTTCCTGATGTAATTGAGCCTAAATTGAGTGATATAACGAAAAGTGAGAGAGTGCCTGGTTTATTAATATTAGCCACTAAGGAAGATAGGAGAGAATTTCGTGAGGATCCTACAGCCCTGCCACTTGTGCTCATGTATAAGGGCGAGGTATTGGTTTCTAACGACATGACCCCCATTTCTCTTGGTGTCTCGTCTGTTTTGCAGGACTTTGGGGATGTGTTTCCAGAAGATGTACCCGCAGGCTTACCCCCATTGCGTGGTATAGAACATCAACTGGACTTGCTTCCTGGTGCCACAGTTCCCAACCGTGCACCCTAAGGGACTAATCCCGAAGAAACTAAGGAAATTCAGAAGCAAGTACAAGCGTTGCTAGATAAAGGGTACATTCGTGTTTCTCTTAGCCCTTGTGCTGTTCCTGTTATTTTAGTTCCTAAGAAAGATGGTACATGGCGCATGTGTGTTGAGAGTAGAGCGATTAATAACATCACTATTCGATATCGTCATCCTATTCCACGCTTAGAGGATATGCTAGATGAATTGAGTGGTGCTGCTGTTTTCTCTAAAATTGACTTGCGTAGTGGTTATCATCAAATTAGGATGAAAGAAGGGGATGAATGGAAAACTGCTTTCAAAACTAAATTCGGCTTGTATGAGTGGTTAGTCATGCCGTTTGGTCTTACTAATGCACCTAGTACTTTCATGCGTTTGATGAATCATGTTTTGAGAGAGTTTATTGGTCGTTTTGTGGTTGTTTACTTTGATGATATACTCATCTACAGCCACACTGAATCTGAACATTGCACTCATATTAGACAAGTTTTGCAAGTGTTACGTGATAATAAACTGTATGCTAATCTTGAGAAGTGTACATTTGCAAAAGATAAGGTCATATTCCTAGGATTTGTTGTTTCTAAGCATGGAGTAGAGGTAGATCAATCTAAAATTGAATCAATTCAGAATTGGCCTACTCCAATGAATGTAAGTCAAGTGCGTAGTTTCCACGGTCTCGCTGGTTTCTATAGGCGCTTTGTGAAAGATTTTAGCACCATTGCTGCACCATTAAATGATTTGACAAAGAAAGGTGTTCCTTTTGTATGGGGCGCGGCCCAAGACATTGCATTTGATACATTGAAACGTTTGCTTACTTCTGCACCATTCTTGCATTACCTGATTTTCCGAAGCAAATTGAAGTTGAATGTGATGCTAGTGGTATAGGCATAGGTGGCGTTTTGATGCAAGAGGGTCGCCCTATCGCTTATTTTTCTGAGAAATTGACTGGTGCTCGTTTGAATTATTCTATCTATGATAAAGAATTGTATGCACTTGTGAGAGTACTTGAAGTTTGGCAACATTATTTGTGGTCAAAGGAATTCATCATACATTCTGATCATGAAGCATTGAAATACTATAAAGCTCAATCAAACTTGCATAGAAGATTAGCTAAATGGGTTGAGTTCATTGAGTCTTTTCCTTACATCATTAATTATAAGAAGGGAAAAGAGAATGTTGTTGCTGATGCTCTATCTAGGAAGAACATGCTATTAACCAATCTTGATGTTAAAATTTCTGGATTAGAAGCTATTTGTTTACTTTATGCAACTGACCATGATTTTGCTGAACCATATCGTTTATGTGCTCTTAGAAACGCATGGGATAAGTATCATATACATGATGGATATTTGTTTCGAGCTAACAAACTATGTATTCCAGAATCGTCGTTGCGTTTGTTCTTAGTGCAGGAATCACATGCTGGTGGTTTGATGGGTCACTTTGGGCGTGAGAAGACATTGCTCATGCTTGCTGATCATTTTTATTGGCCCAAGATGAGGCGTGATGTGTACAGATTTGTGAGCAGATGCATTACTTGCCACAAGTCGAAATCCAAGCTGAAGCCTCACGGTTTGTATACACCTCTCTCTGCACCTACTACTCCATGGGAAGACATTAGTATGGATTTTGTGCTAGGTCTACCTAAACTCAGAGAGGTCATGATTCTATATTTGTGGTAGTGGATAGGTTCTCTAAGTTGGCTCATTTTATTGCCTGCCACAAAAGCGACGATGCGTCGCATGTTGCTAACCTGTTTTTCAGGGACATCTGAAGATTACATGGCGTACCAAAGACGATTGTTTCTGACCGTGATGTGAAGTTCATGAGCTACTTTTGGAAGACCTTATGGGGGAAGCTAGGAACGAAGTTGCTGTTCAGTACTACATGTCACCCCCAAACAGATGGTCAAACGGAGGTGGTGAAAAGAACATTGTCACAGCTACTAAGGACCATGATTAAAAAGAATCTGCGGGAGTGGGAAGAGTGTTTTCCACATGTTGAGTTTGCTTACAACAGGGCTGTGCATTCAACTACTCAGCTTTGTCCTTTTGAGGTGGTGTATGGTTTCAAGACATTAACGGCAATTAATGATAATGCCTACTCAGTTGATATACCTATTGAGGAGTTTGGTGGTGCTAGCAACAGCTTCAACGTTGCTGATTTATCACCATATGCTGGAGAAGACCTTAGAGCGTCGAGGTTGACGCCTTTTGAAGGGGGGGGAGATGATGAGGACATCCATACTATTCCACTATCTCCTACCCCTATTCACAATGAAGATTTTGCCGCAAAGAACAAGTCCAATGAAATCAGGATTGGACCCATTACAAGAGCTCGTGCAAAGCTGATTGAGCAACAGGTGAATTCACTCTTAATTGAACCTGATGTTTTACTTAATGAGAACTTTATACTACCTAAGTCTATGCATCTTCGTATGATCAAGTTTATTGATAACACAAGCGTTGCGCGAGGAGGAGGAGAGTTGCAGCAAGAAGGACAAGCGCTGATTTCCAATATCAACAAGTGCGCGAGGGAGGAGCGGGAGGCAGGCGCACTAGGACGCAATGAGGAAATCACGTATGAGCAAGAGAGAGAGATGGCGCACCAAGAATTACATGTTTGAGGTGTTCCACGACGTTTGGACTGCGTGCCAATAAGGCCGAACCCATATATGGGTCGGTATGTATCAGTTTGAGTCGAACCGAGTCAGTTTGGGCCAAGTTATGGCTGTTTTTAGGCCCATTTAGAGGGGAGGACGCCCCAGCCCTCATATAAACCTCCGTAGCCGTCACAAGTTAGGTTTTAGACCACGTTAAAATATTTTGGAGTTGTTTCTTTCATAGAATCTCTGGAATTACCCTGTGTTCGAATCTGCCAACTATAATTGAGTGTGATCTGTTGTTCTAGTGGGAATTAGTAGATTGCATACTACCGTTCGTGGTCACGGCTGCGTGCGCAAGAATGTGGTGTTGTGAATATCCTACAAGGTTCGAGAGCTGTTGCATTGGCATCAGGGATCGAGCGGGAGAGATCATAGCTAAGCACTAGTTATCTATCATCCACCATCACCATCGACATGAGCTTGCTGAGAAGATCGGGCCACCCCATATCATCTTGGTATCAGATTTCCTCGTTGCCTCGGTAAGCAATCCACAATCCATCCATAGATTAGAGAGTGTTTTTCATCCTATACAGAAAAAGCCCCACAAAAAGAGTTGCCATAGCCTAGATTACATCGTATTCGAGTAATAGTTGCTGGTCGCGTTCCTCTATTAGATTAGATCTAGATCTGTTCTTCGTAGAATTTTTTTCTAGTTGTTCTAGTTGTTTTCCACCATCTTTTTCCGCTACCATCAAGTCAGATCCGATCCAAGTAAAGAGTCCTAGTTGTGTACTACTTGGCGAGTCGGAATAAAAAAAATATCGGCTTGCTGCCTCACGCCTGACCGCAGACAGGTCTGTGCTCCAGCGTGAAAAAAAAAATTCCGAAAAAAAAAAATTCGGCTCGCTGCCTCACGCCTGTCTGCAGACAAGTCTGTGCTCCAGCGTGAAAAAAAAGAAAAAAAATTTGTTTATTTTTTTTACCGAGTCCACATAGCGTACCTATCCTTGTGAGCCTTACTAAGCCTTTCTTTGTGTCTATAACTATCCTACGAGACTAGCGTGCTTAGTGCTCTGCGGGCTGCTCAGTTAGCAATCTTGTGCCCGTTTCGTTGAGACATTGCTAGCGTCTCTCCTTGTGCATTGCAACACGAGCATTCCTCCGACATACTTTACTTTTTTGAGCTCATTTTCATAGTTGCAATTGCCCCATTTATCTCCACCGTGTGCGTTTCCGTGGGCCTTTGTCATACGATCAGCACTAGGACTTGTTTGCGGTGTAGTTAGGATACCATACCTACAGCTCCACCATAAATAGCCTGGGTGCCCTGTGATCGTTCTCTATACCTTTGATATTCACTTCATCACTTCAGTGCATCAGTCTTTGATTACGTTTGGTAGAGCATCACTATTCACTTTGGAACGGTAAGATCTTCTTTCTTATCAGTTGTGAGTGAGTTGTGACAGTTTCCACCATACTGATTTTGATTTTTGCACTAACTTACTAATCATGTCTTTGAGTGATGATGAAATTGTGTCACAGAAAAAGCAGGTGGAGGAGCTTGTTACTTGGAGAGATTCTGTTGATAGAAATATCACCGACATACAAGATGCTGTGGAGAATAATACTGGAGCCATCAATAATATTCAGACGCAGCTGACTGCTATGAATGTCAACTTTGCCACCTTGCAGCGTTCCATTGAGGCAATTCAGGAAACACTCTAGCCCGGACTTGCACAACATGATGATGGGTTTGAGGACTTTGATGAGGGGAGTGCGACTGATGCTGCTCCACATCGTGGCAGGGGACATGCAAATCCCCCTGCACCTGCGGCTGCTTCTCTGTATGGCCGTGGGTATGCTCCTCTTGGACGTGCCCAGCGTGCTTACAATCCAGCTGATGATAGTTTGGGCAAGCCCAAGTTCTCAATTACTTCGTTCAATGGCTCGCTTGATCCTGAGGATTATATTACTTGGGAGTTGAAGATTGAAAAGCTCTGGCGTTTATTTGATTACCCAGAAGACAAGAAGGTCAAACTTGCTGCATCAGAATTTGATGGTTACGCTTTGCGTTGGTGGGAAGCTATTGTGCAGAATAGACGGAACGACAATGAACTTCCTGTGAGGGATTGGCGTGAGATGAAGGCCATCATGGCGGATCGTTTTGTTCCCTCCAATTATTTGCGTTCTGTGTTTGACAAGCTCACACAGTTGAGGCAAGGCACAGTGACAGTTGATGAGTACTACATGGAGATGGAGATGCTTATGCAGCGTGCTAATGTTCATGAATCACGAGAGATGACGATGCAACGTTTCCTCAACAATTTGAAGCTTCAAATCAAGAGTATTGTGCGTTATCACAAGTATGAGACAATGAACGAGCTGCTGCACCATGCTACAGAGGCCGAGTCCCAGCTGGCTGAAGAGGCAAAGCCACGTGCTCGATTTCCATCTTCTAGCAGATTTTCGACCAGATCTACACCTTCCACTGTCATGCCACCAGCTGCTGTTCCATTTACACCATTAGCCAAACCAGCAAGTACACCTTCGTTTGGTTCTATTACTCGGAAACCCACTGCTCCTGCTGCTAGCTCGGGTTCCAACATGTCTACTGCACGTACTCGTGATGTGGTGTGCCATACTTGTGGAGGCAGAGGTCACTACAAGAAGGATTGTCGAAACAGCAAGGTTATGTTTGTTAATGAACAAGGTGAAGTAGAAAGTGGAGATGACGCTTCTGATGATGATATTGATGACGGCGAGGGTGGTGTTGATGCATATGCTGAGCGTGCACCAACTATCGTCATGTCTTCACGTGTACTTAGTGTGCAACCGGTTGAGGAATCCCAGCGTTGCAACTTGTTCCAAACAAAAGCTCTAGTTAGACCAAATAAAGCTTGCAAGGTCATTATTGATGGAGGTAGCTGCAGAAATCTTGCAAGTAAGGAATTATGTGCCAAACTGAATTTGACATACTTACCTCATCCTAAGCCATACTACATACAATGGTTGAGCAACAATGGTGAGATGAAGGTAAATCATATGGTACGAGTGAACTTTCAAATAGGGCCCTACAAAGATTCTATTGATTTTGATGTGGTTCCTATGACTGTTTGTCACCTACTATTGGGTCGGCCTTGGCTCTATGATCGCCATCTGCAACACAATGGCCGAGCCAATACATATCACTTGGAATTCAAAGGAAAGAAGATTACTATGCAGCCAATGACACCACAAGAAATTGTGAATGATTCTCGCCAGAAGATAGAGGTGAACTTGAAGGAAGATACTACCACTCAGCAAGATTGCATGACCGGTGTTCCTGATGTAATTGATCCTAAATTGAGTGATATAACGAAAAGTGAGAGAGTGCCTGGTTTATTAATATTAGCCACTAAGGAAGATAGGAGAGAATTTCGTGAGGATCCTACAGCCATGCCACTTGTGCTCATGTATAAGGGCGAGGTATTGGTTTCTAACGACATGACCCCCATTTCTCTTGGTGTCTCGTCTGTTTTGCAGGACTTTGGGGATGTGTTTCCAGAAGATGTACCCGCAGGCTTACCCCCATTGCGTGGTATAGAACATCAACTGGACTTGATTCCTGGTGCCACAGTTCCCAACCGTGCAACCTACAGGACTAATCCCGAAGAAACTAAGGAAATTCAGAAGCAAGTACAAGCGTTGCTGGATAAAGGGTACATTCGTGTTTCTCTTAGCCCTTGTGTTGTTCCTGTTATTTTAGTTCCTAAGAAAGATGGTACATGGCGCATGTGTGTTGACTGTAGAGCGACTAATAACATCACTATTCGATATCGTCATCCTATTCCACGCTTAGAGGATATGCTAGATGAATTGAGTGGTGTTGCTGTTTTCTCTAAAATTGACTTGCGTGGTGGTTATCAACAAATTAGGATGAAAGAAGGGGATGAATGGAAAACTGCTTTCAAAACTAAATTCGGTTTGTATGAGTGGTTAGTCATGTCGTTTGGTCTTACTAATGCACCTAGTACTTTCATGCGTTTGATGAATCATGTTTTGAGAGAGTTTATTGGTCGTTTTGTGGTTGTTTACTTTGATGATATACTCATATACAGCCACACCGAATCTGAACATTGCACTCATATTAGACAAGTTTTGCAAGTGTTACGTGATAATAAACTGTATGCTAATCTTGAGAAGTGTACATTTGCAAAAGATAAGGTCATATTCCCAGGATTTGTTGTTTCTAAGCATGGAGTAGAGGTAGATCGATCTAAAATTGAATCAATTCAGAATTGGCCTACTCCAATGAATGTAAGTCAAGTGCGTAGTTTCCACGGTCTTGCTGGTTTCTATAGGCGCTTTGTGAAAGATTTTAGCACCATTGCTGCACCATTAAATGATTTGACAAAGAAAGGTGTTCCTTTTGTATGGGGCGCGGCCCAAGACAGTGCATTTGATACATTGAAATGTTTGCTTACTTCAGCACCATTGCTTGCATTACCTGATTTTTCGAAGCAATTTGAAGTTGAATGTGATGCTAGTGGTATAGGCATAGGTGGCGTTTTGATGCAAGAGGGACGGCCTATCGCTTATTTTTCTGAGAAATTGACTGGTGCTCGTTTGAATTATTCAATCTATGATAAAGAATTGTATGCACTTGTGAGAGTACTTGAAGTTTGGCAACATTATTTGTGGCCAAAGGAATTCATCATACATTCTGATCATGAAGCATTGAAATACTTGAAAGCTCAATCAAACTTGCATAGAAGATTAGCTAAATGGGTTGAGTTCATTGAGTCTTTTCCTTACATCATTAATTATAAGAAGGGAAAAGAGAATGTTGTTGTTGATGCTCTATCTAGGAAGAACATGCTATTAACCAATCTTGATGTTAAAATTCCTGGATTAGAAGCTATTTGTGCACTTTATGCAACTGACCATGATTTTGCTAAACCATATTGTTTATGTGCTCTTAGAAATGCATGGGATAAGTATCATATACATGATGGATATTTGTTTCGAGCTAACAAACTATGTATTCCAGAATCGTCGTTGCGTTTGGTCTTAGTGCAGGAATCACATGCTGGTGGTTTGATGGGTCACTTTGGGCGTGAGAAGACGTTGCTCATGCTTGCTGATCATTTTTATTGGCCCAAGATGAGGCGTGATGTGTACAGATTTGTGAGCAGATGCATTACTTGCCACAAGTCGAAATCCAAGCTGAAGCCTCACGGTTTGTATACACCTCTCTTTGCACCTACTACTGCATGGGAAGACATTAGTATGGATTTTGTGCTAGGTCTACCTAAAACTCAGAGAGGTCATGATTCTATATTTGTGGTAGTGGATAGGTTCTCTAAGATGGCTCATTTTATTGCCTGCCACAAAAGCGACGATGCGTCGCATGTTGCTAACCTGTTTTTTAGGGACATCGTGAGATTGCATGGAGTACCAAAGACGATTGTTTCTGACCGTGATGTGAAGTTCATGAGCTACTTTTGGAAGACCTTATGGGGGGAAGCTAGGAACGAAGTTGTTCTTCAGTGCTACATGTCACCTCCAAACAGATGGTCAAACGGAGGTGGTGAATAGAACATTGTCACAGCTGCTAAGGACCATGATTAAAAAGAATCTGCGGGAGTGGGAAGAGTGTTTGCCACATGTTGAGTTGGCTTACAACAGGGCTGTGCATTCAACTACTCAGCTTTGTCCATTTGAGGTGGTGTATGGCTTCAAGCCATTAACGCCACTCGATATGTTGCCTCTGCCATTACATGATAGAGTTGATATGGAGGCATCAAAACGTGCTGATCATGTGAAGAAAATACATGAGAAGACTCGAGAGGCTATTGAGAAGAAAGGCAAGAACATTGTTGCTGCAAGGAATAAGCAAGGAAAGAAGTGTTGTTCGAGCCTGGAGATATGGTTTGGGTGCATCTACGCAAGGATAGGTTTCCACTACTTCGAAAGTCCAAATTGAAGCCACGTGGTGCTGGTCCTTACAAGGTGTTAGCCAAGATTATGATAACGCCTACTCGGTTGATATACCTATTGAAGAGTTTGGTGGTGCTAGCAACAGCTTCAACGTTGCTGATTGATCACCATATGCTGGAGAAGACCTTGGAGCGTCGAGGTCGACGCCTTTTGAAGGGGGGGAGATGATGAGGACATCCATACTATTCCACTATCTCCTACTCCTATTCACAATGAAGATGTTGCTGCAAAGAACAAGTCCAATGAAATCAGGATTGGACCCATTACAAGAGCTCGTGCAAAGCTGATTGAGCAACAGGTGAATTCACTCTTAATTGAACCTGATGTTTTACTTAATGAGAACTTTATACTACCTAAGTCTATGCATCTTTGTATGATCAGGTTTATTGATAACACAAGCGTTGCGCGAGGAGGAGGAGAGTTGCAGCAAGAAGGACAAGCGCTGATTTCCAATATCAACAAGTGCGAGAGGGAGGAGCGGGAGGCAGGCGCACTAGGACGCAATGAGGAAATCACGTATGAGCAAAAGAGAGATGGCGCACCAAGAATTACATGTTTGAGGTGTTCCACGACGTTTGGACTGCGTGCCAATAAGGCCGAACCCATATATGGGTCGGTATGTATCAGTTTGAGTCGAACCGAGTCAGTTTGGGCCAAGTTATGGCTGTTTTTAGGCCCGTTTAGAGGGGAGGACGCCCCAGCCCACATATAAACCTCTGTAGCCGTCACAAGTTAGGTTTTAGACCATGTTAAAATATTTTGGAGTTGTTTCTTTCATAGAACCTCTGGAATTACCCTGTGTTTGAATCTGCCAACTATAATTGAGTGTGATCTGTTGTTCCATTGGGAATTAGTAGATTGCATACTACTGTTCATGGTCACGGCTGCGTGCGCAAGAGTGTGGTGTTCGAGAGCTGTTGCATTGGCATCAGGGATCGAGCGGGAGAGATCATAGCTACACACTAGTTATCTATCATCCACCATCACCATCGACAAGAGCTTGCTGAGAAGATCGGGCCACCCCATATCACTTCATGAATCTTTCTCGGTAAGGTGGTGATGAGATCTCTGATGACAAGGAGAAGCAAAAGAGGTTCAGGCAAGGGCTCAATGCATCTATCAAATATGCAATCACTCATGCAAGGCCGGGGTCTTTTCTAGAACTCCAACATACAGCTCTACAGGAGGAAGCAAGTAGGCAAGTGTTTGAGGAGTCCAAGAAACACAGTCGTGACACAGCAAGCTCTTCAGCTATGACAGCTCCTTCTAAGCGCCGCGTGTGGGTTCCTAATACCGCACCGTCGCTCCCGGCTCCACCAAGAACTACAAGCTACGCAGCAAGGCCACCAAACTCCTTCACCGCAGCTCCTGGGGGCTACAACCACAACTATCCTGGAGCGCCTGGCGGAGTCCCTGGCTACGCTGCTCCACGTCCACCAGGTGCTTGTTACACCTGTGGGAACACTGGGCATCAACACTGGAGTTGTCCCATGAACAACAAAGCTCTTCCTCCACCACCTCCAAGACCTGCGACAAGTTCTTCTATGGTTCGTGCACCTCCACCTCGGGCTCTCAACATCAACACTAAGCCCGGGTCTACTGTTGCTCGTGCCAACTGTGTCAACGTCGCTCAAGCGGAGCATGCACCTGGAGTTGTGATGGGTATGCTTCCTATTAACTCAGTTCCTGCTCGATTTTATTTGATTCTGGTGCATCACATTCATTCGTGTCATACAAGTTTGCAGAGAGTAATGGGTTACCTTTTGATGCTTTACCAACTCGCCTCATGGTGCAATCTCCTGGATCAAACATGAGGGCTTCTAAAATCAGCCATGGCAATCAAATTGAGATTGGTGGTTCTTCGTTCCCGGCTTCCTTAATCATTCTAGGCAATTCTGACATTGATGTTATCTTGGGCATGGATTGGTTAACAGCAAATGCAGCTGTAAATTGATTGTGCTGAACGCTCGGTTTCTCTAAAAATTCCTGAAGGCCATATAGTCTATTCTCTAAGTCTGACTCCTGCAATTCAGCTTTTCTCTTTGGCTGCTCTGAATGATGATGCTATGGATGCTATTCAGAGTGTTCCGGTGGTCTGTGAGTTCCCAGATGTTTTTCCTGAAGAGTTACCAGGTATGCCTCCTGACTGAGAGGTCAAGTTTGTGATTGAGCTTGAACCTGGTACCGCTCCTATCTCCAAGCGGCCTTATAAAATGGGTCATGCTGAGTTGGCTGAACTCAAACGTTAGCTTGATGAACAAGAGAAGTTGGGTTTCATTCAGCACAGTACTTCTTCTTGGGGTAGCCCAACCATGTTTGTGAAGAAGCGAGACCACACTGATAGACTTTGTGTTGACTAGCGGGCACTCAATGCTAAAACCATCAAGAACAAATATCCCCTTCCGCAGATTAATGATCTCTTCGACCAGCTAGCTAGAGCTGTGGTGTTCTCTAAGCTTGACTTGAGAAGTGGATATCATCAAATCAAGATTCGCAAGGAAGATATGCCCAAAATAGCCTTCACCACCCGCTATGGCCTGTATGAGTACACAGACATGTCTTTCGGTCTCACCAATGCACCTGCTACCTTCTCGAGGCTTATGAACTCGGTTTTCATGGAGTATCTTGATAAGTTCGTTGTGGTCTATCTGGATGACATTCTAGTCTATTCTAAGTCAAAGGAAGAACATGAGGAACACCTTCGGTGTGTCCTAAACAAGCTTCGTGAGAACCGCCTGTATGCAAAGTTCTCCAAGTGTGAGTTCTGGCTACCTGAAGTCACCTACCTTGGTCACATCATCTCTGCCAAGGGCATTGCCGTCAACCCAGAAACAGTTCGGACAATTGTTGACTGGCTTCCACCCAAAAATGTCAAAGAAGTCCGGAGTTTCCTTGGTTTGGCTAGTTACTGTCGTCGCTTCGTTCAGAACTTCTCGAAGATTGCGAAGCCTCTTACCGATCTCCTCAAGAAAGGCAAGAAATACCTTTGGTCTCCTGCATGTCAAGCAAGCTTTGAAACACTCAAAGAGAAGCTCACTTCCACACCAGTCTTAATTCCTCCAGATACATCAAAGCCTTTCCAGATATTTTGTGATGCCTCCTTGCAAGGATTGGGTGCGGTCCTTATGCAAGAAAAACAAGTTGTTGCTTATGCCTCTCGACAGTTGAAGACGGATGAGATCAACTATCCTACACATGAACTCGAACTCGCAGCAGTTGTCTTTGCTTTGAAAGTATGGAGGCACTACTTGCTTGGCAACCGTTGTGAGATCTTTTCTGATCACAAGAGTCTAAAGTATATCTTCACACAACCAGATCTCAACCTTCATCAGAGGAGGTGGGTTGAAGCAATTAATGATTTCGATCTCACAATCAACTACACTCTGGGCAAAGCTAATGTCATGGCCGATGCTCTCAGCCGAAAAGCTTATGTCAACAACCTCATGGTGGAAGAACAACAGCCTCTCTTGTGTGAGAAATTCCGCCAACTCAACCTTGAAATTGTGGATCAAGGGTATCTTCTGAATCTTCTGGCAACCCCTCTCTTAGAAGAAAAGATTCGTGCTAGTCAGCGAGGTGATTCTTACGCCAAAAACAGCATCTCCAACATTCAGCTGCCGAGGTATGAGTCCTTCCACGTCGATGATCAAGGAGCTCTATTCTTTGAACACCGGATGTTCGTTCCGAACGACCTGGGTTTGAGAGAGCAAGTTCTTAAGGAGGCGCATGATTCTGTTCTTTCTATCCATCCTGGCAGCACAAAGATGTACATGGACCTAAAAACACAATATTGGTGGCCTGGGTTGAAACAATGTTGTGCCAAGTATGTCTCCGAGTGCGATGTCTGCCGCAGAGTTAAAGCTGTCCATCAGAAACCTTCCGGTCTTCTACAGTCATTGAAGCCTCCGGAATGGAAATGGGAGAAAGTTGAGATGGACTTCATAACTAGTTTTCCAAGGTCGCAGAAGGGCAACAATGCAATCTTTGTCGTCATCGACAGGCTTTCTAAAGTGGCTCACTTCTTTCCCGTCAAGGAAACAATTTCTGCAATTCAGTTGGCGGAGCTCTATATCAACAGAATTGTCTCTCTGTATGGGGTTCCCCTTGAGATCAGTTCAGACCGTGGAAGCATCTTCACTTCCAAGTTCTGGGGAAGTTTCCAAAATGCTTTGGGAACAAAATTGAACTTCAGCACAGCTTACCACCCTCAGTCGCAAGGACAAGTTGAAAGGATCAATCAGATTCTGGAAGATATGCTTCGTGCTTGCATCATCTCTTTCGGCATGAAGTGGGAAGAATGCCTTCCTTATGCTGAATTCTCTTACAACAACAACTTCCAGAAAAGTCTAAAGATGGCACCATTTGAGGTTCTCTATGGCCGCAAATGCACAACTCTGATTGGTTTGTCGGGCGCAGGTGAAAGACCATTGTTTGGTCCCGACATTGTAACTCAAGCGGAGGAGAAGGTTCACATCATTCTTGAAAACCTGAAGGTTGCTCAAAGTCGCCAGAAGAGCAACTATGATAGGAAGCACACAGACATGGAGTATGTCCCTGGTGATCTCGTTTACCTTCGTGTCACTCCCATGAGAGGCACGCACCGTTTTGGTATCAAAGGAAAGCTGGCTCCTAGATACATCGGTCCTTTCAAAGTTCGTGGAAGAAGAGGAGAAGTCGCTTATGCTCTTGAGCTCCCTGAAAAACTGAAGGTCCATGATGTTTTCCATATCTCTCAACTCAAGAAGTGCTTCAAGGATCCCGGCAGGACCGTGGACCATGAACTCATCAATCTCCAAGAAGATCTGTCTTATCAAGAACACCCCATAAAAATCCTAGAAGTCGCAGAAAGAAGGACTCGCAACAAGTCCATCAAGTTCTGCAAGGTGCAGTGGTCGCACCATTCCGTTGATGAAGCCACTTGGGAACACGAGGATGAGCTCCGTGCCAAGTATCCTACCCTCTTCGTGTCTTCTTCTTCTTCCTAGAATCTCGGGGCGAGATTCCTGTTTAGTGGGGGAGAGTTGTAGCATCCCATCTGTCTAACATCTGTGATGCTACATGGTCTAATAATAAAATGCTACTTCCTACATATAATTGTTGCACCATAATTATATCATGCTCATGTCATCATGCCACCTTGCATTTGAGCATCATATAAAACCCTTTTTCTTTTGGTTCTTATCTCATATGCATTTATTGATTGTATTTGCCTCTTGTTACATTGTAGTTGGTTCTTGATAAATGCTTGATGCCCAAGTTGAGTTGGGGGCATATCTTTTATTAACTCAACCACCTTTCTTGTCACCACCCCATAATTCCACCACCCTACTACATGTGAGCTTTGCATTTTAATTGGTTTTACCTCTAGCTCATGTGAGTTGGGATGGATCCACTTCTAATTACACATGCTCCCATATATGCATCATGATGTTTTCACATTATTAATATGTGGAGCCACATGGCCACCTTTGCATGCTATGTGAGTAGAACCCTTTTCAAGCCTCCATATGGATTGTTTTGAATGTATGCTTATGTTGGAATATTTTTGAGGCTATTATTCATCTAGTGGAACATACACACTAGCATGTCTAAATTATATTCAAATATGAGAGCATATTCCATCTACTCCACAAGGAACATCCACCTTATTTCTTTTGGCTTGGCCTTTGATCCATATTTTTGGAATGCATGTGAATAAATGCCATGTGAATTATTATTGTTTTCACAAGAATAAGCATGGCATTTAATGGATATGCATGGACCATGCAACTCACCACCATCTTGTTCTCTTTTGGTTTTCCTTTGTTTTTGAGTGGATCCTTTCTTTTGTAAGATCCCCTTTTCTCTCTCAACCTCGTCATCTTGGTCTTAGTTTCCTTGCCATGTGCATCAAGATCCTCACCCTCTCACCATCTCCTCTCACCCTTGCTTGATCTTGCACTTGGCCAAAGTACCCCCCCTAACCTCACCATCACCCCATGCTCTACCTCACCATGCCGAGGCACCACCCCCATCTACCTCCTCCTATCCTAGCTAACCACACCCATACCACCCTTTCTCTCTAACCCCCCTCTCTAACCCTAACTGGCCGAGCCACCCTCCTACCCTAACCCATGCCACCCTAACAACCCTAACCCGAGCCTCCCCTCTTCCCTCTCTCTGTCTCTCCCTGCCAAAGAGGCCCCACAACCAAGCCTCTCCTTCCCCTCTGCTGGGCCCAGCCGCAGCCACCCTGCCCTGGCCCCTTCCCACGTCGAGCACGTGAGGGAGAAGAAGAAAAAGGTGGCCGAAGCCACCTTTTCTCCACCCGAGCCCCACGGCACCCCTTCTCTCACCCCGTCCTTATCTCCACCCCCCTTCCGTCTCTCTGCCGTGCCACAGCCCATCCCCAGGCCCCTGCGCCTCCCTTTTTCGTCACCTGCCACCACTTCTCCATCGCTGGCCACCGTCGGCCTCCACCTCCATCTCCTCGAAACAAGGCGGCGGGCGTGGCATGTTGGTGTCGGGGAAGGTCACGGAGCGCCCTGGACCGTCCCTGTGCACCGTGATATGGGGTGGCCCGATCTTCTCAGTAAGCGGATGGCGATGATGATGGTGGATGATAGATAACTAGTGCGTAGCTATGATCTCTCCCGCTCGATCCCTGATGCCAGCGCAACAGATCTCGAACCTTGTAGGATATTCACAACACCACACTCTTGCGCACACAGCCATGACCACGAACGGTAGTATGCAATCTACTAATTCCCAATGGAACAATAGATCACACTCAATTATAGTTGGTAGATTCGAACACAGGGTAATTCCAGAGGTTCTATGAAAGAAACAACTCCAAAATATTTTAACGTGGTCTAAACCCTAACTTGTGATGGCTACGGAGGTTTATATGAGGGCTGGGGTGTCCTCCCCTCTAAACGGGCCTAAAACAGCCATAACTTGGCCCAAACTGACTCGGTTCGACTCAAACTGACACATACCGACCCATATATGGGTTCGGCGTTATTGGCACGCAGTCCAAACGTCGTGGAACACCTCAAACATGTAATTCTTGGTGCGCCATCTCTCTCTCTTGCTCATACGTGATTTCCTCATTGCCTCCTAGTGCGCATGCCTCCCGCTCCTCCCTCGCGCACTTGTTGATATTGGAAATCAGCGCTTGTCCTTCTTGCTGCAACTCTCCTCCTCCTCGCGCAACGCTTGTGTTATCAATAAACCTGATCATACAAAGATGCATAGACTGAGGTAGTATAAAGTTCTCATTAAGTAAAACATCAAGTTCAATTAGGAATGAATTCACCTGATAGTCATTATTGATTTGACTGAATATTTCCTTCCAGTTCAGGCAGTCAGAATCATCATAATTCCTGTATACATCCTCATCATCCTCCCTTTCTTCATGAAAAGCCGTACTCGGCTTTAGGTAAGCTGAAAGTGGGAGAAATAAAAAGAACAACGTGTACGCAAAGTATATGTATATATAACATGTTGTATTATTGTTCACAGGAAAAGTATGTCCAGTATACATAAAGCAACTTAAATTGCAGGTATAAGTGAAGTACGAAGAATCATGATCATGGTCAAAAACAACTAAATAGATAGTCATGTTCTTCAATATTAAATTCAGTTTTCTCAAAGAAGATCTATGATCACATTTGTGAACAAGATCAAACCAATTCAATATGTCTGAAAACCAAATTGAATCATGCCATGCTTCAATTGTGCTACTCTGATTATTATGAACATGATCATGTTGTCCAGTATGTAAAATGCAACTCAATTTGCAAATATAAATGAAGTATAAAGCATTAGCACAACTAGGCAATGAATTTCGGGACAAACACAACGAATATGAAAACTTGGGTTCTATTCTAGCAAGATTACAACGATCCAACATAGGTAAAATTACTTGTGTTGGCTGCATTATATCAACTTGATCTGACTTAGTTTCATATTATCAAGAATTTTAGCATATATCCCACAACACAAAGTCGTCGACACACAACATGTATGGCTGAAAACAGCATGTTTCAGTTCAGCGATTCGGTCACAAGTAATGCATATGTGATCCACAAGAAAATTTTCATGCATGCTATATTCACCAATCAGATTGAAAGTGAAACAAGGAGAATGTGTGCTAGAATTCAGAAATGAAATTTCAGAAATCTTATCCATAGCACAACTCATACTCATAGGTTCATTTAGCATGATGGAATACACAATGTCAGCAGGTGGTATTCAAGCAACTATTTCCTTATGTGTTATCAGTACCACATGATCAAAATTTGAATTTGGTAAACTATCACATGGTGCTGAAACAGTAGTGCAAGGCAAATCACAAGGAGGCTTCAGTAAAGGAATAGACTCACAATATGTCGCACATGTTGGCTGAAGCTCCAAATCAGTACCAATGTTATTAACAATCTTCTCAGCTGTAGTAGGTACTACGACATCCTCCTCAAGTAACAATACCAGATCGTGTGATGCAGGTTGTAAAATAGGAGCTTCCCTTTCTTCAAAAGCAACCTGCACATCACAAGATACAACACTAGGAGTAGACATGATTACGTTAGTAGACAACTCACATTTCTCATTAGTGTCCACTCTCAAAATTTCTGGAAGAGGCCATTTGCAGTTGTTCAAAAACATAGAACATAGAAATTGCTTGAAATCTCCCCAAAGGATTTTTTTACCCATGACACCATACACAATCCTTGCGTCCTTCCACCAACGAGCTACCTCTTCATCCACACGTCGGTGAGCAAGAATGTATTCTATATGACCATTAAACTTGCTATCAAAAGTACGACATCGCGCAAAACCAAATCCCATATCAATTTCCCAAATCTGATATTCTGCGGGTGTGGCGGAACTTTCCAATCGCCACTTGATTGTAGTTGGATCATATGCCATGCCAACCACAATAGCTAAATAGTCATGGTAAACATCATCTGATTTCTGCATCACATCAACACTAGTAGAAGTCATGATTAGTACATTAGTGCAAAAATCAAAATCTGTATGGTGGAACTCTTACAGCTCACTCACAACTAATAACAAAGGAGATCTTACCGTTCCAAAGTGAATAGAGATGCTCTACCAAACGAAATCAAAAACTGATGCACTGATGTGATGAAGTGAATATCAAAGGTATAGAGAACGATCACAGGGCACACAGGGTATTTATGGTGGAGCTGTAGGTATGGTATCCTAACTACACCGCAAACAAGTCCTAGTGCTGATCGTATGACAAAGACCCACGGAAACACGCACGGTGGAGATAAATGGGGCAATTGCCACTATGAAAATGAGCTCAAAAAAGTGAGGTATGTCGGAGGAATGCTCGTGTTGCAATGCACAAGGAGAGACGCTAGCAATGTCTCAACGAAACGGGCACAAGATTGCTAAACTGAGCAGCCCGCAGAGCACTAAGCACGCTAGTCTCGTAGGATAGCTTTAGACACAAAGAAAGGTTTACTAAGGCTCACAAGGATAGGTACGCTATGTGGACTCAGTAAAAAAAATAACCAAAAAAAAATTTGTCCTGAAAATTGGTCTCTGCCACGGCAGAAAAACGGCCTAAAATCCTGCCGCGGCAGGATGTCGGCAGACAAAAATTTCTCGTATGGGGACAGACCTGTCTATGGTACAGCGACGGTCCGAAATTTTTTTTTCACACTGCAGCACAGACGCGTCTGCGGTCAGGAATGAGGCAACGAGCCGATTTTTTTTTCACGCTGGAGCACAGACCTGTCTGCGGTCAGGCGTGAGGCAGCGAGACGATTTTTTTACTTCAACATGAAGCAAACTCAGTACAAGTGTAGATCTGATCGGTTTGCTTTTTTTTCTCCTTCTTTCAAACGGATCTACAACCTGAGACTAAAAGAAAACAGATCTACTAGATCTAAGACTCAAGAACACGATGAACAGTCTAGAAATAGTCTAGGGACTCCGACAACGGATCAAAAACAGACAAAAACTACGACTCAGATTTAGAAGAAAGGCTACACAAAAGGATTACGATCAGCAACTAGAACTCACGAACAGTGTTATCTAGGCTATGGCAATGAACTATGAACCCTAATATTTTTGTGTGGCTATTTCTGTATAGGACAAAAACAACTAATCTATGGATGGATTTGTGGATGCTTACCGAGGCAACATTGGAAATCTGATACCAAGATGATATTCCTCACCGAGTAAACCCAGCGCTTTGATACCGAGATGATATTGCTCACCGAGTAAACCCAGCGCTCTGATACCAAGATGATATGGGGTGGCCCGATCTTCTCAGTAAGCGGATGGCGATGATGATGGTGGATGATAGATAACTAGTGCGTAGCTATGATCTCTCCCGCTCGATCCCTGATGCCAGCGCAACAGATCTGGAACCTTGTAGGATATTCACAACACCACACTCTCGCGCACGCAGTCGTGACCACGAACGGTAGTATGCAATCTACTAATTCCTAATGGAACAATAGATCACACTCAATTATAGCTGGTAGATTCGAACACAGGGTAATTCCAGAGGTTCTATGAAAGAAACAACTCCAAAATCTTTTAACGTGGTCTAAATCCTAACTTGTGATGGCTACAGATGTTTATATGAGGGCTGGGGCGTCCTCCCCTCTAAACGGGCCTAAAAACAGCCATAACTTGGCCCAAACTGACTCGGTTCGACTCAAACTGACACATACCGACCCATATATGGGTTCGGCGTTATTGGCACGCAGTCCAAACGTCGTGGAACACCTCAAACATGTAATTCTTGGTGCGCCATCTCTCTCTCTTGCTCATATGTGATTTCCTCATTGCCTCCTAGTCCGCATGCCTCCCGCTCCTCCCTCGCGCACTTGTTGATATTGGAAATCAGCGCTTGTCCTTCTTGCTGCAACTCTCCTCCTCGCACAACGCTTGTGTTATCAATAAACCTGATCATACAAAGATGCATAGACTTAGGTAGTATAAAGTTCTCATTAAGTAAAACATCAGGTTCAATTAGGAATGAATCCACCTGATAGTCATTATTGATTTGACTCAATATTTCCTTCCAGTTCAGGTAGTCAGAATCATCATAATCCATGTATATATCCTCATCACACCGCAGCGAGGATGAGGCGCCGTCCCTATGCCGCCGATTGCCGACGACACCGAAACCCTAGTCCCCACCGGCCGTCTGCATCGCCTACAATCCGCCGCTCCCCGGCCCGATCCAACTCCACCAACCCCACCGCGGTGAGCCCCCAAAACCCCCAGTCAACCTCCCGCTCGTCTTTGCTTCCTGTACGCGCCAAACCGCCAGACAAACGCCTTCTGTGCAACACGCTCGCCGTCGTCGAGGACCGTGCTCTCGCCGTTTTCGCCTTATCTGGCCGCGCCTGCGTTTCCTCTCACCAAATCAGTCCCACCGCAGCGGTAGCCGCCGCTGTGTGCAAGCGCCAGGTCACGAGTTCGATCCCCCGCCGCGCCGCACGCTGTCCGCCAGTTCGTCAGACAAAACAGAGGAAGAAAACAGTGCCTGTGCGCACTTTGCAAATAACCCCCACCCTTTTGTTTTCCTCAACCCGTGGTCCCAAGTGGCCCACCTGTCAGCCGCTGAGCAGTTTTACGGAAAGGTACCTCGACTTTCTGCTGTTCCCACCCGTGCTCCCTCGGATCTGCCGCGTGGCACGCCCCGGCTGGTGCGCCCGCATGTGGGTTCACACATGCGTGGGCCCCGCCCGTCAGTCTCACCGGCTAGCTAGTTCCGCGGTAAGGAAACGCCGGCCCAGCCCGCTGCGCCCCACCTGCCGCCCAGTTAGCTCGGTCCCACCTGTCAGCTGTACTGGCTAGCTCTGCCCCGGTATAAAAAGTATCGGTGTTTTTCTGTTTTATAAAAACAATTTCAGAAATGTTTAAATATGAATTTAAATTCTGTTTTTAATAACTTTTAATTTGTAATTCCAAATACTACAAATAATATATGTTTTTGAATCAGAAAGTTGTGATGCATTGCTTGCATTTGCCTTTCGAGGCCGTCGAAGCGGTTGTCGATGTTCTTGAACTCGGCTTGCGTCTCGCCAATTTGTTCATCTTGTCGCGTCTCAAGTGCTTGGCAACGTTCACGGAACTCTTGTCGAACGATGAAGTGACTTGCGCGCGTCATGTACGGACATTGATCTTCTTCTTGGGGAGGTGGTTGGCTCGTCTCACCGTGCCTATCCATCATGCAAAACACACGAGTATTGTATATGGAAGTGGAATATGATGGTGTTAGCCTTGTACCTCACCTTGGGGATTGCACCAAACTAGAAACCACAGGTGAGAGCTATAAACGTGCAAAGTGGAATTGCAAAGAAAACTCACACTAAAGAAAGACTTAACTCTCAAAAGCTTGTCGGTGGTAGGTTAGGATTGTGGAAAGCCAAAGAATCAACCAAAAGAAAAGGGATAGTCAAAAGTGGGTAAAATCCAACAAAACTCAAGTCAAAGGCGAAGGTCAACAACTCGAAAGGGTGATGGGAACCTATGACTATATACACACACGTGGAGAAAGTTGGGATTGACACGACTATGAAAATGAGCAAACAAAATGTCCTAATGAAGACTAAGCTTGTTGTCGTGCCAATGCAAGGAGAGACCGTGGCTTGTTTGCAAAGAGGTAAAGTGAGCAACAGATTTGTGCACTTGCCTTGGGCGCTCTTCTTTCTCTCTTGCTTACAAGCTTTGAGACTCTCTTTTGCAAGGGGAGACTATTTTTCTTTTGCTTTTTCTATGTATCTTTTTTCCTTTCTCTCTTTTTTTTGCTCTCCCTTGATGCTACCTAGTCACACTTGCTATTGCTCTTGCACTCTCACTATCCAAGGACAAATGCACAATGCTCAAGCAACCACAAGATGAGCCACTCTCATGGGATAGGGGCACACAAAGGAAAATGGGGGTTAACAAGGTGACGCAAGTTATACCTTCTTTGATGATGAACTTGGCGTCGGTGGTGCGGGATGATGTTCGTTGTCCGTGGTGTCAATGAGCGCGGGAGTTGATGATGTGGAAGCTTGCTAGTAGTTGCTGACACACACACGGGACACGAGCAAACAAAGGAGATTAGCCAATGCGAAAAATGAGGCAATACAGTCAAAACAGGCGTTACAGCCGGACACTCCGGTCTGTCTTGGCCAGACACACCGATCTGGTTCGGCCGGATACTCCGGTCGGGCCGGACACTCCGGTCGGTACGAGCCGGACACTCCGGCGCGGGTTTCCTGCTTGTGTTCTTGAGCGGAAATCCTCGCCTTCGGCCTCAAATCCGCGAAAAACTGGCCAAATCGGGCTGGGGAAACGCCGGATAAAGCTGGACCAACTCCTTAGACAAGGTTTGGTCGGATCAAAACCACAAATAACACTCCAAATCTAGAGATCGATCCAAAGGTAAATATGGGCTGTTTTTTGTGGGGATTTTCGAATTTTTGGTGGATAGAAGAAAAATTTGTGGGGGAAATCGTGAGCAACGAAGCTCTTGATACCAATATGTTGAGGGCAAACCTCTAGGGTGGCCCGATCTTTCACGATTCCCTTTCAAATCGAGGGTGGAGTGTGGGGGAAGGAGGAAAGGATGAACACGACAAACACACGCACGTAGAACGCGATGAACACACACACGCAAAACCACGATAAACACCAATAGCTCACGCCGGCGGTGACCGGTCCGGCGCAATCCCTAGGATCGGCGTCGGGCGGAGGACTCTCTCTCTCGAACCGGCACGGCGAGATGGGAGACTCGGTGAGATCTTGTCGTCTAGGCAAAGGAACACCGATGCCTAGGCCTTGTACAACACGGAGGCACGATGCAAACTCCAACGAGGTTTGGGGATATTGGTGCTCCTTAGTCAAGGAGCATGAGGCAAGAATTAGATAGATCCACAAAGGGGTTTCCACTAATTCCAATATCAAGCCTAGGGTTTACAATGGAGGTGGGGGGCTATATATAGGCCAACCACAAGTTCAGGGGTAATTCAGGCATTAAAGTAGAGTTCTGGGCGAAGTACAGGGGTACATGGGCCATAGGGCCCAACTAGGATCGCAGGCCCATCTTCAGGCCGGACAGTCCGGGTCGGAACGGCCGGACGGTCCGGGGTGGCCGAACACTCCGGGCAGTGTCCGAACTGGCACACAGAATGTCCAAGTCCAGAGGGGCGAGGGGTAGGCCGAACATTCCGGCTGAGTCGCGCTGGACACTCCGGCTGTGCGGGACACTCCGGCTGAGTCGCGCCGGACACTCCGGCTCTGGCAGCTTCAGCTCAAGTGCAGCTTCAGGGCTCGTGGGTCGACGCGGCGGGGGCTCGTACTTGATGATGCACAAAGTAGTGGTATGAAGTAGCACGCCATCCAAGGAGGTATCAAATTGGCACGAAGAGAGGAGCGAGTTCACCTTAGCTTGGAGGAGTTTGGCTCGGGCACGATGATGAGGACATCCATACTATTCCACTATCTCCTACTCCTATTCACAATGAAGATGTTGCTGCAAAGAACAAGTCCAATGAAATCAGGATTGGACCCATTACAAGAGCTCGTGCAAAGCTGATTGAGCAACAGGTGAATTCACTCTTAATTGAACCTGATGTTTTATTTAATGAGAACTTTATACTACCTAAGTCTATGCATCTTTGTATGATTAGGTTTATTGATAACACACGCGTTGCGTGAGGAGGAGGAGAGTTGTAGTAAGAAGGACAAGCGTTGATTTCCAATATCAACAAGTGCGCGAGGGAGGAGCGGGAGGCAGGCGCACTAGGATGCAATGAGGAAATCACGTATGAGCAAGAGAGAGAGATGGCGCACCAAGAATTACATGTTTGAGGTGTTCCACGACGTTTGGACTGCGTGCCAATAAGGCCGAACCCATATATGGGTCGGTATGTATCAGTTTGAGTCGAACCGAGTCAGTTTGGGCCAAGTTATGGCTGTTTTTAGGCCCGTTTAGAGGGGAGGACGCCCCAGCCCTCATATAAACCTCCGTAGCCATCACAAGTTAGGTTTTTAGACCACGTTAAAATATTTTGGAGTTGTTTCTTTCATAGAACCTCTGGAATTACCTTGTGTTCGAATCTGCCAACTATAATTGAGTGTGATCTGTTGTTCCATTGGGAATTAGTAGATTGCATACTACCGTTTGTGGTCACGGCTGCGTGCGCAAGAGTGTGGTGTTGTGAATATCCTACAAGGTTCGAGAGCTGTTGCATTGGCATCAGGGATCGAGCGGGAGAGATCATAGCTACGCACTAGTTATCTATCATCCACCATCACCATCGACAAGAGCTTGCTGAGAAGATCGGGCCACCCCATATCATCTTGGTATCAGATTTCCTCGTTGCCTCGGTAAGCAATCCACAATTCATCCATAGATTAGAGAGTGTTTTTCATCCTATACAGAAAAAGCCCCACAAAAAGAGTTGCCATAGCCTAGATTACATCGTATTCGAGTAATAGTTGCTGATCACGTTCCTCTATTAGATTAGATCTAGATCTGTTCTTCGTAGATTTGTTTTCTAGTGTTCTAGTTGTTTTCCACCATCTTTTTCCGCTACCATCAAGTCAGATCCGATCCATGTAAAGAGTCCTAGTTGTGTACTACTTGGCGAGCAAAAAAAAAATCGGCTCGCTGCCTCACGCCTGACCGCAGACAAGTCTGTGCTCTAGCGTGACCCAAAAAAAAATCCGAAAAAAAAATCGAACCGTCGCCTTACCACAGACCAGTCTGTGGTAGTATGAGAGGAAAAAAAAAATTTGACGGCATCCTGCTGCGGCAGGATTTTAGGCCGTTTTTTCTGCTGCGGCAGAGACCAATTCTCAGGTCAAATTTTTTTCTTTTTTTTGTTTTTTTTTTACTGAGTCCACATAGCGTACCTATCCTTGTGAGCCTTAGTAAGCCTTTCTTTGTGTCTATAACTATCCTACGAGACTAGCGTGCTTAGTGCTCTAAGGGCTGCTCAGTTAGCAATCTTGTGCCCGTTTTGATGAGGATATCTACGGGGATTATGATGATTCTGACTGCCTGAACTGGAAGGAAATACTGAGTCAAATCAATAATGACTATCAGGTGAATTCATTCTTAATTGAACCTGATGTTTTACTTAATGAGAACTTTATACTACCTAAGTCTATGGATCTTTGTATGATCAGGTTTATTGATAACACAAGTGTTGCGCGAGGAGGAGAGATCAGCGCTTGTCCTTGTTGCTGCAACTCTCCTCCTCCTCGCGCAACACTTGTGTTATCAATAAACCTGATCATACAAAGATGCATAGACTTAGGTAGTATAAAGTTCTCATTAAGTAAAACATCAGGTTTAACTAAGAATGAATTCACCTGATAGTCATTATTGATTTGACTCAGTATTTCCTTCCAGTTCAGGCAGTCAGAATCATCATAATCCCCGTAGATATCCTCATCACGTTTCGTTGAGACATTGCTAGCGTCTCTCCTTGTGCATTGCAACACGAGCATTCCTCCGACATACCTTACTTTTTGAGCTCATTTTCATAGTTGCAATTGCCCCATTTATCTCCACCGTGTGTGTTTCCGTGGGTCTTTGTCATACGATCAGCACTAGGACTTGTTTGCAGTGTAGTTAGGATACCATACCTATAGCTCCACCATAAATAACCCGTGTGCCATGTGATCGTTCTCTATACCTTTGATATTCACTTCATCACTTCAGTGCATCAGTCTTTGATTACGTTTGGTAGAGCATCTATATTCACTTTGGAACGGTAAGATCTTCTTTCTTATCAGTTGTGAGTGAGTTGTCAGAGTTTCCACCATACTGATTTTGATTTTTGCACTAACTTACTAATCATGTCTTTGAGTGATGATGAAATTGTGTCACGGAAAAAGCAGGTGGAGGAGCTTGTTACTTGGAGAGAGTCTGTTGATAGAAATATCACCGACATACAAGATGCTGTGGAGAATAATACTGGAGCCATCAATAATATTCAGACGCAGCTGACTGCTATGAATGTCAACTTTGCCACTTTGCAGCGTTCCATTGAGGCAATTCAGGCAACACTCCAGCCCGGACTGGCACAACATGATGATGGAGGACTTTGATGAGGGGAGTGCGGCTGATGCGGCTCCACATCGTGGCAGGGGATGTGCAAATCCCCCTGCACCTGCGGCTGCTCCTCTGTATGGCCGTGGGTATGCTCCTCTTGGACGTGCCCAGCGTGCTTACAATCCAGCTGATGAAAGTTTGGGCAAGCCCAAGTTCTCAATTCCTTCGTTCAATGGCTCGCTTGATCCTGAGGATTATATTACTTGGGAGATGAAGATTGAAAAGCTCTGGCGTTTATTTGACTACCCAGAAAACAAGAAGGTAAAACTTGCTGCGTCAGAATTTGATGGTTACGCTTTGCGTTGGTGGGAAGCTATTGTGTAGAATAGACGGAACGACAATGAACTTCCTATGAGGGATTGGCGTGAGATGAAGGCCATCATGGCGGCTCGTTTTGTTCCCTCCAATTATTTGCTTTCTGTGTTTGACAAGCTCACACAGTTGAGGCAAGGCACAATGACAGTTGATGAGTACTACATGGAGATGGAGATGCTTATGCAGCGTGCTAATGTTCGTGAATCACGAGAGATGACGATGCAACGTTTCCTCAACAATTTGAAGCTTCAAATCAAGAGTATTGTGCGTTATCAAAAGTATGAGACAATGAACGAGTTGTTGCACCATGCTAGAGAGGCCGAGTCCCAGCTGTCTGAAGAGGCAAAGTCACGTGCTCGATTTCCCTCTTCTAGCAGATTTTCGGACCTCCCACTGTCATGCCACCAGCTGCTGTTCCGTTTACACCATCGGCCAAACCAGCAAGTACACCTTCGTTTGGTTCTAATACTCGGAAACCCGCTGCTCCTGCTGCTAGCTCGGGTTCCAACATGTCTACTGCACGTACTCGTGATGTGGTGTGCCATACTTGTGGAGGCAGAGGTCACTACAAGAAGGATTGTCCAAACAGCAAGGTTATGTTTGTTAATGAACAAGGTGAAGTAGAAAGTGGAGATGAAGTTTCTGATGATGATATTGATGACGGCGAGGTTGGTGCTGATGCATATGCTGAGCGTGCACCAACTATCGTCGTGTCTTCACGTGTACTTAGTGTGCAACCGGTTGAGGAATCCCAGCGTTGCAACCTGTTCCAAACAGAATCTCTAGTTGGACCAAACAAAGCTTGCAAGGTCATTATTGATGGAGGTAGCTGTAGAAATCTTGCAAGTAAGGAACTATGTGCCAAACTGAATTTGACATACTTACCACATCCCAAGCCATACAACATACAATGGTTGAGCAACAATGGTGAGATGAAGGTAAATCATATGGTACGAGTGAACTTTCAAATAGGGCCATACAAAGATTCTATTAATTTTTATGTGGTTCCTATGACTGTTTGTCACCTACTATTGGGTCGGCCTTGGCTCTATGATCGCCATGTGCAACACAATGGCCGAGCCAATACATATCACTTGGGATTCAAAGGAAAGAAGATTACTATGCAGCCAATGACACCACAAGAAATTGTGAATGATTCTCGCCAAAAGATAGAGGTGAACTTGAAGGAAGATACTACCACTCGGCGAGATTGCGTGACAGCTGTTCCTGATGTAATTGAGCCTAAATTGAGTGATATAACGAAAAATGAGAGAGTGCCTGGGTTATTGATATTAGCCACCAAGGAGGATATGAGAGAGTTTCGTGAGGATCCTACATCCATGCCACTTGTGCTCATGTATAAGGGCGAGGTATTGGTTTCTAACGACATGACCCCTATTTCTCTTGGTGTCTCTTCTGTTTTGCAGGACTTTGGGGATGTGTTTCCAGAAGATGTACCCGCAGGCTTACCTCCATTGCGTGGTATAGAACATCAAGTGGACATGATTCCTGGTGGCACACTTCCAAACCGTGCACCCTACAGGACTAATCCCGAAGAAACTAAGGAAATTCAAAAGCAAGTACAAGCGTTGCTGGATAAAGGGTACATTCGTGTTTCTCTTAGCCCTTGTGATGTTCCTGTTATTTTAGTTCCCAAGAAAGATGGTACATGGCGCATGTGTGTTAACTGTAGAGCGATTAATAACATCACTATTCGATATCGTCATCCTATTCCACGTTTAGAGGATATGCTAGATGAATTGAGTGGTGCTGCTGTTTTCTCTAAAATTGACTTGCGTAGTGGTTATCATCAAATTAGGATGAAAGAAGGGGATGAATGGAAAACTGCTTTCAAAACTAAATTCGTTTTGTATGAGTGGTTAGTCATGCCGTTTGGTCTTACTAATGCACCTAGTACTTTCATGCGTTTGATGAATCATGTTTTGAGAGAGTTTATTGGTCGTTTTTTGGTTGTTTACTTTGATGATATACTCATATACAGCCACACCGATTCTGATCATTGCACTCATATTAGACAAGTTTTGCAAGTGTTACGTGATAATAAACTGTATGCTAATCTTGAGAAGCGTACATTTGCAAAAGATAAGGTCATATTCCTAGGATTTGTTGTTTCTAAGCATGGAGTAGAGGTAGATCAATCTAAAATTGAATCAATTCAGAATTGGCCTACTCCAATGAATGTAAGTCAAGTGCGTAGTTTCCACGGTGGTTTCTATAGGCGCTTTGTGAAAGATTTTAGCACCATTAAATGATTTGACAAAGAAAGGTGTTCCTTTTGTATGGGGCGCGGCCCAAGACATTTCATTTGATACATTGAAACGTTTGCTTACTTCTGCACCATTGCTTGCATTACCTGATTTTTCGAAGCAATTTGAAGTTGAATGTGATGCTAGTGGTATAGGCATAGGTGGCGTTTTGATGCAAGAGGGTCGGCCTATCGCTTATTTTTCTGAGAAATTGACTGGTGCTCGTTTGAATTATTCAATCTATGATAAAGAATTGTATGCACTTGTGAGAGTACTTGAAGTTTGGCAACATTATTTGTGGCCAAAGGAATTCATCATACATTCTGATCATGAAGCATTGAAATACTTGAAAGCTCAATCAAACTTGCATCGAAGATTAGCTAAATGGGTTGAGTTCATTGAGTCTTTTCCTTACATCATTAATTATAAGAAGGGAAAAGAGAATGTTGTTGCTGATGCTCTATCTAGGAAGAACATGCTATTAACCAATCTTGATGTTAAAATTCCTGGATTAGAAGCTATTTGTGCAGTTTATGCAACTGACCATGCTTTTGCTGAACCATATCGTTTATGTGCTCTTAGAAATGCATGGGATAAGTATCGTATACATGATGGATATTTGTTTCGAGCTAACAAACTATGTATTCCAGAATCGTCGTTGCGTTTGTTCTTAGTGCAGGAATCACATGCTGGTGGTTTGATGGGTCACTTCGGGTGTGAGAAGACGTTGCTCATGCTTGCTGATCATTTTTATTGGCCCAAGATGAGGCGTGATGTGTACAGATTTGTGAGCAGATGCATTACTTGCCACAAGTCGAAATCCAAGCTGAAGCCTCACGGTTTGTATACACCTCTCTCTGCACCTACTACTCCATGGGAAGACATTAGTATGGATTTTGTGCTGGGTCTACCTAAAACTCAGAGAGGTCATGATTCTATATTTGTGGTAGTGGATAGGTTCTCTAAGATGGCTCATTTTATTGCCTGCCACAAAAGCGACGATGCGTCGCATGTTGCTAACCTGTTTTTCAGGGACATCGTGAGATTACATGGAGTACCAAAGACGATTGTTTCTGACCGTGATGTGAAGTTTATGAGCTACTTTTGGAAGACCTTATGGGGGAAGCTAGGAAAGAAGTTGCTGTTCAGTACTACATGTCACCCCCAAATAGATGGTCAAACGGAGGTGGTGAATAGAACATTGTCACAGCTACTAAGGACCATGATTAAACAGAATCTGCGGGAGTGGGAAGAGTGTTTGCCACATGTTGAGTTCGCTTACAACAGGGCTGTGCATTCAACTACTCAGCTTTGTCCTTTTGAGGTGGTGTATGGGTTCAAGCCATTAACGCCACTCGATATGTTGCCTCTACCATTACATAAGAGAGTTGATATGGAGGCATCAAAACGTGCTTATTATGTGAAGAAAATACATGAGAAGACTCGAGAGGCTATTGAGAAGAAATGCAAGAACATTGCTGCTGCAAGGAATCAAGCAAGAAAAGAAGTGTTGTTCGAGCCTGGAGATATGGTTTGGGTGCATCTACGCGAGGACAGATTTCCACTACTTCGCAAGTCCAAGTTGAAGCCACGTGCTGCTGGTCCTTACAAAGTGCTAGCCAAAATTAATGATAATGCCTATTCAGTTGATATACCTATTGAGGAGTTTGGTGGTGCTAGCAACAGCTTCAACGTTGCTGATTTATCACCATATGCTAGAGATGACCTTGGAGCGTCGAGGTCGACGCCTTTTGAAGGGGGGAGATGATGAGGACATCCATACTATTCCACTATCTCCTACTCCTATTCACAATGAAGATGTTGCTGCAAAGAACAAGTCCAATGAAATCAGGATTGGACCCATTACAAGAGCTCGTGCAAAGCTGATTGAGCAACAGGTGAATTCACTCTTAATTGAACCTGATGTTTTACTTAATGAGAACTTTATACTACCTAAGTCTATGCATCTTTGTATGATCAGGTTTATTGATAACACAAGCGTTGCGCGAGGAGGAGGAGAGTTGCAGCAAGAAGGACAAGCGCTGATTTCCAATATCAACAAGTGCGCGAGGGAGGAGCGGGAGGCAGGCGCACTAGGACGCAATGAGGAAATCACGTATGAGCAAAAGAGAGATGGCGCACCAAGAATTACATGTTTGAGGTGTTCCACGACGTTTGGACTGCGTGCCAATAAGGCCGAACCCATATATGGGTCCGTATGTATCAGTTTGAGTCGAACCGAGTCAGTTTGGGCCAAGTTATGGCTGTTTTTAGGCCCGTTTAGAGGGGAGGACGCCCCAGCCCTCATATAAACCTCCGTAGCCGTCACAAGTTAGGTTTTTAGACCACATTAAAATATTTTGGAGTTGTTTCTTTCATAGAACCTCTGGAATTACCCTGTGTTTGAATCTGCCAGCTATAATTGAGTGTGATCTGTTGTTCCATTGGGAATTAGTAGATTGCATACTACCATTCGTGGTCACGGCTGCGTGCGCAAGAGTGTGGTGTTGTGAATATCCTACAAGGTTCGAGAGCTGTTAAATTGGCATCAGGGATCAAGCGGGAGAGATCATAGCTACGCACTAGTTATCTATCATCCACCATCACCATCGACAAGAGCTTGCTGAGAAGATCGGGCCTCCCCATATCACACGAGTCATGGGTCCACTTGGGGGACTTGTTGTTGTAGATGTAGAAGTGTCCGTAGGACGGGCTGCATCACAAGTGAGAGTTGATCTTCGAAGAAGGTGATCTTGTGTGGATACACCTAAGAAAAGCCCGGTTCCCCAAAGAATGCGACTCCAAGCTAAAGCCAAGGGGAGATGGTCCCTTCAAGGTCCTCAAGAAAATCAACAACAACGCCTACATCATCGATATCCTGACCTCCAAGTACCATGCGAACAATAAATTCAATGTCAACACCTCTCACCATACCATGGAGAGGATCTAGATGATAACCATGAAGATTCGAGGACGACTCTTTCCGAAGGGGGGAGCTAATGCAGCCCATCCTACGGATGCTCCTACATCTACACCACCAAGTCCCCCAAGTGGACCAATGACTCGAGCCCGAGCTAAACTACTACAAGCTAAGGTTAACTCGCTCCTCTCCTCGTGTGACTTTGATACATTATTGGATGGATTGTTACTTCATGCAACTACGCTATGCATTATCAGCTATGAAGCCCCCACGGATGAAGGACAAGGAGCAGGATGAGAAGAAGACGCTGCTGGAGCGGAAGCCCCGGAGTCTCCGGCCCTAAAGCCCAGAGTCTTCGGTCTCCAACCCTAGAGTCTCCGGCCTAGACTTTGGACAGTCTCTGGACCCCTGCCTAGAGCGTTCAGTACACCCCCATGGAGTCTTCACCGGAGAGCATCACCACCCCCGGAGTCTCTGTGCACCCCGGAGTCTCCGGCCCAGCTATCCTGGAGTCTCCGGCCTCCAACCCTAGAGTCCAGCCACGTGTCCGGACCCCTTGCTGGAACTCTCTGTATGCTGCCTCGGAGTCCACCTCGGAGTCTGAGCTCCACCCTGGAGTCTACGGTCACCACAGAGTCTCCGCCCCTAACCTCGGAGTGATGCGGATCACGCCGATGATCCTTGAGTTTTGTCCCGATCTTTCATAGTGAGTCAACCCGGTAGATGATTCTTCCAATAATGCCGATGAACGTCACCTAAAGAAGAGGAATCAATCTAGCAAGTAACATGATGAAGATCACCACGCCTCAAACCTGAGCACGACAATCCTTGATGAACACAAGAACCTCCGCAGCAATAATTTGATAAACGGTATTGCCGTCCCTGGAGGGATGATACACGGTGGAGCACAATATATTTTTTAGACTAAACAAATTAACTCCCTAAACCCTAGCGGCTAGCTCCTTTATATAGGTGGCCTGCAACTAGTCGGTTGGATAGACCCAAACCGAACACACAGACTCGAACCTAACCTAGACTCAGACTCAATAACATAGAAAAATATTTGACACAACCTTAGACTTACCATTATATATTGTAGGTCGTCCTGGCGTGCCAATCATCAATGGAATGCGCCCGCATCACCTAGCTTGGTGGAGTCCTCAAATTAGGCTTCACCTCCTCCTTTGTGCCCATATCATCATCCCCCCCTTCACGAAGCGTTGTCCCCAACACATGCGGGTCGGGTCAGAAAGGTGGCATGATATGAACAATAGCTTCACACGTCTTCGCCATTTTCAAGTATTCATTGGCTTTCCTGATGCAGCCCGTCCTACGGACGCTACTACATCTACACCCACATGTCCCCCAAGTGGACCCATGACTTGTGAACTCGCTCCTCTCCTCATGCCAATTTGATATAATCCTTGTATGGTGTGCTACTTCATGCAAACGAGCCATGGTCTCTCCTTGCATTGTCACGACAACAAGCTTAGTCTTTGTTAGGACATTTTGTGATGCAGCCCGTCCTACGGACGCCCCTACATCTACACCACCAAGTCCCCCAAGTGGACCCATGACTCGTGCTCGAGCCAATCTTCACCAAGCTAAGGTGAATTCGCTCTTGTACTCATGTGACTTCGATACACCCCTGGATGGCTTGCTACTTCATGCCCCGACACTATGCATCATCAGGTATGAAGACACGAGCCATAGGAGCGACGCAGCAGCCAACAACTGCCAGGAGACCGCGGTACTACCGGCTCCTAGAAGCAGTACTACCGCACAAGCGGTACTACGGCTCATGGGCAGTGGTACTACCGCCCCAGGCAGAGAGATGGACCCGAAGCCCCAGATCCAACCGGTACTACCGCACTCAGCAAGCGGTACTACCGCACCCAACTGAAGACTCACGCCAAAGCTACTGCCGGCCCCGGTACTACCGCCCCATTCAACCGGTACTACCGCATCTGACCGGCACTACCACTCAACCGACCGGTAATACCGGACACCCCAGGGCCTGCGCGCTCCAGCTCGGCCCTTTGGCCTTGTAACGCCCCTTTTTGATACTTTAGTTGCCTAAACTACCCCTGACTTTGTGGCTGGCCTATATATAGCCCACAGTTCAATTGTAATCCCTAGGCATGATATTGGAATTAGTGGAAACCCCTCGTGGATCTATCTAATTCTTGCCTCATGCTCCTTGACCAAGGAGCACCAATATCACCAAACCTCGTTGGAGTTTGCATCGTGCCTCCGCGTTGTACAAGGCCTTGGCATCGGTGTCCCTTTGCCAAGACGTCAAGATCTCATCGAGTCTCCCATCTCGCTGTGCCGGTTCAAGAGAGAATCCTCCGCCTGACGCCGATCCTAGGATTGCGCCGGACCGGTCACCGCCGGCGTGAGCTATTGGTGTTTATCGTGGTTTTGCGTGTGTGTGTTCATCGCGTTCTTCATGCCTGTGTTCATCGTGTTCATCCTTCCCTCCTTCCCCCGCACTCCACCCTCTATTTGAAAGGGAATCGTGAAAGATCGGGCCACCCTAGAGGTTTGCCCTCAACATATTGGTATCAAGAGCTTCGTTGCTCATGAATTCCCCCACAAATTTTTCTTCTATCCACCAAAAATTTCGAAAATCCCCCAAAAAAGAGCCCCAAATTTGCCTTCGGATCGATCTCTGGATTTGGTGCGTTTTTTGTGGTTTTGGTCCTTAGATCTATTGCTTGGGGTATCGATCTACCTTCCTTGTGTGTTCCTAGCCCCAATTTTATTCAGTTTTCCGCCAATTTGAGGATTTTTGGGCCAATTGTGCGTTCAAGTTCAAGAACCACACGCCCAGGAATCTGCGAAGCGGTACTACCGCTAAAACGAGCGGTACTACCGGCTGTGCAAAGCGGTTGATGCGGACCGTCTTACGGACGCTCCTACATCTACACCACCGAGTCCCCCAAGTAGACCGATGACCTGTGCCCCACCCAAGCTCCTTCAAGTTAAGGTGAATTCGCTCCTCTCATCATGGGACTTTGACATACACCTGGATGGCTTGCTACTTCATACCACTACTCTGTGCATCATCAGGTACGAACCCCCGCCGCGTCGACCCACGAGAATTGAAGCTGCACCTGTCCTGAAGCTACCTGAGCCGGAGTGTCCGCTCGGAACCAGCAGGAGTGTCCGGCGCGACTCAACCGGAGTGTCCACCCTGCCCCCGCCCCAACCTGGCGTGGACATTCAGAAGGCTAGTTCGGACACTACCCGGAGTGTCCGGCCAACCCGGACTGTCCGGTCAACTCGACCCGGAGTGTCCGGCCTAAAGATCGGACTGCTAGCCTTAACTGGGCCCTTGGCCCATGTACCCCTCTATTTCGCACCAAACCCTAGTTTTATGCCCAAACTACCCGTAAACTTGTGGTTGGCCTATAAATAGAGCCCCCACCCCCTCATGTATCCCTTAGGCATAGATGATAGACTAAAGACAACCCCCTTTGTGGAATCTCTAGTTTTGCCTCATCCCCTTCTACCAAAGGGGATCGACTATCGTCACCACCTCGTTGGAGTTTGCATCGCGCCTCCCTCGTTGTACAAGGCCTTGGCATCGGTATCCCTTTGCCAAGACGTCAAGACCCTCTCCAAGGTGTTCTTCCCTCTCCGCGTGGGATCGAGGGAGCACGTTGACATATCTTTCCTTGCGAGGATTCTATCGGACCGGTGGCCACCGGTGAGAGCAATCGGCCTTGTATTGTGTGTGTTTTGCGTGTGTTCATCGTGTTCTTCACGAGGTGTGTGTCCGCTTCCGCTACCTTCTCCCTTTCCCCTCGCTTTCCCATCGATTTGACCACGAGATCCGTGAAGATCAGGCCACCCACGGGGTTACCCCATAACATCTGGTATCAGCTGCTTTTGGTTGCCATGGATTCCTCATCGATTTGATCTTTTCCCCCATAAATTCAAAAATTCCACAAAAAACAGCCCCAATTCGTGTTTTGGATCGATCTGTGATTTGAGTGCGTTTTGGTAGGTTTTGATCCGTGGATTACTTGCTAAACTTGTTGATCTACCTTCCCCTGCGTTCCCATGGCCTAATTCCTTGATTCCCCCCACCAATTTGGTGTTTTGGTTCGATTTGTTCTATTTGGTGGGGGAAATAGAAAAAGAAGAAAAGAAATAGAAAAACTCGAACCAAAACACCAAATTGGTGGGGGAAATCAAGGAATTAGGCCATGGGAACGTAGGGGAAGGTAGATCAACAAGTTTAGCAAGCAATGCACGGATCAAAACCTACCAAAACACATTCAAATCATAGATCGATCCAAAACACGAATTGGGGCTGTTTTTGGTGGAATTTTCGAATTTATGGGGGAAAAGACCAAATCGATAAGGAATCCGTGGCAACCAAAACCAGCTGATACCAGATGTTATGGGGTAACCCCGTGGGTGGCCCGATCTTTACGGATCTCCTGGTCAAATCGATGGGAAAGCGAGGGGAAAGGGAGAAGGTTGCGGAAGCGGACACACACCTCGTGAAGAACACGATGAACACACGCAAAACACACACAATACAAGGCCGATTGCTCTCACTGGTGGCCACCAGTCCGATAGAATCCTCGCGAGGAAAGATCGGTCAACGTGCTCCCTCGATCCCACGCGGAGAGGGAAGAACACCTTGGAGAGGGTCTTGACGTCATGGAAAAGGGACACCGATGCCAAGGCCTTGTACAACAAGGGAGGTGCGATGCAAACTCCAACGAGGCGGTGACGATAGTCGATCCCCTTTGGTAGAAGGGGATGAGGCAAAACTAGAGATTCCACAAAGGGGGTTTTCTTTAGTCTATCATCTATGCCTAGGGTTACATGAGGGGGTGGGGGCACTATATATAGGCCAGCCACTAGTTCAAAGGTACCTTAGGAATAAAAGGGGAAAGTCTGGGCGGACTAGGGGGTACATGGGCCAAAGGCCCAGCTGGCGGCGCGCAGGCCCATACGCTTAGGCCGGAGACTCCGGTGTGGGGTTCGGAGACTCCGGTCTGTCTCCGGTGTCGTCTCCGGAGTGGCAGACAGACTGTCCTCGAGCTCGATCTGGGGGTCGGTCTAGAGATGGGTCCGAAGACTTCGGGGCTTGCAGGCCGGAGACTCCGGTGTCTTCAGGCCGGAGACTCCGGTGTGGCCGGAGACTCCGGTGTGCGCAGGCCAGAGACTCCGGTGCTCCAGCTGCTGCTTCTTCCATCTTCTCTTCCAAGCCTCCGTCTTGTCAGGCTTGGTGCTCCAGGCTTCCTCCCATGCCTATGTACTTGTTGGTGTGAACCTATCATGTATATGGGACGAAGTATGAAGTAGTATACCATTCAAGAGGGTAGGAAGTGGGCTCGCATAGAGGAACGGATTCACCTTTGGAGTCCATGACAACTTGGCATAAGTTGGGGACCATGATGTGGTAACGACCGAAGATCGGGCTACATCATCTCCCCTCCCTTCAAAAAGAGTCGTCCTCGACTCTACACGCTTATCACAAAGTAGAAGATGTCGAGAGACCTTCTTGATCCTGGGGTTCAACATATAGTCGTCCTCGGGAAGATTGAATTGACAACACCTCAATGTTCCTTCACTTTCCATGAAGCCTACAAAGCTCACAACAAAAGCGAAGCAACACTCAAAGCGTAGCCAATTCATGAAGATAATAGCATGAGTCCTCAAGTAGAGTGAAGTCACCTTATGGTGTAGAGATAGCTCGTTGAAGGGCAGCCAGATGTAACTCTCTACGGTTCGACTTGTCAACTCTTTGTCCATAGAGATTGACGTGTAAGCAATTGTACCTTCACACAACAAAGACCAATCAACATATGTTTGTGTGTGATAGAGGAGCATGTCATTTGTGGCATGTCCATTCTTGTTCACAACACTATTAGCACAACTCAAGTATAGCAAACGGGATGCATATGCAAGGTCTAAGTGCATGGAAATTGTTTGAACTTCATCCAAATGTGGGAACTCAAAAACTCCATAAAGCGTCTTAGTGTGGCATTCAAAGCAATTGACTAAGATATAGATCAACATCTTTGATGCAAGAGTAGGAGAATTCGGCAAAAACTCATGCGGAAGAACATCCAAAACAACATTATTATGTGTGCAAGCCAACCATTGGAAAGAACAATTGTTCAATATGTTGGATGCCATACACATATCATCAAAAGCCAAAATCATGGGGGTATGAGTATCGCAAGCGAAAGCAAAAACAACATGTTTGCAAACAAACCATATGAAAGAGCAAGTAGTCCTTATGTTTGTTGCAACAACAATACGAGAGACTTGGAAGCTCTCGTGACAATACATGCTCAAAATGGCATTATGGTTGCACACAAAACATCGGAAAGAGAAATTGTTCAACATTTTTGTGGCAACACACAAAGCATCAATATCCAATAGCAATGAAACATGATTGTCACAAGGTGAAAGAATACCATCAACATGCTTCCACGCCAACCGTAGGAAAGAGCAATTTATCAACATGAAAGATGCAAAGCATGCAAAAGGTATCAGAGCTGGGTTCGATCTTGAACTCACTTGGGGGATGCTCTCTAGAGCTCTTTTTGTCAACTTGTGCTCAACCGAGGTTGACATTCTTGTGCGGGTACCTATACACATCATAGATAAAAGGAAAAACGTGTGTGCACGGTAGAGAAACACATCATCCATCATGACGTATCTCTTCTTGTGCACATCACCATTAGTGTCATTCAAGTGTAACATAGGTGCATGGTGAGTATGCAAGCGGTGAACATGCTTATCATGGTAATCATCAAAATCTCCAAAATTTGAGAAAGCTATAGGGGCCATCTCAATATAAACCATATGAGAATTATTGTTGCAAGCAAAACATGTGAAAGAGCAATTGTTCATCTTATTGCAAGCAACGGGAGAGATTGTAAAACATTCATGACAAAGCATGGTTCGAGGGGTACCATTGGTAACATCATTGCAAGCAAAACATTGGAAAGAGGAATTGTTCCACAAAGTGCAAGCAATGATATCATCGATGTAACGTTTAGAGCATGGCATGTCTATGGCAACATCATCACAATCAAATAATTTCACATGCTCAACATTATGCAAAGGCAAAGTATCACATGGAAATATCAATGAAGCATATGTGATATCACAAACATCATCCATAGCATGCCAGTCATCACAAGTCATCATGTCAACTAGTGGGATCATGGCATCATCAACACTCGTATTCTTACCTTGTTCATACCTCTCATATGAAGTGGGTGTAGTGGTAGCATTGGCCTCCATGTGGGCGATTTCTTCATCCAATATGGGGATGGCATCATCTTCCTCCACCATGTACATCTTCTTGGTTGGAGGCATCATCATATCCAAGCTTGGCACTTCTTGATCCATGGAACCTAGCACAACATGAGGGAACACACTAGCGGTAGAGGGTAAGCCGTTAGAAATCAAAGTGGTCTCACATGACCTATCAATTACCACTCTCAACTCACTCGGTGTATCACTCATGCCCTCCAAGTGGAAGCACTCAATCTCACGTATGGTTGAGTTGCTCATCTCACTCTTGTTTTCACTCAAGTGGGCTAAGTGGCTCGCATACTCAAATGGGATTGGTACCACATCATCACTCAAGCATATGGGGGTAGGCTTGGTTCTCTCAACTCCATGCGCCTCCTTTGGTGAAGAGAAAGTCCCATGCTCACCATTTTGATCTTGTCATCGCCGTCTTGCGCCTTGGCTTGTGTAGTCCTCTTGACGTACTCGTCCAACTTGGTGAAGGAGAGGTCTTTGTCTTCCTCATCCATGAAGGTGTATGCGTCATCTAGGACATCAAGTCTTGGCGTTGAAGCTTTATGGCGTGGAGGAGAACTTGTTGTTGGTGTCATTTTGGTGGTGGCACGAGTAGTTGAAGGTGCCTTATGATGGTGTCGACGGAGGTCATTGGCGTGCCTTGCGAAAGGTTGATGTAGATGGCGCACTTTGTTATCCACATGACGCTCGCGACGATGCTTCTTGTCCTTGGCACTCTTCTTGGTGAGGCATTGTAGTGAGCGCAAAGCATCATTAGTCTTGGCCATCATGCTCATGGTTTTGGCGAAGTTGTTGTCCATGTCGCGCTTGAAGTTGTCCATTTGATGGTGGCCCTTGGTGCTCTCGAGGTGGAGGCTCCGTCTTGGTCGACGCGACTTGAGGAGCTTGTCGTTGTCGTTCTTGAAGTCGTCCATGCTTGGGGAGTTATTGTTGTTGTAGAACTCCATATCACCCAATCATTTGGAGCCATCGTCGGTGTAGTGCTCCATCATGTCATCCATGCTTGTGGAGGCGTAGGCATGGTGGCTCATCGTGGATTCATCATAGATATCATCCTTGGTTCCGGAGTTCCTAGACATGCTTCACAAGACCAAGTGGTGTATATGGAAGTGATAGGGGGTTTAGGGATGCAACGTCAAACCTTACTTTACCTTGGAAGATAGTATCGTGCAAGTGGCAACACTTGAGAGCAATCAAAACCAAGCAAAGTGAAGTTCACGCGGAACACCAAAACAAACTAACCACTAAAAACACACACACACACCAAGCTTATGGTGGATGGGTATGGAAGGTGGCGTGTCCAAGAACAATCCGAAATCAAGATATTGTAATGGCAAGTAAAGAACCACGATGATCACAAAGCAAAACAAGTCAATCCACAAGATTGGAATTATGTACAAGGAAACACACACGGTGGGATAAATGGGACTTGTGCGACGGAGAAAGTGAGCTAAGAACCAAATGATTACCTAGCGAAGACTATAAGATCGTGTCGCACAAGTGCAAGGAGAGACACTAGTTCGATTGCAATAAATTGGTGGGCTACAAGATATGCACAATAAGTACCATCTATTTGATGTTCATCGAGCTTACGCTTCCTATTCTATGAGGCACTTGTTTCTTTCTTTCTTTTTCTTCTTTTTCTCTTTTTCTATTTTTTTCTCTTTTTCTTTTCTTTTTCTTCTTTTTCTTTTTCTATTTTTTTTGTCTTTTTCTTTTCTTTTTGACTTGCCCCTTCCTTGTGGCAACAACTATAGAAGATAACTATATGAGATAGCGCGCTCACAACTTTTGCTCGGAATTCTACAAGGTATCAAATGTGTATAGCCCAAGCAATCATAGGAGAAACTAGTCTCAATAGGTGTTTGTTGAACGCAAAGATAGTGTAGCTCACAAAGGGATGCAAGTGGGGAAAAGTCGTGGAATTTTTATACCTTTCGTCGATGATCTTCACCCTTTATTGGTGGATTCCGCCTTGCTCACGGAATTTGTATAGAGTTGATAGCATGAACCACAGAGATGATGATGTAGAGATCTTTCTCCTCTTTACAACGAGCTAAAGAACACCAAAATCTGAGTTCGTATGCAAAAGTATGCCCAAAACGGTGAAACAGATTTGCTGTCAGAAGTGGGGGGCGGAGACTTTGCCAGAAACTCCGGTCTGGACCGGAATCTCCGGTCTAGGGGCCGGAATCTCCGGTCTAGGCCAGAGTCTCCGGTCCCGGGAGCCGGAATCTCCGGTCCGGAGGTTCCAGGACGTGCAGAACTTGTCCGGGACGCGATTTTGGCGGAAAAACTCGAAAGAAAACACCAAATTGGTGGGGGAAATCAAGGAATTAGGCCATGGGAACGCAGGGGAAGGTAGATCAACAAGTTTAGCAAGTAATCCACGGATCAAAACCTACCAAAACGCACTCAAATCACAGATCGATCCAAAACACGAATTGGGGCTGTTTTTGGTGGAATTTTCGAATTTATGGGAGAAAAGACCAAATCGATGAGAAATCCGTGGCAACCAAAAGCAGCTGATACCAGATGTTATGGGGTAACCCCCTGGGTGGCCCGATCTTCACGGATCTCGTGGTCAAATCGATGGGAAAGAGAGGGGAAAGGGAGAAGGTAGCGGAAGCGGACACACACCTCGTGAAGAACACGATGAACACACGCAAAACACACACGATACAAGGCCGATTGCTCTCACCGGTGGCCACCGGTCCGATAGAATCCTCGCAAGGAAAGATCAGTCAACGTGCTCCCTCGATCCCACGCGGAGAGGGAAGAACACCTTGGAGAGGGTCTTGACGTCTTGGCAAAGGGACACCGATGCCAAGGCCTTGTACAATGAGGGAGGCACGATGCAAACTCCAACGAGGTGGTGACAATAGTCGATCCCCTTTGGTAGAAGGGGATGAGGCAAAACTAGAGATTCCACAAAGGGGGTTTTCTTTAGTCTATCATCTATGCCTAGGGTTACAAGAGGGGGTGGGGGCACTATATATAGGCCAGCCACTAGTTCAAGGGTACGTTAGGAATAAAAGGGGAAAGTCTGGGCGGACTGAGGGGTACATGGGCCAAAGGCCCAGCTGGCGGCGCGCAGGCCCATACGCTTAGCCCAGATGGGGTGGCCCGATCTTCTCAGTAAGCGGATGGCGATGATGATGGTGGATGGTAGATAACTAGTGCGTAGCTATGATCTCTCCCGCTCGATCCTTGATGCCAGTGCAACAGATCTCGAACCTTGTAGGATATTCACAACACCACACTCTTGCGCACGCAGCCGTGACCATGAACGGTAGTATGCAATCTACTAATTCCCAATGGAACAACAGATCACACTCAATTATAGTTGGTAGATTCGAACACAGGGTAATTCCAGAGGTTCTATGAAAGAAACAACTCCAAAATATTTTAATGTGGTCTATACCCTAACTAGGGGTCGTCCCATAGCTTATAAGGGCGGCCTGAAACCGAAACTAAATGCAAACGACTCAAACTGATACAAACCGACTCGGACCAGATTCGGTCGGCGGGCGGACACTCCGGTCGAAACCGGCCGGACAGTCCGGTCAGGCCGGACACTCCGGGTGAAGTGTGCCGGACAGTCCGGTCTGGCCGGAAACTTTGAAGTTTCTGGGTGGTGTCCGGGTAGTATCCGAACTGGCAGACAGAATGTCCACGCCTGTTTGCCTCTCGACCAGGCCGGACAGTCCGGATGGAACTGGCTGGACACTCCGGTCGTGGCAGATCTTTTTGCCTCCGTCTTGATGATCTTCTCTTGCGCCTTCCTCCCGCTCCTCCCTCGTGCATCCTTGGGCGATCATCATGTTGGGCTTCTCTTGTAGCCCTTCTCCTCCTCGCGCCATGCTTGTTTCTCCAACGAACCTGATCATACATAAATGCATAGACTTAGGCAGTATAAAGTTCTCATCAATCAAAGTACCATATTCGTTTAGGAGTAAATTCACCTATTGTTCTACTAGCTTAGCACGAGCTCTTGTAATAGGTCCAATTCTAATCTCATTGGACTGATCCTGTCTTGCGATAGTTGTATCATCTTCAGTAGTCATTGGGGTAGGTGTAATTGTAGGGATGTCCTCATCAGATGCTTTGTGTGTTGCCACAAAAATGTTGAACAATTTCTCTTTCCGATGTTTTGTGTGCAACCATAATGCCATTTTGAGCATGTATTGTCACGAGAGCTCCCAAATCTTTCGTATTGTTGTTGCAACAAACATAAGGACCACTTGCTCTTTCATTTGGTTTGTTTGCAAACATGTTGCTTGTGTTTCGGCGTGCGATATTCATACCCCCATGATCTTGGCCTTTGATGATATGTGTATGGCATCCAACATATTGAAAAATTGTTCTTTCCAATGGTTGGTTTGCACACATAATGATGTTGCTTTGGATATTCTTCCTCATATGTTTTTGCTGAATTCTCCTAGCTTTGCATCAAAGATGTTGATCAATATTTTAGTCAATTGCTTTGAGTGCCACACTAAGATGTTATATGGAGTTTTTGAGTTCCCACATTTGGATGATGTTCAATTAACTTCCATGCACTTTGACCTTGCATACGCATTTCGTTTGCAATACTTGAGTTGTGCTAATTGTGTTGTGCACAAGAATGGACATGCCACAAATGACATGCTCCTCTATCACACACAAACATATTTTTCTTGGTCTTTGTTGTGTGAAGGTACAATTGCTTACGCGTCAACCTCTATGGACAAAGAGTTGACAAGACGAATCAAAGAGAGTTACCTAGGGCTACCCTTCAATGAGCTATCTCTACATCATAAGGTGACTTCCTTCTACTTGAGGACTCATGCTATAATCTTCATGAATTGGCTACTCCTTGAGTGTTGCTTCGCTTTGGTTGTGAGCTTTGTAGGCTTCATGGAAGGTGAAGGAACATTGAAGAGTTGCCACATCAAGATTCTCAAGGACGACTATATGGTGAACCCCAGGATCAAGAAGGTCTCTCGACATCATCTTCTTAGGATGAGCATGAAGAGTCGAGGACGACTCTTTTTGAAGGGAGGGGAGCTGATGCGGACCGTCTTACGGACGCTCCTACATCTACACCACCGAGTCCCCCAAGTAGACTGATGACCCGTGCCCAAGCCAAGCTCCTTCAAGTTAAGGTGAATTCGCTCCTCTCATCATGTGACTTTGACATACACCTGGATGGCTTGCTACTTCATACCACTACTCTATGCATCATCAGGTACAAACCCCCGCCGCGTCGACCCACGAGAACTGAAGCTGCACCTGTCCTGAAGCTACCTGAGTCGGAGTGTCCGCCCGGAACCAGCCGAAGTGGCCAGCGCGACTCAACCGGAGTGTCCGGCCTGCCCCAGCCCCAATCCGGCGTGGACATTCAGAAGGCCAGTTCAGACACTACTCAGAGTGTCCGGCCACCCCGGACTGTCCGGTCAACTCGACCCGGACTGTCCGGCCTGAAGATGGGCCTACGAGCCTTATCTGGGCCCTTGGCCCATGTACCCCTCTATTTCGCACCAAATCCTAGTTTTATGCCCAAACTACCCCTAAACTTGTGGCTGGGCTATAAATAGAGCCCCCACCCCCTCATGTATCCCTTAGGCATAGATGATAGACTAAAGAAAAACCCCTTTGTGGAATCTCAAGTTTTGCCTCATCCCCTTCTACCAAAGGGGATCGACTATCGTCACCACCTCGTTGGAGTTTGCATCGCGCCTCCCTCGTTGTACAAGGCCTTGGCATCGGTGTCCCTTTGCCAAGACGTCAAGACCCTCTCCAAGGTGTTCTTCCCTCTCCGCTTGGGATTGACGGGAGCACGTTGACCGATCTTTCCTTGCGAGGATTCTATCGGACCAGTGGCCACCGGTGAGAGCAATCGGCCTTGTATCGTGTGTGTTTTGCGTGTGTTAATCATGTTCTTCGCGAGGTGTGCGTCCGCTTCCGCTACCTTCTCCCTTTCCCCTCGCTTTCCCATCGATTTGGCCACGAGATCCGTGAAGATCGGGCCACCCTAGAGGTTTACCCTCATCAGCGGTACTACCGGTCACTGGTACTACCGGACTTTTCGAGCGGTACTACCGCACCTGTCAGACAACAAATTTTTTACCCCCATTTTTGTTTGCTAATTTTCGTATTCGCTTGTTCGTGTTTCGCGTGCATGTCGCCCAACTAACTTCAAGCTTCCGCAAGTCATTACATACCACGCTCATCGACACCGCGACACCGAACATCATCACCAATACCGGTAGCAAGTCGTCAACAATACCGAAGGTATAACTTGCTCCACCTTGTTAACCCTTCTTCCTTGTGTGTATCTATCCTATGAGAGCAGCTCATTTTGTGTTTGCCTAAGTATTGTGCACTTGTCCTTGGAAAGTGAGAGTGTGAGAGAAAATACAAGAGTTAACATAGTAGTACAGAAAGGGAGAAAAAGAATCAAAAAAAAGAAGAGAAAAAGCAAAAGAAAAATAGAAAGATACAAAGTTTCCCAATACAAAGAGAGTCTCAAGCTTGTAAGCAAAGAGAGAGAAAGAGCGCGACTGAGGCTAGTGCACAAATCTGTTGCTTATTTCTCTTTTGGCGAACGAGTTGTGGTCTCTCCTTGCGTTGGCACGACACCGAGCGTAGTCTTCGTTAGGACCTTTTGTGCTCATTTTCATAGTCGGGCTAACCACATCCGTCTCCACATGTGTGTATCTTTGTGTTTTGTAGGTCGTTCCTTTTTTCTTTGATCTTTTGGTTCTCTACCACGTTTGACAATAACCTTTCTTTGGATCGTTTCGTTTGGTTTTCCACAACCCTAACCTTCCACCCACAGCTTTTGAGAGTTAGTTCTTTCTTTAGTGTGAGTTTTCTTTGCGATTCCACTTTGCACGCTTATAGCTCTCACTTGTGGTTTCTAGTTTGGTGCAATCCCCAAGGTGAAGAACAAGGCTAACACCACCATATTCCACCTCCATATACAATACTTGTGTGTTTTGCATGATGGATAGGCACGGTGATTCGAGCCAACCACCTTACCAAGAAGAGGAACAAGGACCGTACATGACATGCGCAAGTCACTTCATCGTCCGACAAGAGTTCCGTGAACGTTGCCAAGCCCTTGAGACACGACAACATGAACAATTTGGCGAGATGCAAGCCGAGTTCAAAAACATCGACAACCGCTTCGATGGCCTCGAAAGGCAAATGCAAGCAATGCATCATAACTTCGGCCACCAAAATGAAGCGCTCCAATGCTCCGTCGCCGAAACAAATAACAATCTTCGACGCCTCATCGACTGAATGGCAAGGCCTCATTCACGTGCTTCAAGCTCTTCAACTTCTTCTTATCGTCATGTTTCCCTCCAACAAGATCTTCGTACAAGTGCTCCGAGACGCAATGATGCCCCCGTGGTTGAAGATGGAAGTTCTTCCAACTACATACCTTCGCCACGGCACGCCGCAACGTCAAGCTATGCCGGTGACCTCTCTTCAAGGCCACAAGCAAGGCAAGAAGCACACCGTCATCACACAAGGGCACTATTGATCCAACATGAGTAACCACAACAAGTATCGCAAGTGCAATCGCAAGTCTATCAACATTGACCCCGACACATACTTAACACGACAAGTGATGACTCTACTTTGGAGAATTAAGCTTGTCATCGACGTGAAGCTCTCCAAGATCCTCCTCCTCGTCATCATCGTCATGAACGTCAACAACGACACCATGGTCATCACGAGGCGCCTCCTCCACCTCAACAAAATTTGGAGCGTCAAGTGATACAAATTGAGCGACGCCCACCACGTCAAGAGGCTCATGACCATGTTCTTCGCTGTGAGGCCCATGTGCCTAACCAACATCACCAGCCGAGGAACGAGCCTCCTCTTCATCATCAACCACGTCAAGAGGCTCCACATCCTTGCCACCATGAGGCCCAAGTGCCTCAACCACGTCAACAACCGCGCCAAGAGCAAGAGCAAGCTCCTCAACAACAATATCAAGAGGAAGCTCCGCAACAAGGACGCGAGAACCAAGTTCCACCTCCCCAACTACAAGATCATCAACAAGGTCACCAAGCTCGTCGCAATGACCGCAACGATGAAGAAACTTTTCGCAAGCTCAAGTTCACGATGCCCAAGTTCACCGGATCCAATGACCCCGAAGAATACCTCTCATGGGCACTCAAAGTCGACAAGATCTTCCGCATGCACAACTATAGCAACGAGAAGATGGTTGCCATGGCTTCGCTTGAGTTTGGTGATTACGCCAACCTTTGGTGGGAACAAGTTCAAGTTGCTCGTGATGCAAGACAAGAGCCGCCAATCACAACTTGGCATGGCATGAAGGCTCATATGAGATCCCGCTTTGTCCCCGCGCACTACACGCGTGACCTCTTCAACAACCTTCAAGCGCTTCGTCAAGGGACAAAGACCGTGGAAGAGTACTTCAAGGAAATGGAACTCAACTTGATTCGCGCCAACATTGACGAGCGCATGGAGCAAACTATGGCACGCTTCCTTATTGGATTGAACCACCCAATCAAGCGCATCGTCGAGTTCCAAACATACAAAGACATAGTTGAGCTTGTGCACATCGCAACAAAGGTTGAACGTCAAGTGCAAGAGGATATCAAGTACAACAAGCCCAAGACGTACTTCACCTACAAGCAAGCTTCAACCGCTACACGAACCACTTTCAATGGAAGCTCCTCAAGTACCTCCAAGCCTTCCTTCAAGTCCACACTTCCTCAAGGAAAATTGCCCCTAAGTGGCAAACACGCAAATAGTGATACACCTTTCAATGGTGAGTGCTACAAGTGTGGAGGAAAAGGACACAAGTCGGCCGAATGTGGAAACAAGAAAGTATTGTTCATCCAGGACAATGGCAAAGAAGAGTATTTGAGTGAAGATGAATTTGATGCCCGAGTCAAGGAAGCAATGGCAAGGCAACGAGTGGAGATGACCAAGAACTCCTAATGTGTGAACATGACGCAAGTCCATCGCTTGTCGTCACAAGGATCTTGACCACTCAAGCACAAGAGCATGAAGACCAATGCTCCAATATCTTCCACACACGAGCCGACATCAATGGCAAATCTATCAAGGTGATCATTGACGGAGGGAGTTGCCACAACCTTGCTAGCACCGAGTTGTGTGAGAAGCTCAACTTCACCCTCCATCCGCACAAGCACCCCTACCACGTGCAATGGCTAAGTGACCAAGGGTCCATGAAGATCAAGCATACCGTATCGGTCTCCTTCGCCATTGGTCCTTATAAAGATACGGTGGAGTGTGATGTGTTTCCTATGATAGTTTGCCACATGCTTCTTGGTCGACCATGGCAATTTGACAAGGCTGCGCAACATGATGGTTGCACCAATGTATACACCTTCAAATGGCTCAACAAAACATGTGTTTTGCAACCAATGACTCCTAGCCAAACAATTGTGGACAATGCAAAGGCTTTAGCGAGGGCGCAAAGCACAACACCTACTTGTGAGAAGAGCGGTGAGAGAGAGAACCACCTCATAGTGAGTGAGAGCCAAAAGCCAAACTTGAGTGAAAAAACTAAGAGTGTTCTCCTTGCCACCAAAAGTGAGATGAGAGATGTTTGGAACAACCCATCCATCTTGCACTATGTCCTCCTTTGCAAGGGACTAGCACAAGGGACTAATGAATTAACCAAAGTTCCTCCATATTTGATGAGTGTTTTGCAGGAATTCAAGGATGTGTTCCCCGAAGAGCTCCCACATGGACTACCTCCTCTTCGCGACATCAAACATCGCATTGACCCCATCCCCGGCGCACCACTTCCCAACCCCGTTGCTTATCGCATGAACCCGGAGGAGACAAAGGAGATCGAACGTCAAATCAACCAACTCGTCTCCAAAGGTTTGATCCAAGTTAGCACAAGTCCAAGTGTCGTACCCGTGATTCTTGTTCCAAAGACGGATGATACGTTACGGTTATGCATGGACTGCCGTCCAATCAATGCTATCACCATGCGTTATCGACATCCCATACCACGTCTCGATGACATGCTTGATGAGTTGTGTGGAGCCACTATTTTTTCGAAAATTGATCTTCGTAGTGGTTACCATCAAATACGCATGGCTGAAGGTGATGAGTGGAAAACCTCCTTCAAGACCAAACTTAGTCTCTATGAATGGTTGGTTATGCCCTTTGGTTTATCTAATGCCCCATCCACCTTCATGCGCCTCATGAATCATATTTTACGTTCTCTCATTGGAAAAAGTGTTGTTGTCTATTTCAATGATATTCTTGTTTATAGCAAATCACTTGAGGACCATATAACACATGTCAAGGAAGTTTTGCAAATCCTTTGACATGAAAAGCTTTATGCTAATCTTCCCAAGTGCACTTTTGCAAAAGACAAGTTGATTTTTCTTGGATTTGTCGTTTCTTCGAAGGGAACTGAAGTTGATGTTTCCAAGGTAAAAGACATACGAGATTGGCCCATCCCAACAAATGTGAGTGAACTCCGAAGTTTTCATGGGTTGGCCAGTTTCTATCGTCGCTTTGTGAAAGTCTTTTCAACCATTGCTTGCCCCCTTAATGAATTGACCAAAAAGAATGTCACCTTTGTGTGGGGCAAGGCACAACAAAAAGCTTTTGATGAACTCAAAAAGAGGCTCACCGAAGCACCTCTCCTTGCATTACCGGATTTCACAAAAACTTTTGAGATAGAGTGTGATGCTAGTGGTATTGGCATTGGAGGAGTCCTTATGCAAAACGGACGCCCCATAGCCTACCATAGCGAGAAACTTGATGGTGCTCGCCTTAACTATCCGATTTATGACAAAGAGCTTTTTGCCTTAGTTCGTGTCCTTCAAGTTTGGCAACACTACCTTTGGCCCAAGGAATTTATCATACATTCCGACCACGAGTCATTGAAATATCTGATAGGCCAAGCCAACTTGAGCAAAAGACACGCTAAGTGGGTTGAGTTCATGGAGTCTTTTCCGTACATTGTCAAGTATAAGAAGGGCAAAGATAATGTAGTTGAGGACGCATTGTCTCGCAAACATACAAGCCTTCTTACGAGACTTGAAATCAACATGTTGGGTCTTGAGGAAATAAAATCTTGTATGCTTCCGACCCGTTCTTCGAACCAATTTTCGCAAAGTGCTCCAATTAGGGGTGGGCAATCGGTTCCCCTGAACCGTTCGGTTCGGTACTTCGGTGCAATCACAATTTCGGGTCTCACAAAACAAGCACCGATCGGTTAAGTACAATTAACAAAACCGAGGCTTCGGTGCCATGAGGAATAGGTCCGATGTTCGGTTTGCACCGAATTGACCGAACGTTAGCTAGCTAGGATGACCTCCTGGGATATAGGAAGCATAATAGTATAGCTGTATAGCTAGGCTAGGATCGTTTCTCTGGGCTGGGCTAGGATATTAATTAAACACTACGGGGGACACATGGACGATGGACCAAGGCAAAAAATCAATCGTGTAAGTATCAAGCACGTGAAAAATACGCGCATGGCGAGCGGAAAGATCCCACGATTTATGGGATTTGAACATGTCATGATTGGAAATGGAAATCAGGCACCCGAGAGTTACGGGTTGTGCTGATTATGCTGTGCGGGAGAAGGGGAATTAGGGATTAGGCCTTGGCCTCGGTACTTCGGTCTAATCGGTGGACCGATGGTGCACACCGAACCTACCGAATTAAAATCAGTTTCTAGGGATTGCTAACCGAATTTTGTAGAGAATTAATCAGTTTCGGTCATTTCGGGTTCGGTTCAGGTTAATTCGGTCTAGTCAATCGGTTCTCGGTTTATATGCCCACACCTAGCTCCAATGACAAAGGAGTTGATGATTTCTATTTGCATAAGGGCTTTGATATGGGGTGGCCCGATCTTCTCAGCAAGCTCTTGTCGATGGTGATGGTGGATGATACATAACTAGTGCGTAGCTATGATCTCTCCCGCTCGATCCCTGATGCCAATGCAATAGCTCTCGAACCTTGTAGGATATTCACAACACCACACTCTTGCGCACGCAGCCGTGACCACGAACGGTAGTATGCAATCTACTAATTCCCAATGGAACAACAGATCACACTCAATTATAGTTGGCAGATTCGAACACAGGGTAATTCCAGAGGTTCTATGAAAGAAACAACTCCAAAATATTTTAACGTGGTCTAAAACCTAACTTCTGACGGCTACGGAGGTTTATATGAGGGCTGGGGCGTCCTCCCCTCTAAACGGGCCTAAAAACAGCCATAACTTGGCCCAAACTGACTTGGTTCGACTCAAACTGATACATACCGACCCATATATGGGTTCGGCGTTATTGGCACGCAGTCCAAACGTCGTGGAACACCTCAAACATGTAATTCTTGGTGCGCCATCTCTCACTCTTGCTCATACATGATTTCCTCATTGCCTCCTAGTGCGCCTGCCTCCCGCTCCTCCCTCGCGCACTTGTTGATATTGGAAATCAGCGCTTGTCCTTGTTGCTGCAACTCTCCTCCTCCTCGTGCAACGCTTGTGTTATCAATAAACCTGATCATACAAAGATGCATAGACTTAGGTAGTATAAAGTTCTCATTAAGTAAAACATCAGGTTCAATTAAGAGTGAATTCACCTGTTGCTCAATCAGCTGTGCACGAGCTCTTGTAATGGATCCAATCCTGATTTCATTGGACTTGTTCTTTGCAGCAACATCTTCATTGTGAATAGGAGTAGGAGATAGTGGAATAGTATGGATGTCCTCATCATCTCCCCCCCTTCAAAAGGCATCGACCTCGACGCTCCAAGGTCTTCTCCAGCATATGGTGATAAATCAACAACGTTGAAGCTGTTGCTAGCACCACCAAACTCCTCAATAGGTATATCAACTGAGTAGGCGTTATCATTAATTTTGGCTAGCACTTTGTAAGGACCAGCACCACGTGGCTTCAACTTGGACTTGCAAAGTAGTGGAAATCTGTCCTTGCGTAGATGCACCCAAACTATATCTCCAGGCTCGAACAACACTTCTTTTCTTGCTTGATTCCTTGCAGCAGCAATGTTCTTGCCTTTCTTCTCAATAGCCTCTCGAGTCTTCTCATGTATTTTCTTCACATAATTAGCACGTTTGATGCCTCCATATCAACTCTCTCATGTAATGGCAGAGGCAACATATCAAGTGGCGTTAATGTCTTGAAACCATACACCACCTCAAAAGGACAAAGCTGAGTAGTTGAATGCATAGCCCTGTTGTAAGCAAACTCAACATGTGGCAAACACTCTTCCCACTCCCACAGATTCTTTTTAATCATGGTCCTTAGTAGCTGTGACAATGTTCTATTCACCACCTCCGTTTGACCATCTGTTTGGGGGGTGACATGTAGTACTGAAAAGCAACTTCGTTCCAAGCTTCCCCCATAAGGTCTTCCAAAAGTATCTCATGAACTTCACATCACGGTCAGAAACAATCGTCTTTGGTACTCCATGTAATCTCACGATGTCCTTGAAAAACAGGTTAGCAACATGCGACGCATTGTCGCTTTTGTGGCAGGCAATAAAATGAGCCATCTTAGAGAACCTATCCACTACCACAAATATAGAATCATGACCACTCTGAGTTTTAGGTAGACCTAGCACAAAATCCATACTAATGTCTTCCCATGGAGTAGTAGGTGTAGAGAGAGGTGTATACAAACCGTGAGGCTTTAGCTTGGATTTCGACTTGTGGCAAGTAATGCATCTACTCACAAATCTGTACACATCACGCCTCATCTTGGGCCAATAAAAATGATCAGCAAGCATGAGCAATGTCTTCTCACGCCCAAAATGACCCATCAAACCACCATCATGTGATTCCTGCACTAAGAACAAACGCAATGATGATTCTGGAATACATAGTTTGCTAGCTCGAAACAAATATCCATCATGTATATGATACTTATCCCATGCGTTTCTAAGAGCACATAAACGATATGGTTCAGCAAAATCATGGTCAGTTGCATAAATTGCACAAATAGCTTCTAATCCAGGAATTTTAACATCAAGATTCGTTAATACCATGTTCTTCCTAGATAGAGCATCAGCAACAACATTCTCTTTTCCCTTCTTATAATTAATCATGTAAGGAAAAGACTCAATGAACTCAACCCATTTAGCTAATCTTCTATGCAAGTTTGATTGAGCTTTCAAGTATTTCAATGCTTCATGATCAGAATGTATAATGAATTCCTTTGGCCACAAATAGTGTTGCCAAACTTCAAGTACTCTCACAAGTGCATACAATTCTTTATCATAGATTAAATAATTCAAACGAGCACCAGTCAATTTCTCAGAAAAATAAGCTATAGGTCGACCCTCTTGCATCAAAACGCCACCTATGCCTATACCACTAGCATCACATTCAACTTCAAATTGCTTCGAAAAATCAGGTAATGCAAGCAATGGTGCTGAAGTAAGCAAACATTTCAATGTATCAAATGCAATGTCTTGGGCCGTGCCCCATACAAAAGGAACACCTTTCTTTGTCAAATCATTTAATGGTGCAGCAATGGTGCTAAAATCTTTCACAAAGCGCCTATAGAAACCAGCGAGACCATGGAAACTACGCACTTGACTTACATTCATTGGAGTAGGCCAATTCTGAATTGATTCAATTTTAGATTGATCTACCTCTACTCCATGCTTAGAAACAACAAATCCTAGGAATATGACCTTATCTTTTGCAAATGTACACTTCTCAAGATTAGCATACAGTTTATTATCACGTAACACTTGCAAAACTTGTCTAATATGAGTGCAATGTTCATTTTCGGTGTGGCTGTAGATGAGTATATCATCAAAGTAACCAACCACAAAACGACCAATAAACTCTCTCAAAACATGATTCATCAAACGCATGAAAGTACTAGGTGCATTAGTAAGACCAAACGGCATGACTAACCACTCATACAAGCCGAATTTAGTTTTGAAAGCAGTTTTCCATTCATCCCCTTCTTTCATCCTAATTTGATGATAACCACTACGCAAGTCAATTTTAGAGAAAACAGAAGCACCACTCAATTCATCTAGCATATCCTCTAAGCGTGGAATAGGATGACGATATCGAATAGTGATGTTATTAATCGCTCTACAGTCAACACACATGCGCCATGTACCATCTTTCTTAGGAACTAAAATAACAGGAACAGCACAAGGGCTAAGAGAAACACGAATGTACCCTTTATCCAACAACGCTTGTACTTGCTTCTGAATTTCCTTAGTTTCTTCAGGATTAGTCCTATAGGGTGCACGGTTGGGAAGTGTGGCACCAGGAATCAAGTCCACTTGATGTTCTATACCACGCAATGGAGGTAAGCCTGCGGGTACATCTTCTGGAAACACATCCCCAATGTCCTGCAAAACAGACGAGACACCAAGAGAAATAGGGGTCATGTCGTTAGAAACCAATACCTCGCCCTTATACATGAGCACAAGTGGCATAGCTGTAGGATCCTCACGAAATTCTCTCATATCATCCTTAGTGGCTAATATCAATAAACCAGGCACTCTCTCACTTTTCGTTATATCACTTAATTTAGGCTCAATTACATCAGGAACAGCTGTCACGCAATCTCGCCGAGTGGTAGTATCTTCCTTCAAGTTCACCTCTATCTTCTGGCGAGAATCATTCACAATTTCTTGTGGTGTCATTGGCTGCATAGTAATCTTCTTTCCTTTGCTCAATCAGGTTCAATTAAGAGTGAATTCACCTGTTGCTCAACCAGCTTTGCACGAGCTCTTGTAATGGGTCCAATCCTGATTTCATTGGACTTGTTCTTTGCAGCAACATCTTCATTGTGAATAGGAGTAGGAGATAGTGGAATAGTATGGATGTCCTCATCAGGCTTTCTATTTACACAAAACAAGCTATGCATTCCGAAGTCGTCGCTTCAACTTTTGCTCCTCCAAGAATCTCATGGTGGAGGCCTTATGGGTCACTTTGGCCGTGACAAGAGCCCAAGATGAAGCGTGACATGGAGCGCTACGTTCAACGATGCATGCCATGTGTTCAAGCTAAGTCGCAGGCTAATCCTTATGGTCTTTATATGCCATTGCCTATTCCTCATACACCTTGGTCCGACATTAGCATGGATTTCGTGTTAGGATTGCCTAGATCTAAGCATGGTCATGATTCTATAGTTGTTGTTGTGGATCATTTTTGCAAAATGGAACACTTCATACCGTGCCATAAGATCGACGATGCTTCACATGTTGCAAATCTGTTTTTCAGGGAAATCGTCCGTCTTCACGGTGTGCCAAGAACAATCGTCTCCGACCGCGACGTCAAATTCATGAGCTACTTATGGAAGACCCTCATGGCCAAGCTCGGCGTCAAGCTACTTTTTTCATCCGCATCGCATCCCCAAACTGATGGCCAAACCGAAGTTGTCCACCGAAGCCTTGGGACTCTCCTTCGTGTGTTGATCAAGAAGAACTTGAAGGATTGGGAGGAATGCATTCCACACGCCGATTTTGCCTACAACCGTGCCAAGCACTCAACAATCAAGATGAGTCCATTCATGATTGTCTATGGATTCTAGCCCCTCACCGCGCTCGACATCCTACCGCTACCTATCCATGAGCGCACCAACATGGACGTCGAGAAGCGCGCACAAGCTATGAAGAAGCTTCATGAAGAAACAAGAGCTACTATCGAGTAACAAGTCCTTCGCCAAGCTTCAAGGTTAAACAAGGACAAGAAGGAGATGATCTTCCAAGAAGGTGATCTTGTGTGGATACACTAGAGCAAGGACCGCTTTCAAGCTCAAACCAAGAGGAGATGGCCCCTTCAAGGTCCTCAAGAGAATCAACAACAACGCCTACATCATCGACATTCCGACGTCCAAGTACCTTGCAAGCAATACATTCAATGTCAAGGACCTTTCACCATACCATGGCGATGTTCAAGATGATAACCATGAAGAGTCGAGGATGACTCTTTCCCAAGGGGGGAGCTGATGCAGCCCGTCCTACGGACGCCCCTACATCTACACCAAGTCCCCCAAGTGGACCCATGACTCGTGCTCGAGCCAATCTTCTCCAAGCTAAGGTGAATTCGCTCTTGTACTCATGTGACTTCGATACACCCCTGGATGGCTTGCTACTTCATGCCCCGACACTATGCATCATCAGCTATGAAGACACGAGCCATAGGAGCGACGCAGCAGCCAACAGTTGCCAGGAGACCGCGGTAGTACCGACCCATGGAAGCGGTACTACCGCACAAGCGGTACTACCGCTCATGGGCAGCGGTACTACCGTCCCAGGAAGAGAGATGGACCCGCAGCCCCAGATCCAACCGGTACTACCGCACTCAGCAAGCGGTACTACCGCACGCACTTGAAGACTCACGCCAAAGCTTCTGCTGGCCCCGGTACTACCGCCCCATTCAAGCGGTACTACCACATCTGACCGGCACTACCGCTCAACCGACCGGTACTACCGGACACCACAGGGCCTGCGCGCTCCAGCTCGGCCCTTTGGCCTTGTAACGCCCCTTTTTGATACTTTAGTTGCCTAAACTACCCCTGACTTTGTGGCTGCCCTATATATAGCCCCCCACCTCAATTGTAATCCCCAGGCATGATATTGGAATTTGTGGAAACCCCTGGTGGATCTATCTAATTCTTGCCTCATGCTCCTTGATGATACGGATCAGCCGATGATCCTTTAGATTTGGCCCGATCTTTCACAACGAGTCAACCAGATAGATCATCTCCCAATAACGCTGAAGAACATCACCTGAAGAAGAGGAATCAATCCAGCAAGTAACGTGATGAAGATCACAACGCCTCAAACCTGATGATATGGCGTGGCCCGATCTTCTCAGCAAGCTCTTGTCGATGGTGATGATGGATGATAGATAACTAGTGCATAGCTATGATCTCTCCCGCTCGATCCCTGATGCCAATGCAACAGCTCTCGAACCTTGTAGGATATTCACAACACCACCCTCTTGCGCACGCAGTCGTGACCACAAACGGTAGTATGCAATCTACTAATTCCCAATGGAACAACAGATCACACTCAATTATAGTTGGGAGATTCGAACACAGGGTAATTCTAGAGGTTCTATGAAAGAAACAACTCCAAAATATTTTAACGTGGTCTTAAACCTAACTTGTGATGGCTACGGAGGTTTATATGACGGCTGGGGCATCCTCCCCTCTAAACGGGCCTAAAAACAGCCATAACTTGGCCCAAACTGACTCGGTTCGACTCAAAATGATACATACCGACCCATATATGGGTTCGGCCTTATTGGCACGGAGTCCAAACATCGTGGAACACCTCAAACATGTAATTCTTGGTGCGCCATCTCTCTCTCTTGCTCATACGTGATTTCCTCATTGCGTCCTAGTGGGCCTGCCTCCCGCTCCTCCCTCGCGCACTTGTTGATATTGGAAATCAGCGCTTGTCCTTCTTGCTGCAACTCTCCTGCTCCTCGCGCAACGCTTGTGTTATCAATAAACCTGATCATACAAAGATGCATAGACTTAGGTAGTATAAAGTTCTCATTAAGTAAAACATCAGGTTCAATTAGGAACGAATTCACCTGATAGTCATTATTGATTTGACTCAGTATTTCCTTCCAGTTCAAGCAGTCAAAATCATCATAATCCCTGTAGATATCCTCATCATCCTCCCTTTCTTCCTGAAAAGCCGTCCTCGGCTTTAGGTAAGCTGAAAGTGGGAGAAACAAAAAGAACAAGATGTACGCAAAGTATATGTATATATAACATGTTGTATTATTGTTGTTCACATGAAAAGTATGTCCAGTATACATCAAGCAACTTAAATTGCAGGTATAAGTTAAGTACAAAGAATCATGATCATGGTAAACAACAACTAAATAGATAGTCATGTTCTTCAACATTAAATTCAGTTTTCTCAAAGAAGATCTATGATCAAATTTGTGAACAAGATCAAACCAATTCAATATGTCTAAAAACCAAATTGAATCATGCCATGCTTCAACGGCGCTACTCTGATTATTATGAACATGATCATGTTGTCCAGTATGTAAAATGCAACTCAATTTGCAAATATAAGTGAAGTATAAAGCATTAGCACAACTAGACAACGAATTTTGGGATAAACACAATGAATATGAAAACTGGGGTTCTATTCTAGCAAGATTACAACGATCCAACATAGGTAAAATTACTTGTGTTGGCTGCATTATATCAACTAGACCTGACTTTAGTTTCATATTATCACAAATTTTAGCATATATCTCACAACACAAAATCGTCGACACACAACATGTATGGCTGAAAACAGCATGTTTCAATTCAGCGATTCGATCACAAGTAATGCAGATGTGATCCACAAGAAAATTTTCATGCATGCTATATTCACTAATCAGATTGAAAGTGAAACAAGGAGAATATGTGCTAGAATTCAGAAATGAAATTTCAGAAATCTTATCCATAGCACAACTCATACTCATAGGTTCATTTAGCATGATGGAATACACAATATCAGCAGGTGGTATTCGAGCAAGTATTTCCTTATGTGTTATCAGTACCACATGATCAAAATTTGAATTTGGTAAACTATCACATGGTGCTGAAACAGTAGTGCAAGGCAAATCATAAGGAGGCTTCAGTAAAGGAATAGACTCACAATATGTTGCACATGTTGGCTGAAGCTCCAAATCAGTACCAATGTCATTAACAAACTTCTCAGCTGTAGTAGGTACTACGACATCCTCCTCAAGTAACAATACCAAATAGTGTGATGCAGGTTGTAAAATAGGCGGCTCCCTTTCTTCAAAAGCAACCTGCATAGCACAAGAAACAATTCCAGGAGTAGAGATGATTACATTAGTAGAAATATCCTCACATGTATTAGCATCTACTGCACTGATGTTTTATTTTTCTCTCATACTCTTAGAATGGATGCTCTCAACCTCACGTTTAGTGGAATCACACACTCACTTTTGATAACACTCTCACTCAGCTTGGCTATGTGGCTCTCATTCTCACATGGGTTGTAATGCACACCGTGTTCAAGATGACCAATAATAGAATTGTCACCATTCATCATGACCTTGTACTTAGCAGACAAACTGAACTCTTTTGTCCTCTCCTTGTGAAGAAGATGATACTCATGAAACTTGTCGGCTGAAATCCTGAGCATAACACGCCTCTTCATGTTCCATTTGAAAGAAATCCTTCCAACAACAGGACATATTGAGTGTCAAACCTTCTGCTCCAAGGTTCTCCCAATAGTATGTGACAAGAATCAAGTGGTATAGGAACATCAGCGGTGTGTGAAATCAGCAATGTGCCATATGATGAATGCAAGAGATATGGCACCGCACGGGCACATGTGGGTAGCTGCAACTTTTGTACAACTTCAACGCTGATCAAATTAATAGTAGAGTTACTATCAATGGTAATGGAAGCACATCGCTCACCAATCATCACACTATGGTGGAAAAGACCTTCACCATCAAAAATACCGCGTTCTTCCTTCCAAAAAGTTCCACTACAACGCCAATTGTCGATGAATTTGTAACTATACGTCTCCGCATTATTTGTAACATCACCGGCCTCCATTTTCTGCATCACATCAACACTACTAGAAGACATGATTAGTACATTAGTGCACAAATCAAAATCAGTATGGAAGAAACTCTCACAAGTCACTCACAACTAATAAGAAAGGAGATCTTACCGTTCCAAAGTGAATAGAGATGCTCTACCAAACGAAATCAAAAACTGATGCACTGATGTGATGAAGTGAATATCAAAGGTATAGAGAACGATCACAGGGCACACATGTTATTTATGGTGGAGCTATAGGTATGGTATCCTATCTACACCGCAAACAAGTCCTAGTGCTGATCGTATGACAAAGACCCACGGAAACACACACGGTGGAGATAAATGGGGCAATTGCAACTATGAAAATGAGCTCGAAAAAGTGAGGTATGTCGGAGGAACGCTCGTGTTGCAATGCACAAGGAGAGACGCTAGCAATGTCTCAACGAAACGGGCACAAGATTGCTAACTGAGCAGCCCGTAGAGCACTAAGCACGCTAGTCTCGTAGGATAGTTATAGACACAAAGAAAGGCTTACTAAGGCTCACAAGGATAGATACGCTATGTGGACTCTGTAAAAAAAATAAGCAAAAAAAAGAAAAAAATTTGACATGAGAATTGGTCTCTGCCACGGCAGAAAAACGGCCTAAAATCCTGCCGCGGCAGGATGGCGGCAGAATTTTTTTTTCTCGTACTAGCACAGACTGGTCTGTGTTAAGGCGACGGCTCGAATTTTTTTTTTTGGAATTTTTTTTGGGTCACGTTGGAGCACAGGCTTGTCTGCGGTCAGGCGTGAGGCAGCGGGCCGATTTTTTTTTGATTCGCCAAGTAGTACACAACTAGGACTCTTTACTTGGATCGGATCTGACTTGATGGTAGCGGAAAAAGATGTGGAAAACAACTAGAACAACTAGAAAACAAATCTACGAAGAACAGATCTAGATCTAATCTAATAGAGGAACGCGACCAGCAACTATTACTCGAATACGATGTAATTTAGGCTATGGCAACTCTTAGGCTTTTTCTGTATAGGATGAAAAACACTCTCTAATCTATGGATGGATTGTGGATTGCTTACCGAGGCAACGAGGAAATCTGATACCAAGATGATATTGCTCACCGAGTAAACCCAGTGCTCTGATACCAAGATGATATGGGGTGGCCCGATGTTCTCAGCAAGCTCTTGTCGATGGTGATGGTGGATGATAGATAACTAGTGCGTAGCTATGATCTCTCCCGCTCGATCCCTGATGCCAATGCAACAGCTCTCGAACCTTGTAGGATATTCACAACACCACACTCTTATGCACGCAGTCGTGACCAGGAACGGTAGTATGCAATCTACTAATTCCCAATGGAACAACAGATCACACTCAATTATAGTTGGCAGATTCGAACATAGGGTAATTCTAGAGGTTCTATGAAAGAAACAACTCCAAAATATTTTAACGTGGTCTTAAACCTAACTTGTGATGGCTACGGAGGTTTATATGAGGGCTGGGGCGTCCTCCCCTCTAAACGGGCCTAAAAACAGCCATAACTTGGCCCAAACTGACTCTGTTCGACTCAAACTGATACATACCGACCCATATATGGGTTCGGCCTTATTGGCACGCAGTCCAAACGTCGTGGAACACCTCAAACATGTAATTCTTGGTGCGCCATCTCTCTCTCTTGCTCATACGTGATTTTCTTATTGCCTCCTAGTGCGCATGCCTCCTTGATGAACACAAGAACCTCCGCAGCAATAATATGATAAACGGTATCGCCATCCCCAGAGGGATGATACACGGTGTAAACCCTATTATTGTTTAGTCTAAAAACTATATTGTGCTCCACCGTGTATCATCCCTCTGGGGACGGCGATACCGTTTATCATATTATTGCTGCGGAGGTTCTTGTGTTCATCAAGGATTGTCGTGCTCAGGTTTGAGGCGTGGTGATCTTCATCACGTTACTTTCTGGATTGATTCCTCTTCTTCAGGTGACGTTCTTCAGCGTTATTGGGAGATCATCTATCTGGTTGACTCGCTGTGAAAGATCGGGACAAATCTAAAGGATCATCGACTGATCTGTATCACTTGACCAAGGAGCACCAATATCACCAAACCTCGTTGGAGTTTGCATCGTGCCTCCGCGTTGTACAAGGCCTTGGCATCGGTGTCCCTTTGCCAAGACATCAAGATCTCACCGAGTCTCCCATCTCGCCGTGCCGGTTCGAGAGAGAGTCCTCCGCCCGACGCCGATCCTAGGGATTGCGCCGGACCGGTCATCGCCGGTGTGAGCTATTGGTGTTTATCGTGGTTTTGCGTGTGTGTGTTCATCGCGTTCTTCGTGCGTGTGTTCGTCGTGTTCATCCTTCCCTCCTTCCCCCGCACTCCACCCTCGATTTGAAAGGGAATCATGAAAGATCGGGCCACCCTAGAGGTTTGCCCTCAACATTTTGTTTGCTCATTTTCATAGTTGTGTCAATCCCAACAATCTCCACGTGTGTGTATATAGTCGTAGGTTCCCGTCACCCCTTTGAGTTGTTGACCTTCGCCTTTGACTTGAGTTTTGTTGGATTTTACCCACTTTTGACTATCCCTTTTCTTTTGGTTGGTTATTTGGCATTCCACAACCCTAACCCACCACCAACAAGCTTTTGAGAGTTAGTTCTTTCTTTAGTGTGAGTTTTCTTTGCGATTCCACTTTGCACGCTTATAGCTCTCACTTGTGGTTCCTAGTTTGGTGCAATCCCCAAGGTGAGGTACAAGGCTAAGACCACCATATTCCACTTCCATATACAATACTTGTGTGTTTTGCATGATGGATAGGCACGGTGAGTCGAGCCAACCACCTCCCCAAGAAGAAGAACATGGACCGTACATGACGCGCACAAGTCACTTCATCGTCTGCCAAGAGTTCCGTGAACGTTGCCAAGCCCTTGAGACGCGACAAGATGAACAATTAGCCGAGACGCAAGCCGAGTTCAAGAACATCGACAACCGCTTCGACGGCCTCAAACGACAAATGCATGCAATGCATCACAACTTCGGCCACCAAAATGAAGCATTCAACGCTCCGTCGCCGAAACAAATGACAATCTTCGACGCCTCATCGATGGAATGGCAAGACCGCGTTCACGTACATCAAGCTCTTTGCGTCGTCATGTTCCTCATCAACAAGATCTTCATCCAAGTTGATGCAGCCCGTCCTAAGGACGCTTATACATCTACACCAACAAGTTCCCCAAGAGGACCCATGACTCGTGCCCGAGCCAAACTCCTACAAGCTAAGGTGAACTCACTCCTCTCCTCGTGCCAATTTGATACCTCCTTGGATGGCATGCTACTTCATACCTCTACTCTGTGCATCATCAGGTACGAACCCCTGCCGCGTCGACCCACGAGCCCTAAAGCTGCACCTGAGATGAAGGTGCCAGAGCCGGAGTGTCCGCCCGACTCCAGCCGGAGTGTCCGGCGTGACTCAGCTGGAGTGTCCGGCCTACCCCCGCCCCGTCTGGACTCGGACATTCTGTGTGCTAGTTCGGACACTGCTCGGACACTGCCCAGAGTGTCCGGACTGTCCGGCCGTTCCGACCCGGACTGTCCGGCCTGAAGATGGGCATGCGAGCCTAGCTGGGCCCTATGGCCCATGTACCCCTCTACTTCGCCCAGAACTCTACTTTAATGCCTGAATTACCCCTGAACTTATGGTTGGCCTATATATAGACCCCCACCTCCATTGTAAACCCTAGGCTTGATATTGGAATTAGTGGAAACCCCTTTGTGGCTCTATCTAATTCTTGCCTCATGCTCCTTGACTAAGGAGAACCAATATCCCCAAACCTCGTTGGAGTTTGCATCGTGCCTCCGCGTTGTACAAGGCCTAGGCATCGGTGTCCCTTTGCCTAGATGTCAAGATCTCACCGAGTCTCCCATCTCGCCGTGCCGGTTCGAGAGAGAGTCCTCCGCCCGACACCGATCCTAGGGATTGCGCCGGACCGGTCACCCCCAGCGTGAGCTATTGGTGTTTATCGTGGTTTTGCGTGTGTGTGTTCATCGCGTTCTTCGTGCGTGTGTTCGTCGTGTCCATCCTTCCCTCCTTCCCCCGCACTCCACCCTCGATTTTGAAAGGGAATCGTGAAAGATCGGACCACTCTAGAGGATTGCCCTCAACACAAGTGCTTTAAGACGCAATGATGCCCCCGTGGTTGAAGATGGAAGTTCTTCGAACTATGTACCTTCCCCATGGCACGCCGCAACGTCAAGCTATGATGGTGATTTCTCTTCAAGACCATGAGCAAGGCAAGAAGGACACCGTCATCATGCAAGGGCATTGGTGATCCAACAAGAGCAACCACAAGAAGAACCGCAAGTGCAACCGCAAGTCTACCACCATCGTCTGTGACACGTACTTGACACAACAAGTGATGACTCCAATGTGGCAAGTCAAGCTCGTCATTGACATGAAGCTCTACAAGATCCTCTTTCTCGTCATCATCGTCATGAACGTCCGCACTGACACCATGGTCATCACGAGGCGCCTCCTTCACCACACCAAAACTTGGAGCGTCAAGTGGTACAAGTTGAGCGACGCCCACCACGTCAAGAGGCTGACGACCATTGGTATGGGGTGGCCCGATCTTCTCGGCAAGCTCTTGTCGATGGTAATGGTGGATGATTTATAACTAGTGCGTAGCTATGATCTCTCCCGCTCGATCCCTAATGCCAGTGCAATAGCTCTCGAACCTTGTAGGATATTCACAACACCACACTCTTGCGCATGCAGCCATTGACCACGAACGGTAGTATGCAATCTACTAATTCCCAATGGAACAACAGATCACACTCAATTGCAATTGTAGAATTCGATCATAGGGTAATTCTAGATGTTCTATAAAGAAACAACTCCAAAATAATTTAACGTGGTCTAAAACTAAACTAGTTGATGAGGATATATACAAGGATTATGATCATTCTGACTACTTGAACTGGAAGGAAATATTGAGTCAAATCAATACTGACTATCAGGTGAATTCATTCCTAGTTGACCATGATGCTTTCATTTATAAGAACTTTATATTGCCTAAGTCTTTGTGCTATTGTATGATGAGGTACATGGGAGAAGAAGGCATAGCATGGAGCGAGGAGCTGAAGCATATGGAGCATGGCGTGTTGATCAATGAAGAACGCGCGAGGGAGGAGAGGGAGGAAGCACAAGGATCTACCAAGAAGAAGATCAACACATGGCACGATCTCTGCCGCGGCAGAGAAACAATGCGTTTTTCAGCCACCGTAGGCTGCCGCGGCACAGAAACAGAGTCCTTTTGTGCCACGGAAGGCTGCCGCGGCACAGAAATCGGCCCAAATTCTGCTACGGCAGAACTCTGAGCCGAACCCAATTTTGGGTCGGTTTGTACCCTAGTTGGGTGGGACCAACTCGGTCACCCCTTTAGCCGCCACACCCCTGACTCATAAATAGATGGGGCGCACGAGTTTTAGGTTTAGACCACGTTAAAATATTTTGGAGTTGATCCTTTCATAGAACCTCTGAAATTACCCTGTGTTCAAATTCTACAACTATAATTGAGTGCGAGCTGTTGTGCCATTGGGAATTAGTAGATTGCATACTACCGTTCATGGTCACGGCTGCGTGCGCAAGAGTGTGGTGCTGTGAATATCCTACGAAGTTTAAGATCTGTTGCACTGGCATCAGGGATCGAGCGGGAGAGCTCATACCTACACACTAGTTATCTACCATCCACCATACCATCGACAAGAGCTTGCTGAGAAGATCGGGCCAGCCCATATCATCTTGGTATCAGGGTGCTGGGTTTACTCGGTGAGCAATATCATCTTTGTATCAGAGCGTTCGGTTTACTCGATGAGCAATATCATCTTGGTATCAGATTTCCTCGTTGCTTCGGTAAGCAATCCACAATCCATCCATATATTATGGATTGTTTTTAGTCCTATACAGAAAAAGGCCCACAAAAAGAGTTGCCGTAGCCTAGATTGCATCGTAGACGAGTAATAGTTGATGGTCGCGTTCATCCTTTAGTTTGGATCTAGATCTATTTTTCTAGTTCTTCTAGTTGTTTTCCACCATTGTTTCCGCCACCACAAGGTCAGATCTAATCGAATCTAAGAGTCCTAGTTGTTTACTCTTGGCTGAGTCGGAAGTAAAAAAATTCCTACCGAGTCTGCCGCGGCACGGAAACAGCCTGTTTTCCTGCCTCGAGTCTATGTCTGCCATGGATATGATTTCCTGCCGCGGCACGTTTTCGTGCTATTTTTCTGCCGCGGCACACGTTCTGCCGCGTGGTACAGATTTTCTGCCACGGCACAGTTTTGCGCCTTTTTTTCTGACGTGGCAGCCATATAAAAAATTGTGAAATTTTGCAATTTTCCAAACCTTAGCTACAACCATTCTATTTCATATGTGTAGGAACTTTCCCACTTAGACTAGTTTCCGCTCTTACAGGCTGCTCGTAGGGTTTTGGTGCTGTGCTTTGTAATTTGGCCGTGTGTGATATATATTCAAAAAAAAGAGGGAAAAAGCATATAGCAAAAGAAAAAGCAAAAAGAGAAAGAAGCTATACAAAAGAAAAAGAAAAGGAGAAATTGAGCAAGAGCCTAGTGATACCTTTGTGCACCGGTAGATTGAACAATCTTGTGCCTGTTTACTTTGAGCTTTGCTAGTGTCTCTCCAGCATAGTGCAACACCCTTCATAGTTGCATTGCCATGTTTATCTCCACGTGTGTGTTGCTTGGGTTGTTGTATGACCAACACTAGGACTTGTTTGCGATGTACTTAGGATACCATACCTAGAGCTCCACCATACATAACTTGTGTGCCCTGTGATCGTTCTCTATACCTTTGATATTCACTTCATCACATCAGTTCATAAGTCTTCGATTTCGAATTGGTAAGCATCACTATTCACTTTGGAACGGTAAGATCTGCTTTCTTGTCAGTTTTGAGTGAGTTGTGAGAGCTCCACCACCAGATTTTGTTTTGTGCACTAATGTACTAATCATGTCTTCTAGTAGTGTTGATGTGATGCAGAAAAAGGATGCAGATGATTATCCCTTTCCATTACAATCCTACTGCAGCAAGACATTTTGGGAAGAGGAGTCAGGAGTGGTGCCTCCTTTGGGTTTGTTCCACTTCATCATAGAAATTACTGGTAGACAAGCTACTACTACCATTGATACTTGTTCTTACATAAATTTGGTTAGTGCTGAGGTTGTTGAAAAGCTACAATTATATACAAGTTGATATGGGGTGGCCCGATCTTCTCAGTAAGCGGATGGCGATGATGATGATGGATGATAGATAACTAGTGAGTAGCTATGATCTCTCCCGCTCGATCCCTGATGCCAGTGCAACAGATCTTGAACTTGTAGGATATTCACAACACCACACTCATGCGCACGCAGCCGTGACCACGAACGGTAGTATGCAATCTACTAATTCCCGATGGAACAACAGATCACACTCAATTATAGTTGGTAGATTCGAACACAGGGTAATTCCAGAGGTTCTATGAAAGAAACAACTCCAAAATATTTTAACATGGTCTAAAAATCTAAACTAGTGCGCCCCCATCTATTTAAGGGTCTAGGAGGCGGCGGCCTAAGGGTGGATCCGAGTTGGTCCTACCCACCTGTGAATACAAACCGACCCAACTTGGGTTCGATCAAACTGGCTCTGCCGTGGCAGAGTTGTAGTCGCTTTCTCTACCGCCGCAGCCTGCCGTGGCAGAGTAGGACTCGGTTTTCCTGCCGTGGCAGAGAAACGATGCTTTTCTCTGCCTCGGCAGAGAACGTCCTCCTCTTGTTGATCTTTGTCTTGGCCAGCTCCTTGCGCTTCCTCCCTCTCCTCCCTCGCGCATTCTCCATTGATCAACACGCCTTGTTCCATTAGCTCCTCGCTCCGTGCTTCACCTTCTTCTCCTAAGTATCTGATCATGCAATAATTCAAAGACTTAGCTAGTATAAAATTCTCATTAGTTAAAACACCAGGTACATTAAGAAACAAGTTCACCTGTTGTTCTAGTAGCTTGGCACGAGCTCTTGTAATTGGTCCAATCCTTATCTCATTAGATTGATCCTTCTTTGCAATTGGAACATCTTCATTATCAATTGGGGTAGGTGTAATTGTAGGGATGTCCTCATCATCTCCCCCCCTTCGAAAGGCGTCGACCTCGATGCTCCAAGGTCTTCTCCAGCATATGGTGACAAATCAGCAACGTTGAAGTTGTTGCTGACTCCACCAAACTCCTCAATAGGTATATCAACCGAGTAGGCATTATCATTAATCTTGGCTAACACCTTGTAAGGACCAGCACCACGTGGCTTCAATTTGGACTTTCGAAGTAATGGAAACATATCCTTGCGTAGATGCACCCAAACCATATCTCCAGGATCGAACAACACTTCTTTCCTTGCTTGATTCCTTGCAGCAGCAATGTTCTTGCCTTTCTTCTCAATAGCCTCTCGAGTCTTCTCATGTATTTTCTTCACATAATCAGCATGTTTTGATGCCTCCATATCAACTCTCTCATGTAATGGCAGAGGCAACATATCAAGTGGCGTCAATGGCTTGAAACCATACACCACCTCAAAAGGACAAAGCTGAGTAGTTGAATGCACAACCCTGTTGTAAGCAAACTCAACATGTGGCAAACACTCTTCCCACTCCCGCAGATTCTTTTTAATCATGGTCCTTAGCAGCTGTGACAATGTTCTATTCACCACCTCCGTTTGACCATCTGTTTGGGGATGACATGTAGTACTGAACAGCAGCTTCGTTCCTAGCTTCCCCCATAATGTCTTCCAAAAGTAGCTCATGAACTTCACATCACGGTCAGAAACAATCGTCTTTGGTACTCCATGTAATCTCATGATGTTCCTGAAAAACAGGTTAGCAACGTGCGGCGCATCGTCGCTTTTGTGGCAGGCAATAAAATGAGCCATCTTTGAGAACCTATCCACTACCACAAATATAGAATCATGGCCTCTCTGAGTTTTAGGTAGACCGAGCACAAAATCCATACTAATGTCTTCCCATGGAGTAGTAGGTGCAGAGAGAGGTGTATACAAACCGTGAGGCTTCAGCTTAGATTTAGACTTGTGGCATGTAATACATCGGCTCACAAATCTGTACACATCACGCCTCATCTTGGGCCAATAAAAATGAACAGCAAGCATGAGCAATGTCTTCTCACGCCCAAAGTGACCCATCAAACCACCAGCATGTGATTCCTGCACTAAGAACAAATGCAACGATGATTCTGGAATACATAGTTTGTTAGCTCGAAACAAATATCCATCATGTATATGATACTTATCCCATGCGTTTCTAAGAGCACACAAACGATATGGTTCAGCAAAATCATGGTCAGTTGCATAAAGTACACAAATAGCTTCTAATCTAGGAATTTTAACATCAAGATTGGTTAATAGCACGTTCTTCCTCGATAGAGCATCAGCAACAACATTCTCTTTTCCCTTCTTATAATTAATGATGTAAGGAAAAGACTCAATGAACTCAACCCATTTAGCTAATCTTCTATGCAAGTTTGATTGAGCTTTCAAGTATTTCAATGCTTCATGATCAGAATGTATGATGAATTCCTTTGGCCACAAATAATGTTGCCAAACCTCAAGTACTCTAACAAGTGCATACAATTCTTTATCATAGATAGAATAATTCAAACGAGCACCAGTCAATTTCTTAGAAAAATAAGTTATAGGCCGACCCTCTTGCATCAAAATGCCACCTATGCCTATACCACTAGCATCACATTCAACTTCAAAAATAAGTTAATGGTGCAGAAGTAAGCAAACATTTCAATGTATCAAATGCAATGTCTTGGGCCGCGCCCCATACAAAAGGAACACCTTTGTTTGTCAAATCATTCAAAGGTGCAGCAATGGTGCAAAAATCTTTCACAAAGCGCCTATAGAAACCAGCGAGGCCGTGGAAACTACGCACTTGACTTACATTCATTGGAGTAGGCCAATTCTGAATTGATTCAATTTTAGATTGATCTACCTCTACTCCATGCTTAGAAACAACAAATCCTAGGAATATGACCTTATCTTTTGCAAATATACACTTCTCAAGATTAGCATACAATTATCACGTAACGCTTGCAAAACTTGTCTAATATGAGTGCAATGTTCAGATTCGGTGTGGCTGTATATGAGTATATCATCAGAGTAAACAACCACGAAATGACCGATAAACTCTCTCAAAACATGATTCATCAAACGCATGAAAGTACTAGGTGCATTAGTAAGACCAAACGGCATAACTAACCACTCATACAAACCGAATTTAGTTTTGAAAGCAGTTTTCCATTCATCCCCTTCTTTCATCCTAATTTGATGATAACCACTACGCAAGTCAATTTTAGAGAAAACAGCAGCACCACTCAATTCATCTAGCATATCCTCTAAGCGTGGAATAGGATGACGATATCGAATAGTGATGTTATTAATCGCTCTACAATCAACACACATGCGCCAAGTACCATCTTTCTTAGGAACTAAAATAACAGGAACAGCACAAGGGCTAAGAGAGACATGGATGTACCCTTTATCCAGCAAAGCTTGTACTTGCTTCTGAATTTCCTTAGTTTCTTCGGGATTAGTCCTGTAAGGTGCACGGTTGGGAAGTGTGGCGATAGGAATCAGGTCCACTTGATGTTCTATACCACACAATGGAGGCAAACCTGCGGGTACGTCTTCTGGAAACACATCCCCAAAGTCCTGCAAAACAGAAGAGACACCAAGAGAAATAGGGGTCATGTTGTTAGAAACCAACACCTCGCCCTTATACATGAGCACAACTGGCATGGCTGTAGGATCCCCATGAAACTCTCTCATATCCTCCTTGGTTGCTAGTATCAATAACCCAGGAACTCTCTCACTTTTCGTTATATCACTCAATTTAGGCTCAATTACATCAGGAACAACTGTTACACAGTCTCGCCGAGTGGTAGTATCTTCCTTCAAGTTCACCTCTATCTTTTGGCGAGAATCATTCACAATTTCTTGTGGTGTCATTGGCTCCATAGTAATCTTCTTTCCTTTGAATTCTAAGTGATATGTATTGGCTCGGCCATTGAGTTGCACATGGCGATCATAGAGCCAAGGCCAACCCAATAGTAGGTGACAAAAAGTCAGAGGAACCACATCAAAATCAATAGAATCTTTGTATGGCCCTATTTGAAAATTCACACGTACCATATGATTTACCTTCATCTCACCATTGTTGCTCAACCATTGTATGTAGTATGGCTTGGGATGATGTATCTATGTCAAATTCAGTTTGGCACATAGTTCCTTACTTGCAAGATTTCTGCAGCTACCTCCATCAATAATGACATTGCAAGCTTTGTTTGGTCCAACGAGAGCTTTTGTTTGGAACAAATTGCAACGCTGGGATTCCTCAACCGGTTGCACACTAAGTACACGTGAAGATACGACAATAGTGGGTGCACGCTCAGCATATGCATCAGCACCAACCTCGCCGTCATCAATATCATCATCAGAAGCTTCATCTCCACTTTCTACTTCACCTTGTTCATTAACAAACATAACCTTCTTGTTTGGATAATCTTTCTTGTAGTGACCTCTACCTCCACAAGTATGGCACACCACATCACAAGTACGTGCAGTAGACATGTTGGAACCCTAGCTAGCAGCAGGAGAAGCGGGTTTCCGAGCATTAGAACCAAACGAAGGTGTACTTGCTGGCTTGGCCGATGGTGTAAAGGGAACAATAGCTGGTGGCGCGCCTGTAGAAGGTGTAGACCTAGCCAAAAATCTGCTGGAGGACAGAAAACGAGCACGTGACTTCGCCTCTTCTGCCAACCGGGATTCGGCCTCTCTAGCATGATGCAACAACTCATTCATGGTCTCATACTTGTGATGATGAACAATGCTCTTGATCGGTAACTTCAAATTGTTTAGGAATCGTTGCATGGTCATCTCAATGGACTCACGAATTCTAGCACGCTGCATAAGCATCTCCATCTCCATGTAGTACTCATCAACTGTCATGGTGCCTTGCTTCAGTTGCGGCAATTTATCAAAAACTGAGCGCAAGTAGTTGGTTTGTATGAAACGAGCTTTCATGATTTGCTTCAGCTCGCGCCAATCCCTCACAGGAAGTTCATTGTCCTCCCTCCTATGTTGCACAAGAGCATCCCACCAACGTAAAGCATAACCATCAAATTCAGATGCTGTAAGCTTGATCTTCTTATCTTCTGGATAGTCAAATAAGCGCCAGAGTTTCTCAATCTTCAACTCCCATGTGAGGTAGTCTTCAGGATCAATGGAACCATCAAACTTAGGAATTGAAAATTTTGGCTTGCCCAAACCATCGTCAACAACTTGGTTGGGTACACGTTGACCACGCCCAAGATGGGCAAACCCACGACCATGAGCAGGTGCATGGACAGGGGGAATAGCACGTCCCCTGCCAACATGTGGAGCAGCATCAACAACGCTACCCTCATCGAAATCATCAAAGGCATCATCATGTTGAGGATATTCCCTTCTATATAAGGCGGCTGTCAAACCCTCAATGGACTGTTGCAAAGTGGTGACATTGACATTGAGCGTAGCCACTTGCGTGTGGATAGTATCAACCGTCCCAACATGCTGATCCAATCTCATATTCATATCTTGGAGATTCTTGTCAATGGCATCTGTCGTGTTAGTAAACACACGTGTCAAGTGGGATTTCAAAGCCTCATATTCACGCCAATTGACGAGCTCCTCATCCTTCTTTTTCTGCAACACAACATCATCTTCACTAGTAGACATGATTAGTAGGTTAGTGCAAAAATCAGAATTTGTATGGTGGAAACTCTCACAACTCACTCACAACTAATAAGAAAGGAGATCTTACCGTTCCAAAGTGAATAGAGATGCTCTACCAAACAAAATCAAAGACTGATGCACTTGATGTGATGAAGTGAATATCAAAGGTATGGAGAACGATCGCAGGGCACACAGGTTATGTAAAGGTGGAGCTATAGGTATGGTATCCTATCTACACCGCAAACAAGTCCTAGTACTGATCATACAAATACCCAAGAAACACACACATTAGAGATAAATGTGGCAAAGCAACTTATGAAAAGGAATATTGCAATGCACAAGAGAGACGCTAGTAATAGCTCAAATAGAAAAGGCACAAGATTGCTCAATCTACTAGTGCTATACACAACAAGGCCTCCAATATTGCACACTTCTATATCTCTTTTTTTGTGTCAGGCTTGTAGCTCTTTTCTCTTCTTTTTTTTGAATACTGATTCTCTTTTCTTTTCTCTTTTTTTTGATTTTTCAACTATATTACTCAATGCAAACGAGTACAGCAACGTAAAACAGAACTGGGCCGGATAGTCCGGTGGATATACGCCGGAGACTCCGGTTGGGCCGGATAGTCCGGTGTGATTCGGCTGGTTAGTCCGGTTTTGCCTGTTGAAAATTTCTACACTTCAAAAACCTAATGAGCAGCCTGTCGGAGCAAAGCAACTAGTCTCGTGGGTATGTTCCTAGGCACAGATGCTGTAGGTAGGCTGTGTCTATGGTATGCAAACTAAAGTACTCTATGTGGACTCGGAAAAAATGAGGAAAACTTGCGGAAACAGTAATGGTGGGAACAGTGGACAACAAGATCAAACCCTAAACCTAGACATAAACGGAAACTAGACTCCTACGAGGAAAACCTGTAGATCGGATCTACGAGAAGATACAATCAGCAACTAAAACTCGAAAACGATGCAATCTATTCTATGGCAAATCTTTTTGTAAGTCTTTTTCTGTATAGGACGAAAAACACTCTCTAAGCTATGGATGGATTTGTGGATGCTTACCGAGGCAACACTGAAAATCTGATACCAAGATGATATGGGGTGGCCCGATATTCTCAGTAAGCGGATGGCGGTGATGATGGTGGATGATAGATAACTAGTGCGTAGCTATGATCTCTCCCGCTCGATCCCTGATGCCAGTGCAACAGATCTCGAACCTTGTAGGATATTCACAACACCACACTCTTGCTCACGCAGCCGTGACCACGAACGGTAGTATGCAATGTACTAATTCCCAATGGAACAACAGATCACACTCAATTATAGTTGGTAGATTCGAACACAGGGTAATTCCAGAGGTTCTATGAAAGAAACAACTCCAAAATATTTTAACGTGGTCTCAACCCTAACTAGGGGTCATCCCAGAGCTTATAAGGGCGGCTGGGGTGGCCAGAAACCGAAACTAAATGCAAACGACTCAAACTAATACAAACCGACTCGGACCACATTCAGTCGGTGTGTGGCCACTCGGGTCGAAATCGGCCGGACAGTCCGGTCAGGCCGGACACTCCGGGTGAAGTGTGCCGGACAGTCTGGTCTGGCCGGAAACTTTGAAGTTTCCGGGTGGTGTCCTGGTAGTATCCGAACTAGCAGACAGAATGTCCACGCTAGTTTGCCTCTCGACCAGGCCGGACAGTACGGGTGGAATTGGCCGGACACTCCGGTCGTGGCAGATCTTTTTGCCTCCGTCTTGATGATCTTCTATTGCGCCTTCCTCCCGCTCCTCCCTCGCTCTTCCTTGGGCGATCATCAAGTTGGACTTCTCTTGTAGCCCTTCTCCTCGCGCCATGCTTGTTTCTCCAACGAACCTAATCATACATAAATTCATAGACTTAGGTAGTATAAAGTTCTCATCAATCAAAGTATCAGATTCGTTTAGGAGTAAATTCACCTGTTGTTCCAGTAGCTTAGTACGAGCTCTTGTAATAGGTCCAATTCTAATCTCATTGGACTAATCCTTTCTTGCAACAGTTGTAGCATCTTCAGTAGTCATTGGGGTAGGTGTAATTGTAGGGATGTCCTCATCACATAGAGTACGATGATTCTGCTTGTTTGAGTTGGAAGGACATATTGAGCATCATTGAAAAATATCACAAGGTGAAACTCATTCCTAGTTGGACATGATACTTTGATTCATCGTACTCTATGAATGCGTCCTCATCAACCACTCTCAACTCACTCGGTGTCTCACTCATGCCCTCAAAGTGGAAGCACCCAATCTCACGTGTGGTGGAGTCACTCATCTCACTCTTGTTCTCACTCAAGTGGGCTAAGTGGTTCTCATACTCAGATGGGATTAGTACCACATCATCACTCAAGCATATGGGGGTAGGCTCGGTGATATGGGGTGGCCCGATCTTCTCAGCAAGCTCTTGTCGATGGTGATGGTGGATGATAGATAACTAGTGCGTAGCTATGATCTCTCCCGCTCGATCCCTGATGCCAATGCAATAGCTCTCGAACCTTGTAGGATATTCACAACACCACACTCTTGCGCACGTAGCCGGGACCACGAACGGTAGTATGCAATCTACTAATTCCCAATGGAACAACAGATCACACTCAATTATAGTTGGCAGATTCGAACACAGGGTAATTCCAGAGGTTCTATGAAAGAAACAACTCCAAAATATTTTAACGTGGTCTCAAAAAACCTAACTTGTGACGGCTAAGGAGGTTTATATGAGGGCTGGGGCGTCCTCCCCTCTAAACAGGCCTAAAAACAGCCATAACTTGGCCCAAACTGACTCAGTTCGACTCAAACTGATACATACCGACCCATATATGGGTTCGGCCTTATTGGCACGCAGTCCAAACGTCGTGGAACACCTCAAACATGTAATTCTTGGTGCGCCATCTCTCTCTCTCTCTTGCTCATACATGATTTCCTCATTGCGTCCTAGTGCGCCTGCCTCCCGCTCCTCCCTCGCGCACTTGTTGATATTGGAAATCAGCGCTTGTCCTTCTTGCTGCAACTCTCCTCCTCCTCGCGCAACACTTGTGTTATCAATAAACCTGATCATACAAAGATGCATAGACTTAGGTAGTATAAAGTTCTCATTAAGTAAAACATCAGGTTCAATTAAGAATGAATTCACCTGATAGTCATTATTGATTTGACTCAGTATTTCCTTCCAGTTCAGGCAGTCAGAATCATCATAATCCCTGTAGATATCCTCATCATCCTCCGTTTCTTCATGAAAAGCCGTCCTCGGCTTTAGGTAAGCTGAAAGTGGGAGAAACAAAAAGAACAACGTGTACGCAAAGTATATGTATATATAACATGTTGTATTATTGTTGTTCACATGAAAAGTATGTCCAGTATACATCAAGCAACTTAAATTGCAGGTATACGTGAAGTACAAAGAATCATGATCATGGTAAAAAACAACTAAATAGATAGTCATGTTCTTCAATATTAAATTCAGTTTTCGCAAAGAAGATCTATGATCAAATTTGTGAACAAGATCAAACCAATTTAATATGTCTGAAAACCAAATTGAATCATGCCATGCTTCAACTGCGCTACTCTGATTATTATGAACATGATCATGTTGTCCAGTATGTAAAATGCAACTCAATTTGCAAATATAAGTGAAGTATAAAGCATTAGCACAACTAGACAACGAATTTTGGGATAAACACAATGAATATGAAAACTGGGGTTCTATTCTAGGAAGATTACAACGATCCAACATAGGTAAAATTACTTGTGTTGGCTGCATTATATCAACTAGACCTGACTTTAGTTTCATATTATCACAAATTTTAGCATATATCTCACAACACAAAATCGTCGACACACAACATGTATGGCTGAAAACAGCATGTTTCAGTTCAGCGATTCGATCACAAGTAATGCATATGTGATCCACAAGAAAATTTTCATGCATGCTATATTCACCAATCAGATTGAAAGTGAAACAAGGAGAATATGTGCTAGAATTCAGAAATGAAATTTCAGAAATCTTATCCATAGCACAACTCATACTCATAGGTTCATTTAGCATGATGGAATACACAATATCAGTAGGTGGTATTCGAGCAAGTATTTCCTTATGTGTTATCAGTACCACATGATCAAAATTTGAATTTGGTAAACTATCACATGGTGCTGAAACAGTAGTGCAAGGCAAATCACAAGGAGGCTTCAGTAAAGGAATAGACTCACAATATGTCGCACATGTTGGCTGAAGCTCCAAATCAGTACCAATGTCATTAACAAACTTCTCAGCTGTAGTAGGTACTACGACATCCTCCTCAAGTAACAATACCAGATCGTGTGATGCAGGTTGTAAAATAGGCGGCTCCCTTTCTTCAAAAGCAACCTGCATAGCACAAGAAACAATACTAGGAGTAGAGATGATTACATTAGGATAAATATCCTCACATGTATTATCATCTGCTGCACTGATGTTTTCTTTTTCTCTCATACTCTTAGAATGGATGCTCTCAACCTCACGTTTAGTGGAATCACACTGCTCACTTTTGATAACACTCTCACTCAGCTTGGCTATGTGGCTCTCATTCTCACATGGGTTGTAATGCACACCGTGTTCAAGATGACAAATAATAGAATTGTCACCATTCATCATGACCTTGTACTTAGCAGACAAACTGAACTCTTTTGTCCTCTCCTTGCGAAGAAGATGATACTCATGAAATTTGTCGGCTGAAATCCTGAGCATAACACGCCTCTTCATGTTCCATTTGAAAGAAATTCTTCCAACAACAGGACATATTTGAGCGTCAAACCTTCTGCTCCAAGGTTCTCCCAATAGTATGTGACAAGAATCAAGTGGTATAGGAGATACATCACAGCGCACAATCTCAGTATGCTCTTTAAAAGTCATAGGAACATCAGCGGTGTGTGAAATCAGCAATGTGCCATATGATGAATGCAAGAGATATGGCACCGCACGGGCACATGTGGGTAGCTGCAACTTTTGTACAACTTCAACGCTGATCAAATTAATAGTAGAGTTACTATCAATGGTAATGGAAGCACATCGCTCACCAATCATCACACTATGGTGGAAAAGACCATCACCATCAAAAATACCGCGTTCTTCCTTCCAAAAAGTTCCACTACAACACCAATTGTCGATGAATTTGTAACTATATGTCTCCACATTATTTGTAACATCACCTGCCTCCATTTTCTGCATCACATCAACACTACTAGAAGACATGATTAGTACATTAGTGCAAAAATCAAAATCAGTATGGTGGAAACTCTCACAACTCACTCACAACTAATAAGAAAGGAGATCTTACCGTTCCAAAGTGAATAGAGATGATCTACCAACGAAATCAAAAACTGATGCACTGATGTGATGAAGTGAATATCAAAGGTATGGAGAACGATGACAGGGCACACAGGGTATTTATGGTGGAGCTGTAGGTATGGTATCCTAACAACACCGCAAACAAGTCTTAGTGCTGATCGTATGACAAAGACCCATGGAAACACACACGGTGGAGATAAATGGGGCAATTGCAACTATGAAAATGAGCTCAAAAAGTAAGGTATGTCGGAGGAATGCTCGTGTTGCAATGCACAAGGAGAGACGCTAGCAATGTCTCAACGAAACGGGCACAAGATTGCTAACTGAGCAACCCGTAGAGCACTAAGCACGCTAGTCTCGTAGGATAGTTATAGACACAAAGAAAGGCTTACTAAGGCTCACAAGGATAGGTACGCTATGTGGACTCAGTATAAAAAAAATAAACAAAAAAAAAATTTGACCTGAGAATTGGTCTCTGCCACGACAGAAAAACGGCCTAAAATCCTGCCGCGGCACGATGCCGGCATATTTTTTTTCCCTCTCGTACTAGCATAGACTTGTCTGTGGTAAGGCGACGGTTCAATTTTTTCTTTTTTTTTCAGAATTTTTTTTGGGTCACGCTAGAGCACAGACTTGTCTGCGGTCAGGTGTGAGGCAGCGAGCCGATTTTTTTTTGTTGCTCGCCAAGTAGTACACAGCTAGGACTCTTTACTTGGATCGGATCTGATTTGATGGTAGCGGAAAAAGATGGTGGAAAACAACTAGAACACTAGAAAACAAATCTACGAAGAACAGATCTAGATCTAATCTAATAGAGGAACGCGATCAGCAACTATTACTCGAATACGATGTAATCTAGGCTATGGCAACTCTTTTTGTGGGGCTTTTTCTGTATAGGATGAAAAACACTCTCTAATCTATGGATGGATTGTGGATTGCTTACCGAGGCAACGAGGAAATCTGATACCAAGATGATATGGGGTGACCCGATCTTCTCAGCAAGCTCTTGTCGATGGTGATGGTGGATGATAGATAACTAGTGCGTAGCTATGATCTCTCCCGCTCGATCCCTGATGCCAATGCAACAGCTCTCGAACCGTGACCACACTCTTGCGCACGCAGCCGTGACCATGAACGGTAGTATGCAATCTACTAATTCCCAATGGAACAACAGATCACACTCAATTATAGTTGGCAGATTCGAACACAGGGTAATTCCAGAGGTTCTATGAAAGAAACAACTCCAAAATATTTTAACGTGGTCTCAAAAAACCTAACTTGTGACGGCTACGGAGGTTTATATGAGGGCTGGGGCGTCCTCCCCTCTAAACGGGCCTAAAAACAGCCATAACTTGGCCCAAACTGACTCGGTCCGACTCAAACTGATACATACCGACCCATATATGGGTTCGGCCTTATTGGAACGCAGTCCAAACGTCGTGGAACACCTCAAACATGTAATTCTTGGTGCGCCATCTCTCTCTCTTGCTCATACGTGATTTCCTCATTGCGTCCTAGTGCGCCTGCCTCCCGCTCCTCCCTCGCGCACTTGTTGATATTGGAAATCAGCGCTTGTCCTTCTTGCTGCAACTCTCCTCCTCCTCGCGCAACACTTGTGTTATCAATAAACCTGATCATACAAAGATGCATAGACTTAGGTAGTATAAAGTTCTCATTAAGTAAAACATCAGGTTCAATTAAGAATGAATTCACCTGATAGTCATTATTGATTTGACTCAGTATTTCCTTCTAGTTCAGGCAGTCAGAATCATCATAATCCCTGTAGATATCCTCATCACTCGGTTCTCTCAACTCCAGGCTCCTCCTTTGGTGAAGGGAAAGTCCTATGCTCACCAATCTTGACCTTGTCGTTGCCATCTTGCACCTTGGCTTGTGTAGTCCTCGTGACGTACTCGTCCAACTTGGCGAAGTAGAGGTCTTCGTCTTCCTCATTCATGAAGTTGCATGCGTCATATGGGACGTCAAGTTTGGGCGTTGAAGCTTGATGGCGTGGAGGAAAACTTGCTCTTGGTGCCATTTTGGTGGTGGCACGAGTAGTTGAAGGTGCCTTATGATGGTGTCGACGGAGGTCATTGGCGTGCCTTGCCAAAGGTTGATGTAGATGGTGCACTTCGTCATCCACATGACACTCGCGACGATGCTTCTTGTCCTTGGCACTCTTCTTGGTGAGGCATCGTAATGAGCGCAAAGCATCATTAGTCTTGTCCATCATGCTCATGGTTTTGGAAGTCATTGTCCATGTCGCGCTTGAAGTTGTCCATTTGATGGTGGACCTTGGTGCTCTCGAGGTGGAGGCTCTGTCTTGGTCGATGCAACTTGAGGAGCTTGTCGTTGTCATTCTTGAAGTCGTCCATGCTTTGGGAGTTATTGTTGTTGTAGAACTCCATATCACCCAAGCATGTGGAGCCATTGTTGGGGTAGTGCTCCATCATGTCATCCATGCTTGTGGAGGCGTACGCATGGTGGCTCATCGTGGATTCTTCATAGATATCATCCTTGGTTCCGGAGTTCCTAGACATGCTTCACAAGACCAAGTGGTGTATATGGAAGTGGTAGGGGGGTTAGGGATGCAACGTCAAACCTTACTTTACCTTGGAATATAGTATCGTGCAAGTGGCAACACTTGAGAGCAATCAACACCAAGCAAAGTGAAGTTCACGCGGAACACCAAAACCAACTAACCACTAAAAACACACACACACAAAGCTTATGGTGGATAGGTAAGGAAGGTGGCATGTCCAAGAACAATCCGAAATCAAGATATTATAATGGAAAGTAAAGAACCACGATGATCACAAAGCAAAACAAGTGATGCAGCCCTTCCTACAGACGCTTCTACATCTACAACAACAAGTCCCCCAAGTGGACCCATGACTCGTGCCCGAGCAAAACTCCTCCAAGCTAAGGTGAATTCGCTCCTCTCTTCGTGCCAATTTGATACCTCCTTGGATAGCGTGCTACTTCCTACCACTACTTTGTGCATCATCAGGTACGAGCCCCCGCCACGTCGACCCACGAGCCCTGAAGCTGCACCTGAGCTGAAGCTACCATTGCCGGAGTGTCCGCCCGACTCCAGCCGGACTGTCCGGCTTAAAGATGGGCCTGCGAGCCTAGCTGGGCCCTATGGCCCATGTACCCCTCTACTTCGCCCAGAACTCTACTTTAATGCCTGAATTACTCCTGAACTTGTGGTTGTCCTATATATAGACCCCCACCTCCATTGTAAACCCTAGGCTTGATATTGGAATTAGTGGAAACCCCTTTGCGGATCTATCTAATTCTTGCCTCATGCTCCTTGACTAAGGAGCACCAATATCCCCAAACCTCGTTGGAGTTTGCATCGTGCCTCTGTGTTGTACAAGGCCTAGGCATTGGTGTCCCTTTGCCTAGACGTCAAGATCTCACCGAGTCTCCCATCTCGCTGTGCCGGTTCGAGAGAGAGTCCTCCGCCCGACGCCGATCCTAGGGATTGCGCCAGACCGGTCACCACCGGCGCGACCTATTGGTGTTTATCGTGGTTTTGCGTGTGTGTGTTCATCGCGTTCTTCGTGCGTGTGTTCGTCGTGTTCATCCTTTCCTCCTTCTCCCGCACTCCATCCTCGATTTGAAAGGGAATCGTGAAAGACCGGGCCACCCTAGAGGTTTGCCCTCAACATATTGGTATCAAGAGCTTCGTTGCTCATGATTTCCCCCACAATTTTTTCTTCTATCCACCAAAAATTTGAAAATCCCCACAAAAAAACAGCCCATAATTGCCTTTGGATCGATCTCTTGATTTGGAGTGTTATTTGTGGTTTTGATCCGACCAGACCTTGTCTAAGGAGTTGGTCCAGCTTTATCCTGCATTTCCCCAGCCCGATTTGGCCAGTTTTTCGCGGATTTGAGGCCCGAAGGCGAGGATTTCCGCTCAAGAACACGAGCAGGAAACCCGCGCCGGAGAGTCCGGCTCGTATCGACCGGAGTGTCCGGCCCGACCGGAGTGTCTGGCCCGACCGGAGTGTCCGGCCGAACCAGACCGGAGTGTCCGGCAACACCGGAGTATCCGGCCAAGACAGACCGGAGTGTCCGGCTGTAACCCCTGTTTTGACAGTTTTGCCTCATTTTTCGCATTGGCTAATCTCTTTTGTTTGCTCGTGTCCCGTGTGCGTGTCAGCAACTACCAGCAAGCTTCCGCATCATCAACTTCCGCGATCATCGACACCACGGACCACGAACATCATCCCGCACCACCGACGCCAAGTTCATCATCAAAGGTATAACTTGCATCACCTTGTTAACCCCCATCTTCCTTTGTGCGTACCTATCCCATGAGAGTGGCTCATCTTGTGTTTTCTTGAGCATTGTGCATTTGTCCTTGGATAGTGAGAGTGCAAGAGCAATAGCAAGTGTGACTAGGTAGCATCAAGGGAGAGCAAAAAAAAACATAAAAAGATACAAAGAAAAAGCAAAAGAAACAAAGTCTCCCATTGCCAAAGAGTCTCAAAGCTTGTAAGCAAGAGAGAAAAAAGAGCGCCCAAGGCAAGTGCACAAATCCGTTGCTCACTTTTCCTCTTTGCAAACGAGCCACGGTCTCTCCTTGCATTGGCACGACAACGAGCTTAGTCTTCATTAGGACTTTTTGTTTGCTCATTTTCATAGTCGTGTCAATCCCAACTTTCTCCATGTGTGTGTATATAGTCGTAGGTTCCCGTCACCCTTTTGAGTTGTTGACCTTCGCCTTTGACTTGAGTTTTGTTGGATTTTACCCACTTTTGACTATCCCTTTTCTTTTGGTTGGTTCTTTGGCTTTCCACAATCCTAACCTACCACCAACAAGCTTTTGAGAGTTAGTCCTTTCTTTAGTGTGAGTTTTCTCCGCATTTCCACTTTGCACGCTTATATCTCTCACTTGTGGTTTCTAGTTTGGTGCAATCCCCAAGGTGAGGTACAAGGCTAACACCACCATATTCCACTTCCATATACAATACTTGTGTGTTTTGCATGATGGATAGGCACGGTCAGACGAGCCAACCACCTCCCCAAGAAGAAGATCAAGGTCCGTACATGACGCGCGCAAGTCACTTCATCGTTCGACAAGAGTTCCGTGAACGTTGCCAAGCCCTTGAGACGCAACAAGATGAACAATTTGGCGAGACACAAGCCGAGTTCAAGAACATCGACAACCGCTTTGACGGCCTCGAACGACAAATGCATGCAACGCATCACAACTTTGGCCACCAAAATGAAGCGCTCCAACGCTCCGTCGCCGAAACAAATGACAATCTTCGACGCCTCATCGATGGCATGGCAAGACCACGTTCACACGCATCAAGCTCGGCAAGTTCTTCGCATCGTCATGCACCTCTTCCACAAGATCTACATCAAAGTGCTCAAAGACACAATGATGCCCCCGTGGTTGAAGATGGAATCTCTTCGAACTATGTAGCTTCCCCACGGCACGCCGCAACGTCAAGCTATGATGGTGACCTCTCTTCAAGGCCACGAGCAAGGCAAGAAGCACACCGTCATCACGAAAGGGCACTAGTGATCCCACAAGAGCAACCACAAGAGGAAGCACAAGTGCAACCGCAAGTCTAACACCATCGACCGCGGCACATACTTAACACAATGAGTGATGACTCCAATTTGGAGACTCAAGCTCGTCATCGACGTGAAGCTCTCCAAGATCCTCCTCCTCGTCTTCAACGTCATGAACGTCCACACCGACACCATGGTCATCACGCGACGCCTCCTCCACATCAACAAAACTTGGAGCGTCAAGTGATACAAGTTGAGCGACGCCCACCACGTCAAGAGGCTCATGACCAAGTTCTTCGGCGTGAGTCCCATGTGCCTAACCAACATCACCAACCGAGGAACGAGCCTCCTATTCGTCATCAACCGCGTCAAGAGGCTCCACACCCTCGCCACCTAGAGGCTCAAGCGCCTCAACCACGTCAACAACCGCGCCAAGAGCAAGAGCAAGCTCCTCCTCAACAACAATATCAAGAGCAAGCTCCGCAACAAGGACGCGAGAACCAAGTTCCACCTCCCCAACTACAAGATCATCAACGAGGTCACCAAGCTCGTCGCAATGACCGCAACAATGAAGAAACTATTGGCAAGCTCAAGTTCACGATGCCCAAGTTCACCAGATCCAATGACCCCGAGGAATACCTCTCGTGGGCACTCAAAGTCGACAAGATCTTCCGCATGCACAACTATAGCAACGAGAAGATGGTCGCCATGGCTTCGCTAGAGTTTGATAATTACGCCAACCTTTGGTGGGAACAAGTTCAAGTTGCTCGTGATGCAAGACAAGAGCCGCCAATCACAACTTGTGATGATGACATCCATACTATTCCACTATCTCCTACTCTTATTCACAATGAAGATGTTGCTGCAAAGAACAAGTCCAATGAAATCAGGATTGGACCCATTACAAGAGCTCGTGCAAAGCTGATTGAGCAACAGGTGAATTCACTCTTAATTGAACCTGATGTTTTACTTAATGAGAACTTTATACTACCTAAGTCTATGCATCTTTGTATGATCAGGTTTATTGATAACACAAGGGTCGCACGAGGAGGAGGAGAGTTGCAGCAAGAAGGACAAGCGCTGATTTCCATTATCAACAAGTGCGCGAGGGAGGAGCGAGAGGCATGCGCACTAGGAGGCAATGAGGAAATCACGTATGAGCAAGAGAGAGAGAGATGGCGCACCAAGAATTACATGTTTGAGGTGTTCCACGACGTTTGGACTGCGTGCCAGTAAGGCCGAACCCATATATGGGTCGGTATGTATCAGTTTGAGCCGAACCGAGTCAGTTTGGGCCACGTTATGGCTGTTTTTAGGCCCGTTTAGAGGGGAGGACGCCCCAGCCCTCATATAAACCTCCGTAGCCGTCACAAGTTAGGTTTTTGACCACGTTAAAATATTTTGGAGTTGTTTCTTTCATAGAACCTCTGGAATTACCCTGTGTTCGAATCTGCCAACTAAAATTGAGTGTGATATGTTGTTCCATTGGGAATTAGTAGATTGCATACTACCGTTCGTGGTCACGGCTGCGTGCGCAAGAGTGTGGTGTTGTGAATATCCTACAAGGTTCGAGAGCTGTTGCATTGGCATCAGGGATCGAGCGGGAGAGATCATAGCTACGCACTAGTTATCTATCATCCACCATCACCATCGACAAGAGCTTGCTGAGAAGATCGGGCCACCCCATATCATCTTGGTATCAGATTTCCAGTGTTGCCTCGGTAAGCAATCCACAATCCATCCATAGATTAGAGAGTGTTTTTCATCCTATACAGAAAAAGCCCCACAAAAAGAGTTGCCACAGCCTAGATTACATCGTATTCGAGTAATAGTTGCTGGTCGAGTTCCTCTATTAGATTAGATCTAGATCTGTTCTTCGTAGATTTGTTTTCTAGTTGTTCTAGTTGTTTTCCACCATCTTTTTCCGCTACCATCAAGTCAGATCCGATCCAAGTAAAGAGTCCTAGTTGTGTACTACTTGGCGAGTCGGAATAAAAAAAAAAATCGGCTCGCTGCCTCACGCCTGACCGCAGACAAGTCTGTGCTCCAGCGTGACCAAAAAAAAAATTCCGAAAAAAAAATCGAACCGTCGCCTTATCACAGACCAGTCTGTGCTAGTACGAGAAAAAAAAATTCTGCCGCGGCAGGATTTTAGGCCGTTTTTCTGCCTTGGCAGAGACCAATTTTCAGGTCAAATTTTTTTCTTTTTTGTTTATTTTTTTTACTGAGTCCACATAGCGTACCTATCCTTGTGAGCCTTAGTAAACCTTTCTTTGTGTCTAAAACTATCCTACGAGACTAGCGTGCTTAGTGCTCTGCGGGCTGCTCAGTTTAGCAATCATGTGCCCGTTTCGTTGAGACAGTGCTAGCGTCTCTCCTTGTGCATTGCAACACGAGCGTTCCTCCGACATACCTCACTTTTTTGAGCTCATTTTCATAGTTGCAATTGCCCCATTTATCTCCACCGTGTGTGTTTCCGTGGGTCTTTGTCATACGATCAGCACTAGGACTTGTTTGCGGTGTAGTTAGGATACCATACCTACAGCTCCACCATAAATACCCTGGGTGTCCTGTGACCGTTCTCTATACCTTTGATATTCACTTGATCACTTCAGTGCTTCAGTCTTTGATTACGTTTGGTAGAGCATCTCTATTCACTTTGGAACGGTAAGATCTTTCTTATCAGTTGTGAGTGAGTTGTGAGAGTTTCCACCATACTGATTTTGATTTTTGCACTAACTTACTAATCATGTCTTTGAGTAATGATGAAATTGTGTCACAGAAAAAGCAGGTGGAGGAGCTTGTTACTTGGAGAGAGTCTGTTGATAGAAATATCACCGGCATACAAGATGCTGTGGAGAATAATACTGGAGCCATCAATAATATTCAGACGCAGCTGACTGCTATGAATGTCAACTTTGCCACCTTGCAGCGTTCCATTGAGGCAATTCAGGCAACACTCCAGCCCGGACTTGCACAACATGATGATGGGTTTGAGGACTTTGATGAGGGGAGTGCGGCTGATGCTGCTCCACATCGTGGCAGGGGACGTGCAAATCCCCCTGCACCTGCGGCTGCTTCTCTGTATGGCTGTGGGTATGCTCCTCTTGGACGTGCCCAACGTGCTTACAATCCAGCTGATGATAGTTTGGGCAAGCCCAAGTTCTCAATTCCTTCGTTCAATGGCTCGCTTGATCCTGATTATTATATTACTCGGGAGTTGAAGATTGAAAAGCTCTGGCGTTTATTTGATTACCCAGAAGACAAGAAGGTCAAACTTGCTGCATCAGAATTTGATGGTTACGCTTTGCGTTGGTGGGAAGCTATTGTGCAGAATAGACGGAACGACAATGAACTTCCTTTGAGGGATTGGCGTGAGATGAAGGCCATCATGGCGGATCGTTTTGTTCCCTCCAATTATTTGCGTTCTGTGTTTGACAAGCTCACACAGTTGAGGCAAGGCACAATGACAGTTGATGAGTACTACATGGAGATGGAGATGCTTATGCAGCGTGCTAATGTTCGTGAATCACGAGAGATGACGATGCAACGTTTCCTCAACAATTTGAAGCTTCAAATCAAGAGTATTGTGCGTTATCACAAGTATGAGACAATGAACGAGCTGCTGCACCATGCTAGAGAGGCCGAGTCCCAGCTGGCTGAAGAGGCAAAGTCACGTGCTTGATTTCCATCTTCTAGCAGATTTTCGGCCAGATCTACACCTCCCACTGTCATGCCACCAGCTGCTGTTCTGTTTACACCATCAGCCAAACCAGCAAGTACACCTTCGTTTGGTTCTAATACTCGGAAACCCGCTGCTCCTGCTGCTAGCTCGGGTTCCAACATGTCTACTGCATGTACTCGTGATGTGGTGTGCCATACTTGTGGAGGCAGAGGTCACTACAAGAAGGATTTTCCAAACAGCAAGGTTATGTTTGTTAATGAACAAGGTGAAGTAGAAAGTGGAGATGAAGTTTCTGATGATGATATTGATGACGGCGAGGTTGGTGCTGATGCATATGCTGAGAGTGCACCCACTATTGTCGTATCTTCACGTGTACTTAATGTGCAACCGGTTGAGAAATCCTAGCGTTGCAACCTGTTCCAAACAAAAGCTCTAGTTGGACCAAACAAAGCTTGCAAGGTCATTATTGATGGAGGTAGCTGCAGAAATCTTGCAAGTAAGGAACTATGTGCCAAACTGAATTTGACATACTTACCTCATCCCAAGCCATACTACATACAATGGTTGAGCAACAATGGTGAGATGAAGGTAAATCATATGGTACGAGTGAACTTTCAAATAGGGCCATACAAAGATTCTATTGATTTTGATGTGGTTCCTATGACTGTTTGTCACCTACTATTGGGTCGGCCTTGGCTCTATGATCGCCATGTGCAACACAATGGCCGAGCCAATACATATCACTTGGAATTCAAAGGAAAGAAGATTACTATGCAGCCAATGACACCACAAGAAATTGTGAATGGTTCTCGCCAGAAGATAGAGGTGAACTTGACGGAAGATACTACCACTCGGCGAGATTGCGTGATAGCTGTTCCTGATGTAATTGAGCCTAAAATGAGTGATATAACGAAAAGTGAGAGAGTGCCTGGTTTATTAATATTAGCCACTAAGGAAGATATGAGAGAATTTCGTGAGGATCCTACAGCCATGCCACTTGTGCTCATGTATAAGGGCGAGGTATTGGTTTCTAACGACATGACCCCTATTTCTCTTGGTGTCTCTTTTGTTTTGCAGGACTTTGGGGATGTGTTTCCAGAAGATGTACCCGCAGGCTTACCTCCATTGCGTGGTATAGAACATCAAGTGGACTTGATTCCTGGCGCCACACTTCCCAACCGTGCACCCTACAGGACTAATCCCGAAGAAACTAAGGAAATTCAGAAGCAAGTACACGCGTTGCTAGATAAAGGGTACATTCGTGTTTCTCCTAGCCCTTGTGCTGTTCCTGTTATTTTAGTTCCTAAGAAAGATGGTACATGGCGCATGTGTGTTGACTGTAGAGCGATTAATAACATCTCTATTCGATATCGTCATCCTATTGCACGCTTAGAGGATATGCTAGATGAATTGAGTGGTGCTGCTGTTTTCTCTAAAATTGACTTGCGTAGTGGTTATCATCAAATTAGGATGAAAGAAGGGGATGAATGGAAAACTGCTTTCAAAACTAAATTCGTCTTGTATGAGTGGTTAGTCATGCCGTTTGGCCTTACTAATGCACCTAGTACTTTCATGTGTTTGATGAATCATGTTTTGAGAGAGTTTATTGGTTGTTTTGTGGTTGTTTACTTTGATGATATACTCATATACAGCCACACCGAATCTGAACATTGCACTCATATTAGACAAGTTTTGCAAGTGTTATGTGATAATAAACTGTATGCTAATCTTGAGAAGTGTACATTTGCAAAAGATAAGGTCATATTCCTAGGATTTGTTGTTTCTAAGCATGGAGTAGAGGTAGATCAATCTAAAATTGAATCAATTCAGAATTGGCCTACTCCAATGAATGTAAGTCAAGTGCGTAGTTTCCATGGTCTCGCTGGTTTCTATAGGCGCTTTGTGAAAGATTTTAGCACCATTGCTGCACCATTAAATGATTTGACAAAGAAAGGTGTTCCTTTTGTATGGGGCGCGACCCAAGACATTGCATTTGATACATTGAAACGTGTGCTTACTTCTGCACCATTGCTTGCATTACCTGATTTTTCGAAGCAATTTGAAGTTGAATGTGATGCTAGTGGTATAGGCATAGGTGGCGTTTTGATGCAAGAGGGACGGCCTATAGCTTATTTTTCTGAGAAATTGACTGGTGCTCGTTTGAATTATTCAATCTATGATAAAGAATTATATGCACTTGTGAGAGTACTTGAAGTTTGGCAACATTATTTGTGGCCAAAGGAATTCATCATACATTCTGATCATGAAGCATTGAAATACTTGAAAGCTCAATCAAACTTGCATAGAAGATTAGCTAAATGGGTTGAGTTCATTGAGTCTTTTCCTTACATCATTAATTATAAGAAGGGAAAAGAGAATGTTGTTGCTGATGCTCTATCTAGGAAGAACATGCTATTAACCATTCTTGATGTAAAAATTCCTGGATTAGAAGCTATTTGTGCACTTTATGCAACTGACCATGATTTTGCTGAACCATATCGTTTATGTGCTCTTAGAAACGCATGGGATAAGTATCATATACATGATGGATATTTGTTTCGAGCTAACAAACTATGTATTCCAGAATCGTCGTTGCGTTTGTTCTTAGTGCAGGAATCACATGCTGGTGGTTTGATGGGTCACTTTGGGCGTGAGAAGACGTTGCTCATGCTTGCTGTTCATTTTTATTGGCCCAAGATGAGGCGTGATGTGTACAGATTTATGAGCAGATGCATTACTTGCCACAAGTCGAAATCCAAGCTGAAGCCTCATGGTTTGTATACACCTCTCTCTGCACCTACTACTCCATGGGAAGACATTAGTATGGATTTTGTGCTAGGTCTACCTAAAACTCAGAGAGGTCATGATTCTATATTTGTGGTAGTGGATAGGTTCTCTAAGATGGCTCATTTTATTGCCTGCCACAAAAGCGACGATGCGTCGCATGTTGCTAACCTGTTTTTCAGGGACATCGTGAGATTGCATGGAGTACCAAAGACGATTGTTTCTGACCGTGATGTGAAGTTCATGAGCTACTTTTGGAAGACCTTATGGGGGAAGCTAGGAACGAAGTTGCTGTTCAGTACTACATGTCACCCCAAACAGATGGTCAAACGGAGGTGGTTAATAGAACATTGTCACAGCTACTAAGGACCATGATTAAAAAGAATCTGCGGGAGTGGGAAGAGTGTTTGCCACATGTTGAGTTCGCTTACAACAGGGCTGTGCATTCAACTACTCAGCTTTGTCCTTTTGAGGTGGTGTATGGCTTCAAGCCATTAACGCCACTCGATATGTTGCCTTTGCCATTACATGAGAGAGTTGATATGGAGGCATCAAAACGTGTTGATTATGTGAATAAAATACATGAGAAGACTCGAGAGGCTATTGAGAAGAAAGCCAAGAACATTGCTGCTGCAAGGAATCAAGCAAGAAAAGAAGTGTTGTTCGAGCCTGGAGATATGGTTTGGGTGCATCTATGCAAGGACAGATTTCCACTACTTCGCAAGTCCAAGTTGAAGCCACGTGGTGCTGGTCCTTACAAAGTGCTAGCCAAAATTAATGATAATGCCTACTCAGTTGATATACCTATTGAGGAGTTTGGTGGTGCTAGCAACAGCTTCAACGTTGCTGACTTATCACCATATGCTGGAGAAGACCTTGGAGCGTCGAGGTCGACGCCTTTTGAAGGGGGGGGGGAGATGATGAGGACATCCATACTATTCCACTATCTCCTACTCCTATTCACAATGAAGATGTTGCTGCAAAGAACAAGTCCAATGAAATCAGGATTGGACCCATTACAAGAGCTCGTGCAAAGCTGATTGAGCAACAGGTGAATTCGCTCTTAATTGAACCTGATGTTTTACTTAATGAGAACTTTATACTACCTAAGTCTATGCATCTTTGTATGATCAGGTTTATTGATAACACAAGCGTTGCGCGAGGAGGAGGTGAGTTGCAGCAAGAAGGACAAGCGCTGATTTCCAATATCAACAAGTGCGCGAGGGAGGAGCGGGAGGCATGCGCACTAGGAGGCAATGAGGAAATCACGTATGAGCAAGAGAAAGAGATGGCACACCAAGAATTACATGTTTGAGGTGTTCCACGACGTTTGGACTGCGTGCCAATAAGGCCGAACCCATATATGTGTCGGTATGTATTAGTTTGAGTCGAACCGAGTCAGTTTGGGCCAAGTTATGGCTGTTTTTAGGCCCATTTAGAGGGGAGGACGCCCCAGCCCTCATATAAACCTCCGTAGCCATCACAAGTTAGGTTTTAGACCACGTTAAAATATTTTGGAGTTGTTTCTTTCATAGAACCTCTGGAATTACCCTGTGTTCGAATCTGCCAATTATAATTGAGTGTGATCTGTTGTTCCATTGGGAATTAGTAGATTGCATACTACCGTTCGTGGTCACGGCTGCGTGCGCAAGAGTGTGGTGTTGTGAATATCCTACAAGGTTCGAGAGTTGTTGCATTGGCATCAGGGATCGAGCGGGACAGATCATAGCTACGCACTAGTTATCTATCATCCACCATCACCATCGACAAGAGCTTGCTGAGAAGATCGGGCCACCCCATATCAACTTGGCATGACATGAAGGCTCACATGGGATCCCGGTTTGTCCCCGCGCACTACACGCGTGACCTCTTCAACAACCTTCAAGCTCTTCGTCAAGGGAAAAAGACCGTGGAAGAATACTTCAAAGAAATGGAACCCAACTTGATTCACGCCAACATTGATGAGCGCATGGAGCAAACAATGGCACGTTTCCTTATTGGCTTGAATCACCCAATCAAGCGCATCGCCAAGTTCCAAACCTACAACAACATGGTTGAGCTTGTGCACATCGCAACAAAGGCTGAACGTCAAGTGCAAGAGGATATCAAGTACAACAAGCCCAAGACGTACTTCACCTACAAGCAAGCTTCAACCGCTACACCAACAACTTTCAACGGTAGCTCCTCAAGTACCTCCAAGCCTTCCTTCAAGCCCACACTTCCTCAAGGAAAACTGCCCCCAAGTGGCAAGCAAGCAAAGAGTGATACACCTTTCAACGGTGAATGCTACAGTGTGGAGGTAAAGGACACAAGTCGACTGAATGTGGAAACAAGAAAGTCTTGTTCATCCATGACAATGGTGATGAAGAGTACTTGAGTGAAGATGAGTTTGATGCCCGTGTCAAGGAAGCAATGGCAAAGCAACGAGTGGAAGATGATCAAGAACTCCTCATGTGTGAGCATGACGCAAGTCCATCGCTTGTCGTCACAAGGATCTTGACCACTCAAGCACAAGAGCATGAAGACCAACGCTCCAACATCTTCCAAACACGAGCTGGCATCAACGGCAAATCTATCAAGGTGATCATTGACGGAGGGAGTTGTCACAACCTTGCTAGCACCGAGTTGTGTGAGAAGCTCAACCTCACCCTCCATCCACACAAGCACCCCTACCACGTGCAATGGCTAAGTGACCAAGGGTCCGTGAAGATCAAGCATACCGTATCGGTCTCCTTCGCCATTGGTTCTTACAAAGATATGGTGGAGTGTGATGTGGTTCCTATGACAGTTTGCCACATGCTTCTTGGTCGACCGTGGCAATTTGACAAGGCTGCTCAACATGATGGTCGCACCAATATATACACCTTCAAATGGCTCAACAAAACATGTGTTTTGCAACCAATGACTCCTAGCCAAATAATTGCGGACAATGCAAAGGCTTTAGCGAGGGCGCAAAGCACAACACCTACTTGTGAGAAGAGCGGTGAGAGAGAGAACCACCTCATAGTGAGTGAGAGCCACAAGCCAAATTTGAGTGGAAAAACTAAGAGTGTTCTCCTTGCCACCAAAAGTGAGATGAGAGATGTTCGGAACAACCCATCCATCTTGCACTATGTCCTCCTTTGCAAGGGACTAGCACAAGGAACTAATGAATTAACCAATGTTCCTCCATCTTTGATGAATGTTTTGCAGGAATTCAAGGATGTGTTCCCCGAAGAGCTTCCACATGGACTACCTCCTCTTCGCGGCATCGAACATCGAATTGACCTCGTCCCCGGTGCACCACTTCCCAACCACGCCGCTTACCGCATGAACCTGGAGGAGATGAAGGAGATCGAACGTCAAATCAACCAACTCGTCTCCAAAGGTTTGATCCAAGTTAGCACTAGTCCAAGTGCCGTACCCGTGATTCTTGTTCCAAAGACGGATGATACGTTACGGTTATGCATGGACTGCCATCTAATCAATGCTATCACCGTGTGTTATCGACATCCCATACCACGTCTCGATGACATGCTTGATGAGTGGTGTGGAGCCACTATTTTTTCGAAAATTGATCGTCGTAGTGGTTACCATCAAATACGCATGGCTGAAGGTGATGAGTGGAAAACCGCCTTCAAGACCAAACTTGGTCTCTATGAATGGTTGGTTACCCCCTTTGGTTTATCAAATGCCCCATCCACTTTCATGCGCCTTATGAATCACATCTTGCGTTCTCTCATTGGAAAAAGTGTTGTTGTTTATTTCGATGATATTCCTGTTTATAGCAAATCACTTGAGGACCATGTAACACATGTCAAGGAAGTTTTGCAAATCCTTCGACATGAAAAGCTTTATGCTAATCTTCCCAAGTGCACTTTTGCTAAAGACAAGTTGATTTTTCTTGGATTTGTCGTTTCTTCGAAGGGAATTGAAGTTGATGTTTCCAAGGTAAAGGACATACGAGATTGGCCCATACCAACAAATGTGAGTGAACTCCGAAGTTTTGATGGGTTGGCCGATTTCTATCGTTGCTTTGTGAAAGACTTTTCAACCATTGCTTGTCCCCTTAATGAATCGACCAAAAAGAATGTCACCTTCGTGTGGGGCAAAGCACAACAAAAAGCTTTTGATGAACTTAAAAAGAGGCTCATCGAAGCACCTCTTCTTTGCTTTACCGGATTTCACAAAAACTTTTGAGATAGAGTGTGATGCTAGTGGTATTGGCATTGGAGGAGTCCTTATGCAAAACGGACTTCCTATAGCCTAACATAGCGAGAAACTTGATGGTGCTCGCCTTAACTATCCGATTTATGACAAAGAGCTTTTTGCCTTAGTTCTTGTCCTTCAAGTTTGGCAACACTACCTTTGGCCCAAGGAATTTATCATACATTCCAACCACGAGTCATTGAAATATCTCAAAGGCCAAGCTAACTTGAGCAAGAGACACGCTAAGTGGGTTGAGTTCATGGAGTCTTTTCCGTACATTGTCAAGTATAAGAAGGGCAAAGATAATGTAGTTGCGGACGCATTGTCTAGCAAACATACAAGCCTTCTTACGAGACTTGAAATCAACGTGTTGGGTCTTGAGGAAATAAAATCTGTGTATGCTTCCGATCCGTTCTTTGAACCAATTTTCGAAAAGTGCTCCAATGACAAAGGAGTTGATGATTTCTATTTGCATAAGGGCTTTCTATTTAAACAAAACAAGCTATGCATCCCGAAGTCGTCGCTTCAACTTTTGCTCCTCCAAGAATCTCATGGTGGAGGCCTTATGGGTCACTTTGGTCGCGACAAGACATTGGACATGCTCTCCAATCACTACTTTTGGCCCAAGATGAAGCGTGACGTGGAGCGCTACGTTCAACGATGCATGAAATGTGTTCAAGCTAAGTCGGAAGCTAATCCCTATGGTCTTTATATGCCATTGCCTATTCCTCATACACCTTGGTCCGACATTAGCATGGATTTCCTGTTAGGATTGCCTAGATCTAAGCATGGTCATGATTGTATATTTGTTGTTGTGGATCGTTTTTCCAAAATGGCACACTTCATACCGTGCCATAAGACCAACGATGCTTCACATGTTGCAAATCTGTTTTTCAGGGAAATCGTCCGTCCACGGTGTGCCAAGGACAATCGTCTCCGACCGCGACGTCAAATTCATGAGCAACTTGTGGAAGACCCTCATGGCCAAGCTCGGCGTCAAGCTCCTCTTCTCATCCGCATCACATCCTCAAACTGATGGCCAAACCGAAGTTGTCAACCGAAGCCTCGGAACTCTCCTTCGTGTGCTGATCAAGAAAAACCTGAATGATTGGGAGGAATGCATTCCACACGCCGAGTTCGCCTACAATCCAGCCAATCACTCAACAAACAAGATGAGTCCATTCATGATCGTCTATGGTTTCGAGCCCCTCACCGCGCTCGACATCCTACCACTACCTCTCCTTTAGCGCACGAACATGGACGTCGAGAAGCGCGCACAAGCTATGAAGACGCTTCATGAAGAACAAGAGCTACTATCGAACAACAAGTCCTTCGCCAAGAAGGAGATGATATTTGAAGAAGGTGACCTTGTCTGGATACACCTATGCAAGGACCGCTTCCCCAAGGAACGTGACTCCAAGCTCAAGCCAAGAGGAGATGGTCCCTTCAAGGTCCTCAAAAGAATCAACAACAACGCCTACATCATCGACATACCGACCTCCAAGTACCTTGCAAGCAATACATTCAATATCAAGGATCTCTCACTCTACCATGGAGATGTTCAAGATGATATCCATGAAGAGTCGAGGACGACTCTTTCCCAAGGGGGGGAGCTGATGCAGCCTGTCCTACGGACGCTTCTACATCTACAACAACAAGTCCCCCAAGTGGACCCAGGACTCGTGCCCGAGCCAAACTCCTCCAAGCTAAGGTGAACTCGCTCCTCTCTTCGTGCCAATTTGATACCTCCTTGGATGGTGTGCTACTTCATACCACTACTATGTGCATCATCAGGTATGAGCCCCCGCCGCATCAACCCACGAGCCCTGAAGCGGCACCTGAGCAGAAGCTGCCAAAGCCGAAGTGTCTGGCATGACTCAGCCGGAGTGTCCGGCCTGCAAGAGCCCGAACCTGGCGCGGACATTCTGTGTGCCAGTTCGGACACTGCCCGGACACTGCCTGGAGTGTCCGGCCACCCCGGACTGTCCGACCCACTCGACCCAGAGTGTCCGGCCCAAGTGATGGGCCTGCGAGCCTAGCTGGGCCATATGGCCCATGTACCCCTCTACTTCACCTAGAACTCTACTTTAATGCCTGAATTACCCCTGAACTTGGGTTGGCCTATATATAGACCCCCACCTCCATTGTAAACCCTAGGCTTGATATTGGAATTATTGGAATTAGTGGAAACCCCTTTGTGGATCTATCTAATTCTTGCCTCATGCTCCTTGACTAAGGAGCACCAATATCCCCAAACCTCATTGGAGTTTGCATCGTGCCTCCGTGTTGTACAAGGCCTAGGCATCGGTGTCCCTTTGCCTAGACGTCAAGATCTCACCGAGTCTCCCATCTCGCCGTGCCGGTTCGAGAGAGTCCTCCGCCCGACGCCGATCCTAGGGATTGCACCGGACCGGTCACCGCCAGCGTGAGATATTGGTGTTTATCGTGGTTTTGCGTGTGTGTGTTCATCGCGTTCTTCGTGCGTGTGTTCGTCGTGTTCATCCTTTCCTCCTTCCCCCGCACTACATCCTCGATTTGAAAGGGAATCGTGAAAGATCAGGCCACCCTAGAGGTTTTCCCTAACAACAAGTCAATCCACAAGATAGGAATATATACAAGGAAACACACACGGTGGGATAAATGGGACTTGTGCGATGGAGAAAGTGAGCCAAGAACCAAATGTTTAGCTAGCGAAGACTATAAGCTCGTGTCGCACAAGTGCAAGGAGAGACGCTAGTTCGATTGCAATAAAATTGGTGGGCAACAAGATATGCACAATAAGTACCACCTATTTGATGTTCATCGATCTTGCGCTTCCTATTCTATGAGGCACTTGCTTCTTTCTTTTCTTTTTCTTCTTTTTCTTTTTCTATTTTTTCTCTTTTATTTTCTTTTTCACTTACCTCTTCCTTGTGCCAACAACTATACAAGATAACTATATGAGATAGCGCGCTCACCACTTTTGCTCGGAATTCTACAAGGTATCAAATGTGCATAGCCCAAGCAATCGTAGGAGGAACTATTCTCAATAGGTGTTTGTTGAACGTAAAGATAGTGTGGCTCACAAAGGGATGCAAGTGGGGAGAAGTCGCGGAATGTTTATACCTTTCTCCGCCGATCTTCACCCTTTATTGGTGGATTCCGCCTTGCTCACGGAATTTATATGGAGTATATAGCATGAACCACGGATATGATGATGTAGAGATCCTTCTCCTCTTCAAAACGAGATAAAGAACACCAAAATCCGAGTTCGTATGCAAAAGTTATGCTCAAAACCGTGAAGCAGATTTGTCTGTCAGCAGGTGGGGCGGAGACTCTGGTCTGGAGGTCCAGAGACTCCGGTCTAGATTGACTTACACCGGACTCCGGTCCGGTAGATTTCTGCAAGTCCAGAACACGAACGGGGCGCGATTTGGGCGGAAAAACTTGAACCAAAACACCAAATTGGCAGGGGAAATAAAGGAATTAGGCCATGGGAATGCAGAGGAAGGTAGATCAACAAGTTTAGCAAGTAATCCATGGATCAAAACCTACTAAAACGCACTCAAATCACAGATCGATCTAAAACTCGAATTGGGGCTGTTTTTGGTGGAATTTTCGAATTTATGGGGAAAAAGAACAAATCGAGGAGAAATCCGTGGCAACCAAAAGCTGCTGATACCAGATGTTATGGGGTAACCCCATGGGTAGCCCCATCTTCACGGATCTCGTGGTCAAATCGATGGGAAAGCGAGCGGAAAGGGAGAAGGTAGCGGAAGAGGATGCACACCTCGCGAAGAACATGATGAACACACGCAAAACTCACACGATACAAGGCCGATTGCTCTCACCGGTGGCCACCGGTCCGATAGAATCCTCGCAAGGAAAGATCGGTCAACGTGCTCCCTCGATCCCACACGGAGAGGGAAGAACACATTGGAGAGGGTCTTGACGTCTTGGCAAAGGGACACCGATGCCAAGGCCTTGTACAACGAGGGAGGCGCGATGGTGGAAACTCTCACAACTCACTCACAACTAATAAGATAGGAGATCTTACCGTTCCAAAGTGAATAGAGATGCTCTACCAGACGAAATCAAAGCCTGATGCACTTGATGTGATGAAGTGAATATCAAAGGTACATCGAACGATCACATGGCACACAAGTTATGTAAAGGTGGAGCTATAGGTATGGTATGCTATCTACACCGCAAACAAGTCTAGTGCTGAGCGTAAAAATACCCAAGAAACACACACAGTGGAGATAAATGTGGCAAGGCAACTTATGAAAATGAATATTGCAATGCACAAGAGAGACGCTAGTAATAGCTCAAGTAGAACAGGCACAAGATTGCTCAATCTACTAGTGCTATACACAACAAGGCCTCCAAAATTGCACACTTCTATATCTCTTTTTTTGTCAGACTTGTAGCTCTTTTTTTATACTGATTCTCTTTTTTTTTGATTTTTCAACTATATTACTCAATGCAAACGAGTACAACAACGTACAACAGAACTGGGCCGGATAGTCCGGTTGATATGCGCCGGAGACTCCGGTTGGGCCGGATAGTCCGGTGTGATTCGGCCGGATAGTCCGGTTTTGCCTGTCGAAATTTTTTGCACTTCAAAAACCTAATGAGCAGCCTGTCGGAGCAAAGCAACTAGTCTCGTGGGTACGTTCCTAGGCACAGATGCTATAGATAGGCTGTGTCTATGGTATGCAAACAAAAGTACGCTATGTGGACTCGGAAAAAACGCTAAAGACTTGCGAAAACGGTAACAGTGGGAACAACGGAAAACAAGATCAAATCCTAAACCTAGACACAAACGGAAACTAGACTCCTATGAGGAAAACTTGCAGATCGGATCTACGAGAAGATACAATCAGCAACTAAAACTCGAAAATGATGCAATCTAGTCGATGGAAAATCTTTTTGTAAGGATTTTTCTGTATAGGATGAAAAACATTCTCTAATCTATGGATGGATTTGTGGATGATTACCGAGGCAAAACTGGAAATCTGATACCAAGATGATATGGGGTGGCCCGATCTTCTCAGTAAGCGGATGGCGATGATGATGGTGGATGGTAGATAACTAGCCTGTAGCTATGAACTCTCCCGCTCAATCCCTGATGCCAATGCAACAGCTCTCAAACCTTGTAGGATATTCTCAACACCACGCTCTTGCGCACGCAGCCGTGACCACGAACGGTAGTATGCAATCTACTAATTCCCAATGGAACAACAGATCACACTCAATTATAGTTGGTAGATTCGAACACAGGGTAATTCCAGAGGTTCTATGAAACAAACAACTCCTTATCTTTGTGGTAGTGGATAGGTTCTCTAAGATGGCTCATTTATTGCCTACCACAAAAGCGACGATGCGTCGCATGTTGCTAACCTGTTTTTCAGGGACATCGTGAGATTACATGGCGTACCAAAGAAGATTGTTTCTGACCGTGATGTGAAGTTCATGAGCTACTTTTGGAAGACCTTATGTGATGAGGGCAAACCTCTAGGGTGGCCCGGTCTTCACGAATCTCGTGGTCAAATCGATGGGAAAGCGAGGGGAAAGGGAGAAGGTAGCGGAAGTGGACGCACACCTCGCGAAGAACACGATGAACACACGCAAAACACACACGATACAAGGCCGATTGCTCTCACCGGTGGCCACCGGTCCGATAGAATCCTCGCAAGGAAAGATCGGTCAACGTGCTCCCGTCAATCCCAAGCGGAGAGGGAAGAACACCTTGGAGAGGGTCTTGACGTCTTGGCAAAGGGACACCAATGCCAAGGCCCTGTACAACGAGGGATGCGCGATGCAAACTCCAACGAGGTGGTGACGATAGTCGATCCCCTTTGGTAGAAGGGATGAGGCAAAACTAGAGATTCCACAAAGGGGGGGTGTCTTTAGTCTATCATCTATGCCTAAGGGATACAATGAGGGGTGGGGGCTCTATTTATAGGCCAGCCACAAGTTCAGGGGTAGTTTGGGCATAAAACTAGGGTTTGGTGCGAAATAGAGGGGTACATGGGCCCAGCTGTTGGCTCACAGGCCCATCACTTGGGCCGGACAGTCCGGGTCGGCACAGCCGGACAGTCTGGGCTGACCGGACACTCCGGGTGGTGTCCAGGGAGTGTCCGATATGATCTTCTGAATGTCCACGCCAGGTCCGGGCTCGGGCAGGCCGGACACTCTGTCTGAATCGCGCCAGACACTCTGGTGGCGCCGGACACTCCGGCGGGATTCAGGCGGACACTCCGGTTCAGGCAGCTTCAGGACAGGTGCAGCTTCAGGGCTCGTGGGTCGACGATCTTGGGGACTCGGCGTTGTAGATGTAGTAGCGTCCGCAGGACGGGCTGCATCATTATGGGGGAAGCTAGGAATTTAGTACTACATGTCATCCCCAAACAGATGGTCAAGCAGAGGTGGTGAATCGCACATTGTCACAGCCGCTAAGGACTATGATAGAAAAGAATTTGCGGGAGTGGGAAGAGTGTTTGCCACATGTTGAGTTTGCTTACAACAGGGTTGTGCATTCAACTACTCAGCTTTGTCCTTTTTAGGTGGTGTATGGTTTCAAGCCATTGACACCACTTGATATGTTTCCTCTGCCATTACATGAGAGAGTTGATATGGAGGTATCAAAACGTGCTGATTATGTGAAGAAAATACATGAGAAGACTCGAGAGGCTATTGAGAAGAAAGGCAAGAACATTGTTGCTGCAAGGAATAAGCAAGGAAAGAAGTGTTGTTCGAGCCTGGAGATATGGTTTGGGTGCATCTACGCAAGGATAGGTTTCCACTACTTCGAAAGTCCAAATTGAAGCCACGTGGTGCTGGTCCTTACAAGGTGTTAGCCAAGATTAATGATAACGCCTACTCGGTTGATATACCTATTGAGGAGTTTGGTGGAGTTAGCAACAACTTCAACGTTGCTGATTTGTCACCATATGCTGGAGAAGACCTTGGAGCGTCGAGGTCGACGCCTTTTGAAGGGGGGGAGATGATGAGGACATCCCTACAATCACACCTACCCCAATGAGATTAGAATTGGACTACTGAAGGGGGAGATGATGAGAACTACTGAAGATGCTACAACTGTTGCAAGAAAGGATCAGTCCAATGAGATTAGAATTGGACCTATTACAAGAGCTCGTGCTAAGCTACTGGAACAACAGGTGAATTTACTCCTAAACGAATCTGGAATTTTGATTGATGAGAACTTAATACTTCCTAAGTCTATGCATTTATGTATGATCAGGTTCGTTTGAGAAACAAGCATGGTGCGAGGAGGAGAAGGGCTACAAGAGAAGCCCAACATGATGATCGCCCAAGGATGCGCCAGGGAGGAGCAGGAGGAAGGCGCAAGAAAAGATCATCAAGACGGAGGCAAAAAGATCTGCCACGACCAGAGTGTCCGGCCAGTTCCACCCAGACTGTCCGGCCTAGTCGAGAGGCAAACTGGCGTGGACATTCTGTCTGTCAGTTCGGACACTACCCGGACACCACTCGGAAACTTCAAAGTTTTCGGCCAGACCGGACTGTCCGGCACACTTCACCCGGAGTGTCCGGCCTGACCGGACTGCCCGGCTGATTTCGACCGGAGTGTCCGCCCGCTGACCGAATCTGGTCCGTGTCGGTTTGTATCAGTTTGAGTCGTTTGCGTTTAGTTTCGGTTTCTGGCCGCCCCAGCCGCCCTTATAAGCTTTGGGACGACCCCTAGTTAGGGTGGAGACCACGTTAAAATATTTTGGAGTTGTTTCTTTCATAGAACCTTTGGAATTACCCTCTGTTCGAATCTACCAACTATAATTGAGTGTGATCTGTTGTTCCATTGGGAATTAGTAGATTGCATACTACCGTTCGTGGTCACGGCTGTGTGCGCAAGAGCGTGGTGTTGTGAATATCCTACAAGGTTCAAGAGCTGTTGCATTGGCATCAGGGATTGAGCGGGAGAGTTCATAGCTACAGGCTAGTTATCTATCATCCACCATCATCATCGCCATCCGCTTACTGAGAAGATCGGGCCACCCCATATCAGAAAATCTGCTGGAGGATGGAAAACGAGCACGTGACTTCGCTTCTTCTGCCAACTGGGATTCGGCCTCTCTAGCATGGTGCAATAGCTCATTCATGGTCTCATACTTATGATGACGAACTATCCTCTTAATTGGCAACTTCAGAATGTTTAGAATCGATGCATGGTCATCTCAATGGACTCACGCATTCTAGCACGCTGCATAAGCAGCTCCATCTCCATGTAGTACTCATCAACTGTCATTGTGCCTTGCTTCAATTGCGTCAATTTATCAAAAACTGATCGCAAGTAGTTGGTTGGTACAAAACGAGCCTTCATGATTTGCTTCATCTCGCGCCAATCCATCACAGGAAGTTCATTGTCCTCCCTCCTATGTTGCACAAGAGCATCCCGCCAACGCAAATCATAACCATCAAATTCAGGTGCTGCAAGGTTCACCTTCTTATCTTCTAGATAGTCAAATAAGCGCCAGAGTTTCTCAATCTTCAACTCCCATGTGAGGTAATCTTCAGGATCAATGGAACCATCGAACCTAGGGATTGAGAATTTTGGCTTGCCCAAACCATCGTCAGCAGGTTGGTTGAACACACGCTGAGCACGCCCAATAGGGGCAAGCCCACGGCCATGAGAAGGAGCATGGACAGGGGAATAGCACGTCCCCTGCCAACATGTGGAGCAGCATCCACAGCGCTACCCTCATCGAAATCATCAAAGACATCATCAATGTTGAGGATCTTCCCTTCTATGTAAGGCGGCTATCAAACCCTCAATGGAACGCTGCAAAGTGGTGACATTGACACTGAGCGTAGCCACTTGCGTTTGGATAGTATCAACCGTTCCAACATGCTGCTCCAATCTCATATTCACATCCTGGATATTCTTGTCAATGGCATCTGTCGTGTTAGTAAACACACGTGTCAAGTGGGACTTCAAAGCCTCATATTCACGCCAATTAACAAGCTCCTCATCCTTCTTTTTCTGCAACACAACATCATCATCACTAGAAGACAAGATTAGTAGGTTAGTGCAAAAATCAAAATCTGTATGGTGGAAACTCTCACAGCTGACTCACAACTAATAAGAAAGGAGATCTTACCGTTCCAAAGTGAATAGAGGTGCTCTACCAAACGAAATCAAAACTGATGCACTTGATGTGATGATGTGAATATCAAAGGTATAGAAAATGATCGCAGGACACACAGGTTATTTATAGTGGAGCTATAGGTATGGTATCCTATCTACACCGCAAACAGGTTCATTATCTGTGCAAACCAACCATTGGAAAGAACAACTGTTCAATATGTTGGATGCCATACACATATCATCAAAAGCCAAAATCATGGGGGTATGAGTATCACAAGCGGAAGCAAACAAACCATATGGAAGAGCAAGTGGTCCTTATGTTTGTTGCGACAACGATACGAGAGACTTGGAAGCTCTCATGACAATACATGCTCAAAATGGCATTATGGTTGCACACAAAACATCGGAAAGACAAATTGTTCAACATTTTTGTGGCAACACACAATGCATCAATATCCAATAGCAACGAAATATGATTGTCACAAGGTGAAAGAATACTGATGAGGACATCCCTACAGTTACACCTACCCCAATTGATAATGAAGATGTTCCAAATGAAAAGTGATATGGGGTGGCCCGATCTTCTCAGCAAGCTCTTGTCGATGGTGATGGTGGATGATAGATAACTAGTGCGTAGCTATGATCTCTCCCGCTCGATCCCTGATGCCAATGCAACAGCTCTCGAACCTTCTAGGATATTCACAACACCACACTCTTGCGCACGCAGCCGTGACCACGAACGGTAGTCTGCAATCTACTAATTCCCAATGGAACAACAGATCACACTCAATTATAGTTGGTAGATTCGAACACAGGGTAATTCCAGAGGTTCTATGAAAGAAACAACTCCAAAATATTTTAACGTGGTCTTCAACCTAACTTGTGACGGCTACGGAGGTTTATATGAGGGCTGGGGCGTCCTCCCCTCTAAATGGGCCTAAAAACAGCCATAACTTGGCCCAAACTGACTCGGTTCGACTCAAACTGATACATACCGACCCATATATGGGTTCGGCCTTATTGGCACGCAGTCCAAACATCGTGGAACACCTCAAATATGTAATTCTTGGTGCGCCATCTCTCTCTCTTGGTCATACTGATTTCCTCATTGCGTCCTAGTGCGCGTGCCTCCCGCTCCTCCCTCGCGCACTTGTTGATATTGGAAATCAGCGCTTGTCCTTCTTGCTGCAACTCTACTCCTCCTCGCGCAATGCTTGTGTTATCAATAAACTTGATCATACAAAGATGCATAGACTTAGGTAGTATAAAGTTCTCATTAAGTAAAACATCAGGTTCAATTAGGAATGAATTCACCTGATAGTCATTATTGATTTGACTCAGTATTTCCTTCCAAATCAGGCAGTCAGAATCATCATAATCCCTGTAGATATCCTCATCATCCTCCCTTTCTTCATGAAAAGCCGTCCTCGGCTTTAGGTAAGCTGAAAGTGGGAGAAACAAAAAGAACAACGTGTACGCAAAGTATATGTATATATAACATGTTGTATTATTGTTGTTCACATGAAAAGTATGTCCAGTATACATCAAGCAACTTAAATTGCAGGTATAAGTGAAGTACAAAGAATCATGATCATGGTAAAAAACAACTAAATAGATAGTCATGTTCTTCAATATTAAATTCAATTTCTCAAAGAAGATCTATGATCAAATTTGTGAACAAGATCAAACCAATTCAATATGTCTGAAAACCAAATTGAATCATGCCATGGTTCAACTGCGCTACTCTGATTATTATGAACATGATCATGCTGTCCAGTATGTAAAATGCAACTCAATTTGCAAATATAAGTGAAGTATAAAGCATTAGCACAACTAGACAACGAATTTTGGGATAAACACAATGAATATGAAAACTGGGGTTCTATTCTAGCAAGATTACAACGATCCAACATAGGTAAAATTACTTGTGTTGGCTGCATTATATCAACTAGACCTGACTTTAGTTTCATATTATCACAAATTTTAGCATATATCTCACAACACAAAATCGTCGACACACAACATGTATGGCTGAAAACAGCATGTTTCAGTTCAGCGATTCGATCACAAGTAATGCATATGTGATCCAAAAGAAAATTTTCATGCATGCTATATTCACCAATCAGATTGAAAGTGAAACAAGGAGAATATGTGCTAGAATTCAGAAATGAAATTTCAGAAATCTTATCCATAGCACAACTCATACTCATAGGTTCATTTAGCATGATGGAATACACAATATCAGCAGGTGGTATTCGAGCAAGTATTTCCTTATGTGTTATCAGTACCACATGATCAAAATTTGAATTTGGTAAACTATCACATGGTGCTGAAACAGAAGTGCAAGGCAAATCACAAGGAGGCTTCAGTAAAGGAATAGACGCACAATATGTCGCACATGTTGGCTAAAGCTCCAAATCAGTACCAATGTCATTAACAAACTTCTCAGCTATAGTAGGTACTACGACATCCTCCTCAAGTAACAATACCAGATCGTGGGATGCAGGTTGTAAAATAGGCGGCTCCCTTTCTTCAAAAGCAACCTGCATAGCACAAGAAACAATACCAGGAGTAGAGATGATTACATTAGTAGAAATATCCTCACATGTATTAGCATCTACTGCACTGATGTTTTCTTTTTCTCTCATACTCTTAGAATGGATGCTCTCAACCTCACGTTTAGTGGAATCACGCAGCTCACTTTTGATAACACTCTCACTCAGCTTGGCTATGTGGCTCTCATTCTCACATGGGTTGTAATGCACACCGTGTTCAAGATGACAAATAATAGAATTGTCACCATTCATCATGACCTTGTACTTAGCAGACAAACTGAACTCTTTTGTCCTCTCCTTGCGAAGAAGATGATACTCATGAAATTTGTCAGCTGAAATCCTGAGCATAACACGCCTCTTCATGTTCCATTTGAAAGAAATCCTTCCAACAACAGGACATATTTGAGCGTCAAACCTTCTGCTCCAAGGTTCTCCCAATAGTATGTGACAAGAATCAGTGGTATAGGAGATACATCACAGCACACAATCTCAGTATGTTCTTGAAAAGTCATAGGAACATCAGCGGTGTGTGAAATCAGCAATGTGCCATATGATGAATGCAAGAGATATGGCACCGCACGGGCACATGTGGGTAGTTGCAACTTTTGTACAACTTCAAGGCTGATCAAATTAATAGTAGAGTTACTATCAATGGTAATGGAAGCACATCGCTCACCAATCATCACACTATGGTGGAAAAGACCATCACCATCAAAAATACCGCGTTCTTCCTTCCAAAAAGTTCCACTACAACGCCAATTGTCGATGAATTTGTAACTATACGTCTCCACATTATTTGTAACATCACATGCCTCCATTTTCTGCATCACATCAACACTACTAGAAGACATGATTAGTACATTAGTGCACAAATCAAAATCAGTATGGTGGAAACTCTCACAACTCACTCACAACTAATAAGAAAGGAGATCCTACCGTTCCAAAGTGAATAGAGATGATCTACCAAACGAAATAAAAAACTGATGCACTGATGTGATGAAGTGAATATCAAAGGTATAGAGAACGATCACAGGGCACACAGGGTATTTATGGTGGAGCTGTAGGTATGGTATCCTAACTACACCGCAAAGAAGTCCTAGTGCTGATCGTATGACAAAGACCCACGGAAACACACACGATGGAGATAAATGGGGCAATTGCAACTATGAAAATGAGCTCAAAAAAATAAGGTATGTCGGAGGAATGCTCGTGTTACAATGAACAAGGAGAGACGCTAGCAATGTCTCAACGAAACGGGCACAAGATTGCTAACGGAGCAGCCCGCAGAGCACTAAGCACGCTAGTCTCGTAGGATAGTTTTAGACACCAAGAAAGGCTTACTAAGGCTCACAAGGATAGGTACGCTATGTGGACTCAGTAAAAAAAAAACAAAAAAGAAAATTTTCTGACCTGAGAATTGGTCTCTGCCACGGCAGAAAAACGGGCTAAAATCCTGCCGCGGCAGGATGGCGGCAGAAATTTTTTTTGTTTTTTTCCTCGTACTAGCACAGACTGGTCTGTGATAAGGCGAAGGTCCGATTTTTTTTTGGACTTTTTTTTCGGATTTTTTTTTCACGCTGGAGCACAGACCTGTCTGCGGTCAGGCGTGAGGCAGCGAGCCGAAATTATTTTTTTATTACTCGCCAAGTAGTACACAACTAGGACTCTTTACTTGGATCGGATCTGACTTGATGGTGGCGGAAAAAGATGGTGGAAAACAACTAGAACAACTAGAAAACAAATCTACAAAGAACAGATCTAGATCTAATCTAATAGAGGAACGCGACCAGCAACTATTACTCGAATACGATGTAATCTAGGCTATGGCAACTCTTTTTGTGGGGCTTTTTCTGTATAGGATGAAAAACACTCTCTAATCTATGGATGGATTGTGGATTGCTTACCGACGCAACGAGGAAATCTGATACCAAGATGATATTGCTCACCGAGTAAACCCAGCGCTCTGATACCAAGATGATATGGGGTGACCCGATCTTCTCAGCAAACTCTTGTCGATGGTGATGGTGGATGATAGATAACTAGTGCGTAGCTATGATCTCTCTCGCTCGATCCCTGATGCCAATGCAACAGCTCTCGAACCTTGTAGGATATTCACAACACCACACTCTTGCGCACGCAGCCGTGACCACGAACCGTAGTCTGCAATCTACTAATTCCCAATGGAACAACAGATCACACTCAATTATAGTTGGTAGATTCGAACACAGGGTAATTCCAGAGGTTCTATGAAAGAATTGTTTTCCAAAATATTTTAACGTGGTCTTCAGCCTAACTTGTGACGGCTACGGAGGTTTATATGAGGGCTGGGGCGTCCTCCCCTCTAAACGGACCGAAAAACAGCCATAACTTGGCCCAAACTGACTCGGTTCGACTCAAACTGATACATACCGACCCATATATGGGTTCAGCCTTATTGGCACGCAGTCCAAACGTCGTGGAACACCTCAAACATGTAATTCTTGGTGCGCCATCTCTCTCTCTTGCTCATACGTGATTTCCTCATTGCGTCCTAGTGCACCTGCCTCCCGCTCCTCCCTCGCGCACTTGTTGATATTGGAAATCAGCGCTTGTCCTTCTTGTTGCAACTCTCCTCCTTCTCGCGCAATGCTTGTGTTATCAATAAACCTGATCATACAAAGATGCATAGACTTAGGTAGTATAAAGTTCTCATTAAGTAAAACATCAAGTTCAATTAGGAATGAATTCACCTGATAGTCATTATTGATTTGACTCAGTATTTCCTTCCAGTTCAGGCAGTCAGAATCATCATAATCCATGTAGATATCCTCATCAGACTCCTCCAATGCCAATATCACTAGCATCACACTCTATCTCAAAAGTTTTTGTGAAATCCGGTAACAAGAAGAGGTGCTTCGGTGAGCCTCTTTTTAAGTTCGTCAAAAGCTTTTTGTTGTGCCTTGCCCCACACGAAGGTGACATTCTTTTTGGTCAATTCATTGAGCGGATAAGCAATGGTCCAAAAGTCTTTCACAAAGCGACGATAGAAACCGGCCAACCCATGAAAACTTCGGAGTTCACTCACATTTGTTGGGATGGGCCAATCTTGTATGTCTTTTACCTTGGAAACATCAACTTCAATTCCCTTCGAAGAAACAACAAATCCAAGAAAAATCAATTTGTCTTTAGCAAAAGTGCACTTGGGAAGATTATCATAAAGCTTTTCATGTCGAAGGATTTGCAAAAGTACCTTGACATGTGTTATATGGTCCTCAAGTGATTTGCTATAAACAAGATGATGTAGCCTGTCCTACGGACGCTTCCACATCTACACCAACAAGTCCCCCAAGTGGACTCATGACTCGTGCCCGAGCAAAACTCCTCCAAGCTAAGGTGAACTCGCTCCTCTCGTCGTGCCGATTTGATTCCTCCTTGGATGGCATGCTACTTCATACCACTACTTTGTGCATCATCAGGTACTCGCCCTCGCCGCGTCGACCCACGAGCCCTGAAGCTGCACTTGTCCTGAAGCTGCTAGAGCCGGAGTGTCCGGCGCAACCGGAGTGTCCGTGACACTCAGCCGGAGTGTCCAGCCTACCCCAGCCCCGTCTGGACTCGGACATTCTGTGTGCCAGTTCGGACACTACCCGGACACTGCCCGGAGTGTCCGGCCACCCCGGACTGTCCGGCCACCCCGGACTGTCCGGTCATTCTGACCCGGACTGTCCGACCCAAGTGATGGGCATGCGAGGCTAGCTGGGCCCTATGGCCCATGTAACCCTCTACTTCACCCAAAACTCTACTTTAATGCCTGAATTACCCCTTAACTTGTGGTTGGCCTATATATAGACCCCCACCACCATTGTCAACCCTAGGCATGATATTGGAATTAGTGGAAACCCCTTTGTGGATCTATCTAATTTTTGCCTCATGCTCCTTGACTAAGGAGCACCAATATCCCCAAACCTCGTTGGAGTTCGCATCGTGCCTCCGCGTTGTACAAGGCCTAGGCATCGGTGTCCCTTTGCCTAGACGTCAAGATCTCACAGAGTCTCCCATCTCGCCGTGCCGGTTCGAGAGAGAGTCCTCCGCCCGACGGCGATCCTAGGGATTACGCCGGACCGGTCACCGCCGGCGTGAGCTATTGGTGTTTCTCGTGGTTTTGCGTGTGTGTGTTCATCACGTTCTTCGTGCGTGTGTTCGTCGTGTTCATCCTTCTCTCCTTCCCCCGCACTCCACCCTCGATTTGAAAGGGAATCGTGAAAGATCGGGCCACCCTAGAGGTTTGCCCTCAACATATTGGTATCAAGAGCTTCATTGCTCACGATTTCCCCCACAAATTTTTCTTCTATCCACCAAAAAATTCGAAAATCCCCAAAAAACAGCCCATATTTTCCTTTGGATCGATCTGTTGATTTGGAGTGTTATTTGTGGTTTTGATCCCACCAAAGCTTGTCTAAGGAGTTGGTGTAGCTTTATCCTGCGTTTTCCCAGCCTGATTTGGCCAGTTTTTTGCGGATTTGAGGCCCGAAGGCGAGGATTTCTGCTCAAGAACACGAGCAGGAAACCCGCGCCGGAGTGTCCAGCTCTTACTGACCGGAGTGTCCGGCCGAACCAGACCGGAGTGTCCGGCTAGACCGAAGTATCCAGCCCAGACAGACCGGAGTGTCCGGCTGTAACGCCAGTTTTGACAGGTTTGCCAATTTTTTCGCATTGGCTAATCTCCTTTGTTTGCTCGTGTCCCGTGTGCGTGTCAGCAACTACCAGCAAGCTTCCGCATCATCAACTTCCACGCTCATCGACACCACGGACCACGAACATCATCCCACACCACCGACACCAAGTTCATCATCAAAGAAGGTATAACTTACGTCACCTTGTTGACCCCCATCTTCCTTTGTGTGTACCTATCCCATGAGAGTGGCTCATCTTGTGTTTGCTTGAGCATTGTGCATTTGTCCTTGGATAGTGAGAGTGCAAGAGCAATATCAAGTGTGACTAGGTAGCATCAAGGGAGAGCAAAAAAAAGGAAAAAGATACAAAGAAAAAGCAAAAGAAAAATAGTCTCCCCTTGCAAAAGAGAGTTTCAAAGCTTCTAAGCAAGAGAGAAAGAAGAGCGCCCAAGGCAAGTGCACAAATCCGTTGCTCACTTTTCCTCTTTGCAAACGAGCCACGATCTCTCCTTGCATTGGCACGACAACGAGCTTAGTCTTTGTTAGGACATTTAGTTTGCTCATTTTCATAGTCATGTCAATCCGAACTTTCTCCACGTGTGTGTACATAGTCATAGGTTCCCGTCACCCTTTTGAGTTGTTAACCTTCGCCTTTGACTTGAGTTTTGTTGGATTTTACCCACTTTTGACTATCCCTTTTCTTTTGGTTGGTTCTTTGGCTTTCCACAACCCTAACCTACCACCAACAAGCTTTTGAGAGTTAGTTCTTTCTTTAGTGTGAGTTTTCTTTGCATTTCCACTTTGCATGCTTATAGCTCTCACTTGTGGTTTCTAGTTTGGTGCAATCCCCAAGGTGAGGTACAAGGCTAACACTACCATACTCCACTTCCATATACATTACTTGTGTGTCTTGCATGATGGATAGGTACGGTGAGACGATCCAACCACCTCCCCAAGAAGAAGATCAAGGACCGTACATGACGCGTGCAAGTCACTTCATTGTTTGACAAGAGTTCCGTGAACTTTGCCAAGCCCTTGAGACGCGACAAGATGAACAATTTGGCGAGACGCAAGCCGAGTTCAAGAACATCGACAACCGCTTCGACGGCCTCGAACGACAAATGCATGCAATGCATCACAACTTTGGCCACCAAAATGAAGCGCTCCAACGCTCCGTCGCCGAAACAACTGACAATCTTCGACACCTCATCGACATGGAAAGACCACGTTCACGCGCATCAAGCCCTTCAAGTTCTTCGCATCGTCATGCACCTCTTCCACAAGATCTACATCAAAGTGCTCAAAGACGCAATAAGGCCCCCGTGGTCGAAGAGGGAACCTCTTCGAACTATGTACCTTCCCCACGGCATGCCGCAACGTCAAGCTATGATGGTGACCTCTCTTCAAGGCCACGAGCAAGGCAAGAAGCACACTGTCATCATGCAAGGGCACTAGTGATCCAACAAGAGCAACCACAAGAGGAACCGCAAGTCTACCACCATCGACCACGACACATACTTGATACAACAAGTGAGGACTCCAATTTGGAGAATCAAGCTCATCATCGACGTGAAGCTCTCCAAGATCCTCCTCCTCGTCATCAACGTCATGAACGTCAACAACGACACCATGGTCATCACGAGGCGCCTCCTCCACTTCAACAAAACTTGGAGCGTTAAGTGATACAAGTTGAGCGCACCCACCACGTCAAGAGGCTCATGACCATGTTCTTCGCCGTGAGGCCTATGTGCCTAACCAACATCACAAACCGAGGAACGAGCCTCCCCTTTGTCGTCAACCGCGTCAAGAGGCTCCACACCCTCACCACCATGAGGCCCAAGCGCCTCAACCACGTCAACAACCGCGCCAAGAGCAAGAGCAAGCTCCTCAACTACAATATCAAGAGCAAACTCCACAACAAGTGATATGGGGTGGCCCGATCTTCTTAGTAAGCGGATGGGCGATGATGATGGTGGTTGATAGATAACTAGTGCGTAGCTATGATCTCTCCCGCTCGATCCTTGATGCCAGCGCAACAGATCTCGAACCTTGTAGGATATTCACAACACCACACTCTTACGCACGCAGCCGTGACCACGAACGGTAGTATGCAATCTACTAATTCCCAATGGAACAACAGATCACACTCAATTATAGTTGGTAGATTCGAACACAGGGTAATTCCAGAGGTTCTATGAAAGAATTGTTTTCCAAAATATTTTAACGTGGTCTTCAGCCTAACTTGTGATGGCTACGGAGGTTTATATGAGGGCTGGGGCGTTCTCCCCTCTAAACGGGCCTAAAAACAGCCATAACTTGGCCCAAACTGACTCGGTTCGACTCAAACTGATACATACCGACCCATATATGGGTTCGGCCTTATTGGCACGCAGTCCAAACATCGTGGAACACCTCAAACATGTAATTCTTGGTGCGCCATCTCTCTCTCCTGCTCATACGTGATTTCCTTATTGCCTCCTAGTGTGCATGCCTCCCGCTCCTCCCTCGCGCACTTGTTGATATTGGAAATCAGCGCTTGTCCTTCTTGCTGCAACTCTCCTTGATATGGGCATGAAGGAGGACGTGAAGCCTAATTTCAGGAGTCCACCAAGCTAGGTGATGCGGGCGCATCCCATTGATGATTGGCACGCCATGACGACCTACGATATGTAATGATAAGTCTAAGGTTGTGTCAAATATTTTGCTATGTTATTGAGTCCAAGTCCATGTTAGGTTCGAGTCCGTTTGTGTGTTCGGTTTGGGTCTATCCAACCGACTAGTTGTAGGCCTCCTATATAAAGGAGCGAGACACCTAGGGTTTAGGGGAGTTCAGTTGTTTAGTCTAAAAACTATATTGTGCTCCACCGTGTATCATCCCTCCGGGGACGGCGATACCGTTTATCAGATTATTATTGCTCCAAAGGTTCTTGTGTGCATCAAGGATTATCAAGCTGTGGTTTGAGGCATGGTGATCTTCATCACGTTACTTGCTGGATCCGTTCCTCTTCTTCAGGTGACGTTCATCGCGTTATTGGGAGATCATCTATCTGGTTGATTCGCTGTGAAAGATCGGGACAAAACTATAGGATCATTGGCTTCATCCGTATCACTCCTCCTCCTCGCGCAACACTTGCGTTATCAATAAACCTGATCATACAAAGATGCATAGACTTAGGTAGTATAAAGTTCTCATTAAGTAAAACATCAGGTTCAATTAGGAATGAATTCACCTGATAGTCATTATTGATTTGACTCAATATTTCCTTCCAGTTCAGGCAGTCAGAATCATCATAATCCCTGTATATATCCTCATCATCCTCCCTTTCTTCATGAAAAGCCGTCCTCGGCTTTAGGTAAGCTGAAAGTGGGAGATACAAAAAGAACACCGTGTACGCAAAGTATATGTATATATAACATGTTGTATTATTGTTGTTCACAGGAAAAGTATGTCCAGTATACATCAAGCAACTTAAATTGCAGGTATAAGTGAAGTACAAAGAATCATGATCATGGTGAAAAACAACTAAATAGATAGTCATGTTCTTCAATATTAAATTCAGTTTTCTCAAAGAAGATCTATGATCAAATTTGTGAACAAGATCAAACCAATTCAATATGTCTGAAAACCAAATTGAATCATGCCATGCTTCAACTGCGCTACTCTGCTTATTATGAACATGATGATGTTGTCCAGTATGTAAAATGCAACTCAATTTGCAAATACAAATGAAGTATAGCATTAGCACAACTAGGCAATGAATTTCGGGACAAACACAACGAATATGAAAACTTGGGTTCTATTCTAGCAAGATTACAATGATCCAACATAGGTAAAATTACTTGTGTTGGCTGCATTATATCAACTTGATCTGACTTTAGTTTCATATTATCATAAATTTTAGCATATATCCCACAACACAAAGTCGTCGACACACAACATGTATGGCTGAAAACAGCATGTTTCAGTTCAGCGATTCGATCACAAGTAATGCATATGTGATCCAAAAGAAAATTTTCATGCATGCTATATTCACCAATCAGATTGAAAGTGAAACAAGGAGAATATGTGCTAGAATTCAGAAATGAAATTTCAGAAATCTTATCCATAGCACAACTCATACTCATAGGTTCATTTAGCAGGATGGAATACACAATATCAGCAGGTGGTATTCGAGCAAGTATTTCCTTATGTGTTATCAGTACCACATGATCAAAATTTGAATTTGGTAAACTATCACATGGTGCTGAAACAGTAGTGCAAGGCAAATCACAAGGAGGCTTCAGTAAAGGAATAGACTCACAATATGTCGCACATGTTGGCTAAAGCTCCAAATCGGTACCAATGTCATTAACAATCTTCTCAGCTGTAGTAGGTACTATGACATCCTCCTCAACTAACAATACCAGATCGTGTGATGCAGGTTGTAAAATAGGCGGCTCCCTTTCTTCAAAAGCAACCTGCACATCACAAGATACAACACTAGGAGTAGACATGATTACGTTAGTAGACAACTCACATTTCTCATTAGTGTCCACTCTCAAAATTTCTGGAAGAGGCCATTTGCAGTTGTTCAAAAACATAGAACGTAGAAATTGCTTGAAATCTTCCCAAAGGATTCTTTTACCCATGACACCATACACAATCCTTGCGTCCTTCCACCAACGAGCTACCTCTTCATCCACACGTCGGTGAGCAAGAATGTATTCTATATTGCCATTAAACTTGCTATCGAAAGTACGACATCTCGCAAAACCAAATCCCATATCAATTTCCCAAATCTGATATTCTGCGGGTGTGGCGGAACTTTCCAATCGCCACTTGATTGTAGTTGGATCATATGCCATGCCAACCACAGTAGCTAAATAGTCATGATAAACATCATCTGATTTCTGCATCACATCAACACTAGTAGAAGTCATGATTAGTACATTAGTGCAAAAACACAAAACTGTTTTGGTGGCACACTCACAACTCACTCAAAAACTGACAAGAAAGCAGATCTTACCGTTCCAAAGTGAATAGTGATGCTTACCAATTCGAAATCAAGGACTGATGCACTGATGTGATGAAGTGAATACCAAAGGTATAGAGAACAATCGCAGGGCACACAAGTTTTTTATGGTGGAGCTGTATGTATGGTATCCTAACTACACCGCAAACGAGTCTTAGTGCTGATCGTATGACAAAGACCCACGGAAACACACATGGTGGAGATAAATGGGGCAATTGCAACTATGAAAATGAGCTCAATAAAGTGAGGTATGTCGGAGGAACGCTCGTGTTGCAATGCACAAGGAGAGACGCTAGCAATGTCTCAACGAAACGGGCACAAGATTGCTAAACTGAGCAGCCTGCAGAGCACTAAGCACGCTAGTCTCGTAGGATAGTTTTAGACACAAAGAAAGGCTTACTAAGGCTCACAAGGATAGGTATGCTATGTGCACTCAGTAAAAAAAATAAACAAAAAAAGAAAAAAATTTGACCTGAGAATTGGTCTCTACCACGGCAGAAAAACGGCTTAAAATCCTGCTGCGGCAGGATGGCGGCAGAATTTTTTTTCTCGTACTAGCACAAACTGGTCCGATTTTTTTTCGGATTTTTTTTTGCTTTCACGCTGGAGCACAGACGCGTCTGCGGTTAGGCGTGAGGCAGCGAGCCGAATTTTTTTTTCGCTTCACGTGAAGGCTCACATACACCAAGTCAGCTACGATCTGGATTTTTTTTCTTTTTACTTCAGCGTGAAGCAAACTCACGTACAAGTCTAGATCCGATCGGTTTGTGTTTTTTTCTCCTTCTTTCAAACGGATCTACAACCTTAGACTAAAAGAAAATAGATCTAATAGATCTAAGACTCAAGAACACGACGAACAGTCTAGAAATAGTCTAGAGACTCCGACAACGGATCAAAAACTTGACAAAAAACTACGACTCAGATTTAGAAGAAAGGCTACACAAAAGGATTACCATCAGCAACTAGAACTCACGAACAGTGTTATCTAGGCTATGGCAATGAACTATGAACCCTAATATTTTTGTGTGGCTTTTTCTGTATAGGACAAAAACAACTAATCTATGGATGGATTTGTGGATGCTTACCGAGGCAACACTGGAAATCTGATACCAAGATGATATGGAGTGGCCCGATCTTCTCAGTAAGCGGATGGCGATGATGGTGGTGGTTGATAGATAACTAGTGCGTAGCTATGATCTCTCCCGCTCGATCCCTGATGCCAGCACAACAGATCTCGAACCTTTTAGGATATTCACAACACCACACTCTTGCGCACGCAGCCGTGACCACGAACAGTAGTATGCAATCTACTAATTCCTAATGGAACAACAGATCACACTCAATTATAGTTGGTAGATTCGAACACAGGGTAATTCCAGAGGTTCTATGAAAGAAACAACTCCAAAATATTTTAACATGGTCTAAACCCTAACTTGTGACGGCTACGGAGGTTTATATGAGGGCTGGGGCGTCCTCCCCTCTAAACGGGCCTAAAAACAGCCATAACTTGGCCCAAACTGACTCGGTTCGACTCAAACTGATACATACCGATCCATATATGGGTTCGGCCTTATTGGCACGCAGTCCAAACGTCGTGGAACACCTCAAACATGTAATTCTTGGTGCGCCATCTCTCTCTCTTGCTCATACATGATTTCCGCATTGCCTCCTAGTGCGCATGCCTCCCGCTCCTCCCTCGCGCACTTGTTGATATTGGAAATCAGCGCTTGTCCTTCTTGCTGCAACTCTCCTCCTCTTCGCGCAACGCTTGTGTTATCAATAAACCTGATCATACAAAAATGCATAGACTTAGTAGTATAAAGTTCTCATTAAGTAAAACAACAAGTTCAATTAGGAATGAATTCACCTAATAGTCATTATTGATTTGACTCAATATTTCCTTCCAGTTCAGGCAGTCAGAATCATCATAATCCCTGTATATATCCTCATCAACAAGGACGCGAGAACCAAGTTCCACCTCCCCAACTACAAGATCATCAACAAGGTCACCAAGCTCGTCGCAATGACCACAACGATGAAGAAACTTTTGGCAAGCTCAAGTTCACAATGCCCAAGTTCACCGGATCCAATGACCCCAAAGAATACCTCTCGTGGGCACTCAAAGTCGACAAGATCTTCCGCATGCACAACTATAGCAACGAGAAGATGGTCGATATGGCTTCGCTTGAGTTTGATGATTACGCCAACCTTTGGTAGGAACAAGTTCAAATGGCTCGTGATGCAAGACAAGAGCCGCCAATCACAACTTGGCATGACATGAAGGCTCACATGAGATCCCAGTTTGTCCCCGCACACTACACGCGTGACCTCTTCAACAACCTTCAAGCGCTTCATCAAGGGACAAAGACCGTGGAAGAGTACTTCAAGGAAATGGAACTCAACTTGATTCGCGCCAACATTGATGAGCGCACAGAGCAAACAATGGCACGTTTCCATATTGGCTTGAATCACCCAATCAAGCGCATCGTCGAGTTCCAAACATACAACACCATGGTTGAGCTTGTGCACATCGCATCAAATGTTGAACGTCAAGTGCAAGAGGATATCAAGTACAACAAGCCCAAGACGTGCTTCACCTACAAGCAAGCTTCAAACGCTACACCAACAACTTTCAATGGAAGCTCCTCGACTACCTCCAAGCCTTCCTTCAATCCCACACTTCCTCAAGGAAAACTGCCCCCAAGTGGCAAGCAAGCAAAAAGTGATACACCTTTCAACGGTGAATGCTACGAGTGTGGAGGTAAAGGACACAAGTCGGACGAATGTGGAAACAAGAAAGTCTTGTTCATCCATGACAATGGTGATGAAGAGTACTTGAGTGAAGATGAGTTTGATGCCCGCGTCATGGAAGCAATGGCAAGACAACGAGTGGAAGATGATCAAGAACTCCTCATGTGTGAGCATGACACAAGTCCATCGCTTGTCATCACAAGGATCTTGACCACTCAAGCACAAGAGCATGAAGACCAACGCTCCAATATCTTCCAAACACGAGCCGGCATCAATGACAAATCTATGAAGGTGATCATTGACGGAGGGAGTTGCCACAACCTTGCTAGCACCGAGTTGTGTGAGAAGCTCAACCTCACCCTCCATCCACACATGCACCCCTTCCACGTGCAATGGCTAAGTGACCAAGGGTCCGTGAAGATCAAGCATACTGTATCGGTCTCCTTCGCCATTGGTCCTTACGAAGTTACGGTGGAGTGTCATGTGGTCCCTATGACAGTTTGCCACATGCTTCTTGGTCGACCATGGCAATTTGACAAGGCTGCTCAACATGATGGTCGCACCAACGTATACACCTTCAAATGGCTCAACAAAACATGTGTTTTGCAACCGATGACTCCTAGCCAAATAATTACGGACAATGCAAAGGCTTTAGCGAGGGTGCAACGCACAACACCTACTTGTGAGAAGAGCGGTGAGAGAGAGAACCACCTCAAAGTGAGTGAGAGCCACAAGCCAAACTCGAGTGGAAAAACTAAGAGTGTTCTTCTTGCCACCAAAAGTGAGATGAGAGATGTTCGGAACAACCCATCCATCTTGCACTATGTCCTCCTTTGCAAAAGACTAGCGCAAGGAACTAACGAATTAACCAATGTTCCTTCATCTTTGATGAGTGTTTTGCAGGAATTCAAGGATGTGTTCCCCGAAGAGCTTCCACATGGACTACCTCCTCTTCGCGGCATTGAACATCGCATTGACCTCATCCCCGGTGCACCACTTCCCAACCGCGCCGCTTACTGCACAAACCCGGAGGAGACAAAGGAGATCGAACGTCAAATCAACCAACTCGTCTCCAAAGGTTTGATCCAAGTTAGCACTAGTCCAAGTGCCGTACCTGTGATTCTTGTTCCAAAGACGGATGATACGTTACAGTTATGCATGGACTGCCGTCCAATCAATGTTATCACCGTGCGTTATCGACATCCCATACCACGTCTCGATGACATGCTTGATGAGTTGTGTGGAGCCACTATTTTTTCGAAAATTGATCTTCATAGTGGTTACCATCAAATACGCATGGCTGAAGTCGATGAGTGGAAAACCGCCTTCAAGACCAAACTTGGTCTCTATGAATGGTTGGTTATGCCCTTTGGTTTATCAAATGCCCCATCCACCTTCATGCGCCTTATGAATCACATCTTGCGTTCTCTCATTGGGAAAAGTGTTGTTGTCTATTTCGATGATATTCTTGTTTATAGCAAATCAGTTGAGGACCATATAACACATGTCAAGGAAGTTCTGCAAATCCTTCGACATGAAAAGCTTTATGTTAATCTTCCAAAGTGATTTTTTGTTAAAGACAAGTTGATTTTTCATGGATTTGTCGTTTCTTCGAAGGGAATTGAAGTTGATGTTTCCAAGGTAAAGGACATACGAGATTGGCCCATCCCAACAAATGTGAGTGAACTCCGATGTTTTCATGGGTTGGCCGGTTTCTATCGTCGCTTTGTGAAAGACTTCTCCACTATTGCGTTCCTCTCAACGAGTTGACGAAAAAGAATGATGAGGGCAAACCTCTAGGGTGGCCCGATCTTCACAGATCTCGTGGTCAAATCGATGGGAAAACGGGGGGAAAGGGAGATGGTAGTGGAAGCAGACGCACACCTCGCGAAGAACACGATGAACACACGCAGAACACACACGATACAAGGCCGATTGCTCTCATCGGTGGCCACCGGTGCGATAGAATCCTCGCAAGGAAAGATCGGTCAACGTGCTCCCTCGATCCCATGCGGAGAGGGAAGAACACCTTGGAGAGGGTCTTGACGTCTTGGCAAAGGGACACCGATGCCAAGGCCTTGTACAACGAGGGAGACGCGATGCAAACTCCAACGAGGTGGTGACGATAGTCGTTCCCCTTTGGTAGAAGGGGATGAGGCAAAACTAGAGATTCCACAAAGGGGTGTTTTCTGTAGTCTATCATCTATGCCTAAGGGATACAATGAGGGGTGCGGGCTCTATTTATAGGCCAGCCACAAGTTCAGGGGTAGTTTGGGCGTAAAACTAGGGTTTGGTGCGAGTCCGGGGTGGTACATGGGCCAAGGGCCCAGCTATTGGCTCGCAGGCCCATCACTTGGGCCGGACACTCCAGGTCAAGTGGGCCGAACAGTCCGGGGTGGCCGGACACTCCGGGTAGTGTCCGGGTAGAGTCCGATGTAGCACATAGAATGTTCGTGCCAAGACAGGGCTGGGGTAGGCCGGACACTTCGGCTGAGTCGCGCCGGACAGTCCGGTTGCGCCGGACAGTCCGGTTGCGCCGGACACTCTGGCTGGTTCCGGGCGGACTCTCCGGGGCGATGACGGCGGAGACTCCAGTTCTAGAGCTTGCTGCTCCTTGTCCATCTTCTCTTCCAAGCCTTCGTCTTGTTGTGCTTGGTGCTCCAGGCTTCCTCCCATGCCTCCGTACTTGTTGGTGTGAACCTATCATTGATATGGGACGGAATATGAAGTAGTATACAATTCAAGAGGGTAGGAAGTGGGTTCGCATAGAGATTCACCTTTGGAGTCCATGGCGACTTGGCATAAGTTGGAGACCATGATGTAATGACCGAAGGTCGGGCTACATCATCTCCCCTCCCTTCAAAAAGAGTCTTCCTCGACTCTACATGCTCATACAAAGTAGAAGATGTCGAGAGACCTTCTTGATCCTGGGGTTCACCATATAGTTGTCCTCGGGAAGATTGAATTGACAACACCTCAATGTTCCTTGACCCTTAATGAAGCCTACAAAGCTCACCACAAAAGCGAAGCAACACTCAAAGCATAGCCAATTCATGAAGATTATATTATGAGTCCTCAGGTAGAGTGAAGTCACCTTAGGGTGTAGAGATGGCTCGTTGAAGGCCAGCCATAGGTGACTCTCTACGGTTCGTCTTGTCAACTCTTGGTCCATAGAGGTTGACGCGTAAGCAAATGTACCTTCACACAACAAAGACCAAGCAACATATGTTTGTGTGTGATAGAGGAGCATGTCATTTGTGGCATGCCCGTTCTAGTTCACAACACTATTACCACAACTCAAGTATCGCAAACGAAATTACATTGTGCTACTCCTTATCTTTATTTACAAACTATAACAGATCACAAATTCAATGATTCTAGGAGTATTTAGGAGTGGTATACACTGCTATACTGTGCACTACTATTGGAAAATTATAATCTGAGAAATATAGCTGTGCAATGCTATACAATGCTGTACTGCTATGCTTATGCTACATCATCATCAGAACCATGTTGAACCATCATTAGTACAAGAACGTATTTATGCTATATTGGCAAACATATTTATAGCATTGAATATTGACAACATAACAAAACGATAAAAAAATGGAACTGCACGCTAGAGTATGAACTCAATGTACTGGAGTACAGTATACCTGAGTAGAGTACTACAATTGCTGAACTTTTATTCATCTCATTTAAGCAAGAAATATTGACAATTTCACATCTCGCATGATTGACTACTGCTAGCTCAAGAATATACCAGGGGAACAAATGGTACCTGAAACAATAACACACATAGTTTCAGCTAAAAGATGAAAATTTGCAAATTAATCTAGGATCACACACTTAGCCTGAACCAACAACACACTTAGTTTCAGTTCCCTTTTAGAGTAGCAGTAGCAGTTACTACTGCACATACAGTAGCCAACAAAAAATCTTACTAACCGATTACTCTAGAATTTGAGTCGACAAAATAAGTTATAAAAGGAGTATTCATTGCTACAACCATGCATAGCAAAATACAGTCTCTTGCAACATTTCTTTACTATTGTTGCACATCCAATTATTGTTGCACAACCTATTGATCCTAGCAAAAATTATTAACACACGATAAATAGGTAATCCAATAAGAAACAAGAAAGCACTTAAAAATGGATCATAAGTGTGAGATCAAGCAACATGACAGTTCACCTAAAAGGCATAAACTCGTATACCTTTCTGAGATGTACAGAAGGCCACAAGGTAGACTCGAGTGGTGCTCGGACTTGTTCATCGATACAACTCTGTGCCGTGCTAGTAGGACACGATGCAGACCCAGGAGACCGCCAAACCACACCATCCACTCCTTAGGTAGTGGCAGTGTCATCAGCGCCGGCAAGTTGTGCAACGCTTCCTCCAACTCAATCTCTCTCCCACAGATTCCTGTAGAGACCATTTTCCTACCGTCAATCACATGCACAAGCTACGCATTTGAAGTGAAATTGCAAGTACTCTAATGGCAGATCATGCATACGAAATTACTAATAGTAGTTGCAATGTAAAAGGCAATGCTTCTCTGGAGTAAATCTTCTCTATGCTTCGGTACAAGTCAATAGATGATCAAAATGGCAGCATTCAGGGAAAGAGCCCAAGCCTATACATGACTAGCTTAGTATACATGACTGAATTTCTAGCAGTGCATGTTTCAAGAATTCCAAACAAGCAACATCAAGTAATGCATAGGTGCTTCCAATTCTAACATACCAAGATTGTCACTGTAGGGACGAAACTATAACTCGTACTACACATCTGATTCCATAGCAGAAATTTGAATAAAGGGGGATTAGGAGAGGAGATGGAACTGCGCCATGTAGAAGTATGGGGCATCGAGATCCGGCGGATGCTGGGCGGGACAACCACCAGAGAATGGGTTGGTGATCTTATGCAGGTGAAAGAAGTAGCGGCCACGGCAGATGCACAGCGTGTGCGTCCGGTTCCGGCACTTGCTGAAGCTCCCTGTGTCCTTCGTCTGCGCGCCAGCAACACAAAACAACACGGGTATCCGTGGCCCGTACACGTGCTCCATCGCCATGACTGTTGATGCGGAGGGAAGGTGGTGCTAGCGCTGGCGATCTAGGTTTTTCGGCATGGAGGTGTTCGGCTGGTGGAGCAGGCCGATGGAATGTGGAGAAAGAGGGGGCGCGGACGGGGGTGCTGAGCGGTGGGGCGGGGGCTAGGGAGAAGGAGGCGACATCGGGGCAGGGGGTTGGCCGCGATGAGCGGAAGGGAGAGAGAAGACGATAGGCTGGCGGCGGAAGGGAAGGGAGAGAGAGCAGAAGATATTTAGGGTTTGCAAGGTGCGGCGGGGACTTAACAAAATTTTGTCTCCCGACGCGCCCTCTTTACCTTTTGTGAATTTGGTTTCCCGGCGATTCCTTGTGGTGTGACACGGTTCTCGTGGGAGCGACATTTCCAACGTTGGATGGTGGTTACAGACGGCTGAGATATGCTTTGTAGGGTGATCCGTGGCTACTCTGGTTCTGTCTTCTAATTGGCTAGCTCTATTTTGACTTAAAAAATCAGGCGTTTTGTAAAGCGACCACAAATAAAAGTTTTAAAATGGACCACCCTATTTTTCAAAAATACTAGACCATGTTACATGTCCAGTGCCCCAACGGGAGTATCTTAAACCTTTCCGTGCAACTCTCGTGAAAAAGACAATTTTTTGCCGAATCGGTAGCAAGTGGGTTAGATTTGAACTAGAGGTACATGATCTAATGCTCATAATTTTTTGCAAAAATATTTTTTAGATTCACAATATGTTGTTTCATCATAGATCCGATGCAAGTTTAGCGAGGCTTATCCCCTATCTAAGAACCTTCATGCCCGTTGTTTTGACCATAGTTTTAAATGGGCATAAGAAATTTAAAAACGGTCCGAACAATGTAAATCCTTCGCGTGGTGTCATATTATGTGACATAGTTTTAAAGGAATATACCAAACTTGGTATATTGATTGCATCTCGAAAAAACCTTCACAGAAATGACCTATCATGTTCGAGGTTTCATGGCTTTTAGGCCAAACGACCAAAATTATAGCCAAAATCACGGCATATTTTGCGATAATATGCCCATATTATGCACACATGTGCACCTTGGGATGGAGAACAATGTTGCAGAAGGAAGTTTTTCTTTTCGTCGCATGGAAAAGCCATTTTCTATTTTTCGAGTGCCAAAACGGGGCGTTTTGTTAAGCAACTACCAAGTGAAAGTTTCAAAATGGTGCCACCCTATTTTTCAAAAATACTAGATCATGTTAAATGGCTAATGTCCCAACTAGGGTATTTAAAACATTTCTGTGCACCCCTGGCAAAAAAGACAAATTCCTGCCGAATCGGTAGGAAGTGGGTCCGATTTGAACTACATGTACATTATCTAATGCTCATGATTTTTTGAAAAAATCATTTTTAGACTCACAATATGCTATTTTATCAGAGATCCGATGCAAGTTTAGCGAGGCTCATCCGCTAGCTAAGAACCTTCATGCCCGCCGTTTTGACCATAGTTTGAAACGGGCATAAAAAATTCAAAAATGGTCCAAACAAGGTGAATCCTTCGTGTGGTGTCATATTATGTGATATAGTTGTAATAAAAAATACCAAACTTGGTATATTATAGATATCTCAAAAAAACCTTCTCAGAAATGACCTATCATGTTCGAGGTTTCGTGGCTTTCAGGTCAAAAGACCAATGTTATGGCCTGAATCATGGCATAGTTTGTGATAATGTGCCCGTATTGGGCACACACATGTATCTTGGGATGGCTAACAATGTTGTAGGAGGAAGTTTTCCTTTTCGCCACACAGAAAAACCAGTTTCTATTTTTCGAGTGTAAAAAACGGGGCGTTTTGTTAAGCAACTACCAAGTGAAAATTTCAAAATGGTACCACCCTATTTTTCAAAAATACTAGATCATGTTAAATGGCCAATGTCCCAACTAGGGTATTTAAAACATTTCTGTCCACGCCCGGCAAAAAAGACAAATTCCTACCGAATTAGTAGGAAGTGGGTCCGATTTGAACTACAGTTACATTATCTAATGCTCATGATTTTTTGCAAAAATAATTTTTAGACTCACAATATGCTATTTTATCAAAGATCCGATGCAAGTTTAGCGAGGCTCATCCCCTAGCTAAGAACCTTCATGCCCGCCGTTTTGACCATAGTTTGAAACGGGCATAAAAAATTCAAAAATGGTCCAAACAAGGTGAATCCTTCGTGTGGTGTCATATTATGTGATATAGTTTCAAGGGAAAATACCAAACTTGGTATATTATAGATTTCTCAAAAAAACCTTCTCAGAAATGACATATCATGTTCGAAGTTTCGTGGCTTTCAGGTCAAAAGACCAATGTTATGGCCGGAATCGTGGCATAGTGTGTGCTAATGTGCCCATATTGGGCACACATGTGTATATTGGGATGGCAAACAATGTTGTAGGAGGAAGTTTTCCTTTTCGTCGCACAGAAAAGCCAGTTTCTATTTTTCGAGTGCCAAAAACGGGGCGTTTTGTTAAGCCACTACCAAGTGAAAGTTTTAAAATGGTACCACCCTATTTTAAAAAATACTAGATCATGTTAAATGGACAATGTCCCAACTAGGGTATCTAAAACATTTATGTCCACCCCTGGCAAAAAAGACAAATTCCTGCTAAATCGGTAGGTAGTGGGTCCGATTTGAACTACAGGTACATTATCTAATGCTCATGATTTTTTGCAAAAATAATTTTTAGACTCACAATATGCTATTTTATCTGATGCAAGTTTAGGGAGGCTCATCCCCTAGCTAAGATCCTTCATGCCCGCCATTTTGACCATAGTTTGAAACGGGCATAAAAAATTCAAAAATGGTCTAAACAAGGTGAATGCTTCGCGTGGCATCATATTATGTGTTATAGTTGCAAGAAAAAGTACCAAACTTGGTATATTGTACATATCTCAAAAAAACTTCTCAGAAATGAACTATCATGTTCGAGGTTTCATGGCTTTCAGGTCAAAATACCAATGTTATGGCCTGAATCGCGGAATAGTTTGTGATAATGTGTCCGTATTGTGCACACATGTGTATCTTGGGATGACGAACAATATTGTAGGAGGAAGTTTTCCTTTTCGCCGCATAGAAAAGCCATTTTCTATTTTCCGAGTGTCAAAAACGGGGTGTTTTATGAAGCAACCACCAAATGAAAGTTTCAAAATGGTACCACCCCATTTAAAAAAAATACTAGACCATGTTATATGGCCAATGTCCCAACGGAGGTATCTCAAACCTTTCCGTCCACCCTTGGCGAAAAAGACAAATTACTGCCGAATCGGTAGGAAGTGGGTCTGATTTGAACTACGAATACATGATAGTTTGCTCATGATTTATGGATAAAACCATTTTAGGTTCACAATATGCTATTTTACCATAGATCCGCGGGAAGTTTTGCAGGACAAATCCCTAGACGAGGACGGTCACCCCCTCCGTTTTGACCATGTTTTGATAGATTCGCTTTATTTTGTGAAGCAAGTACTAAAATTATGGTGCGGAATGGCACTACTATAATTTACACTCAAACTAAACAACATTTGATTGCCAATTGATTTTGGGATCATCTTGATCCTAAGTCATATGCAAAATTGACAGTGAAATTACATCTCTATAATTTCTAAAACAGAAATTGAGCTCTCTCTATTTATGTGGGCTCAAACTTATAAAATCCCACGAATTCAACTAAAAAGCTAACTTATAATGGCTTATGGGCCGGCCTAGCCGGTGGAGAAATATCAGCAAAATGAGGCTCGTGCCTCCACTAAAAAGAGGCTCAGACCTGCACGCACCGAGGCCCAGGCCCAGGAATCGAGCCACACACTAAATAGCACACGCATAGATAGTTTGACACGAAGCTTGTCTCAGCCCGATGGTTTGGTGGTTGCTTTGCAAGCAAGAGATGAGGTCGCGGGTTCAAGCGCCAATGGCGCTTCTTTTTGTAGTATTATTCTAGTGCGAGTTTGGCTGCTGGCGGGGTGTATTATATAGGCGCGAGTTCGGCTACCGGCATGTCCTGTCTATTAGTTTGTCTGTCTGTATGCTAGGTGGGTCCCACATGTCAATTTATGGTCCAGGTTAGCATGGTCAACCAGTTAACATGTCGGTCCCATATGTTAGTAGTATATTATGCGGACATGTAAGCGAGAAGGACACATGTACCCGACACATATGCGGACACGTTAGCAAAAGTTAACACCTAGAAACGACACGTAGACGAAATTGTTGATGTGGCCGCTCGGTCATTTTAAGGCATCGCGAATCAGCTGTCATGACCATTTAAATTAGTCGTAGTCTGCCAACTAAAAGGCTCTAAACCAACCCCATCCATCTATGACCATTTCGTGTTAGGACACTACGATCTTTTTGATAAAATTGGTCATTATTTTTCAAGCTGTGGATCCTCCCAAATTCCCTACGACCAACTGGTTCAGAATGGTCATAGATCTATGACCAAAAAATCCATAGTCGTTAAGAAAAGGTCACTAGTCACCAGATTTCTTGTAGTGCGCCTCCATTGGTGAAGGGAAAATCCCATGCTCACCATCCTCAACCATCTCGCCTCCAAAGATGAATGCCTTAAGTTGGGCATCATCACTCTCATCGCCATCCGAGGTATCATATCTCACCTCCATGGTTGTACCGCAATGCTTGTCATCATCCAAGGCTTTGCACCATGTCTTGAAGGCGTCAACTTCATGAGAGGTCATCTTGACGGATTCATCCAACTTGGCGAAGTAGCGATCCAAAGTGTCCTTCTCATTTGTTGACGATCTTGTAGCTTGTGTAGGGGGCTTCCTTGACGAAGGTTTGTCGATGAAGTTCTTGGTGTTGGAAGCTTCATGGTGTTGGTGACGACGCGTTTTCTTGGTCGCCTTCTTTGTCCGTGAGGTAGCACCAACGTCATATGAGGTCTTCTCTCTTGAGGGTTTTGAAGCTTGAGTAGTGGTCTTCCTCGAAGGAGAAGTGGTCTCGATGATGTTCTTGTAGTTGGGCACCTCATGTCGAACTTGTTTTGTCGATTTAGCTTGATGGTAGCTTGCTTCCTTGTTCTCATGGCAGAGAGGAATTGTACGCCGTCTTGAGCTTGTATAGCACATAGCATGGATGCTCTTGAGTTTTTGTTGGTGGCAACGCACTTGTCTTGGCTCATGTGTATTGGCGCTTGTGGAGTTGTTACGTCTTATTGAGCTTGATGGATATCTTGATGGACAACCCTCGGGGTATAGAGTTCCTCTTGATGGAGGTGACTTGAAGAGCTTGTCGTTGTTGTCCTCTTGGAGATGTGCCTCCGCTTGCATGGTGTAGAAGTTCTCGGTCTCCAAGTTGTGGAAGAAGTCAGCAAAGCTCGTGCAGATGTTGCCATCATAGTCGATGAAGTGCTCTATGTCCTCTATGAATGAGAAGTCAAAGTCCTCATGGTGGTCCATGTGCTCCATGCTTGGGGAGTCATTGTCGGTGTAGTACTCCAAGTCCTCCAAGCATGCAGATGGTATGGGTCTCCTTGTGGATTTACCCTTGGAGTGGCCCGATCTTCATAGATTCGAGGGGATTTGCCGGAGGAAGCGAAGAACACGATGAACACGCAAGGGGAAATCGATACAAATGCACACCACACCTGATACAATTCCGGTTTGCTCTCGTTGTCCTGAACCACCAACCCAATAGAATCTCAAGGGAGAGACCAAAGGTAGAATCCCATGAGAGAAATTGGCTAGCTCTTGATAGAATCACACATAGGGAGAGAGTAGCAACCAAGTAGAATCCCAAAGGGGAGAGACCTTGCAATACTAGAATCCGTATGTGGGAGAGACCATGAACTAGAAGAGCGCCTTGACGACTTCAATTAAGAAGGCCTTGTACAACTCATAGATAAACTATAGAGAGGGGGATCCCATCCAGGGTTAGGCACATTCCTCAATTAATCATCCATTCCATTCTCGGGTTCTAAGGAGGGGGTGGGGGCACTTATATAGGCCAGCCATGAGCTAGGGGTAGTTTAGGCATAAACAAGGAGTTTTGGGCGTTACATGGGCCAGGCCCATCTTAAGGCTCACAGGCCTGTGTCAATCAGGCGGCGACTCCGGTGTGGGCCAGAGACTCCGGTCCATCTCCGGAGTGGGTCATAGACTGTCCCACGTGCTGGTCTAGGGGCTGGTCCGGAGGTTGTCCGGAGACTCCGGGGTTCACGGTCCAGAGACTCCGGTGTGGCAGACCGGAGACTCCGGTCTGCTTCTAGCAGCTTCTTGCGTATTCTCTTCCAGGCTTCATGCTTGTGGGTCTTGGCTCCTTGTGCATCCTTGTTTCCTCCTCTTGGCGTCATGGCCATGGCCCTAGTCATACAATGGGAATTCATGTCAAGTAGGATCCCATTCACATGATAACCGAAGAAAGGCAAGAGATGGAAGGAGTTCACCTTGATTGGCATGGCTGGCGTAGCATGATGTGGACCAATGGTAGTTTCCATGTGTTGGGCTACATCACAATGGATTTGTGCACTTTCCTTGGGCGCTCTTCTTTCTCTCTTGCTTACAAGCTTTGGGACTCTCTTTTGCAACGGGAGACTATTTTTCTTTTGCTTTTTCTTTGTATCTTTTTCTTTCTTTTGTATATATTTTTTGCTCTCCCTTGATGCTACGTAGTCACACTATATATTGCTCTTGCACTCTCACTATCCAACGACAAATACACAATGCCCAAGCAAACACAAGATGAGCCACTCTCATGGGATAGGTACACACAAAGGAAGATAGGGGTTAACAAGGTGACGCAAGTTATACCTTCGTTGGTGATGATGAACTTGGCGCTGGTGGTGCGGGACGATGTTCATGGGCCATGGTGTCAAGGAGCACGGGAGTTGTCCATGCGGAAGCTTGTTGTTAGTTAACGACATGCACACTAGCACAAACAAACAAGAGGAAATTAGCCAAAGCAAGATTAGAGGCAAAACTGTCAAAATCAGGCGTCAGGGCCGGAGACTCCGGGGTTTCAGGCCAGAAACTCCGGTGCAGGCCGAAGACTCCAGTGTGGGTAGGCCGGAGACTCCGGTGTTTAGGCCGGAGACTCTGGTCTGGAGTCAGATCGCGAACTGCTCGTGTTCTTGAGCGGAAATCTTCGCCTTGGGGCCTCAAATCCGCGAAAAATTGGCCAAATTGGGCTAGGAAAACGCAGGATAAAGCTAGAGCAACTCCTAAGACAAGGTTTGGTCGGATCAAAACCACAAATAACACTCCAAATCAAGAGATCGATCCAAAGGCAAATTTGGGGCTCTTTTTTGGGGATTTTCGAATTTTTGGTGGATAGAAGAAAAATTTGTGGGGGAAATCGTGAGCAACGAAGCTCTTGATACCAATATGTTGAGGGCAAACCTCTAGGGTGGCCCGATCTTGCACGATTCCCTTTCAAATCGAGGATGGAGTGCGGGGAGAGGTGGGAAGGATGAACACGACGAACGCACACACGAAGAATGCGATGAACACACACACACAAAACCACGATACACACCAATAGCTCACGCCGGCGGTAACCGGTCCGACGCAATCCCTAGGATTAGCGTCGGGCGGAGGACTCTCTCTCGAACCGGCACGGTGATATGGGAGACTCGGTGAGGTCTTGATGTCTAGGCAAATGGATTCCAATGCCTAGGCCTTGTACAACGCGGAGGCACGATGCAAACTCCAACGAGGTTTGGTGATATTGGTGCTCTTTGGTCAAGGAGCATGAGGCAAGAACTAGATAGATCCACAAGGGGTTCCACTAATTCCAATATCATGCCTAGTGTTTACAATAGAGGTGGGGGCTATATATAGGCCAGCCACTTAAACATGGGTACTTAAGGAATAAAAGACAAGTTTTGGACGGACTAAGGGGTACATGGGCCGAAGGCCCAAAGCTCTTTTCATGCCTGGTGTCGGTCGGACCGGAGACTCTGGTGTGCAGGCCGGAGACTCCGGTATAGGTCGGAGAATCCGGTGTAGCCTCCGGACCAGCCTCCGAATGGGGCTTCAGATTGTCCCAGGGCCCGGTGCAGGGGGTCAGACCAGAGAGTGGGCCGGAGTCTCTGGGGTCTTCAGATCGGAGACTTTGGTAGGCCGGAGACTTTGGTGTGCGCAGACCGGAGACTCCGGTCACTCCGGTCTGAGCAGCTCCAGCAGCTTCTGCTTCATGCTCTGCTCCTTGTTCTCCATCCATGGGTGCTTGGGGGTGTGTCGAGGCTTCGTTCCTGATGATGCATAGAGTAGTTGCATGAAGTAGCACACCATCGAAGGATGTATCAAATTGGCATGAGGAGAGGAGCAAGTTCACCTTATCTTGTAGGAGTTTAGCTCGGGCACGAGTCATGGGTCCACTTGGGGGACTTGTTGGTGTAGATGTAGGAGCATCCGTAATACAGGCTGCATCATTATGCCAAGTCGTCATGGACTCCAAAGGTGACTCCGTTCCTCTATGCAAGCCCAATTCCTACCCTATTGAATGGCATGCTACTTCATACTCCCTCACATATTCATGATAGTTTCAAACCGACGAGTACGGAGGCAAGGGAGGAAGCCCTGAGCAAGAAGCCCGACAAGATGGAGGATTGGAAGAGGAGACGGAAGAGGCAGAGCCAAACCGGCGTACCATCCGGCGCAACCGGATCCACCGCTGTAATTCTCGGTGCCAGCTCCAGCAGATCGGACCCTGTTCCCACCGAACTGGCGACCGCCGGACCAGACCGGCGCCCACTGATGACCCACAAGTATAGGGGGTGTATCGCAGTATTTTCGATAAGTAAGAGTGTCGAACCCAACGAGGAGTAGAAGGTGCTGGCTAGTGGTATGGATCAGGAATTCTCTGCAAATACTTAGCAAATGGATTTTTAGGGGTTTTTGATATAGCAAGTAAACAAAGTACGAGTAAATAAAAGACAGTAGGAATAAATGCAGCAAGTGGCCCAATCCTTTATGCAGCAAAGGACAAGCCGGTTGTATTTCTACAGATGACCAAACGTTCTCGAGGACACATGGGAAGACTGTCAAGTGCTTTCGCTTCATATAGTTGATTAATCTTCTTTAGGTTGCTAAGTGTTGTGTGGGTGAACCTGTGCTAATGTACCGCCCCATCCAAGACTAATACATACTTGTGATTATACCCCTTGCAAACATCTGTAAGTACAAGAAAGTAATTAAGGTAAAACCTAACCATAGCTTTAAACTCTAAGACCATTACGTCCCTTATGCAATGGTTTCCTAACGGGGGTTCAGGTTTCTGTCACTCCGGCAACCCCTACGATTAGTAGCCAAATACACAATGCATTCCCCTAGGCCCATATAGGTGAAGTGTCATGTAGTCGACGTTCACATGACACCACTAGAAGAAGTACACCACAACTTAAATAACAATCTATTGAATCTTTCTCAACACAACTCCACTACTAACAACAAGACTTCTCCCATGTCCTCAAGAACAAAACGAACTACTCACAAGACATCATATGGATCATGATCAGAGATGGAATAATGATGTATAACAATCTGAACGTAAACAATAATTCAATGGTTCACTCAATAGCATCAACTACAAAGAGTAATCAACACCAGGAAAGTTTCCCCTATGAACTATAGCAAGATTCAACCAATTGTTACGGCAATATGGAGATGGTGATGAGGGTGCTGATGGTGATGATGGTGGTGGTGATGATGATGATGATACCGATGAAGTCTAGCTTGATGGTGGTTTTGATGGCGACGATCTTCCCTCTCCGAGAAGGAATTCCCCCGGCAGAAATCTGTCTGCCGGAGAGATCTTTCTCTCTCGGTGTTTTCCGCCCCGCAGAGGCGGCGGAATCTTTCTGTGGTCGCCCCCCGAGTCTTAGGGTTTCGTGGGGATGATATACGCTAGAGGGGAGAAGCTGGAGTGGGCCAGGGTGGCCACACCACCTCCAAGCGCGACCTAGGCGTGCCCGCGCCATGGGGTGGTGTGGGCCCCCTATGGCCCACCTCCACTCCATCTTCTGGCATCCTTAGTCTTTTGAAAAAATAGGATTTTCCGTATATTTTCCCGAATTTTCTGATCTTCGTGAATTTTGCCTCCAAACAGCACCTTTTCCATCAGAATCCTGACTGCAGCGGTCCATGCTCCAAAAGTCATCAACCATGCAAAAATAGATGAAATAACATAAGTATCACCTCTCAATACGAAATATATCAATGAATAATAGTGAATTAAGACATAGAATAGTGATGCCAAATGGACGTATCAACTCCCCCCAAGCTTAGACTTCGCTTGTCCCCAAGCGAAACTGAACTTAATAAACATGACCTCGGGTTTATGGAGTGAAGAGTTGATAAAAGAATATGGACAAGAAGGATCACATTCATCAAATACATAGATCATAATAGAGGACAACTCACTATTATATAACTCAACTTGCAATGAGTAAAGGAAACACAATAAAGATACATAGAGTAAATCATAATTGGTAATGGCAAACTTAGCTCTTGGTCGAAGGGCCTTTCTTTATAGAGGGAAGCAGGGATTGCAAGTCTCATAAAGAGCTCCCAAAAATTATGATACTTACTAGCTTTCAGCTCTCATTACCCCTATCATAGGCATCTTTTGGTGGTTAAGGTTAAAGTGACACAACTAAGAGGATATGCTTGACAAGTTATAAGTTGAAATCTCATGCCCCTTACTTATGAGTACCGATCCTCATGCTACTCAACTTCAGTCACGAGCATGCTCTTGTCATTGTAAACATATGCGTATCATTGAGAACCACCAACGGGGTACCCCTTGCACATGACACAGGAGTTATCCCATAATCAAAATGACAAGGCAAGCAGACAGTGAGCATCTCAGCGATCTTTTTATTTGCTATTTGCATAGGTTTTTATTGAGGATGCTTCATAGAATGCTCACTATAGTTATGCTGCAAGTTTTCACCATGATTAGGCATGGCTTAGGCTAGCGGCCTAGGCGTTTCTCTAACACACATATAAACTCCATGATCTTACAAGTTCCACTTTTATTTCACACCGTCGGGATCCATAAGCAAAAGAACATGATATCAACTAGGTACAAGTACCAATGAAGTGTTGAAAGCGGTCCCCATGATACATGGTTCGGCTAACTTCAACTCATAAAGTGCAAGCATATACGCAACAAAAAAGGACCCAATGGTTCAAGTTTATTAAATGCAGGAAAGTAAAGTGTGCCATCAAGTTCGTGAGAGCTTTAATCACTAATTTTCACATAACAAGTTTAATCTGGGATGTAGATAAAACAAGAATTTACTTGGAATGGCAATAATGCTACTAGGTAGGTACGGTGGACACAAATGGCAAAGGTTTTGGTTTAAAGGAGTGGATGCACGAGAAGAATACCCTCTTAGTACAGGTTTTTGGCTAGCAAGTACAAGAGTTGAAGGAAACAAACAAACATACAAGTGATAAATACAAACATGCAATCTTCCTTGGAAGCACAAAAGATCTTAACTAGAGAATACTAAACTTGCGAGAAAACCAAGAAAGAAAGATGATGAAATTATTTTTCTCTAGAGTACTTCTATCTTTTTCTTTTCAACTCTCAAAAAGGTGTTGCTACTGACCGAGCCAGGTTTGCCAAAACCAACTAAATTAACCCAATGATCCCAGAGTGATACCAATACTAACAACAAGATCAATCATATAACCACGAATTGAAAACTAAAATAAGCTATGCAAAAGAGTGAATGATAGAACTTCTCATTAATATTCCATAACGGAAACTCACACCAAGGGATACATATCTAACGAGAGAGGGGACACTTCCATAATGCAAACCTACTACAAAATAACTCCACTATTCATGATATGACTCTACTAATAAGGTAAAAAGATAGAAGATAGTGATATGAGACTGCGACACTCCCCCAAGCTTGGAACAAACCAAGGGGATGCCAAACCTGATGACGAATTACTCCATAGGTGGTGGTGGTAATATTTTCTTAGTTGATGTAAGGTAATTTTCCAACATCTTGTGAAGCCTATTATTCTCCCATTGAAGCATGTCCACCTTCCTCTACAAGTCTTGGTACTTATCGCAGAACTCCTTAGTGACTCGTAGAGCTTCCGTTGATGCAGGGCAAGTAACAAAAGGTACCAGCCCCTGTTTGGGGTCTTGGAGGTCTTCCTCCATAGGCTTCTTCCCTTTATCCTTGGCGGACACCATTGTGCTTCTAAACCTTCAAAGAGTATGTCCTAGCAGAAACAGATCGAAACAAAAACACGACGAAAACACGATATACGAACCTCGGAAGATCCGGGGGGTTATATATTACGGAGTTTCACATCAAAAGGAAGGTACTGGGAGAAAACGAGTCGGAGGCGGAGTCCTGGATGGCCTCACCACCTGGCTGCGCCATGGGGTGGTGTGGGCCCCCTGTGGCCCGTTTCCGTCCCTTTTTCGCTTCGTAGCTCTCCTTATTGACTGAAAACTGGAAAAATATGGTTGGATTGTATTTTCGCGGAACTTTTCTTACCAAAACTGTTACCTAGTTGAACACGGACTCTGCAGGTCTCTGAATTTGGTATTTAGTGGATCCTTCCGGAGTCACCACTTGAATCATCGGTATCTTCATCTTCATATACTTATTACTTGAGTCATAAAACCCTTCTCTTCCTTATTACACCATTATCTCCACTTCCTTGAAATTTCTTTCACACAAAACTTCACACAGTTCTCATTAGCAACATTAGTAAAAGTGAAGTGATAAAACCCTTTTGAGTCCAACTTCAACTGAAAACCATCACAACAAAAGCTACTATAGCAAATCCTTCTGAAAACCCAAAAAGAATTCAAAAACGTAAATCGAATAAAGAAGCAAATGCAAGAGTGGCAAAATCTATCAAAACAGACCAGCAGGTAAAGATCAAATATTTCGAAAATCTTATGTTGCTCAAATCAAAAAGTGCAAAACTAACGAAAGTTAAATAACAACCTGGGGCAGAAGCACAAAAAAATACAGCTCAATCCGACATACAGAGATCTCTCACGAATTTTTACGGTGAAGCACAAAAATCTATTTCGGGACAGCAACTTCCCTAAATCTTACTTCTCTCTCATTAGAAGTTGATCTTGACACAAACACCAAACAAAACGGATAAAGAGCGGTTATTACCAAATTAATAACTTCCAAGACTCAAAGAAACAAAAACAAACTAAAAGCAAAAAACAAATTGGGTTGTCTCCCATAAAGCTCTTTCTTTATAGCCATTAAGATGGGCCTGATAACTTTGAAGAAGCTCTCATAGGGATATGATTTGAAGTGAAAGAGAGCATTTAGAAGCAAAAACACACACTCACTTAAGTCTAACCCACTTCCTTATGCAAGGGAATTTTGTAATCAAACAAGTTGTTGAAACCAAAGGCAACTTGCATAAGAAGGCAAAAGAAGTGCGACATAAAAACTTTCAGCACAAAACGAGGAAACTTGATATTAATGAGATGCATAAGAATACTTTTCCCTCTCTCATAATAACTTTCAGTATCATGCATGAACTTAACAATATAGCTATCACAAGGACCATCATAGCACTGATCACTTATTCTAACAAAAAACATAGGAATACTAGCTCTCATAACACTACTATGTGAAACAATATTATAGGTATCCTTACAAAGGATAGTGTGTCCTTCTTCCTCATACTTAGTGACAAAGTCTTTCATGTTTGCTATTATAGGTTCATCAACCATTTGTTTATCAAGTTCAACAGCTTTATTCATACTTTCATCTACCATGCTAGCCATCATAGAATGTTCCTTTACCTTAACTAGAAAAGGCATTTTCTCAATATAAGGTTCAGGTAAAACATGATTAGCAGTATAAACTTTAGTATTTCTTGCAGGAACACTCTTAGCAATATCTTTATAAGGTTCATGATACTTATTCCACTTATTTTTAGGCACTTCAATATAAGAAGCAAAAGCCTTAAAATAAGAAGCAATAGCTTGAGAGTCTAGACCATAAGCATTTTTTATATTTTGAAAGTCATCAGTTCCCATAAAAGATTCAATGCATTCATAATCATAATTTATACCTGACTTTCTACCTTTGTCATTCTCCTAAGCTTCAGCATTATCTTGAATACGGTCTAGAAGGTCCCATTTTAGCTTCTTCTTCCATACGAGTGAATGATCCAGCACAAGAAGCATCCAATAAATCCTTGTCATGTAGAGGGAGCCTTGCCTAAAAGTTGTTGATAATAATATTGTTGGGGAGCTCATGAATGGGACATTTGAGCATTAGTAACTTCAATCTCCCCCAAGCTTGAGCTGTACTCTCTCCATCAAGAGGCCAAAAGTTGTATGTTTGATTCCGATCTTTATGAATCTCACTAGGAGGATAAAACTTTGAATAAAAGAGAGGCACTATTTCCTCCCATTCCAGAGCTTGACCATTCTTCAGCAGCTTATACCATTCCTCAACTCTTCCTTTCAGTGATAATGAGAATAACTTCTTCTTAACTGGATCTATAGTAATACCTGCACACTTGAACAACCCGCATAATTCGTGTATAAAGAGTAAATGATCACCGGGATGGACAGTTCCATCCCCAACATAGTAGTTATCCATAACACGATCATTAATTCTTGTAGATATTTTGAAAACATCATTCTCAGCAGGTGGTGGCTTATCTACTACCTTAGCAGTGGTAGTAGCATTACCAAATAAGAAACTCAACGAATTATCCATAACGAAAATAAAGCAACTAGCAAAAGTAAACAATACTCACAGTAGAAGTTTCCTTTACCAGTTCCACTCTCCAATAGCGCTTCACTCCCTGGCAATGGCGCCAGAAAATAGTCTTGATGACCCACAAGTATAGGGGGTGTATCGCAGTATTTTCGATAAGTAAGAGTGTCGAACCCAACGAGGAGTAGAAGGTGCTGGCTGGTGGTATGGATCAGGAATTCTCTGCAAATACTTAGCAAAAGGATTTTTAGGGGTTTTTGATATAGCAAGTAAACAAAGTACGAGTAAATAAAAGACAGTAGGAATAAATGCAGCAAGTGGCCCAATCCTTTATGCAGCAAAGGACAAGCCGGTTGTATTTCTACAGATGACCAAACGTTCTCGAGGACACATGGGAAGACTGTCAAGTGCTTTCGCTTCATATAGTTGATTAATCTTCTTTAGGTTGCTAAGTGTTGTGTGGGTGAACCTGTGCTAATGTACCGCCCCATCCAAGACTAATACATACTTGTGATTATACCCCTTTCAAACATCCGTAAGTACAAGAAAGTAATTAAGGTAAAACCTAACCACAGCTTTAAACTCTAAGACCCTTACGTCCCTTGTGCAATGGTTTCCTAACGGGGGTTCAGGTTTCTGTCACTCCGGCAACCCCTACGATTAGTAGCCAAATACACAATGCATTCCCCTAGGCCCATATAGGTGAAGTGTCATGTAGTCGAAGTTCACATGACACCACTAGAAGAAGTACACCACAACTTAAATAACAATCTACTGAATCTTTCTCAACACAACTCCACTAATAATAATAAGACTTCTCCCATGTCCTCAAAAACAAAACGAACTACTAACAAGACATCATATGGATCATGATCAGAGATGGAATAATGATGTATAACAATCTGAACATAAACAATAATTCAATGGTTCACTCAATAGCATCAACTACAAAGAGTAATCAACACCGGGAAAGTTTCCCCTATGAACTATAGCAAGATTCAACCAATTGTTACAGCAATTTGGAGATGGTGATGAGGGTGCTGATGGTGATGATGGTGGTGATGATGATGATCCCGATGAAGTCCAGCTTGATGGTGGTGTTGATGGCGACGATCTTCCCTCTCCGGGAAGGAATTCCCCCAGTAGAAATCTTTCTGCCGGAGAGATCTTTCTCTCTCGGTGTTTTCCGCCCCGCAGAGGCGGCGGAATCTTTCTGTGGTCGCCCCCCGAGTCTTAGGGTTTCGTGGGGATGCTATATGCCAGAGGGGAGAAGCTGGAGTGGGCCAGGGCGGCCACACCACCTCCAGGCGCGGCCTAGGCCTGCCCACGCCATGGGGTGGTGTGGGCCCCCTATGGCCCACCTCCACTCCATCTTCTGGCATCCTTAGTCTTCTGGAAAAATAGGATTTTCCTTATATTTTCCCGGATTTTCTGATCTTCGCGAATTTTGCCTCCAAACAACACCTTTTCCATCAGAATCCTGACTGCAGCGGTCCATGCTCCAAAAGTCATCAACCATGCAAAAACAGATGAAATAACATAAGTATCACCTCTCAATACGAAATATATCAATGAATAATAGTGAATTAAGACATAGAATAGTGATGCAAAATGGATGTATCACCCACCGGAAACGCATGCAGAACACCGAACCGGCGTGGACCGGAAATATCGGCGGCGCCGGAAATCCCGGCGCCAGATCCGGCACCGCCGGATTTATTGCCGGAATCACCCGTCTGCGCACGGATCTAGGTTTGATGCCCTAGAATATTCCCTTTACTTAGCCCTTTGCCTAAACTACGCCCATTCTAGTGGCTGGCCTATAAATAGAGCCCCCACCCCTCATGTATCCCTTAGGCATAGATGATAGACTAAAGAAAACCCCTGTGGAATCTCTAGTTTTGCCTCATCCCCTTCTACCAAAGGGGATCGACCATCGTCACCACCTCGTTGGAGTTTGCATCGCGCCTCCCTCGTTGTACAAGGCCTTGGCATCGGTGTCCCTTTGCCAAGACGTTAAGCCCCTCTCCAAGGTGTTCTTCCCTCTCCGCATGGGATCGAGGGAGCACGTTGACCGATCTTTCCTTGCGAGGATTCTATCAGACCAGTGGCCACCGGCGAGAGCAATTGGCCTTGTATCGTGTGAGTTTTGCATGTGTTCATCATGTTCTTCGCGAGGTGTGTGTCTGCTTCCGCTACCTTCTCCCTTTCCCCTCGCTTTCCCATCATTTGACCACGAGATCCGTGAAGATCGGGCCACCCACGGGGATACCCCTTAACAACTACCCTCATCAAAGTCATCAAAAGCATCATCATGTTGGTGTTCCTGCCTTTGATGTATGGCGACTGTCAAAGCCTCAATGGAACGCTGCAAACTAGCGACATTAACATTGAGTTCGGTCACTTGCGCTTGAATAGTATTGACCGCGCCAACATTTTGATCCAATGTCATTAGCATGTCCTAAATATTCTTGTCAACGGCATCTGTCGTGTGAGTAAACACACGTGTCAAGTGGGACTTCGAAACCTCATATTCGCGCCAATTAACAAGCTCCTCATCCTTCTTTGTCTGCGACACAACATCACCGTCACTAGAAGACATGATTAGTAGGTTAGTGCAAAAATCAAAATCTATATGGTGGAAACTCTCACAACTCACTCACAACTGACAAGAAAGGAGATCTTACCATTCCAAAGTGAATAGAGATGCTTTACCAAACATAAGCAAACGTAATCAGTGCATAAGTCTTTGAATACGTTTGGTAAAGCATCTCTATTCACTTTGGAATGGTAAGATCTCCTTTCTTATCAGTTGTGGTGGAGCAATAGGTATGGAATCCTAACTACACCGCAAACAAGTCCTAGTGCTGATCGTACAAAAACCCAAGAAACACACACGTGGATAAAAACGTGGTAATGCAACTATGAAGGGTGTTGCACTACTCTCGAGAGACACTAGCAAAGCTCAAAGTAAACAGGCACAAGATTGCTCAATCTACCAGTGCACAAAGATATCACTAGGCCTCTTGCTCGAATTCTCTTTTGTCACTATTTTTTCTTCTTTTGTATAGCTTTTTTGCTTTTCTTTTGCTAATTTGCCTTTTCTGTCTTTTTTTATATATATCACACATGGCCAAATTACAAAGTACAACACCAAAATCCTAAGTGCAGCCTGTAAGAGCGGAAACTAGTCTCAATGGGCAAGTTCCTACACCTATGTAATAGAATGGCTGTGGCTAAGGTTGAAGGAAAAGTGCAAATTCAGACTTTGTAAAATTTCCTGCCGTGGCAGAAAAACTGTCCAAAATCGTGCTGTGGTAGAACAAATCCTGCCGCGGCAGAAAAACACGTCAAAAACGTGTCGCAGTAGCGAATCTGAATTGTGGCAGAACAGGACTCGCGGCAGGAAAATAGGCTATTTCCGTGCCGCGGTAGAGTCGGTAGGATTTTTTTAATTCCGACTCGGCCAAGAGTAAAAGACTAGGACTCTTAAATTAGATCAGATCTGACCTGGTGGTGGCGGAAACTATGGTGGATTCGGCTAGAACAAAACTAGAAACATGACAAATCTACGAAGAACAGATCTAGATCTAAACTAAAGGATGAACATGACCAGCAACTATTACTCGTCTATGATGCAATCTAGTCTATGGCAACTCTTTTTGTGGGCCTTTTTCTGTATAGGACTAAAAACACTCTCTAATATATGGATGGATTGTGGATTGCTTACCGAGGCAATGAGGAAATCTGATACCAAGATGATATGGGGTGGCCTGATCTTCTCAGCAAGCTCTTGTCGATGGTAATGGTGGATGATTGATAACTAGTGCGTAGCTATGATCTCTCCCGCTCGATCCCTGATGCCAGTGCAACAACTCTCGAACCTTGTAGGATATTCACAACACCACACTCTTGCGCACGCAGTTGTCAACCACGAACTGTAGTATGCAATCTACTAATTCCCAATGGAACAATAGATCACACTCAATTGCAATTGTAGAATTTGATCACAGGGTAATTCCAGAGGTTCTATAAAGAAACAAGTCCAAAATAATTTAACATGGTCTAAAACTAAACTAGTGCGTCCCCATCTATTTAAGGGTCTGGGAGGCGGCGGCCTAAGGGGGATCCGAGTTGGTCCCACCCTACTATGGATACAAACCGACCAAACTTGGGTTTGGCCAAATTGACTCTGTCGTGGCAGAGTTCTAGTCACTTTCTCTGTCGCGGCAGCCTGTCGTGGTAGAGATGGACTCTATTTTCCTGCCGTGGCAGAGAACTGAGGCTTTTCTCTGCCGCGGCAGAGATCTTCTTTCTCTTGTTGATCTTCGTCTTGGACAGCTCCTTGCGCTTCCTGCCTCTCCTCCCTCGCGCATTCTTCATTGATCGACACGCCATGTTCCATTAGCTCCTTGCTTCGTGCTACGCCTTCTTCTCCTAAGCACCTGATCATGCAATAATTCAAAGACTTAGGTAGTATAAAATTCTCATTAATTAAAACACCAGGTTCATTAAGAAACAAGTTCACCTGTTGTTCTAGTATCTTAGCACGAGCTCTTGTAATTGGTCCAATCCTTATCTCATTGGACTAATTGTTGAGGGCAAACCTCTAGTGTGGCCCGATCTTTCACGATTTCCTTTCAAATCGAGGATGGAGTGCAGGGAGAGGAGGGAAGGATGAACACGACAAACGCGCGCACGAAGAACGCGATGAACACACACACAAAACCACGATACACACCAATAGCTCACGCCGGCGGTGACCGGTCCGGCGCATTCCCTAGGATCGGCGTCGGGCGGAGGACTCTCTCGAACCGGCATGGCGAGATGGGAGACTCGGAGAGATCTTGACGTCCAGGCAAAGGGACTCTGATGCCTAGGCCTTGTACAACACGGAGGCATGATGCAAACTCGAATGAGGTTTGGGATATTGGTGCTCCTTGGTCAAGGAGCATGATGCAAGAACTAGATAGATCCACAAGGGGTTTCCACTAATTCCAATATCATGCCTAGGGTTTACAATGGAGGTGGGGGGCTATATAGGCCAGCCACTTAAACAGGGGTACTTTAGGAATAAAAGACAAGTTCTGGACGGACTAAGGGGTACATGGGCCTTTTCATGCCTCGCGTCGGTTGGCCCGGAGACTCCGGTGTGCAGGCCAGAGACTCCGGTCTAGGCCGGAGAATCCGGTGTAGCTTCTGGACCGGCCTCCGGAGGGGCCTTTAGATTGTCGCAGGGCCCGGTGCTGGTGGTCAGACCAGAGGTGGGGCTAGAGAATCCGGGGTCTTCAGGCTAGAGACTTTGGTGGATCGGAGACTCCGGTGTGCGTAGACCGGAGACTCCAGTCTGAGCAGCTCCAGCGGCTTCTACTTCACGCTCTACTCCTTGTTCTCCATCCTTGGGTGCTTGGGGATGTGTCGAGGCTTTGTACCTGATGATGCATAGAGTAGTTGCATCAAGTAGCACACCATCCAATGATGTATCAAATTGGGATGAGGAGAGGAGCAAGTTCACCTTAGCTTGTAGGAGTTTAGCTCGGGCACGAGTCATGGGTCCACTTGGGGGACTTGTTGGTTTAGATGTAGGAGCATCCGTAGGACGGGCTGCATCAGCTCCCCCTTGGGAAAGAGTCGTCCTCGACTCTTCATGGTTATCATCTTGAACATCTCCATGGTAGGGTGAAAGGTCCATGACATTGAATGTACTGCTTGCAAGGTACTTGGGGGTCGGTATGTCGATGATGTAGGCATTGTTGTTGATTCTTTTGAGGACCTTGAAGGGACCATCTCCTCTTGGCTTCAGCTTGGAGTCGCGTTCCTTGGGGAAGCGGTCTTTGCTTAGGTGTATCCACACAAGGTCACCTTCTTCAAAGATCATCTCTTTCTTGTCCTTGCTTAACCTTGAAGCTTGGCGAAGGACTTGTTGTTCAATAGTAGCTCTTGTTTCTTCATGATGCTTCTTCATAGCTTGTGCACACTTCTCGACGTCCATGTTCGTGCGCTCATGGAGGGGTAGTTGTAGAATGTCGAGCGCGGTGAGGGGCTCGAAACCATAGACGATCATGAATAGACTCATCTTGGTTGTTGAGTTCTTGGCACGGTTGTAGGCGAACTCGGCGTGGGGAATGCGTTCCTCCAAATCCTTCAAGTTCTTCTTGATAAACACACATAGGAGAGTTCCAAGGCTTCGGTTGACAACTTCGGTTTGGCCATCGGTTTGGGGGTGCGACGCGGATGAAAAGAGGAGCTTGACACCGAGCATGGCCATGAGGGTCTTTGATGCAGCCTGTCCTACGGACGCTCCTACATCTACACCACCAAGTCCCCCAAGTGGACCCATGACTCGTGCTCTAGCCAAGCTTCTCCAAGCTGAGGTGAATTCGCTCTTCTACTCATGTGATTTCGATACACCCCTGGATGGCTTGCTACTTCATGCCCTGACACTATGCATCATCAGTTATGAAGACACGAGCCAGGGGAGCGACGCAGCAGCCAATAGCTGCCAGGAGACCACGGTACTACCGACCACTGGAAGCGGTACTACCGCCCCAGCGGTACTACCGCTCATGGACGGCGGTACTACCGCCCCGGACAGAGAGATGGACCCGAAGCCCCAGATCCCACCGGTACTACTGCACTCAGCAAGCGGTACTACCGTGCGCCCCTGAAGTGTTGAGGGCAAACCTCTAGGGTGGCCCGATCTTTCACGATTCCCTTTCAAATTGAGGGTGGAGTGCGGGGGAAGGAGGGAAGGATGAACACGACGAACACACGCCTGTAGAACGCGATGAACACACACACGCAAAACCACGATAAACACCAATAGCTCACCCCGGCGGTGACCGGTCCGGCGTAATCCCTAGGATCGGCGTCGGGCGGAGGACTCTCTCTCGAACCGGCACGGCGAGATGGGAGACTCAGTGAGATCTGGACGTCTAGGCAAAGGGACACCGATGCCTAGGCCTTGTACAATGCGGAGGCACAATGCAAACTCCAACGAGGTTTGGGGATATTGGTGCTCCTTAGTAAAGGAGCATGAGGCAAGAATTAGATAGATCCACAAAGGGGTTTCCACTAATTCCAATATCAAGCCTAGGGTTTACAATGGAGGTGGGGGTCTATATATAGGCCAACCACACAGTCAGGGGTAATTCAGGCATTAAAGTAGAGTTCTGGGCGAAATAGAGGGGTACATGGGCTATAGGGCCCAGCTAGGCTCACAGGCCCATCACTTGGGCTAGACACTCCGGGTCGAGTGGGACGGACAGTCCGGGGTGGCCGGACACTCCGGGTCGAGTGGATCGGACAGTCCGGGGTGGCCGGACACTCCGGGCAGTGTCCGGGCAGTTTCCGAATTGGCACACAGAATGTCCGCGCCAGGTTCCGGCTTGGGCAGGCCGGACACTCCGGCTGAGTTGCGCCGGACACTCCGGCTTTGGAAGCTTCAGCTCAGGTGCAGCTTTAGGGCTCGTGGGTGGACGCGGCGGGGGCTCGCACCTGATGATGCACAAAGTAGTGGTATGAAGTAGCACGCCATCCAAGGAGGTATCAAATTGGCACGAGGAGAGGAGCGAGTTCACCTTAGCTTGGAGGAGTTTGGCTTGGGCACGAGTCATGGGTCCAAGTTACTTGTTGTTGTAGATGTAGAAGCGTCCGTAGGACGGGCTGCATCAGCTCCCCCCCTAGGGAAAGAGTCGTCCTCGACTCTTCATGGATAACATCTTGAGCATCTCCATGGTAGGGTGAGAGGTCCTTGACATTGAATGTATTGCTTGCAAGGTACTTGGAGGTCGGTATGTCGATGATGTAGGCGTTGTTATTGATTCTTTTGAGGACCTTGAAGGGACCATTGTTGGGGCAGGCAGAGAAAAACAAAACTTTTTCCCTACGCGGTGATCCCAAGATCCAGCTTAGGTAGAAGGCCACGAGGATTACCACTAGACGCGCAGTTGCGGAATTGATGAAGCACGTCACTTGATGAAGTGCAGTCCTCACGATCCGTTCAGGTTCCGCGATCCACGATCCGTACTTTCTTCACGATCGTCGAAGTGCTGAACATACAGCACCTCTGCTGGTATCCACACGTACGAGGAGGAGCGCCGACGATGGACTGCTAGGTCCGGTACGGCGGCGACAGGACGGACTGGGGCTAGGGTTTCCAACACATGCAGTGACCTAACCTTGTACTCTAAGCACCTGCGCCCCAGCTTATATAGGGAGTGAAAGTGGGCTCCACTCACTTGTGGCCCATTCACTAAAAAGGCCTATATTAGCCACTGCAAGTCTTACTTGCTGACTAAGTCCATGTCTCTATTTGGGTCCAACCCAAATAGGTTTCCTGTTTGGGTCTAACCCAAACTTGCTCCGGCTCTTAAGTGTGTGACCCGACAGGCTCATGGTAACCCGGACACGATTTCGAGTCTCACTCGTGATCGATCAGTTGGTAGCGGCTCCTAGCAGAACGTGCCAACTCCCAAGTACCAATAAGTCATGACGACATACCTTCTAATGCGACTTTCGTCTGAGTCCTTTTTGCCTCACGATATACTTTGTCAGACTATAGGCGAATGACCGTCATCCCTTAAATAGTCCGACTCTCTTTCTCGATCCGAGATAAGTGATTCATCCGACTAACTCTTAGTCGGCTGCCTCGGTTAACACTTATCCGAGACGCGCATGGCCATGCTTTCCGAATCATATCTTCCGAGAGGGCCCAGAGAATATCTCTCCGGATGGAGGGGCAAAATCCTGTCTTGGTTATTCACATCACGAGCTTGATTCTCCGTCGACCCGAACTCCGCCTTTATAACTGCCCAGTGACGGAACAACGTTTGACAGAACCTAAGTCGGAGATCCTCAACTCGGATTGTGCAATAACCTCAGGTCTAAGGATTACATGGATTGAGACATGCAAATGACGGCTTGTTCGTTGCATCTCAATATGGGTCAATCCGACTCGCTAAACTCTTTAGTCGAATCTGTCTAAGTCGGAATAGCATCTCCATGCCCATGACAAGTGGAACCTAGTCATCTGCCGACTTTCACATTGGTCTAAGTTGTGTGTCCGGCACAACCTCAATGACCAAGGACAATTAGTATGAACAACATGAATATGTAGTTCCACAATCAAATCACATATTCGATGATACACATCAGTAGTTCATACATGGACCATAACCATATGAATACACAGGAATATCATCATACATGATTGCCTCTAGGGCATATTCCCAACAGTCTCCCACTTGCACTAGAGTCAATCTTCCGACATCACATGTCTAGGCATCTAATGCCCATTGCTCTTAGGTGCGCCTCATGCTTCCGCTGTGGAAGTGGCTTTGTCAACGGATCCGCAATGTTTGCATCCGTGTGTACCTTGCATAACTTGATATCACCTTGATCCACGAACTGGCGAATAAGGTGGTACCGCATGAGTATATGTTTGTTCTTCTGGTGTTGTCTCTGAACCACACCAAGATCCATGAGGAAATTCCTCATCCAAACGGCTTCTTTTGCCGCCTCCGAGGCGGCAATATACTCAGCCTCTGTCGTAGACGCAGACACCATTTCTTGCTTGGAACTTTTCCAGCTCACAGCCCCTCCGTTTATCACAAACACGTATCCGGATTACGAACGAGAATCATCCGAGTCAGTGAGATAACTCGCATCCGTGTAACCCCTTACACTGAGTTCATCCTCACCTCCATAAACTAGGAACATATCCTTAGTCCTTCTCAAGTACTTTAGGATATTTTTAGCCGCTGCCTAGTGGATTTCTCCAGGGTCAGCCTGGTACCTGCTCACAACACTTAGAGCATAGGAAACATCCGGCCTAGTACAAATCATAGCGTACATGATGGATCTGATTGTAGAAGCATACGGAATCGCACTCATCCGACTTCGCTCATCAGTTGTCGAAGGACACTAAGTCTTGCTAAGTTTTACGCCATGGGACATCGGTAAGAACCCCTTCTTAGACGATTCCATATTGAACTTCTTCAACACTTTGTCCAAATATGTACTCTGACTCAATCCAATGAGCCGCCTTGATCTATCTCTATAGATCCGGATTCCTAGTATGTAAGTCGCCTCACCCAAGTCTTTCATCGAAAAGCTCCTTTCTAATGTTTCCTTGGTCTCTTGCAACATCTGGACATCATTTCCAATCAATAATATGTCATCCACATACAAGATCAGAAAGTTTACTTTGCTCCCACTAAACTTCTTGTATAAACAAGAATCATGATCACTCTTGATGAAACCAAACGATTTGACTACCTCATCAAAGCGAATGTTCCAACTCCGAGATGCTTGCTTCAACCCATAAATGGATTTCCGAAGCTTGCATACCTTGTCAGCATTAGTCAGATCGACAAAACCCTCGGGCTGTATCATATACACATCCTCGGTTAAATTTCCATTAAGGAAAGCCGTCTTCACATCCATCTGCCATATCTCATAGTCGAAATAGGCTCCTATAGCTCACATGATCCGAACTGATTTAAGCATCGCTACAGGAGAGAAAGTCTCATCGTAGTCAACTCCTTGAACTTGTCGGAACCCCTTCGCGACAAGCCGTGCTTTATAGATAGAAACATTTCCATCCATATCAGTTTTCTTCTTAAAGACCCATTTGCACTCGACGGGTCTTGCACCGTCTGGCAAATCAACCAAGTTCCAAACTTGATTTTCATCCATGGACTTTAACTCGGATCTCATGGCTCCAAGATGATATGGGGTGGCCCGATCTTCTCAGCAAGCTCTTGTCGATGGTGATGGTGGATGTTAGATAACTAGTGTGTACTATGATCTCTCCCGCTCGATCCTTGATGCCAATGCAACAGCTCTCGAACCTTGTAGGATATTCACAACACCACACTCTTGCGCACGCAGCCGTGACCACGAACGGTAGTATGCAATCTACTAATTCCCAATGGAACAACAGATCACACTCAATTATAGTTGGCAGATTCGAACACAGGGTAATTCCAGAGGTTTTATGAAAGAAACAACTCCAAAATATTTTAACGTGGTCTAAAACCTAACTTGTGACGGCTACGGAGGTTTATATGAGGGCTGGGGCGTCCTTCCGTCTAAACGGGCCTAAAAACAGCCATAACTTGGCCCAAACTGACTCGGTTCGACTCAAACTGATACATACCGACCCATATATGGGTTCGGCCTTATTGGCACGCAGTCCAAACATCGTGGAACACCTCAAACATGTAATTCTTGGTGCGCCATCTCTCTCTCTTGCTCATACGTGATTTCCTCATTGCCTCCTAGTGCGCATGCCTCCCGCTCCTCCCTCGCGCACTTGTTGATATTGGAAATCAGCGCTTGTCCTTCTTGCTGCAACTCTCCTCCTCCTCGCGCAACGCTTGTGTTATCAATAAACCTGATCATACAAAGATGCATAGACTTAGGTAGTATAAAGTTCTCATTAAGTAAAACATCAGGTTCAATTAAGAGTGAATTCACCTGTTGCTCAATCAGCTTTGCACGAGCTCTTGTAATGGGTCCAATCCTGATTTCATTGGACTTGTTCTTTGCAGCAACATCTTCATTGTGAATAGGAGTAGGAGAACCCCAGCTAGCAGCAGGAGCAGCGGGGATGAGGTCAATTCGATGTTCGATACCGCGAAGAGGAGGTAGTCCATGTGGAAGCTCTTCGGGGAACACATCCTTGAATTCCTACAAAACATTCATCAAAGAGGTAGGAACATTGGTTAATTCATTAGTTCCTTGCGCTAGTCCCTTGCAAAGGAGGACATAGTGCAAGATGGATGGGTTGTTCCGAACATCTCTCATCTCACTTTTGGTGGCAAGAAGAACACTCTTAGTTTTTCCACTCGAATTTGGCTTGTGGCTCTCACTCACTATGAGGTGGTTCTCTCTCTCACCGCTGTTCTCACAAGTAGGTGTCATGCTTTGCGCCCTCGCTAAAGCCTTTGCATTGTCCGCAATTATTTGGCTAGGAGTCATCGGTTGCAAAACACATGTTTTGTTGAGCCATTTGAAAGTGTATATATTGGTGTGACCATCATGTTGAGTAGCCTTGTCAAATTGCCATGGTCGACCAAGAAGCATGTGGCAAACTGTCATAGGAACCACATCACACTCCACCGTATCTTTGTAAGGACCAATGGCGAAGGAGACCGATACGGTATGCTTGATCTTCACGGACCCTTAGTCACTTAGCCATTGCACGTGGTAGGGGTGCTTGTGTGGATGGAGGGTGAGGTTGAGCTTCTCACACAACTTGGTGCTAGCAAGGTTGTGACAACTCCCACTGTCAATGATCACCTTGATAGATTTGCCATTGATGTTGTCTCGTGTTTGGAAGATATTGGAGCGTTGGTCTTCATGCTCTTGTGCTTGAGTGGTCAATATCCTTGTGACGACAAGCGATGGACTTGCGTCATGCTCACACATGAGGAGTTCTTGATCATCTTCCACTCGTTGCCTTGCCGTTGCTTCCTTGACACGGGCATCAAACTCATCTTCACTCAAGTACTCTTCATCACCATTGTCATGGATGAACAAGACTTTCTTGTTTCCACATTCGGCCAACTTGTGTCCTTTACCTCCACACTTGTAGCATTCACCGTTGAAAGGTGTATCACTCTTTGCTTGCTTGCCACTTGGGGGTAGTTTTCCTTGAGGAAGTGTGGGCTTGAAGGAAGGCTTGGAGGTACTTGAGGTGCTACCATTGAAAGTTGTTGGTGTAGGGGTTGAAGCTTGCTTATAGGTGAAGTACGTCTTGGGCTTGTTGTACTTGATGTCCTCTTGCACTTGACGTTCAGCCTTTGTTGCTATGTGCACAAGCTCAACCATGGTGTTGTATGTTTGGAACTCGACGATGTGCTTGATTAGGTGATTCAAGCCAATAAGGAAACGTGCCATTGTTTGCTCCATGCTCTCATCAATTTTGGCGCGAATCAAGTTGAGTTCCATTTCCTTGAAGTATTGTTCCACGGTCTTTGTCCCTTGACGAAGAGCTTGAAGGTTGTTGAAGAGGTCATGCGTGTAGTGCGCGGGGACAAACCGGGATCTCATCTGAGCCTTCATGTCATGCCAAGTTGTGATTGGCGGCTCTTGTCTTGCATCACGAGCAACTTGAACTTGTTCCCACCAAAGGTTGGCGTAATCATCAAACTCTAGCGAAGCCATGGGGACCATCTTCTCGTTGCTATAGTTGTGCATGCGGAAGATCTTGTCGACTTTGAGTGCCCACGAGAGGTATTCCTCGGGGTCATTGGATCCGATGAACTTGGGCATCATGAACTTGAGCTTGCCAAAAGTTTCTTCATCATTGTGGTCATTGCGACGAGCTTGGTGACCTTGTTGATGATCTTGTAGTTGGGGAGGTGGAACTTGGTTCTCGCGTCCTTGTTGCGGAGCTTGCTCTTGATATTTTTGTTGATGAGGAGCTTTCTCTTGCTCTTGGCGCAGTTGTTGACGTGGTTGAGGTACTTGTGCCTCATGGTGGCGAAGGTGTGGAGCCTCTTGACGCGGTTGATGACGAAGAGGAGGCTCGTTCCTCGGTTGGTGATGTTGGTTAGGCACATGGGCCTCACGGCGAAGAACATGGTCATGAGCCTCTTGACGTGGTGGGCGTCGCTCAACTTGTATCACTTGACGCTCCAAGTTTTGTTGATGTGGAGGAGGCGCCGCGTGATGACCATGGTGTCGTTGTTGACGTTCATGACGTTGATGACGAAGAGGATGATCTTGGAGAGCTTCACGTTGATGACGAGCTTGATTCTCCAAGTTGGAGTCATCACTTGTTTTGTCAAGTATGTGTCGCGGTCGATGGTGGTAGACTTGCGGTTCCTCTTGTGGTTCCTCTTGTGGTTGCTCTTGTCGGATCACTAGTGCCCTTGCGTGATGACGGTGTGCCTGTTGCCTTGCTCGTGGCCTTGAAGAGAGGTCACCATCATAGCTTGACGTTGCGGCGTGCCGTGGGGAAGGTACATAGTTCGAAGAGATTCCATCTTCAACCACGGGGCCATCATTGCGTCTTTGAGCACTTTGATGTAGATCTTGTGGAATAGGTGCATGACGATGCGAAGAACTTGCCGAGCTTGATGCGCGTGAACATGGTCTTGCCATGCCGTCGATGAGGCGTCGAAGATTGTCATTTGTTTTGGCGACAGAGCGTTGGAGCGCTTCATTTTGGTGGCCGAAGTTGTGATGCATAGCATGCATTTGTCGTTCGAGGCCGTCGAAGCGGTTGTCGATGTTCTTGAACTCGGCTTGCGTCTCGCCAAATTGTTCATCTTGTCGCGTCTCTAGGGCTTGGCAACGTTCACGGAACTCTTGTCGAACAATGAAGTGACTTTGGCGCGTCATGTACGGACCTTGATCTTCTTCTTGGGGAGGTGGTTGGCTCGTCTCACCGTGCCTATCCATCATGCAAAACACACAAGTATTGTTATGGAAGTGGAATATGGTGGTGTTAGCCTTGTACCTCACCTTGGGGATTGCACCAAACTAGAAACCACAAGTGAGAGCTATAAGCGTGCAAAGTGGAAATGCAAAGAAAACTCACACTAAAGGAAGAACTAACTCTCAAAAGCTTGTTGGTGGTAGGTTAGGATTGTGGAAAGCCAAAGAACCAACCAAAAGAAAAGGGATAGTCAAAAGTGGGTAAAATCCAACAAAACTCAAGTCAAAGGCGAAGGTCAACAACTCGAAGGGATGACGGGAACCTACGACTATATACACACACGTGGAGAAAGTTGGTGATATGCGGTGGCCCGATCTTCTCAGCAAGCTCTTGTCGATGATATGGTGGATGATAGATAACTAGTGCGTAGCTATGATCTCTCCCGCTCGATCCCTGATGCCAGTGCAATAGATCTCGAATCTTGTAGGATATTCACAACACCACACTCTTGCGCACGTAGCCGTGACCACGAACGGTAGTATGCAATCTACTAATTCCCACGGAAACAACAGATGACACTCAATTATAGTTGGTAGATTCGAACACAGGGTAATTCTAGAGGTTCTATGAAAGAAACAACTCCAAAATATTTTAACGTGGTCCAAACCCTAACTTGTGACGTCCACGGAGGTTTATATGAGGGCTGGGGCGTCCTCCCCTCTAAACGGGCCTAAAAACAGCCGTAACTTGGCCCAAACTGACTCGGTTTGACTCAAACTGATACATACCGACCCATATATGGGTTCGGCCTTATTGGCACGCAATCCAAACGTCATGGAACACCTCAAACATGTAATTCTTGGTGCGCCATATCTCTCTCTCTTGCTCATACGTGATTTCCTCATTGCCTCCTAGTGCGCATGCCTCCCGCTCCTCCCTCGCGCACTTGTTGATATTGGAAATCAGCGCTTGTCCTTCTTGCTGCAACTCTCCTCCTCCTCGCGCAACGCTTGTGTTATCAATAAACCTGATCATACAAAGATGCATAGACTTAGGTAGTATAAAGTTCTCATTAAGTAAAACATCAGGTTCAATTAGGAATGAATTCACCTGATAGTCATTATTGATTTGACTCAATATTTCCTTCCAGTTCAGGCAGTCAGAATCATCACAATCCATTTATATATCCTCATCATCCTCCCTTTCTTCATGAAAAGCCGTCCTCGGCTTTGGGTAAGCTGAAACTGGGAGAAACAAAAAGAACAACGTGTACGCAAAGTATATGTATATATAACATGTTGTATTATTGTTGTTCACATGAAAAGTATGTCTAGTATACATCAAGCAACTTAAATTGCAGGTATAAGTGAAGTACAAAGGATCATGATCATGGTGAAAAACAACTAAATAGATAGTCATGTTCTTCAATATTAAATTCAGTTTTCTCAAAGAAGATCTATGATCAAATTTGTGAACAAGATCAAACCAATTCAATATGTCTGAAAACCAAATTGAATCATGCCATGCTTCAACTACGCTACTCTGATTATTATGAACATGATCATGTTGTCTAGTATGTAAAATGCAACTCAATTTGCAAATATAAATGAAGTATGAAGCATTAGCACAACTAGGCAATGAATTTTGGGGAAAACACAACGAATATGAAAACTTGGGTTCTATTCTAGCAAGATTACAACGATCCAACATAGGTAAAATTACTTGTGTTGGCTGCATTATATCAACTTGATCTGACTTTAGTTTCATATTATCACAAATTTTAGCATATATCCCACAACACAAAGTCATCGACACACAACATGTATGGCTGAAAACAGCATGTTTCAGTTCAGCGATTCGATCACAAGTAATGCATATGTGATCCATAAGAAAATTTTCATGCATGCTATATTCACCAATCAGATTGAAAGTGAAACACGGAGAATATGTGCTAGAATTCAGAAATGAAATTTCAGAAATCTTATCCATAGCACAACTCATACTCATAGGTTCATTTAGCATGATGGAATACACAATATCAGCAAGTGGTATTCGAGCAAGTATTGGCTTATGTGTTATCAGTACCACATGATCAAAATTTGAATTTGGTAAACTATCACATGGTGCTAAAACAGTAGTGCAAGGCAAATCACAAGGAGGCTTCAGTAAAGGAATAAACTCACAATATGTCGCACATGTTGGCTGAAGCTCCAAATCAGTACCAATGTCATTAACAATCTTCTCAGCTATAGTAGGTACTACGACATCCTCCTCAATTAACAATACCAGATCGTGTGATGCAGGTTGTAAAATAGGCGGCTCCCTTTCTTCAAAAGCAACCTGCACATCACAAGATACAACACTAGGAGTAGACATGATCACGTTAGTAGAGAACTCACATTTCTCATTAGTGTCCACTCTCAAAATTTCTGGAAGAGGCCATTTGCAGTTGTTCAAAAACATAGAACGTAGAAATTGCTTGAAATCTTCCCAAAGGATTTTTTTACCCATGACACCATACACAATCCTTGCGTCCTTCCACCAACGAGCTACCTCTTCATCCACACGTCGGTGAGCAAGAATGTATTCTATATGGCCATTAAACTTGCGATCGAAAGTACGACATCTCGCAAACCCAAATCCCATATCAATTTCCCAAACCTGATATTCTACGGGTGTGGCAGAACTTTCCAATCGCCACTTGATTGTAGTTGGATCATATGCCATGCCAACCACAATAGCTAAATAGTCATGGTAAACATCATCTGATTTCTGCATCACATCAACACTAGTAGAAGTCATGATTAGTACATTAGTGCAAAAATGCAAAACTGTTTTGGTGGCACACTCACAACTCACTCAAAAACTGACAAGAAAGCAGATCTTACCGTTCCAAAATGAATAGTGATGCTTACCAATTCGAAATCAAGGACTGATGCACTTATGTGATGAAGTGAATACCAAAGGTATAGAGAACGATCGCAGGGCACACAGGTTATGTATGGTGGAGCTGTAGGTATGGTATCCTAACTACACCGCAAACGAGTCCTAGTGCTGATCGTATGACAAAGACCCACCAAAACACACACGGTGGAGATAAATGGGGCAATTGCAACTATAAAAATGAGCTCAATAAAGTGAGGTATGTCGGAGGAATGCTCGTGTTGCAATGCACAAGGAGAGACGCTAGCAATGTCTCAACGAAACGGGCACAAGATTGCTAAACTGAGCAACCCGCAGAGCACTAAGCACGCTAGTCTCGTAGGATAGTTTTAGACACAAAGAAAGGTTTACTAAGGCTCACAAGGATAGGTACGCTATGTGGACTCAGTAAAAAAAATAAACAAAAAAAGAAAAAAATTTGACCGGAGAATTGGTCTCTGCCACGGCAGAAAAACGGCCTAAAATCCTGCCGCGGCAGGATGTCGGCAGACCCAAAAATTTCTCGTATGAGGGCAGACCTGTCTGTGGTAAGGCGACGGTCCGAAATTTTTTTTTTTTGGATTTTTTTTAGCTTTCACGCTGGAGCACAGACCTGTCTGCGGTCAGGCGTGAGGCAGCGAGCAGATTTTTTTTTTGACTTCAACGGGAAGCAAACTTAGTACAAGTCTAGATCCGATCGGTTTTTTTTCTCCTTCTTTCAAACGGATCTACAACCTGAGACTAAAAGAAAATAGATCTACTAGATCTAAGACTCAAGAACACGACGAACAGTCTAGAAATAGTCTAGGGACTCCGACAACGGATCAAAAGCAGACGAAAACTAGACAAAAACTACGACTCAGATTTAGAAGAAAGGCTACACAAAAGGATTACGATAAGCAACTAGAACTCACGAACAGTGTTATCTAGGCTATGGCAATAAACTATGAACCCTAATATTTTTTGTGGCTTTTTCTGTATAGGACACAAACAACTAATCTATGGATGGATTTGTGGATGTTTACCGAGGCAACACTGGAAATCTGATACCAAGAAGATATTGCTCACCGAGTAAACCCAGCGCTCTGATACCAAGATGATATTGCTCACCGAGTAAACCCAGCGCTCTGATACCAAGATGATATCGGGTGGCCCGATCTTCTCAGCAAGCTCTTGTCGATGATATGGTGGATGATAGATAACTAGTGCGTAGCTATGATCTCTCCCGCTCGATCCCTAATGCCAGTGCAACAGATCTCGAATCTTGTAGGATATTCACAACATCACACTCTTGCGCACGTAGCCGTGACCACGAACGGTAGTATGCAATCTACTAATTCCCACGGAAACAACAGATGACACTCAATTATAGATGGTAGATTCGAACACAGGGTAATTCTAGAGGTTCTATGAAAGAAACAACTCTAAAATATTTTAACGTGGTCTAAACCCTAACTTGTAACGTCCACGGAGGTTTATATGAGGGCTGGGGCGTCCTCCCCTCTAAACGGGCCTAAAAACAGCCGTAACTTGGCCCAAACTGACTCGGTTCGACTCAAACTGATACATACCGACCCATATATGGGTTCGGCCTTATTGGCACGCAATCCAAACGTCATGGAACACCTCAAACATGTAATTCTTGGTGCGCCATCTCTCTCTCTTGCTCATACGTGATTTCCTCATTGCCTCCTAGTGCGCATGCCTCCTGCTCCTCCCTCGCGCACTTGTTGATATTGGAAATCAGCGCTTGTCCTTCTTGCTGCAACTCTCCTCCTCCTCGCGCAACGCTTGTGTTATCAATAAACCTGATCATACAAAGATGCATAGACTTAGGTAGTATAAAGTTCTCATTAAGTAAAACATCAGGTTCAATTAGGATTGAATTCACCTGATAGTCATTATTGATTTGACTCAATATTTCCTTCCAGTTCAGGCAGTCAGAATCATCACAATCCATTTATATATCCTCATCATCCTCCCTTTCTTCATGAAAAGCCGCCCTCGGCTTTGGGTAAGCTGAAAGTGGGAGAAACAAAAAGAACAACGTGTACGCAAAGTATATGTATATATAACATGTTGTATTATTGTTGTTCACATGAAAAGTATGTCTAGTATACATCAAGCAACTTAAATTGCAGGTATAAGTGAAGTACAAAGGATCATGATCATGGTGAAAAACAACTAAATAGATAGTCATGTTCTTCAATATTAAATTCAGTTTTCTCAAAGAAGATCTATGATCAAATTTGTGAACAAGATCAAACCAATTCAATATGTCTGAAAACCAAATTGAATCATGCCATGCTTCAACTACGCTACTCTGATTATTATGAACATGATCATGTTGTCTAGTATGTAAAATGCAACTCAATTTGCAAATATAAATGAAGTATGAAGCATTAGCACAACTAGGCAATGAATTTTGGGGAAAACACAACGAATATGAAAACTTGGGTTCTATTCTAGCAAGATTACAACGATCCAACATAGGTAAAATTACTTGTGTTGGCTGCATTATATCAACTTGATCTGACTTTAGTTTCATATTATCACAAATTTTAGCATATATCCCACAACACAAAGTCATCGACACACAACATGTATGGCTGAAAACAGCATGTTTCAGTTCAGCGATTCGATCACAAGTAATGCATATGTGATCCATAAGAAAATTTTCATGCATGCTATATTCACCAATCAGATTGAAAGTGAAACACGGAGAATATGTGCTAGAATTCAGAAATGAAATTTCAGAAATCTTATCCATAGCACAACTCATACTCATAGGTTCATTTAGCATGATGGAATACACAATATCAGCAAGTGGTATTCGAGCAAGTATTGGCTTATGTGTTATCAGTACCACATGATCAAAATTTGAATTTGGTAAACTATCACATGGTGCTAAAACAGTAGTGCAAGGCAAATCACAAGGAGGCTTCAGTAAAGGAATAAACTCACAATATGTCGCACATGTTGGCTGAAGCTCCAAATCAGTACCAATGTCATTAACAATCTTCTCAGCTATAGTAGGTACTACGACATCCTCCTCAATTAACAATACCAGATCGTGTGATGCAGGTTGTAAAATAGGCGGCTCCCTTTCTTCAAAAGCAACCTGCACATCACAAGATACAACACTAGGAGTAGACATGATCACGTTAGTAGAGAACTCACATTTCTCATTAGTGTCCACTCTCAAAATTTCTGGAAGAGGCCATTTGCAGTTGTTCAAAAACATAGAACGTAGAAATTGCTTGAAATCTTCCCAAAGGATTTTTTTACCCATGACACCATACACAATCCTTGCGTCCTTCCACCAACGAGCTACCTCTTCATCCACACGTCGGTGAGCAAGAATGTATTCTATATGGCCATTAAACTTGCGATCGAAAGTACGACATCTCGCAAACCCAAATCCCATATCAATTTCCCAAACCTGATATTCTACGGGTGTGGCAGAACTTTCCAATCGTCACTTGATTGTAGTTGGATCATATGCCATGCCAACCACAATAGCTAAATAGTCATGGTAAACATCATCTGATTTCTGCATCACATCAACACTAGTAGAAGTCATGATTAGTACATTAGTGCAAAAATGCAAAACTGTTTTGGTGGCACACTCACAACTCACTCAAAAACTGACAAGAAAGCAGATCTTACCGTTCCAAAATGAATAGTGATGCTTACCAATTCGAAATCAAGGACTGATGCACTTATGTGATGAAGTGAATACCAAAGGTATAGAGAACGATCGCAGGGCACACAGGTTATGTATGGTGGAGCTGTAGGTATGGTATCCTAACTACACCGCAAACGAGTCCTAGTGCTGATCGTATGACAAAGACCCACCAAAACACACACGGTGGAGATAAATGGGGCAATTGCAACTATAAAAATGAGCTCAATAAAGTGAGGTATGTCGGAGGAATGCTCGTGTTGCAATGCACAAGGAGAGACGCTAGCAATGTCTCAACGAAACGGGCACAAGATTGCTAAACTGAGCAACCCGCAGAGCACTAAGCACGCTAGTCTCGTAGGATAGTTTTAGACACAAAGAAAGGTTTACTAAGGCTCACAAGGATAGGTACGCTATGTGGACTCAGTAAAAAAAATAAACAAAAAAAGAAAAAAATTTGACCGGAGAATTGGTCTCTGCCACGGCAGAAAAACGGCCTAAAATCCTGCCGCGGCAGGATGTCGGCAGACCCAAAAATTTCTCGTATGAGGGCAGACCTGTCTGTGGTAAGGCGACGGTCCGAAATTTTTTTTTTTGGATTTTTTTTAGCTTTCACGCTGGAGCACAGACCTGTCTGCGGTCAGGCGTGAGGCAGCGAGCAGATTTTTTTTTTGACTTCAACGGGAAGCAAACTTAGTACAAGTCTAGATCCGATCGGTTTTTTTTCTCCTTCTTTCAAACGGATCTACAACCTGAGACTAAAAGAAAATAGATCTACTAGATCTAAGACTCAAGAACACGACGAACAGTCTAGAAATAGTCTAGGGACTCCGACAACGGATCAAAAGCAGACGAAAACTAGACAAAAACTACGACTCAGATTTAGAAGAAAGGCTACACAAAAGGATTACGATAAGCAACTAGAACTCACGAACAGTGTTATCTAGGCTATGGCAATAAACTATGAACCCTAATATTTTTTGTGGCTTTTTCTGTATAGGACACAAACAACTAATCTATGGATGGATTTGTGGATGTTTACCGAGGCAACACTGGAAATCTGATACCAAGAAGATATTGCTCACCGAGTAAACCCAGCGCTCTGATACCAAGATGATATTGCTCACCGAGTAAACCCAGCGCTCTGATACCAAGATGATATCGGGTGGCCCGATCTTCTCAGCAAGCTCTTGTCGATGATATGGTGGATGATAGATAACTAGTGCGTAGCTATGATCTCTCCCGCTCGATCCCTAATGCCAGTGCAACAGATCTCGAATCTTGTAGGATATTCACAACATCACACTCTTGCGCACGTAGCCGTGACCACGAACGGTAGTATGCAATCTACTAATTCCCACGGAAACAACAGATGACACTCAATTATAGATTGGTAGATTCGAACACAGGGTAATTCTAGAGGTTCTATGAAAGAAACAACTCTAAAATATTTTAACGTGGTCTAAACCCTAACTTGTAACGTCCACGGAGGTTTATATGAGGGCTGGGGCGTCCTCCCCTCTAAACGGGCCTAAAAACAGCCGTAACTTGGCCCAAACTGACTCGGTTCGACTCAAACTGATACATACCGACCCATATATGGGTTCGGCCTTATTGGCACGCAATCCAAACGTCATGGAACACCTCAAACATGTAATTCTTGGTGCGCCATCTCTCTCTCTTGCTCATACGTGATTTCCTCATTGCCTCCTAGTGTGCATGCCTCCCGCTCCTCCCTCGCGCACTTGTTGATATTGGAAATCAGCGCTTGTCCTTCTTGCTGCAACTCTCCTCCTCCTCGCGCAACGCTTGTGTTATCAATAAACCTGATCATACAAAGATGCATAGACTTAGGTAGTATAAAGTTCTCATTAAGTAAAACATCAGGTTCAATTAGGATTGAATTCACCTGATAGTCATTATTGATTTGACTCAATATTTCCTTCCAGTTCAGGCAGTCAGAATCATCACAATCCATTTATATATCCTCATCATCCTCCCTTTCTTCATGAAAAGCCGTCCTCGGCTTTGGGTAAGCTGAAAGTGGGAGAAACAAAAAGAACAACGTGTACGCAAAGTATATGTATATATAACATGTTGTATTATTGTTGTTCACATGAAAAGTATGTCTAGTATACATCAAGCAACTTAAATTGCAGGTATAAGTGAAGTACAAAGGATCATGATCATGGTGAAAAACAACTAAATAGATAGTCATGTTCTTCAATATTAAATTCAGTTTTCTCAAAGAAGATCTATGATCAAATTTGTGAACAAGATCAAACCAATTCAATATGTCTGAAAACCAAATTGAATCATGCCATGCTTCAACTACGCTACTCTGATTATTATGAACATGATCATGTTGTCTAGTATGTAAAATGCAACTCAATTTGCAAATATAAATGAAGTATGAAGCATTAGCACAACTAGGCAATGAATTTTGGGGAAAACACAACGAATATGAAAACTTGGGTTCTATTCTAGCAAGATTACAACGATCCAACATAGGTAAAATTACTTGTGTTGGCTGCATTATATCAACTTGATCTGACTTTAGTTTCATATTATCACAAATTTTAGCATATATCCCACAACACAAAGTCGTCGACACACAACATGTATGGCTGAAAACAGCATGTTTCAGTTCAGCGATTCGATCACAAGTAATGCATATGTGATCCATAAGAAAATTTTCATGCATGCTATATTCACCAATCAGATTGAAAGTGAAACAAGGAGAATATGTGCTAGAATTCAGAAATGAAATTTCAGAAATCTTATCCATAGCACAACTCATACTCATAGGTTCATTTAGCATGATGGAATACACAATATCAGCAAGTGGTATTCGAGCAAGTATTGGCTTATGTGTTATCAGTACCACATGATCAAAATTTGAATTTGGTAAACTATCACATGGTGCTAAAACAGTAGTGCAAGGCAAATCACAAGGAGGCTTCAGTAAAGGAATAAACTCACAATATGTCGCACATGTTGGCTGAAGCTCCAAATCAGTATCAATGTCATTAACAATCTTCTCAGCTATAGTAGGTACTACGACATCCTCCTCAATTAACAATACCAGATCGTGTGATGCAGGTTGTAAAATAGGCGGCTCCCTTTCTTCAAAAGCAACCTGCACATCACAAGATACAACACTAGGAGTAGACATGATCACGTTAGTAGAGAACTCACATTTCTCATTAGTGTCCACTCTCAAAATTTCTGGAAGAGGCCATTTGCAGTTGTTCAAAAACATAGAACGTAGAAATTGCTTGAAATCTTCCCAAAGGATTTTTTTACCCATGACACCATACACAATCCTTGCGTCCTTCCACCAACGAGCTACCTCTTCATCCACACGTCGGTGAGCAAGAATGTATTCTATATGGCCATTAAACTTGCGATCGAAAGTACGACATCTCGCAAACCCAAATCCCATATCAATTTCCCAAACCTGATATTCTACGGGTGTGGCAGAACTTTCCAATCGCCACTTGATTGTAGTTGGATCATATGCCATGCCAACCACAATAGCTAAATAGTCATGGTAAACATCATCTGATTTCTGCATCACATCAACACTAGTAGAAGTCATGATTAGTACATTAGTGCAAAAATGCAAAACTGTTTTGGTGGCACACTCACAACTCACTCAAAAACTGACAAGAAAGCAGATCTTACCGTTCCAAAATGAATAGTGATGCTTACCAATTCGAAATCAAGGACTGATGCACTTATGTGATGAAGTGAATACCAAAGGTATAGAGAACGATCGCAGGGCACACAGGTTATGTATGGTGGAGCTGTAGGTATGGTATCCTAACTACACCGCAAACGAGTCCTAGTGCTGATCGTATGACAAAGACCCACCAAAACACACACGGTGGAGATAAATGGGGCAATTGCAACTATAAAAATGAGCTCAATAAAGTGAGGTATGTCGGAGGAATGCTCGTGTTGCAATGCACAAGGAGAGACGCTAGCAATGTCTCAACGAAACGGGCACAAGATTGCTAAACTGAGCAACCCGCAGAGCACTAAGCACGCTAGTCTCGTAGGATAGTTTTAGACACAAAGAAAGGTTTACTAAGGCTCACAAGGATAGGTACGCTATGTGGACTCAGTAAAAAAAATAAACAAAAAAAGAAAAAAATTTGACCGGAGAATTGGTCTCTGCCATGGCAGAAAAACGGCCTAAAATCCTGCCGCGGCAGGATGTCGGCAGACCCAAAAATTTCTCGTATGAGGGCAGACCTGTCTGTGGTAAGGCGACGGTCCGAAATTTTTTTTTTTGGATTTTTTTTAGCTTTCACGCTGGAGCACAGACCTGTCTGCGGTCAGGCGTGAGGCAGCGAGCAGATTTTTTTTTTGACTTCAACGGGAAGCAAACTTAGTACAAGTCTAGATCCGATCGGTTTTTTTTCTCCTTCTTTCAAACGGATCTACAACCTGAGACTAAAAGAAAATAGATCTACTAGATCTAAGACTCAAGAACACGACGAACAGTCTAGAAATAGTCTAGGGACTCCGACAACGGATCAAAAGCAGACGAAAACTAGACAAAAACTACGACTCAGATTTAGAAGAAAGGCTACACAAAAGGATTACGATAAGCAACTAGAACTCACGAACAGTGTTATCTAGGCTATGGCAATAAACTATGAACCCTAATATTTTTTGTGGCTTTTTCTGTATAGGACACAAACAACTAATCTATGGATGGATTTGTGGATGTTTACCGAGGCAACACTGGAAATCTGATACCAAGAAGATATTGCTCACCGAGTAAACCCAGCGCTCTGATACCAAGATGATATTGCTCACCGAGTAAACCCAGCGCTCTGATACCAAGATGATATCGGGTGGCCCGATCTTCTCAGCAAGCTCTTGTCGATGATATGGTGGATGATAGATAACTAGTGCGTAGCTATGATCTCTCCCGCTCGATCCCTAATGCCAGTGCAACAGATCTCGAATCTTGTAGGATATTCACAACATCACACTCTTGCGCACGTAGCCGTGACCACGAACGGTAGTATGCAATCTACTAATTCCCACGGAAACAACAGATGACACTCAATTATAGTTGGTAGATTCGAACACAGGGTAATTCCAGAGGTTCTATGAAAGAAACAACTCTAAAATATTTTAACGTGGTCTAAACCCTAACTTGTAACGTCCACGGAGGTTTATATGAGGGCTGGGGCGTCCTCCCCTCTAAACGGGCCTAAAAACAGCCGTAACTTGGCCCAAACTGACTCGGTTCGACTCAAACTGATACATACCGACCCATATATGGGTTCGGCCTTATTGGCACGCAATCCAAACGTCATGGAACACCTCAAACATGTAATTCTTGGTGCGCCATCTCTCTCTCTTGCTCATACGTGATTTCCTCATTGCCTCCTAGTGCGCATGCCTCCCGCTCCTCACTCGCGCACTTGTTGATATTGGAAATCAGCGCTTGTCCTTCTTGCTGCAACTCTCCTCCTCCTCGCGCAACGCTTGTGTTATCAATAAACCTGATCATACAAAGATGCATAGACTTAGGTAGTATAAAGTTCTCATTAAGTAAAACATCAGGTTCAATTAGGATTGAATTCACCTGATAGTCATTATTGATTTGACTCAATATTTCCTTCCAGTTCAGGCAGTCAGAATCATCACAATCCATTTATATATCCTCATCATCCTCCCTTTCTTCATGAAAAGCCGTCCTCGGCTTTGGGTAAGCTGAAAGTGGGAGAAACAAAAAGAACAACGTGTACGCAAAGTATATGTATATATAACATGTTGTATTATTGTTGTTCACATGAAAAGTATGTCTAGTATACATCAAGCAACTTAAATTGCAGGTATAAGTGAAGTACAAAGGATCATGATCATGGTGAAAAACAACTAAATAGATAGTCATGTTCTTCAATATTAAATTCAGTTTTCTCAAAGAAGATCTATGATCAAATTTGTGAACAAGATCAAACCAATTCAATATGTCTGAAAACCAAATTGAATCATGCCATGCTTCAACTACGCTACTCTGATTATTATGAACATGATCATGTTGTCTAGTATGTAAAATGCAACTCAATTTGCAAATATAAATGAAGTATGAAGCATTAGCACAACTAGGCAATGAATTTTGGGGAAAACACAACGAATATGAAAACTTGGGTTCTATTCTAGCAAGATTACAACGATCCAACATAGGTAAAATTACTTGTGTTGGCTGCATTATATCAACTTGATCTGACTTTAGTTTCATATTATCACAAATTTTAGCATATATCCCACAACACAAAGTCGTCGACACACAACATGTATGGCTGAAAACAGCATGTTTCAGTTCAGCGATTCGATCACAAGTAATGCATATGTGATCCATAAGAAAATTTTCATGCATGCTATATTCACCAATCAGATTGAAAGTGAAACAAGGAGAATATGTGCTAGAATTCAGAAATGAAATTTCAGAAATCTTATCCATAGCACAACTCATACTCATAGGTTCATTTAGCATGATGGAATACACAATATCAGCAAGTGGTATTCGAGCAAGTATTGGCTTATGTGTTATCAGTACCACATGATCAAAATTTGAATTTGGTAAACTATCACATGGTGCTAAAACAGTAGTGCAAGGCAAATCACAAGGAGGCTTCAGTAAAGGAATAAACTCACAATATGTCGCACATGTTGGCTGAAGCTCCAAATCAGTATCAATGTCATTAACAATCTTCTCAGCTATAGTAGGTACTACGACATCCTCCTCAATTAACAATACCAGATCGTGTGATGCAGGTTGTAAAATAGGCGGCTCCCTTTCTTCAAAAGCAACCTGCACATCACAAGATACAACACTAGGAGTAGACATGATCACGTTAGTAGAGAACTCACATTTCTCATTAGTGTCCACTCTCAAAATTTCTGGAAGAGGCCATTTGCAGTTGTTCAAAAACATAGAACGTAGAAATTGCTTGAAATCTTCCCAAAGGATTTTTTTACCCATGACACCATACACAATCCTTGCGTCCTTCCACCAACGAGCTACCTCTTCATCCACACGTCGGTGAGCAAGAATGTATTCTATATGGCCATTAAACTTGCGATCGAAAGTACGACATCTCGCAAACCCAAATCCCATATCAATTTCCCAAACCTGATATTCTACGGGTGTGGCAGAACTTTCCAATCGCCACTTGATTGTAGTTGGATCATATGCCATGCCAACCACAATAGCTAAATAGTCATGGTAAACATCATCTGATTTCTGCATCACATCAACACTAGTAGAAGTCATGATTAGTACATTAGTGCAAAAATGCAAAACTGTTTTGGTGGCACACTCACAACTCACTCAAAAACTGACAAGAAAGCAGATCTTACCGTTCCAAAATGAATAGTGATGCTTACCAATTCGAAATCAAGGACTGATGCACTTATGTGATGAAGTGAATACCAAAGGTATAGAGAACGATCGCAGGGCACACAGGTTATGTATGGTGGAGCTGTAGGTATGGTATCCTAACTACACCGCAAACGAGTCCTAGTGCTGATCGTATGACAAAGACCCACCAAAACACACACGGTGGAGATAAATGGGGCAATTGCAACTATAAAAATGAGCTCAATAAAGTGAGGTATGTCGGAGGAATGCTCGTGTTGCAATGCACAAGGAGAGACGCTAGCAATGTCTCAACGAAACGGGCACAAGATTGCTAAACTGAGCAACCCGCAGAGCACTAAGCACGCTAGTCTCGTAGGATAGTTTTAGACACAAAGAAAGGTTTACTAAGGCTCACAAGGATAGGTACGCTATGTGGACTCAGTAAAAAAAATAAACAAAAAAAGAAAAAAATTTGACCGGAGAATTGGTCTCTGCCATGGCAGAAAAACGGCCTAAAATCCTGCCGCGGCAGGATGTCGGCAGACCCAAAAATTTCTCGTATGAGGGCAGACCTGTCTGTGGTAAGGCGACGGTCCGAAATTTTTTTTTTTTGGATTTTTTTTAGCTTTCACGCTGGAGCACAGACCTGTCTGCGGTCAGGCGTGAGGCAGCGAGCAGATTTTTTTTTTGACTTCAACGGGAAGCAAACTTAGTACAAGTCTAGATCCGATCGGTTTTTTTTCTCCTTCTTTCAAACGGATCTACAACCTGAGACTAAAAGAAAATAGATCTACTAGATCTAAGACTCAAGAACACGACGAACAGTCTAGAAATAGTCTAGGGACTCCGACAACGGATCAAAAGCAGACGAAAACTAGACAAAAACTACGACTCAGATTTAGAAGAAAGGCTACACAAAAGGATTACGATAAGCAACTAGAACTCACGAACAGTGTTATCTAGGCTATGGCAATAAACTATGAACCCTAATATTTTTTGTGGCTTTTTCTGTATAGGACACAAACAACTAATCTATGGATGGATTTGTGGATGTTTACCGAGGCAACACTGGAAATCTGATACCAAGAAGATATTGCTCACCGAGTAAACCCAGCGCTCTGATACCAAGATGATATTGCTCACCGAGTAAACCCAGCGCTCTGATACCAAGATGATATCGGGTGGCCCGATCTTCTCAGCAAGCTCTTGTCGATGATATGGTGGATGATAGATAACTAGTGCGTAGCTATGATCTCTCCCGCTCGATCCCTAATGCCAGTGCAACAGATCTCGAATCTTGTAGGATATTCACAACATCACACTCTTGCGCACGTAGCCGTGACCACGAACGGTAGTATGCAATCTACTAATTCCCACGGAAACAACAGATGACACTCAATTATAGTTGGTAGATTCGAACACAGGGTAATTCCAGAGGTTCTATGAAAGAAACAACTCTAAAATATTTTAACGTGGTCTAAACCCTAACTTGTGATGGCTACGGAAGTTTATATGAGGGCTGGGGCGTCCTCCCCTCTAAACGGGCATAAAAACAGCCGTAACTTGGCCCAAACTGACTCGGTTCGACTCAAACTGATACATACCGACCGATATATCGGTTCGGCCTTATTGGCACGCAGTCCAAACGTCGTGGAACACCTCAAACATGTAATTCTTGGTGCGCCATCTCTCTCTCTTTCTCATACGTGATTTCCTCATTGCCTCCTAGTGCGCATGCCTCCCGCTCCTCCCTCGTGCACTTGTTGATATTGGAAATCAGCGCTTGTCCTTCTTTCTACAAGTCTCCTCCTCCTCGCGCAACGCTTGTGTTATCAATAAACCTGATCATACAAAGATGCATAGACTTAGGTAGTATAAAGTTCTCATTAAGTAAAACATCAGGTTCAATTAGGAATGATTTCACTTGATAGTCATTATTGATTTGACTCAATATTTCCTTCAAGTTCAGGCAGTCAGAATCATCATAATACCTGTATATATCCTCATTAGTTGGGATTGACACGACTATGAAAATGAGCAAACAAAATGTCCTAACGAAGACTAAGCTCGTTGTCATGCCAATGCAAGGAGAGACCGTGGATCATTTGCAAAGATTAAAAGTGAGCAACGGATTTGTGCACTTGCCTTGGGCGCTCTTCTTTCTCTCTTGCTTACAAGCTTTGAGACTCTCTTTTGCAAGGGGAGACTATTTTTCTTTTGCTTTTTCTTTGTATCTTTTTCCTTGTTTTTTTTGCTCTCCCTTGATGGTACCTAGTCACACTTGCTATTGCTCTTGCACTCTCACTATCCAAGGACAAATGCATAATGCTCAAGCAAACACAAGATGAGCCACTCTCATGGGATAGGTACACACAAAGGAAGATGGGGGTTAACAAGGTGACGCAAGTTATACCTTCTTTGATGATGAACTTGGCGTCGGTGGTGCGGGGTGATGTTCGTGCTCCGTGGTGTCGATGAGCGCGGAAGTTGATGATGCGGAAGCTTGCTAGTAGTTGCGGACACGCACACGGGACACGAGCAAACAAAGGAGATTAGCCAATGCGAAAAATGAGGCAAAATTGTCAAAACTGGCATTACAACCGGACACTCCGGTCTGTCTGGGCCAGATACTCCGGTCTGGCTGAACACTCTGGTCTGGTTCGGCCGGACACTCCGGTCGGTACGCGCCAGACACTCCGGCGCGGGTTTCTGCTCGTGTTCTTGAGGGGAAATCCTCGCATTCGGGCCTCAAATCCGCGAAAAACTGGCCAAATCGGGCTGGGGAAACGCAGGATAAAGCTAGACCAACTCCTTAGACAAGGTTTGGTCGGATCAAAACCACAAATAACACTCCAAATCAAGAGATCGATCCAAAGGCAAATATGGGCTGTTTTTTGTGGGGATTTTCGAATTTATTGGTGGATAGCAGAAAATTTTGTGGGGGAAATCGTGAGCAACGAGGCTCTTGATACCAATATGTTGAGGGCAAACCTCTAGGATGGCCCAATCTTTCACGATTCCCTTTCAAATCAAGGTTGGAGTGCGGGGGAAGGAGGGAAGGATCAACACGACGAACACACGCCCGAAGAACGCGATGAACACACACACGCAAAACCACGATAAACACCAATAGCTCACGCCGGCGGTGACCGGTCCGGCGCAATCCCTAGGATCGGCGTCGGGCGGAGGACTCTCTCTCGAACCGGCACAGTGAGATGGGAGCCTCGGTGAGATCTTGACGTCTAGGCAAAGGGACACCGATGCCTAGGCCTTGTACAACGCGGAGGCACAATGCAAGCTGCAACGAGGTTTGGGGATATTGGTGCTCCTTAGTCAAGGAGCATGAGGCAAGAATTAGATAGATCCATAAAGGGGTTTCCACTAATTCCAATATCAAGCCTAGGGTTTACAATGGAGGTGGGGGTCTATATATAGGCCAACCACACGGTAAGGGGTAATTCAGGCATTAAAGTAGAGTTCTGGGCGAAGTAGAGGGGTACTGCTCGCAGGCCCATCACTTGTGCTGGACACTCCGGGTCGAGTGGGACGGACAGTATGGCGTGGCCGGACACTCTGGGTCGAGTGGGCCGGACAGTCCGGGGTGGCCGGACACTCCGGGCAGTGTCCGGGCAGTGTCCGAACTGGCACACAGAATGTCCGCGCCAGGTTCGGGCTCAGGCAGGCCGGACACTCCGGCTGAGTCGTGCCGGACACTCCGGCTTAGGCAGCTTCAGCTCAGGTGCAGCTTCAGGGCTCGTGGGTCGACGCGGCGGGGGCTCGTACCTAATGATGCACAAAGTAGTGGTATGAAGTAGCACGCCATCCAAGGAGGTATCAAATTGGCACAGAGGAGAGGAGCGAGTTCACCTTAGCTTGGAGGAGTCTGGCTTGGGCACGAGTCATGGGTCCACTTGGGGGACTTGTTGTTGTAGATGTAGAAGCGTCCATAGGACGGGCTGCATCATGAAGACTCACGCCAAAGCTTCTGCCTGTTCCGGTACTACCGCACCATTCAAGCGGTACTACCGCTCGACTGACCGGTACTACAGGACACCCTAGGGCCTGCGCGCTCCAGCTTGGCTCTTTGGCCATGTAACGCCCCCTTTTGATACTTTAGTTGCCTAAACGACCCCTGAACTTGTGGCTGGCCTATATATAGCCCCCACCTCTATTGTAAACCCTAGGCATGATATTTGGAATTAGTGGAATCCCCTTGTGGATCTATCTAATTCTTGCCTCATGCTCCTTTGACAAAGGAGCACCAAATATCACAAACCTCGTTGGAGTTTGCATCGTGCCTCCGCATTGTACAAGGCCTTGGCATCGGTGTCCCTTTGCCAAGACGTCAAGACCTCATCGAGTCTCCCATCTCGCCGTGCCGGTTCGAGAGAGAGTCCTCTGCCCGATGCTGATCCTAGGGATTGCGCCGGACCGGTCACCGCCGGCCTGAACTATTGGTGTTTATCGTGGTTTTGTGTGTGTGTGTGTTCGTCGCGTTCTTCGTGTGTGAGTTTGTCGTGTTCATCCTCACCTCCTTCCCCCGCACTGCATCCTTGATTTGAGTGGGATTCGTGAAAGATCGGGCCACCCTAGAGATTTGCCCTCAACATATTGGTATCAAGAGCTTCGTTGCTCACTAATTTCCCCACAAATTTTCTTCTATCCACCAAAAATTTCGAAAATCCCCAAAAAAGAGCCCCAAATTTGCCTTCGGATCGATCTCTGGAGTTGGTGCATTTTTCGTGGTTTTGGTCCATAGATCTGTTGCTTGGGGTATCGATCTACCTTCCTTGTATGTTCCTAGCCCCAATTTTGTTCAGTTTTTGGCCAATTTGAGGATTTTTGGGCCGATTGTGCATTCAAGTCGAGATCCACGTGCCGAGGAATCCGTGAAGCGGTACTACCGCCAAAACGTGCGGTACTACCGGCTGACCACAGTGGTACTACCGGTCACCGGTACCACCAGACATTTTGAGCGGTACTACTACCCCTGTCTGACAAGAAATTTTTCACCCCCATTTCTGTTCGCTAATTTTAGTATTGGCTTGTTCATGTTTCGCGCGCGTGTCGCCCAACTAACTTCAAACTTCCGCAACAATATTCACATCCCGCGCTCATCGACACCGCGACACCGAGCAACATCCCCCCTACAACGGTAGCAAGTCATCAATACCAAAGGTATACCTTGCTCCACCTTGTTAACCCTTCTTCCTTGTGTGTATCTATCCTATGAGAGCAACTCATTTTGTGTTTGCCTATGCATTGTGCACTTGTCCTTGGAAAGTGAGAGTGTGAGAGAAAATACAAGAGTTAACATAGTAGTATAGAAAGGGAGAAAAAGAATCAAAAAAGAGAAAAAGAAAAATCAAAAGAAAAATAGAAAGATACAAAGTCTCCCAATACAAAGAGAGTCTCAAGCTTGTAAGCAAAGAGAGAAAAAGAGTGCGACCGAGGCAAGTGCAGAAATCCGTTGCTTTTTTCTCTTTTGGCGAACGAGTTGTGGTCTCTCCTTGCGTTGGCACGACACCGAGCGTAGTCTTCATTAGGACCTTTGGTGCTCATTTTATAGTCGTGCTAACCACATTCGTCTGCATGTGTGTGTATCTTTGTGTTTTGTAGGTCGTTCCCTTTTGCTTTGATCTTTTGGTTCTCTACCATGTTTGACAATAACCTTTTCTTTGGATCATTTCATTTGGTTTTCCACAACCCTAACGTTCCACCCACAGCTTTTGAGAGTTAGTTCTTTCTTTAGTGTGAGTTTTCTTTGCGTTTCCACTGTGCACACTTATAGCTCTCACTTGTGGTTTCTAGTTTGGTGCATTCCCCAAGGTGAGGAACAAGGCTAACACCACCATATTCCACTTCCATATACAATACTTGTGTGTGTTTGCATGATGGATAGGCACGGTGAGTCGAGCCAACCACCTCCCCATGAAGAAGATCAAGGACCGTACATGACGCACGCTAGTCACTTCATCATTCGACAAGAGTTCCGTGAATATTGCCAAGCCCTTGAGACACGTCAAGATGAACAATTTGGCGAGACGTAAGCTGAGTTCAAGAACATCGACAACCGCTTCGACGACCTAGAACGATAAATGCACGCAATGCATCAGAACTTTGGCCATCAAAATGAAGCGCTTCAATGCTCTGTCGCCGAAACAAATGACAATCTTTGACGCCTCATTGATGGAATGGCAATACCACATTCACGCGCTTCAAGATCTTCAAGTTCTTCGCGTTGTCACGCACCTCTTCAACAAGATCTTCATGCAAGTGTTCCAAGACGCAATGATGCCCCCGTGGTTGAAGATGGAAGTTCTTCGAACTATGTACCTTCCCCACGGCACGCCGCAACGTCAAGCTATGATGGTGATTTCTCTTCAAGGCCACGAGCAAGGTAAGAAGCACACCGTCATCACGCAAGGGCACTAGTGATCCAACATGAGCAACCATAAGAAGAACCGCAAGTGCAACCGCAAGTCTACCAACATCGAGCCCGACACATACTTGACACAACAAGTGATGACTCTACTTTGGAGAATCAAGCTCATCATCGACGCGAAGCTCTCCAAGATCTTCCTCCTCGTCTTCATCGTCATGAACGTCAACAATGACACCATGGTCATCACGAGGCGCCTCCTCCACCACACCAAAATATGGAGCGTCAAGTGGTACAAGTTGAGCGACACCCACCACGTCAAGAGGCTCACGACCATGATCTTTGACGTGAGGCCCATGTGCCTAATCGCCATCATCAACCGAGGAACAAGCCTCCTCTTCGTCATCAACCACGTCATGAGGCTCCACACCCTCAACACCCTCATGAGGCCCAAGCGCCTGAACATTGCCAACAACCGCGCAGCGAGAAAGAGCAAGTTCCACAACAACAATATCAAGAGCAAGTTCCTCAACAAGGACGCGAGAACCAAAATCCACCTCCCCAACTACAAGATCATCAACAAGGTCACCAAGCTCGTTGTAATGACCGCAACGATAAAGAAACTTTTGGCAAGCTCAAGTTCACGATGCCCAAGTTCACCGGATCCAATGACCCCGAAGAATACCTCTCGTGGGCACTCAAGGTCGACAAGATCTTCCGCATGCACAACTATAGCAATGAGAAGATGGTCGCCAGGGCTTCGCTTGAGTTTGATGATTACGCCAACCTTTGGTGGGAACAAGTTCAAGTTGCTCGTGCTGCAAGACAAGAACCGCCAATCTCAACTTGGCATGACATGAAGGCTCACATGAGATCCCGGTTCGTCCCCACGCACTACACGCGTGACCTATTCAACAACCTCCAATCGCTTCGTCAAGGGACAAAGACCGTGGAAGAGTACTTCAAGGAAATGGAACTCAACTTGATTCGCGCCAACATTGATCAGCGTATGGAGCAAACTATGGCACGCTTCCTTATTGGGCTGAACCACCCAATCAAGCGCATCGTCGAGTTTCAAACATACAACACCATGGTTGAGCTTGTGCACATCGCAACAAAGGAGGAACGTCAAGTGCAAGAGGACATCAAGTACAACAAGCCTTCAATGGAAGCTCCTCAAGTACCTCCAATCCTTCCTTCAAACCCACACTTCCTCAAGGAAAACTGCCCCCAACTGGCAAACAAGCAAAGAGTGATACACCTTTCAACGGTGAATGCTACAAGGTGGAGGGTAAGGACACAAGTCGGCCGAATGTGGAAACAAGGAAGTATTGTTCATCAACGACAATGGCGGCGAAGAGTACTTGAGTGAAGATGAATTTGCCCGTGTCAAGGAAGCAATGGCAAGGCAACGAGTGGAAGATGACCAAGACTCCTAATGTGTGAACATGACGCAAGTCCAGCGCTTGTCGTCACAAGGATCTTGACCACTCAAGCACAAGAGCATGAAGACCAACGCTCCAATATCTTCCAAACACGAGCCGACATCAATGGCAAATCTATCAAGGTGATCATTGATGGAGGGAGTTGCCACAACCTTGCTAGCACCGAGTTGTGTGAGAAGCTCAACCTCACCCTCCATCCGCACAAGCACCCCTACCACGTGCAATGGCTAAGTGACCAAGGGTCCGTGAATATCAAGCATACTGTATCGGTCTCCTTTGCCATTGATCCTTACAAAGATACGGTGGAGTGTGATGTGGTTCCTATGATAGTTTGCCACATGCTTCTTGGTTGACCGTGGCAATTTGACAAGGCTGCTCTACATGATGGTCGCACCAATGTATACACCTTCAAATGGCTCAACAAAACATGTGTTTTGCAACCAATGACTCCTAGCCAAATAATTGCGGAAAATGCAAAGGCTTTAGCGAGGGCACAAAGGACAACACCTACTTGTGAGGAGAGCGGTGAGAGAGAGAACCACCTCATAGTGAGTGAGAGCCACAAGCCAAACTCGAGTGGAAAAACTAAGAGTGTTCTCCTTGCCACCAAATGTGAGATGAGAGATGTTCGGAACAACCCATCCAACTTGCACTATGTCCTCATTTGCAAGGGACTAGCGCAAGGAACTAATGAATTAACAAATGTTCCTCCATCTTTGATGAATGTTTTGCAGGAATTCAAGGACGTGGTCCCCGAAGAGCTCCCACATGGTGTTGAGGGCAAACCTCTAGGGTGGCCCGATCTTTCACGATTCCCTTTCAAATCGAGGATGGAGTGCGGGGAGAGGAGGGGAGGATGAACACGACGAACGCACGCACAAAGAACGCGATGAACACACACACACAAAACCACGATACACACCAATAGCTCACGCCGGCGGTGACCGGTCTGGCCCAATCCCTAGGATCGGCGTCGGGCGGAGGACTCTCTCTCAAACCGACACGGCAAGATGGGAGACTCGGTGACATCTTGACGTCTAGGCAAAGGAACACCGATGCCTAGGCCTTGTACAACACGGAGGCACGATGCAAACTCCAACGAGGTTTGGGGATATTGGTGCTCCTTAGTCAAGGAGCATGAGGCAAGAATTAGATAGATCCACAAAGGGGTTTCCACTAATTCCAACATCAAGCCTAGGGTTTACAATGGAGGTGGGGGACTACATATAGGCCAGCCACTTAAACAGTGGTACTTTAGGAATAAAAGACAAGTTCTAGACGGACTAAGGGGTACATGGGCCGCAGACCCAAAGGCCTTTTACATGCCTGGCGACGGTCAGTCCGGAGACACCGGTGTGGTGGACCGGAGACTCCGGTCTAGACCGGAGATTCTGGTCTGGACCGGAGATTCCAGTCGGTCTCCGGACTGGCCTCCGGAGGGGCCTTCAGATTGTCCTAGGGCCCGATTCTGGGGGTAGACCGGAGGTGGCACTGGAGACTCTGGTGTCTTCAGGCCGGAGACTTTGGTGGACCGGAGACTCCGGTCTGAGCAGCTCCTGCGGCTCCTACTTCATGCTCTGCTCCTTGTTCTCCATCCTTGGGTGCTTCGTGATGTGTCGAAGCTTCGTACCTGATGATGCATAGGGTAGTTGCATGAAGTAGCATACCGTCCAAAGAGTTATCAAATTGGCACGAGGAGAGGAGCGAGTTCACCTTAGCTTGTAGGAGTTTGGCTCGGGCACGAGTCATGGGTCCACTTGGGGGACTTGTTGGTGTAGATGTAGGAGCGTCCATAGGGGTACATGGGCCAAAGGCCCAGCTAGCGGCGAGCAGGCCCATACGCTCAGGCCGGAGACTCTGGTGTTGGGTCCGGAGACTCCGGTCTGTCTCTAGTGTCGTCTCCGAAGTGGCAGATAGACCGTCCTCGAGCTCGATCTGGGGGCCGGTCCGGAGATGGGTCCGGAGACTCCGGGGACTGCAGGCCGGAGACTCTGGTGTCTTCAGGCCGGAGACTCCGGTGTGGCGGGAGACTCCGGTGTGCGCAGGCCGGAGACTCCGGTGCTCCAGCTGCTGCTTCTTCCGTCTTCTCTTCCAAGCCTCCATCTTGTCGGGCTTGGTGCTCTAGGCTTCCTCCCATGCCTCCGTACTTGTTGGTGTGAACCTATCATGGATATGGGTCGGAGTAGGAAATAGTATACCATCCAAGAGGGTAGGAAGTGGGCTTTCATAGAGGAACGGATTCACCTTTGGAGTCCATGACGACTTGGCATAAGTTGGAGACCATGATGTGGTAACGACCAAAGGTCGGGCCACATCATCTCCCCTCCCTTCAAAAAGAGTCGTCCTCGACTCTACGCGCTTATCACAAAGTAGAAGATGTCGAGAGACCTTCTTGATCCTGGGGTTCACCATATAGTCATCCTCGGGAAGATTGAATTGACAACACCTCATTGTTCCTTCACTTTCCATGAAGCCTACAAAGCTCACAACAAAAGCGAAGCAACACTCAAAGCATAGCCAATTCATGAATATAATAGCATGAGTCCTCATGTAGAGTGAAGTCACCTTATGGTGTACAGATAGCTCGTTGAAGGGTGGCCATAGGTAACTCTCTACGGTTCGACTTGTCAACTCTTTGTCCATAGAGGTTGACGCGTAAGCAATAGTACCTTCACACAACAAACACCAAGCAACATATGTTTGTGTGTGATAGAGGAGCATGTCATTTGTGGCATGTCCAATCTTGTTCACAACACTATTAGCACAACTCAAGTATAGCAAACGGGATGCATATGCAAGGTCCAAGTGCATGGAAATTGTTTGAACTTCATCCAAATGTGGGAACTCAAAAACTCCATAAAGTGTCTTAGTGTGGCATTCAAAGAAATTGACTAAGATATAGATCAACATCTTTGATGCAAGAGTAGGAGAATTCGGCAAAACCACATGCAGAAGACCATCCAAAACAACATTATTATGTGTGCAAGCCAACCATTGGAAAGAACAATTGTTCAATATGTTGGATGCCATACACATACCATCAAAAGCCAAAATCATGGGGGTATGAGTATCGCAAGTGGAAGAAAAAATAACATGTTTGCAAACAAACCATATGAAAGAGCAAGTAGTCCTTATGTTTGTTGCAACAACAATACGAGAGACTTGGAAGCTCTCATGACAATACATGCTGATAATGGCATTATGGTTGCACACAAAACATCGGAAAGAGAAATTTTTCAACATTTTTGTGGCAACACACAAAGCATCAATATCCAATAGCAACGAAACATGATTGTCACAAGGTGAAAGAATACCATCAACATGCTTGCAAGCCAACCATAGGAAAGAGAAATTTATCAACATGAAAGATGCAAAGCATGCAAAAGGTATCGGAGCTGGGTTCGATCTTGAACTCACTTGGGGGATGCTCTCTAGAGCTCTTTTTGTCAACTCGTGTTCAACCGAGGTTGACATTCTTGTGCGGGTACCTACACACATCAAACACAAAAGGAAGATTGTGTGTGCATGGTAGGGAAACACATCATCCATCATGACGTATCTCTTCTTGTGCACATCACCATGAGTGATGCGGCCTGTCCTACGGACGCTCCTACATCTACTCCAACAAGTCCCCCAAGTGGACCCATGACTCGTGCCTGAGCAAAAATCCTACAAGCTAAGGTGAACTCGCTCCTCTCCTCATGCCAATGTGATACCTCCTTGGATGGTATGCTACTTCATGCAACTACCCTATGCATCATCAGGTACGAAGCTTCGACACACCACCAAGCACCCAAGGATGGAGAACAAGGAGAAGAGCATGAAGCAGGAGTCGCTGGAGCTGCTCAAACCGGAGTCTCCGGTCCACCCGAGTCTCCGGCCTAAAGACACCAAAGTCTCCGGCCACACCTCCGGTCTGCCCCCAGAACCAGGCCCTGGGACAATCTGAAGGCCCCTCCGGAGGCTAGTCCGGAGACCGACCGGAGTTTCCGGCCCAGACCGGATTCTCCGGTCCGACCGTTGCCAGGCATGAAAAGGCCTTTGGGCTTGCGGCCCATGTACCCCTTAGTCCGTCTAGAACTTGTCTTTTATTCGTAAAGTACCCTTGTTTAAGTGGTTGGCCTATATATAGTCCCCCACCTCCATTGTAAACCCAACGCATGATATTGGAATTAGTGGACACCCCTTTGTGGATCTATCTAATTCTTGCCTCATGCTCCTTGACTAAGGAGCACCAATATCCCCAAACCTCGTTGGAGTTTGCACTGTGCCTCCGTGTTGTACAAGGCCTAGGCATCGGTGTCCCTTTGCCTAGACGTCAACATCTCACCGAGTCTCCCATCTCGCAGTGCCGGTTCGAGAAAGAGTCCTCCTCCTGACGCCGATCCTACGGATTGCGCCAGACCGGTTACCACCGGCATGAGCTATTGTTGTGTATCGTGGTTTTGTGTGTGTGTTCTTCACGTTCTTCTTGCGTGTGTTCGTCGTGTTCATCCTCCCCTCCTCTCTCCGCACTCCATCCTCGATTTGAAAGGGAATCGTGAAAGATCGGGCCACCCTAGAGGTTTGCCCTCAACATATTGGGATCAAGAGCTTCGTTGCTCACGATTTCCCCCACAAAATTTTCTTCTATCCACCAAAAATTCAAAAATCCCCAAAAACAGCCCATATTTGCCTTTGGATCGAACTCTTGATTTGGAGTGTTATTTGTGGTTTTGATCCGACCAAACCTTGTCTTAGGTGTTGGTCCAACTTTATCTTGCGTTTTCCCAGCCCAATTTGGCCATTTTTTGTGGATTTGAGGACCCAAGGCGTGGATTTATGCTCAAGCACACGAGCAGTTCGCGATCTGACTCCAGACCGGAGTCTCCGGCCTACACATCGGAGTCTCCGGCGTACCCACACCGGAGTCTCCGGCCTGCACCGGAGTTTCCGGCCTGAAACCCCGGAGTCTCTGGCCTGACGCCTGATTTTGACAGTTTTGCCTCTAATCTTGCATTGGCTAATTTCCTCTTGTTTGTTTGTGCCCGTGTGCGTGTCGCCAACTAACAACAAGCTTCCGCATCGACAACCCCCACGCTCATCGACACCACGGCCCACGAACATCATCCCGCACCACCGACGCCAAGTTCATCGTCACCAACGAAGGTATAACTTGCGTCACCTTGTTAACCCCTATCTTCCTTTGTGTGTACCTATCCCATGAGAGTGGCTCATCTTGTATTTCCTTGAGCATTGTGCATTTGTCCTCAGATAATCAGTGTGCAAGAGCAATATCAAGTGTGACTAGGTAGCATCAAGGGAGAGCAAAAAAAAGATATAAAGAAAAAGCAAAAGAAAAAAAAAGTCTCCCATTGCCAAAGAGAGTCTGAAAGCTTGTAAGCAAGAGAGAAAGAAGAGCGCCCAAGGCAAGTGCACAAATCCGTTGCTCACTTTTCTTCTTTGCAAACGAGCCACAGTCTCTCCTTGCATTGGCACGACAATTAGCTTAGTCTTTGTTAGGACATTTTGTTTGCTCATTTTCATAGTCGTGTCAATCCCAACTTTCTCCACATGTGTGTACATAGTCGTAGGTTCCTGTCACCCTTTTGAGTTGTTGACCTTCCCCTTTGACTTGAGTTTTGTTGGATTTTACCCACTTTTGACTATCCCTTTTCTTTTGGTTGGTTCTTTGGCATTCCACAATCCTAACCTACCACCAACAACCTTTTGAGAGTTAGTTCTTTCTTTAGAGTGAGTTTTCTTTGCAATTCCACTTTGCCCGTTTATAGCTCTCACTTGGTGGTTTATAGTTTGGTGCAATCCCCAAGGTGAGGTACAAGGCTAACACCACCATATTACACTTCCATATATAATACTTGTGTGTCTTGCATGATGGATAGGCACGGTGAGCCAAGCCAACCACCTCCACAAGAAGAAGATCAAGGACCGTACATGACGCGCGCAAGTCACTTCATCATCCGCCAAGAGTTCCGTGAACGTTGCCAAGCCCTTGAGACGCGACAAGATGAACAATTTGGCGAGACGCAAGCCGAGTTCAATAACATCAACAACCGCTTTGATGGCCTCGAAAGGCAAATGCAAGCAATGCATCACAACTTCGGCCACCAAAATGAAGTGCTTCAACGATCCGTCGCTGAAACAAATGACAATCTTCGACGCCTCATCAATGGAATGGCAAGACCGCGTTCACGTGCTTCAAGCTCTTCAAGTTCTTCGCGTCGTTTGCGCCCCTTCAACAAGATCTACATCCAAGTGCTCCAAGACGCAATGATGCCCCCGTGATTGAAGATGGAACCTCTTCGAACTATGTACCTTCCCCACGGCACACCGAAACATCAAGCTATGATGGTGACCTCTCTTCAAGGCCACAAGCAAGGCAAGAAGCACACCGTCATCACGCAAGGGCACTAGTGATCCAACAAGAGCAACCATAAGAGGAACCGCAAGCGCAACCGCAAGTGCAACCGCAAGTCTACCACCATCGACCTCGACACATACTTGACACAACAAGTGATGACTCCAATTTGGAGAATCAAGCTCGTCATCGACGTGAAGCTCTCCAAGATCCTCCTCCTCGTCATCAACGTCCGGACTGACACCATGGTCATCACGAGGCACCTCCTCCACATCAACAAAACTTGGAGCGTCAAGTGATACAAGTTGAGCGACACCCACCACGTCAAGAGGCTCATGACCATGTTCTTCGCCGTGAGGCCAATGTGCCTAACTAACATCACCAACCGAGGAACGAACCTCCTCTTCGTCATCAACCGCGTCAAGAGGCTCCACACCCTCGCCACCTTCAGGCCCAAGCGCCTCAACTATGTCAACAACCGCGCCAAGAGCAAGAGCAAGCTCCTCAACAACAATATCAAGAGCAAGCTCCGCAACAAGGACGCGAGAACCAAATTCCACCTCCCCAATTACAAGATCATCAACAAGGTCACCAAGCTCGTTGTAATGACCGCAACGATAAAGAAACTTTTGGCAAGCTCAAGTTCACGATGCCCAAGTTCACCGGATCCAATGACCCCGAAGAATACCTCTCGTGGGCACTCAAGGTCGACAAGATCTTCCGCATGCACAACTATAGCAATGAGAAGATGGTCGCCATGGCTTCGCTTGAGTTTGATGATTACGCCAACCTTTGGTAGGAACAAGTTCAAGTTGCTCGTGATGCAAGACAAGAACCGCCAATCACAACTTGGCATGACATGAATGCTGATATGAGATCCCGGTTCGTCCCCACGCACTACAGGCGTGACCTCTTCAACAACCTTCAAGCGCTTCGTCAAGGGACAAAGACCGTGGAAGAGTACTTCAAGGAAATGGAACTGTTGAGGGAAAACCTCTAGGGAGCCCGATCTTTCACGATTCCCTTTCAAATCGAGGGTCGAATGCGGGGAAAGGAGGGAAGGATGAACACGACGAACACACGCACGAAGAACGCGATGAACACACACACGCAAAACCACGATAAACACCAATAGCTCACGTCGGCGGTGACCGGTCCGGCGCAGTCCCTAGGATCGGCGTCGGGCAGAGGACTCTCTCTCAAACCGGCACGGCGAGATGGGAATTAGATAGATCCACAAAGGGGTTTCCATTAATTCCAATATCATGCCTAGGGTTTACAATGGAGGTGGGGGCCTATATATAGGATAGCCACATTGTCAGGGGTACTTTAGGAATAAAAGACAAGTTCTGGACGGACTAAGGGGTACATGGGCCGAAGGCCCAAAGGCCTCTTACATGCCTGGCGACGGTCGGTCCGGCTCCGGTGTGGTGGTCCGGAGACTCCGGTCTGGACCGGAGACTCCGGTCGGTCTCCGGACCAGCCTCCGGAGGGGCAGACAGATTGACCCAGCGCTTGGTCCTGGAGGCAGACTGGAGGTGGGTCCGGAGACTCCGGTCTGAGCAGCTCCAGCAGTGTTTGCTTCACGTTCTGCTCCTTGTCCACTATCCTTGGGTGCTTGGTGATTTGTCGAGGCTTCGTACCTGATGATCCATAGGGTAGTTGTATGAAGTAGCATACCATCCAAGGAGGTATCGAATTGGCACGAAGAGAGGAGTGAGTTCACCTTAGCTTGTAGGAGTTTGGCTCGGGCACGAGTCATGGGTCCACTTAGGGGACTTGTTGGTGTAGATGTAGAAGCGTCCGTAGGACGGGCTGCATCAGCTCCCCCCTTGGGAAAGAGTTATCCTCGACTCTTCATGGTTATCATCGTGATCATCTCCATGGTAGGGTGAGAGGTCCTTGACATTGAATGTATTGCTTGCAAGGTACTTGGAGGTTGGTATGTCGATGATGTAGGCGTTGTTGTTGATTCGTTTGAGGACCTTGAAGGGACCATCTCCTCTTGGCTTGAGCTTGGAGTCACGTTCCTTGGGGAAGCGGTCTTTGCTTAGGTGTATCCACACAAGGTCACCTTCCTCAAAGATCATCTCCTTCTTGTCCTTGTTTAACCTTGAAGCTTGGCGAAGGACTTGTTGTTCGATAGTAGCTCTTGTTTCTTGATGAAGCTTCTTCATAGCTTGTGCGCGCTTCTCGGCATCCATGTTCATTCGCTCATGTAGAGGTAGTGGTAGGATGTCGAGCGTGGTGAGGGGCTCGAAACCATAGACGATCATGAATGGACTCATCTTGGTTGTTGAGTGCTTGGCGCGGTTGTAGGCGAACTCAGCGTGTGGGATGCATTCCTCCCAATCCTTCAAGTTTTCATTGATCAACACACGAGGTAGAGTTCCGAGGCTTCGGTTGACAACTTCGGTTTGGCCATCAGTTTGAGGATGTGATGCGGATGAGAATAGGAGATTGACGCCGAGCTTGGCCATGAGGGTCTTCCATAAGTAGCTCATGAATTTGACGTCACGGTCGGAGACGATTGTCCTTGGCACACCGTGAAGACGGACGATTTCCCTAAAAAACAGATTTGCAACATGTGAAGCATCATCGGTCTTATGGCACGGTATGAAGTGTGCCATTTTGGAAAAACGATCCACAACAACAAATATAGAATCATGACCATGCTTAGATCTAGGCAATCCTAACACGAAATCCATGCTAATGTCGGACCAAGGTGTATGAGGAATAGGCAATGGCATATAAAGACCATAGGGATTAGCTTGCGACTTAGCTTGAACGCATGTCGTGCATCGTTGAATGTAGCGCTCCACGTCACGCTTCATCTTGGGCCAAAAGTAGTGGTTGGAGAGCATGTCCAATGTCTTGTCGCGCCCAAAGTGACCATTAAGGCCTCCCCCATGAGAATCTTGGAGAAGCAAAAGTTGAAGCGACGACTTCGGGATGCATAGCTTGTTTTGTTTAAATAGAAAGCCCTTATGCAAATAGAAATCATCAACTCCTTTGTCATTGGAGCACTTTGTGAAAATTGGTTCAAAGAACGGATCGGAAGCATATAAAGATTTTATTTCCTCAAGACTCAACACGTTGAATTCAAGTCTCGTAAGAAGGCTTGTATGTTTGCGGGACAATGCGTCTGCAACTACATTATCTTTGCCCTTCTTATACTTGACAATGTAAGGAAAAGACTCCATGAACTCAACCCACTTAGCGTGTCTCTTGCTCAAGTTAGCTTGGCCTTTGAGATATTTCAATGACTAGTGGTCGGAATGTATGATAAATTCCTTGGGCCAAAGGTAGTGTTGCCAAACTTGAAGGACACGAACTAAGGCAAAAAGCTCTTTGTCATAAATCGGATAGTTAAGGCGAGCACCATCAAGTTTCTCGCTATGGTAGGCGATAGGACGTCCGTTTTGCATAAGGACTCCTCCAATGCCAATACCACTAGCATCACACTCTATCACAAAAGTTTTTGTGAAATCCGGTAAAGCAAGGAGAGGTTCTTCAGTGAGCCTCTTTTTGAGTTCATCAAAAGCTTTTTGTTGTGCTTTGCCCCACACGAAGGTGACATTCTTTTTGGTCAATTCATTAAGGGGACAAGCAATGGACGAAAAGTCTTTCACAAAGCGACGATAGAAACCGGCCAACCCATGAAAACTTTGGAGTTCACTCACATTTGTTGGGATGGGCCAATCTCGTATGTCCTTTACCTTGGAAACATCAAATTCAAGTCCCTTCGAAGAAACGACAAATCCAAGAAAAATCAACTTGTCTTTAGCAAAAGTGCACTTGGGAAGATTAGCATAAAGCTTTTCATGTCGAAGGATTTGCAAAACTTCCTTCACATGTGTTATGTGGTCCTCAAGTGATTTGCTATAAACAAGAATATCATCGAAATAGACAACAACTCTTTTTCCAATGAGAGAACGCAAGATATGATTCATTAGGCGCATGAAGGTTGATGGGGCATTAGACAAACCAAAGGGCATAACCAACCATTCATAGAGACCAAGTTTGGTCTTGAAGGCGGTTTTCCACTCATCACCTTCAGCCATGCGTATTTGATGGTAACCACTACGAAGATCAATTTTCGAAAAAATAGTGGCTCCACACAACTCATCAAGCATGTCATCGAGACGTGATATGGGATGTCGATAACGCACGGTGATAGCATTGATTGGACAGCAGTCCATGCATAACCGTAACGTATCATCCGTCTTTGGAACAAGAATCACGGGTACGGCACTTGGACTAGTGCTAACTTGGATCAAACCTTTGGAGACGAGTTGGTTGATTTGACGTTCGATCTCCTTCGTCTCCTCCGGGTTCGTGCGGTAAGCAGCGCGGTTGGTAAGTGGTGCACCGGGGATGAGGTCAATGCGATGTTCTATGCCGCGAAGAGGAGGTAGTCCATGTGGAAGCTCCTCGGGAATCACATCCTTGAATTCCTGCAAAACACTCATCAAAGATGGAGGAACATTGGTTAATTTGTTAGTTCCTTCCACTAGTCCCTTGCAAAGGAGGACATAGTGCAAGATGGATGGGTTGTTCCGAACATCTCTCATCTCACTTTTGGTGGCAAGGAGAACACTCTTAGTTTTTCCACTCGAATTTGGCTTGTGGCTCTCACTCACTATGAGGTGGTTCTCTCTCTCACCGCTCTTCTCACAAGTAGGTGTCATGCTTTGCGCCCTCGCTAAAGCCTTTGCATTGTCCGCAATTATTTGGCTAGGAGTCATCGGTTGCAAAACACATGTTTTGTCGAGCCATTTGAAGGTGTATATATTGGTGTGACCATCATGTTGAGCAGCCTTGTCAAATTGCCATGGTCGACCAAGAAGCATGTGCAAACTGTCATAGGAACCACATCACACTCCACCGTATCTTTGTAAGGACCAATGGCGAAGGAGACCGATACGGTTTTCTTGATCTTCACGGACCCTTGGTCACTTAGCCGTTACACGTGGTAGGGGTGCTTGTGTGGATGGCGGGTGAGGTTGAGCTTCTCACACAACTCGGTGCTAGCAAGGTTGTGGCAACTCCCTCCGTCAATGATCACCTTGATAGATTTTCCATTGATGCCGGCTCGTGTTTGGAAGATATTGGAGCGTTGGTCTTCATGCTCTTGTTCTTGAGTGGTCAAGATCCTTGTGACGACAAGCGATGGACTTGCGTCATGTTCACACAAGAGGAGTTCTTGATCATCTTCCACTTGTTGTCTTGCCATTGCTTCCTTGACACGGGCATCAAACTCATCTTCACTCAAGTACTCTTCATCACCATTGTCATGGATGAACAAGACTTTCTTGTTTCCACATTCGGCCGACTTGTGTCCTTTACCTCCACACTTGTAGCATTCACCGTTGAAAGGTGTATAACTTTTTGCTTGCTTGCCACATGGGGGCAGTTTTCCTTGAGGAAGTGTGGGCTTGAAGGAAGGCTTGGAGGTACTTGAGGAGCTACCATTGAAAGTTGTTGGTGTAGCGGTTGAAGCTTGCTTGTAGGTGAAGTACGTCTTGGGCTTGTTGTACTTGATATCCTCTTGCACTTGACGTTCAGCCTTTGTTGCGATGTGCACAAGCTCAACCATGTTGTTTTAGGTTTGGAACTCGACGATGCGCTTGATTGGGTGATTCAAGCCAATAAGGCAATGTGCCATTGTTTGCTCCATGCGCTCATCAATGTTGGCGCGAATCAAGTTGGGTTCCATTTCCTTGAAGTACTCTTCCACGGTCTTTGTCCCTTGACGAAGAGCTTGAAGGTTGTTGAAGAGGTCACGCGTGTAATGCGCGGGGACAAACCAGGATCTCATGTGAGCCTTCATGTCATGCCATGTTGTGATTGGCGGTTCTTGTCTTGCATCATGAGCAACTTGAACTTGTTCCCACCAAAGGTTGGCGTAATCATCAAACTCTAGCGAAGCCATGGCAACCATCTTCTCGTTGCTATAGTTGTGCATGCGGAAGATCATGTCGACTTTGAGTGCCCACGAGAGGTATTCTTCGGGGTCATTGGATCCGGTGAACTCGGGCATTGTGAACTTGAGCTTGCCAAAAGTTTCTTCATCGTTGCGGTCATTGCGACGAGCTTGGTGACCTTGTTGATGGTCTTGTAGTTGGGGAGGTGGAACTTGATTCTCGTGTCCTTGTTGCAGAGCTTGCTCTTGGTATTGTTGTTGAGGGGGAGCTTGCTCTTGCTCTTGGCGCGGTTGTTGACGAAGAGGGGGCTCGTTCCTTGGTTGGTGATGTTGGTTAGGCACATGGGCCTCATGGCGAAGAACATGGTCATGAGCCTCTTGACGTGGTGGGCGTCGCTCAACTTGTATCACTTGACGCTCCAAGTTTTGTTGATGTGGAGGCGGCGCTGCGTGATGACCATGGTGTCGTTGTTGACGTTCATGACGTTGATGACGAATAGGATGATCTTGGAGAGCTTCACGTCGATGAAAAGCTTGATTCTCCAAGTTGGAGTCATCACTTGTTGTGTCAAGTATGTGTCGCGGTCTGTTGCGACCTCGGATCGTTAAGGATCCTAAGTCCCTGTGATTAACATGCTAGTCCCTGGATCATTAGCTAGCACTTCACAGTCAATGAATATCATGTAAAACACAAGTCATTATTACACGAATAATCCAGAGTATAGTTATTACAACTTGCATAGCTCGTAGCTAGCTCAAATAAAACAGCGGAAACTAAATGAAATTTGAGTCCATCAACGCCTCAGGCTAGCTGCGTGAAGACCCGCGATCCCTACGCACCTTTCAATCTTCGGATCCTGCACATAAGACGTGCAGCCAACAAGTTGGGTCAATACCTTGAATGTATTGGCAAATTACACCAAGGAAAAGAGTAAGACTATCTCTACATGCAAGGCTAAGAGTAGGCTCTGGGGTTCATTTGCGTAAAGCCAATTTTACCAGTGTAATAAGAAAAGAGGAGGAAAGTTTTCCCTACTTTGTAAACCTTGATAAGTAGTATAGGGTTGAATGGAACACGTGGATATTACTCACCAAGTGCCCAAATCAACCTAGCACTTGGATATTACGCACCTAGTTCCCAAAATCCCACCCATTGGCGATATTACTCACGCCTTGGGGTTTATAAAAACTTTAAGTTTGGAAAAGAGAGAGAGGAAGATCTTTCAGAGGCTCCATCCTTCAGATGCTCAATGTTGTTCTGTTTCCGTTAACACGGCTGATCGATCAGATTGCAATACTCTCGAGAGGTTGTGCACTTTCCCCACAATCCACGATCAAGTCCTTTTACAGACAAGATCATGGCGAAGCCTTCCCTTAGTAGCCCCTCTACCAGCTGGATCCAACCGTGCCAAGAACCTCCAAATGTTGGTACCCCGGTGAGGTTTCCCACTAAGTACCAAGCCAAGACAGAGCCCATATGTATTGTGGTTGCACGGGAAGCTTCTAAATTCTGAAACATGGCAGACTTCTTTGATTCCTGGGCGGCCGTCCTCCACCAAAATCTCACTCGTCGTCCCGACAACCATTCCGCCCAGAAGAAAACTTAGTTTTATTTTGAAGGGGGTTTTGGGGAAGAAAAGTTTGCTCGAGAGAGCTCTCATACTTAGAAAATTTTGAGTCTTTCGAACCCTCCCAACGATACTTAGTGTATATGTAGCATAGCAAGCAAATACTTAGCAAAAACAGAGGAACCTAATAGGACGGAAATTCCTAAGTATAAAGTTACTCATGGCATACTACAAAATCATCGCACTTGCAAAAAAATATTTTCAAGTAGATCTACCAAAACAATCCTACACATGCATACTATTATTTTGAAGAGCAAAACATGCATAGTATTCAAAGCTGGGACATTAATATGAACAAGTGGTGTAACTTGCCAATACATTCAAAGTATTGACCCAACTTGTTGGCTGCACGTCTTATGTGCAGAATCCGAAGATTGAAAGGTGCATAGGGATCGCGGGTCTTCACGCAGCTAGCCTGAGGCGTTGATGGACTCAAGTTTCATTTAGTTTCCGCTGTTTTATTTGAGCTAGCTACGAGCTATGCAAGTTGTAATAACTATACTCTGGATTATTCGTGTAATAATGACTTGTGTTTTACATGATATTCATCGACTGTGAAGTGCTAGCTAATGATCCAGGGACTTAGGATCCTTAACGATCCGAGGTCGCAACAGATGGTATCAGAGCACAAAGTTGCCTGTAGGACGTGACCCCTAGGATTGGAAACCACCTTTACCATGTGTGTTATGCTTTCTATATTCTTCTAAGTTATTTGTACTCTTCTAGTATTTTTTTCCTTATCACCCTGTGCCTAATTTTTTATCTCCAAACCTAAAGATGATGGCCTTCTACTACGACACCGCCGAAGACATCAAGTCCCTACGCTTCGGGGAATGCCTTCTGGACATCATCAAGACACTGTAGTTACCCATGCCATCAATCAAGGGAAGCGAGTTGAGGAAGATGCACAAGGAAGGATGCTGGGAAATTGAAGTCATCCAACCAGGGCGCAGTCAGATAGAACCCAAGATGGAGGCTATTGTACTCAAAGTCACCAGCGACTCCAAGGAGAAAGGACTTAGCATTTGCTTGCAGGAGCTCATTGGACGCCTTTGCGGACGCCACCATGAAGAGGTTGAAGGCAACTGCATCAAACTCTTTGGAAGACGTGATGAGAAGGGAGTTACAATCGAGTTAACCCCGGAGGAAAGGAAGACATGCAAGCATCGAAGAATCCAATATCAAGACTTGGAGTTCCACATCAATGACCTTCAGAAGGGGAGCTGCCTTGAGATCGTGATGAATGACGAGCTTTGTGCCCTAGTCAAGGAGAAGGACGAGAAGATCGAAGAGCTGGAAGAGAAGATCAAGTCCCTAGGAGGGGAGCTCACCGCCCAAGACAAAAGGTTCGCCAATCAAGAGAAGAGGGTGCAAGATAAGAACAAGAAGATTAGAGAACAAAGTCTAGTGCTTGCAAAGAACGAGATGGAGTTCAAGAACCTTGCCACCATGTTGAAGGACCTGCGAGCAGCCAAGAGGAGCTTGGAGGAGAAGATCACGCCCGTGACTATGGGGTCAAGTTTGATCAAGAAGCTACAGAAGGAGAAGAAGGAACTCCGAGCGAAACTGGAAGCTGCTACCCATGAACTGCAAGAGGTGAAGGAACTTCAAGGAAGGCTCGAAGCTGCAACACCGGAGCCACAGGAGATGAAGGAACTTCAAGAGAAGCTTGAAGCCACGACGAGGGACATGGAGCTATACAAATCACTGCTGGAAAAGGAAGGCTTCATCATTGAGGATGAGGAAGTGGATGATGAGTAGAGCAGTTGGACCACCATTAGTTCTATAGTCGAACGTTATTCGCGATTGTAATGAGTACCAAAAATCTTATATTGGTTAGTTAAACTTGGTTGAGTGTGTGGATTTTTGTGACATGTGTGCCTTGCGTGTGTTTTTCTTGTTTACATAAGGGTAGGAGTTTATTCCTTAGACTTTCTATCTATTTCTTAACTTGTCTCCCAAACCCTCCAGATGGCGAGACGCGGAAACAACAATAACAACATGCCCCCAGAGATAGCACAACTTCTGAACTCCCAGAATCAGTTGATCCAACTCCTCACTCAAAACATGCAAAACAACAACAACAACAACAACCGGCCGTCGTTCGCCGACGCCTCGGAGAAGGAGGGCCGGCGCTGCCCTCGGGAACAGGACCGCGGGGAGGAGCTGCGCGTCGTCCGAGCACCGCCGCCGCTCGCCGCCGTCCGCCGCCACCAGCCGCCGCCGCCTCGGTAAGCCGCGCAGCCGCCCCCCCCCCCCCCCCCCTCGCCGACCGTCGGATCTAGATCCAACAGCCCCAGATCAGTCAACCGGCCCGGCCAGTCACCTCGCACCGCGTGGCAGCACCACGTCGACGCTGCGTCGCCACCGCGTCGCGTCACGCGCGCTCGGCGGACCACTCCCAGGCCACCACGTGTCGCGCGCCTCTGGCCTTTTTCTTTTCTTTTAAAATAGGCAGATTTAGCCCCAATCTCGTAAAATTCATAGAAATTCGAATATTAGTCCAAAATTTGCGTATAATATACCGTTGGATTCATATTTTCGAGTAGAACACAGATCTACAATAATATTACTGTTTTGCCACAGAAATCTTGCAGTAGAATTAAAAGTTTAGACTGGAGTATTTTAATTCTAGAAAATTATCCGTAGCTCCGTTTTAGTTGATTCTTGTTGCGTTGGCTTTGTATCATCGAGATCTTCTGTAGAAAATTTTCATATCTTGTTTAGGGTGTTCAGATCTGTCGCGAGGAAGATTAGAGTTATAGATCTAGTTTTGAGCTTGGTAAATTAGGGTTTAACCCAAAATACTTAAAATCTGTGGGAATAAATTCTAAAGACATCCCCAACTCAACAACACCCCTGGTTAAAACCCTTGGTCGAAATCAAATCCATCCTTGCATATTACCATGTTGCATGCATGTATATTTGACTTCGTGGATTGTTTTGTGCAAATTGTGATTGGATCCATCTTTGTTTCGTTAGATTGCTCGGAGTGCGCTGAGGAGTATTGTTGTGTAGATTGCTGCTCGGATCAAGGCAAGTTACACCACTTGTTCATATTAATGTCCCAGCTTTGAATACTATGCATGTTTTGCTCTCCAAAATAATAGTATGCATGTGTAGGATTGTTTTGGTAGATCTACTTGAAAATATTTTTTTTGCAAGTGCGATGATTTTGTAGTATGCCATGAGTAACTTTATACTTAGGAATTTCCGTCCTATTAGGTTCCTCTGTTTTTGCTAAGTATTTGCTTGCTATGCTACATATACACTAAGTATCGTTGGGAGGGTTCGAAAGACTCAAAATTTTCTAAGTATGAGAGCTCTCTCGAGCGAACTTTTCTTCCCCAAAACCCCCTTCAAAATAAAACTAAGTTTTCTTCTGGGCGGAATGGTTGTTGGGACAACGAGTGAGATTTTGGTGGAGGACGGCCGCCCAGGAATCAAAGAAGTCTGCCATGTTTCAGAATTCAGAAGCTTCCCGTGCAACCACAATACATATGGGCTCTGTATTGGCTTAGTACTTAGTGGGAAACCTCACCGGGGTACCAACATTTGGAGGTTCTTGGCACGGTTGGATCCAGCTGGTAGAGGGGCTACTAAGGGAAGGCTTCGCCATGGTCTTGTCTGTAAAAGGGCTTGATCATGGATTGTGGGGAAAGTGCACAACCTCTCGAGAGTATTGCAATCTGATCGATCAGCCGTGTTCACGGAAACAGAACAACATTGAGCATCTGAAGGATGGAGCCTCTGAAAGATATTCCTCTCTCTCTTTTCCAAACTTAAAGTTTTTATAAACCCCAAGGCGTGAGTAATATCGCCATTGGGTGGGATTTTGGGAACTTGGTGCGTAATATCCAAGTGCTAGGTTGATTTGGGCACTTGGTGAGTAATATCCACGTGTTCCATTCAACCCTATACTACTTATCAAAGTTTACAAAGTAGGGAAAACTTTCCTCCTCTTTTCTTATTACACTGGTAAAATTGGCTTTACGCAAATGAACCCCAGAGCCTACTCTTAGCCTTGCATGTAGAGATAGTCTTACTCTTTTCCTTGGTGTAATTTGCCAATACATTCAAAGTATTGACCCAACTTGTTGGCTGCACGTCTTATGTACAGAATCCGAAGATTGAAAGCTGCGTAGGGATCGCGGGTCTTCACACAGCTAGCCTGAGGCATTGATGGACTCAAGTTTTATTTAGTTTCCGCTGTTTTATTTGAGCTAGCTACGAGCTATGCAAGTTGTGATAACTATACTCTGGATTATTCGTGTAATAATGACTTGTGTTTTACATGATATTCATCGACTGTGAAGTGCTAGCTAATGTTCCAGGGACTAGCATGTTAATCACAGGGACTTAGGATCCTTAACGATCTGAGGTCGCAACACGGTCGATGGTGGTAGACTTGCGGTTGCGCTTGCGGTTCCTCTTGTGGTTGCTCTTGTCGGATCACTAGTGCCCTTGCGTGATGACGGTGTGCTTCGTGCCTTGCTCGTGGCCTTGAAGAGAGGTCACCATCATAGCTTGACGTTGCGGCGTGGCGTGGGGAAGGTACATAGTTCGAAGAGATTCCATCTTCAACCACGGGGGCATCATTGCGTATTTGAGCACTTTGATGTAGATCTTGTGGAAGAGGTGCATGACGATGCGAAGAACTTGCCGAGCTTGATGCGCGTGAACATGGTCTTGCCATGCCATCGATGAGGAGTCGAAGATTGTCATTTGTTTCGGCGACGGAGCGTTGAAGCGCTTCATTTTGGTGGCCGAAGTTGTGATCCATTGCATGTATTTGTCGTTCGAGGCCGTCGAAGCGGTTGTCGATGTTCTTCAACTCGGCTTGCGTTTCGCCACATTGTTCATCTTGTCGTGTCTCAAGGGCTTGATAACATTCACGGAACTCTTGTCGAACGATGAAGTGACTTGCGCGCGTCATGTACGGACCTTGATCTTCTTCTTGGGGAGGTGGTTGGCTCGACTCACCGTGCCTATCCATCATGCAAAACACACAAGTATTGTATATGGAAGTGGAAAATGGTGGAGTTAGCCTTGTACCTCACCTTGGGGATTGCACCAAACTAGAAACCACAAGTGAGAGCTATAAGCGTGCAAAGTGGAATTACAAAGAAAACTAATACTAAAGAAAGAAATAAATCTCAAAAGCTTGTTGGTGGTAGGTTAGGATTGTGGAAAGCCAAAGAACCAACCAAAAGAAAAGGGATAGTCAAAACTGGGTAAAATCCAACAAAACTCAAGTCAAAGGTGAAGGTCAACAACTCAAAAGGGTGATGGGAACCTACGACTATTTACACACTCGTGCAGAAAGTTGGGATTGACACGACTATGAAAATGAGCAAACAAAATGTCCTAACGAAGACTAAGCTCGTTGTCGTGCCAATGTAAGGAGAGACCGTGGCTCGTTTGCAAAGAGGAAAAATGAGCAACGGATCTGTGCACTTGCCTTGGGCGCTCTTCTTTGTCTCTTGCTTACAAGCTTTGAGACTCTCTTTGGCAATGGGAGACTATTTTTCTTTTCTTTTTCTTTGTATCTTTTTTTTGCTCTCCCTTGATGCTACCTAGTCACACTTGATATAGTTCTTGCACTCTCACTATCCAAGGACAAATGCACAATGCTCAAGCAAACACAAGATGAGCCACTCTCATAGGATAGGTACACACAAAGGAAGATAGGGGTTAACAAGGTGACGCAAGTTATACCTTCTTTGATGATGAACTTGGCGTCGGTGGTGCGGGATGATGTTCGCGGGCCGTGGTGTCGATGAGCGCGGGGGTTGTCGATGCGGAAGCTTGTTGTTAGTTGACGACATGCACACGGGCTGATATGGGGTGGCCCGATCTTCTCAGCAAGCTCTTGTCTATGGTGATGGTGGATGATAGATAACTAGTGCGTAGCTATTATCTCTCCTGCTCGATCCCTGATGCCAATGCAACAGCTCTCGAACCTTGTAGGATATTCACAACACCACACTCTTGCGCACGCAGCCGTGACCACAAACGGTAGTATGCAATCTACTAATTCCCAATGGAACAACATATCACACTCAATTATAGTTGGCAGATTCGAACACAGGGTAATTCAAGAGGTTCTATGAAAGAAACAACTCCAAAATATTTTAACGTGGTCTTCCAACCTAACTTGTCATGGCTACGGAGGTTTATATGAGGGCTGGGGCGTCCTCCCCTCTAAACGGGCCTAAAAATAGACATAACTTGGCCCAAACTGACTCGGTTCGACTCAAACTGATACATACCGACCCATATATGGGTTCGGCCTTATTGGCACGCAGTCCAAACGTCGTGGAACACCTCAAACATGTAATTCTTGGTGCGCCATATCTCTCTCTTGCTCATACATGATTTCCTCATTGCGTCCTAGTGCGCCTGCCTCCCGCTCCTCCCTCGCGAACTTGTTGATATTGGAAATCAGCGCTTGTCCGTCTTGCTGCAACTCTCCTCCTCCTCGCGCAACGCTTGTGTTATCAATAAACCTGATCATACAAAGATGCATAGACTTAGGTAGTATAAAGTTCTCATTAAGTAAAACATCAGGTTCAATTAGGAATAAATTCACCTGATAGTCATTATTGATTTGACTCAATATTTCCTTCCAGGTCAGGCAGTCAAAATCATCATAATCCATGTATATATCCTCATCATCCTCCATTTCTTCATGAAAAGCCGTCCTCGGCTTTGGGTAAGCTGAAAGTGGGAGAAACAAAAAGAACAACGTGGACGCAAAGTATATGTATATATAACATGTTGTATTATTGTTGTTCACATTAAAAGTATGTCCAGTATACATCAAGCAACTTAAATTGCAGTTATAAGTGAAGTACAAAGAATCATGATCATGGTGAAAAACAACTAAATAGATAGTCATGTTCTTCAATATTAAATTCAGTTTTCTCAAAGAAGATCTATGATCAAATTTGTGAACAAGATCAAACCAATTCAATATGTCTGAAAACCAAATTGAATCATGACATGCTTCAACTGCGCTACTCTGATTATTATGAACATGATCATGTTGTCCAGTATGTAAAATGCAACTCAATTTGCAAATATCAAGGAAGTCTAAAGTAGTAACAAAACCAGACAAAGACTTTTGGGACAAACATAGTGAATATGAAAACTTGGGTCCTATTCTAGCAAGATTAGAAGAATCCAACATAGGTAAAATTACTTGTGTTGGTTGCAATATATCAACTAGACCAAAATGTATTTCCATAATATCTGGAACATGAGCTATGTTCCCATAGCAAACATTTTGTGATGTATGGCTAAAAACATCATGTTTCAGTTCAGCGATTCTATCACAAGTAATGCATATGTGATCCACAAGAAAATTTTCATGCGTGCTATATTCACCAATCAGATTGAAAGTGAAACAAGGAGAATATGTGCTAGAATTCAGAAATGAAATTTCAGAAATCTTATCCATAGCACAACTCATACTCATAGGTTCATTTAGCATGATGGAATACACAACATCAGCAGGTGGTATTCGAGCAAGTATTTCCTTATGTGTTATCAGTACCACATGATCAAAATTTGAATTTGGTAAACTATCACATGGTGCTGAAACAGTAGTGCAAGGCATATCACAAGGAGGCTTCAGTAAAGGAATAGACTCACAATATGTCGCACATGTTGGCTGAAGCTCCAGAACAGTACTAATGTCATCAACAATCTCCTCAGTTGTAGTAGGTACTAAAACATCCGCTGCAAGTGACAATGCACAGTCCGACGATGTAGGTTGTAAAATAGATTGCTCCCTTTCTTCAAAAGCAACCTGCATAGCACAAGAAACAATACCAGGAGTAGAGATGATTACATTAGTAGAAATATCCTCACATGTATTAGCATCTACTGCACTGATGTTTTATTTTTCTCTCATACTCTTAGAATGGATGCTCTCAACCTCACGTTTAGTGGAATGACACAGCTCACTTTTGATAACACTCTCACTCAGCTTGGCTATGTGGCTCTCATTCTCACATGGGTTGTAATGCACACCGTGTTCAAGATGACAAATAATAGAATTGTCACCATTCATCATGACCTTGTACTTAGCAGACAAATTGAACTCTTTTGTCCTCTCCTTGCGAAGAAGATGATACTCATGAAATTTGTCGGTTGAAATCCTGAGCATAACATGCCTCCTCATGTTCCATTTGAAAGAAATCCTTCCAACAACAGGACATATTTGAGCGTCAAACCTTTTGCTCCAAGGTTCTCCCAATAGTATGTGACAAGAATCAAGTGGTATAGGAGATACATCACAGCGCACAATCTCAGTATGCTCTTTAAAAGTCATAGGAACATCAGCGGTGTGTGAAATCAGCAATGTGCCATATGATGAATGCAAGAGATATGGCACCACACGGGCACATGTGGGTGGCTGCAACTTTTGTACAACTTCAACGCTGATCAAATTAATAGTAGAGTTACTAATAATGGTAATGGAAGCACATCGCTCACCAATCATCACACTATGGTGGAAAAGACCATCACCATCAAAAATACCGCGTTCTTCCTTCCAAAAAGTTCCACTACAACGCCAATTGTCGATGAATTTGTAACTGTACGTCTCCACATTATTTGTAGAATCACCTACCTCCATTTTCTGCATCACATCAACACTACTAGAAGACATGATTAGTACATTAGTGCACAAACCAAAATCAGTATGGTGGAAACTCTCACAACTCACTCACAACTGATAAGAAAGGAGATCTTACCGTTCCAAAGTAAATAGAGATGCTCTACCAAACGAAACCAAAGACTGATGCGCTGATGTGATGAAGTGAATACCCAAGGCATAGAGAACGATCGCAGGGCACACAGGTTATTTATGGTGGAGCTGTAGGTATGGTATCCTAACTACACCGCAAACAAGTCCTAGTGCTGATCGTATGACATAGACCCACGGAAACACACACGGTGGAGATAAATGGGGCAATTGCAACTATGAAAATGAGCTCAAAAAGTAAGGTATGTCGGACGAATGCTCGTGTTGCAATGCACAAGGAGAGACGCTAGCAATGTCTCAACGAAACGGGCACAAGATTGCTAACTGAGCAGCCCGCAGAGCACTAAGCAAGCTAGTCTCGTAGGATAGTTTTAGACACAAAGAAAGGCTTACTGAGTCTCACAAGGATAGGTACGCTATGTGGACTCAGTAAAAAAATAAACCAAAAAAGAAAAAAAAATTGACCTGAAAATTGGTCTCTGCCACGGCAAAAAACGGCCTAAAATCCTGCCGCGGCAGGATGTCGGCAGACACAAAAATTTCTCGTATGAGGACAGACTTGTCTATGGTAAGGCGAAGGTCCGAATTTTTTGTTTTTGTTTTTTTTTTTGGATTTTTTTTGTCACGCCGGAGCACAGACCTGTCTGCGGTCAGGCGTGAGGCAGCGAGCCGAATTTTTTTTTGTTATTCCGACTCACCAAGTAGTACACAACTAGGACTTTTTACTTGGATCGGATCAGACTTGATGGTAGCGGACAAAGATGGTGGAAAACAACTAGAACAACTAGAAAACAAATCTACGAAGAACAGATCTAAATCTAATCTAATAGAGGAACGTGACCAGCAACTATTACTCGAATACGATGTAATCTAGGCTATGCCAACTCTTTTTGTGGGGCTTTTTCTGTATAGGATGAAAAACACTCTCTAATCTATGGATGGATTATGGATTGCTTACCGAGGCAACGAGGGAATCTGATACCAAGATGATACGGGGTGGCCCGATCTTCTCAGCAAGCTCTTGTCGATGGTGATGGTGGATGATAGATAACTAGTGCGTAGCTATGATCTCTCCCGCTCGATCCCTGATGCCAAAGCAACAGTTCTCGAACCTTGTAGGATATTCACAACACCACACTCTTGCGCACGCAGCCGTGACCACGAACGATAGTATGCAATCTACTAATCCCCAATGGAACAACAGATCACACTCAATTATAGTTGGCAGATTCGAACACAGGGTAATTCCAGAGGTTCTATGAAAGAAACAACTCCAAAATATTTTAACGTGGTCTTCCAACCTAACTTGTGATGGCTACGGAGGTTTATATGAGGGCTGGGGCGTCCTCCCGGGCCTAAAAACAGCCATAACTTGGCCCAAACTGACTCGGTTCGACTCAAACTGATACATACCGACCCATATATGGGTTCGGCCTTATTGGCACGCAGTCCAAACATCGTGGAACACCTCAAACATGTAATTCTTGGTGCTCCATCTCTCTCTCTTGCTCATACGTGATTTCATATTGCGTCCTAGTGCGCCTGCCTCCCGCTCCTCCCTCGCGCACTTGTTGATATTGGAAATCAGTGCTTGTCCTTCTTGCTGCAACTCTCCTCCTCCTCGCGCAACGCGTGTGTTATCAATAAACCTGATCATACAAAGATGCATAGACTTAGGTAGTATAAAGTTCTCATTAAGTAAAACATCAGGTTCAATTAGGAATAAATTCACCTGATATGGGGTGGCCCGATCTTCTCAGCAAGCTCTTGTCGATGGTGATGGTGGATAACTAGTGCGTAGCTATGATCTCTCCCGCCTGATCCCTGATGCCAATGCAACAGCTCTCGAACCTTGTAGGATATTCACAACACCACACTCTTGCGCACGCAGCCGTGACCACGAACGGTAGTATGCAATCTACTAATTCCCAATGGAAAAACAGATCACACTCAATTAGAGTTGGCCGATTCGAACATAGGGTAATTCCAGAGGTTCTATGAAAGAAACAACTCCAAAATATTTTAACGTGGTCTTCCAACCTAACTTGTGAAGGCTACGGAGGTTTATATGTGGGCTGGGGCGTCCTCCCCTCTAAACGGGCCTAAAAACAGCCATAACTTGGCCCAAACTGACTCGGTTCGACTCAAACTGATACATACCGACCCATATATGCGTTCGGCCTTATTGGCACGCAGTCCAAACGTCGTCGAACACCTCAAATATGTAATTCTTGGTGCGCCATCTCTCTCTTGCTCATACGTGATTTCCTCATTGCGCCCTCGTGAGCCTGCCTACCGCTCCTCCCTCGCGCACTTGTTGATATTGGAAATCAGCGCTTGTCCTTCTTGCTGCAACTCTCCTCCTCCTCGCGCAACGCTTGTGTTATCAATAAACCTGATCATACAAAGATGCATAGACTTAGGTAGTATAAAGTTCTCATTAAGTAAAACATCGGGTTCAATTAGGAATAAATTCACCTGATAGTCATTATTGATTTGACTCAATAATTCCTTCCAGTTCAGGCAGTCAGAATCATCATAATCCATGTATATATCCTCATCACGGGCACAAACAAACAAGGAGAAATTAGCCAATGCAAGATTAGAGGCAAAACTGTCAAAATCAAGCGTCAGGCCGGAGATTCCGGGGTTTCAGACCGGAAACTCCGGTGTAGGCCGGAGACTCCGGTCTGGAGTCAGATCATGAACTGCTCGTGTTCTTGAGCGGGAATCCACGCCTTGGGTCCTGAATTCCGTGAAAAATTGGCCAAATTGGGCTAGGAAAACGTAGGATAAAGCTGGACCAACACCTAAGACAAGGTTTGGTCGGATCAAAAAACCACAAATAACACTCCAAACCAAGAGATCGATCCAAAGGCAAATTTGGGCTGTTTTTTGGGAATTTTCGAATTATGGGTGGATAGAAGAAAAATTTGTGGGGGAATTTTCGAACCGGCACGACGAGATGGGAGACTCGGTAAGATCTTGACGTCTAGGCAAAGGGACACCGATGCCTAGGCCTTGTACAACGCGGAGGCACGATGCAAACTCCAACGAGGTTTGGGGATATTGGTGCTCCTTAGTCAAGGAGCATGAGGCAAGAATTAGATAGATCCACAAAGGGGTTTCCACTAATTCCAATATCATGCCTAGGGTTTACAATGGAGGTGGGGGGCTATATATAGGCCAGCCACATAGTCAGGGGTACTTTAGGAATAAAAGACAAGTTCTAGACGGACTAAGGGGTACATGGGCCGAAGGCCCAAAGGCCTTTTACATGCCTGGCGACGGTCGGTCTGGAGACTCCGGTGTGGTGGTCCGGAGACTCCGGTCTGGACAGGAGACTCCGGTCGGTCTCCGGACCAGCCTCCGGAGGGGCATACAGATTGACCCAGCGCTTGGTCCTAGAGGCAGACCGGAGGTGGGTCCGGAGACTCCGGTGTCTTCAGGCCAGAGACTTTGGCAGGCCGGAGACTCCGGTGTGCGCAGACCGGAGACTCCGGTCTGAGCAGCTCCTGCAGCATTTGCTTCACGTTCTGCTCCTTGTCCACCATCCTTGGGTGCTTGGTGATGTGTCGAGGCTTCGTACCTGATGATGCATAGGGTAGTTGTATGAAGTAGCATACCATCCAAGGAGGTATCAAATTGGCACGAGGAGAGGAGCGAGTTCACCTTAGCTTGTAGGAGTTTGGCTCGGGCACGAGTCATGGGTCCACTTGGGGGACTTGTTGGTGTAGATGTAGAAGCGTCCGTAGGACGGGCTACATCAGGAACTCAACTTGATTTGCGCCAACATTGATGAACGCATGGAGCAAACAATGGCACGTTACCTTATTGGCTTGAATCACCCAATCAAGTGCATCGTCGAGTTCCAAACATACAACACCATGGTTGAGTTTGTGCACATCGCAACAAAGGCTGAACGTCAAGTGCAAGAGGATATCAAGTACAACATGCCCAAGACGTACTTCACCTACAAGCAAGCTTCAACCCCTACACCAACAACTTTCAATGGAAGCTCCTCAAGTACCTCCAAGCCTTCCTTCAAGCCCACACTTCCTCTGATGAGGACATCCCTACAATTACACCTACCCCAATGACTACTGAAGATGCTACAACTGTTGCAAGAAAGGATCAGTCCAATGAGATTAGAATTGGACCTATTACAAGAGCTCGTGCTAAGCTACTGGAACAACAGGTGAATTTACTCCTAAACGAATCTGGTACTTTGATTGATGAGAACTTTATACTGCCTAAGTCTATGCATTTATGTATGATCAGGTTTGTTGGAGAAACAAGCATGGCGCGAGGAGGAGAAGGACTACAAGAGAAGCCCGACATGATGATCGCCCAAGGATGCGCGAGGGAGGAGCGGGAGGAAGGTGCAATACAAGCAAGGGAGATCATCAAAGAGAAGAAACGTTCAATTCGGACAGACAGAAGTCCTGAAATTGAAACGGACGTTGATTCCTCATACGAACTCTAAATCAAGCAAATAAGCACTTGTTGGATAGATAATTCCAAGGTCTTTCCAATGAGTACTTCCACGTCTAAAAAGACACCGGATAATCCGGCCCCCACACCCCGGATAATCCGGCCCTGCTTTGAAGATTCTGCTAAGGACTTCGGCGCGACGTTCTGTGTCGGGGCGGATATTTGACCGGACTTTTCCCCCGAAAAATCCGGCCCACCTAGACCGGATAATCCAGCCCTAAAAGTCTCCATCAGATCCGGACGGATCTTACTGTATCCGACACGTCTTCGTTTCGCGTTTTTTCGGACGTTCCGGCGGCCATATAAGCCTGGGAACGCCCTCTAGTTTAGGTTAGATGACGTTAAAACTATTTTGGAGTTGTTTCTTTCATAGAACGTCTGGAATTACCCTGTGTTCGAATCTACCAACTATAATTGAGTGTGATCTGTTGTTCCATTGGGAATTAGTAGATTGCATACTACCATTCGTGGTCACGGCTGCGTGCGAAAGAGCGTGGTGTTGTGAATATCCTACAAGGTTCGAGTGCTGTTGCATTGGCATCAGGGATCGAGCGGGAGAGTTCATAGCTACATGCTAGTTATCTATCATCCACTATCATCACCACCATCCACTTATTGAGAAGATCGGGCCACCCCATATCATCTTGGTATCAGATTTCCAGTGTTGCCTCGGTAAGCATCCACAAATCCATCCATAGATTAGAGAGTGTTTTTTGTCCTATAAAGAAAAAGCCTTACAAAAAGAGTTGCCATAGACTAGATTGCATCGTTTTCGAGTTTTAGTTGCTGATTGTATCTTCTCGTAGATCCGATCTGCAGGTTTTTCCTTGTAGGAGTCTAGTTTTTTGTTTGTGTCTAGGTTTAGGGTTTGATCTTGTTTTCCGCCGTGTCAACCATCACCGTGTTCCGCAAGTTTTCCTTGTTTTTCTGAGTCCACATGGCGTACCTTTGTTTGCATACCATAGACACAGCCTATCTACAGCATACGTGCCTAGGAACGTACCCACGAGACTAGTTGCTTTGCTCCGATAGGCTGCTCATTAGGGTTTGAAGTGCAAATTTTTCGTCCAGGTAGACCAGATTATTCGGCCCCCGACAAACCGGAATATCCGGCCCCTAATTGCTCAGATTTGTTGCATCACGTATTGCATTGTGTCAGGTAGATGAAAAATTAAAATAGAAAAAGAAAAAGAAGTTGTTAAAAAAAGAGAAAAGAAAAGAGATACAAAAGTACACAACAAAAGGGAGACATCAAGGTTGATTGGAGGACTAGTTTTATAATAGCACTAGTAGATTGAGTAATCTTGTGCCTGTTCTATTTGAGCTATTACTAGCATCTCTCTTGTGCATTGCAATATTCCTTTTTCATAAGTTGCTTTGCCACGTTTATCTCCACCGTGTGTGTTTCTTGGGTTTTTGTACGATCAGCACTAGGACTTGTTTGCGGTGTAGATAGGGTACCATACCTATAGCTCCACCTTAAATAACCTGTGTGCCCTGCGATCATTCTCTATACCTTTGATATTCACTTCATCACATCAAGTGCATCAGTCTTTGATTTCATTTCGTAGAGCATCTCTATTCACTTTGGAACGGTAAGATCTCCTTTCTTATTAGTTGTGAGTGAGTTGTGAGAGTTTCCACCATACAGATTTTGATTTTTGCACTAACCTACTAATCATGTCTTCTAGTGATGATGATGTTGTGTTGCAGAAAAAGAAGGATGAGGAGCTCGTCAATTGGCGTGAATATGAGGCTTTGAAATCCCACTTGACACGTGTGTTTACTAACACGACAGATGCCATTGACAAGAATCTCCAAGATATGAATATGAGATTGGATCAGCATGTTGGGATGGTTGATACTATCCAAACGCAAGTGGCTACGCTCAATGTCAATGTCACCACTTTGCAGCGGTCCATTGAGGGTTTGACAGCCGCCTTACATAGAAGGGAAAATCCTCAACATGATGATGCCTTTGATGATTTCGATGAGGGTAGCGCTGTGGATGCTGCTCCACATGTTGGCAGGGGACGTGTTATTCCCCCTGTCCATGCACCTGCTCATGGTCATGGGTTTGCCCCTCTTGGGTGTGGTCAACGTGTTGAGGGCAAACCTCTAGGGTGGCCCGATCTTTCACGATTCCCTTTCAAATCGATGGAGTGCGAGCAGAGGAGGGGAGGATGAACACGACGAACGCACGCAAGAAGAACGCGATGAACACACACACGCAAAACCACGATACACACCAATAGCTCACGCCGGCGGTGACCGGTCCGGCGCAATCCCTAGGATCGGCGTCAGGCGGAGGACTCTCTCTCGAACTGACACGGCGAGATTGGAGACTCGGTGAGATCTTGACGTCTAGGCAAAGGGACACCAATGCCTAGGCCTTGTACAACGCGGAGGCACGATGCAAACTCCAACGAGGTTTGGGGATATTGGTGCTCCTTAGTCAAGGAGCATGAGGCAAGAATTAGATAGATCCACAAAGGGGTTTCCACTAATTCCAATATCATGCCTAGGGTTTACAATGGATGTGGGGGACTATATATAGGCCAGCCCCTTAAACAGGGGTACTTTAGGAATAAAAGACAAGTTCTGGATGGACTAAGGGGTACATGGGCCGAAGGCCCAAAGGCCTTTTCATGCCTGGTGACGGTCGGACCGGAGACTCCGGTGTGGTGGACCAGAGACTCCGGTCTAGACCGGAGAATCTGGTGTAGTCTCCAGACCAGCCTCCGGAGGGGTCGTCAGACTGTCCCAGCGCCTGGTGCAGGGGGTCAGACCGGAGAGAGGGCCGGAGACTTTGGCAGGCCGGAGACTCCGGTGTGCGCAGACCGGAGACTCCGGTCTGAGCAGCTCCAGCAATGTTTGCTTCACGTTCTGCTCCTTGTCCACCATCCTTGGGTGCTTGGTGATGTGTCGAGGCTTCGTACCTGATGATGCATTGGGTAGTTGCATGAAGTAGCATACCATCCAAGGAGGTATCGAATTGGCACGAGGAGAGGAGCGAGTTCACCTTAGCTTGTAGGAGTTTGGCTCGGGCACGAGTCATGGGTCCACTTGGGGGACTTGTTGGTGTAGATGTAGAAGCGTCCGTAGGACGGGCTGCATCACAACGTGTGCCCAACCAAGCTGCTGATGATGGTTTGGGAAAGTCAAAATTCTCAATTCCTAAGTTTGATGGTTCCACTGATCCTGAAGACTACCTCACATGGGAGTTGAAGATTGAGAAACTTTGGCACTTATTTGACTATCCAGAAGATAAGAAGGTCAAGCTTGCAGCATCTGAATTTGATGGTTATGCTTTGCGTTGGTGGGATGCTCTTGTGCAACATAGGAGGGAGGACAATGAACTTCCTGTGATGGATTGGCGCAAGATGAAGCAAATCATGAAGGCTCGTTTCGTACCAACCAACTACTTGCGATCAGTTTTTGATAAATTGACGCAATTGAAGCAAGGCACAATGACAGTAGATGAGTACTACATGGAGATGGAGCTGCTTATGCAGTGTGCTAGAGTTCGTGAGTCCATTGAGATAACCATGCAACGATTCCTAAACAATCTGAAGTTGCCAATCAAGAGCATAGTACGCCATCACAAGTATGAGACCATGAATGAGCTATTGCACCATGCTAGAGGTCGAATTCCAGTTGGCAGAAGAGGCGAAGTCACGCACTCGTTTTCCATCCTCTAGCAGATTTTCGGCCAGAGCAACTCCTCCTATAGCTGCGCCACCAGCTGTTGTTCCGTTTACACCATCAGCCAAACCAGCAAGTACACCTTCGTTTGGTTCTAATGCTCGGAAACCTGCTGCTCCTGCTACTAGCTCGGGTTCCAACATGTCTACGGCACGTACTCGTGATGTGGTGTGCCATACTTGTGGAGGTAGAGGTCACTACAAGAAAGATTGTCCAAACAGCAAGGTTATGTTTGTTAATGAACAAGGTGAAGTAGAAAGTGGAGATGAAGCTTCTGATGATGATATTGATAACGGCGAGGATGGTGCTGATGAATATGCTGAGCGTGCACCCACTATTGTAGTATCTTCACGTGTACTTAGTGTGCAACCGGTTGAGGAATACCAGCGTTGCAACTTGTTCCACACAAAAGCTCTAGTTGGACCAAACAAAGCTTGCAAGGTACTTATTGATGGAGGTAGCTGGAAAAATCTTGCAAGTAAGGAACTATGTGCCATACTGAATTTGACATATTTACCTCATCCCAAGCCATACTACATACAATGGTTGAGCAACAATGGTGAGATGAAGGTAAATCATATGGTACGTGTGAATTTTCAAATAGGGCCATACAAAGATTCTATTGATTTTGACGTGGTTCCTATGACTGTTTGTCACCTACTATTGGGTCGGCCTTGGCTCTATGATCGCCATGTTCAACACAATGGCCGAGCCAACACATATCACTTAGAATTCAAAGGAAAGAAGATTACTATGCAGCCAATGACACCACAAGAAATTGTGAATGATTCTCGCGAGAAGATAGAGGTGAACTGTGTAACAACTGTTCCTGATGTAATTGAGCCTAAATTGAGTGATATAACGAAAAGTGGGAGAGTTCCTGGGTTATTGATACTAGGCACCAAGGAGGATATGAGAGAGTTTCGTGAGGATCCTACAGCCATGCCACTTGTGGTCATGTATAAGGGCGAGGTATTGGTTTCTAACGACATGACCCCTATTTCTCTTGGTGTCTCTTCTGTTTTGTAGGACTTTGGGGATATGTTTCTAGAAGACGTACCCGCAGGTTTGCCTCCATTGCGTGGTATAGAACATCAAGTGGACCTGATTCCTGGCGCCACACTTCCCAACTGTGCACCTTATAGGACTAATCCCGAAGAAACTAAGGAAATTCAGAAGCAAGTACAAGCGTTGCTGGATAAAGGGTACATTCGTGTTTCTCTTAGCCCTTGTGCCGTGCCTGTTATTTTGGTTCCTAAAAAAGATGGTACATGGTGCATGTGTGTTGATTGTAGAGCGATTAATAACATCACTATTCGATATCGTCATCCTATTTCACGCTTAGAGGATATGCTAGATGAATTGAGTGGTGCTGCTGTTTTCTCTAAAATTGACTTGCGTAGTGGTTATCATCAAATTAGGATGAAAGAAGGGGATGAGTGGAAAACTGCTTTCAAAACAAAAGTTGGCTTGTATGAGTGGTTAGTTATGCCGTTTGGTCTTACTAATGCACCCAGTACATTTATGCGGTTAATGAATCATGTTTTGAGAGATTTTATTGGTCGTTTTGTGGTTGTTTACTTTGATGATATACTTATATACAGCCACAACGAAACTGAACATTGCACTCATATTAGACAAGTTTTGCAAGTGTTACGTGATAATAAACTGTATGCTAATCTTGAGAAGTGTACATTTGCAAAAGATAAGGTCATATTCCTAGGATTTGTTGTTTCTAAGAATGGAGTAGAGGTAGATCAATCTAAAATTGAATCAATTCAGAATTGGCCTACTCCAATGAATGTTAGTCAAGTGCGTAGTTTCCACGATCTCGATGGTTTCTATAGGCGCTTTGTGAAAGATTTTAGCACCATTGCTGCACCATTAAATGATTTGACAAAGAAAGGTGTTCCTTTTTTATGGGGCGCGGCCCAAGACATTACATTTGATACATTAAAACGTTTGCTTACTTCTGCACCATTACTTGCATTACCTAATTTTTCGAAGAAATTTGAAGTTGAATGTGATGCTAGTGGTATAGGCATAGGTGGCGTTTTGATGCTAGAGGGTCAGCCTATAGCTTATTTTTCTGAGAAATTGACTGGTGCTCGTTTGAATTATTCTATCTATGATAAAAAATTGTATGCACTTGTTAGAGTACTTGAGGTTTGGCAACATTATTTGTGGCCAAAGGAATTCATCATACATTCTGATCATGAAGCATTGAAATACTCGAAAGCTCAATCAAATTTACATAGAAGATTAGCTAAATGGGTTGAGTTCATTGAGTCTTTTCCTTACATCATTAATTATAAGAAGGGAAAAGAGAATGTTGTTGCTGATGCTCTATTTAGGAAGAACATGCTATTAACCAATCTTGATGTTAAAATTCCTAGATTAGAAGCTATGTGTGCACTTTATGCAACTGGCCATGATTTTGCTGAACCATATCGTTTGTGTGCTCTTAGAAACGCATGGGATAAGTATCATATAGATGATGGATATTTGTTTCGAGCTAACAAACTATGTATTCCAGAATCGTCGTTGTGTTTGTTCTTAGTGCAGGAATCACATGCTGGTGGTTTGATGGGTCACTTTGGGCGTGAGAAGACGTTGCTCATGCTTGCTGATCACTTTTATTGGCCCAAGATGAGGCATGATGTGTACAGATTTCTGAGCCGATGTATTACATGCCACAAGTCGAAATCTAAGCTGAAGCCTCACGGTTTGTATACACCTCTCTCTGCACCGACTACTCCATGGGAAGACATTAGTATGGATTTTGTGCTAGGTCTACTTAAAACTCAGAGAGGTCATGATTCTATATTTGTGGTAGTGGATAGGTTCTCTAAGATGGCTCATTTTATTGCCTGCCACAAAAGCGACGATGCGTCGCATGTTGCTAACTTGTTTTTCAGGGACATCGTGAGATTACATGGAGTACCGAAGACGATTGTTTTTGACCGTGATGTGAAGTTCATGAGCTACTTTTGGAAGACCTTATGGGGGAAGCTAGGAACAAAGCTGCTGTTCAGTACTACATGTCATCCCCAAACATATGGTCAAACAGAGGTGGTGAATCGAACATTGTCACAGCTGCTAAGGACCATGATTAAAAAGAATCTGCGGGAGTGGGAAGAGTGTTTGCCACATGTTGAGTTTGCTTACAACAGGGCTGTGCATTCAACTACTCAGCTTTGTCCTTTTGAGGTGGTGTATGGTTTCAAGCCATTGACGCCACTTGATATGTTGCCTCTGCCATTACATGAGAGAGTTGATCTGGAGGCATCAAAACGTGCTGATTATGTGAAGAAAATACATGAGAAGACTCGAGAGGCTATTGAGAAGAAAGGCAAGAACATTGTTGCTGCAAGGAATCAAGCAAGGAAAGAAGTGTTGTTCAAGCCTGGAGATATGGTTTGGGTGCATCTACGCAAGGAAAGGTTCCCACTACTTCGAAAGTCAAAATTGAAGCCACGTGGTGCTGGTCCTTACAAGGTGTTAGCCAAGAGTAATGATAATGCCTACTCGGTTGATATACCTATTGAGAAGTTTGGTGGAGTTAGCAACAGCTTCAACATTGCTGATTTGTCACCATATGCTGGAGAAGACCTTGGAGCGTCGAGGTCGACGCCTTTTGAAGGGGGGGAGATGATGAGGACATCCCTACAATTACACCTACCCCAATGACTACTGAAGATGCTACAACTGTTGCAAGAAAGGATCAGTCCAATGAGATTAGAATTGGACCTATTACAAGAGCTCGTGCTAAGCTACTAGAACAACAGGTGAATTTACTCCTAAACGAATCTGGTACTTTGATTGATGAGAACTTTATATTGCCTAAGTCTATGCATTTATGTATGATTAGGTTCATTGGAGAAACAAGCATGGCGCGAGGAGGAGAAGGGCTACAAGAGAAGCCCGACATGATGATCGCCCAAGGATGCGCGAGGGAGGAGCGCGAGGAAGGCGCAATACAAGCAAGGGAGATCATCAAAGAGAAGAAACGTTCAATTCGGACAGACAGAAGTCCTGCAATTGAAACAGTCGTGGATTCCTCATACGAACTCCAAATCAAGCAAATAAGCACTTGTTGGATAGATAATTCCAAGGTCTTTCCAATGAGTACTTCCACGTCTAAAAAGACCGCGGATAATCCGGCCCCCACAACCCAGATAATCCGGCCCTTCTTTGGAGATTCTGCTAAGGACTTCGGCGCGACGTTCTGTGTCGGGGCGGATATTTGATCGGACTTTCCCCCCGGAAAATCTGGCCCCCGGATAATTCGGCCCACCTAGACCGGATAATCCGGCCCTAAAAGTCTCCATCAGATCCGGACGGATCTGACTGTATCCGACACGTTTTCGTTTCGCGTTTTTCGGACGTTCCGCCGGCCATATAAGCCTGGGAACGCCCTCTAGTTTAGGTTAGACTACGTTAAAACTATTTTGGAGTTGTTTCTTTCATAGAACCTCTGGAATTACCCTGTGTTTGAATCTACCAACTATAATTGAGTGTGATCTGTTGTTCCATTGAGAATTAGTAGATTGCATACTACCGTTCGTGGTCACGGCTGCGTGCGCAAGAGCGTGGTGTTGTGAATATCCTACAAGGTTCGAGTGGTGTTGCATTGGCATCAGGGATCGAGCGGGAGAGTTCATAGCTACAGGCTAGTTATCTATCATCTAGCATCATCACCGCCATCCGCTTATTGAGAAGATCGGGCCACCCCATATCATCCTCAAGGAAAACTGCCCCCAAGTGGCAAGCAACCAAAGAGTGATACACCTTTCAACGGTGAATGCTACAAGTGTGGAGGTAAAGGACACAAGTCGGCCGAATGTGGAAACAAGAAAGTCTTGTTCATCCATGACAATGGTGATGAAGAGTACTTGAGGGAAGATGTGTTTGATGCCCGCGTCAAGGAAGCAATGCTAAGGCAACGAGTGGAAGATGATCAAGAACTCCTCATATGTGAGCAGGACGCAAGTCCATCGCTTGTCATCACAAGGATCTTGACCACTCAAGCACAAGAGCATGAAGACCAACACTCCAATATCTTCCAAACACGAGCCGACATCAATGGCAAGTCTATCAAGGTGATCTTTGACGGAGGGACTTGTCACAACCTTGCTAGCACCGAGTTGTGCGAGAAGCTCAACCTCACCCTCCATCCACACAAGCACCCCTACCACGTGCAATGGCTAAGTGACCAAGGGTCCGTGAAGATCAAGCATACTGTATCGGTCTCCTTCGCCATTGGTCCTTACAAAGATACGTTGGAGTGTGATGTGGTTCCTATGACAATTTGCCACATGCTTCTTGGTCGACCGTGGCAATTTGACAAGGCTGCTCAACATGATGGTCGCACCAATGTATACACCTTCAAATGGCTCAACAAAACATGTGTTTTGCAACCGATGACTCCTAGCCAAATAATTGCGGACAATGCAAAGGCTTTAGCGAGGGCGCAAAGCACAACACCTACTTGTGAGAAGAGCGGTGAGAGAGAGAACCACCTCATAGTGAGTAAGAGCCACAAGCCAAATTCGAGTGGAAAAACTAAGAGTGTTCTCCTTGCCACCAAAAGTGAGATGAGAGATGTTCGGAACAACCCATCCATCTTGCACTATGTCCTCCTTTGCAAGGGACTAGCGCAAGGAACTAATGAATTAACCAATGTTCCTCCATCTTTGATGAGTGTTTTGCAGGAATTCAAGGATGTGTTCCCTGAAGAGCTCCCACATGGACTACCTCGTCTTCGCGGCATCGAACATCGCATTGACCTCATCCCCGGCGCACCTCTTCCAAACCGCGCTGCCCACCGCACGAACCCGGAGGAGACGAAGGAGATTGAACATCAAATCAACCAACTCGTCTCCAAAGGTTTGATCCAAGTTAGCACTAGTCCAAGTGCCGTACCCGTGATTCCTGTTCCAAAGACGGACGATACGTTATGGTTATGCATGGACTGTCGTCCAATCAATGCTATCACCGTGCGTTATCGACATCCCATACCACGTCTCGATGACATGCTTGATGAGTTGTGTGGAGCCACTATTTTTTCGAAAATTGATCATCGCAGTGGTTACCATCAAATACGCATGGCTGAAGGTGATGAGTGGAAAACCGCCTTCAAGACCAAACTTGGTCTGCATGAATGGTTGGTTATGCCCTTTGGTTTATCGAATGCCCCATCCACCTTCATGCGCCTTATGAATCACATCTTGCGTTCTCTTATTGGAAAAAGTGTTGTTGCCTATTTTGATAATATTCTTGTTTATAGCAAATCACTTGAGGACCATATTACACATGTCAAGGTGATGCAGCCCATCCTACGGACACTTCTACATCTACACCAACAAGACCCCTAAGTGGACCCATGACTCGTGCCCGAGCCAAACTCCTACAAGCTAAGGTGAACTCGCTCCTCTCCTCGTCCCAATTTGATACCTCCTTGGATGGTATGCTACTTCATGCAACTACCCTATGCATCATTAGGTATGAAGCCTCGACACATCACCAAGCACCCAAGGATGGTGGACAAGGAGCAGAACATGAAGCAAACGCCGCTGGAGCTGCTCAGACCGGAGTCTCCGGTCTGCGCACACCGGAGTCTCCGGCCTGCCAAACTCTCCGGCCTGAAGACACCGGAGTCTCCGGACCCACCTCCGGTCTGCCTCCAGGACCAAGCGCTGGGTCAATCTGTCTGCCCCTCCGAAGGCTGGTCCGGAGACCGACCGGAGTCTCCGGTCCAGACTGGAGTCTCCGGACGACCACACCGGAGTCTCCGGTCTGACCGTCGCCAGGCATGTAAAAGGCCTTTGGGCCTTCGGCCCATGTACCCCTTAGTCTGTCCAGAACTTGTCCTTTATTCCTAAAGTGCCCCTAACTATGTGGCTGCCCTATATATAGTCCCCCACCTCCATTGTAAACCCTAGGAATGATATTGGAATTAGTGGAAACCCCTTTGTGGATCTATCTAATTCTTGCCTCATGCTCCTTGACTAAGGAGCACCAATATCCCCAAACCTCGTTGGAGTTTGCATCATGCCTTCATGTTGTACAAGGCCTAGGCATCGGTGTCCCTTTGCCTAGACGTCAAGATCTCACTGAGTCTCCCATCTCGCAGTGTCGGTTCGAGAGAGAGTCCTCCACCCAACGCTGATCCTAGGAACTGTGTCGGACCGGTCACCGCCGGCGTGAGCTATTGGTGTTTATCGTGGTTTTGCGTGTGTGTGTTCATCGCGTTCTTCGTGCGTGTGTTCGTCGTGTTCATCCTTCCCTTCCTTCCCCACACTCCACCCTCGATTTGAAAGGGAATCGTGAAAGATCGGGCCACCCTAGAGGTTTGCCCTCAACACAAGGAAGTTTTGCAAATCCTTCGGCATGAAAAGCTTTATGCTAATCTTCCCAAGTGCACTTTTGCTAAAGACAAGTTCATTTTTCTTGGATTTGTCGTTTCTTCGAAGGGAATTAAAGTTGATGTTTCCAAGGTAAAGGATATACGAGATTGGCCCATCCCAACAAATGTGAGTGAACTCCGAAGTTTTCATGCGTTGGCCGGTTTCTATCGTCGCTTTGTGAAAGACTTTTCAACCATTGCTTGCCCCCTTAATGAATTGACCAAAAAGAATGTCACTTTCATGTGGGGCAAAGCACAACAAAAAGCTTTTGACAAACTTAAAAAGAGGCTCATCGAAGCACCTCTTCTTGCTTTACCGGATTTCACAAAAACTTTTTAGATAGAGTGCGATGCTAGTGGTATTGGCATTGGAGGAGTCCTTATGCAAAACGGACGTCCTATAGCCTACCATAGCGAGAAACTTGATGGTGCTCACCTTAACTATCTGATTTGTGACAAAGAGCTTTTTGCCTTAGTTCATGTCCTTCAAGTTTGGCAACACTACCTTTGGCCTAAGGAATTTATCATATATTTCGACCACGAGTCGTTGAAATATCTCAAAGGCCAAGCTAACTTGAGCAAGAGACATGCTAAGTGGGTTAAGTTCATGGAGTCTTTTCCGTACATAGTCAAGTATAAGAAGGGCAAAGATAATGTAGTTGCGGATGCATTGTCTCGCAAACATACAAGCCTTCTTACGAGACTTGAAATAAACGTGTTGGGTCTTGAGGAAATAAAATCTTTGTATGCTTCCGACCCATTCTTTGAACCAATTTTCGCAAAGTGCTCCAATGACAAAGGAGTTGATTTCTATTTGCATGAGGGCTTTCTATTTAAACAAAACAAGCTATGCATTCCGAACTCGTTGCTTCAACTTTTGCTTCTCCAAGAATCTCATGTTGGAGGCCTCATGGGTCACTTCGGCCGTAACAAGACATTGGATGCTCTCCACTCACTACTTTTGGCCCAAGATGAAGCGTGACATGGAGCGCTACGTTCAACGATGCACGACATGTGTTCAAGCTAAGTCGCAAGCTAACCCTTATCGTCTTTATATGCCATTGCCTATTCCTCATACACCTTGGTCCGACATTAGCATGGATTTCGTGTTAGGATTGCCTAGATCTAAGCATGGTCATGATTCTATATTTGTTGTTGTGGATCACTTTTCCAAAATGGCACACTTCATACCGTGCCACAATTCCGACGATGCTTCACATGTTGCAAATCTATTTTTCAGGGAAATCGTCCGTCTACATGGTGTGCCACGAACAATCGTCTCCGACTGCGACGTCAAATTCATGAGCTACTTATGGAAGACCCTCATGGCCAAGCTCGGCGTCTAGCTCCTCTTTTCATCTGCGTCGCATCCTCAAACCGATGGACAAACCGAGGTTGTCAACCGAAGCCTCGGAACTCTTCTACGTGTGTTGATAAGGAAAAACTTGAAGGATTACGAGGAATGCATTCTCCACGCCGAGTTCGCCTACAACCGAGCAAAGCACTCAACAACCAAGATGAGCCCATTCATGATCGTCTATGCTTTCGAGCCCCTCACCGCGCTCGACATCCTACCACTACCTCTCCATGAGCGCACGAACATGGACGTCGAGAAGCGTGCACAAGCTATGAAGAAACTTCATGAAGAAACAAGAGCTACTATCGAACAACAAGTTCTTCGCCAAGCTTCAAGGTTAAACAAGGATAAGAAGGATATGATCTTTGAAGAAGGTGACCTTGTGTGGATACACCTAAGCAAAGACCGCTTCCCCAAGGAACGTGACTCCAAGCTCAAACCAATAGGAGATGGTTCCTTCAAGGTCATCAAAAGAATCAACAACAACGGCTACATCATCAACATACCGACCTCCAAGTACCTTGCAAGCAATACATTCAATGTCAAGGATCTCTCACCCTACCATGGAGATGTTCAAGATGACAACCGTGAAGAGTCGAGGACGACACTTTCCCAAGGGGGGGGGAGCTGATGCGGCCCGTCCTACAGACGCTCCTATTTCTACTCCAACAAGTCCCCCAAGTGGACCCATGACTCGTCCCCGAGCAAAACTCCTACAAGCTAAGGTGAACTCGCTCCTCTCCTCGTGCCAATTTGATACCTCCTTGGATGGTATGCTACTTCATGCAACTACCCTATGCATCATCAGGTACGAAGCTTCGACACACCACCAAGCACCAACCCAAGGATGGAGAACAAGGAGCAGAGCATGAAGCAGGAGCCGCTGGAGCTGCTCAGACAGGAGTCTCCGGTCTACGCACACCGGAGTCTCCGGTCCACCATAGTCTCCGGCCTGAAGACACCGGAGTCTCCGGCCACACCTCCGGTCTGCCCCCAGAACCAGGCCCGGGGACAATCTGAAGGCCCCTCCGGAGGCCAGTCCGGAGACCGACCGGAGTCTCCGGTCTGACCGTCGCCAGGCATGAAAAGGCCTTTGGGCCTGCGGCCCATGTACCCCTTAGTTCGTCCAGAACTTGTCGTTTATTCCTAAAGTACCCTTTTTTAAGTGGCTGGCCTATATATAGTCCCCCACCTCCATTGTAAACCCTAGGCATGATATTGGAATTAGTGGAAACCCCTTTGTGGATCTATCTAATTCTTGCCTCATGCTCCTTGACTAAGGAGCACCAATATCCCCAAACCTCATTGGAGTTTGCATCGTGCCTCCGTGTTGTACAAGGCCTAGGCATCGGTGTCCCTTTGCCTAGATGTCAAGATCTCACCGAGTCTCCTATCTCGCCGTGCCGGTTCGAGAAAGAGTCCTCCGCCCGACGTCGATCCTAGGGATTGTGCCGGACCGGTTACCTCCGGCGTGAGCTATTGGTGTGTATTGTGGTTTTGTGTGTGTGTGTTCTTCACGTTCTTCTTGCGTGTGTTCATCGTGTTCATCCTCCCCTCCTCTCCCCACACTCCATCCTCGATTTGAAAGGGAATCGTGAAAGATCGGGCCACCCTAGAGGTTTGCCCTCAACAATGAGTGTCAATCAAGTATGAAATAGATGCATGGTGAACATGCTTATCATGGCGTTTTCCAAAATCTCCAAAATTTGAGAAAGCTATGGGGGCCATCTCAATATAAACCATATTAGAATTATTGTTGCAAGCAAAGAGCAATTATTCAACATATTGCAAGCAACAGGAGAGATTGTAAAACATTCATGACAAAGCATGGTTCGAGGGGTACCATTGGTAAATATCATTGCAAGCAAAACATTGGAAAGAGCAATTGTTCAACAAAGTGCAAGCAATGATATCATCAACGTAACATTTAGAGCATGGCATGTCTATGGAAACATCATCACAATCAAATAATTTCACATGCTCAACATTATGCAAAGGCAAAGTATCACATGGAAATATAAATGAAGCATATGTGATATCACAAACATCATCCATAGCATGCCAATCATCACAAGTCGTCATGTCCACTAGTGGGATCATGGCATCATCAACACCCGTATTTCTACCTTGTTCATACCACTCATATGAAGTGGGTGTTGTGGTAGCATTGGCCTCCATGTGGGCGACTTCTTCATCATGTATGGGGATGGCATCATCTTCATCCACCACATACATCTTCTTGGTTGGAGGCATCATCATCTCCAGGCTTGGCGCTTCTTGATTCATGGAACCTAGCACATCATGGGATAACACACTAGAGGTAGAGGGTAAGTCATTAGAAATCAAAGTGGTTTCGCATGACCTATCAACTACCACTCTCAACTCACTCGGTGTATCACTCATGCCCTCCAAGTGGAAGCACTCAATCTCACGTATGGTGGAGTCGCTCATCACACTCTTGTTTTCACTCAAGTGGGCTAAGTGGCTCTCATACTCACATGGGATTGGTACCACATCATCACTCAAGCATATGGGGGTAGGCTTGGTTCTCTCAACTCCATGCGCCTCCTTTGGTGAAGGGAAAATCCCATGCTCACCAATCTTCATCCTCCTCATCCATGAGGTTACATGCGTCATCTAGGATGTCAAGGTTTGGCGTTGAAGCTTGATGGCGTGGAGGAGAGCTTTCTCTTAGTGCCATTTTGGTGGTGGCATGAGTAGTTGAAGGTGCCTTATGATGGTGTTGACGGAGGTCATTGGCGTGCCTTCCCAAAGGTTGATGTAGATGGCACACTTGGTCATCCACATGACGCTCGCGACGATGCTCCTTATCCTTGGCACTCTTCTTTTGATGGTTGTGCCTTCTTGAGCTTGGTTGAGCATTATGGATGGTGCTCAACATGTACTATATCATGATGGCGTGTGTTGCCGCGCCCGTCTATTTTGATAATAGATTGTGAGAAGTTTGTATAATACTATGGAGGCATGAAACATGAAGTTAATTTTTAACGTGTATGAGCTAACCAATACATTATTAGTTATTATTATTAAAACATTAGCAATGTCCACCCACCCTTTTGAGAAACTTTAAGGGGCGTAAACATCCAATAAATTTCAATTGTTTCAAATCCAATGTACAATGGATCCATATAGGTGGTGGGCCATATTTACAAGTTGGTGCGTTTCTCAACCTCCAAATACTAATGGTAGCACAATGTTTGCTTTCCCCTTCTTTTCCGCTGAATCGCCACAACTCTGCAACAAAGAGTATACCATCATCAATCATGAATCTTCTTTGTTTCAAGAACGTTACTCAAACTCTCCTATATATGTGAGCGAGCTCTTCTACTCTTCTTGATGCAGCCCGTCCTACGGACGCTTCTACATCTGCAGCAACAAGTCCCCCAAGTGGACCCATGACTCGTGCCTGAGCCAAACTCCTTCAAGCTAAGGTGAACTCGCTCCTCTCTTCGTGCCAATTCGATACCTCCTTGGATGGCGTGCTACTTCATACCACTACTTTGTGCATCATCACGTATGAGCCCCCCGCCGTGTCGACCCACGAGCCCTGAAGCTGCCGGAGTGTCCGCCTGAATCCAGTCGGAGTGTCCGGCCACCCCAGAAATTCCGACCCGACTCAGCCGGAGTGTCCGGCCTACCCGAGCTCGGACCTGGCGTGGACATTCAGAAGGTCGAATCGGACACTCCTCGGACACCACCCGGAGTGTCCGCCCAGCCCGGACTGTCCGGCCGCGACGACCCGAACTGTCCGGCCACCCCGGAGTTTCCGGCCCAAATGATGGGCCTACGAGCCTAGTTGGGCCTTATGGCCCATGTACCCCTCTACTTCGCCCAGAACTCTACTTCAATGCCTGAACTTGTGGCTGGCCTATATATAGACCCCCACCTCCATTGTAAACCCTAGGCATGATATTGGAATTAGTGGAAACCCCTTTGGGGATCTATCTAGTTCTTGCCTCATGCTCCTTGACTAAGGTGCACCAATATCCCCAAACCTCGTTGGAGTTTGCATTGTGCCTCCGAGTTGTACAAGGCCTAGGCATCGGTGTCCCTTTGCCTAGACGTCAAGATCTCACCGAGTCTCCCATCTCAGCGTGCTGGTTCGAGAGAGAGTCCTCCGCCCGACGCCGATCCTAGGGATTGCGCCGGACCGGTCACCGCCAGTGTGAGCTATTGGTGTTTATCGTGGTTTTGCATATGTGTGTTCATCGCGTTCTTCGTGCGTGTGTTCGTCGTGTTCATCCTTCCCTCCTTCCCCCGCACTCCACCCTCGATTTGAAAGGGAATCGTGAAAGATCGGGCCACCCTAGAGGTTTGCCCTCAACATATTGGTATCAAGAGCTTCGTTGCTCACGATTTCCCCCACAAACTTTTCTTCTATCCACCAAAAATTCGAAAATCCCCACAAAAAACAGCCCATATTTTCCTTTGGATCGATCTCTTGATTTGGAGTGTTATTTGTGGTTTTGATCCGACCAAACCTTGTCTAAGGAGTTGGTCCAGCTTTATCCTGCGTTTCCCCAGCCCGATTTGGCCAGTTTTTCGCGGATTTGAGGCCCGAAGGCGAGGATTTCTACTCAAGAACACGAGCAGGAAACCCGGGCCAGAGTGTCCGGCTCGTACCAACCAGAGTGTCTGGCCCGACCGGAGTGTCCGGCCAAACCAGACCGGAGTGTCCGGCTGTAATGCCTATTTTGACTGTTTTGCCTCATTGCGCATTGGCTAATCTCCTTTGTTTGCTCGTGTCCCGTGTGCGTGTCAGCAACTACCAGCAAGCTTCCACATCATCAACTTCCGCGCTCATCGACACCACGGACCACGAACATCATCCCGCACCACCGATGCTAAGTTCATCATCAAAGAAGGTATAACTTGTGTCACCTTGTTAACCCCCATCTTCCTTTGTGTGTACCTATCCCATGAGAGTGGCTCCTCTTGTGTTTGCTTGAGCATTGTGCATTTGTCCTTGGATAGTAAGAGTGCAAGAGCAATATCAAGTGTGACTAGGTAGCATCAAGGGAGAGCAAAAAAATACAAAGAAAAAGCAAAAGAAAAATAGTCTTCCCTTGCAAAAGAGAGTCTCATAGCTTGTAAGCAAGAGAGAAAGAAGAGCGCCCAAGGCAAGTGCACAAATCCGTTGCTCACTTTTACTCTTTGCAAACGAGCCACGATCTCTCCTTGCATTGGCACGACAACGAGCTTAGTATTCGTTAGGACATTTTGTTTGCTCATTTTCATAGTCATGTCAATCCCAACTTTCTACACGTGTGTGTACATAGTCGTACGTTCCCGTCACCCTTTTGAGTTGTTGACCTTCGCCTTTGACTTGAGTTTTGTTGGATTTTTACCACTTTTGACTATCCCTTTTCTTTTGGTTGGTTCTTTGGTTTTCCACAACCCTAACCTACCACCAACAAGCTTTTGAGAGTTAGTGTGAGTTTTCTTGGCATTTCCACTTTGCACGCTAATAGCTCTCACTTGTGGTTTCTAGTTTGGTGCAATCCCCAAGGTGAGGTACAAGGCTAACACCACCATATTCCACTTCCATATATAATACCTGTGTGTTTTGCATGATGGATAGGCACGGTGAGACGAGCCAACCACCTCCCCAAGAAGAAGATCAAGGTCCGTACATGACGCGCGCAAGTCACTTCATCGTTCGACAAGAGTTCCGTGAACGTTGCCAAGCCCTTGAGACGCGACAAGATGAACAATTTGGCGAGACGCAAGCCGAGTTCAAGAACATCGACAACCGCTTCGACGGCCTCGAACGACAAATGCATGCAATGCATCACAACTTCGGCCACCAAAATGAAGCGCTTCAACGCTCCGTCGCCGAAACAAATGACAATCTTCGACGCCTCACCGATGGCATGGCAAGACCACGTTCACGCACATCAAGCTCGGCAAGTTCTTCGCATCGTCATGCACCTCTTCCACAAGATCTACATCAAAGTGCTCAAAGACGCAATGATGCCCCCGTGGTTGAAGATGGAATCTCTTCGAACTATGTACCTTCCCCACGGCACGCCGCAACGTCAAGCTATGACGGTGACCTCTCTTCAAGGCCACGAGCAAGGCAAGAAGCACACCGTCATCACGCAAGGGCACTAGTGATTCAACAAGAGCAACCACAAGAGGAACCGCAAGCGCAACCGCAAGTCTACCACCATCGACCGCAACACATACTTGACACAACAAGTGATGACTCCAACTTGGAGAATCAAGCTCGTCATCGATGTCAAGCTCTTCAAGATCCTCCTCCTCGTCATCAACATCATGAACGTCAACAACGACACCATGGTCATCACGAGGCGCCTCCTCCACATCAACAAAACTTGGAGCGTCAAGTGATACAAGTTGAGCGATGCCCACTATGTCAAGAGGCTCATGACCATGTTCTTCCCCATGAGGCCCATGTGCCTAACCAACATCACCAACCAAGGAATGAGCCTCCTCTTCGTCATCAACCGCGTCAAGAGGCTACACACCTTCGCCACCATGAGGCCCAAGTACCTCAACCAGGTCAACAACCGCGCCAACAGCAAGAGCACGCTCCTCCTCATCAAAAATACCAAGAGCAAGCTCCGCAACAAGGACGCGAGAACCAAGTTCCACCTCCCCAACTACAACATCACCAACAAGGTCACCAAGCTCGTCGCAATGACCGCAACGATGAAGAAACTTTTGGCAAGCTCAAGTTTGCAATGCCCAAGTTCACCGGATCCAATGACCCCGAAGAATACCTCTCGTGGGCACTCAAAGTAGACAAGATCTTCCGCATGCACAACTATAGCAACGAGAAGATGGTCGCCATGGCTTCGCTAGAGTTTGATGATTACGCCAACCTTTGCTGGGAACAAGTTCAAGTTGCTCGTGATGCAAGACAAGAACCGCCAATCACAACTTGGCATGACATGAAGGCTCACATGAGATCCCGGTTTTTCCCCGCGCACTACACGTGTGACCTCTTCAACAACCTTCAAGCTCTTCGTCAAGGGACAAAGACCGTGGAAGAATACTTCAAGGAAATGGAACTCAACTTGATTCGCGCCAACATTGATGAGCGCATGGAGCAAACAATGGCACGTTTCCTTATTGGCTTGAATCACCCAATCAAGCGCATCGTCGAGTTCCAAACATACAACACCATGGTTGAGCTTGTGCACATTGCAACAAAGGCTGAACATCAAGTGCAAGAGGATATCAAGTACAACAAGCCCAAGACGTACTTCACCTATAAGCAAGCTTCAACCGCTACACCAACAACTTTCAATGGTAGCTCCTCAAGTACCTCCAAGACTTCCTTCAAGCCCACACTTCCTCAAGGAAAACTGCCCACAAGTGGAAAGCAAGCAAAGAGTGATACACCTTTCAGCGGTGAATGCTACAAGTGTGGAGTTAAAGGACACAAGTCAGCTGAATGTGGAAACAAGAAAGTCTTGTTCATCCATGACAATGGTGATGAAGAGTACTTGAGTGAAGATGAGTTTGATGCTCGTGTCAAGGAAGCAATGGCAAGGCAATGAGTGGAAGATGATCAAGAACTCCTCTTGTGTGAACATGACGCAAGTCCATCGCTTGTCGTCACAAGGATCTTGACCACTCAAGCACAAGAGCATGAAGACCAACGCTCCAATATCTTCCAAACACGAGCCGGCATCAATGGCAAATCTATCAAGGTGATCATTGACGGAGGGAGTTGCCACAACCTTGCTAGCACCGAGTTGTGTGAGAAGCTCAACCTTACCCTCCATCCACACAAGCACCCCTACCACGTGCAATGGCTAAGTGACCAAGGGTCCGTGAAGATCAAGCATACCGTATCGGTCTCCTTCGCCATTGGTCCTTACGAAGATACGGTGGAATGTGATGTAGTTCCTATGACAGTTTTCCACATGATTCTTGGTCGACCATGGCTGATATGGGGTGGCCGGATCTTCTCAGCAAGCTCTTGTCGATGGTGATGGTGGATGATAGATAACTAGTGTGTAGCTATGATCTCTCCCGCTCGATCCCTGATGCCAATGCAACAGCTCTCGAACCTTGTAGGATATTCACAACACCACACTCTTGCGCACGCAGCCGTGACCACGAACGGTAGTATGCAATCTACTAATTCCCAATGGAACAACAGATCACACTCAATTATAGTTGGCAGATTCGAACACAGGGTAATTCCAGAGGTTCTATGAAAGAAACAACTCCAAAATATTTTAACGTGGTCTAAAACCTAACTTGTCACGGCTACGGAGGTTTATATGAGGGCTGGGGCGTCCTCCCCTCTAAACGGGCCTAAAAACAGCCATAACTTGGTCCAAACTGACTCGGTTCGACTCAAACTGATACATACCGACCCATATATGCGTTCGGCCTTATTGGCACGCAGTCCAAACGTCGTGGAACACCTCAAACATGTAATTCTTGCTGCGCCATCTCTCGCTCTTGCTCATACGTGATTTCCTCATTGCGTCCTAGTGCGCATGCCTCTCGCTCCTCCCTCGCGCACTTGTTGATATTGGAAATCAGCGCCTGTCCTTCTTGCTGCAACTCTCCTCCTCCTCGCGCAACGCTTGTGTTATCAATAAACCTGATCATACAAAGATGCATAGACTTAGGTAGTATAAAGTTCTCATTAAGTAAAACATCAGGTTCAATTAAGAGTGAATTCACATGTTGCTCAATCAGCTTTGCACGAGATCTTGTAATGGGTCCAATCCTGATTTCATTGGACTTGTTCTTTGCAGCAACATCTTCATTGTGAATAGGAGTAGGAGATAGTGGAATAGTATGGATGTCCTCATCATCTCCCCCCTTCAAAAGGCGTCGACCTCGACGCTCCAAGGTCTTCTCCAGCATATGGTGATAAGTCAACAACGTTGAAGCTGTTGCTAGCACCACCAAACTCCTCAATAGGTATATCAACTGAGTAGGCATTATCATTAATTTTGGCTAGAACTTTGTAAGGACCAGCACCACGTGGCTTCAACTTGGACTTGCGAAGTAGAGGAAATCTGTCCTTGCGTAGATGCACCCAAACCATATCTCTAGGCTCGAACACCACTTCTTTTCTTGCTTGATTCCTTGCAGCAGCAATGTTCTTGCCTTTCTTCTCAATAGCCTCTCGAGTCTTCTCATGTATTTTCTTCACATAATAAGCACGTTTTGATGCCTCCATATCAACTCTCTCATGTAATGGCAGAGGCAACATATCGAGTGGCGTTAATGGCTTGAAGCCATACACCACCTCAAAAGGACAAAGCTGAGTAGTTGAATGCACAGCCCTGTTGTAAGCGAACTCAACATGTGGAAAACACTCTTCCCACTCCTGCAGATTCTTTTTAATCATGGTCCTTAGTAGCTGTGACAATGTTCTATTCACCACCTCCGTTTGACCATCTGTTTGGGGGTGACATGTAGTACTGAACAGCAACTTCGTTCCTAGCTTCCCCCATAAGGTCTTCCAAAAGTAGCTCATGAACTTCACATCACGGTCAGAAACAATCGTCTTTGGTACTCCATGCAATCTCACGATGTCCCTGAAAAACAGGTTAGCAACATGCGACGCATCGTCGCTTTTGTGGCAGGCAATAAAATGAGCCATCTTAGAGAACCTATCCACTACCACAAATATAGAATCATGACCTCTCTGAGTTTTAGGTAGACCTAGCACAAAATCCATACTAATGTCTTCCCATGGAGTAGTAGGTGCAGAGAGAGGTGTATAAAAACCGTGAGGCTTCAGCTTGGATTTCGACTTGTGGCAAGTAATGCATCTGCTCACAAATCTATACACATCACGCCTCATCTTGGGCCAATAAAAATGATCAGCAAGCATGAGCAACATCTTCTCACGCCCAAAGTGACCCATCAAACCACCAGCATGTGATTCCTGCACTAAGAACAAACACAACGACGATTCTGGAATACATAGTTTGTTAGCTCGAAACAAATATCCATCATGTATATGATACTTATCCCATGCGTTTCTAAGAGCACATAAACGATATGGTTCAGCAAAATCATGGTCAGTTGCATAAAGTGCACAAATAGCTTCTAATCCAGGAATTTTAACATCAAAAATGGTTAATAGCATGTTCTTCCTAGATAGAGCATCAGCAACAACATTCTCTTTTCCCTTCTTATAATTAATGATGTAAGGAAAAGACTCAATGAACTCAACCCATTTAGCTAATCTTCTATGCAAGTTTGATTGAGCTTTCAAGTATTTCAATGCTTCATGATCAGAATGTATGATGAATTCCTTTGGCCACAAATAATGTTGCCAAACTTCAAGTACTCTCACAAGTGCATACAATTCTTTATCATAGATTGAATAATTCAAACGAGCACCAGTCAATTTCTCAGAAAAATAAGCTATAGGCTGACCCTCTAGCATCAAAACGCCACCTATGCCTATACCACTAGCATCACATTCAACTTCAAATTGCTTCGAAAAATTAGGTAATGCAAGTAATGGTGCAGAAGTAAGCAAACGTTTTAATGTATCAAATGTAATGTCTTGGGCCGCGCCCCATAAAAAAGGAACACCTTTCTTTGTCAAATCATTTAATGGTGCAGCAATGGTGCTAAAATCTTTCACAAAGCGCCTATAGAAACCATCGAGATCGTGGAAACTACGCACTTGACTAACATTCATTGGAGTAGGCCAATTCTGAATTGATTCAATTTTAGATTGATCTACCTCTACTCCATTCTTAGAAACAACAAATCCTAGGAATATGACCTTATCTTTTGCAAATGTACACTTCTCAAGATTAGCATACAGTTTATTATCACGTAACACTTGCAAAACTTGTCTAATATGAGTGCAATGTTCAGTTTCGTTGTGGCTGTATATAAGTATATCATCAAAGTAAACAACCACAAAACGACCAATAAAATCTCTCAAAACATGATTCATTAACCGCATAAATGTACTGGGTGCATTAGTAAGACCAAACGGCATAACTAACCACTCATACAAGCCAACTTTTGTTTTGAAAGCAGTTTTCCACTCATCCCCTTCTTTCATCCTAATTTGATGATAACCACTACGCAAGTCAATTTTAGAGAAAACAGCAGCATCACTCAATTCATCTAGCATATCCTCTAAGCGTGGAATAGGATGACGATATCGAATAGTGATGTTATTAATCGCTCTACAGTCAACACACATGCGCCATGTACCATCTTTCTTAGGAACTAAAATAACAGGAACAGCACAAGGGCTAAGAGAAACACGAATGTACCCTTTATCTAGCAACGCTTGTACTTGCTTCTGAATTTCCTTAGTTTCTTCGGGATTAGCCCTGTAGGGTGCACGGTTGGGAAGTGTGGCGCCAGGAATCAAGTCCACTTGATGTTCTATACCACGCAATGGAGGTAAGCCTGCGGGTATATCTTCTGGAAACACATCCCCAAAGTCCTGCAAAACAGAAGAGACACCAAGAGAAATAGGGGTCATGTCGTTAGAAACCAATACCTCGCCCTTATACATGAGCACAAGTGGCATGGCTGTAGGATCCTCACGAAATTCTCTCATATCTTCCTTAGTGGCTAATATAAATAAACCAGGCACTCTCTCACTTTTTGTTATATCACTCAATTTAGGCTCAATTACATCAGGAACAGCTATTACGCAATCTCGCCGAGTGGTAGTATCTTCCTTCAAGTTCACCTCTATCTTCTGGCGAGAATCATTCACAATTTCTTGTGGTGTCATTGGCTGCATAGTAATCTTCTTTCCTTTGAATTCCAAGTGATATGTATTGGCTCGGCCATTGTGTTGCACATGGCGATCATAGAGCCAAGGCCGACCCAATCGTAGGTGACAAACAGTCATAGGAACCACATCAAAATCAATAGAATCTTTGTATGGCCCTATTTGAAAATTCACACGTACCATATGATTTACCTTCATCTCACCATTGTTGCTCAACCATTGTATGTAGTATGGCTTGGGATGAGGTAAGTATGTCAAATTCAGTTTGGCACATAGTTCCTTGCAAGATTTCTGCAGCTACCCTCCATCAATAATGACCTTGCAAGCTTTGTTTGGTCCAACTAGAGCTTTTGTTTGGAACAGGTTGCAACGCTGGGATTCCTCAACCGGTTGCACATTAAGTACACGTGAAGATACAACAATAGTGGGTGCACGCTCAACATATGCATCGGCACCAACCTCGCCGTCATCAATATCATCATCAGAAACTTCATCTCCACTTTCTACTTCACCTTGTTCATTAACAAACATAACCTTGCTGTTTGGACAATCCTTCTTGTAGTGACCTCTGCCTCCACAAGTATGGCACACCACATCACGAGTACGTGCAGTAGACATGTTGGAACCCGAGCTAGCAGCAGGAGCAGCGGGTTTCCGAGTGTTAGAACCAAACGAAGGTGTACTTGCTGGTTTGGCTGATGGTGTAAACGGAATAGCAGCTGGTGGCATGACAATGGGAGGTGTAGATCTGGCTGAAAATCTGCTAGAAGATGGAAATCGAGCACGTGACTTTGCCTCTTCAGCCAGCTGGGACTCGGCCTCTCTAGCATGGTGCAGCAGCTCGTTCATTGTCTCATACTTGTGATAACGCACAATACTCTTGATTTGAAGCTTCAAATTGTTGAGGAAACGTTGCATCGTCACCTCTCGTGATTCACGAACATTAGCACGCTGCATAAGCATCTCCGTCTCCATGTAGTACTCATCAACTGTCATTGTGCCTTGCCTCAACTGTGTGAGCTTGTCAAACACAGAACGCAAATAATTGGAGGGAACAAAACGATCCGCCATGATGGCCTTCATCTCACGCCAATCCGTCACAGGAAGTTCATTGTCGTTCCGTCTATTCTGCACAATAGCTTCCCACCAACGCAAAGCGTAACCATCAAATTCTGATGCAGCAAGTTTGACCTTCTTGTCTTCTGGGTAATCAAATAAACGCCAGAGCTTTTCAATCTTCAACTCCCAAGTAATATAATCCTCGGGATCAAGCGAGCCATTGAACGAAGGAATTGAGAACTTGGGCTTGCCCAAACTATCATCAGCTGGATTGTAAGCACGCTGGGCACGTCCAAGAGGAGCATACCCACGGCCATACAGAGGAGCAGCCGCACGTGGAGGGGGATTTGCACGTCCCCTGCCACGATGTGGAGCAGCATCAGCCGCACTCCCCTCATCAAAGTCCTCAAACCCATCATCATGTTGTGCTAGTCCGGGCTAGTGTGTTGCCTAAATTGCCTCAATGGAACACTGCAAGGTGGCAAAGTTGACATTCATAGCAGTCAGCTGCGTCTGAATATTATTGATGGCTCCAGTATTATTCTCCACAACATCTTGTATGTTGGTGATATTTCTATCAACAGACTCTCTCCAAGTAACAAGCTCCTCCACCTGCTTTTTCTGTGACGCAATTTCATCATCACTCAAAGACATGATTAGTAAGTTAGTGCAAAAATCAAAATCAGTATGGTGGAAACTCTCACAACTCACTCACAACTGATAAGAAAGAAAATCTTACCGTTCCAAAGTGAATAGAGATGCTCTACCAAACGTAATCAAAGACTGATGCACTGAAGTGATGAAGTGAATATCAAAGGTACAGAGAACGGTCACAGGGCACACAGGTTATTTATGGTGGAGCTATAGGTATGGTATCCTATCTACACCGCAAACAAGTCCTAGTGTTGATCGTATGACATAGACCCACGGAAACACACACGGTGGAGATAAATGGGGCAATTGCAACTATGAAAATGAGCTCAGAAAAGTAAGGTATGTCGGAGGAATGCTCGTGTTGCAATGCACAAGGAGAGACGCTAGCAATGTCTCAACGAAACGGGCACAAGATTGCTAACTGAGCAGCCCGCAGAGCAATAAGCACGCTAGTCTCGTAGGATAGTTATAGATACAAAGAAAGGCTTACTAAGGCTCACAAGGATAGGTACGCTATGTGGACTCAGTAAAAAAAATAAACAAAAAAAAGAAAAAAAATTGACCTGAGAATTGGTCTCTGCCACGACAGAAAAACGGCCTAAAATCCTGCCGCGGCAGAAATTTTTTTTTCTCGTACTAGAACAGACTGGTCTGTGGTAAGGCGACGGTTCGAATTTTTTTTTTCGGAATTTTTTTTTGGTCACGCTGGAGCACAGACTTGTCTGCGGTCAAGCGTGAGGCAGCGAGCCGATTTTTTTATTCCGACTCGCCACGTAGTACACACCTAGGACTCTTTACTTGGATCGGATCTGACTTGATGGTAGCGGAAAAAGATGGTGGAAAACAACTAGAACAACTAGAAAACAAATCTACGAAGAACAGATCTAGATCTAATCTAATAGAGGAACTCGACCAACAACTATTACTCGAATACGATGTAATCTAGGCTATGGCAACTCTTTTTGTGGGGCTTTTTCTGTATAGGATGAAAAACACTCTCTAATCTATGGATGGATTGTGGATTGCTTACCGAGGCAACACTAGAAATCTGATACCAAGATGATATGGGGTGGCCCGATCTTCTCAGCAAGCTCTTGTCGATCGTGATGGTGGATGATAGATAACTAGTGCGTAGCTATGATCTCTCCCCTCGATCCCTGATGCCAATGCAACAGCTCTCGAACCTTGTAGGATATTCACAACACCACACTCTTGTGCACGCAGACGTGACCACGAACGGTAGTATGCAATCTACTAATTCCCAATGGAACAATAGATCACACTCAATTATAGTTGGGAGATTCGAACACAGGGTAATTCCAGAGGTTCTATGAAAGAAACAACTCCAAAATATTTTAACGTGATCTAAAACCTAACTTGGGACGGCTACGGAGGTTTATATGAGGGATGGGGCGTCCTCCCCTCTAAACGGGCCTAAAAACAGCCATAACTTGGCCCAAACTGACTCGGTTCGACTCAAGCTAATTCATACCGATCCATATATGGGTTCGGCCTTATTGGCACGCAGTCCAAACATCGTGGAAGACCTCAAACATGTAATTCTTGGTGCGCCATCTCTCGCTCTTGCTCATACGTGATTTCCTCATTGTGTCCTAGTGCGCATGCCTCCCGCTCCGCCCTCGCGCACTTGTTGATATTGGAAATCAGCGCTTGTCCTTCTTGCTACAACTCTCCTCCTTATCGCGCAATGCTTGTGTTATCAATAAACCTGATCATACAAAGATGCATAGACTTAGGTAGTATAAAGTTCTCATTAAGTAAAACATCAAGTTCAATTAAGAGTGAATTCACCTGTTGCTCAATCAGCTTTGCACGAGCTCTTGTAATTCGTCCAATCCTGATTTCATTGGACTTGTTCTTTGCAGCAACATCTTCATTGTGAATAGGAGTAGGAGATAGTGGAATAGTATGGATGTCCTCATCAATGGCAATTTGACAAGGCTGCTCAACATGATAGCCGCACCAATATATACACCTTCAAATGGCTCAAGAAAACATGTGTTTTGCAACCGATGACTCTTAGCCAAATAATTGCGGACAATGCAAATGCTTTAGCGAGGGCGCAAAGCACAACACCTACTTGTGAGAAGAGCGGTGGGAGAGAGACCCACCTCATAGTGAGTGAGAGCCACAAGCCAAATTCGAGTGGAAAAACGAAGAGTATTCTCCTTGCCACCAAAAGTGAGATGAGAGATGTTCGGAAACAACCCATCCATCTTGCACTATGTCCTCCTTTGCAAGGGACTAGCACAAGGAACTAACGAATTAACCAATGTTCCTCCATCTTTGATGAGTGTTTTCCAGGAATTCAAGGATGTGTTCCCTGAGGAGCTTCCACATGGACTACCTCCTCTTCGCGGCATTGAACATCGCATCGACCTCATCCCTGGTGCACCACTTCCCAACCGCGCCGCTTACCGCACGAACCCGGAGGAGATAAAGGAGATTGAACGTCAAATCAACCAACTCGTCTCCAAAGGTTTGATCCAAGTTAGCACTAGTCCAAGTGTCGTACCCGTGATTCTTGTTCCAAAGACGGATGATATATTACGGTTATGCATGGACTGCCGTCCAATCAATGCTATCACCGTGCGTTATCGACATCCCATACCACGTCACGATGACATGCTTGATGAGTTGTGTGGAGCCACTATTTTTTCGAAAATTGATCTTCGTAGTGGTTACCATCAAATATGCATGGCTGAAGGTGATGAGTGGAAAACCGCCTTCAAGACCAAACTTGGTCTCTATGAATGGTTGGTTATGCCCTTTGGTTTATCAAATGCCCCATCCACCTTCATGCGCCTTATGAATCACATCTTGCGTTCTCTCATTGGAAAAAGTGTTGTTGTCTATTTCGATGATATTCTTGTTTATAGCAAATCACTTGAGGACCATATAACACATGTCAAGGAAGTTTGGAAAAAAAAATTCGACATGAAAAGCTTTATGCTAATCTTCCCAAGTGCACTTTTGCTAAAGACAAGTTCATTTTTCTTGGATTTTTCGTTTCTTCAAAGGGAATTGAAGTTGATGTTTCCAAGGTAAAGGACATAAGAGATTGGCCCATACCAACAAATGTGAGTGAACTCCGAAGTTTTCATGGGTTGGCCGGTTTCTATCGTCGCTTTGTGAAAGACTTTTCCACCGTTGCTTGTCCCCTTAATGAATTGACCAAAAAGAATGTCACCTTCGTGTGGGGCAAAGCACAACAAAAAGCTTTTGATGAACTTAAAAAGAGGCTCACCGAAGCACCTCTTCTTACTTTACCGGATTTGACAAAAACTTTTGAGATAGAGTGTGATGCTAGTGGTATTGGCATTGGAGGAGTCCTTATGCAAAACGAACGTCCTATAGCCTACCATAGCGAAAAACTTGATGGTGCTCGCCTTAACTATCCGATTTATGACAAAGAGCTTTTTGCCTTAGTTCGTGTCCTTCAAGTTTGGCAACACTACCTTTGGCCCAAGGAATTTATCATACATTCCGACCAGGAGTCGTTGAAATATCTCAAAGGCCAAGCTAACTTGAGCAAGAGACACGCTAAGTGGGTTGAGTTCATGGAGTCTTTTCCGTACATTGTCAAGTATAAGAAGGGAAAAGATAATGTAGTTGCGGACGCATTGTCTCGCAAACATACAAGCCTTCTTACGCGACTTGAAATCAACGTGTTGGGTCTTGAGGAAATAAAATCTTTGTATGCTTCCGACCCGTTCTTTGAACTAATTTTCGCAAAGTGCTCCAATGACAAGGGAGTTGATGATTTCTATTTGCATAAGGGCTTTCTTTTTAAACAAAACAAGCTATGCATTCCGAAGTCGTCGCTTCAACTCTTGCTTCTCCAAGAATCTCATGGTGGAGGCCTTATGGGTCACTTTGGTCGCGACAAGACATTGGACATGCTCTCCAATCACTACTTTTGGCCCAAGATGAAGCATGACGTCGAGCGCTACGTTCAACGATGCACGCCATGTGTTCAAGCTAAGTCGCAAGCTAATCCCTATGGTCTTTATATGCCATTGCCTATTCCTCATACACCTTGGTCCAACATTAGCATGGATTTCGTGTTAGGATTGCCTAGATCTAAGCATGGTCATGATTCTATATTTGTCGTTGTGGATCGTTTTTCCAAGATGGCACACTTCATACCGTGCCATAAGACCGACGATGCTTCACATGTTGCAAATCTGTTTTTCAGGGAAATCGTCCGTCTTCACGGTGTGCCAAGGACAATCCTCTCTGACCGCGACGTCAAATTCATGAGCTACTTGTGGAAGACCCTCATGGCCAAGCTCGGCGTCAAGCTCCTATTTTCATCCGCATCACATCCTCAAACTGATGGCCAAACCGAAGTTGTCAATCGAAGCCTCGAAACTCTCCTTCATGTGTTGATCAAGAAAAACCTGAAGGATTGGGAGGAATGCATTCCACACGCCGAGTTCGCCTACAACCGAGCCAAGCACTCAACAACTAAGATGAGTCCATTCATGATCGTCTATGGTTTCGAGCCCCTCACCGCGCTCGACATCCTACCACTACCTCTCCATTATTGCACAAACATGGACGTCGAGAAGCGCACACAAGCTGTGAAGAAGCTTCATGAAGAAACAAGAGCAACTATCAAACAACAAGTCCTTCGCCAAGCTTCAAGGTTAAACAAGGACAAGAAGGAGATGATATTTGAAGAAGGTGACCTTGTGTGGATACACCTAAGCAAGGACCGCTTCCCCAAGGAACGTGACTCCAAGCTCAAGCCAAGAGGAGATGGTCCCTTCAAGGTCCTCAAACGAATCAACAACAACGCCTACATCATCGACATCCCGATCTCCAAGTACCTTGCAAGCTATACATTCAATGTCAAGGATCTCTCACCCTACCATGGAGATGCTCAAGATGATATCCATGAAGAGTCGAGGAAGACTCTTTCCCAACGGGGGGAGCTGATGCAGCCCGTCCTACGGACGCTTCTACATCTACACCAACAAGTCCCCCAAGTGGACCCATGACTCGTGCCCGAGCCAAACTCCTGCAAGCTAAGCTGAACTCGCTCCTCTCTTCGTGCCAATTCGATACCTCCTTGGATGGCGTGCTACTTTATACCACTACTTTGTGCATCATCAGGTACGAGCCCCCGCCGCGTCGACCCACGAGCCCTGGAGCTGCACCTGAGCTGAAGCTGCCGGAGTGTCCGGCCACCCCGGAGTGTCCGGCCCGACTCAGCCAGAGTGTCCGGCCTTCCCGAGCCCGGACCTGGCGTGGACATTCAGAAGGTCGAATCGGACACTCCCCAAACACCACCCGGAGTGTCCGCCCTGCCCGGACTGTCCGGCCGCGCCGACCCAGACTGTCCGGCCACCCCGGACTGTCCGGCTCACTCGACCCGGAGTGTCCGGCCCAAGTGATGTGCATGCGATCCTAGCTGGGCCCTATGGCCCATGTACCCCTCTACTTCGCCCAGAACTCTACTTTAATGCCTGAATTACCCCTGAACTTGTGGCTGGCCTATATATAGACCCCCACCTCCATTGTAAACACTAGGCATGATATTGGAATTAGTGGAAACCCCTTTGTGGATCTATCTAGTTCTTTCCTCATGCTCCTTGACTAAGGAGCACCAATATCCCCAAACCTCGTTGGAGTTTGCATTGTGCCTCCACGTTGTACAAGGCCTAGGCATCGGTGTCCCTTTACCTAGATGTCAAGATCTCACCGAGTCTCCCATCTCGCCGTGCCAGTTCGAGAGAGAGTCCTCCGCCCGACGCCGATTCTAGGGATTGCGCCGGACCGGTCACCGCTGGTGTGAGCTATTGGTGTTTATCGTGGTTTTGCGTGTGTGTGTTCATCGCGTTCTTCGTGCGTGTGTTCGTCGTGTTCATCCTTCCCTCCTTCCCCCGCACTCCACCCACGATTTGAAAGGGAATCGTGAAAGATCGGGCCACCCTAGAGGTTCAACACTTCTACTCTATACTTGTTATAAACTAAATACAACTAAGCGCATCATCAAGTTGTAGATTTTGGAAAATCTGAACCAAAAAATAAAGCCCTTGTCCATGTCCAGTCAACTAACTATAGTGAATTTCTTAACACAATCGTTCACGTCATTTCTCATACCTTGTATTGGCTAGGAGGTGGTCATAACAAATGACTTGGATCTTCACTTCAAGACATTTTATTCTCATGCAAAAGAAACAGAAGTACACAAGTTTCATCATCTTTTTGAGGTTCTATCATGCATTCCGTCACAACTCTGGACCTGCAGCACTGACGTTAATTTCAGATATCAAATAATTACAAACATGTAGTCTCCAAAAAAGGGACACCAATGCAATTAGTACTTGGTATGACACGAATATGTATTAAATAAGAAAGAATGATGGAAACATAAGAAGATAGTAGTGCTACCTTCCAACATCATGTTAATATTCTACATCTTCCTATTTCCTAACCATGATAATGAACCATATATCGGCAATATGATAACCGGGACTTCTATTAAACATTGATTCTACGCGGATGTAGAACCAAGTAAAGCAATTTATGCATTTGTTGGAGGTTACTGACACTTCAGGAGTTATTTTCTTAGTATTGTATCAAATACCGATGTCATACTGCTTCAGAGCTTCTTCCAATTCAACAATGGTTATGTACACATGTCCCTAAAAACAGTTAAGTACATGTGCAAGAACGCCTGATGTTAGTTAATCCATACAACGGAAATTAGGTAAACATGCAGACATAAAGAAAAAAGGAAATGTTGAATATGAATGCTATGAGACTAAAATACCGGCACAATCAGCTATCCTAGTGCAGGAAGTCTGGTACTAATGTTTAGTAGATGAACCATTACTCCTTTAGTTCTTCAAAATAAATTCTTGCCATATCAGTGTACATATGTTTGAGAATTTCTCTCTTAAGACCACAATCTTTTACTGTCACATGCTCTCTGCAATAATATGAATACATTAAAAGAAATGAAAGTATTTATCAGAAGATGCAAACTCTAAGTCAAGCAAGAAGAAAAAAAGAGCCACAAGTATAGGCAAGACTGCCCTTAAAATGAATAGAATTATTATTGCCTTCGATTTATTTTCTCATAGATTCAGCACAAACTTGGTAAGTCAAATGACTGCATTGTTCTTAAGATATAAGGTCAAGATGCAGGAAAAATGCAGTGTACAGATGCAAAGAAAATAGAATGAGGAAATAATCTCAGATTCATAGGAAGAAAACAAACACTGATTGTTGGATTTCCAATAATTGTGTAGGTAGGAAAAGTTACAACAGAGTTCTAATATAGTGATACTATGAGAAAACTAAAATTGTACAGTATATATAGTTTTAGTAGTAGTGCAGAAAAGGAAGAAGCTAGCTAGTAGGAATGTAGGATAGCAAAATTGTAATCAGCAACCGCTGAATGTCCTAATTAATAACCTCCGGTGCTTATGCAGGAAGTTCTTTATTTCTTGTTGTAGCTAGTCATGCGAAGGCCTCCTTATCGCTTGGCATGTATCTTCTGATATTAATCTAGAGGGGGAGGAACATTAATCTTTAGTCGGTGACTAAGATGAGATTGTGGAGGAAATTAAAGGAAGGAAAAAAGGTAGGAGGGTTACTTACAAATGGGGATCGAAGGCCATGGACTCACCACCAATCACAATCAGTGTGGTGGAAACGGGAAGCGTCAGTGCCATGGTCAACAACTTCGACTGCCCGCTAGTAGTGGCGGCCATCGACATCGATGTGGGGATCACGGTCGACGGGGTCGCCGCTGTGGAGGCAAGTGTTTGGTGCTCTCCCCTCCATCCCGCTCCCCTCGTCAACTTCTGCCACCGATGATTGACGAAGGATCGCCGCCCACAACCTAGCTAGGTTTGACCAGAGGCCATGGACGAACGGCAAACAACAAGCGAAAGGCTGTTCAGAGGTGCAGGTCAGAGGAGGGCCAACATCGCTCGCGGTCATGGTAGAGGTCGGGAAAGGGGACCTCGGCTCTTTCTCCCCCTCTCATCTCCTTCCCGTACACTCTATCTCTCTGCGGCGTCGATAGGAGGGCGGTGGCGGCGGCGCACCACACACGAGGTGTGGTTGTTTGGTTGCTAGGAGTGAAATCGTATCAATACAGACCTTTACCGGTTTCCTTTCACCACGGTCCAGTAACCGAAACAATGGGCCATTCGGGGACGAATACACCACAGCAATCGTATTTGATGTCCAGAAAAACGTCCCTCGGGATAATTCGGCCCAAAGAGCGAGAGAAGCTCATCCGACGACTAGGAACCTCTAGAATCAAGATCGGACGGCCAAAAATTCTCAAGCAGTGAGAGAGGTCCCTCTTGTCCTAGTTATAATATCCCTAATTCTTCGTCTTCATGGCGAAGATGCCTTGAACGACGTCTTGTATCCTCATGATGTTGGCGATGATCTCTAGAGAATGTATGTCGATGAAGATTCTTGCTTCGTGGCGCCTCTTTGGGAAGATGATGTTGGGGCGCCACTCTTCTTGTAGGAGGTGGCACTTGTTGCCTTGGAGGTTGTTGCACTTGACGCCTTCGAGGTTGTGGTGCTTGCCGCCTTGGAGATGGTGGTGCTTGGTGGCTTGGAGGTGATGGCGCTCGTCGCCTTGGAGATGGTGGTACATGACGCCATGTAGGTGGGGGCGCTAGACGCCTTGGAGGTGGATCATCTAAGTAGGTGGTGCCCTTTGGTGTTGATGCAGCCCGTCCTACGGACGCTACTACGTCTACAACGCCAAGTCCAAGCTCGTCCCCAAGTCACCCAAGAAGACAGACATGGGCGGTACTACCACTCCCCCACAGCGGTACTACCGTGCCCCGGTACTACCGCTCAGACTCAGCGGTACTAACGGCCCTAACAAAAGCCCGCACCATCGCCCCTTGATGCTCCGGTACCGGCATGCGGTACTACCGCCCCCAAGCGGTACTACCGGTCACCTGGTCCCGTACTACCGGTCAGGTCTAGGCCTGCATGCCTCGACAGCTGGGCTACAGCCCATGTACCCCCTTATTATGTTGCAAACCTAGATTTATGCCCAAACTACCCCTATGTAAGTGGTTGGCCTATATATAGAGCCCCCACCCCCTCATGTGTCCCTGAGGCATAGATGATAGACTAAAGACAACCCCTTTGTGGAATCTCTAGTTTTGCCTCATCCCCTTCTACTAAAGGGGATCGACTATCGTCACCACCTAGTTGGAGTTTGCATCGCGCCTCCCTCATTGTACAAGGCCTTGGCATTGGTGTCCCTTTGCCAAGACATCAAGACCCTCTCCAAGGTGTTCTTCCCTCTCCGCGTGGGATCGAGGGAGCACGTTGATAGATCTTCCCTTGCGAGGATTCTATCGGACCGGTGGCCACCGGCAGGAGCAATCGGTCTTGTATCGTGTGAGTTTTGCGTGTGTTCATCGTGTTCTTCACGAGGTGTGCGTCCGCTTCCGCTACCTTCTCCCTTTCCCCTCGCTTTCCCATCGATTTAACCACGAGATCCGTGAAGATCGGGCCACCCACGGGGTTACCCCATAACATCTGGTATCAGCAGCTTTGGTTGCCATGGATTTCTCATCGATTTGGTATTTTCCCCATAAATTCGAAAATTCCACCAAAAATAGCCCCAATTCGTGTTTTGGACCGATCTGTGATTTGAGTGCGTTTTGGTAGGTTTTGATCCGTGGATTACTTGCTAAACTTGTTGATCTACCTCCCCCTGCATTCCCATGGCCTAATTCCATCACTTACCCCTTCGATTTGGTGTTTTTCCTCAAGATTTTCCGCCCAAATCGCCCCAAAATCACAAAAACGTGTTAAAACTGGGTGTTTCTGTGACCCGGTACTACCGGGGTCAAAACCCGGAACTACAGCACATCCCCGGTACCTAAACGGTACTACCGGGCCTCCGGAAAACCGGTACTACCTCTCAGAAATCCGGTACTGCCGCCCGGTACAAAGAAAAAACAGCAGAATTCCCAGATTTCAGCCTCTCACCGTTTTGAGCATAACTTTTGCATACGAACTCGGATTTTGGTGTTCTTTAGCTCGTTTCGAAGAGGAGAAGGATCTCTACATCATCATCACCGTGGTTCACGCTATCTACTCCATCCAAATTCCGTGAGCAAGGTGGAATCCACCAATAAAGGATGAAGATCGGCGACGAAAGGTATAAAAATTCCGCGACTTCTCCCCATTTGCATTCCTTTGTGAGCTACACTATCTTTGCGATCAACAAACACCTATTGAGAGTAGTTCCTCCTATGATTGCTTGGGCTATGAACATTTGATACCTTGTAGAATTCCGAGCAAAAGTTGTGAGCGCTATCTCATATAGTTACCTTGTATAGTTGTTGGCACAAAGAGGCAAGTGAAAAAGAAAGAAAAGAAAGAAAAAGAGAAAAAAATAGAAAAAAGAAAAAGAAGAAAAAGAAAGAAAGAAGTGCCTCATAGAATAGGAAATGCAAGCTCGATGAACATCATATAGGTGGTATTTATTGTGCATATCTTGTAGCCCACCAATTTTATGCAATCGAACTAGCGTCTCTCCTTGCACTTGTGCGACACGAGATTATAGTCTTCGCTAGGTAATCATTTGGTTCTTAGCTTACTTTCTCCATCGCACAAGTCCCATTTATTCCACCGTGTGTCTTTCCTTGTACATAATTCCTATCTTATGGATTGACTTGTTTTGCTTTGTGATCATCGTGGTTCTTTACTTGCCATTACAACATCTTGAGTTCGGATTGTTCTTGGACACGCCACCTTCCATACCCATCCACCATAAGCTTTGTGTGTGTGTGTGTGTTTTAGTGGTTAGATGGTTTTGGTGTTCCGCGTGAACTTCACTTTGCTTGGTTTTGATTGCTCTCAAGTGTTGCCACTTGCATGATACTATCTTCCAAGGTAAAGTAAGGTTTGACGTTGCATCCCTAACCCCCCTACCACTTCCATATACACCACTTGGTCTTGTGAACCATGTCTAGGGACTCCGGAACCGAGGTTGATATCTATGAAGAATCCACGATGAGCCACCGTGCATATGCCTCCACAAGCATGGATGACATGATGGAGCACTACACTGACAATGGCTCCACATGCTTGGGTGATATGGAGTTCTACAACAACAATAACTCCCCAAGCATGGAAGACTTCAAGAATGACAACGACAAGCTCCTCATTCGCATCGACCAAGAGGGAGCCCCCACCTCGAGAGCGCCAAGGTCCACCACCACATGGACAAGTTCGAAAGCTCCCTCAACAACTTCGCCAAAACCATGAGCATGATGGCCAAGACTAATGATGCTTTGGGCTCATTACAACGCCTCACCAATAAGAGTGCCAAGGAAAAGGAGAATCGTCATGAGTGTCATGTGGATGACCAAGTGCGCCATCTACATCAACCGTTGGCAATAGATCAAGAAGCGCCAAGCATGGAGATGATGATGCCTCCAACCAAGAAGATGTACATGGTGGATGAAGATGATGCCATCCCCATATTGGATGAAGAAGTCGCCCACATGGAGGCCAACACTACCAAAACACCCACTTTATATGAGAGGTATGAACAAGGTAAGAATAAGGGTGTTAATGATGCCATGATCCCACTAGTGGACATGACGACTTGTGATGATTGGCATGCTATGGATGATGTTTGTGATATCACATATGCTTCATTGATATTTCCATGTGATACTTTGCATTTGCATATTGTTGAGCATGTGAAATCATTTGATTGTGATGATGTTGTCATAGACATGCCATGCTCTAAATGTTACGTTGATGATATCATTGCTTGCACTTTGTTGAACAATTGCTCTTTCCAATGTTTTGCTTACAATGATGTAATTAATGGTACCCCTCGAACCATGCTTTGTCATGAGTGTTTCACAATTTCTCCCGTTGTTTGCAATAAGTTGAATAATTGCTCTTTCACTTGTTTTGCTTGCAACAATAATTCTCATATGGTTTATATTGAGATGGCCCCCATAGCTTTCTCAAATGTTGGAGATTTTGATGATTGCCATGATAAGCATGTTCCCCACTTGCATACTCACCATGCATATTTTTCATACTTGATTGACACTAATGGTGATGTGCACAAGAAGAGATACATCATGATGGATGTTGTGTTTCTCTACCATGCACACACGTTCTTCCTTTTTGTTTGATGTGTGTAGGTACCCGCACAACAATGTCAACCTAAGTTGAGCACGAGTTGACAAAAAGAGCTCTAGAGAGCATCCCACAAGTGAGTTCAAGATCGAACCCAGCTCTGATACCTTTTGCATGCTTTGCATATTTCATGTTGACAAATTGCTCTTTCCTATGGTTAGCTTGCAAGCATGTTAATGGTATTCTATCACCTTGTGACAATCATGTTTCTTTGCTATTGGATATTGATGCTTTGTGTGTTGCCACAAAAATGTTGAACAATTTCTCTTTCTGATGTTTTGTGTGCAACCATTGTGCCATTTTGAGCATGTATTGTCATGAGAGCTTCCAAGTCTCTCGTATAGTTGTTGCAACAAACATAAGGACCACTTGCTCTTTCATATGGTTTGTTTGCACACTTGTTGATTTTGCTTGCTCTTGTGATACTCATGTGTCCATGATTTTGGCTTTTGATGATATGTGTATGGCATCCAACATATTGAAAAAAAATTCATTCCAATGGTTGGTTTGCACACGTAATGATGTTGTTTTGGAAATCTTTCCTCATGTGTTTTTGCCGAATTCTCCTACTCTTGAATCAAAGATGTTGATCCATATCTTAGTCAATTGCTTTGAGTGCCACACTAAAACGCTTTATGGAGTTTTTGAGTTCCCACATTTGGATGATGTTCAAACAATTTCCATGCACTTTGATCTTGCATACGCATTTTGTTTGCGATACTTGAGTTGTGCTAATAGTGTTGTGAACAAGAATGGACATGCCACACATGGCATGCTCCCATATCACACACAAACATATTCTGCTTGGTCTCTGTTGTGTGAAGGTACAATTGCTTCCGCGTCAACCTCTATGGACCATAAGTTGACAAGACGAATCATAGAGAGTTACCTATGGATGCCCTTCATCGAGCTACCCCTACACCATAAGGTGACTTCCTTCTACTTGAGGATTCGTGCTATAATCTTCATGAATTGGCTACTCTTTGAGTTTTGCTTCTCTTTTGTTGTGAGCTTTGCAGGCTACATGGAAAGTGAAGGAACATTGAAGAGATGCCACATCAAGTTTCTCGAGGACAACTACATGCCGAACCCCAGGATCAAGAATGTCTCTCGACCACCTCTACATGATGAGCGTATAGGGTCGAGGACGACTCTTTTTGAAGGGGGGGAGCTGATGCAGCCTATCCTACGGACTCTACTACATCTACAACGCCAAGTTGTAGTAGGTGCTGAAATAGTAGTGCAAGGCAAATCACAAGAGGCTTCAGTAAAGGAATAGACTCACAATATGTCGCATATGTTGGCTGAAGCTCCAAAACAGTACCAATGTCATCAACAATCTCCTCAGTTGTAGTAGGTACTAAAACATCTGCCGCAAGTGACAATGCACAGTCCGACGATGTAGGTTGTAAAATAGATTGCTCCCTTTCTTCAACAACCTGCATAGCACAAGAAACAATACCAGGAGTAGAGATGATTACATTAGTACAAATATCCTCACATGTATTAGCATCTACTGCACTGATGTTTTCTTTTTCTCTCATACTCTTAGAATGGATGCTCTCAACCTCATGTTTAGTGGAATCACACAGCTCACTTTTCATAACACTCTCACTCAGCTTGGCTATGTGGCTCTCATTCTCACATGGGTTGTAATGCACACCGTGTTCAAGATGACAAATAATAGAATTGTCACCATTCATCATGACCTTGTACTTAGCAGACAAACTGAACTCTTTTGTCCTCTCCTTGCGAAGAAGATGATACTCATGAAATTTGTCGGCTGAAATCCTGAGCATAACACGCCTCTTCATGTTCCATTTGAAAGAAATCCTTCCAACAACATGACATATTTGAGCGTCAAACCTTCTGCTCCAAGGTTCTCCCAATAGTATGTGACAAGAATCAAGTGGTATAGGAGATACATCACAACGCACAATCTCAGTATGCTCTTTAAAAGTCATAGGAACATCAGCGGTGTGTGAAATCAGCAATGTGCCATATGATGAATGCAAGAGATATGGCACCGCACGGGCACATGTGGGTAGCTGCAACTTTTGTACAACTTCAATGCTGATCAAATTAATAGTAGAGTTACTATCAATGGTAATGGAAGCACATCGCTCACCAATCATCACACTATGGTGGAAAAGACCATCACCATCAAAAATACCGCGTTCTTCCTTCCAAAAAGTTCCACTACAACGCCAATTGTCGATGAATTTGTAACTATACGTCTCCACATTATTTGTAACATCACCAGGCTCCATTTTCTCCATCACATCAACACTACTAGAAGACATGATTAGTACATTAGTGCACAAATCAAAATCAGTATGGTGGAAACTCTCACAACTCACTCACAACTAATAAGAAAGGAGATCTTACCGTTCCAAAGTGAATAGAGATGATCTACCAAACAAAATCAAAAACAGATGCACTGATGTGATGAAGTGAATATCAAAGGTATAGAGAATGATCATAGGGCACACAGGGTATTTATGGTGGAGCTGTAGGTATGGTATCCTAACTACACCGCAAACAAGTCCTAGTGCTGATCGTATGACAAAGACCCACGGAAACACACACGGTGGAGATAAATGGGGCAATTGCAACTATGAAAATGAGCTTTAAAAAGTAAGGTATGTCGGAGGAATGCTCGTATTGCAATGCACAAGGAGAGACGCTAGCAATGTCTCAACGAAACGGGCACAAGATTGCTAACTGAGCAGCCCATAGAGCACTAAGCACGCTAGTCTCGTAGGATAGTTTAAGACATAAAGAAAGGCCTACTAAGGCTCACAAGGATAGGTACGCTATGTGGACTCAGTAAAAAAAATAAAAAGTAAAAAATAAAAATTTGACCTGAGAATTGGTCTCTGCCACGGCAGAAAATCGGCCTAAAATCCTGCCGCGGCAGGATGGAGGTAGAATTTTTTTTTCTCGTACTAGCACAGACTGGTCTGTGGTAAGGCGACGGCACGATTTTTTTTCGGAAATTTTATTTTTTTGGTCACGCTGGTGCACAGACTTGTCTGCGGTCAGGCGTGAGGCAGCGAGCCGATTTTTTTTATTCCGACTCGCCAAGTAGTACACAACTAGGACTCTTTACTTGGATCGGATCTGACTTGATGGTAGCGGAAAAGTTTGGTGGAAAACAACTAGAACAACTAGATAACAAATCTACGAAGAACATATCTAGATCTAATCTAATAGAGGAACGCGACCAGCAAGTATTACTCGAATACGATGTAATCTAGGCTATGACAACTCTTTTTGTGAGGCTTTTTCTGTATAGGATGAAAAACACTCTCTAATCTATGGATGGATTGCGGATTGCTTACCGAGGCAACGAGGAAATCTGATACCAAGATGATATGGGGTGGCCCGATCTTTTCAGCAAGCTCTTGTCGATGGTGATGGTGGATGATAGATAACTAGTGCGTAGCTATGATCTCTCCCGCTCGATCCCTGATGCCAATGCAACAACTCTCGAACATTGTAGGATATTCACAACACCACACTCCTGCGCACGTAGCCGTGACCATGAACGGTAGTCTGCAATCTACTAATTCCCAATGGAACAATAGATCACACTCAATTATAGTTGGCAGATTCGAACACAGGGTAATTCCAGAGGTTCTATGAAAGAAACAACTCCAAAATATTTTAACGTGGTCTAAAACCTAACTTGTGACGGCTACGGAGGTTTATATGAGGGCTGGGGCGTCCTCCCCTCTAAACGGGCCTAAAAACAGCCATAACTTGGCCCAAACTGACTCGGTTTGACTCAAACTGATACATACCGACCCATATATGGGTTCGGCCTGATTGGCACGCAGTCCAAACGTCGTGGAACGCCTCAAACATGTAATTCTTGGTGCGCCATCTCTCTCTCTTGCTCATACGTGATTTCCTCATTGCGTCCTAGTGCGCCGGCCTCCCGCTCCTCCCTCGCGCACTTGTTGATATTGGAAATCAGCGCTTGTCCTTCTTGCTGCAACTCTCCTCCTTCTCGCGCAATGCTTGTGTTATCAATAAACCTGATCATACAAAGATGCATAGACTTAGGTAGTATAAAGTTCTCATTAAATAAAACATCAGGTTCAATTAGGAATAAATTCACCTGATAGTCATTATAGATTTGACTCAATATTTCCTTCCAGTTCAGGCAGCCAGAATCATCATAATCCATGTATATATCCTCATCACAACCCCTTTGTGGAATCTCTAGTTTTGCCTCATGCCCTTCTACCAAAGGGGATCGACTATCGTCACCACCTCGTTGGAGTTTGCATCGCGCCTCCCTCGTTGTACAAGGCCTTGGCATCAGTGTCCCTTTGCCAAGACGTCAAGACCTCTCCAAGGTGTTCTTCCCTCTCCGCGTGGGATCGAGGGAGCACGTTGACCGATCTTTCCTTGCGAGGATTCTATCAGACCGGTGGCCACTGGCGGGAGCAATCGTCCTTGTATCGTGTGAGTTTTGCGTGTGTTCATCGTGTTCTTCATGAGGTGTGCACCTGCTTCCGCTACCTTCTCCCTTTCCCCTCGCTTTCCCATCGAGTTGACCACGAGATCCGTGAAGATCGGGCTGCCCACGGGGTTACCCCATAACAGGTGTGCCACGCTTGGCCTTGAAGGTCATGGTTTCTTGATGATGCGTGATGCAGCCCCTCATGCGGACGCTACTACATCCACAACACCAAGTTCCCAAGATTGTCCCCAAGTCAACCAAGAAGATGGACCAGGAGCAGCCAGCTCCAGAACGAGAGTCTCCGCCGTCATCGCCTCGGAGAGTCCGCCTGAATCTAGCCGGAGTGTCCGGCATGCCCCAGCCCCAACCTGGCGTGGACATTCAGAAGGCTAGTTCGGACACTACCCGGACACTACCCGGAGTGTCTGGCTACCCCGGACTATCCGGTCACTCCGACCCGGACTGTCTGGCCCAAGTGATGGGCCTGCGAGCCAACAGCTAGGCCCTTGGCCCATGTACCCCTCTATTTCGCACCAAACCCTAGTTTTATGCCCAAACTACCCCTGAACTAGTTGCTGGCCTATATATAGAGCCCCCACCCCTCATTGTATCCCTTAGGCATAGATGATAGACTAAAGAAAACCCCCTTTGTGAAATCTCTAGTTTTGCCTCATCCCCTTCTACCAAAGGGGATCGACTATAGTCACCACCTCGTTGGAGTTTGCATCGCGCCTCACTCGTTGTACAAGGCCTTGGCATCGGTGTCCCTTTGCCAACACGTCAAGACCCTCTCCAAGGTGTTCTTCCCTCTCCACGTGGGATCGAGGGAGCACGTTGACCGATCTTTGCTTGCGAGGATTCTATTGGACCGGTGGCCACCGGTGAGAGCAATCGGCCTTGCATCGTGTGTGTTTTGCGTGTGTTCATCGTGTTCTTTGCTAGGTTTGCGTCCTCTTCCGCTACCTTCTCCCTTTCCCCTCACTTTCCCATCGATTTGACCACGAGATCCGTGAAGATCGGGCCACCCTAGAGGTTTGCCCTCATCATCTGGTATCAACAGCTTTTGGTTGCCACAGATTTCTCATCGATTTGGTCTTTTCCCCCATAAATTCGAAAATCCCCAAAAAATAGCCCCAATTTCGTGTTTTGGACCGATCCGTGATTTGCGTGCGTTTTGGTAGGTTTTGATCCGTGGATTACTTGCTAAACTTGTTGATCTACCTTCCCCTGCGTTTCCATAGCCTAATTCCTTGATTTCCTCCATCAATTTTGAGGTTCTGGTCCCAGTTTTTCCGCCCAAATTCGTCACGTTCGTGTTCTAGAAGTTCTGGTTCGACCGGACCGGACTGTCCGGCCAAAACGGACCGGAATATCCGCGGACCAGAATATCCGGCCTAAACTGACCGGAATATCCGGCCCTGCCAGACTGTCCGGCCTACGTGCACCGGACTGTCCGCCCCCCTGGTGACAGAAAAATTTGCTTCACGGTTTTGAGCATAACTTTTGCATACGAACTCGGAATTGGGGTATCTTTAGCTCATTTTGAAGAGGAGAAGGAGCTCTACATCATCATATCCATGGTTCATGCTATCTACTCCATCCAAATTCTGTGAGCAAGGCGGAATCCACCAATAAAGGTTGAAGATCGGCGACGAAATTCCGCGACTTCTCCCCACTTGCATCCCTTTGTGAGCCACACTATCTTTGCGTTCAACAAACACCTATTGAGACTAGTTCCTCCTATGATTGCTTGGTCTATGCACATTTGATACCTTGTAGAATTTCGAGCAAAAGGTTTGAGCGCGCTATCTTATATAGCTATCTTGTATAGTTGTTGGCACAAGGAAGAGGCAAATGAAAAAGAAAAGAAAAAGAGAAAGAAGGAAACAAGTGCCTCATAGAATAGGAAGCGCAAGCTCGATGAACATCAAATAGGTGGTACTTATTGTGCATATCTTGTAGCCCACCAATTTATTGCAATCGAACTAGTGTCTCTCCTTGCACTTGTGCGACACGAGCTTATAGTCTTCGCTAGGTAATCATTTGGTTCTTAGCTCACTTTCTCCGTCGCACAAGTCCCATTTATCCCATCGTGTGTGTTTCCTTGTATATAATTCCTATCTTGTGGATTGACTTGTTTTGCTTTGTGATCATCGTGGTTCTTTACTTGCCATTACAACATCTTGAGTTCGGATTGGTTCTTGACATGCCACCTTCCATACCCATCCACCATAAGCTTTGTGTGTGTGTGTGTGTTTTTTAGTGGTTAGTTGCTTTTGGTGTTCCGCGTGAACTTCACTTTGCTTAGTTTTGATTGCTTTCAAGTGTTGCCACTTGCACGGTACTATCTTCCATGGTAATGTAAGGTTTGACGTTGCATTCCTAACCCCCTACCACTTCCATATACACCACTTGGTCTTGTGAAACATGTCTAGGGACTCCGGAACCGAGAATGATTTCTATGAAGAATCCACGATGAGCCACCATGCATATGCCTCCACAAGCATGGATGACATGATGGAGCACTATACCGACAATGGCTCCACATGCTTGGGTGATATGGAGTTCTACAACAACAATAACTCCCCAAGCATGGAAGGCTTCAAGAATGACAATGACAAGCTCCTCAAGTCGCATCGACCAAGACGGAGCCTCCACCTCGAGAGCACCAAGGTCCACCATCAAATGGACAACTTCAAGAACAACATGGACAACGACTTCGCCAAAACCATGAGCATGATGGACAAGACTAATGATGCTTTGTGCTCATTACAACGCCTCGCCAAGAAGAGTGCCAAGAACAAGGAGCATCGCCGCAAGCGTCATGTGGATGACCAAGTGCGCCATCTACCTCAACCTTTGGCACGACACGCCAATGACCTCCGTCGACACCATCATAAGGCACCTTCTACGACTCGTGCCACCACCAAAATGGCACCAAGAGCAAGCTCTCCTCCACGCCATTAAGCTTCAACGCCAAGACTTGACGTCCTAGATGACGCATGCAACCTCATGGATGAGGAGGACGAAGACCTCTACTTCGCCAAGTTGGACGAGTACGTTAAGAGGACTACACAAGCCAAGGTGCAAGATGGCGACAACAAGGTCAAGAATGTTGAGCATGGGACTTTCCCTTCACCAAATGAGGCGCATGGAGTTGAGAGAACCGAACCTACCCCCATATGCTTGAGTGATGATGTGGTACCAATCCCATATGAGTATAAGAGCCACTTAGCCCACTTGAGTGAAAACAAGAGTGAGATGAGTGACTCCACCATATGTGAGATTGAGTGCTTGCACTTGGAGGGCATGAGTGATACACCTAGTGATTTGAGAGTGGTAGTTGATAGGTCATGTGAGACCACTTTGATTGCTAACAACTTCCCCTCTACCTCTAGTGTGTTTCCTCATGATGTGCTAGGTTCCATGGATCAAGAAGCGCCAAGCTTGGAGATGATGATGCCTCCGACCAAGAAGATGTACATGGTGGATGAAGATGATGCCATCCCCATATTGGATGAAGAAGTCGCCCACATGGAGGCCAACACTACCACAACACCCACTTTATATGAGAGGTATGAACACGGTAAGAATAAGGGTGTCGATGATGCCATGATCCCACTAGTGGACATGATTACTTGTGATGATTGGCATGCTATGGATGATGTTTCTGATATCGCATATGACTCATTGGTATTTCCATGTGATACTTTGCCTTTGCATAATGTTGAGAATGTGAAATTATTTGATTGTGATGATGTTGCCATAAACATGCCATGCTCTAAACGTTACGTTGATGATATCATTGCTTGCACTTTGTTGAACAATTGCTCTTTCCAGTGTTTTGCTTGCAATGATGTTACCAATGGTACCCCTCGGATAATGCTTTGTCATGAGTGTTTCACAATCTCTCCCGTTGCTTGCAATAAGTTGAATACTTGCTCTTTTACTTGTTTTGCTTGCAACAATAATTCTCATATGGTTTATATTGAGATGGCCCCCATAGCTTTCTCAAATTTTGGAGATTTTGAGGATTGCCATGATAAGCATGTTCCCCACTTGCATACTCACCATGCATCTATTTCATCCTTGATTGACACTCATGGTGATGTGCACAAGAAGAGATATGTCATGATGGATGATGTATTTCTCTACCATGCACACACATTCTTCCTTTTGTGTTTGATGTTTGTAGGTACCCGTACAAGAATGTCAACCTCGGTTGAGCACGAGTTGACAAAAAGAGCTCTAGAGAGCATCCCCCAAGTGAGTTCAAGATCGAACCCAGCTCTGATACCTTTGCATGCTTTGCATCTTTCATGTTGACAAATTGCTCTTTCCTATGGTTTGATTGCAAGCATGCTGATGGTATTCTTTCATCTTGTGACAATCATATCTCGTTGCTATTGGATATTGATGCTTTGTGTGTTGCCACAAAAATGTTGAACAATTTCTCTTTTCGATGTTTTGTGTGTAACCATAATGCCATTTCGAGCATGTATTGTCATGAGAGCTCCCCAATCTCTCGTATTGTTGTTGCAACAAACATAAGGACCACTTGCTCTTTCATTTGGTTTGTTTGCAAACATGTTGATTGTGTTTCGGCGTGCGATACTCATACACCCATGATCTTGGCCTTTGATGATATGTGTATGGGATCCAACATATTGAACGATTGTTCTTTCCAATGATTGGTTTGCACACATAATGATGTTGCTTTGGATATTCTTCCTCATGTGTTTTTGCCGAATTCTCCTAGCTTTGCATCAAAGATTTTGATCAATATTTTAGTCAATTGCTTTGAGTGCCACACTAAGATGTTATATGGAGTTTTTGAGTTCCCACATTTGGATGATGTTCAATTAACTTCCATGCACTTTGATCTTGCATACGCATTTCGTTTGCGATACTTGAGTTGTGCTAATAGTGTTGTGCACAAGAATGGACATGCCACAAATGACATGCTCCTCTATCACACACAAACATATTTTGCTTGGTCTTTGTTGTGTGAAGGTACAATTGCTTACGCGTCAACCTCTATGGACAAAGAGTTGACAAGACGAATCGAAGAGAGTTACCTAGGGCTACCCTTCAATGAGCTATCTCTACATCATAAGGTGATTTCCTTCTACTTGAGGACTCATGCTACAATCTTCATGAATTGGCTACTCCTTGAGTGTTGCTTCGCTTTTGTTGTGAGCTTTGTAGGCTTCATGGAAGGTGAAGGAGCATTGAAGAGTTGCCACATCAAGCTTCTCAAGGACGACTATATGGTGAACCCCAGGATCAAGAAGGTGTCTCGACATCATCTTTTTAGGATGAGCATGAAGAGTCTAGGACGACTCTTTTTGAAGGCGGGAGCTGATGCAGCCCGTCCTGCGAATGCTACTACATCCACAATGCCAAGTGCCCAAGATCGTCCCCAAGTCAACCAAGAAGATGAACCAGGAGCAGCCAGCTCGAGAACGAGAGTCTCCGCCGTCATCGCCCCGGAGAGTCCGCCCGAATCCAGCCGGAGTGTCCGGCCTGCCCTAGCCCCACCCTGGTGAGGACATTAAGAAGGCCAGTTCGGACACTACCCGGAGTGTTCGGCTACCCCTGGCTGTCCGCTCACTCCGACCCGGACTGTCCGGCCAAAGTGATGGGCCTGCGAGCCAATAGCTGGGCCCTTGTCCCATGTACCCCTCTATTTCGCACCAAACCCTAGTTTTATGCCCAAACTACCCCTGAACTAGTGGCTGGCCTATATATAGAGCCCCCACCCCTCATTGTATCCCTTAGGCATAGATGATAGACTAAAGAAAACCTCCTTTATGGAATCTCTAGTTTTGCCTCATCCCCTTCTACCAAAGGGGATCGACTATCGTCATCACCTCGTTGGAGTTTGCATCGCGCCTCCCTTGTTGTACAAGGCCTTGGCATCGGTGTCCCTTTGCCAAGACGTCAAGACCCTCTCCAAGGTGTTCTTCCCTTTCCGCGTGGGATCGAGGGAGCACGTTGACCGATCTTTCCTTGCGAGGATTTTATCGGACCGGTGGCCACCGGTGAGAGCAATCGGTCTTGTATCGTGTCTGTTTTGCATGTGTTCATCGTGTTCTTCGCGAGGTGTGCGTCCGCTTCCGCTACCTTCTCCCTTTCCCCTCGCTTTCCCATCGATTTGACCACGAGATCCGTGAAGATCGGGCCACCCTAGAGGTTTGCGCTCATCAATGCGTCTCCGCTATGTTGGCATAGTAGTCCTCCATCTCCAATTAGTGGAGGTATTCTTCATGGCTCATGGAAGAGCCCTCGAAGTTGGTGAAGTTCGCCATGTCCTCCATGCTTGGTGAGGCGTTGTCGTTGAAGCACTTGAAGTCGTCCATGCTTGGGGAGTCGTTGTTGATGTAGTACTCCATATCGCCCAAGCATGTGGAGCCATTGTCGGTGTAGTGCTCCATGCATGAGGAGCCATTGTCGATGTAGAGCTCCAATTCCTCCATGCTTAAGGAGCCATAGTTGATGACGTGCTCCATGTCTTCCATGCATGTGGAGTCGTCATAGGTGTAGTGCTCCGGGTCCTCAAAGCATGCGGAACCATTGTCGGTGTAGTGCTCCATCATGTCATCTATACTTGTAGAGTCGTAGTCGTGGTGGCTCATCATGGATTCTTCATAGATAGCATCCTCGGTTCCGGAGTCCCTAGACATGATTCACAAGACCAAGTGGTGTATATGGAAGTGGTATGGGGTTAAGGATGCAACGTCAAACCTTACTTTACCTTGGAAGATAGTATCGTGCAAGTGGCAACACTTGAGAGCAATCAAAACCAAGCAAAGTGAAGTTCACGCGGAACACCAAAACCAACTAACCACTAAAAACACACACAGACAAAGCTTATGGTGGATAGGTATGGAAGGTGGCATGTCAAGAACCAATCCGAAATCAAGATGTTGTAATGGCAAGTAAAGAACTACGATGATCACAAAGCAAAACAAGTCAATCCACAAGAAGGAATATATACAAGGAAACACACATGGTGGGATAAATGGGACTTGTGCAACGGAGAAAGTGAGCTAAGAACCAAATGATTACCTAGCGAAGACTATAAGCTCGTGTCACACAAGTGCAAGGAGAGACGCTAGTTCGATTGTAATAAAATTGGTGGGCTACAAGATATGCACAATAAGTACCACCTATTTGATGTTCATCTAGCTTGCGATTCCTATTCTATGAGACACTTGTTTCTTTCTTTCTTTTTCTTCTTTTTATTTTTCTATTTTTTTATCTTTTTCTTTTCTTTTTCACTTGCCCCTTCCTTGTGCCAACAACTATATGAGATAGCGCGCTCACAACTTTTGCTCAGAATTCTACAAGGTATCAAATGTGCATAGCCCAAGCAACATAGGAGGAACTAGTCTCAGTAGGTGTTTGTTGAATGCAAAGATAGTGTAGCTCACAAAGGGATGCAAGTGGGGAGAAGTCGCGGAATTTTTATACCTTTCATCGTCGATCTTCACCCTTTATTGGTGGATTCCGCCTTGCTCACGGAATTTGGTTGAAGTAGATAGCATGAACCACGGATATGATGATGTAGAGCTCCTTCTCCTCTTCAAAACGAGCTAAAGAACACCAAAATCCGAGTTTTTATGCAAAGGTTATGCTCAAAACCGTGAAGCAGATTTTTCTGTCAGCAGGTAGGGTGGAGACTCCGGTCTGGAGGTCCGGAGACTCCGGTCTGGAGTGGCTCAGACCGGAAACTCCGGTCCGGTCGATTTCTGCGCGTCCAGAACACGAACGAGGCGTGATTTTGGCGGAAAAACTCGAACCAAAACACCAAATTGGTGGGGGAAATCAAGGAATTAGGCCATGGGAACGCAGGGGAAGGTAGATCAGCAAGTTTAGCAAGTAATCCACGGATCAAAACCTACCAAAACGCACTCAAATCACAGATCGATCCAAACATGAATTGGGGCTGTTTTTGGTGGAATTTTCGAATTTATGGGGGAAAATACCAAATCGAGGAGAAATCCGTGGCAACCAAAAGATGCTGATACCAGATGTTATGGGGTAACCCCGTGGGTGGTCTGATCTTCACGAATCTTGTGGTCAAGTCGATGGGAAAAGGGAGAAGGTAGCGGAAGCGGACGCACACCTCGCGAAGAACACGATGAACACACGCAAAACACACACGATACAAGGCCGACTGCTCTCACCGATGGCCACCGGTCCGATAGAATCCTCACAAGGAAAGATCGGTCAACGTGCTCCCTCGATCCCACGCGGAGAGGGAAGGACACCTTGGAGAGGGTGATGTAGCCCGACCTTCGGTCGTTACCACATCATGGTCTCCAACTTATGCCAAGTCGCCATGGACTCCAAAGGTGAATCCGTTCCTCTATGCGAACCCACTTCCTACCCTCTTGAATGGTATACTACTTCATACTCCGTCCCATATCAATGATAGGTTCACACCAACAATTACAGAAGCATGGGAGGAAGCCTAGAGCACCAAGCACAACAAGACGAAGGCTTGGAAGAGAAGATGGACAAGGACCAGCAAGCTCCAGAACTGGAGTCTCCGCCGTCATCGCCCCGGAGAGTCCGCCCGGAACCAGCCGGAGTGTCCAGGGTAGCCGGACTGTCTGGCGCGACTCAGCCGGAGTGTCCGGCCTACACCAGCCCCGTCCTGGCGCGGACATTCTGTGTGCTACATGGGACTCTACCCGGGCACTACCCGGAGTGTCCGGCCACCCCGGACTGTCTGGCCCACTCGACCCGGAGTGTCTGGCCCAAGTGATGGGCCTGCGAGCCAACAGCTGGGCCCTTGGCCCATGTACCCCTCTATTTCGCACCAAACCCTAGTTTTATGCCCAAACTACCCCTGAACTTGTGGCTGGCCTATAAATAGAGCCCCCACCCCCTCATGTATTCCTTAGGCATAGATGATAGACTAAAGACAACCCCCTTTGTGAAATCTCTAGTTTTGCCTCATCCCCTTCTACCAAAGGGGATCGACTATCGTGACCACCTTGTTGGAGTTTGCATCGCGCCTCCCTCGTTGTACAAGGCCTTGGCATCGGTGTCCCTTTGCCAAGACATCAAGAGCCTCTCCAAGGTGTTCTTCCCTCTCCGCTTGGGATTGACGGGAGCACGTTGACCGATCTTTCCTTGCGAGGATTCTATCGGACCGGTGGCCACCGGTGAGAGCAATTGGCCTGGTATCGTGTGTGTTTTGCGTGTGTTCATCGTGTTCTTCGTGAGGTGTGCGTCCGCTTCCGCTACCTTCTCCCTTTCCCCTCGCTTTCCCATTGATTTGACCACGAGATCCGTGAAGATCGGGCCACCTTAGAGGTTTGCCCTCATCATCTTGTATCAGCAGCTTTTGGTTGCCACGGATTCCTCATCGATTTGGTCTTTTTTCCCATAAATTCGAAAATTCCACCAAAAATAGCCCCAATTCGTGTTTTGGACCGATCTGTGATTTGAGTGTGTTTTGGTAGGTTTTGATCGGTGGATTACTTGCTAAACTTGTTGATCTACCTTCCCCAGCGTTCCCATGGCCTAATTCCTTGATTTCCCCCATCAATTTGAGGTTTTTGTTCGAATTTTCCACCAAAACTCGTCCTGTTCGTGTTCTGGAACTTCTGGATCGACTGGACCGGACTGTCCGGCGAAAACAGACCGGAGTATCTGCCCCACCGGAGTTTCCGGCCAAAATTGACCGGAAACTCCGCACAGGCCAGACTGTCCGGCCTACGCGCACCGGACTGTCTGCCCCCCTGCTGATAGAAAAATCTGCTTCACGGTTTTGAGCATAACTTTCGCATACGAACTCAGATTTTGGTGTTCTTTAGCTCGTTTTGAAGAGGAGAAAGAGCTCTACATCATCATCTCCGTGGTTCATGCTATCTAATCCATCCAAATTCCGTGAGCAAGGCGGAATCCACCAATAAAGGGTGAAGATCGGCGACGAAAGGTATAAAAATTCCGCGACTTCTCCCCATTTGCATTCCTTTGTGAGCTACACTATCTCTGCGTTCAACAAACACCTATTGAGACTAGTTCCTCCTATGATTGCTTGGGCTATGTACATTTGATACCTTGTAGAATTCCGAGAAAAAGTTGTGAGTGTGCTATCTCATATAGTTATCTTGTATAGTTGTTGGCACAAGGAAGGGGCAAGTGAAAAAGAAAAGAAAAACAGAAAAAAATAGAAAAAGAGAAAAAGAAAAGAAAGAAACAAGTGCCTCATAGAATAGGAAGCGCAAGCTCGATGAACATCAAATAGGTGGTACTTATTGTGCATATCTTGTAGCCCACGAATTTGTTGCAATCGAACTAGCGTCTCTCCTTGCACTTGTGCGACACGAGCTTATAGTCTTCGCTAGGTAATCTTTTGGTTCTTAGCTCACTTTCTCCGTCGCCCAAGTCCCATTTATCCCATTGTGTGTGTTTCCTTGTATATAATTCCTATCTTGTGGATTGACTTGTTTTGCTTTGTGATCATCGTGGTTCTTTACTTGCCATTACAACATCTTGAGTTCGGATTGGTTCTTGACATGCCACCTTCCATACCCATCCACCATAAGCTTTGTGTGTGTGTGTTTTTTAGTGGTTAGTTGGTTTTAGTGTTCCGCGTGAACTTCACTTTGCTTGGTTTTGATTGCTCTCAAGTGTTGCCACTTGCACGATACTATCTTCCAAGGTAAAGTAAGGTTTGACGTTGCATCCCTAACCCCTACCACTTCCATATATACCACTTGGTCCTGTGAATCATGTCTAGGGACTCCGGAACCGAGGATGATATCTATGAAGAATCCATGATGAGCCACCACGCCTACGACTCCACAAGTATAGGGGACATGATGGAGCACTACACCGACAATGGCTCCGCATGCTTTGAGGACCCGGAGTATTGTACCTATGACGGCTCCACATGCATGATAGACATGGAGCACGTCATCAATATGGCTCCTCAAGCATGGAGGACTTGGAGCTCTACATAGACAATGGCTCCTCATGCATGGAGTACATGGAGCACTACACTGACAATGGCTCCACATGCTTGGGTGATATGGAGTACTACATCAACAATGACTCCCCAAGCATGGATGACTTCGAGTGCTACAACGACGACGCCTCACCAAGCATGGAGGACATGGCGAGCTTCACCAACTTCGAGGGCTCTTCCATGAGCCATGAAGAATACCTCCATCGCTTGGAGGTGGAGGACTACTACGCCAAGCTAGCGGAGGCGCATCATCAAGAAACCATGACCTTCAAGGCCAAGCGTGCCACACTAAAGGGAACCACCTACTTCGATGATCCACCTCCAAGGCATCAAGCGCTACCACCTACATGGCGTCATGGGTCACCATCTCCAAGGCAGGGAGCACCATCACCTCCAAGCCATCAAGCACCACCGTCTCCAAGGCGCCAAGAACCACCATCTCCAAGATGCCAAGCAAGGCCAGCTCGAAGGCGTCATGTGCAACAACCTCCTAGGCATCAAGTGCCACCAACTACAAAAAGAGCGGCACCCCAACATCACCTTCCAAAAGAGGCGCCAAGAAGCAAGAATCTTCATCAACATAAATCCTCTCGTGATCATCACCAATATCAAGAGGATACAAGACGTCGTTCAAAGCATCTTTGCCATGAAGACGAAGAATACAGGTTGAGCACCATCCATAATGCTCAACCAAGCTCAAGAATGCACCACCATCACAAGAAGAGTGCCAAGGACAAGAAGCATCGTCGCGAGCGTCATGTGGATGATCAAGTGGGCCATCTACATCAACCTTTGGAAAGGCACGCCAATGACCTCCGTCGACACCATCATAAGGCACCTTCAACTACTCATGCCACCACCAAAATGGCACCAAGAGCAAGCTCTCCTCCACGCCATCAAGCCTCAACGCCAATACTTGACGTCCTAGATGACGCATGATACCTCATGGATGAGGAGGACGAAGACCTCTACTTCGCCAAGTTGGACGAGTACGTCAAGAGGACTACACAAGCCAAGGTGCAAGATGGCGACGACAAGGTCAAGAATGGTGAGCATGGGACTTGCCCTTCACCAAAGGAGGCGCATGGAGTTGAGCACACCGAGCCTACCCCGACATGCTTGAGTGATGATGTGGTACCAATCCCATGTGAGTATGAGAGCCACTTAGCCCACTTGAGTGAAAACAAGAGTGAGATGAGTGACTCCACCATATGTGAGATTGAGTGCTTGCACATGGAGGGCATGAGTGATACACCTAGTGATTTGAGAGTGGTAGTTGATAGGTCATGTGAGACCACTTTGATTGCTAACAACTTCCCCTCTACCTCTAGTGTGTTTCCTCATGATGTGCTAGGTTCCATGGATCAAGAAGCGCCAAGCTTGGAGATGATGATGCCTCCAACCAAGAAGATGTACATGGTGGATGAAGATGATGCCATCCCCATATTGGATGAAGAAGTCGCCCACATGGAGGCCAACACTACCACAACACCCACTTTATATGAGAGGTATGAACATGGTAAGAATAAGGGTGTCGATGAAACCATGATCCCACTAGTGGACATGATGACTTGTGATGATTGGCATGCTATGGATGATGTTTGTGATATCACATATGCTTCATTGATATTTCCATGTGATACTTTGCATTTGCATATTGTTGAGCACGTGAAATTATTTGATAGTGATGATGTTGCCATAGACATGCCATGCTATAAACATTACATTGATGATATCATTGCATGCACTTTGTTGAACAATTGCTCTTTCCAATGTTTTGCTTGCAATGATGTTACCAATGGTACCCCTCGGATAATGCTTTGTCATGAATGTTTTACAATCTCTCCCGTTGCTTGCAATAAGTTGAATAATTGCCCTTTCACTTGTTTTGCTTGCAACAATAATTCTCATATGGTTTATATTGAGATGGCCCCCATAGCTTTCTCAAATTTTGGAGATTTTGATGATTGCCTTGATAAGCATGTTTACCACTTGCATATTCACCATGGATCTACTTCATACTTGATTCACACTCATGGTGATGTGCACAAGAAGAGATATGTCATGATGGATGATGTATTTCTCTACCATGCACACACGTTCTTCCTTTTGTGTTTGATGTGTGTAGGTACCCGCATGATCATGTCAACCTCGGTTGAGCAGGAGTTGAGAAAAAGAGCTCTAGAGAGCATCCCCCCAGTGAGTTCAAGATCGAACCTAGCTCTGATACCTTTTGCATGCTTTGCATCTTTCATGTTAAAAAATTGCTCTTTCCTATGGTTTGCTTGCAAGCATGTTAATGGTATTCTTTCGCCTTGTGACAATCATGTTTCGTTGCTATTGGATATTGATGCTTTGTGTGTTGCCACAAAAGTGTTGAAAAATTTATCTTTCCGATGTTTTGTGTGCAACCATAATGCCATTTTGAGCATGTATTGTCATGAGAGCTTCCAAGTCTCTCATACTATTGTTGCAACAAACATAAGGACCACTTGCTCTTTAATATGGTTTGTTTGCAAACATGTTGTTTTTTTCTTCCGCTTGCGATACTCATACCCCCATGATTTTGGCTTTTGATGATATGTGTATGGCATCCAATATATTGAACAATTGTTCTTTTCAATGGTTGGTTTGCACACATAATGATGTTGCTTTGGATATTCTTCCTCATGTGTTTTTGCCGAATTCTCCTAGCTATGCATCAGAGATGTTGATCAATATTTTAGTCAATTGCTTTGAGTGCCACATATAATGTTATATGGAGTTTTTGAGTTCCCACATTTGGGTGATGTTGAAGCAACTTTCATGCACTTTGACCTTGCATACGCATTTCGTTTGCGATACTTGAGTTGTGCTAATAGTGTTGTGAACAAGAACGGACATGCCACAAATGACATGATCCTCTATCACACACAAACATATGTTGCTTGGTCTTTGTTGTGTGAAGGTACAATTTCTTACGCGTCAACCTCTATGGACCAAGAGTTGACAAGACGAACCGTAGAGAGTCACCTATGGCTGCCCTTCAACGAGCCATCTCTACATCCTAAGGTGACTTCACTCTACTTGAGGACTCATAATAAAATCTTCATGAATTGGCTATGCTTTGAGTCTTGCTTCGCTTTTGTGGTGAGCTTTGTAGGCTTCATTGAAGGTGAAGGAACATTGAGATGTTGTCAATTCAATCTTCCCGAGGACAACTATATGGTGAACCCCAGGATCAAGAAGGTCTCTCGATATCTTCTACTTTGTATGAGCGTGTAGAGTCGAGGACGACTCTTTTTGAAGGGAGGGGAGATGATGTAGCCCGACCTTCGGTCGTTACCACATCATGGTCTCCAACTTATGCCAAGTCGCCATGGACTCCAAAGGTGAATCCGTTCCTCTATGCGAACCCACTTCCTACCCTCTTGAATGGTATACTACTTCATACTCCGTCCCATATCAATGATAGGTTCACACCAACAAGTACGGAGGCATGGGAGGAAGCCTGGAGCACCAAGCACAACAAGACGAAGGCTTGGAAGAGAAGATGGAGAAGGAGCAGCAAGCTCCAGAACTGGAGTCTCTGCCGTCATCCCCCCCGGAGAGTCCGCCCGGAACCAGCCGGAGTGTCCGGCATAGCCGGACTGTCCGGTGCGACTCAGCCGGAGTGTCCAGCCTACCCCAGCCCCGTCCAGGCGCGGACATTCTGTGTGCTACATCGGACTCTACCCGGACACTACCCGGAGTGTCCGGCCCACTTGACCCGAAGTGTCCAGCCCAAGTGATGGGCCTGCGAGCCAACAGCTGGGCCCTTGGCCCATGTACCCCTCTATTTCGCACCAAACCCTAGTTTTATGCCCGAACTACCCCTGAAATTGTGGCTGGCCTATAAATAGAGCCCCCATCCCCTCATGTATTCCTTAGGCATAGATGATAGACTAAAGACAACCCCCTTTGTGGAATCTCTAGTTTTGCCTCATCCCCTTCTACCAAAGGGGATCGACTATCGTCACCACCTCGTTGGAGTTTGCACGCCCCTCCCTCGTTGTACAAGGCCTTGGCATCGGTGTCCCTTTGCCAAGACGTCAAGACCCTCTCCAAGGTGTTCTTCCCTCTCCGCTTGGGATTGACGGGAGCACGTTGACCGATCTTTCCTTGCGAGGATTCTATCGGACCAGTGGCCACCGGTGAGAGCAATCGGCCTTGTATCATGTGTGTTTTGCGTGTGTTCATCGTGTTCTTCACGATGTGTGCATCCGCTTCTGCTACCTTCTCCCTTTCCCCTCGCTTTCCCATCAATTTGACCACGAGATCCGTGAAGATCGGGCCACCCTAGAGGTTTGCCCTCATCAGAGGGTCTTGACGTCTTGGCAAAGGGACACCGATGCCAAGGCCTTGTACAACGAGGGAGGCGTGATGCAAACTCCGACAAGGTGGTGACCATAGTCGATCCCCTTTGGTAGAAGGGGATGAGGCAAAACTAGAGATTCCACAAAGGGGGTTTTCTTTAGTCTATCATCTATGCCTAGGGTTACATGAGGGGTGGGGGTACTATATATAGCCCAGCCACTAGTTCAAGGGTACTTTAGGAATAAAAGGGGAAAGTCTGGGCGGACTAAGGGGTACATGGGCCAAAGGCCCAGCTGGCGGCGCGTAGGCCCATACGCTCAAGCCGGAGACTCCGGTTTGTCTCTGGTGTCGTCTCCGGAGTGGCAGACAGACTGTCCTCGAGCTCGATCTAGGGTTCGGTCCGGAGATGGGTCCAGAGACTCCGGGGTCTGTAGGCCGGAGACTCCAGTGTCTTCAGGTCGGAGACTCTGGTGTGGCCGGAGACTCCAGTGTGCGCAGGCCGGAGACTCTGGTGCTCCAGTTGCTGCTTCTTCCGTCTTGTCTTCCAAGCCTCCATCTTGTCAGGCTTGATGTTCCAGGCTTCCTCCCATGCCTCCGTACTTGTTGGTGTGAACCTATCATGGATATGGGACGGAGTATGAAGTAGTATACCAATCAAGAGGGTAGGAAGTGGGTTTGCATAGTGTTGAGGGCAAACCTCTAGGGTGGCCTAATCTTTCACGATTCCCTTTCAAATCGAGGATGAAGTGTGGGGACAGGAGAGGAGGTTGAACACGACGAACGCATGCACGAAGGTGATGGACACACACACACACACAAAACCACGATACACACCAATAGCTCACGCCGGTGGTAACCGGTCCGGCGCAATCCCTAGGATCGGCGTCGGGCAGAGGACTCTCTCTCTCGAACCAGCACGACGAGATGGGAGACTCGGTGAGATCTTGACGTCTAGGCAAAGGGACACCCATGCCTAGGCCTTGTACAACGCGGAGGCACGATGCAAACTCCAACAAGGTTTGGGGATATTGGTCCTCCTTGGTCAGGGAGCATGAGGCAAGAATTAGATAGATCCACAAAGGGGTTTCCACTAATTCCAATATCATGCCTAGGGTTTACAATGGAGGTGGGGGACTATATATAGGCCAGCCACTTAAACAGGGGTACTTTAGGAATAAAAGAGAAGTTCTAGACGGACTAAGGGGTACATGGGCCACAGGCCCAAAGGCCTTTTCATGCTTAGCAACGGTCTGACCAGAGACTCCGGTCTAGGTTGGAGATTCCGGTCGGTCTCCGGACCGTCCTCCGGAGGGGCCTTCAGATTGTCCTAGGGCCCTGTTCTGGGGGCAGACCGAAGGTGGGGCCGGAGACTCCGGTGTCTTCAGGTCGGAGACTTTGGTAGACCGGAGACTCCGGTCTGAGCAGCTCCAGCGGCTCCTGCTTCATGCTCTGCTCCTTGTTCTCCATCCTTGGGTGCTTAGTGATGTGTCGAAGCTTCGTACCTGATGATGCATAGGGTAGTTGCATGAAGTAGCATACCATCTAAGGAGGTATCAAATTGGCACGAGGAGAGGATCGAGTTCACCTTAGCTTGTAGGAGTTTGGCTCGGGCACGAGTGATGGGTCCACTTGGGGGACTTGTTGGTGTACATGTAGGAGCGTCCGTAGGACGGGTCGCATCAGCTCCCCCCCTTGGGAAAGAGTCGTCCTCGACTCTTCATGGTTATCATCTTGAACATCTCCATGGTAGGGTGAGAGATCCTTGACATTGAATGTATTGCTTGCAAGGTACTTGGAGGTCGGTATGTCGATGATGTAGGCGTTGTTGTTGATACTTTTGATGACCTTGAAGGGACCATCTCCTCTTGGCTTGAGCTTGGAGTCACGTTCCTTGGGGAAGCGATCTTTGCTTAGGTGTATCCACAGAAGGTCACCTTCTTCAAAGATCATCTCCTTCTTGTCCTTGTTTAACCTTGAAGATTGGCGAAGGACTTGTTGTTCGATAGTAGCTCTTGTTTCTTCATGAAGCGTCTTCATAGTTTGTGCACGCTTCTCGACGTCCATGTTCGTGCGCTCATGGAGAGGTAGTGGTAGGATGTCGAGCGTGGTGCGGCGCTCGAAACCATAAACGATCATGAATGGACTCATCTTGGTTGTTGAGTGCTTTGCTCGGTTGTAGGCGAACTCGGCGTGGGGAATGCATTCCTCCCAATCCTTCAAGTTTTTCTTGATCAACACACGTAGGAGAGTTCTGAGGCTTCGGTTGACAACCTCGGTTTGTCCATCGGTTTGAGGATGCAACATGGATGAAAAGAGGAGCTTGACGCCGAGCTTGGCCATGAGGGTCTTCCATAAGTAGCTCATGAATTTGACGTCGCGGTCGGAGACGATTGTCCTTGGCACACCGTGAAGACGGACGATTTCCCTGAAAAACAGATTTGCAACATGTGAAGCATCGTCGGTCTTATGGCACGGTATGAAGTGTGCCATTTTGGAAAAACGATCCACAACAACAAATATAGAATCATGACCATGCTTAGATCTAGGCAATCCTAACACGAAATCCATGCTAATGTCGGACCAAGGTGTATGAGGAATAGGCAATGGCATATAAAGACCATAGGGATTAGCTTGCGACTTAGCTTGAACACATGTCGTGCATCGTTGAACGTAGCGCTCCACGTCACGCTTCATCTTGGGCCAAAAGTAGTGGTTGGAGAGCATGTCCAATGTCTTGTCGCACCCAAAGTGACCCATAAGGCTTCCACCATGAGATTCTTGGAGAAGCAAAAGTTGGAGCGACGACTTCGGAATGCATAGCTTGTTTTGTTTAAATAGAAAGCCCTTATGCAAATAGAAATCATCAACTCCTTTGTCATTGGAGCACTTTGCGAAAATTGGTTCAAAGAACGGATCGGAAGCATACAAAGTTTTTATTTCCTCAAGACCCAACACGTTGATTTCAAGTCTCGTAAGAAGGCTTGTATGTTTGCGGGACAATGCGTCCGCAACTACATTATCTTTGCCCTTCTTATACTTGACAATGTAAGGAAAAGACTCCATGAACTCAACCCACTTAGCGTGTCTCTTGCTCAAGTTAGCTTGGCCTTTGAGATATTTCAACGACTCGTGGTCGGAATGTATGATAAATTCCTTGGGCCAAAGGTAGTGTTGCCAAACTTGAAGGACACGAACTAAGGGAAAAATCTCTTTGTCATAAATCGGATAGTTAAGGCGAGCACCATCAAGTTTCTCGCTATGGTAGGCTATAGGACGTCTGTTTTGCATAAGGACTCCTCCAATGCCAATACCACTAGCATCACACTCTATCTCAAAAGTTTTTGTGAAATCCGGTAACGCAAGGAGAGGTGCCTCGGTGAGCCTCTTTTTGAGTTCATCAAAAGCTTTTTGTTGTGCTTTGCCCCACACGAAGGTGACATTCTTTTTGGTCAATTCATTAAGGGGACAAGCAATGGTCGAAAAGTCTTTCACAAAGCGACGATAGAAACGGACAACCCATGAAAACTTCGGAGTTCACTCACATTTGTTGGGATGGGCCAATCTCGTATGTCCTTTACCTTGGAAACATCAACTTCAATTCCCTTCGAAGAAACAACAAATCCAAGAAAAATCAACTTGTCTTTAGCAAAGGTGCACTTGGGAAGATTAGCATAAAGCTTTTCATGTCGAAGGATTTGCAAAACTTCCTTGACATGTGTTATGTGGTCCTCAAGTGATTTGTTATAAACAAGAATATCATCAAAATAGACAACAACACTTTTTCCAATGAGAGAACGCAAGATATGATTCATTAGGCGCATGAAGGTGGATGGGGCATTAGACAAACCAAAGGGCATAACCAACCATTCATAGAGACCAAGTTTGGTCTTGAAGGCGGTTTTCCACTCATCACCTTCAGCCATGCGTATTTGATGGTAACCACTACGAAGATCAATTTTCGAAAAAATGGTGGCTCCTCACAACTCATCAAGCATGTCATCGAGACGTGGTATGGGATGTCGATAACGCACGGTGATAACATTGATTGGACGGCAGTCCATGCATAACCGTAACGTATCATCCGTCTTTGGAACAAGAATCACGGGTACAACACTTGGACTAGTGCTAACTTGGATCAAACCTTTGGAGAAGAGTTGGTTGATTTGACGTTCAATCTCCTTTGTCTCCTCCGGGTTCGTGCGGTAAGCAGCGTGGTTGGGAAGTGGTGCACCGGGGATGAGGTCAATGCGATGTTCTATGCCGCGAAGAGGAGGTAGTCCATGTGGAAGCTCTTCGGGGAACACATCCTTGAATTCCTGCGAAACACTCATCAAAGATGGAGGAACATTAGTTAATTCGTTAGTTCCTTGCGCTAGTCCCTTGCAAAGGAGGACATAGTGCAAGATGGATGGGTTGTTCCGAACATCTCTCATCTCACTTTTGGTGGCAAGGAGAACACTCTTAGTTTTTCCACTCGAATTTGGCTTGTGGCTCTCACTCACTATGAGGTGGTTCTCTCTCTCACTGCTCTTCTCACAAGTAGGTGTTGTGCTTTGCGCCCTCGCTAAAACCTTTGCATTGTCCGCAATTATTTGGCTAGGAGTCATCGGTTGCAAAACACATGTTTTGTTGAGCCATTTGAAGGTGTAATCATTGGTGCGACCATCATGTTGAGCAGCCTTGTCATACTGCCACGGTCGACCAAGAAGCATGTGGCAAACTGTCATAGGAACCACATCACACTCCACCGTATCTTTGTAAGGACTAATGTCGAAGGAGACCGATACGGTATGCTTGATCTTCACGGACCCTTGGTCACTTAGCCATTGCACGTAGTAAGGGTGCTTGTGCGGATGGAGGGTGAGGTTGAGCTTCTCACACAACTCAGTGCTAGCAAGGTTATGGCAACTCCCTCCGTCACTAATCACCTTGATAGATTTGCCATTGATGCCGGCTTGTGTTTGGAAGATATTGGAGTGTTGGTCTTCATGCTCTTGTGCTTGAGTGGTCAAGATCCTTGTGACGACAAGCGATGGACTTACGTCATGTTCACACATGAGGAGTTCTTGATCATCTTCCACTCGTTGCCTTGCCATTGCTTCCTTGACACGGGCATCAAACTCATCTTCACTCAAGTACTCTTCGTCACCATTGTCATGGATTAACAAGACTTTCTTGTTTCCACGTTCGGTCGACTTGTCTCCTTTACCTCCACACTTGTAGCATTCACCGTTGAAAGGTGTATCACTCTTTGCTTGCTTGCCACTTGGGGACAGTTTTCCTTGAGGAAGTGTGGGCTTGAAGGAAGGCTTGGAGGTACTTGATGAGCTTCCATTGAAAGTTGTTGGTGTAGTGGTTGAAGCTTGCTTGTAGGTGAAGTACGTCTTGGGCTTGTTGTACTTGATGTCCTCTTGCACTTGGCGTTCAGCCTTTGTTGCTATGTGCACAAGCTCAACCATGGTGTTGTATGTTTGGAACTCGACGATGCGCTTGATTGGGTGATTCAAGCCAATAAGGAAACGTGCCATTGTTTGCTCCATGGGCTCATCAATGTTGGCGCGAATCAAGTTGAGTTCCATTTCCTTGAAGTACTCTTCCACGGTCTTTGTCCCTTGATGAAGTGCTTGAAGGTTGTTGAAGAGGTCACGCGTGTAGTGCGCGGGGACGAACCAGGATCTCATGTGAGCCTTCATATCATGCCAAGTTGTGATTGGCGGTTCTTGTCTTGCATCACGAGCAACTTGAACTTGTTCCCACCAAAGGTTGGCGTAATCATCAAACTCAAGCGAAGCCATGGCGACCATCTTCTCGTTGCTATAGTTGTGCATGCGGAAGATCTTGTCGACTTTGAGTGCCCACGAGAGGTATTCTTCGGGGTCACTGGATCCGGTGAACTTGGGCATCGTGAACTTGAGCTTGCCAAAAGATTCTTCATCGTTGCGGTCATTGCGACGAGCTTGGTGACCTCGTTGATGATCTTGTAGTTGGGGAGGTGGAATTTGGTTCTCGCCTCCTTGTTGCGGAGCTTGCCTTGATATTGTTGTTGAGGAGCTTGCTCTTGCTCTTGGCGCGGTTGTTGACGATGTTGAGGCACTTGGGCCCCATGAGGTTGTTGAGGATGTGGAGCCTCATGACGCGGTTGATGACGTAGAGGAGGCTCGTTCCTTGGTTGGTGATGTTGGTTAGGAACATTGGCCTGATGGCAAAAAACATGGTCATGAGCCTCTTGACGTGGTGGGCGTCGCTCAACTTGTATCACTTCACGCTCCAAGTTTTGTTGAGGTGGAGGAGGCACCTCGTGATGACCATGGTGTCGGTGTGGACGTTCATGACGTTGATGACGAGGAAGAGGATCTTGGAGAGCTTCACGTCGATGACGAGCTTGATTCTCCAAATTGGAGTCATCACTTGTTGTGTCAAGTATGTGTCACAGTCAATGGTGGTAGACTTGCGGTTGCACTTGCGGTTGCGCTTGCGGTTCCTCTTGTGGTTGCTCTTGTTGGATCACTAGTTCCCTTGCGTGATGACGGTGTGCTTCTTGCCCTGCTCGTGGCCTTGAAGAGAAATCACCATCATAACTTGACGTTGCGGCGTGCCGTGGGGAAGGTACATAGTTCGAAGAACTTCCATCTTCAACCACGGGGGCATCATTGCGTCTTGGAGCACTTGGTTGAAGATCTTGTTGAGGAGGAGCATGACGACGCGATGAGCTTGAAGAGCTTGATGCGCGTGAACGTGGCCTTGCCATTCCGTCGATGAGGCGTCGAAGATTGTCATTTGTTTCGGCGACGGAGCGTTGGAGCACTTCATTTTGGCGGCTGAAGTTGTGATGCATTGCATGCATTTGTCATTCGAGGCCGTCGAAGCGGTTGTCGATGTTCTTGCATCTCGCCCAATTGTTCATCTTGTCGCGTCTCAAGGGCGTGGCAACGTTCACGGAACTCTTGGCGGACAATGAAGTGACTTGCGCGCGTCATGTATGGTCCTTGATCTTCTTCTTGGGGAGGTGGTTGGCTCGACTCACCGTGCCTATCCATCATGCAAAACACACAAGTATTGTATATGGAAGTGGAATATGGTGGTGTTAGCCTTGTACCTCACCTTGGGGATTGCACCAAACTAGAAACCACAAGTGAGAGCTATAAGCGTGCAAAGTGGAATTGCAAAGAAAACTCATACTAAAGAAAGAAGTAACTCTCAAAAGCTTGTTGGTGGTAGGTTAGGAGGAATGCCAAAGAACCAACCAAAAGAAATGGATAGTCAAAAGTGGGTAAAATCCAACAAAACTCAAGTCAAAGGCGAAGGTCAACAACTCAAAAGGGTGACGGGAACCTACGACTATAAACACACACGTGGAGAAAGTTTGGATTGAAACGACTATGAAAATGAGCAAACAAAATGTCCTAATGAAGACTAAGCTTGTTGTCGCGCCAATGCAAGGAGAGACCGTGGCTCGTTTGCAAAGAGGAAAAATGAGCAATAGATTTGTGCACTTTCCTTGGGCGCTCTTCTTTCTCTCTTGCTTACAAGCTTTGAGACTCTCTTTGGCAATGGAGACTATTTTTCTTTTGCTTTTTCTTTGTATCGTTTTTCTTTCTTTTGTACCTCTTGTTTTTTTTTGCTCTCCCTTGATGCTACCTAGCCACACTTGATATTGCTCTTGCACACTCACTATCCAAGGACAAATGCACAATGCTCAAGCAAACACAAGATGAGCCACTCTCATAGGATATGTACACACAAAGGAATATAGGGGTTAACAAGGTGACACAAGTTATACCTTCTTTGATGATGAACTTGGCATCGGTGGTGTGGGATGATGTTCGTGGGCCATGGTGTCGAAGAGAACGGGGGTTGTCGATGCGGAAGCCTGTTGTTAGTTGATGACATGCACACGGGCACAAACAAACAAGAAGAAATTAGCCAATCCAAGATTATAGGCAAAACTGTCAAAATCAGGCGTCAGGCCGGAGACTCCGGGGTTTCAGGCCGGAAACTCCGGTGCAGGCCGGGGACTCCGGTGTCTTCAGGCCGAAGACTCCGGTGTGCAGGCCGTATACTCCGGTCTGGAGTCAGATCGCGAACTGCTCATGTTCTTGAGCAGAAATCCACGCTTTGGGTCCTCAAATCCGCGAAAAATTGGCCAAATTGGGCTGGGAAAACACAGGATAAAGCTGGACCAACACCTAAGACAAGGTTTGGTCGGATCAAAACCACAAATAGCACTCCAAATCAAGAGATCGATCCAAAGGCAAATTTGGGCTGTTTTTTTGGGGATATTCGAATATTTGGTGGATAGAAGAAAAATTTGTGGGGGAATTCATGAGCAACGAAGCTCTTGATACCAATAAGTTGAGGGCAAACCTCTAGGGTGGCCCGATCTTTCACGATTCCCTTTCAAATCGAGGATGGAGTGCAGGGAGAGGAGGGAAGGATGAACACGATGAACGCACGCACGAAGAACGCGATGATCACACACACACAAAACCACGATACACACCAATAGCTCACGCCGGCGGTAACCGGTCTGGCGCAATCCCTAGGATCTGCGTCGGGCGGAGGACTCTCTCTCGAACCAGCACAGCGAGATGGGAGACTCGGTGAGATCTTGACGTCTAGGCAAAGGGACACCGATGCCTAGGCCTTGTACAACGCGGAGGCACGATGCAAACTCCAACAAGGTTTGGGGATATTGGTGCTCCTTGGTCAAGGAGCATGAGGCAAGAATTAGATAGATCCACAAAGGGGTTTCCACTAATTCCAATATCATGCCTAGGGTTTACAATTGAGGTGGGGGACTATATATAGGCCAGCCACTTAAACAGGGGTACTTTAGGAATAAAAGACAAGTTCTAGATGGACTAAGGGGTACATGGGCCGCAGGCCCAAAGGCCTTTTCATGCCTAGCGACGGTCGGACTGGAGACTCCGGTTTGGTGGACCGGAGACTCCGGTCTAGGCCGGAGATTCTGGTTGGTCTCCGGACCAGCCTCCGGAGGGGCCTTCATATTGTCCCAGGGCCCTGTTCTAGGGGCAGACCAAAGGTGGGGCTGGAGACTCCGGTGTCTTCAGGCCGGAGACTTTGGTAGACCGGAGACTCCGGTGTGCGCAGACCGGAGACTCCGGTGTCTTCAGGCCGAAGACTCCGGTGTGCAAATTTGGGCTGTTTTTTTGGGGATATTCGAATATTTGGTGGATAGAAGAAAAATTTGTGGGGGAATTCATGAGCAACGAAGCTCTTGATACCAATAAGTTGAGGGCAAACCTCTAGGGTGGCCCGATCTTTCACGATTCCCTTTCAAATCGAGGATGGAGTGCAGGGAGAGGAGGGAAGGATAAACACGATGAACGCACGCACGAAGAACGCGATGATCACACACACACAAAACCACGATACACACCAATAGCTCACGCCGGCGGTAACCGGTCTGGCGCAATCCCTAGGATCTGCGTCGGGCGGAGGACTCTCTCTCGAACCGGCACAGCGAGATGGGAGACTCGGTGAGATCTTGACGTCTAGGCAAAGGGACACCGATGCCTAGGCCTTGTACAACGCGGAGGCACGATGCAAACTCCAACAAGGTTTGGGGATATTGGTGCTCCTTGGTCAAGGAGCATGAGGCAAGAATTAGATAGATCCACGAAGGGGTTTCCACTAATTCCAATATCATGCCTAGGGTTTACAATTGAGGTGGGGGACTATATAGGCCAGCCAGTTAAACAGGGGTACTTTAGGAATAAAAGACAAGTTCTAGATGGACTAAGGGGTACATGGGCCGCAGGCCCAAAGGCCTTTTCATGCCTAGCGACGGTCGGACTGGAGACTCCGGTTTGGTGGACCGGAGACTCCGGTCTAGGCCGGAGATTCTGGTTGGTCTCCGGACCAGCCTCCGGAGGGGCCTTCATATTGTCCCAGGGCCCTGTTCTAGGGGCAGACCGAAGGTGGGGCTGGAGACTCCGGTGTCTTCAGGCGGAGACTTTGGTAGACCGGAGACTCCGGTCTGAGCAGCTCCAGCGGCTCCTGCTTCATGCTCTGCTCCTTGTTCTCCATCCTTGGGTGCTTGGTGATGTGTCGGAACTTCGTACCTAATGATGCATAGGGTAGTTGCATGAAGTAGCATACCGTCCAAGGAGGTATCAAATTGGCACGAGGAGAGGAGCGAATTCACCTTAGCTTGTAGGAGTTTGGCTCAGGCACGAGTGATGGGTCCACTTGGGGGACTTGTTGGTGTAGATGTAGGAGCGTCTGTAGGACGGGTCGCATCACATAGAGGAACATATTCACCTTTGGAGTCCATGACGACTTGGCATATGTGCCAGTGCAAGATTAGAGGCAAAACGGTCAAAATCAGGCGTCAGGCTGGAGACTGTAGTGTGGGTAGGCCGGAGACTCCGGTGTAGGCCAGAGACTCTGGTGTGCAGGCTGGAGACTCTGGTCTGGAGTCAGATCGCGAACTGCTCGTGTTGTTTAGCGGAAATCTACGCCTTTGGGCCTCAAATCCGCGAAAAATTGGCCAAATTGTGCTGGGAAAACGCAGGATAAAGCTGGACCAACTCCTAAGACAAGGTTTGGTCAAATCAAAACCACAAATAGCACTCCAAATCAAGAGATCGATCCAAAGGGAAATTTGGGCTGTTTTTTTGGGGATTCTCGAATATTTGGTGGATAGAAGAAAAATTTGTGGGGGAATTCATGAGCAACGAAGCTCTTGATACCAATAAGTTGAGGGCAAACCTCTAGGGTGGCCCGATCTTTCACGATTCCCTTTCAAATCGAGGATGGAGTGCAGGGAGAGGAGGGAAGGATGAACACGATGAACGCACGCACGAAGAACGAGATGATCACACACACACAAAACCACGATACACACCAATAGCTCACGCCGGCGGTAACCGGTCTGGCGCAATCCCTAGGATCTGCGTCGGGCGGAGGACTCTCTCTCGAACCGGCACAGCGAGATGGGAGACTCGGTGAGATCTTGACGTCTAGGCAAAGGGACACCGATGCCTAGGCCTTGTACAACGCGGAGGCACGATGCAAACTCCAACAAGGTTTGGGGATATTGGTGCTCCTTGGTCAAGGAGCATGAGGCAAGAGTTAGATAGATCCACAAAGGGGTTTCCACTAATTCCAATATCATGCCTAGGGTTTACAATTGAGGTGGGGGACTATATATAGGCCAGCCACTTAAACAGGGGTACTTTAGGAATAAAAGACAAGTTCTAGATGGACTAAGGGGTACATGAGCCGCAGGCCCAAAGGCCTTTTCATGCCTAGCGACGGTCAGACTGGAGACTCCGGTTTGGTGGACCGGAGACTCCGGTCTAGGCCAGAGATTCTGGTTGGTCTCCGGACCAGCCTCCGGAGGGGCCTTCATATTGTCCCAGGGCCCTGTTCTAGGGGCAGACCGAAGGTGGGGCTGGAGACTCCGGTGTCTTCAGGCCGGAGACTTTGGTAGACCGGAGACTCCGGTGTGCGCAGACCGGAGACTCCGGTCTGAGCAGCTCCAGCGGCTCCTGCTTCATGCTCTGCTCCTTGTTCTCCATCCTTGGGTGCTTGGTGATGTGTCGGAACTTCGTACCTAATGATGCATAGGGTAGTTGCATGAAGTAGCATACCGTCCAAGGAGGTATCAAATTGGCACGAGGAGAGGAGCGAATTCACCTTAGCTTGTAGGAGTTTGGCTCAGGCACGAGTGATGGGTCCACTTGGGGGACTTGTTGGTGTAGATGTAGGAGCGTCTGTAGGACGGGTCGCATCACATAGAGGAACATATTCACCTTTGGAGTCCATGACGACTTGGCATATGTGCCAGTGCAAGATTAGAGGCAAAACGGTCAAAATCAGGCGTCAGGCTGGAGACTGTAGTGTGGGTAGGCCGGAGACTCCGGTGTAGGCCAGAGACTCTGGTGTGCAGGCTGGAGACTCCGGTCTGGAGTCAGATCGCGAACTGCTCGTGTTGTTTAGCGGAAATCTACGCCTTTGGGCCTCAAATCCGCGAAAAATTGGCCAAATTGTGCTGGGAAAACGCAGGATAAAGCTGGACCAACTCCTAAGACAAGGTTTGGTCAAATCAAAACCACAAATAGCACTCCAAATCAAGAGATCGATCCAAAGGGAAATTTGGGCTGTTTTTTTGGGGATTCTCGAATATTTGGTGGATAGAAGAAAAATTTGTGGGGGAATTCATGAGCAACGAAGCTCTTGATACCAATAAGTTGAGGGCAAACCTCTAGGGTGGCCCGATCTTTCATGTTTCCCTTTCAAATCGAGGATGGAGTGCAGGGAGAGGAGGGAAGGATGAACACGATGAACGCACGCACGAAGAACGCGATGATCACACACACACAAAACCACGATACACACCAATAGCTCACGCCGGCGGTAACCGGTCTGGCGCAATCCCTAGGATCTGCGTCGGGCGGAGGACTCTCTCTCGAACCGGCACAGCGAGATGGGAGACTCGGTGAGATCTTGACGTCTAGGCAAAGGGACACCGATGCCTAGGCCTTGTACAACGCGGAGGCACGATGCAAACTCCAACAAGGTTTGGGGATATTGGTGCTCCTTGGTCAAGGAGCATGAGGCAAGAATTAGATAGATCCACAAAGGGGTTTCCACTAATTCCAATATCATGCCTAGGGTTTACAATTGAGGTGGGGGACTATATTTAGGCCAGCCACTTAAACAGGGGTACTTTAGGAATAAAAGACAAGTTCTAGATGGACTAAGGGGTACATGGGCCGCAGGCCCAAAGGCCTTTTCATGCCTAGCGACGGTCGGACTGGAGACTCCGGTTTGGTGGACCGGAGACTCCGGTCTAGGCCAGAGATTCTGGTTGGTCTCCGGACCAGCCTCCGAAGGGGCCTTCATATTGTCCCAGGGCCCTGTTCTAGGGGCAGACCGAAGGTGGGGCTGGAGACTCCGGTGTCTTCAGGCCGGAGACTTTGGTAGACCAGAGACTCCGGTGTGCGCAGACCGGAGACTCCGGTCTGAGCAGCTCCAGCGGCTCCTACTTCATGCTCTGCTCCTTGTTCTCCATCCTTGGGTGCTTGGTGATGTGTCAGAACTTCGTACCTAATGATGCATAGGGTAGTTGCATGAAGTAGCATAACGTCCAAGGAGGTATCAAATTGGCACGAGGAGAGGAGTGAATTCACCTTAGCTTGTAGGAGTTTGGCTCAGGCACGAGTGATGGGTCCACTTGGGGGACTTGTTGGTGTAGATGTAGGAGTGTCTGTAGGACGGGTCGCATCACATAGAGGAACATATTCACCTTTGGAGTCCATGATGACTTGGCATATGTGCCAATGCAAGATTAGAGGCAAAACGGTCAAAATAAGGCGTCAGGCTGGAGACTGTGGTGTGGGTAGGCCGGAGACTCCGGTGTAGGCCGGAGACTCTGGTGTAGGCCAGAGACTCTGGTGTGCAGGCTGGAGGCTCCGGTCTGGAGTCAGATCGCGAACTGCTCGTGTTGTTTAGCGGAAATCTACGCCTTTGGGCCTCAAATCCGCGAAAAATTGGCCAAATTGTGCTGGGAAAACGCAGGATAAAGCTGGACCAACTCCTATGACAAGGTTTGGTCGAATCAAAACAACAAATAGCACTCCAAATCAAGAGATCGATCCAAAGGCAAATTTGGGCTGTTTTTTTTGGGGATTTTCGAATATTTGGTGGATAGAAGAAAAATTTGTGGGGGAATTCATGAGCAACGAAGCTCTTGATACCAATAAGTTGAGGGCAAACCTCTAGGGTGGCCCGATCTTTCACGATTCCCTTTCAAATCGAGGATGGAGTGCAGGGAGAGGAGGGAAGGATGAACACGATGAATGCACGCACGAAGAACGCGATGATCACACACACACAAAACCATGATACACACCAATAGCTCACGCCGGCGGTAACCGGTCTGGCGCAATCCCTAGGATCTGCGTCGGGCGGAGGACTCTCTCTCGAACCGGCACAGCGAGATGGGAGACTCGGTGCGATCTTGACGTCTAGGCAAAGGGACTCTGATGCTTAGGCCTTGTACAACACGGAGGCACGATGCAAACTCCAACAAGGTTTGGGATATTGGTGCTCCTTGGTCAAGGAGCATGAGGTAAGAACTAGATAGATCCACAAGGGGTTTCCACGAATTCCAATATCATACCTAGGGTTTACAATGGAGGTGGGGGACTATATATAGGCCAGCCACTTAAACAGGGGTACTTTAGGAATAAAAGACAAGTTCTAGATGGACTAAGGGGTACATGGGCCGAAGGCCCAAAGTGATGAGGATATATACAGGGATTATGATGATTTTTAGGTTTGAGACCACGTTAAAATATTTTTAGGTCTCAAACCTAAAAACCATGATTTACAGGCCTATATAAAGGCTGATGGACGTCCAACATAGAGTTGGGGTCAAAACCAAACATATCTCTAACTTTCCTAACTTAAATGGACTCTATTTGTAAACTGATAGAAAACGTCTGTCGACTTGTTTTGGTTGCTGCGCACAGCTCGTAAGTAACTGGGAGACGTGCAAGTACCCGTTGGAAAGATCTCGAAATTATCTTTGCAACAAGTACTTATTTGCTTAATTCCGAGTTGGTATGCAGAAACCACGTCCGTTTCAATTTCAGAACTTCTGTCTGTCTGAATTGAACCTTCCTTCTTGGTCGCCTTCTAACTCTCGGTCGCCTTCGTTTTGATGATCTTCTCTTGCGCCTTCCTCCCGCTCCTCCCTCGTGCATCCTCGGGCGATCATCATGTTGGGCTCCTCTTGTAGCCCTTCTCCTCCTCGCGCCATGCTTGTCTCTCCAACGAACCGGATCATACATAAATGCATAGACTTAGGAAGTATAAAATTCTCATTAAGTAAAACATCAGGTTCAATTAGGAATGAATTCACCTGATAGTCATTATTGATTTGACTCAATATTTCCTTCTAATTCAGGCAGTCAGAATCATCATAATCCTTGTATATATCCTCATCACTTTGGGCCTTCGGCCCATGTACCCCTTAGTCCATACAGAACTTGTCTTTTATTCCTAAAGTACCCCTATTTAAGTGGCTGGCCTATATATAGTCCCCCACCTCTATTGTAAACCCTAGGCATGATATTGGAATTAGTGGAAACCCCTTGTGGATCTATCTAGTTCTTACCTCATGCACCTTGACCAAGGAGCACCAATATCCCAAACCTCGTTGGAGTTTGCATCGTGCCTCCGCGTTGTACAAGGCCTAGGCATCAGAGTCCCTTTGCCTAGACGTCAAGATCGCACCGAGTCTCCCATCTCGCCGTGCCGGTTCGAGAGAGAGTCCTCCGCCCGACGCAGATCCTAGGGATTGCGCCAGACCGGTTACCGCCGGCGTGAGCTATTGGTGTGTATCGTGGTTTTGTGTGTGTGTGTTCATCGCGTTCTTCGTGCGTGCGTTCATTGTGTTCATCCTTCCCTCCTCTCCCTGCACTCCATCCTCGATTTGAAAGGGAATCGTGAAAGATCGGGCCACCCAAGAGGTTTGCCCTCAACTTATTGGTATCAAGAGCTTTGTTGCTCATGAATTCCCCCACAATTTTTTCTTCTATCCACCAAATATTCGAAAATCCCCAAAGAAACAGCCCAAATTTGCCTTTGGATCGATCTCTTGATTTGGAGTGTTATTTGTGGTTTTGATTCGACCAAACCTTGTCTTAGGAGTTGGTCCAGCTTTATCCTGCGTTTTCCCAGCCCAATTTGGCTAATTTTTCGCGGATTTGAGGCCCAAAGGCGTAGATTTCCGCTCAAGAACACGAGCAGTTCGCGATCTGACTCCCCGGAGTCTCCAGCCTGCACACCAGAGTCTCTGGCCTACACCGGAGTCTCCGGACTACCCATACCACAGTCTCCAGCCTGACGCCTGATTTTGACAGTTTTGCCTCTAATCTTGCATTGGCACGTATGCCAAGTCGTCATGGACTCCAAAGGTGAATCCTTTCCTCTATGTGATGCGACCCGTCCTACGGACGCTCCTACATCTACACCAACAAGTCCCCCAAGTGGACCCATCACTCGTGCCTGAGCCAAACTCCTACAAGCTAAGGTGAATTCGCTCCTCTCCTCGTGCCAATTTGATACCTCCTTGGACGGTATGCTACTTCATGCAACTACCCTATGCATCATCAGGTACGAAGTTCCGACACATCACCAAGCACCCAAGGATGGAGAACAAGGAGCAGAGCATGAAGCAGGAGCCGCTGGAGCTGCTCAGACCAGAGTCTCCGGTCTGCGCACACCGGAGTCTCCGGTCTACCAAAGTCTCCGGCCTGAAGACACCGGAGTCTCCGGCCCCACCTTCGGTCTGCCCCTAGAACAGGGCCCTGGGACAATCTGAAGGCCCCTCCGGAGGCTGGTCCGGAGACCGACCAGAATCTCCGGCCTAGACTGGAGTCTCCGGTCCACCAAACCGGAGTCTCCGGTCCGACCGTCGCTAGGCATGAAAAGGCCTTTGGGCCTGCGGCCCATGTACAACTTAGTCCATCCAGAACTTGTCTTTTATTCCTAAAGTACCCCTATTTAAGTGGCTAGCCTATATATAGTCCCCCACCTCAATTGTAAACCCTAGGCATGATATTGGAATTAGTGGAAACCCCTTTGTGGATCTATCTAATTCTTGCCTCATGCTCCTTGACCAAGGAGCACCAATATCCCCAAACCTTGTTGGAGTTTGCATCGTGCCTCCGTGTTGTACAAGGCCTAGGCATCGGTGTCCCTTTGCCTAGACGTCAAGATCTCACCGAGTCTCCCATCTCGCCGTGCCGGTTCGAGAGAGAGTCCTCCGCCCGACGCCGATCCTAGGGATTGCGCCGGACCGGTTACTGTCGGCATGAGCTATTGGTGTGTATCGTGGTTTTGTGTGTGTGCGTTCATCGCCTTCTTTGTGCGTGTGTTCGTCGTGTTCATCCTCCTCTCCTCTCCCCGCACTCCATCCTCGATTGGAAAGGGAATCGTGAAAGATTGGGCCACCCTAGAGGTTTGCCCTGAACATATTGGTATCAAGAGCTTCGTTGCTCATGATTTCCCCCACAAATTTTTCTTCTATCCACCAAAAATTCAAAAATCCCTAAAAAATAGCCCAAATTTGCCTTTAGATCGATCTCTTGATTTGGAGTGTTATTTGTGGTTTTGAGCCGACCAAACCTTGTCTTAGGTGTTGGTCCAGCTTTATCCTTTGTTTTCCCAGCCGAATTTGGCCAATTTTTCACGGATTTGAGGACCCAAGGCTTGGATTTCCACTCAAGAACAAGAGCAGTTCGCGATCTGACTCCAGACCGGAGTATACGGCCTGCACACCGGAGTCTCCTGCCTAAAGACACCGGAGTCTCCGGCCTGCACCGGAGTTTCTGGCCTGAAACCCCGTAGGCTCCGGCCTGACGCCTGATTTTGACAGTTTTGCCTATAATCTTGCATTGGCTAATTTCTTCTTGTTTGTTTGTGCTCGTGTGCGTGTCATCAACTAACAACAAGCTTGCGCATCGACAACCCCCGTTCTCTTCGACACCACGGCCCACGAACATCATCCCACACCACCGATGCCAAGTTCATCATCAAAGAAGGTATAACTTGCGTCACCTTGTTAACCCCTATATTCCTTTGTGTGTACCTATCCTATGAGAGTGGCTCATCTTGTGTTTGCTTGAGCATTGTGCATTTGTCCTTGGATAGTGAGTGTGCAAGAGCAATATCAATTGTGGCTAGGTAGCATCAAGGGAGAGCAAAAAAAACAAGAGGCACAAAAGAAAGAAAAAAGATACAAAGAAAAAGCAAAAGAAAAGTAGTCTCCCATTGCCAAAGAGAGTCTCAAAGCTTGTAAGCAAGAGAGAAAGAAGAGCGCCCAAGGAAAGTGCACAAATCTATTGCTCATTTTTCCTCTTTGCAAACGAGCCACGGTCTCTCCTTGCATTGGCACGACAACAAGCTTAGTCTTCGTTAGGACATTTTGTTTGCTCATTTTCATAGTCGTTTCAATCCCAACTTTCTCCACGTGTGTGTTTATAGTCGTAGGTTCCCGCCACCCTTTTGAGTTGTTGACCTTCGCCTTTGACTTGAGTTTTGTTGGATTTTACCCACTTTTGACTATCCCTTTTCTTTTGGTTGGTTCTTTGGCACTCCACAATCCTAACCTACCACCAACAAGCTTTTGAGAGTTACTTCTTTCTTTAGTGTGAGTTTTCTTTGCAATTCCACTTTGCACGCTTATAGCTCTCACTTGTGGTTTCTAGTTTGGTGCAATCCCCAAGGTGAGGTACAAGGCTAATACCACCATATTCCACTTCCATATACAATACTTGTGTGTTTTGCATGATGGACAGGCACGGTGAGTCGAGCCAACCACCTCCCCAAGAAGAAGATCAAGGACCATACATGACGCGCGCAAGTCACTTCATTGTCCGCCAAGAGTTCCGTGAACGTTGCCAAGCCCTTGAGACGTGACAAGATGAACAATTTGGCGAGATGCAAGAACATCGACAACCGCTTCGACAGCCTCGAATGACAAATGCATGCAATGCATCACAACTTCAGCCACCAAAATGAACCGCTCCAACGCTCCGTCGCTGAAACAAATGACAATCTTCGACGCCTCATCGACGGAATGGCAAGGCCATGTTCACGCGCATCAAGCTCTTGAAGCTCATCGCGTCGTCATGCTCCTCCTCAACAAGATCTTCAACCAAGTGCTCCAAGACGCAATGATGCACCCGTGGTTAAAGATGGAAGTTCTTCGAACTATGTACCTTCCCCACGGCACGCCGCAACGTCAAGCTATGATGGTGATTTCTCTTCAAGGCCACGAGCAGGGCAAGAAGCACACTGTCATCACGCAAGGGAACTAGTGATCCAACAAGAGCAACCACAAGAGCAACCGCAAGCGCAACCGCAAGTGCAACCGCAAGTCTACCACCATCGACTGCGACACATACTTGCTCGTCATCGATGTGAAGCTCTCCAAGATCCTCTTCCTCGTCATCAACGTCATGAACGTCCACACCGACACCATGGTCTTCACGAGGCGCCTCCTCCACCTCAACAAAACTTGGAGCGTCAAGTGATACAAGTTGAGCGACGCCCACCACGTCAAGAGGCTCATGACCATGTTTTTTGCCGTGAGGCCAATGTGCCTAACCAACATCACCAACCAAGGAACGAGCCTCCTCTACGTCATCAACCGCGTCATGAGGCTCCACATCCTCAACAACCTCATGGGGCCCAAGTGCCTCAACATCGTCAACAACCGCGCCAAGAGCAAGAGCAAGCTCCTCAACAACAATATCAAGGCAAGCTCCACAACAAGGACACGAGAACCAAATTCCACCTCCCGAACTACAAGATCATCAACGAGGTCACCAAGCTCGTCGCAATGACCGCAACGATGAAGAATCTTTTGGCAAGCTCAAGTTCACGATGCCCAAGTTCACTGGATCCAGTGACCCCGAAGAATACCTCTCGTGGGCACTCAAAGTCGACAAGATCTTCCGCATGCACAACTATAGCAACGAGAAGATGGTCGCCATGGCTACGCTTGAGTTTGATGATTACGCCAACCTTTGGTGGGAACAAGTTCAAGTTGCTCGTGATGCAAAACAAGAACCGCCAATCACAACTTGGCATGATATGAAGGCTCACACGAGATCCTGGTTCGTCCCCGCACACTACACGCGTGACCTCTTCAACAACCTTCAAGCGCTTCATCAAGGGACAAAGACCGTGGAAGAGTACTTCAAGGAAATGGAACTCAACTTGATTCGCGCCAACATTGATGAGCGCATGGAGCAAACAATGGCACGTTTCCTTATTGGCTTGAATCACCCAATCAAGCGCATCGTCGAGTTCCAAACATACAACACCATGGTTGAGCTTGTGCACATAGCAACAAAGGCTGAACGCCAAGTGCAAGAGGACATCAAGTACAACAAGCCCAAGACGTACTTCACCTACAAGCAAGCTTCAACCGCTACACCAACAACTTTCAATGGAAGCTCATCAAGTACCTCCAAGCCTTCCTTCAAGCCCACACTTCCTCAAGGAAAACTGTCCCCAAGTGGCAAGCAAGCAAAGAGTGATACACCTTTCAACGGTGAATGCTACAAGTGTGGAGGTAAAGGACACAAGTCGACCGAACGTGGAAACAAGAAAGTCTTGTTAATCCATGACAATGGTGACGAAGAGTACTTGAGTGAAGATGAGTTTGATGCCCGTGTTAAGGAAGCAATGGCAAGGCAACGAGTGGAAGATGATCAAGAACTCCTCATGTGTGAACATGACGTAAGTCCATCGCTTGTCGTCACAAGGATCTTGACCACTCAAGCACAAGAGCATGAAGACCAACGCTCCAATATCTTCCAAACACAAGCAGGCATCAATGGCAAATCTATCAAGGTGATTAGTGACGGAGGGAGTTGCCATAACCTTGCTAGCACCGAGTTGTGTGAGAAGCTCAACCTCACCCTCCATCCGCACAAGCACCCCTACTACGCGCAATGGCTAAGTGACCAAGGGTCCGTGAAGATCAAGCATACCGTATCGGTCTCCTTCGACATTGGTCCTTACAAAGATACGGTGGAGTGTGATGTGGTTCCTATGACAGTTTGCCACATGCTTCTTGGTCGACCGTGGCAATATGACAAGGTTTCTCAACATGATGGTCGCACCAATGATTACACCTTCAAATGGCTCAACAAAACATGTGTTTTGCAACCGATGACTCCTAGCCAAATAATTGCGGACAATGCAAAGGTTTTAGCGAGGGCGCAAAGCATAACACCTACTTGTGAGAAGAGCGGTGAGAGAGAGAACCACCTCATAGTGAGTGAGAGCCAAAAGCTAAATTCGTGTGGAAAAACTAAGAGTGCTCTCCTTGCCACCAAAAGTGAGATGAGAGATGTTCGGAACAACCCATCCATCTTGCACTATGTCCTCCTTTGCAAGGGACTAGCGCAAGGAACTAACGAATTAACTAATGTTCCTCCATCTTTGATGAGTGTTTTGCAGGAATTCAAGGATGTGTTCCCCGAAGAGCTTCCACATGGACTACCTCCTCTTCGCGGCATAGAACATCGCATTGACCTCATCCCCGGTGCACCACTTCCCAACCGCGCTGCTTACCGCAAGAACCCGGAGGAGACAAAGGATATTGAACGTCAAATCAACCAACTCTTCTCCAAAGGTTTGATCCAAGTTAGCACTAGTCCAAGTGCTGTACCCGTGATTCTTGTTCCAAAGACGGATGATACGTTACGGTTATGCATGGACTGCCGTCCAATCAATGCTATCACCGTGCGTTATCGACATCCCATACCACGTCTCGATGACATGCTTGATGAGTTGTGAGGAGCCACCATTTTTTCGAAAATTGATCTTCGTAGTGGTTACCATCAAATACGCATGGCTGAAGGTGATGAGTGGAAAACCGCCTTCAAGACCAAACTTGGTCTCTATGAATGGTTGGTTATGCCCTTTGGTTTGTCTAATGCCCCATCCACCTTCATGCGCCTAATGAATCATATCTTGCGTTCTCTCATTGGAAAAAGTGTTGTTGTCTATTTTGATGATATTCTTGTTTATAGCAAATCACTTGAGGACCACATAACACATGTCAAGGAAGTTTAGCAAATCCTTCGACATGAAAAGCTTTATGCTAATCTTCCCAAGTGCACCTTTGCTAAAGACAAGTTGATTTTTCTTGGATTTGTTGTTTCTTCGAAGGGAATTGAAGTTGATGTTTTCAAGGTAAAGGACATATGAGATTGGCCCATCCCAACAAATGTGAGTGAACTCCGAAGTTTTCATGGGTTGGCCGGTTTCTATCGTCGCTTTGTGAAAGACTTTTCGACCATTGCTTGTCCCCTTAATGAATTGACCAAAAAGAATGTCACCTTCGTGTGGGGCAAAGCACAACAAAAAGATTTTGATGAACTCAAAAAGAGGCTCACCGAAGCACCTCTCCATGCGTTACCGGATTTCACAAAAACTTTTGAGATAGAGTGTGATGCTAGTGGTATTGGCATTGGAGGAGTCCTTATGCAAAACAGACATCCTATAGCCTACCATAGCGAGAAACTTGATGGTGCTCACCTTAACTATCCGCTTTATGACAAAGAGCTTTTTGCCTTAGTTCGTGTCCTTCAAGTTTGGCAACACTACCTTTGGCCCAAGGAATTTATCATACATTCCGACCACGAGTCGTTGAAATATCTCAAAGGCCAAGCTAACTTGAGCAAGAGACACGCTAAGTGGGTTGAGTTCATGGAGTCTTTTCCTTACATTGTCAAGTATAAGAAGGGCAAAGATAATGTAGTTGCGGACGCATTGTCCCGCAAACATACAAGCCTTCTTACGAGACTTGAAATCAACGTGTTGGGTCTTGAGGAAATAAAATCTTTGTATGCTTCCGATCCGTTCTTTGAACCGATTTTCGCAAAGTGCTCCAATGACAAAGGAGTTGATGATTTCTATTTGCATAAGGGCTTTCTATTTAAACAAAACAAGCTATGCATTCCGAAGTCGTCGCTCCAACTTTTGCTTCTCCAAGACTCTCATGGTGGAGGCCTTATGGGTCACTTTGGGTGCGACAAGACATTGGACATGCTCTCCAACCACTACTTTTGGCCCAAGATGAAGCGTGACGTGGAGCGCTACATTCAACGATGCACGACATGTGTTCAAGCTAAGTCGCAAGCTAATCCCTATGGTCTTTATATGCCATTGCCTATTCCTCATACACCTTGGTCCGAAATTAGGATGGATTTCATGTTAGGATTGCCTAGATCTAAGCATGGTCATGATTCTATATTTGTTGTTGTGGATCATTTTTTCCAAAATGGCACACTTCATACCGTGCCATAAGACCGACGATGCTTCACATGTTGCAAATCTGTTTTTCAGGGAAATCGTCCGTCTTCACGGTGTGCCAAGGACAATCGTCTCCGACCACGACGTCAAATTCATGAGCTACTTATGGAAGACCCTCATGGCCAAGCTCGGCGTCAAGCTCCTCTTTTCATCCGTGTTGCATCCTCAAACCGATGGACAAACCGAGGTTGTCAACCGAAGCCTCAGAACTCTCCTACGTGTGTTGATCAAGAAAAACTTGAAGGATTGGGAGGAATGCATTCCCCACGCCGAGTTCGCCTACAACCGAGGAAAGCACTCAACAACCAAGATGAGTCCATTCATGATCGTCTATGGTTTCGAGCGCCTCACCACGCTCGACATCCTACCACTACCTCTCCATGAGCGCACGAACATGGACGTTGAGAAGCGTGCACAAACTATGAAGACGCTTCATGAAGAAACAAGAGCTACTATCGAACAACAAGTCCTTCGCCAATCATCAAGGTTAAACAAGGAGATGATCTTTGAAGAAGGTGACCTTGTGTGGATACACCTAAGCAAAGATCGCTTCCCCAAGGAACGTGACTCCAAGCTCAAGCCAAGAGGAGATGGTCCCTTCAAGGTCATGAAAAGAATCAACAACAACGCCTACATCATCGACATACCGACCTCCAAGTACCTTGCAAGCAATACATTCAATGTCAAGGATCTCTCACCCTACCATGGAGATGTTCAAGATGATAACCATGAAGAGTTGAGGACGACTCTTTCCCAAGGGGGGGAGCTGATGCGACCCGTCCTACGGACGCTCCTACATGTACACCAACCAGTCCCCCATGTGGACCCATCACTCGTGCCCGAGCCAAACTCCTACAAGCTAAGGTGAACTCGATCCTCTCCTCGTGCCAATTTGATACCTCCTTGGATGGCATGCTACTTCTGGACAATCTGAAGGAAAATACTTGGGTGGCCCGATCTTCTCAGCAAGCTCTTGTGGATGGTGATGGTGGATGATAGATAACTAGTGCGTAGCTATGATCTCTCCCGCTCGATCCCTAATGCCAATGCAATAGCTCTCGAACCTTGTAGGATATTCACAACACCACACTCTTGCGCACGCAGCCGTCACCACGAACGGTAGTATGCAATCTACTAATTCCCAATGAACAACAGATCACACTCAATTATAGTTGGCAGAGTCGAACACAGGGTAATTCCAGAGGTTCTATGAAAGAAACAACTCCAAAATATTTTAACGTGGTCTTCCAACCTAACTTGTGACGGTTACGGAGGTTTATATGAGGGCTGGGGCGTCCTCCCCTCTAAACTGATACATACCGACCCATATATGGGTTTGGCCTTATTGTCACGCAGTCCAAACATCGTGGAACACCTCAAACATGTAATTCTTGGTGCGCCATATCTCTCTCTTGCTCATACGTGATTTCCTCATTGCGTCCTAGTGCGCCTGCCTCCCGCTCCTCCCTTGCGCACTTGTTGATATTGGAAATCAGCGCTTGTCCTTCTTGCTGCAACTCTCCTCCTCCTCGCGTAACACTTGTGTTATCAATAAACCTGATCATACAAAGATGCATAGACTTAGGTAGTATAAAGTTCTCATTTAATAAAACATCAGGTTCAATTAGGAATAAATTCACCTGATAGTCATTATTGATTTGACTCAATATTTCCTTCCAGTTCAGGCAGCCAGAATCATCATAATCCATGTATATATCCTCATCATCCTCCCTTTCTTCATGAAAAGCCGTCCTCGGCTTTGGGTAAGCTGAAAGTGGGAGAAACAAAAAGAACAACGTGTACGCAAAGTATATGTATATATAAGATGTTGTATTATTGTTGTTCATATGAAAAGTATGTCCAGTATACATCAAGCAACTTAAATTGCAGGTATAAGTGAAGTACAAAGAATCATGATCATGGTGAAAAACAACTAAACAGCTAGTCATGTTCTTCAATATTAAATTCAGTTTTCTCAAAGAAGATCTATGATCAAATTTGTGAACAAGATCAAACCAATTCAATGTGTCTGAAAACCAAAGTGAATCATGACATGCTTCAACTGCGCTACTCTGATTATTATGAACATGATCATGTTGTCCAGTATGTAAAATGCAACTCAATTTGCAAATATAAGTGAAGTATAAAGCATTAGCACAACTAGACAATGAATTTTGTGATAAACACAATGAATATGAAAACTGGGGTTCTATTCTAGCAAGATTACAACGATCCAACATAGGTAAAATTACTTGTGTTGGTTGCATTATATCAACTAGACCTGACTTTAGTTTCATATTATCACAAATTTTAGCATATATCTCACAACACAAAATCGTCGACACACAACATGTATGGCTGAAAACAGCATGTTTCAATTCAGCGATTCGATCACAAGTAATGCATATGTGATCCACAAGAAAATTTTCATGCATGCTATATTCAACAATCAGATTGAAAGTGAAACAAGGAGAATATGTGCTAGAATTCAGAAATGAAATTTCAGAAATCTTATCCATAGCACAACTCATACTCATAGGTTCATTTAGCGTGATGGAATACACAATATCAGCAGGTGGTATTCGAGCAAGTATTTCCTTATGTGTTATCAGTACCACATGATCAAAATTTGAATTTGGTAAACTATCACATGGTGCTGAAACAGTAGTGCAAGGCAAATCACAAGGAGGCTTTAGTAAAGGAATAGACTCACAATATGTCGCACATATTGGCTGAAGCTCCAAATCAGTACCAATGTCATTAACAAACTTCTCAACGAAACGAGGAGAGACGCTAGGAATGTCGGAGGAATGCTCGTGTTGCAATGCACAAGGAGAGACGCTAGCAATGTCTCAACAAAACGGGCACAAGATTGCTAACTGAGCAGCCCGTAGAGCACTAAGCACGCTAGTCTCGTAGGATAGTTATAGACACAAAGAAAGGCTTACTAAGGCTCACAAAGATAGGTATGCTATGTGGACTCAGTAAAAAAAATAAACAAAAAAAGAAAAAAATTTGACCTGAGAATTGGTCTCTGCCACGGCAGAAAAACGGCCTAAAATCCTGCAGCGGCAGGATGCCGGCAGTTTTTTTTTCTCTCGTACTAGCACAGACTTGTCTGTGGTAAGGCGACGGTTCGATTTTTTTTTTTCGGAATTTTTTTTGGGTCACGCTAGAGCACAGACTTGTCTGCGGTCAGGCGTGAGGCAGCGAGCCGAATTTTTTTTTTGCTCGCCAAGTAGTACACAACTAGGACTCTTTACTTGGATCGGATCTGACTTGATGGTAGCGGAAAAAGATGGTGGAAAACAACTAGAACACTAGAAAACAAATCTACGAAGAACAGATCTAGATCTAATCTAATAGAGGAACGCGATCAGCAACTATTACTCGAATACGATGTAATCTAGGCTATGGCAACTCTTTTTTGTGGGGCTTTTTCTGTATAGGATGAAAAACACTCTCTAATCTATGGATGGATTGCGGATTGCTTACCGAGGCAACGAGGAAATCTGATACCAAGATGATATGGGGTGGCCCGATCTTCTCAGCAAGCTCTTGTCGATGGTGATGGTGGATGATAGATAACTAGTGCGTAGCTATGATCTCTCCCGCTCAATCCCTGATGCCAATGCAACAACTCTCGAACCTTGTAGGATATTCACAACACCACACTCTTGCGCACGCAGCCGTGACCACGAACGGTAGTATGCAATCTACTAATTCCCAATGGAACAACAGATCACACTCAATTATAGTTGGCAGATTCGAACACAGGGTAATTCCAGAGGTTCTATGAAAGAAACAACTCCAAAATATTTTAACGTGGTCTTCCAACCTAACTTGTGATGGCTACGGAGGTTTATATGAGGTCTGGGGCGTCCTCCCCTCTAAACGGGCCTAAAAACAGCCATAACTTGGCCCAAACTGACTCGGTTCGACTCAAACTGATACATACCGACCCATATATGGGTTCGGCCTTATTGTCACGCAGTCCAAACGTCGTGGAACACCTCAAACATGTAATTCTTGGTGCGCCATCTATCTCTCTTGCTCATACGTGATTTCCTCATTGCGTCCTAGTGCGCCTGCCTCCCGCTCCTCCCTCGCGCACTTGTTGATATTGGAAATCAGCGCTTGTCCTTCTTGCTGCAACTCTCCTCTCCTCGCGCAGCGCTTGTGTTATCAATAAACCTGATCATACAAAGATGCATAGACTTAGGTAGTATAAAGTTCTCATTAAATAAAACATCAGGTTCAATTAGGAATAAATTCACCTGATAGTCATTATTGATTTGACTCAATATTTCCTTCCAGTTCAGGCAGCCAGAATCATCATAATCCATGTATATATCCTCATCACGAGTAGTTGAAGGTGCCTTATGATGGTGTCGACGGAGGTCATTGGCGTGCCTTGCCAAAGGTTGATGTAGATGGTGCACTTGATCATCCACATGACGCTCGCGACGATGCTTCTTGTCCTTGGCACTCTTCTTGTGATGGTGGTGCATTCTTGAGCTTGGTTGAGCATTATGGATGGTGCTCAACTTGTATTCTTTGTCTTCATGGCAATGATGCCTTGAATGACGTCTTGTATCCTCTTGATGTTGGTGATGATCACGAGGATTTATGTTGATGAAGATTCTTGCTTCTTGGCGCCTCTTTTGGAAGGTGATGTTGGACGCAATAGGTGTTTTTTGAACAGGTGTTTGTTGAACGCAAAGATAGTGTAGCTCACAAAGGAATGCAAGTGGGGAGAAGTTGCGGAATTTTTATACCTTTCGTCGCCGATCTTCACCCTTTATTGGTGGATTCCGCCTTGCTCACAGAATTTCGATGGATTAGATAGCATGAACCACGGAGATGATGATGTAGCTCTCTTTCTCCTCTTCAAAACGAGCTAAAGAACACCTAAATCTGAGTTCGTATGCGAAAGTTATGCTCAAAACCGTGAAGCAGATTTTTCTATCGGCAGGGGGACGGACAGTCCGGTGCGCGTAGGCCGGACAGTCCGGCCTGGGCGGAGTTTCCGGTCAATTTTGGCCAGAAACTCCGGCGGGGCGGATACTCCGGTCTATTTTCGTCGGATAGTCCGGTCCAATCGATCCAGAAGTTCCAGAACACGAACAAGACGAGTTTTGGCGAAAAACTCGAACAAAAACCTCAAATTGATGGGGGAAATCAAGGAATTAGGCCATGGGAACGCAGGGGAAGGTAGATCAACAAGTTTAGCAAGTAATCCACGGATCAAAACCTACCAAAATGCACTCAAATCACAGATCGGTCAAAAACACGAATTGGGGCTCTTTTTGGTGGAATTTTCGAATTTATGGGGAAAAAGACCAAATCGATGAGGAATCCGTGGCAACCAAAAGCTGCTGATACCAGATGATGAGGGCAAACCTCTAGGGTGGCCCGATCTTCACGGATCTCGTGGTCAAATCGATGGGAAAGCGAGGGGAAAGGGAGAAGGTAGCGGAAGCGGATGCACACCTCGCGAAGAACACGATGAACACACGCAAAACACACACGATACAAGGCCGATTGCTCTCACCGGTGGCCACCGATCCGATAGAATCCTCGCAAGGAAAGATCGGTCAACGTGCTCCCGTCAATCCCAAGCGGAGAGGGAAGAACACTTTGGAGAGGGTCTTAACGTCTTGGCAAAGGGACACCGATGCCAAGGCCTTGTACAATGAGGGAGCTACGATGCAAACTCCAACGAGGTGGTGACGATAGTCGATCCCGTTTGGTAGAAGGGGATGAGGCAAAACTAGAGATTCCACAAAGGGGGTTGTCTTTAGTCTATCATCTATGCCTAAGGAGTACATGAGGGGGTGGGGGCTCTATTTATAGGCCAGCCACAAGTTCAGGGGTAGTTTGGGCATAAAACTAGGGTTTGGTAAGAAATAGAGGGGTACATGGGCCAAGGGCCCAGCTGTTGGCTCGCAGGCCCATCACTTGGGCCGGACACTCCGGGTCGAGTGGGCCGGACAGTCCGGGGTGGCCGGACACTCCGGGTAATGTCCGGGTAGAGTCCGATGTAGCACACAGAATGTCCGCGCCAGGACGGGGCTAGGGTAGGCTGGACACTCCGGCTGAGTCGCGCCGGACACTCCGGCTGGTTCCGGGCGGACTCTCCAGGGCGATGACGATGGAGACTCCAGTTCTGGAGCTTGCTGCTCCTTCTCCATCTTCTCTTCCAAGCCTTCGTCTTGTTGTGCTTGGTGCTCCAGGCTTCCTCCCATGCCTCCGTACTTGTTGGTGTGAACCTATCATTGATATGGGACGGAGTATGAAGTAGTATACCATTCAAGAGGGTAGAAAGTGGGTTCGCATAGAGGAACGGATTCACCTTTGGAGTCCATGGGGACTTGGCATAAGTTGGAGACCATGATGTGGTAACGACCGAAGGTCGGGCTACATCATCTCCCCTCCCTTCAAAAAGAGTCGTCCTCGACTCTACACGCTCATACAAAGTAGAAGATATCGAGAGACCTTCTTGATCCTGGGGTTCACCATATAGTTGTCCTCAGGAAGATTGAATTGACAACACCTCAATGTTCCTTCACCTTCAACGAAGCCTACAAATCTCACCACAAAAGCGAAGCAAGACTCAAAGCATAGCCAATTCATGAAGATTATATTATGAGTCCTCAAGTAGAGTGAAGTCACCTTAGGATGTAGAGATGGCTCGTTGAAGGGCAACCATAGGTGACTCTCTACGGTTCGTCTTGTCAACTCTTGGTCCATAGAGGTTGACGCGTAAGAAATTGTACCTTCACACAACAAAGACCAAGCAACATATGTTTTTGTGTGATAGAGGATCATGTCATTTGTGGCATGTCTGTTCTTGTTCACAACACTATTAGCACAACTCAAGTATCGCAAACAAAATGCATATGCAAGGTCAAAGTGCATGAAAGTTGCTTGAACATCATCCAAATGTGGGAACTCAAAAACTCCATATAACATTATATGTGGCACTCAAAGCAATTGACTAAAATATTGATCAACACCTCTGATGCATAGCTAGGAGAATTCGGCAAAAACACATGAGGAAGAATATCCAAAGCAACATCATTATGTGTGCAAACCAACCATTGAAAAGAACAATTGTTCAATATATTGGATGCCATACACATATCATCAAAAGCCAAAATCATGGGGGTATGAGTATCGCAAGCGGAAGAAAAAACAACATGTTTGCAAACAAACCATATTAAAGAGAAAGTGGTCCTTATGTTTGTTGCAACAACAGTACGAGAGACTTGGAAGCTCTCATGACAATACATGCTCAAAATGGCATTATGGTTGCACCCATAACATCGGAAAGAGAAATTGTTCAACACTTTTGTGGCAACACACAAAGCATCAATATCCAATAGCAACGAAACATGATTGTCACAAGGTGAAAGAGTACCATTAACATGCTTGTAAGCAAACCATAGGAAAGAGCAATTTTTTAACATGAAAGATGCAAAGCATGCAAAAGGTATCAGAGCTGGGTTCGATCTTGAACTCACTGGTGGGATGCTCTCTAGAGCTCTTTTTGTCAACTCTTGCTCAACCGAGGTTGACATGATCATGCGGGTACCTACACACATCAAACACAAAAGGAAGAACATGTGTGCATGGTAGAGAAATACATCATCCATCATGACATATCTCTTCTTGTGCACATCACCATGAGTGTCAATCAAGTATGAAGTAGATGCATGGTGAATATGCAAGTGGTGAACATGCTTATCATGGCAATCATCAAAATCTCCAAAATTTGAGAAAGCTATGGGGGACATCTCAATATAAACCATATGAGAATTATTGTTGCAAGCAAAACAAGTGAAAGGGCAATTATTCAACTTATTGCAAGCAACGGGAGAGATTGTAAAACATTCATGACAAAGCAATATCCGAGGGGTACCATTGGTAACATCATTGCAAGCAAAACATTGGAAAGAGCAATTGTTCAACAAAGTGCAAGCAATGATATCATCAATGTAATGTTTATAGCATGGCATGTCTATGGCAACATCATCACAATCAAATAATTTCACATGCTCAACAATATGCAAATGCAAAATATCACATGGAAATATCAATGAAGCATATGTGATATCACAAACATCATCCATAGCATGCTAATCATCACAAGTCATCATGTCCACTAGTGGGATCATGGCATCATCAACACCCTTATTCTTACCTTGTTCATACCTCTCATATAAAGTGGGTGTTGTGGTAGTGTTGGCCTCCATGTGGGCGACTTCTTCATCCAATATGGGAATAGCATCATCTTCATCCACCATGTACATCTTCTTGGTTGGAGGCATCATCATCTCCAAGCTTGGCGCTTCTTGATCCATGGAACCTAGCACATCATGAGCAAACACACTAGAGGTAGAGGGGAAGTTGTTAGCAATCAAAGTGGTTTCACATGACCTATCAACTACCACTATCGAATCACTAGGTGTATCACTCATGCCCTCCAAGTGCAAGCACTCAATCTCACATATGGTGGAGTCACTCATCTCACTCTTGTTTTCACTCAAGTGGGCTAAGTGGCTCTCATACTCACATGGGATTGGTACCACATCATCACTCAAGCCTGTAGGGGTAGGCTCGGTGTGCTAAACTCCATGCGCCTCCTTTGGTGAAGGGTAAGTCCCATGCTCACCATTCTTGACATTGTCGTCGCTATCTTGCACCTTGGCTTGTGTAGTCCTCTTGACGTACTCGTCCAACTTGGCGAAGTAGAGGTCTTCGTCCTCCTCATCCATGAGGTTTCATGCGTCATCTAGGACGTGAAGTCTTGGCATTGAAGCTTGATGGCGTGGAGGAGAGCTTGCTCTTGGTGCCATTTTGGTGGTGGCATGAGTAGTTGAAGGTGCCTTATGATGGTGTCGACGGAGGTCATTGGCGTGCCTTGCCAAAGGTTGATGTAGATGGCGCACTTGATCATCCACATGACGCTCACGACGATGCTTCTTGTCCTTGGCACTCTTCTTGTGATGGTGGTGCATTCTTGAGCTTGGTTGAGCATTATGGATGCTGCTCAACCTGTATTCTTTGTCTTCATGGCAAAGATGCCTTGAGCGACGTCTTGTATCCTCTTGATGTTGGTGATGATCACGAGAGGATTTATGTTGATGAAGATTCTTGCTTCTTGGCGCCTCTTTTGGAAGGTGATGTTGGGGTGCCGCTCTTTTTGTAGTTGGTGGCACTTGATGCCTAGGAGGTTGTTGCACATGATGCCTTCGAGGTGGCCTTGCTTGGCGTCTTGGAGATGGTGGTTCTTGGCGCCTTGGAGACGGTGGTGCTTGACGGCTTGGAGGTGATGGCGCTCGCTGCCCTGGAGATGGTGACCCATGACGCCATGTAGGTGGTAGTGCTTGATGCCTTGGAGGTGGATCATCGAAGTAGGTGGTGCCCTTTGGTGTGGCACGCTTGGCCTTGAAGGTCATGGTTTCTTGATGATGCGCCTCTGCTAGCTTGGCGTAGTAGTCCTCCACCTCCAAGCGATGGAGGTATTCTTCATGGCTCATGGAAGAGCCCTCGAAGTTGGTGAAGCTCGCCATGTCCTCCATGCTTGGTGAGGCGTCGTCGTTGTAGCACTCGAAGTCATCCATGCTTGGGGAGTCATTGTTGATGTAGTACTCCATATCACCCAAGCATGTGGAGCCATTGTCGGTGTTGTGCTCCATGTACTCCATGCATGAGGAGCCATTGTCGATGTAGAGCTCCAAGTCCTCCATGCTTGAGGAGCCATAGTTGGTGACGTGCTCCATGTCTTTCATGCATGTGGAGCCGTCATAGGTACAATACTCCGGGTCCTCAAAGCATGCGGAGCCATTGTCGGTGTAGTGCTCCATCATGTCCTCTATACTTGTGGAGTCGTAGGCGTGGTGGCTCATCATGGATTCTTCATAGATATCATCCTTGGTTCCGGAGTCCCTAGACATGATTCACAGGACCAAGTGGTATATATGGAAGTGGTAGGGGTTAGGGATGCAACGTCAAACCTTACTTTACCTTGGAAGATAGTACCGTGCAAGTGGCAACACTTAGCAATCAAAACCAAGAAAAGTGAAGTTCACGCGGAACACCAAAACCAACTAACCACTAAAAAACACACACACACACAAAGCTTATGGTGGATGGGTATGGAAGGTGGCATGTCAAGAACCAATCCGAACTCAAGATGTTGTAATGGCAAGTAAAGAACCACGATGATCACAAAGCAAAACAAGTCAATCCACAAGATAGGAATTATATACAAGGAAACACACACAATGGGATAAATGGGACTTGTGCGACGGAGAAAGTGAGCTAAGAACCAAATGATTACCTAGAAAAGACTATAAGCTCGTGTCGCACAAGTGCAAGGAGAGGCGCTAGTTCGATCGCAATAAATTCGTGGGCTACAAGATATGCACAATAAGTACCGCCTATTTGATGTTCATCGAGCTTGCGCTTCCTATTCTATGAGGCACTTGTTTCTTTCTTTTCTTTTTCTTCTTTTTCTCTTTTTCTATTTTTCTGTTTTTCTTTTCTTTTTCACTTGCCCCTTCCTTGTGCCAACAACTATACAAGATAACTATATGAGATAGCGCGCTCACAACTGTTTCTCGGAATTCTACAAGGTATCAAATGTGCATAGCCCAACCAATCATAGGAGGAACTAGTCTCAATAGGTGTTTGTTGAACGCAAAGATAGTGTAGCTCACAAAGGAATGCAAGTGGGGAGAAGTCGCGGAATTTTTATACCTTTCGTCGCCGATCTTCACCCTTTATTGGTGGATTCCGCCTTGCTCACATAATTTGGATGGATTAGATAGCATGAACCACGGAGATGATGATGTAGAGCTCTTTCTCTTCTTCAAAACTAGCTAAAGAACACCAAAATCTGAGTTCGTATGCGAAAGTTCTGCTCAAAACCGTGAAGCAGATTTTTCTATCAGCAGGGGGGCGGACAGTCCGGTGCGCGTAGGCCGGACAGTCCGGCCTGGGCGGAGTTTCCGGTCAATTTTGGCCAGAAACTCCGGCAGGATGGATACTCCGGTCTGTTTTCACCGGACAGTCCGGTCCAGTTGATCCAGAAGTTCCAGAACACGAACAGGACGAGTTTTGGCGGAAAATTCGAACAAAAACCTCAAATTGATGGGGGAAATCAAGGAATTAGGCCATGGGAATGCAGGGGAAGGTAGATCAACAAGTTTAGCAAGTAATCCACAGATCAAAACCTACCAAAACGTACTCAAATCACAGATCGGTCCAAAACACGAATTGGGGCTATTTTTGGTGGAATTTTTGAATTTATGGGAAAAAAGACCAAATCGATGAGGAATCCGTGTCAACCAAAAGCTGCTGATACAAGATGATGAGGGCAAACCTCTAGGGTGGCCCGATCTTCACGGATCTTGTGGTCAAATCGATGGGAAAGCGAGGGGAAAGGGAGAAGGTAGCGGAAGCGGACGCACACCTCGCGAAGAACACGATGAACACACGCAAAACACACACGATACCAGGCCGATTGCTCTCACCGGTGGCCACCGGCCCGATAGAATCCTCGCAAGGAAAGATCGGTCAACGTGCTCCCGTCAATCCCAAGCGGAGAGGGAAGAACACCTTGGATAGGGTCTTGAAGTCTTGGCAAAGGGACACCGATGCCAAGGCCTTGTACAACGAGGGAGGCGCGATGCAAACTCCAACGAGGTGGTGACGATAGTCGATCCCCTTTGGTAGAAGGGGATGAGGCAAAACTAGAGATTCCACAAAGGGGGTTGTCTTTAGTCTATCATCTATGCCTCAGGAATACATGAGGGGGTGGGGTCTCTATTTATAGGCCAGCCACAAGTTCAGGGGTAGTTTGGGCATAAAACTAGGGTTTGGTGCGAAATAGAGGGGTACATGGGCCAAGGGCCCAGCTGTCTGCTGTAGGCCCATCAGTTGGGCCGGACACTCCGGGTCGAGTGGGCCAATAGTCCGGGGTGGCCGGACACTCCGGGTAGTGCCCGGGTAGAGTCCGATGTAGCACACAGAATGTCCGCGCCAAGACGGGGCTGGTGTAGGCCGGACACTCCGGCTGAGTCGCGCCGGATAGTCCGACTCGGCCGGACACTCCGGCTGGTTTCGGGCGGACTCTCCGGGGCGATGACGGCGGAGACTCCAGTTCTGGAGCTTGCTGCTCCTTGTCCATCTTCTCTTCCAAGCCTTCGTCTTGTTGTGCTTGGTGCTCCAGGCTTCCTCCCATGCCTCCGTAATTGTTGGTGTGAACCTATCATTGATATGGGACGGAGTATGAAGTAGTATACCATTCAAGAGGGTAGGAAGTGGGTTCGCATAGAGGAACAGATTCACCTTTGGAGTCCATGGCGACTTGGCATAAGTTGGAGACCATGATGTGGTAACGACCGAAGGTCGGGCTACATCACCCTCTCCAAGGTGTTCTTCCCTCTCCGCGTGGGATCGAGGGAGCACGTTGACCGATCTTTCCTTGCGAGGATTCTATCGAACCAGTGGCCACCGGTGAGAGCAGTCGGCCTTGTATCGTGTGTGTTTTGTGTGTGTTCATCGTGTTCTTCGCGAGTGTGCGTCCGCTTCCGCTACCTTCTCCCTTTTCCCATCGATTTGACCACAAGATTCGTGAAGATCAGACCACCCACGGGGTTACCCCATAACATCTGGTATCAGCATCTTTTGGTTGCCATGGATTTCTCCTCGATTTGGTCTTTTCCCCCATAAATTCGAAAATTCCACCAAAAACAGCCCGAATTCATGTTTTGGATCGATCTGTGATTTGAGGGCGTTTTGGTAGGTTTTGATCCGTGGATTACTTGCTAAATTTGCTGATCTACCTTCCCCTGCGTTCCCATGGCCTAATTCCTTGATTTCCCCCACCAATTTGGTGTTTTGGTTCGAGTTTTTCCGCCAAAATCACGCCCCGTTCGTGTTCTGGACGCGCAGAAATCGACCGGACCGGAGTTTCTGGTCTGAGCCACTCCATACCGGAGTCTCCGGACCTCCAAACCGGAGTCTCCGCCCTACCTGCTGACAGAAAAATCTGCTTCACGGTTTTGAGCATAACCTTTGCATAAAAACTCGGATTTTGGTGTTCTTTAGCTCGTTTTGAAGAGGAGAAGGAGCTCTACATCATCATATCCGTGGTTTCATGCTATCTACTTCAACCAAATTCCGTGAGCAAGGCGGAATCCACCAATAAAGGGTGAAGATCGACGACGAAAGGTATAAAAATTCCGCGACTTCTCCCCACTTGCATCCCTTTGTGAGCTACACTATCTTTGCATTCAACAAACACCTATTGAGACTAGTTCCTCCTATGTTGCTTGGGCTATGCACATTTGATACCTTGTAGAATTCTGAGCAAAAGTTGTGAGCGCGCTATCTCATATAGTTGTTGGCACAAGTGAAAAAGAAAAGAAAAAGATAAAAAAAATAGAAAAATAAAAAGAAGAAAAAGAAAGAAAGAAACAAGTGCCTCATAGAATAGGAAGCGCAAGCTAGATGAACATCAAATAGGTGGTACTTATTGTGCATATCTTGTAGCCCACCAATTTTATTGCAATCGAACTAGCGTCTCTCCTTGCACTTGTGTGACACGAGCTTATAGTCTTCGCTAGGTAATCATTTGGTTCTTAGCTCACTTTCTCCGTTGCACAAGTCCCATTTATCCCACCGTGTGTGTTTCCTTGTATATATTCCTTCTTGTGGATTGACTTGTTTTGCTTTGTGATCATCGTAGTTCTTTACTTGCTATTACAACATCTTGACTTCGGATTGGTTCTTGACATGCCACCTTCCATACCTATCCACCATAAGCTTTGTCTGTGTGTGTTTTTTAGTGGTTAGTTGGTTTTGGTGTTCCGCGTGAACTTCACTTTGCTTGGTTTTGATTGCTCTCAAGTGTTGCCACTTGCACGATACTATCTTCCAAGGTAAAGTAAGGTTTAACGTTGCATCCTTAACCCCCTACCACTTCCATATACACCACTTGGTCTTGTGAATCATGTCTAGGGACTCTGGAACCGAGGATGCTATCTATGAAGAATCCATGATGAGCCACCACGACTACGACTCTACAAGTATAGACGACATGATGGAGCACTACACCAACAATGGTTCCGCATGCTTTGAGGACCCGGAGCACTACACCTATGACGGCTCCACATGCATGGAAGACATGGTGCACGTCATCAACTATGGCTCCTTAAGCATGGAGGAATTGGAGCTCTACATCGATAATGGCTCCTCATGCATGGAGCACTACACCGATAATGGCTCCACATGCTTGGGCGATATGGAGTACTACATCAACAACGACTCCCCAAGCATGGACGACTTCAAGTGCTTCAACGACAATGCCTCACCAAGCATGGAGGACATGGCGAACTTCACCAACTTCGAGGGCTCTTCCATGAGCCATGAAGAATACCTCCACTAATTGGAGATGGAGGACTACTATGCCAAGCTAGTGGAGACGCATTGATGAGCGCAAACTTCTAGGGTGGCCCGATCTTCACGGATCTCGTGGTCGAATCGATGGGAAAGCGAGGGGAAAGGGAGAAGGTAGCGGAAGCGGACGCACACCTCGCGAAGAACACGATGAACACATGCAAAACAGACACGATACAAGACCGATTGCTCTCACCGGTGGCCACCGGTCCGATAGAATCCTCGCAAGGAAAGATCGGTCAACGTGCTCCCTCAATCCCATGCGGAGAGGGAAGAACACCTTGGAGAGGGTCTTGACGTCTTGGCAAAGGGACACCGATGCCAAGGCCTTGTACAACAAGGGAGGCGCGATGCAAACTCGAACGAGGTGGTGATGATAGTCGATCCCCTTTGGTAGAAGGGGATGAGGCAAAACTAGAGATTCCACAAAGGGGGTTTTCTTTAGTCTATCATCTATGCCTAAGGGATACAATGAGGGGTGAGGGCTCTATATATTGGCCAGCCACTAGTTCAGGGGTAGTTTGGGCATAAAACTAGGGTTTGGTGCGAAATAGAGGGGTACATGGTTCAAGGGCCCAGCTGTTGGCTCGCAGGCCCATCACTTTGGCCGGACAGTCCGGGTCGGAGTGACCGGACAGTCAGGGGTAGCCGAACACTCCGAGTAGTGTCCGGGTAGTGTCCGAACTGGCCTTCTGAATGTCCACGCCAGGTTGGGGCTAGGGCAGGCCGGACACTCCGGCTGGATTCGGGCGGACTCTCCGGGGCGATGACGGCGGAGACTCTCGTTCTCGAGCTGGCTGCTCCTGGTCCATCTTCTTGGTTGACTTGACGACGATCTTGGGGACTTGGCATTCTGGATGTAGTAGCATTCGCAGGACGGGCTGCATCAGCTCCCCCCTTCAAAAAGAGTCGTCCTTGACTCTTCATGCTCATCCTAAGAAGATGATGTCGAGACACCTTCTTGATCCTGGGGTTCACCATATAGTCGTCCTTGAGAAGCTTGATGTGGCAACTCTTCAATGCTCCGTCACCTTCCATGAAGCCTACAAAGCTCACAACAAAAGCGAAGCAACACTCAAAGAGTAGCCAATTCATGAAGATTGTAGCATGAGTCCTCAAGTAGAAGGAAGTCACCTTATGATGTAGAGATAGCTCATTGAAGGGTAGCCCTAGGTAACTCTCTTCGATTCGTCTTGTCAACTCTTTGTCCATAGAGGTTGACGCGTAAGCAATTGTACCTTCACACAACAAAGACCAAGCAAAATATGTTTGTGTGTGATAGAGGAGCATGTCATTTGTGGCATGTCCATTCTTGTGCACAACACTATTAGCACAACTCAAGTATCGCAAACGAAATGCTTATGCAAGATCAAAGTGCATGGAAGTTAATTAAACATCATCCAAATGTGGGAACTCAAAAACTCCATATAACATCTTAGTGTGGCACTCAAAGCAATTGACTAAAATATTGATCAAAATCTTTGATGCAAAGCTAGGAGAATTCGGCAAAAAAACATGAGGAAGAATATCCAAAGCAACATCATTATGTGTACAAACCAACCATTGGAAACAACAATTGTTCAATATGTTGGATCCCATACACATATCATCAAAGGCCAAGATCATGGGTGTATGAGTATCGCACGCCGAAACACAAGCAACATGTTTGCAAACAAACCAAATGAAAGAGCAAGTGGTCCTTATGTTTGTTGCAACAACAATACGAGAGATTGGGGAGCTCTCGTGACAATACATGCTCAAAATGGCATTATGGTTACACACAAAACATTGGAAAGAGAAATTGTTCAACATTTTTGTGGCAACACACAAAGCATCAGTATCCAATAGCAACGAGACATGATTCTCACAAGATGAAAGAATACCATCAGCATGCTTGCAATCAAACCATAGGAAAGAGCAATTTGTCAACATGAAAGATGCAAAGCATGCAAAAGGTATCAGAGCTGGGTTCGATCTTGAACTCACTTGGGGGATGCTCTCTAGAGCTCTTTTTGTCAACTCGTGCTCAACTGAGGTTGACATTCTTGTGCGGGTACCTACAAACATCAAACACAAAAGGAAGAATGTGTGTGCATGGTAGAGAAATACATCATCCATCATGACATATCTCTTCTTGTGCACATCACCATGAGTGTCAATCAAGTATGAAATAGATGCATGGTGAGTATGCAAGTGGGGAACATGCTTATCATGGCAATCCTCAAAATCTCCAAAATTTGAGAAAGCTATGGGGGCCATCTCAATATAAACCATATGAGAATTATTGTTGCAAGCAAAACAAGTGAAAGAGAAAGTTTTCAACTTATTGCAAGCAACGGGAGAGATTGTGAAACACTCATGACGAAGCATTATCCGAGGGGTACCATTGGTAACATCATTGCAAGCAAAACATTGGAAAGAGCAATTGTTCAACAAAGTGCAAGCAATGATATCATCAACGTAACGTTTAGAGCATGGCATGTTTATGGCAACACCATCACAATCAAATAATTTCACATTCTCAACATTATGCAAAGGCAAAGTATCACATGGAAATACCAATGAGTCATATGCGATATCAGAAACATCATCCATAGCATGCCAATCATCACAAGTAATCATGTCCACTAGTGGGATCATGACATCATCAACACCCTTAGTTTTACCTTGTTCATACCTCTCATATGAAGTGGGTGTTGTGGTAGTGTTGGCCTCCATGTGGGCGACTTCTTCATCATCTATGGGGATGGCATCATCTTCATCCACCATGTTCATCTTCTTGGTCGGAGGCATCATCGTCTCCAAGCTTGGTGCTTCTTTATCCATGGAACCTAGGACATCATGGGATAACACACTAGAGGTAGAGGGTAAGTCGTTAGAAATCAAAGTGGTCTCACATGACCTATCAACTACCACTCTAAACTCACTCGGTGTATCACTCATGCCCTCCAAATGGAAGCACTCAATCTCACGTATGGTGGAGTCACTCATCTCACTCTTGTATTCACTCAAGTGGGCTAAGTGGCTCTCATACTCATATGGGATTGGTACCACATCATCACTCAAGCATATGGGGGTAGGTTCCGTTCTCTCAACTCCTTGCACCTCATTTGGTGAAGGGAAAGTCCCATGCTCACCATTCTTGACCTTGTTGTCGCCATCTTGTACCTTGGCTTGTGTAGTCCTCTTGACGTACTCGTCCAACTTGGCGAAGTAGAGGTCTTCGTCCTCCTCATCCATGAGGTTGCATGCGTCATCTAGGACGTCAAGTCTTGGCGTTGAAGCTTAATGGCGTGGAGGAGAGCTTGCTCTTGGTGCCATTTTGGTGGTGGCACGAGTCATAGAAGGTGCCTTATGATGGTGTCGACGGAGGTCATTGGCGTGTCGTGCCAAAGGTTGAGGTAGATGGCGCACTTGGTCATCCACATGACGCTCGCGGCGATGCTCCTTGTTCTTGGCACTCTTCTTGGCGAGGCGTTGTAATGAGCGCAAAACATCATTAGTCTTGTCCATCATGCTCATGGTTTTGGCGAAGTCGTTGTCCATGTTGTTCTTGAAGTTGTCCATTTGATGGTGGACCTTGGTGCTCTCGAGGTGGAGGCTCCGTCTTGGTCGATGCGACTTGAGGAGCTTGTCATTGTCGTTCTTGAAGCCTTCCATGCTTGGGGAGTTATTGTTGTTGTAGAACTCCATATCACCCAAGCATGTGGAGCCATTGTCGGTATAGTGCTCCATCATGTCATCCATGCTTGTGGAGGCATATGCATGGTGGCTATATAGCTATCCTCGGTTCCGGAGTCCCTAGACATGTTTCACAAGACCAAGTGGTTTATATGGAAGTGGTAGGGGGTTAGGAATGCAACGTCAAACCTTACATTACCTTCGAAGATAGTACCGTGCAAGTGGCAACACTTGAAAGCAATCAAAACCAAGCAAAGTGAAGTTCACACGGAACACCAAAAGCAACTAACCACTAAAAAACACACACACACACAAAGCTTATGGGATAGGTATGGAAGGTGGCGTGTCCAAGAACAATCCGAAATCAAGATATTGTAATGGCAAGTAAAGAACCACAATGATCACAAAGCAAAACAAGTCAATCCACAAGAGGAAATATGTACAAGGAAACTCACAGGGTGGGATAAATGGGACTTGTGCGACGGAAAAAGTGAGCTAAGAACCAAATGATTACCTAGCGAAGACTATAAGCTCGTGTCGCACAAGTGCAAGGAGAGACACTAGTTCGATTGCAATAAATTGGTGGGCTACAAGATATGCACAATAAGTATCACCTATTTGATGTTCATCGAGCATGCGCTTCCTATTCTATGAGGCACTTGTTTCTTTCTTTCTCTTTTTCTTTTTTCTATTTTTTTCTCTTTTTCTTTTCTTTTTCATTTGCCTCTTCCTTGTGCCCACAACTATAAAAGATAGCTATATAAGATAGCGCGCTCACAACTTTTGCTCGAAATTCTACAAGGTATCAAATGTGCATAGACCAAGCAATCATAGGAGGAACTAGTCTCAATAGGTGTTTGTTGAACGCAAATATAGTGTGGCTCACAAAGGGATGCAGGTGGGGAGAAGTCACGGAATTTCGTCGCCGATCTTCAACCTTTATTGGTGGATTCCGCCTTGCTCACGGAATTTGGATGGATTAGATAGCATGAACCATGGATATGATGATGTAGAGCTCCTTCTCCTCTTCAAAATGAGCTAAAGAACACCAAAATCCGAGTTCTTATGCAAAAGTTATGCTCAAAACCGTGAAGCAGATTTTTCTGTCACCAGGGGGCGGACAGTCCGGTGCACGTAGGCCGGACAGTCTGGCCGGGCCGGATATTCCGGTCAGTTTAGGCCGGAAACTCCGGTGGGGGGGATATTCCGGTCCGTTTTGGCCGGACAGTCCGGTCCGGTCGAACCAGAACTTCTAGAACACGAACGGGACGAATTTTGGCGGAAAAACTGGGACCAGAACCTCAAATTGATGGAGGAAATCAAGGAATTAGGCTATGGAAACGCAGGGGAAGGTAGATCAACAAGCTTAGCAAGTAATCAACGGATCAAAACCTACCAAAACGCACTCAAATCACGGATCGGTCCAAAACACGAAATTGGGGCTATTTTTTGGGGATTTTCGAATTTATGGGGGAAAAGACCAAATCGATGAGAAATCTGTGGCAACCAAAAGCTGTTGATACTAGATGATGAGGGCAAACCTCTAGGGTGGCCCGATCTTCACGGATCTCGTGGTCAAATCGATGGGAAAGTGAGGGGAAAGGGAGAAGGTAGCGAAAGAGGACGCACACCTCGCGAAGAACACGATGAACACACGCAAAACACACACGATGCAAGGCCGATTGCTCTCACCGGTGGCCACCGGTCCAATAGAATCCTCGCAAGCAAAGATCGGTCAACGTGCTCCCTCGATCCCACGCGGAGAGGGAAGAACACCTTGGAGAGGGTCTTGACGTCTTGGCAAAGGGACACCGATGCCAAGGCCTTGTACAACGAGGGAGGCGCGATGCAAACTCCAACGAGGTGGTGACGATAGTCAATCCCCTTTGGTAGAAGGGGATGAGGCAAAACTAGAGATTTCACAAAGGGGGTTTTCTTTAGTCTATCATCTATGCCTAAGGGATACAATGAGGGGTGGGGGCTCTATATATAGGCCAGCAACTAGTTCAGGGGTACTTTGGGCATAAAACTAGGGTTTGGTGCGAAATAGAGGGGTACATGGGCCAAGGGCCTAGCTGTTGGCTCGCAGGCCCATCACTTGGGCCAGACAGTCCGAGTCGGAGTGACCGGATAGTCCGGGGTAGCCAGACACTCCGGGTAGTGTCCGGGTAGTGTCCGAACTGGCCTTCTGAATGTCCACGCCAGGTTGGGGCTGGGGCTTGCCGGACACTCCGGCTGTGCCGGACACTCCGGCTAGATTCAGGCGGACTCTCCGAGGCGATGACGGCGGAGACTCTCGTTCTGGAGCTGGCTGCTCCTGTTCCATCTTCTTGGTTGACTTGGGGACGATCTTGGGAACTTGGCGTTGTGGATGTAGTAGCGTCCGCATGACGGATTGCATCACGCATCATCAAGAAACCATGACCTTCAAGGCCAAGCGTGGCACAACTGTTATGGGGTAACCCCGTGGGCCGCCCGATCTTCACGGATCTCATGGTCAAATCAATTGCAAAGCGAGGGGAAAGGGAGAAGGTAGCGGAAGCGGACGCACACCTCATGAAGAACACGATGAACACACGCAAAACTCACACGATACAAGGACGATTGCTCCCGCCAGTGGCCACCGGTCCGATAGAATCCTCGCAAGGAAAGATCGGTCAACGTGCTCCCTCGATCCCACGCGGAGAGGGAAGAACACCTTGGAGAGTTCTTGACGTCTTGGCAAAGGGACACTGATGCCAAGGCCTTGTATAACGAGGGAGACGCGATGCAAACTCCAACGAGGTGGTGACGATAGTCGATCCCCTTTGGTAGAAGGGCATGAGGCAAAACTAGAGATTCCACAAAGGGGTTGTGATGAGGATATATACATGGATTATGATGATTCTGACTGCCTGAACTGGAAGGAAATATTGAGTCAAATCAATAATGACTATCAGGTGAATTTATTCCTAATTGAACCTGATGTTTTATTTAATGAGAACTTTATACTACCTAAGTCTATGGATGTTTGTATGATCAGGTTTATTGATAACACAAGCATTGCGCGAGAAGGAGGAGAGTGGTAGCAAGAAGGAAAAGCGCTGATTTCCAATATCAACAAGTGCGCGAGGGAGGAGCGGGAGGCAGGCGCACTAGGACGCAATGAGGAAATCACGTATGAGCAAGAGAGAGAGATGGCGCACCAAGAATTACATGTTTGAGGTGTTCCACGACGTTTGGACTGCGTGCCAATAAGGCCGAACCCATATATGGGTAGGTATGTATCAGTTTTAGTCGAACCGAGTCAGTTTGGGCCAAGTTATGGCTGTTTTTAGGCCCGTTTAGAGGGGAGGACGCCCCAGCCCTCATATAAACCTCCGTAGCCGTCACAAGTTAGGTTTTAGACCACGTTAAAATATTTTGGAGTTGTTTCTTTCATAGAACCTCTGGAATTACCCTGTGTTCGAATCTGCCAACTAAAATTGAGTGTGATCTATTGTACCATTGGGAATTAGTAGATTGCAGACTACCGTTCGTGGTCACGGCTGCGTGCGAAAGAGTGTGGTGTTGTGAATATCCTACAAGGTTCGAGACCTGTTGCATTGGCATCAGGGATCGAGCGGGAGAGATCATAGCTACGCACTAGTTATCTATCATCCACCATCACCATCGACAAGAGCTTGCTGAGAAGATAGGGCCACCCCATATCATCTCGGTATCAGATTTCCTCGTTGCCTCGGTAAGCAATCCACAATCCATCCATAGATTAGAGAGTGTTTTTCATCCTATACAAAAAAAGCCTCACAAAAAGAGTTGTCATAGCCTAGATTACATCGTATTCGAGTAATAGTTGCTGGTCGCATTCCTCTATTAGATTAGATCTAGATCTGTTCTTCGTAGATTTTTTTTCTAGTTGTTCTAGTTGTTTTCCACCATCTTTTTCCGCTACCATCAAGTCAGATCCGATCCAAGTAAAGAGTCCTAGTTGTGTACTACTTGGCGAGTCAGAATAAAAAAATTGGCTCGCTGCCTCACGCCTAATCGCAGACAAGTCTGTGCTCTAGCGTGACCAAAAAAAAATTTCCGAAAAAAAAATCGTGTCGTCGCCTTACCACAGACCAGTCTGTGCTAGTACGAGAAAAAAAAATTCTGCCTCCATCCTGCCGCGGCAGGATTTTAGGCCGTTTTTCTGCCGTGGCAGAGACCAATTCTCAGGTCAAATTTTTATTTTTTATTTTTTTACTGAGTCCACATAGCGTACCTATCCTTGTGAGCCTTATTAGGCCTTTCTTTGTGTCTAAAACTATCCTATGAGACTAGCGTGCTTAGTGCTCTATGGCCTGCTCAGTTAGCAATCTTAGGCCCATTTCGTTGAGACATTGCTAGCGTCTCTCCTTGTGCATTGCAACACGAGCATTCCTCCGACATACCTTACTTTTTTGAGCTCATTTTCATAGTTGCAATTGCCCCATTTATCTCCACCGTGTGTGTTTTCGTGGGTCTTTGTCATACGATCAGCACTAGGACTTGTTTGCGGTGTAGTTAGGATACCATACCTACAGCTCCACCATAAATACCCTGTGTGCCCTGTGATCGGTCTCTATACCTTTGATATTCACTTCATCATATCAGTGCATCCATTTTTTATTTTGTTTGGTAGATCATCTCTATTCACTTTGGAACGGTAAGATCTCCTTTCTTATTAGTTGTGAGTGAGTTGTGAGAGTTTCCACCATACTGATTTTGATTTGTGCACTAATGTACTAATCATGTCTTCTAGTAGTGTTGATGTGATGCAGAAAATGGAGGCATGTGATGTTACAAATAATGTGGAGACGTATAGTTACAAATTCATCAACAATTGGCGTTGTAGTGGAACTTTTTGGAAGGAAGAACGAGGTATTTTTGATGGTGATGGTCTTTTCCACCATAGTGTGATGATTGGTGAGCGATGTGCTTCCATTACCATTGATAGTAACTCTACTATTAATTTGATCAGCATTGAAGTTGTACAAAAGTTGCATTTACCCACATGTGCCCATGCGGTGCCATATCTCTTGCATTCATCATATGGCACATTGCTGATTTCACACACCGTTGATGTTCCTATGACTTTTAAAGAGCATACTGAGATTGTGCGCTGTGATGTATCTCCTATACCACTTGATTCTTGTCACATACTATTGGGAGAACCTTGGAGCAGGAGGTTTGACGCTGAAATATGTCCTGTTGTTGGAAGGATTTCTTTCAAATGGAACATGAAGAGGCGTGTTATGCTCAGGATTTCAGCCGACAAATTTCATGAGTATCATCTTCTTCGCAAGGAGAGGACAAAAGAGTTCAGTTTGTCTGCTAAGTACAAGGTCATGATGAATGGTGACAATTCTATTATTTGTCATCTTGAACACGGTGTGCATTACAACCCATGTGAGAATGAGAGCCACATAGCCAAGCTGAGTGAGAGTGTTATGAAAAGTGAGCTGTGTGATTCCACTAAACATGAGGTTGAGAGAATCCATTCTAAGAGTATGAGAGAAAAAGAAAACATCAGTGCAGTAGATGCTAATACATGTGAGGATATTTGTACTAATGTAATCATCTCTACTCCTGGCATTGTTTCTTGTGCTATGTAGGTTGCTTTTGAAGAAAGGGAGCAATCTATTTTACAACCTACATCGTCGGACTGTGCATTGTCACTTGCGGCAGATGTTTTAGTACCTACTACAACTAAGGAGATTGTTGATGACATTGGTACTATTTTGGAGCTTCAGCCAACATGTGCGACATAATGTGAGTCTATTCCTTTACTGAATCCTCCTTGTGATTTGCCTTGCACTACTATTTCAGCACCATGTGATAGTTTACCAAATTCAAATTTTGATCATGTGGTACTGATAACACATAAGGAAATACTTGCTCGAATACCACCTGCTGATATTGTGTATTCCATCATGCTAAATGAACCTATGAGTATGAGTTGTGCTATGGATAAGATTTCTGAAATTTCATTTCTGAATTCTAGCACATATTCTCCTTATTTCACTTTCAATCTGATTGGTGAATATAGCATGCATGAAAATTTTCTTGTGGATCACATATGCATTACTTGTGATAGAATCGTAGAACTGAAACATGTTGTTTTCAGCCATACATCACAAAATGTTTGCTATGGGACAATAGCTCATGTTCCAGATATTATGGAAATACATTCTGGTCTAGTTGATATATTGCAACCAACACAAGTAATTTTACCTATGTTGGATTGTTCTAATCTTGCTAGAATAGGACCCAAGTTTTCATATTCACTATGTTTGTCCCAAAAGTCTTTGTCTAGTTTTGTTACTACTTTAGAATTCCTTGATATTTGCAAATTGAGTTGCATTTTACATACTGGACAACATGATCATGTTCATAATAATCAGAGTAGCGCAGTTGAAGCCTGTCATGATTCAATTTGGTTTTCAGACATATTGAATTGGTTTGATCTTGTTCACAAATTTGATCATAGATCTTCTTTGCGAAAACTCAATTTAATATTTAAGAACAAGACTATCTATTTAGTTGTTTTTCACCATGATCATGATTCTTTGTACTTCACTTATACCTGCAATTTAAGTTGCTTGATGTATACTAGACATACTTTTCATGTGAACAACAATAATACAACATGTTATATATACATATACTTTGCGTACACGTTGTTCTTTCTGTTTCTCCCACTTTCAGCTTACCCAAAGCCGAGGACGGCTTTTCATGAAGAAAGGGAGGATGATGAGGATATATACATGGATTATGATGATTCTGACTGCCTGAATTGGAAGGAAATATTGAGTCAAATCAATAATGACTATCAGGTGAATTTATTCCTAATTGAACCTGATGTTTTATTTAATGAGAACTTTATACTACCTAAGTCTATGCATCTTTGTATGATCAGGTTTATTGATAACACAAGCATTGCGCGAGAAGGAGGAGAGTTGCAGCAAGAAGGACAAGCGCTGATTTCCAATATCAACAAGTGCGTGAGGGAGGAGCGGGAGGCAGGCGCACTAGGACACAATGAGGAAATCACGTATGAGCAAGAGAGAGAGATGGCGCACCAAGAATTACATGTTTGAGGTGTTCCATGACGTTTGGACTGCGTGCCAATAAGGCCGAACCCATATATGGGTCGGTATGTATCAGTTTGAGTCGAACCGAGTCAGTTTGGGCCAAGTTATGGCTGTTTTTAGGCCCGTTTAGAGGGGAGGACGCCCCAGCCCTCATATAAACCTCCGTAGCTGTCACAAGTTAGGTTTTAGACCATGTTAAAATATTTTGGAGTTGTTTCTTTCATAGAACCTCTGGAATTACCCTATGTTCGAATCTGCCAACTATAATTGAGTGTGATATGTTGTTCCATTGGGAATTAGTAGATTGCATACTACCGTTCGTGGTCACGGCTGCGTGCGCAAGAGTGTGGTGTTGTGAATATCCTACAAGGTTTGAGAGCTGTTGCATCGGCATCAGGGATCGAGCGGGAGAGATCATAGCTACGCACTATTTATCTACAATCCACCATCACCATCAACAAGAGCTTGCTGAGAAGATCGGGCCACCCCATATCAGGTTGTCTTTAGTCTTTCATCTATGCCTCAGGGATACATGAGGGGGTGGGGGCTCTATATATAGGCCAGCCACTTACATAGGGGTAGTTTGGGCATACATCTAGGGTTGCAACATAATAAGGGGGTACATGGGTTCTGGCCCAGCTGTCGAGGCGCGCGGGCCCAGACCTGACCGGTAGTACCGGACCAGGTGACCGGTAGTACCGCTTGGGGGCGGTAGTACCGCATGCCGGTACCGAAGCATCAAGGGGCAATGGTACGGGCTTCTGTAAGAGCCGGTAGTACCGCTGAGGCTGAGCGGTAGTACCGGGGCGCGGTAGTACCGCCCACGTCTGTCTTCTTGGGTGACTTGGGGACGAGCTTGGACTTGGCGTTTTAGATGTAGTAGAGTACGTAGGACAGGCTGCATCAGCTCCCCCCTTCAAAAAGAGTTGTCCTCGACTCTATACGCCCCTTCAAAAAGATGATGTCGAGACACCTTCTTGATCCTGGGGTTCACCATATAGTCGTCCTCGAGAAGCTTGATGTGGCATCTCTTCAATGTTCCTTCACTTTCCATGTAGCCTGCAAAGCTCACAACAAAAGAGAAGCAAAACTCAAAGAGTAGCCAATTCATGAAGATTATAGCACGAGTCCTCAAGTAGAAGGAAGTGACCTTATGGTGTAGGGGTAGCTCGATGAAGGGCATCCATAGGTAACTCTCTATGATTCGTCTTGTCAACTTATGGTCCATAGAGGTTGACGCGGAAGCAATTGTACCTTCACACAACAGAGACCAAGAAGAATATGTTTGTGTGTGATATGGGAGCATGTCATGTGTGGCATGTCCATTCTTGTTCACAACACTATTAGCGCAACTCAAGTATCGCAAAAAAATGCGTATGCAAGGTCAAAGTGCATGGAAATTGTTTGAACATCATCCAAATGTGGGAACTCAAAAACTCCATAAAGCGTTTTAGTGTGGCACTCAAAGAAATTGACTAAGATATGGATCAACATCTTTGATGCAAGAGTAGGAGAATTCGGCAAAAACACATGAGGAAAGATTTCCAAAACAACATCATTACGTGTGCAAACCAACCATTGGAAAGAAAAATTGTTCAATATGTTGGATGCCATACACATATCATCAAAAGCCAAAATCATGGACACATGAGTATCACAAGAGCAAGCAAAATTAACAAGTGTGCAAACAAACCATATGAAAGAGCAAGTGGTCCTTATGTTTGTTGCAACAACTATACGAGAGACTTGGAAGCTCTCATGACAATACATGCTCAAAATGGCACTATGGTTGCACACAAAACATCAGAAAGAGAAATTGTTCAACATTTTTGTGGCAACACACAAAGCATCAATATCCAATAGCAAAGAAACATGATTGTCACAAGGTGATAGAATACCATTAACATGCTTGGAAGCTAACCATAGGAAAGAGCAATTTGTCAACATGAAATATGCAAAGCATGCAAAAGGTATCAGAGCTGGGTTCGATCTTGAACTCACTTGTGGGATGCTCTCTAGAGCTCTTTTTGTCAACTCGTGCTCAACCTAGGTTGACATTCTTGTGCGGGTACCTACACACATCAAACAAAAAAGGAAGAATGTGTGTGCATGGTAGAGAAACACAACATCCATCATGATGTATCTCTTCTTGTGCACATCACCATTAGTGTCAATCAAGTATGAAAAATATGCATGGTGAGTACGCAAGTGGGGAACATGCTTATCATGGCAATCATCAAAATCTCCAACATTTGAGAAAGCTATGGGGGCCATCTCAATATAAACCATATGAGAATTATTGTTGCAAGCAAAACAAGTGAAAGAGCAATTGTTCAACTTATTGCAAACAACGGGAGAAATTGTGAAACACTCATGACAAAGCATGGTTCGAGGGGTACCATTGATTACATCATTGTAAGCAAAACATTGGAAAGAGCAATTGTTCAACAAAGTGCAAGCAATGATATCATCAACGTAACGTTTAGAGCATGGCATGTCTATGACAACATCATCACAATCAAATGATTTCACATGCTCAACAATATGCAAATGCAAAGTATCACATGGAAATATCAATGAAGCATATGTGATATCACAAACATCATCCATAGCATGCCAATCATCACAAGTCGTCATGTCCACTAGTGGGATCATGGCATCATCAACACCCTTATTCTTACCTTGTTCATACCTCTCATATAAAGTGGGTGTTGTGGTAGTGTTGGCCTCCATGTGGGCGACTTCTTCATCCAATATGGGGATGGAATCATCTTCATCCACCATGTACATCTTCTTGGTTGGAGGCATCATCATCTCCATGCTTGGCGCTTCTTGATCCATTGCCAACGGTTGATGTAGATGGCGCACTTGGTCATCTTATTGGTGAGGCGTTGTAATGAGCACAAAGCATCATTAGTCTTGGCCATCATGCTCATGGTTTTGGCGAAGTTGTTGTCCATGTCACTCTTGAAGTTGTTGAGGGAGCTTTCGAACTTGTCCATGTGATGGTGGACCTTGGCGCTCTCGAGGTGGGGGCTCCCTCTTGGTCGATGCGAATGAGGAGCTTGTCGTTGTCGTTCTTGAAGTCTTCCATGCTTGGGGAGTTATTGTTGTTGTAGAACTCCATATCACCCAAGCATGTGGAGCCATTGTTAGTGTAGTGCTCCATCATGTCATCCATGCTTGTGGAGGCATATGCATGGTGGCTCATCGTGGATTCTTCATAGATATCAACCTCGGTTCCAGAGTCCCTAAACATGATTCACAAGACCAAGTGGTGTATATGGAAGTGGTAGGGGGGTTAGGGATGCAACGTCAAACCTTACTTTACCTTGGAAGATAGTATCGTGCAAGTGGCAACACTTGAGAGCAATCAAAACCAAGCAAAGTGAAGTTCACGCGGAACACCAAAACCAACTAACCACTAAAAAACACACACACACAAAGCTTATGGTGGATGGGTATGGAAGGTGGCGTGTCCAAAACAATCCAAACTCAAGATGTTGTAATGGCAAGTCAAGAACAACGATGATCACAAAGCAAAACAAGTCAATCCATAAGATAGGAATTATGTACAAGGAAACACACACGGTGGAATAAATGGGACATGTGCGATGGAGAAAGTAAGCTAAGAACCAAATGATTACCTAGCGAAGACTATAAGCTCGTGTCGCACAAGTGCAAGGAGAGACGCTAGTTTGATTGCATAAAATTGGTGGGCTACAAGATATGCACAATAAATACCACCTATTTGATGTTCATCGAGCTTGCACTTCCTATTCTATGAGGCACTTGTTTCTTTCTTTTTCTTCTTTTTCTTTTTTCTATTTTTTTCTCTTTTTCTTTCTTTTCTTTCTTTTTCACTTGCCTCTTTGTGCCAACAACTATACAAGATAACTATATGAGATAGCGCTCACAACTTTTGCTCGGAATTCTACAAGGTATCAAATGTTCATAGCCCAAGCAATCATAGGATGAACTACTCTCAATAGGTGTTTTTTGATCGCAAAGATAGTGTAGCTCACAAAGGAAAGCAAATGGGGAGAAGTCGCGGAATTTTTATACCTTTCGTCGCCGATCTTCATCCTTTATTGGTGGATTCCGCCTTGCTCACGGAATTTGGATGGAGTAGACAGCTTCAACCACGGTGATGATGATGTAGAGATCCTTCTCCTCTTCGAATTGAGCTAAAGAACACCAAAATCCGAGTTCGTATGCAAAAGTTATGCTCAAAACGGTGAGAGGCTGAAATCTGGGAATTCTGCTGTTTTTTCTTTGTACCGGGCGGTAGTACCGGGTTTATGAGCGGTAGTACCGGTCTTCCGGAGGCCCGGTAGTACCGTTTAGGTACCGGGGATGTGCTGTAGTTCCGGGTTTTGACCCCGGTAGTACCGGGTCACAGAAACAGCCAGTTTTAACACGTTTTTGCGATTTTGGGGCGATTTGGGCAGAAAATCTTGAGGAAAAACACCAAATCGAAGTGGTAAGTGATGGAATTAGGCCATGGGAATGCAGGGGGAGGTAGATCAACAAGTTTAGCAAGTAATCCACGGATCAAAACCTACCAAAACACACTCAAATCACAGATCGGTCCAAAACACGAATTGGGGCTATTTTTGGTGGAATTTTCGAATTTATGGGGAAAAGACCAAATCGATGAGAAATCCGTGGCAACCAAAGCTGTTGATACCAGATGTTATGGGGTAACCCCCTGGGTGGCCCGATCTTCACGGGTCTAATGGTTAAATTGATGGGAAAGCGAGGGGAAAGGGAGAAGGTAGCGGAAGCGGACGCACACCTCGTGAAGAACACGATGAACACACGCAAAACTCACACGATACAAGACCGATTGCTCCTGCCGGTGGCCACCGGTCCGATAGAATCCTCGCAAGGGAAGATCTGTCAACGTGCTCCCTCGATCCCACGCGGAGAGGGAAGAACACCTTGGAGAGGGTCTTGATGTCTTGGCAAAGGGACACCGATGCCAAGGCCTTGTACAACGAGGGAGGCGCGATGCAAACTCCAACTAGGTGGTGACGATAGTCGATCCCCTTTAGTAGAAGGGGATGAGGCAAAACTAGAGATTCCACAAAGGGGTTGTCTTTAGTCTATCATCTATGCCTCAGGGATACATGAGGGGGTGGGGGCTCTATATATAGGCCAACCACTTACATAGGGGTAGTTTGGGCATAAATCTAGGGTTGCAACATAATAAGGGGGTACATGGGCTGTAGCCCAGCTGTCGAGGCACGCAGGCCCAGACCTGACCGGTAGTACGGGACCAGGTGACCGGTAGTACCGCTTGGGGGCGGTAGTACCGCATGCCGGTAACGGAGCATCAAGGGGCGATGATGCGGGCTTCTGTAAGGGCCGGTAGTATCGCTGAGGCTGAGCGGTAGTACCGGGGCACGGTAGTACTGCTGTGGGGGAGTGGTAGTACCGCCCATGTCTGTCTTCTTGGGTGACTTGGGGACGAGCTTGGACTTGGCGTTGTAGACGTAGTAGCGTCCGTAGGACGGGCTGCATCAACACCAAAGGGCACCACCTACTTAGATGATCCACCTCCAAGGCGTCTAGCGCCACCACCTACATGGCATCATGTACCACCATCTCCAAGGCGACGAGCGCCATCACCTCCAAGCCACCAAGCACCACCATCTCCAAGGCGGCAAGGACCACAACCTCGAAGGCATCAAGTGCAACAACCTCAAGGCAACAAGTGCCACTGCCTACAAGAAGAGTGGCGCCCCAACATCATCTTCCAAAAGAGGCGCCACGAAGCAAGAATCTTCATCGACATACATCCTCTAGAGATCATCGCCAACATCATGAGGATACAAGACGTCGTTCAAGGCATCTTCACCATGAAGACGAAGAATTAGGGATATTATAACTAGGACAAGAGGGAGCTGTCTCACTGCTTGAGAATTTTTGGCCGTCCGATCTTGATTCTAGAGGTTCCTAGTCGTCGGATGAGCTTCTCTCGCTCTTTGGGCCGAATTATCCCGAGGGACGCTTTTCTGGACATCAAATACGATTGCTGTGGTGTATTCGTCCCTAAATGGCCCATTGTTTCGATTACTGGACCGTGGTGAAAGGAAACCGGTAAAGGTCTGTATTGATACGATTTCACTCCTAGCAACCAAACGACCACACCTCGTGTATGGTGCGCCGCCGCCACCGCCCTCCTATCGACGCCACAGAGAGATAGAGTGTACGGGAAGGAGATGAGAGGGGGAGAAAGAGCGGAGGTCCCCTTTCCCGACCTCTACCATGACCACGAGCGATGTTGGCCCTCCTCTGACCTGCACCTCTGAACAGCCTTTCGCTTGCTGTTTGCCGTTCGTCCATGGCCTCTGGTCAAACCTAGCTAGGTTGTGGGCGGCGATCCTTCGTCAATCATCGGTGGCAGAAGTTGACGAGGGGAGCGGGATGGAGGGGAGAGCACCAAACACATGCCTCCACAGCGGCGACCCCGTCGACCATGATCCCCACATCGATGTCGATGGCCGCCACTACTAGTGGGCAGTCGAAGTTGTTGACCATGGCACTGACGCTTCCCGTTTCCACCACACTGATTGTGATTGGTGGTGAGTCCACGGCCTTCGATCCCCATTTGTAAGTAACCCTCCTACCTTTTTTCCTTCCTTTAATTTCCTCCACAATCTCATCTTAGTCACCGACTGAAGATTAATGTTCCTCCTCCTCTAGATTAATATCAGAAGATACATGCCAAGCGATAAGGAGGCCTTCGCATGACTAGCTACAACAAGAAATAAAGAACTTCCTGCATAAGCACCAAAGGTTATTAATTAGGACATTCAGCGGTTGCTGATTACAATTTTGCTATCCTACATTCCTACTAGCTAGCTTCTTCCTTTTCTGCACTACTACTAAAACTATATATACTGTACAATTTTAGTTTTCTCATAGTATCACTATATTAGAACTCTGTTGTAACTTTTCCTACCTACACAATTATTGGAAATCCAACAATCAGTGTTTGTTTTCTTCCTACGAATCTGAGATTATTTCCTCATTCTATTTTCTTTGCATCTGTACACTGCATTTTTCCTGCATCTTGACCTTATATCTTAAGAACAATGCAGTCATTTGACTTACCAAGTTTGTGCTGAATTCATTTTAAGGGCAGTCTTGCCTATACTTGTGGCTCTTTTTTTCTTCTTGCTTGACTTAGAGTTTGCATCTTCTGATAAATACTTTCATTTCTTTTCATGTATTCATATTATTGCAGAGAGCATGTGACAGTAAAAGATTGTGGTCTTAACAGAGAAATTCTCAAACATATGTACACTGATATGGCAAGAATTTATTTTGAAGAACTAAAGGAGTAATGGTTCATCTACTAAACATTAGTACCAGACTTCCTGCACTAGGATAGCTGATTGTGCCGGTATTTTAGTCTCATAGCATTCATATTCAACATTTCCTTTTTTCTTTATGTCTGCATGTTTACCTAATTTCCGTTGTATGGATTAACTAACATCAGGCGTTCTTGCACATGTACTTAACTGTTTTTAGGGACATGTGTACATAACCATTGTTGAATTGGAAGAAGCTCTGAAGCAGTATGACATCGGTATTTGATACAATACTAAGAAAATAACTCCTGAAGTGTCAGTAACCTCCAACAAATGCATAAATTGCTTTACTTGGTTCTACATCCGCGTAGAATCAATGTTTAATAGTAGGCCCGGTTATCATATTGCCGATATATGGTTCATTATCATGGTTAGGAAATAGGAAGATGTAGAATATTAACATGATGTTGGAAGGTAGCACTACTATCTTCTTCTGTTTCCATCATTCTTTCTTATTTAATACATATTCGTGTCATACCAAGTACTAATTGCATTGGTGTCCCTTTTTTGGAGACTACATGTTTGTAATTATTTGATATCTGAAATTAACGTCAGTGCTACAGGTCCAGAGTTGTGACGGAATGCATGATAGAACCTCAAAAAGATGATGAAACTTGTGTACTTCTCTTTCTTTTGCATGAGAATAAAATGTCTTGAAGTGAAGATCCAAGTCATTTGTTATGACTGCCTCCTAGCCAATACAAGGTATGAGAAATGACGTGAACGATTGTGTTAAGAAATTCACTATAGTTAGTTGACTGGACATGGACAAGGGCTTTATTTTTTGGTTCAGATTTTCCAAATTCTACAACTTGATGATGCGCTTAGTTGTATTTAGTTCATAACAAGTATAGAGTAGAAGTGTTGAGGGCAAACCTCGAGGGTGGCCCGATCTTTCACGATTCCGTTTCAAATCGAGGGTGGAGTGCGGGGGGAGGAGGGAAGGATGAACACGACGAACACACGCGCGAAGAACGCGATGAACACACACACGCAAAACCACGATAAAAACCAATAGCTCACACCGGCGGTAACCGGTCCGGCGCAATCCCTAGAATCGGCATCGGGCAGAGGACTCTCTCTCGAACCGGCACGGCGAGATGGGAGACTCGGTGAGATATTGACGTCTAGGCAAAGGGACACCGATGCCTAGGCCATGTACAACGCGGAGGCACAATGCAAACTCCAACGAGGTTTGGGGATATTGGTGCTCCTTAGTCAAGGAGCATGAGGCAAGAACTAGATAGATCCACAAAGGGGTTTCCACTAATTCCAATATCATGCCTAGGGTTTACAATGGAGGTGGGGGTCTATATATAGGTCAGCCACAAGTTCAGGGGTAATTCAGGCATTAAAGTAGAGTTCTGGGCGAAGTAGAGGGGTACATGGGCCATAGGGCCCAGCTAGGCTCGCAGGCCCATCACTTGGGCCGGACACTCCGGGTCGAGTGAGCCGGACAGTCCGGGGTGGCCGGACAGTCCGGGTCGGCGCGGCCGGACACTCCGGGCAGGGCGGCCACTCCGGGTAGTGTCTGGGGAGTGTCCGATTTGACCTTCTGAATGTCCACGCTAGGTCCGGGCTCGGGCAGGCCGGACACTCCGGCTGAGTCGGGCCGGACACTCCGGGGTGGCCGGACACTCCGGCTGGATTCCGGCGGACACTCCGGCAGCTTCAGCTCAGGTGCAGCTTCAGGGCTCGTGGGTCGACGCGGCGGGGGCTCGTACGTGATGATGCACAAAGTAGTTGTATGAAGTAGCACGCCATCCAAGGAGGTATCGAATTGGCACGAAGAGAGGAGCGAGTTCACCTTAGCTTGCAGGAGTTTGGCTCGGGCACGAGTCATGGGTCCACTTGGGGGACTTGTTGGTGTAGATGTAGAAGCGTCCGTAGGACGGGCTGCATCAAGAAGAGTAGAAGAGCTCGCTCACATATATAGGAGAGTTTGAGTAACGTTCTTGAAACAAAGAAGATTCATGATTGATGATGGTATACTCTTTGTTGCGGAGTTGTGGCGATTCAGCGGAAAAGAAGGGGAAAGCAAACATTGTGCTACCATTAGTATTTGGAGGTTGAGAAATGCACCAACTTGTAAATATGGCCCACCACCTATATGGATCCATTGTACATTGGATTTGAAACAATTGAAATTTATTGGATGTTTACGCCCCTTAAATTTTCTCAAAAGGGTGGGTGGACATTGCTAATGTTTTATTAATAATAACTAATAATGTATTGGTTAGCTCATACACGTTAAAAATTAACGTCATGTTTCATGCCTCCATAGTATTATACAAACTTCTCACAATCTATTATCAAAATAGACGGGCGCGGCAACACACGCCATCATGATATAGTACATGTTGAGCACCATCCATAATGCTCAACCAAGCTCAAGAAGGCACAACCATCAAAAGAAGAGTGCCAAGGATAAGGAGCATCGTCGCGAGCGTCATGTGGATGACCAAGTGTGCCATCTACATCAACCTTTGGGAAGGCACGCCAATGACCTCCGTCAACACCATCATAAGGCACCTTCAACTACTCATGCCACCACCAAAATGGCACTAAGAGAAAGCTCTCCTCCACGCCATCAAGCTTCAACGCCAAACCTTGACATCCTAGATGACGCATGTAACCTCATGGATGAGGAGGATGAAGATTGGTGAGCATGGGATTTTCCCTTCACCAAAGGAGGCGCATGGAGTTGAGAGAACCAAGCCTACCCCCATATGCTTGAGTGATGATGTGGTACCAATCCCATGTGAGTATGAGAGCCACTTAGCCCACTTGAGTGAAAACAAGAGTGTGATGAGCGACTCCACCATACGTGAGATTGAGTGCTTCCACTTGGAGGGCATGAGTGATACACCGAGTGAGTTGAGAGTGGTAGTTGATAGGTCATGCGAAACCACTTTGATTTCTAATGACTTACCCTCTACCTCTAGTGTGTTATCCCATGATGTGCTAGGTTCCATGAATCAAGAAGCGCCAAGCCTGGAGATGATGATGCCTCCAACCAAGAAGATGTATGTGGTGGATGAAGATGATGCCATCCCCATACATGATGAAGAAGTCGCCCACATGGAGGCCAATGCTACCACAACACCCACTTCATATGAGTGGTATGAACAAGGTAGAAATACGGGTGTTGATGATGCCATGATCCCACTAGTGGACATGACGACTTGTGATGATTGGCATGCTATGGATGATGTTTGTGATATCACATATGCTTCATTTATATTTCCATGTGATACTTTGCCTTTGCATAATGTTGAGCATGTGAAATTATTTGATTGTGATGATGTTTCCATAGACATGCCATGCTCTAAATGTTACGTTGATGATATCATTGCTTGCACTTTGTTGAACAATTGCTCTTTCCAATGTTTTGCTTGCAATGATATTTACCAATGGTACCCCTCGAACCATGCTTTGTCATGAATGTTTTACAATCTCTCCCGTTGCTTGCAATATGTTGAATAATTGCTCTTTCACTTGCTTTGCTTGCAACAATAATTCTAATATGGTTTATATTGAGATGGCCCCCATAGCTTTCTCAAATTTTGGAGTTTTTGGAAAACGCCATGATAAGCATGTTCACCACTTGCATATTCACCATGCATCTATTTCATACTTGATTGACACTCATTGTTGAGGGCAAACCTCTAGGGTGGCCCGATCTTTCACGATTCCCTTTCAAATCGAGGATGGAGTGTGGGGAGAGGAGGGGAGGATGAACACGACGAACACACGCAAGAAGAACGCGAAGAACACACACACAAAACCACGATACACACCAATAGCTCACGCCGGAGGTAACCGGTCCGGCGCAATCCCTAGGATCGGCGTCAGGCGGAGGACTCTTTCTCGAACCGGCACGGCGAGATGGGAGACTCAGTGAGATCTTGACGTCTAGGCAAAGGGACACCGATGCCTAGGCCTTGTACAACACGGAGGCACGATGCAAACTCCAGCGAGGTTTGGGGATATTGGTGCTCCTTAGTCAAGGAGCATGAGGCAAGAATTAGATAGATCCACAAAGGGGTTTCCACTAATTCCAATATCATGCCTAGCATTTACAATGGAGGTGGGGGACTATATATAGGCCAGCCACTTAAACAAGGGTACTTTAGGAATAAAAGACAAGTTCTGGAAGAACTAAGGGGTACATGGGCCGCAGGCCCAAAGGCCTTTTCATGCCTGGTGACGGTCAGACCGGAGACTCTGGTGTGGTGGACCGAAGACTCCGGTCTGGGCCGGAGACTCTGGTCGGTCTCCGGACTGGCCTCTGGAGGGGCCTTCAGATTGTCCCCGGGCCTGGTTCTAGGGGCAGACCGGAGGTGTGGCCGGAGACTCCGGTGTCTTCAGGCCGGAGACTATGGTGGACTGGAGACTCCGGTGTGCGTAGACCAGAGACTCCTGTCTGAGCAGCTCCAGCGGCTCCTGCTTCATGCTCTGCTCCTTGTTCTCCATCCTTGGGTGCTTGGTGGTGTGTCGAAGCTTCGTACTTGATGATGCATAGGGTAGTTGCATGAAGTAGCATACCATCCAAGGAGGTATCAAATTGGCACGAGGAGAGGAGCGATTTCACCTTAGCTTGTAGGAGTTTTACTCGGGCACGAGTCATGGGTCCACTTGGGGGACTTGTTGGAGTAGAAATAGGAGCATCCGTAGGACAGGCCGCATCAGCTCCCCCCCCCTTGGGAAAGTGTCATCCTCGACTCTTCATGGTTGTCATCTTGAACATCTCCATGGTAGGGTGAGAGATCCTTGACATTGAATGTATTGCTTGCAAGGTACTTGGAGGTCGGTATGTTGATGATGTAGCCGTTTTTGTTGATTCTTTTGATGACCTTGAAGGAACCATCTCCTATTGGTTTGAGCTTGGAGTCACGTTCCTTGGGGAAGCGGTCTTAGCTTAGGTGTATCCACACAAGGTCACCTTCTTCAAAGATCACATCCTTCTTATCCTTGTTTAACCTTGAAGCTTGGCGAAGAACTTGTTGTTCGATAGTAGCTCTTGTTTCTTCATGAAGTTTCTTCATAGCTTGTGCACGCTTCTCGACGTCCATGTTCGTGCGCTCATGGAGAGGTAGTGGTAGGATGTCGAGCGCGGTGAGGGGCTCGAAACCATAGACGATCATGAATGGACTCATCTTGGTTGTTGAGTGCTTTGCTCGGTTGTAGGCGAACTCGGCGTGGAGAATGCATTCCTCCTAATCCTTCAAGTTTTTCTTGATCAACACACGTAGAAGAGTTCCGAGGCTTCGGTTGACAACCTCGGTTTGTCCATCGGTTTGAGGATGTGACGCAGATGAAAAGAGGAGCTAGACGCCGAGGTTGGCCATGAGGGTCTTCCATAAGTAGCTCATGAATTTGACGTCGCAGTTGGAGACGATTGTTCGTGGCACACCATGTAGACAGACGATTTCCCTGAAAAATAGATTTGCAACATGTGAAGCATCGTCGGTCTTGTGGCACGGTATGAAGTGTGCCATTTTGGAAAAGTGATCCACAACAACAAATATAGAATCATGACCATGCTTAGATCTAGGCAATCCTAACACGAAATCCATGCTAATGTCGGACCCAGGTGTATGAGGAATAGGCAATGGCATATAAAGACGATAAGGGTTAGCTTGCGACTTAGCTTGAACACATGTCGTGCATCGTTGAACGTAGCGCTCCATGTCACGCTTCATCTTGGGCCAAAAGTAGTGAGTGGAGAGCATGTCCAATGTCTTGTTACGGCCGAAGTGACCCATGAGGCCTCCAACATGAGATTCTTGGAGAAGCAAAAGTTGAAGCAACAACTTCGAAATGCATAGCTTGTTTTGTTTAAATAGAAAGCCCTCATGCAAATAGAAATCATCAACTCCTTTGTCATTGGAGCACTTTGCGAAAATTGGTTCAAAGAACGGGTCGGAAGCATACAAATATTTTATTTCCTCGAGACCCAACACGTTTATTTCAAGTCTCGTAAGAAGGCTTGTATGTTTGTGAGACAATGCGTCCGCAACTACATTATCTTTGCCCTTCTTATACTTGACTATGTACGGAAAAGACTCCATGAACTTAACCCACTTAGCATGTCTCTTGCTCAAGTTAGCTTGGCGTTTGAGATATTTCAACGACTCATGGTCGAAATATATGATAAATTCCTTAGGCCAAAGGTAGTGTTGCCAAACTTGAAGGACATGAACTAAGGCAAAAAGCTCTTTGTCACAAATCAGATAGTGAAGGCAAGCACCATCAAGTTTCTCGCTATGGTAGGTTATAGGACGTCCGTTTTGCATAAGGACTCCTCCAATGCCAATACCACTAGCATCGCACTCTATCTAAAAAGTTTTTGTGAAATCCGGTAAAGCAAGAAGAGGTGCTTCGGTGAGCCTCTTTTAAAGTTCGTCAAAAGCTTTTTGTTGTGCTTTGCCCCACACGAAGGTGACATTCTTTTTGGTCAATTCATTAAGGGGGCAAGCAATGGTTGAAAAGTCTTTCACAAAGCGACGATAGAAACCGGCCAACCCATGAAAACTTCGGAGTTCACTCACATTTCTTGGGATGGGCCAATCTCGTATGTCCTTTAGCTTGGAAACATCAACTTCAATTCCCTTCGAAGAAACGACAAATCCAAGAAAAATCAACTTGTCTTTAGCAAAAGTGCACTTGGGAAGATTAGCATAAACCTTTTCATGCCGAAGGATTTGCAAAACTTCCTTGTGTTGAGGGCAAACCTCTAGGGTGGCCCGATCTTTCACGATTCCCTTTCAAATCGAGGGTGGAGTGCGGGGAAGGAAGGGAAGGATGAACACGACGAACACACGCACGAAGAACGCGATGAACACACACACACAAAACCACGATAAACACCAATGACGCTCCAAGTTGTGTTGATGTGGAGGAGGCGCCGCGTGTTGACCATGGTGCCGTTGTTGACGTTCATGATGAAGAGGATGATCTTGGAGAGCTTCACGTCGATGACGAGCTTGATTCTCCAAATTGGAGTCATCACTTGTTGTATCAAGTATGTGTCGCGGTCGATGGTGGTAGACTTGCGGTTGTACTTGCGGTTGCGCTTGCGATTCCTCTTGTGGTTGCTCTTGTCGGATCACTAGTGCCCTTGCGTGATGAGGTGTGCTTCTTGCCTTTCTCGTGGCCTTGAAGAGAGGTCACCATCATAGCTGGACATTGCGGTGTGCCGTGGGGAAGGTACATAGTTTGAAGAGATTCCATCTTCAACCATGGGGGCATCATTGCGTATTTGAGCACTTTGATGTAGATCTTGTGGAAGAGGTGCATGACGATGCGAAGAACTAGCCGAGCTTGATGCGCATGAACGTGGTCTTGCCATGTCGTCGATGAGGCATCGAAGATTGTCATTTGTTTCGGCGACGGAGCGTTGGAGCGCTTCATTTTGGTGGCCGAAGTTGTGATGCATTGCATGCATTTGTCGTTCGAGGCCGTCGAAGCGGTTGTCGATGTTCTTGAACTCGGCTTGCGTCTCCCCAAATTGTTCATCTTGTCGCGTCTCAAGGGCTTAGCAACGTTCACGGAACTCTTGTCGAACGATGAAGTGACTTGCGCGCGTCATGTACGGACATTGATCTTCTCCTTGGGGAGGTGGTTGTGTTGAGGGCAAACCTCTAGGGTGGCCCGATCTTTCACGATTCCCTTTCAAATCGAGGGTGGAGTGCGGGAGAAGCAAGGGAGGATGAACACGACGAACACACGCACGAAGAACGCGATGAATACACACACGCAAAACCACGATAAACACCAATAGCTCACGCCGGCGGTGACCGGTCCAGCGCAATCCCTAGGATCGACGTCGGGCGGAGGACTCTCTCTCGAACCGGCACGGCGAGATGGGAGACTCGGTGAGATCTTGACGTCTAGGCAAAGGGACACCGATGCCTAGGCCTTGTACAACGCGGAGGCACAATGCAAACTCCAACGATGTTTGGGGATATTGGTGCTCCTTAGTCAAGGAGCATGAGGCAAGAATTAGATAGATCCACAAAGGGGTTTCCACTAATTCCAATATCAAGCCTAGGGTTTACAATGGAGGTGGGGGTCTATATATAGGCCAACAACAAAGTCAGGGGTAATTCAGGTATTAAAGTAGAGTTCTGGGCGAAATAGAGGGGTACATGGGCCATAGGGCCCAGTTAGGCTCGCAGGCCCATCACTTGGCCCGGACACTCCGGGTCGAGTGGGCCGGATAGTCCGGGGTGGCCGGACACTCCGGGTCGAGTGGGCCTGACAGTCCGGGGTGGCCGGACACTCCAGGCAGTGTCCGGGTAGTGTCCGAACTGGCACACAGAATGTCCGCGCCAGGTTCGTGCTCGGGCAGGGCGGACACTCCGGCTGAGTCATGTCGGATACTCCGGCTTTGGCAGCTTCAGCTCAGGTGCAGCTTCAGGGCTCGTGGGTCGACGCGGCGGGGGCTCGTACCTGATGATGCACAAAGTAGGGGTATGTAGAAGCACACCATCCAAGGAGGTATCAAATTGGCACGAAGAGAGGAGCGAGTTCACCTTAGCTTGGAGGAGTTTGGCTCGGGCACGAGTCATGGGTCCACTTGGGGGACTTATTGGTGTAGATGTAGAAGCGTTCGTAGGACGGGCTGCATCAGCTCCCCCCCTTGGGAAAGAGTCATCCTCGACTCTTCATGGATATCATCTTGAGCATCTCCATGGTAGGGTGAGAGATCCTTGACATTGAATGTATTGCTTGCAAGGTACTTGGAGGTCGGTATGTCGATGATGTAGGCGTTGTTGTTGATTCTTTTGAGGACCTTGAAGGGACCATTTCCTCTTGGCTTGAGCTTGGAGTCACGTTCCTTGGGGAAGAGGTCCTTGGTTAGGTGTATCCACACAAGGTCACCTTCTTCAAATATCGTCTCCTTCTTGTCCTTGTTTAACCTTGAAGCTTGGCGAAGGACTTGTTGTGCGATAGTAGCTCTTGTTTCTTCATGAAGCGTCTTCATAGCTTGTGCGCGCTTCTCGACGTCCATGTTCGTGCGCTCATGGAGAGGTAGTGGTAGGATGTCGAGCGCGGTGAGGGGCTCGAAACCATAGACGATCATGAATGGACTCATCTTGGTTGTTGAGTGCTTGGCTCGATTGTAGGCGAACTCGGCGTGTGGAATGCATTCCTCCCAATCCTTCAGGTTTTTCTTGATCAACACACAAAGAAGAGTTCCAAGGCTTCGGTTGACAACTTCGGTTTGGCCATCAGTTTGAGGATGTGATGCGGATGAGAAGAGGAGCTTGACGCCGAGCTTGGCCAGGAGGGTCTTCCACAAGTAGCTCATGAATTTGACGTCGCGGTCGGAGACGATTGTCCTTGGCACACCGTGAAGACGGACGATTTCCCTGAAAAACAGATTTGCAACATGTGAAGCATTGTCGGTCTTATGGCACAGTATGAAGTGTGCCATTTTGGAAAAACGATCCACAACAACAAATATAGAATCATGACCATGCTTGGATCTAGGCAATCCTAACACGAAATCCATGCTAATGTCGGACCAAGGTGTATGAGGAATAGGCAATGGGATATAGAGACCATAGGGATTTTTTTTCCTCTCGTACTAGCACAGACTGGTCTGTGGTAAGGCGACGGATCGATTTTTTTTTTCGGAAATTTTTTTTTTCGGAATTTTTTTTTGGTCACGCTAGAGCACAGACTTGTCTGCGGTCAGGCGTGAGGCAGCGAGCCGATTTTTTTTTTGCTCGCCAAGTAGTACACAATTAGGACTCTTTACTTGGATCGGATCTGACTTGATGGTAGAGGAAAAAGATGGTGGAAAACAACTAGAACACTAGAAAACAAATCTACGAAGAACAGATCTAGATCTAATCTAATAGAGGAACGCAATCAGCAACTATTACTCAAATACGATGTAATCTAGGCTATGGCAACTCTTTTTGTGGGGATTTTTCTGTATAGGATGAAAAACACTCTCTAATCTATGGATGGATTGTGGATTGCTTACCGAGGCAACGAGGAAATCTGATACCAAGATGATATGGGGTGGCCCGATCTTCTCAGCAAGCTCTTGTCGATGGTAATGGTGGATGATAGATAACTAGTGCGTAGCTATGATCTCTCCCGCTCGATCCCTGATGCCAATGCAACAGCTCTCGAACCTTGTAGGATATTCACAACACCACACTCTTGCGCACGCAGCCGTGACCACGAACGGTAGTATGCAATCTACTAATTCCCAATGGAACAACAGATCACACTCAATTATAGTTGGCAGATTCGAACACAGGGTAATTCCAGAGGTTCTATGAAAGAAACAACTCCAAAATATTTTAACGTGGTCTAAAAACCTAACTTGTGACGGCTACGGAGGTTTATAAGAGAGCTGGGGCGTCCTCCCCTCTAAACGGGCCTAAAAACAGCCATAACTTGGCCCAAACTGACTCGGTTCGACTCAAACTGATACATACCGACCCATATATGGGTTGGGCCTTATTGGCACGCAGTCCAAACGTCGTGGAACACCTCAAACATGTAATTCTTGGTGCGCCATCTCTCTCTCTTGCTCATATGTGATTTCCTCATTGCATCCTAGTGCGCCTGCCTCCCGCTCCTCCCTCGCGCACTTGTTGATATTGGAAATCAGCGCTTGTCCTTCTTGCTGCAACTCTCCTCCTCCTCGTGCAACACTTGTGTTATCAATAAACCTGATCATACAAAGATGCATAGACTTAGGTAGTATAAAGTTCTCATTAAGTAAAACATCAGGTTCAATTAAGAATGAATTCACCTGATAATCATTATTGATTTGACTCAGTATTTCCTTCCAGTTCAGGCAGTCAGAATCATCAGAATCCCTGTAGATATCTTCATCATCCTCCCTTTCTTCATGAAAAGCCGTCCTCAGCTTTAGGTAAGCTGAAAGTGGGAGAAACAAAAAGAACAACGTGTACGCAAAGTATATGTATATATAACATGTTGTATTATTGTTGTTCACATGAAAAGTATGTCCAGTATACATCAAGCAACTTAAATTGCAGGTATAAGTGAAGTACAAAGAATCATGATCATGGTAAAAAACAACTAAATAGATAGTCATGTTCTTCAATATTAAATTCAGTTTTCTCAAAGAAGATCTATGATCAAATTTGTGAACAAGATCAAACCAATTTAATATGTCTGAAAACCAAATTGAATCATGCCATGCTTCAACTGCGCTACTCTGATTATTATGAACATGATCAAGTTGTCCAGTATGTAAAATGCAACTCAATTTGCAAATATAAGTGAAGTATAAAGCATTAGCACAACTAGACAACGAATTTTGGGATAAACACAATGAATATGAAAACTGGGGTTCTATTCTAGCAAGATTACAACGATCCAACATAGGTAAAATTACTTGTGTTGGCTGCATTATATCAACTAGACCTGACTTTAGTTTCATATTATCACAAATTTTAGCATATATCTCACAACACAAAATCGTCGACACACAACATGTATGGCTGAAAACAGCATGTTTCAGTTCAGCGATTCGATCACAAGTAATGCATATGTGATCCACAAGAAAATTTTCATGCATGCTATATTCACCAATCAGATTGAAAGTGAAACAAGGAGAATATGTGCTAGAATTCAGAAATGAAATTTCAGAAATCTTATCCATAGCACAACTCATACTCATAGGTTCATTTAGCATGATGGAATACACAATATCAGCAGGTGGTATTCGAGCAAGTACTTCCTTATGTGTTATCAGTACCACATGATCAAAATTTGAATTTGGTAAACTATCACATGGTGCTGAAATAGTAGTGCAAGGCAAATCACAAGGAGGCTTCAGTAAAGGAATAGACTCACAATATGTCGCACATGTTGGCTGAAACTCCAAATCAGTACCAATGTCATTAACAAACTTCTCAGCTGTAGTAGGTACTACGACATCCTCCTCAAGTAACAATACCAGATTGTGTGATGCAGGTTGTAAAATAGGCGGCTCCCTTTCTTCAAAAGCAACCTGCATAGCACAAGAAACAATACCAGGAGTAGAGATGATTACATTAGGAGAAATATCCTCACATGTATTATCATCTACTGCACTGATGTTTTCTTTTTCTCTCATACTCTTAGAATGGATGCTCTCAACCTCACGTTTAGTGGAATCACACAGCTCACTTTTGATAACACTCTCACTGAGCTTGGCTATGTGGCTCTCATTCTCACATGGGTTGTAATGCACACCGTGTCAAGATGACAAATAATAGAATTGTCACCATTCATCATGACCTTGTACTTAGCAGACAAACTGAACTCTTTTGTCCTCTCCTTGCGAAGAAGATGATACTCATGAAATTTCTCGGCTGAAATCCTGAGCATAACACGCCTCTTCATGTTCCATTTGAAAGAAATCCTTCCAACAAGAGGACATATTTGAGCGTCAAACCTTCTGCTCCAAGGTTCTCCCAATAGTATGTGACAAGAATCAAGTGGTATAGGAGATACATCACAGCGCACAATCTCAGTATGCTCTTTAAAAGTCATAGGAACATCAGCGGTGTGTGAAATCAGCAATGTGCCATATGATGAATGCAAGAGATATGGCACCGCACGGGCACATGTGGGTAGCTGCAACTTTTGTACAACTTCAACGCTGATCAAATTAATAGTAGAGTTACTATCAATGGTAATGGAAGCACATCGCTCACCAATCATCACACTATGGTGGAAAAGACCATCACCATCAAAAATACCGCGTTCTTCCTTCCAAAAAGTTCCACTACAACGCCAATTGTCGATGAATTTGTAACTGTACGTCTCCACATTATTTGTAACATCACCTGCCTCCATTTTCTGCATCACATCAACACTACTAGAAGACATGATTAGTACATTAGTGCACAAATCAAAATCAGTATGGTGGAAACTCTCACAACTCACTCACAACTGATAAGAAAGAAGATCTTACCATTCCAAAGTGAATAGAGATGCTCTACCAAACGTAATCAAAGACTGATTTACTGAAGTGATGAAGTGAATATCAAAGGTATAGAGAACGATCATAGGGCACACAGGGTATTTATGGTGGAGCTGTAGGTATGGTATCCTATCTACACCAGAAACAAGTCCTAGTGCTGATCGTATGACAAAGACCCACGGAAACACACACGGTGGAGATAAATGGGGCAATTGCAACTATGAAAATGAGCTCAAAAAGTAAGGTATGTCGGAGGAATGCTCGTGTTCCAATGCACAAGGAGAGACGCTAGCAATGTCTCAACGAAACGGGCACAAGATTGCTAACTGAGCAGCCCGTAGAGCACTAAGCACGCTAGTCTCGTAGGATAGTTATAGACACAAAGAAAGGCTTACTAAGGCTCACAAGGATAGGTACGCTATGTGGACTCAGTAAGAAAAATAAACAAAAAAAGAAAATTTTTTGACCTGAGAATTGGTCTCTGCCACGGCAGAAAAACGGCCTAAAATCCTGCCGCGGCAGGACGCCGGCAGATTTTTTCTTCTTTTTTTTTCCTCTTGTACTAGCACAGACTGGTCTGTGGTAAGGCGACGGTTCAATTTTTTTTTCGGAATTTTTTTTTGGTCACGCTAGAGCACAGACTTGTCTGCGGTCAGGCGTGAGGCAGAGAGCCGATTTTTTTTTTGCTCGCCAAGTAGTACACAACTAGGACTCTTTACTTGGATCGGATCTGACTTGATGGTAGAGGAAAAAGATGGTGGAAAACAACTAGAACACTAGAAAAGAAATCTACGAAGAACAGATCTAGATCTAATCTAATAGAGGAACGCGATCAGCAACTATTACTCGAATACGATGTAATCTAGGCTATGGCAACTCTTTTTGTGGGGCTTTTTCTGTATAGGATGAAAAACACTCTCTAATCTATGGATGGATTGTGGATTGCTTACCGAGGCAACGAGGAAATCTGATACCAAGATGATATGAGGTGGCCCGATCTTCTCAGCAAGCTCTTGTCGATGGTAATGGTGGTTGATAGATAACTAGTGCGTAGCTATGATCTCTCCCGCTCGATCCCTGATGCCAATGCAACAGCTCTCGAACCTTGTAGGATATTCACAACACCACACTCTTGCGCACGCAGCCGTGACCACGAACGGTAGTATGCAATCTACTAATTCCCAATGGAACAACAGATCACACAATTATAGTTGGCAGATTCGAACACAGGGTAATTCCAGAGGTTCTATGAAAGAAACAACTCCAAAATATTTTAACGTGGTCTAAAAACCTAACTTGTGACGGCTATGGAGGTTTATAAGAGGGCTGGGGCGTCCTCCCCTCTAAACGGGCCTAAAAACAGCCATAACTTGGCCCAAACTGACTCGGTTCGACTCAAACTGATACATACCGACCCATATATGGGTTGGGCCTTATTGGCACGCAGTCCAAACGTCGTGGAACACCTCAAACATGTAATTCTTGGTGAGCCATCTCTCTCTCTTGCTCATATGTGATTTCCTCATTGCATCCTAGTGCGCCTGCCTCCCGCTCCTCCCTCGCGCACTTGTTGATATTGGAAATCAGCGCTTGTCCTTCTTGCTGCAACTCTCCTCCTCCTCGTGCAACACTTGTGTTATCAATAAACCTGATCATACAAAGATGCATAGACTTAGGTAGTATAAAGTTCTCATTAAGTAAAACATCAGGTTCAATTAAAAATGAATTCACCTGATAATCATTATTGATTTGACTCAGTATTTCCTTCCAGTTCAGGCAGTCAGAATCATCATAATCCCTGTAGATATCCTCATCAGATTTGCGTGTGACTTAGGTTGAACACATGTCGTGCATCGTTGAACGTAGCGCTCCACGTCACGCTTCATCTTGGGCCAAAAGTAGTGATTGGAGAGCATGTCCAATGTCTTGTCACGACCAAAGTGATCCATAAGGCCTCCACCATGAGATTCTTGGAGAAGCAAAAGTTGAAGCGACGACTTCGGGATGCATAGCTTGTTTTGTTTAAATAGAAAGCCCGTATGCAAATAGAAATCATCAACTCCTTTGTCATTGGAGCACTTTGCGAAAATTGGTTCAAAGAACGGATCGGAAGCATACAAAGATTTTATTTCCTCAAGAACCAACACGTTGATTTCAAGTCTCGTAAGAAGGCTTGTATGTTTGCGAGACAATGCGTCCACAACTATATTATCTTTGCCCTTCTTATACTTGACAATGTACGGAAAAGACTCCATGAACTCAACCCACTTAGCGTGTCTCTTGCTCAAGTTAGCTTGGCCTTTGAGATATTTCAACGACTCGTGGTCAGAATGTATGATAAATTCCTTGGGCCAAAGGTAGTGTTGCCATACTTGAAGGACACGAACTAAGGCAAATAGCTCTTTGCCATAAATCGGATAGTTAAGGCGAGCACCATGAAGTTTCTCGCTATGGTAGGCTATAGGACGTCCGTTTTGCATAAGGACTCCTCCAATGCCAATACCACTAGCATCACACTCTATCTCAAAAGTTTTTGTGAAATCCGGTAAAGCAAGAAGAGGTGCTTCCGTGAGCCTCTTTTTAAGTTCATCAAAAGCTTTTTGTTGTGCTTTGCCCCACACGAAGGTTACATTCTTTTTGGTCAATTCATTAAGGGGACAAGCAATGGTGGAAAAGTCTTTCACAAAGCGACGATAGAAACCGGCCAACCCATGAAAACTTCGGAGTTCACTCACATTCGTTGGTATGGGCCAATCTCGTATGTCCTTTACCTTGGAAACACCAACTTCAATTCCCTTCGAAGAAAGGACAAATCCAAGAAAAATCAACTTGTCTTTAGCAAAGGTGCACTTGGGAAGATTAGCATAAAGCTTTTCATGTCGAAGGATTTGCAAAACTTCCTTGACATGTGTTATATGGTCCTCAAGTGATTTGCTATAAACAAGAATATCATCGAAATAGACAACAAGACTTTTTCCAATGAGAGAACGCAAGATGTGATTCATAAGGCGCATGAAGGTGGATGGGGCATTTGATAAACCAAAGGGCATAACCAACCATTCATAGAGACCAAGTTTGGTCTTGAAGGCGGTTTTCCACTCATCACCTTCAGCCATAGGTATTTGATGGTAACCACTACGAAGATCAATTTTCGAAAAAATAGTGGCTCCACACAACTCATCAAGCATGTCATCGAGACGTGGTATGGGATGTCGATAACGCATGGTGATAGCATTGATTGGACGGCAGTCCATGCATAACCGTAATGTGTCATCCGTCTTGGTAACAAGAATCACGGGTACGGCACTTGGACTAGTGCAAACTTGGATCAAACCTTTGGAGATGAGTTGGTTGATTTGACATTCGATCTCCTTCGTCTCCTCCGGGTTCGTGCGGTAAGCGGCGCGGTTGGGAAGTGGTGCACCAGGGATGAGGTCAATTTGATGTTCGATGCCGCGAAGAGGAGGTAGTCCATGTGGAAGCACTTCGGGGAACACATCCTTGAATTCCTGCAAAACATTCATCAAAGATGGAGGAACATTGGTTAATTCATTAGTTCCTTGCACTAGTCCCTTGCAAAGGAGGACATAGTGCAAGATGGATGGATTGTTCCGAACATTTCTCATCTCACTTTTGGTGGCAAGGAGAACACTCTTAGTTTTCCCACTCGAATTTGGCTTGTGGCTCTCACTCACTATGAGGTGGTTCTCTCTCTCACCGCTCTTCTCACAAGTAGGAGTTGTGCTTTGCGCACTCGCTAAAGCCTTTGCATTATCCACAATTATTTGGCCAGGAGTCATCGGTTGCAAAACACATGTTTTGTTGAGCCATTTGAACGTGTATATATTGGTGCGACCATCATGTTGAGCAGCCTTGTCAAATTTCCATGGTCGACCAAGAAGCATGTGGCAAACTGTCATAGGAACCACATCACACTCCACCGTATCATTGTAAGGACCAATGGCGAAGGCAACCGATACAGTATGCTTGATCTTCACGGACCCTTGGTCACTTAGCCATTGCACGTGGTAGGGGTGCTTGTGTGGATGGAGGGTGAGGTTCAGCTTCTCACACAACTCGGTGCTAGCAAGGTTGTGACAACTCCCTCCGTCAATGATCACCTTGATACATTTGCCGTTGATGCTGGCTCGTGTTTGGAAGATATTGGAGCGTTGGTCTTCATGCTCTTGTGCTTGAGTGGTCAAGATCCTTGTGAAGACAAGCAATGGACTTGCGTCATGCTCACACATGATGAGTTCTTGATCATCTTCCACTCGTTGTGTTGCTATTGCTTCCTTGACACGGGCATCAAACTCATCTTCACTCAAGTACTCTTCATCACCATTGTCATGGATGAACAAGACTTTCTTGTTTCCACATTCGGCCGACTTGTGTCCTTTACCTCCACACTTGTAGCATTCACCGTGAAAGGTGTATCACTCTTTGCTTGCTTGCCACTTGGGGGCAGTTTTCTTGAGGAAGTGTGGGCTTGAAGGAAGGCTTGGAGGTACTTGAGGAGCTACCATTGAAAGTTGTTGGTGTAGCGGTTGAAGCTTGCTTGTAGGTGAAGTACGTCTTGGGCTTGTTGTACTTGATATCCTCTTGCACTTGACGTTCAGCCTTTGTTGCGATGTGCACAAGCTCAACCATGTTGTTGTAGGTTTGGAAATCGACGATGCGCTTGATTGGGTGATTCAAGCCAATAAGGAAACGTGCCATTTTTTGCTCCATGCGCTCATCAATGTTGGCGCGAATCAAGTTGAGTTCCATTTCCTTGAAGTATTCTTCCACGGTCTTTGTCCCTTGACGAAGAGCTTGAAGGTTGTTGAAGAGGTCACGCGTGAAGTGCGCGGGGACAAACCGGGATCTCATGTGAGCCTTCATGTCATGCCAAGTTGTGATTGGCGGCTCTTGTCTTGCATCACGAGCAACTTGAACTTGTTCCCACCAAAGGTTGGCGTAATCATCAAACTCTAGCGAAGCCATGGCGACCATCTTCGTGTTGCTATAGTTGTGCATGCGGAAGATCTTGTCGACTTTGAGTGCCCACGAGAGGTATTCTTCGGGGTCATTGGATCTGGTGAACTTGGGCATCGTGAACTTGTGCTTGCCAAAAGTTTCTTCATCGTTGCGGTCATTGCGACGAGCTTGGTGAACTTGTTGATGATCTTGTAGTTGGGGAGGTGGAACTTGGTTCTCGCGTCCTTGTTGTGGAGCTTGCTCTTGATATTGTTGTTGAGGAGGAGCTTTCTCTTGCTCTTGGCGCGGTTGTTGACGTGGTTGAGGCGCTTGAGCCTCAAGGTGGCGAGGTTGTGTAGCCTCTTGACGCGGTTGATGACGAAGAGGAGGCTCGTTCCTCGGTTGGTGATGTTGGTTAGGCACATGGGCCTCACAGCGAAGAACATGGTCATTAGCCTCTTGACGTGGTGGGCGTCGCTCAACTTGTATCACTTGACGCTCCAAGTTTTGTTGATGTGGAGGAGGCGTCGCGTGATGACCATCGTGTCGTTGTTGACGTTCACGACGTTGATGACGAAGAGGATGATCTTGGAGAGCTTCACGTCGATGACGAGCTTGATTCTCCAAGTTGGAGTCATCACTTGTTGTGTCAAGTATGTGTCGCTGTCGATGGTGGTAGACTTGCGGTTGTACTTGCGGTTGCGCTTGCGGTTCCTCTTGTGGTTGCTCTTGTCAGATCACTACTGCCCTTTCATGATGACGGTGTGCTTCTTGCCTTGCTCATGGCCTTGAAGAGAGGTCACCATCATAGCTTGACGTTGTAGCGTGTCGTGGGGAAGGTACATAGTTCGAAGAGATTCCATCTTCAACCACGGGGGCATCATTGCGTATTTGAGCACTTTGATGTAGATCTTGTGGAAGAGGTGCATGACGACGCGAAGAACTTGCCGAGCTTGATGCGCGTGAACGTGGTCTTGCCATGCCGTCGATGAGGCATCGAAGATTGTCATTTGTTTCGGCGACGGAGCATTGGAGCGCTTCATTTTGGTGGCCAAAGTTGTGATGCATTGCATGCATTTGTCGTTCGAGGCCATCGAAGTGGTTGTCGATGTTCTTGAACTCGGCTTGCGTCTCGCCAAATTGTTCATCTTGTCGCGTCTCAAGGGCTTGGCAACGTTCACGGAACTCTTGTCGAACGATGAAGTGACTTGCACGCGTCATGTACGGACCTTGATCTTCTTCTTGGGGAGGTGGTTGGCTCGTCTCACCGTGCCTATCCATCATGCCAAACACACAAGTATTGTATATGGAAGTGGAATATGGTGTTATTAGCCTTGTACCTCACATTGGGGATTACACCAAACTAGAAACCACAAGTGAGAGCTATAAGCGTGCAAACTGGAAATGCAAAGAAAACTCACACTAAAGAAAGAACTAACTCTCAAAAGCTTGTTGGTGGTAGGATAGGATTGTGGAAATCCAAAGAACCAACCAAAAGAAAAGGGATAGTCAAAAGTGGGTAAAATCCAACAAAACTCAAGTCAAAGGCGAAGGTCAACAACTCGAAGGGTGATGGGAACCTACGACTATATACACACATGTGGAGAAAGTTGGGATTGACATGACTATGAAAATGAGCAAACAAAATGTCCTAACGAAGACTAACCTCGTTGCCGTGCCAATGCAAGGAGAAAAATTTGTGGGGGAAATCGTGAGCAACGAAGCTCTGATACCAATATGTTGAGGGCAAACCTCTAGGGTAGCCCGATCTTTCACGATTCCCTTTCAAATCGAGGGTGGAGTGCGGGGGAAGGAGGGAAGGATGAACACGACGAACACACGCACGGAGAACACGATGAATACACACACGCAAAACCACGATAAACACCAATAGCTCACGCCGGCGGTGACCGGTCCGACGCAATCCCTAGGATCGGCGTCGGGCGGAGGACTCTCTCTCGAACCGGCACGACGAGATGGGAGACTCGGTGAGATCTTGACGTCTAGTCAAAGGGACACCGACTAGTCCTTGTACAACGCGAAGGCACAATGCAAACTCCAACGAGGTTTGGGGATATTGGTGGTCCTTAGTCAAGGAGCATGAGGCAAGAATTAGATAGATCCACAAAGAGGTTTCCACTAATTCCAATATCAAGCCTAGGGTTTACAATGGAGGTTGGGGTCTATATATAGGCCAACCACAAAGTTAGGGGTAATTCAGGCATTAAAGTAGAGTTCTGGGCGAAATAGAGGGGTACATGGGCCATAGGGCCCAGCTAGGTTTCACAGGCCCATCACTTGGGCCGGACACTCCGGCTCGAGTGGGCCGGACAGTCCGGGGTGGTCGGACACTCCGAGCAGTGTCCGAGTAGTGTCCGAACTGGCACACAGAATGTCCGCGCCAGGTTCGGGCTCGGGCAGGCCAGACACTCCGGCTGAATCGCGACGGACACTTCGCTTTGGCAGCTTCAGCTCAGGTGCAGCTTCAGGACTCGTGGGTCGACGCGGCGGGGGCTTGTACCTGATGATGCACAAAGTAGTGGTATGAAGTAGGACGCCATCCAAGGAGGTATCAAATTGGCATGAAGAGAGGAGCGAGTTCACCTTAGCTTGGAGGAGTTTGGCTCGGGCACGAGTCATGGGTCCAGTTGGGGGACTTGTTTGTGTAGATGTAGAAGCGTCTGTAGGACGGGCTGCATCAGGTTGGCTCGTCTCACCGTGCCTATCCATCATGCCAAACACACAAGTATTATATATGGAAGTGGAATATGGTGGTGTTAGCCTTGTACCTCACCTTGGGGATTGCACCAAACTAGAAACCACAAGTGAGAGCTATAAGCGGGCAAAGTGGAAATGCGAAGAAAACTCACACTAAAGAAAGAACTAACTCTCAAAAGCTTGTTGGTGGTAGGTTAGGATTGTGGAAAGCCAAAGAACTAACGAAAAGAAAAGGGATAGTCAAAAGTGGGTAAAATCCAACAAAACTCAAGCCAAAGGCGAAGGTCAACAACTCGAAAGGGTGACGGGAACCTACGACTATATACACAGACGTGGAGAAACTTGCGATTGACATGACTATGAAAATGAGCAAACTAAATGTCCTAACGAAGACTAAGCTTGTTGTCGTGCCAATGCAAGGAGAGACCGTGGCTCGTTTGCCAAGATTAAAAGTGAGCAACGGATTTGTGCACTTACCTTGGGCGCTCTTCTTTCTCTCTTTTGCAATGGGAGACTATTTTTCTTTTGCTTTTTCTTTGTATCTTTTTCTATTTTTTTTGCTCTCCCTTGATGCTACCGACTCACACTTGATATTGCTCTTGCACTCTCACTATCCAAGGACAAATGCACAATGCTCAAGCAAACACAAGATGATCCACTCTCATGGGATAGGTACACACAAAGGAAGATGGGGTTAACAAGGTGACGCAAGTTATACCTTCTTTGATGATGAACTTGGCGTCGGTGGTGCGGGATGATGTTCGTGGTCCGTGGTGTCGATGAGCGCGGGAGTTGATGATGCGGAAGCTTGCTAGTAGTTGCTGACACACACACGGGACACAAGCAAACAATGGAGATTAGCCGATGCGAAAAATGAGGCAAAACAGTCAAAATAGGCGTTACAGCCGGACACTCCGGTCTGTCTGGGCCGGATAGTCCGGTCTGGCCGGACACTCCGGTCTGGTTCGGCTGGACACTCCGGTCGGTACGAGCCGGACACTCCGGCGTGGGTTTCCTGCTCGTGTTCTTGAGCGGAAATCCTCCCCTTCGGGCCTCAAATCCGCGAAAAACTGGCCAAATCGGGCTGGGAAAACGCAGGATAAAGCTGGACCAACTCCTTAGACAAGGTTTGGTCGGATCAAAACCACAAATAACACTCCAAATCAAGAGATGATCCAAAGGCAAATATGGGCTGTTTTTTGTGGGGATTTTCGAATTTTTGGTGGATAGAAGAAAAACTTGTGGGGGAAATCATGAGCAACGAAGCTCTTGATACCAATATGTTGAGGGCAAACCTCTAGGGTGCCCCGATCTTTCACGATTCCCTTTCAAATCGAGGGTGGAGTGCGGGAGAAGGAGGTGAGGATGAACACGACGAACACACGCACGAAGAACGCGAAGAACACACACACACAAAACCATGATAAACACCAATAGCTCACGCCGGCGGTGACCGGTCCGGCGCAATCCCTAGGATCGGCGTCGTGCGGAGGACTCTCTCTCGATCCGGCACAGCGAGATGGGAGACTCGGTGAGATCTTGACGTCTAGGCAAAGGGACACCGATGCCTAGGCCTTGTACAACGCGGAGGCACAATGCAAACTCCAACGAGGTTTGGGGATATTGGTGCTCCTTAGTCAAGGAGCATGAGGCAAGAATTAGATAGATCCACAAAGGGGTTTCCACTAATTCCAATATCAAGTCTAGGGTTTACAATGGAGGTGGGGGTCTATATATAGGCCAACCACAAGTTCAGGGGTAATTCAGGCATTAAAGTAGAGTTCTGGGCGAAGTAGAGGGGTACATGGGCCATAGGGCCCAGCTAGGCTCACAGGCCCATCTTTAGGCCGGACAGTCCGGGTCAGAACGGCCGGATAGTCCGGGGTGGCCGGACACTCCGGGAGTGTCTGGGTAGTGTCCGAACTGGCACACAGAATGTCCGAGTCCAGACGGGGCGGGGTAGGCCGGACACTCCGGCTGAGTCGCGCCGGACACTCCAGCTGGACCGGACACTCCGGCTAGAGTCGGGCGGACACTCCAGCTGGACCGGACACTCCGGCTAGAGTCGGGCGGACACTCCGGCTCTGGCAGCTTCAGCTCAGGTGCAGCTTCAGGGCTCGTGGGTCGACGCGGCGGGGGTTCGTACCTGATGATGCACATAGTAGAGGTATGAAGTAGGACGCCATCCAAGGAGGTATCAAATTGGCACGAGGAGAGGAGTGAGTTCACCTTAGCTTGTAGGAGTTTGGCTCGGGCACGAGTCATGGGTCCACTTGGGGAACTTGTTGGTGTAGATGTAGAAGCGTCCTGGAGTGAGTTCACCTTAGCTTGTAGGAGTTTGGCTCGGGCACGAGTCATGGGTCCACTTGGGGAACTTGTTGGTGTAGATGTTGAAGCGTCCGTAGGACGGGCTGCATCAGTTAGTGGGGATATATTTGCATTGTACTACTGCGGTCAGTTGGAAGACTGTAGTAAATATGTAGCCATGGTACAGATAGGTAATGTGTTATGCCGTAGCAAGTTCATTACTGGAACTTTTGTGCTTAATTGAACTTGTCTATGAACTTGCACTTAATTTAATTTGTAGTGCCATAATTGAACTTTTAGAGTATTATTGTTGAGAATGTTCACTGAATCTTACCAAACTTATCAGGTTCAGGTTCAAGCGAACCATCTTGATCCCAGTAAACTGTTCCTACTTCCAGTGATTAATTCCGATGAGCGACTAGGTGGGGGCGGCTACCGGCGACCTGGGCGAGCTGCCGGTGGTTGATTCCGGTGAGCTGCTAGGTGTGCGGGCTGCCAACGACCTGGGAGAGCTAGGAGGTGCTAGCTGGAGGTGGCCTGGAGTTGCTGGCTGAACCTGGAGATGTTGGCCGGACCTGGAGGTCCTGGGATCAATCCAGGTCTGGTCTAGGCACACGTGGACGTGGCCGGTGAGCTAGGCGCGTGTGGATGCCCGTGGACTCTGTTTCCTACCGTTACGCGGGGTACTTTTTTCAATACCGTTGATTCTGTGGTCTGTCCAAAAAGCGTTAAATGTATTATATTTCTTGATGGAGGGAGTAATAGACACTATGCAAAGATTGTAATAGACAAATGCTGGGAGTTTCTCGGTGAATGTCATGTGTTCTCTATCCATTTTGAATTATTGTTTGTGTGCAATTTTTTAATGTCCGAGATGTAGAGCTGACCAGTAGATCCCACTTATACTGGACGTTTGGCCACATCTCACATGTGGGACAAATTTATGAACTAAATATGATATGTGGGACCAATGGGACCAGTGCTAGGATAAAAAGGCCAAAATAGAAAATGAATACATTGTAAAAAGGCCATGGCAGAAAATTTAAAAGGCCATATTTGGGCTTGGCCCATGTAGCTGACCAAAATTTGACAAGAAAAAATCTAAACAGTATGAGCTAATGGACTTGGCCCATGTAAATCAACTAAGTGGACTGGGCTGAATCTGATCAACAACCATCTGATTTGGTCACGGATTTGCCACGTAGGATCTGACATGGACGGGGCAGGTAGTCTGTGACCAAAACATTTGGTCATAGAATCTATGACCATCTATATTGGTCATAGACGTCTATGACCAATTCAGAAAAAAGGTCGTGGTGTTTAACTAGTGACGCTCAGCTTTTGACCAACTGTATTTGGTCATAGAAAGGTCATAGATCAAAAAATATGACCTTTCGGTGACCAATATGGAGGGTCATGTATCACCAGATTTCTTGTAGTGGTGCTTGGAGTTGAGGAAACCGAGCCTATTTCCATATACTTGAGTGATGATGTTGTACCAATCCCATGTGAGCTTGAGAGCCACTTAGCCCACTTGAGTGAGAGAAAAAGTGAGTTGAGTGACTCCACCATATGTGAGATTGTGTGCTTCCACTTTGAGGACATGAGTGATACACCTAGTGAGTTGAGAGTGGTAGTTGATAGGTCAAGTGATGCCATTTCAATTTCTAACAACTTACGCTCTACCTCTAGTGTGTTTCTTCATGATGTGCTAGGTACCTTGTAGGATGAGCCGCCAAGCTTGGAGATGATGGTGCCTACTATTGACAAGATGCACATGGTGGATGAAGATGATGCCATCCCCATATATGATGAGGAAGTCATCCCCATATATGATGAGGAAGTCACCCAATGGAGGCTGCTACTACCACAACACCCACTTCACATGAGTGGTACGACCAAGGTAACAATATGGGTGTTGATGATGCCATGCACTAGTGGACATGATGAATTGTGAGGATATGCATGCTATGGACACTACTTATGACATTTCATATGCTTCATTCATGTTCCCATGTGATACTTTGCCTTTGCATAATGTTGATCATGTGGAATTAATTGAGTGCGATGATATTGCCATAGATATGCCATGCTACAAATCCTTCTTCTATCCTACAATTGTTGCGACAAACTTGATGAACAATTGCTCTTTCCCTATGTTTGTCGGCAACCATACTCTTACCTTGGAAATGCTTGACCATGCATGTTCTTCATTTTCTCCCATTGTTGATTGCAATAATGATCATATGTTTCATATTGAGATCACCCCCATAGCTTTCTCAAATTTTGGAGATTTTTATACTTGCCATGTTAAGCATGTTCCCTCCTTTTGCTCGCATAATCACCATTCTTTCTATAATATCTTGCTTGACGCTAATGGTGATGTGCACAAGAGAAGATACATCATGATGGATGATGTATTCATCTACCACGCACATACGTTGTTTCTTTTCTCTATGATGTGTGTAGGTACCCACATTCCAATGTCAACCTCGATTGAGCACGAGTTGACAAAACGAGCTTTAGAGAGCATCCATCAAGATATAAAGGGTACATCTCCTTCCTTACAAGATGCTGACAAGATATCGTCGAGGTCGACTCTTTTTCAAAAGGGGGAGATGATGTAGCCCAACACATGGAAACTACCATTGGTCCACATCATGCTACGCCAACCATGCAAATCAAGGTGAACTCCTTCCATCTCTTGCCTTTCTTCGGTTATCATGTGAATGGGATCCTACTTGACATGAATTCCCATTGTATGACTAGGCCCATGACCATGACGCCAAGAGGAGGAAACAAGGATGCACAAGGAGCCAAGACCCTCAAGCATGAAGCCTGGAAGAGAAGACGCAAGAAGCTGCTAAAAGCAGACCAGAGTCTCCGGTCTGCCACACCGGAGTCTCCGGACCGTGGACCCCGGAGTCTCTAGCCGACCTCCGGACCAGCCCCTAGACCAGCACGTGGGACAGTCTGTCACCCACTCTAGAGACGGACCGGAGATGAACCGGAGTCTCCGGCGCACACCGGAGACTCCGGCCTGCAGATCGGAATCTTCGGCCTGATCGACATAGGCCTGTGAGCCTTAAGATGGGCTTGGCCCATGTAACGCCCAAAACTCCCTGTTTATGCCTAAACTACCCCTAGCTTGTGGCTGGCCTATATAAGTGCCCCCACCCCCTCCTTAGAACCCGAGAATGGAATGGATGATGAATTGAGGCATGTGCCTAACCCTGGATGGGATCCCCCTCTCTATAGTTTATCTATGAGTTGTACAAAGCCTTCTTAATTGAAGTCGTCAAGGCGCTCTTCTAGTTCATGGTCTCTCCCACATACGGATTCTAGTAGTGCTAGGTCTCTCCCCTTTGGGATTCTACTTGGTTGCTACTCTCTCCCTATGTGTGATTCTATCAAGAGCTAGCCAATCTCTCTCATGGGATTCTACCTTTGGTCTCTCCCTTGAGATTCTATTGGGTTGGTGGTTCGGGCCAACGAGAGCAAACCGGAATTGTACCGGGTGTGGTGCGCGTTTGTATCGATTTCCCCTTGCGTTTTCATCGTGTTCTTCGCTTCCTCCCCCAAATCCCCTCGAATCTATGAAGATCGGGCCACTCCAAGGGTAAATCCACAAGGAGACCCATAACATCTGGTATCAAGAGCTTTTGGTTGCCATGGATTGGAGTTGGCATTGAGTTTCTAGCCACCAATTTCTTTTTCTTGCCTAAACTCGAAAATTTCCACCAAAAATAGCCATATTCGTGATTTGGATTGATCTGGATTTTGAGAGCGAATTGGTAGGTTTTGATCCATAGATCCGTTGCTATACTCGTTGATCTACCTTCCTTTGCGTTCACATGGCCTAATTCCTTTATTTCCCCATCAATTTTGAGGTTTTGGATCGAGTTTTCCGCCCAAAATCGTGCCACTGACGAGTTCTGGACGTTCTAGAAGTCCCAGACCGGAGTCTCCGGCCCAGGACCGGAGTTTCTGGTGTAAGTGAACTCAGACCGGAGTCTTCGGACTCCCAGACCGGAGATTCCGCCCCTCGTGCAGAAAGAAAACTGTTTCACCGTTTTGCGCATAACTTTTGCATTTGAACTCGGATTTTGGTGTTCTTTAGCTTGTTTTGAAGTGGAGAAGGAGCTCTACACCAAAATCCATGTAGTTCATGCTATCTACTCCAACCAAATCCGTGAGCAAGGACGGATCCACCAAATAAAGGGTGAAGATCTAGCTCTACGAAAGGTATATCAATTCCGCGACCTCACCCCACTTGCTTTACTTTGCGAGCCACACTATCTTTGCGATACAACAAATACCTATTGAGACTAGTTCCTCCAATGATTGCTTGGGCTTTGCACATTTGACCTTGTAGAATTCCGAGCAAAAGTTGTAAGCGCTATCTCATAGAGTTATCTTGTATAGTTGTTGGCACAAGAAAAAGCAAGTGAAAAAGAAAAAGAAAAGCTTCTAAGCAAAAGAAAAAAAATACAAAAAGAAAAAGAAAGATACAAGTGCCATAGGGAATAGGAAGCGCAAGCTCGATGAACATATTGTAGGTGGTACTTATTGTGCAAATCTTGTAGCCCTCCAATTTTGTGCAATCGAACTAGCGTCTCTCCTTGTACTTGTGTGGCATGAGCTTTTAGTCTTCGCTAGGCCTTCATTTGGTTCTTAGCTCACTTTTTCTGTCGCACAAGTCCCGTTCATCCCACCATGTGTGTTTCCTTGATCTTAATTGCTATCTTGTGGATTAACTTGTTTGCTTTGGATCATCGTGGTTCTCTACTTCCCTTTACATATCTTGATTTTCGGTTGTTCCAAGTTGCATGCCACTTGACCTACCTAAGCTGATGAGGATATCTACGGGGATTATGATGATTCTGACTGCCTGAACTGGAAGGAAATACTGAGTCAAATCAATAATGACTATCAGGTGAATTCATTCCTAATTGAACCTGATGTTTTACTTAATGAGAACTTTATACTACCTAAGTCTATGCATCTTTGTATGATCAGGTTTATTGATAACACAAGTGTTGCGCGAGGAGGAGGAGAGTTGCAGCAATAAGGACAAGCGCTGATTTCCAATATCAACAAGTGCGCGGGAAGGAGCGGGAGGCAGGCGCACTAGGACACAATGAGGAAATCACGTATGAGCAAGAGAGAGATGGCGCACCAAGAATTACATGTTTGAGGTGTTCCACGACATTTGGACTGCGTGCCAATAAGGCCGAACCCATATATGGGTCGGTATGTATCAGTTTGAGTCGAACCGAGTCAGTTTGGGCCAAGTTATGGTTGTTTTTAGGCCCGTTTAGAGGGGAGGACGCCCCAACCCTCATATAAACCTCCGTAGCCATCACAAGTTAGGGTTTAGACCACGTTAAAATATTTTGGAGTTGTTTCTTTCATAGAACCTCTAGAATTATCCTGTGTTCGAATCTACCAACTATAATTGAGTGTGATATGTTGTTCCATTGGGAATTAGTAGATTGCATACTACCGTTCGTGGTCACGGCTGCGTGCGCAAGAGTGTGGTGTTGTGAATATCCTACAAGGTTCGAGAGCTGTTGCATTGGCATCAGAGATCGAGCGGGAGAGATCATAGCTACGCACTAGTTATCTATCATCCCCATCACCATCGACAAGAGCTTGCTGAGAAGATCGGGCCACACCATATCATCTTAGTATCAGAGCGTGATTTTAGGCCGTTTTTCTGCCGTGGCAGAGACCAATTTTCAGGTCAAATTTTTTTCTTTTTTTTTCTTTTTTTTTCTTTTTTTTACTGAGCCCACATAGCGTACCCATCCTTGTGAACCCTAGTAAACCTTTCTTTGTGTCTAAAACTATCCTATGAGACTAGCGTGCTTAGTGCTCTGTGGGCTGCTCAGTTAAGCAATCTTGTGCCCGTTTCGTTGAGACATTGCTAGCGTCTCTCCTTGTGCTTGCAACACGAGCATTCCTCTGACATACCTTATTTTTTAGAGCTCATTTTCATAGTTGCAATTACCCCATTTATCTCCACCATGTGTGTTTCCGTGGGTCTTTGTCATACGATCAGCACTAGGACTTGTTTGCGGTGTTGTTAGGATAACATACCTATAGCTTCACCATAAATACCCTATGTGCCCTGTGATCATTCTCTATACCTTTGATATTCACTTCATCACATCAGTGCATCAGTTTTTGATTTCGTTTGGTAGATCATCTCTATTCACTTTGGAACGGTAAGATTTAGTTGTGAGTGAGTTGTGAGAGTTTCCACCATACTGATTTTGATTTGTGCACTAATGTACTAATCATGTCTTCTAGTAGTGTTGATGTGATGCAGAAAATGGAGGAAGGTGATGTTACAAATAATGTGGAGACGTATAGTTACAAATTCATCGACAATTGGCGTTGTAGTGGAACTTTTTGGAAGGAAGAACGCGGTATTTTTGATGGTGATGGTCTTTTCCACCATAGTGTGATGATTGGTGAGCGATGTGCTTCCATTACCATTGATAGTAACTCTACTATTAATTTGATCAGCGTTGAAGTTGTACAAAAGTTGCAGCTACCCACATGTGCCCGTGCGGTGCCATATCTCTTGCATTCATCATATGGCACATTGCTGATTTCACACACCGCTGATGTTCCTATGACTTTTAAAGAGCATACTGAGATTGTGCACTGTGATGTATCTCCTATACCACTTGATTCTTGTCACATACTATTGGGAGAACCTTGGAGTAGAAGGTTTGACGCTCAAATATGTCCTGTTGTTGGAAGGATTTCTTTCAAGTGGAACATGAAGAGGCGTGTTATGCTCAGGATTTCAGCCGAGAAATTTCATGAGTATCATCTTCTTCGCAAGGAGAGGACAAAAGAGTTCAGTTTGTCTGCTAAGTACAAGGTCATGATGAACGGTGACAATTCTATTATTTGTCATCTTGAACACGGTGTGCATTACAACCCATGTGAGAATGAGAGCCACATAGCCAAGCTCAGTGAGAGTGTTATCAAAAGTGAGCTGTGTGATTCCACTAAACGTGAGGTTGAGAGCATCCATTCTAAGAGTATGAGAGAAAAAGAAAACATCAGTGCAGTAGATGCTAATACATGTGAGGATATTTCTACTAATGTAATCATCTCTACTCCTGGTATTGTTTCTTGTGCTATGAAGGTTGCTTTTGAAGAAAGGGAGCAATCTATTTTACAACCTACATCGTCGGACTGTGCATTGTCACTTGCGGCGGATGTTTTAGTACCTACTACAACTGAGGAGATTGTTGATGACATTGGTACTGTTTTGGAGCTTCAGCCAACATGTGCGACATATTGTGAGTCTATTCCTTTACTGAAGCCTCCTTGTGATTTGCCTTGCACTACTGTTTCAGCACCATGTGATAGTTTACCAAATTCAAATTTTGATCATGTGGTACTGATAACACATAAGGAAATACTTGCTCGAATACCACCTGCTGATATTGTGTATTCCATCATGCTAAATGAACCTATGAGTATGAGTTGTGCTATGGATAAGATTTCTGAAATTTCAATTCTGAATTCTAGCACATATTCTCCTTGTTTCACTTTCAATCTGATTGGTGAATATAGCATGCATGAAATTTTTCTTGTGGATCACATATGCATTACTTGTGATAGAATCGCTGAACTGAAACATGCTGTTTTCAGCCATACATCACAAAATGTTTGCTATGGGACAATAGCTCATGTTCCAGATATTATGGAAATACATTCTGGCCTAGTTCATATATTGCAACCAACACAAGTAATTTTACCTATGTTGGATTGTTCTAGTCTTGCTAGAATAGGACCCAAGTTTTCATATTCACTATGTTTGTCCCAAAAGTCTTTGTCTAGTTTTGTTACTACTTTAGACTTCCTTGATATTTGCAAATTGAGTTGCATTTTATATACTGGACAACATGATCATGTTCATAATAATCAGAGTAGCACAGTTGAAGCATGTCATGATTCAATTTGTCATGTTTCAAACATATTGAATTGGTTTGATCTTGTTCACAAATTGGATCATAGATCTTCTTTGAGAAAACTGAATTTAATATTGAAGAACATGACTATCTATTTAGTTGTTTTTCACCATGATCATGATTCTTTGTACTTCACTTATACCTGCAATTTAAGTTGCTTGATGTATACTGGACATACTTTTCATGTGAACAACAATAATACAACATGTTATATATACATATACTTTGCGTACACGATGTTCTTTTTGTTTCTCCAACTTTCAGCTTACCCAAAGCCGAGGATGGCTTTTCATGAAGAAAGGGAGGATGATGAGGATATATACATGGATTATGATGATTCTGACTGCCTGAACTGGAAGGAAATATTGAGTCAAATCAATAATGACTATCAGGTGAATTCATTCCTAATTGAACCTAATGTTTTACTTAATGAGAACTTTATACTACCTAAGTCTATGCATCTTTGTATGATCAGGTTTATTGATAACACAAGCGTTGCGCGAGGAGGAGGAGAGTTGCAGCAAGAAGGACAAGCGTTGATTTCCAATATCAACAAGTGCGCGAGGGAGGAGCGGGAGGCATGCGCACTAGGAGGCAATAAGGAAATCACGTATGAGAAAGAGAGAGAGATGGCGCACCAAGAATTACATGTTTGAGGAGTTCCACGACGTTTGGACTGCGTGCCAATAAGGCCGAACCCATATATGGGTCGGTATGTATCAGTTTGAGTCGAACCGAGTCAGTTTGGGCCAAGTTATGGCTGTTTTTAGGCCCGTTTAGAGGGGAGAACGCCCCAGCCCTCATATAAACCTCCGTAGCCGTCACAAGTTAGGGGAAGACCACGTTAAAATATTTTGGAGTTGTTTCTTTCATAGAACCTCTGGAATTACCCTGTGTTCGAATCTGCCAACTATAATTGAGTGTGCTCTGTTGTTCCATTGGGAATTAGTAGATTGCATATTTCCGTTCGTGGTCACGGCTGCGTGCGCAAGAGTGTGGTGTTGTGAATATCCTACAAGGTTCGAGAGCTGTTGCATTGGCATCAGGGATCGAGCGGGAGAGATCATAGCTACGCACTAGTTATCTATCATCCACCATCACCATCGACAAGAGCTTGCTGAGAAGATCGGGCCACACCATATCATCTTAGTATCAGAGCGTGATTTTAGGCCGTTTTTCTGCCGTGGCAGAGACCAATTTTCAGGTCAATTTTTTTTCTTTTTTGTTTATTTTTTTTACTGAGTCCACATAGCGTACCCATCCTTGTGAGCCTTAGTAAACCTTTCTTTGTGTCTAAAACTATCCTACGAGACTAGCGTGCTTAGTGCTCTGCGGGCTGCTCAGTTAAGCAATCTTGTGCCCGTTTCGTTGAGACATTGCTAGCGTCTCTCCTTGTGCATTGCAACACGAGCATTCCTCCGACATACCTTATTTTTTAGAGCTCATTTTCATAGTTGCAATTACCCCATTTATCTCCACCATGTGTGTTTCCGTGGGTCTTTGTCATACGATCAGCACTAGGACTTGTTTGCGGTGTTGTTAGGATACCATACCTATAGCTCCACCATAAATACCCTGTGTGCCCTGTGATCATTCTCTATACCTTTGATATTCACTTCATCACATCAGTGCATCAGTTTTTGATTTCGTTTGGTAGATCATCTCTATTCACTTTGGAACGGTAAGATTTAGTTGTGAGTGAGTTGTGAGAGTTTCCACCATACTGATTTTGATTTGTGCACTAATGTACTAATCATGTCTTCTAGTAGTGTTGATGTGATGTAGAAAATGGAGGAAGGTGATGTTACAAATAATGTGGAGACGTATAGTTACAAATTCATCGACAATTGGCGTTGTAGTGGAACTTTTTGGAAGGAAGAACGCGGTATTTTTGATGGTGATGGTCTTTTCCACCATAGTGTGATGATTGGTGAGCGATGTGCTTCCATTACCATTGATAGTAACTCTACTATTAATTTGATCAGCGTTGAAGTTGTACAAAAGTTGCAGCTACCCACATGTGCCCGTGCGGTGCCATATCTCTTGCATTCATCATATGGCACATTGCTGATTTCACACACCGCTGATGTTCCTATGACTTTTAAAGAGCATACTGAGATTGTGCACTGTGATGTATCTCCTATACCACTTGATTCTTGTCACATACTATTGGGAGAACCTTGGAGTAGAAGGTTTGACGCTCAAATATGTCCTGTTGTTGGAAGGATTTCTTTCAAATGGAACATGAAGAGGCGTGTTATGCTCAGGATTTCAGCCGAGAAATTTCATGAGTATCATCTTCTTCGCAAGGAGAGGACAAAAGAGTTCAGTTTGTCTGCTAAGTACAAGGTCATGATGAACGGTGACAATTCTATTATTTGTCATCTTGAACACGGTGTGCATTACAACCCATGTGAGAATGAGAGCCACATAGCCAAGCTCAGTGAGCTGTGTGATTCCACTAAACGTGAGGTTGAGAGCATCCATTCTAAGAGTATGAGAGAAAAAGAAAACATCAGTGCAGTAGATGCTAATACATGTGAGGATATTTCTACTAATGTAATCATCTCTACTCCTGGTATTGTTTCTTGTGCTATGCAGGTTGCTTTTGAAGAAAGGGAGCAATCTATTTTACAACCGACATCGTCGGACTGTGCATTGTCACTTGCGGCGGATGTTTTAGTACCTACTACAACTGAGGAGATTGTTGATGACATTGGTACTGTTTTGGAGCTTCAGCCAACATGTGCGACATATTGTGAGTCTATTCCTTTACTGAAGCCTCCTTGTGATTTGCCTTGCACTACTGTTTCAGCACCATGTGATAGTTCACCAAATTCAAATTTTGATCATGTGGTACTGATAACACATAAGGAAATACTTGCTCGAATACCACCTGCTGATATTGTGTATTCCATCATGCTAAATGAACCTATGAGTATGAGTTGTGCTATGGATAAGATTTCTGAAATTTCAATTCTGAATTCTAGCACATATTCTCCTTGTTTCACTTTCAATCTGATTGGTGAATATAGCATGCATGAAAATTTTCTTGTGGATCACATATGCATTACTTGTGATAGAATCGCTGAACTGAAACATGCTGTTTTCAGCCATACATCACAAAATGTTTGCTATGGGACAATAGCTCATGTTCCAGATATTATGGAAATACATTCTGGTCTAGTTGATATATTGCAACCAACACAAGTAATTTTACCTATGTTGGATTGTTCTAATCTTGCTAGAATATGACCCAAGTTTTCATATTCACTATGTTTGTCCCAAAAGTCTTTGTCTAGTTTTGTTACTACTTTAGACTTCCTTGATATTTGCAAATTGAGTTGCATTTTACATACTGGACAACATGATCATGTTCATAATAATCAGAGTAGCGCAGTTGAAGCATGTCATGATTCAATTTGTCATGTTTCAAACGTACTAAATTGGTTTGATCATGTTCACAAATTGGATCATAGATCTTCTTTGAGAAAACTGAATTTAATATTGAAGAACATGACTATCTATTTAGTTGTTTTTCACCATGATCATGATTCTTTGTACTTCACATATACCTGCAATTTAAGTTGCTTGATGTATACTGGACATACTTTTCATGTGAACAACAATAATACAACATGTTATATATACATATACTTTGCGTACACGATGTTCTTTTTGTTTCTCCAACTTTCAGCTTACCCAAAGCCGAGGATGGCTTTTCATGAAGAAAGGGAGGATGATGAGGATATATACATGGATTATGATGATTCTGACTGCCTGAACTGGAAGGAAATATTGAGTCAAATCAATAATGACTATCAGGTGAATTCATTCCTAATTGAACCTAATGTTTTACTTAATGAGAACTTTATACTACCTAAGTCTATGCATCTTTGTATGATCAGGTTTATTGATAACACAAGCGTTGCGCGAGGAGGAGGAGAGTTGCAGCAAGAAGGACAAGCGTTGATTTCCAATATCAACAAGTGCGCGAGGGAGGAGCGGGAGGCATGCGCACTAGGAGGCAATAAGGAAATCACGTATGAGAAAGAGAGAGAGATGGCGCACCAAGAATTACATGTTTGAGGAGTTCCACGACGTTTGGACTGCGTGCCAATAAGGCCGAACCCATATATGGGTCGGTATGTATCAGTTTGAGTCGAACCGAGTCAGTTTGGGCCAAGTTATGGCTTTTTTTAGGCCCGTTTAGAGGGGAGAACGCCCCAGCCCTCATATAAACCTCCGTAGCCGTCACAAGTTAGGGGAAGACCACGTTAAAATATTTTGGAGTTGTTTCTTTCATAGAACCTCTGGAATTACCCTGTGTTCGAATCTACCAACTATAATTGAGTGTGATCTGTTGTTCCATTGGGAATTAGTAGATTGCATACTACCGTTCGTGGTCACGGCTGCGTGCGCAAGAGTGTGGTGTTGTGAATATCCTACAAGGTTCGAGAGCTGTTGCATTGGCATCAGGGATCGAGCGGGAGAGATCATAGCTACGCACTAGTTATCTATCATCCACCATCACCATCGACAAGAGCTTGCTGAGAAGATCGGGCCACACCATATCATCTTAGTATTAGAGCGTGATTTTAGGCCGTTTTTCTGCCGTGGCAGAGACCAATTTTCAGGTCAAATTTTTTTCTTTTTTGTTTATTTTTTTTACTGAGTCCACATAGCGTACCCATCCTTGTGAGCCTTAGTAAACCTTTCTTTGTGTCTAAAACTATCCTACGAGACTAGCGTGCTTAGTGCTCTGCGGGCTGCTCAGTTAAGCAATCTTGTGCCCGTTTCGTTGAGACATTGCTAGCGTCTCTCCTTGTGCATTGCAACACGAGCATTCCTCCGACATACCTTATTTTTTAGAGCTCATTTTCATAGTTGCAATTACCCCATTTATCTCCACCATGTGTGTTTCCGTGGGTCTTTGTCATACGATCAGCACTAGGACTTGTTTGCGGTGTTGTTAGGATACCATACCTATAGCTCCACCATAAATACCCTGTGTGCCCTGTGATCATTCTCTATACCTTTGATATTCACTTCATCACATCAGTGCATCAGTTTTTGATTTCGTTTGGTAGATCATCTCTATTCACTTTGGAACGGTAAGATTTAGTTGTGAGTGAGTTGTGAGAGTTTCCACCATACTGATTTTGATTTGTGCACTAATGTACTAATCATGTCTTCTAGTAGTGTTGATGTGATGCAGAAAATGGAGGAAGGTGATGTTACAAATAATGTGGAGACGTATAGTTACAAATTCATCGACAATTGGCGTTGTAGTGGAACTTTTTGGAAGGAAGAACGCGGTATTTTTGATGGTGATGGTCTTTTCCACCATAGTGTGGTGATTGGTGAGCGATGTGCTTCCATTACCATTGATAGTAACTCTACTATTAATTTGATCAGCGTTGAAGTTGTACAAAAGTTGCAGCTACCCACATGTGCCCGTGCGGTGCCATATCTCTTGCATTCATCATATGGCACATTGCTGATTTCACACACCGCTGATGTTCCTATGACTTTTAAAGAGCATACTGAGATTGTGCACTGTGATGTATCTCCTATACCACTTGATTCTTGTCACATACTATTGGGAGAACCTTGGAGTAGAAGGTTTGACGCTCAAATATGTCCTGTTGTTGGAAGGATTTCTTTCAAATGGAACATGAAGAGGCGTGTTATGCTCAGGATTTCAGCCGAGAAATTTCATGAGTATCATCTTCTTCGCAAGGAGAGGACAAAAGAGTTCAGTTTGTCTGCTAAGTACAAGGTCATGATGAACGGTGACAATTCTATTATTTGTCATCTTGAACACGGTGTGCATTACAACCCATGTGAGAATGAGAGCCACATAGCCAAGCTCAGTGAGAGTGTTATCAAAAGTGAGCTGTGTGATTCCACTAAACGTGAGGTTGAGAGCATCCATTCTAAGAGTATGAGAGAAAAAGAAAACATCAGTGCAGTAGATGCTAATACATGTGAGGATATTTCTACTAATGTAATCATCTCTACTCCTGGTATTGTTTCTTGTGCTATGCAGGTTGCTTTTGAAGAAAGGGAGCAATCTATTTTACAACCTACATCGTCGGACTGTGCATTGTCACTTGCGGCGGATGTTTTAGTACCTACTACAACTGAGGAGATTGTTGATGACATTGGTATTGTTTTGGAGCTTCAGCCAACATGTGCGACATATTGTGAGTCTATTCCTTTACTGAAGCCTCCTTGTGATTTGCCTTGCACTACTGTTTCAGCACCATGTGATAGTTTACCAAATTCAAATTTTGATCATGTGGTACTGATAACACATAAGGAAATACTTGCTCGAATACCACTTGCTGATATTGTGTATTCCATCATGCTAAATGAACCTATGAGTATGAGTTGTGCTATGGATAAGATTTCTGAAATTTCAATTCTGAATTCTAGCACATATTCTCCTTGTTTCACTTTCAATCTGATTGGTGAATATAGCATGCATGAAATTTTTCTTGTGGATCACATATGCATTACTTGGGATAGAATCGCTGAACTGAAACATGCTGTTTTCAGCCATACATCACAAAATGTTTGCTATGGGACAATAGCTCATGTTCCAGATATTATGGAAATACATTCTGGTCTAGTTGATATATTGCAACCAACACAAGTAATTTTACCTATGTTGGATTGTTCTAATCTTGCTAGAATAGGACCCAAGTTTTCATATTCACTATGTTTGTCCCAAAAGTCTTTGTCTAGTTTTGTTACTACTTTAGACTTCCTTGATATTTGCAAATTGAGTTGCATTTTACATACTGGACAACATGATCATGTTCATAATAATAAGAGTAGCGCAGTTGAAGCATGTCATGATTCAATTTGTCATGTTTCAAACATATTGAATTGGTTTGATCATGTTCACAAATTGGATCATAGATCTTCTTTGAGAAAACTGAATTTAATATTGAAGAACATGACTATCTATTTAGTTGTTTTTCACCATGATCATGATTCTTTGTACTTCACTTATACCTGCAATTTAAGTTGCTTGATGTATACTGGACATACTATTCATGTGAACAACAATAATACAACATGTTATATATACATATACTTTGCGTACACGATGTTCTTTTTGTTTCTCCAACTTTCAGCTTACCTAAAGCCGAGGATGGCTTTTCATGAAGAAAGGGAGGATGATGAGGATATATACATGGATTATGATGATTCTGACTGCCTGAACTGGAAGGAAATATTGAGTCAAATCAATAATGACTATCAGGTGAATTCATTCCTAATTGAACCTAATGTTTTACTTAATGAGAACTTTATACTACCTAAGTCTATGCATCTTTGTATGATCAGATTTATTGATAACACAAGCGTTGCGCGAGGAGGAGGAGAGTTGCAGCAAGAAGGACAAGCGCTGATTTCCAATATCAACAAGTGCGCGAGGGAGGAGCGGGAGGCATGCGCACTAGGAGGCAATAAGGAAATCACGTATGAGCAAGAGAGAGAGATGGCGCACCAAGAATTACATGTTTGAGGTGTTCCACGACGTTTGGACTGCGTGCCAATAAGGCCGAACCCATATATGGGTCGGTATGTATCAGTTTGAGTCGAACCGAGTTAGTTTGGGCCAAGTTATGGTTGTTTTTAGGCCCGTTTAGAGGGGAGAACGCCCCAGCCCTCATATAAACCTCCGTAGCCGTCACAAGTTAGGGGAAGACCACGTTAAAATATTTTGGAGTTGTTTCTTTCATAGAACCTCTGGAATTACCCTGTGTTCGAATCTGCCAACTATAATTGAGTGTGCTCTGTTGTTCCATTGGGAATTAGTAGATTGCATACTACCGTTTGTGGTCACGGCTGCGTGCGCAAGAGTGTGGTGTTGTGAATATCCTACAAGGTTCGAGAGCTGTTGCATTGGCATCAGGGATCGAGCGGGAGAGATCATAGCTACGCACTAGTTATCTATCATCGCCATCACCATCGACAAGAGCTTGCTGAGAAGATCGGGCCACACCATATCATCTTAGTATCAGAGCGTGATTTTAGGCCGTTTTTCTGCCGTGGCAGAGACCAATTTTCAGGTCAAATTTTTTTCTTTTTTGTTTATTTTTTTACTGAAGTCCACATAGCGTACCCATCCTTGTGAGCCTTAGTAAACCTTTCTTTGTGTCTAAAACTATCCTACGAGACTAGCAGTGCTTAGTGCTCTGCGGGCTGCTCAGTTAAGCAATCTTGTGCCCGTTTCGTTGAGACATTGCTAGCGTCTCTCCTTGTGCATTGCAACACGAGCATTCCTCCGACATACCTTATTTTTTAGAGCTCATTTTCATAGTTGCAATTACCCCATTTATCTCCACCATGTGTGTTTCCGTGGGTCTTTGTCATACGATCAGCACTAGGACTTGTTTGCGGTGGTGTTAGGATACCATACCTATAGCTCCACCATAAATACCCTGTGTGCCCTGTGATCATTCTCTATACCTTTGATATTCACTTCATCACATCAGTGCATCAGTTTTTGATTTCGTTTGGTAGATCATCTCTATTCACTTTGGAACGGTAAGATTTAGTTGTGAGTGAGTTGTGAGAGTTTCCACCATACTGATTTTGATTTGTGCACTAATGTACTAATCATGTCTTCTAGTAGTGTTGATGTGATGCAGAAAATGGAGGAAGGTGATGTTACAAATAATGTGGAGACGTATAGTTACAAATTCATCGACAATTGGCGTTGTAGTGGAACTTTTTGGAAGGAAGAACGCGGTATTTTTGATGGCTGATGGTCTTTTCCACCATAGTGTGATGATTGGTGAGCGATGTGCTTCCATTACCATTGATAGTAACTCTACTATTAATTTGATCAGCGTTGAAGTTGTACAAAAGTTGCAGCTACCCACATGTGCCCGTGCGGTGCCATATCTCTTGCATTCATCATATGGCACATTGCTGATTTCACACACCGCTGATGTTCCTATGACTTTTAAAGAGCATACTGAGATTGTGCACTGTGATGTATCTCCTATACCACTTGATTCTTGTCACATACTATTGGGAGAACCTTGGAGTAGAAGGTTTGACGCTCAAATATGTCCTGTTGTTGGAAGGATTTCTTTCAAATGGAACATGAAGAGGCGTGTTATGCTCAGGATTTCAGCCGAGAAATTCCATGAGTATCATCTTCTTCGCAAGGAGAGGACAAAAGAGTTCAGTTTGTCTGCTAAGTACAAGGTCATGATGAACGGTGACAATTCTATTATTTGTCATCTTGAACACGGTGTGCATTACAACCCATGTGAGAATGAGAGCCACATAGCCAAGCTCAGTGAGAGTGTTATCAAAAGTGAGCTGTGTGATTCCACTAAACGTGAGGTTGAGAGCATCCATTCTAAGAGTATGAGAGAAAAAGAAAACATCAGTGCAGTAGATGCTAATACATGTGAGGATATTTCTACTAATGTAATCATCTCTACTCCTGGTATTGTTTCTTGTGCTATGCAGGTTGCTTTTGAAGAAAGGGAGCAATCTATTTTACAACCTACATCGTCGGACTATGCATTGTCACTTGCGGCGGATGTTTTAGTACCTACTACAACTGAGGAGATTGTTGATGACATTGGTACTGTTTTGGAGCTTCAGCCAACATGTGCGACATATTGTGAGTCTATTCCTTTACTGAAGCCTCCTTGTGATTTGCCTTGCACTACTGTTTCAGCACCATGTGATAGTTTACCAAATTCAAATTTTGATCATGTGGTACTGATAACACATAAGGAAATACTTGCTCAAATACCACCTGCTGATATTGTGTATCCCATCATGCTAAATGAACCTATGAGTATGAGTTGTGCTATGGATAAGATTTCTGAAATTTCAATTCTGAATTCTAGCACATATTCTCCTTGTTTCACTTTCAATCTGATTGGTGAATATAGCATGCATGAAAATTTTCTTGTGGATCACATATGCATTACTTGTGATAGAATCGCTGAACTGAAACATGCTGTTTTCAGCCATACATCACAAAATGTTTGCTATGGGACAATAGCTCATGTTCCAGATATTATGGAAATACATTCTGGTCTAGTTGATATATTGCAACCAACACAAGTAATTTTACCTATGTTGGATTGTTCTAATCTTGCTAGAATAGGACCCAAGTTTTCATATTCACTACGTTTGTCCCAAAAGTCTTTGTCTAGTTTTGTTACTACTTTAGACTTCCTTGATATTTGCAAATTGAGTTGCATTTTACATACTGGACAACATGATCATGTTCATAATAATCAGAGTAGCGCAGTTGAAGCATGTCATGATTCAATTTGTCATGTTTCAAACATATTGAATTGGTTTGATCTTGTTCACAAATTTGATCATAGATCTTCTTTGAGAAAACTGAATTTAATATTGAAGAACATGACTATCTATTTAGTTGTTTTTCACCATGATCATGATTCTTTGTACTTCACTTATACCTGCAATTTAAGTTGCTTGATGTATACTGGACATACTTTTCATGTGAACAACAATAATACAACATGTTATATATACATATACTTTGCGTACACGATGTTCTTTTTGTTTCTCCAACTTTCAGCTTACCCAAAGCCGAGGATGGCTTTTCATGAAGAAAGGGAGGATGATGAGGATATATACATGGATTATGATGATTCTGACTGCCTGAACTGGAAGGAAATATTGAGTCAAATCAATAATGACTATCAGGTGAATTCATTCCTAATTGAACCTAATGTTTTACTTAATGAGAACTTTATACTACCTAAGTCTATGCATCTTTGCATGATAAGGTTTATTGATAACACAAGCGTTGCGCGAGGAGGAGGAGAGTTGCAGCAAGAAGGACAAGCGCTGATTTCCAATATCAACAAGTGCGCGAGGGAGGAGCGGGAGGCATGCGCACTAGGAGGCAATAAGGAAATCACGTATGAGCAAGAGAGAGAGATGGCGCACCAAGAATTACATGTTTGAGGTGTTCCACGACGTTTGGACTGTGTGCCAATAAGGCCGAACCCATATATGGGTCGGTATGTATCAGTTTGAGTCGAACCTAGTCAGTTTGGGCCAAGTTATGGCTGTTTTTAGGCCCGTTTAGAGGGGAGGACGCCCCAGCCCTCATATAAACCTCCGTAGCCGTCACAAGTTAGGGGAAGACCACGTTAAAATATTTTGGAGTTGTTTCTTTCATAGAACCTCTGGAATTACCCTGTGTTCGAATCTGCCAACTATAATTTTGTGTGATCTGTTGTTCCATTGGGAATTAGTAGATTGCATACTACCGTTCGTGGTCACGGCTGCGTGCGCAAGAGTGTGGTGTTGTGAATATCCTACAAGGTTCGAGAGCTGTTGCATTGGCATCAGGGATCGAGCAGGAGAGATCATAGCTACGCACTAGTTATCTATCATCCACCATCACCATCGACAAGAGCTTGCTGAGAAGATCGGGCCACACCATATCATCTTAGTATCAGAGCGTGATTTTAGGCCGTTTTTCTGCCGTGGCAGAGACCAATTTTCAGGTCAAATTTTTTTCTTTTTTGTTTATTTTTTTTACTGAGTCCACATAGCGTACCCATCCTTGTGAGCCTTAGTAAACCTTTCTTTGTGTCTAAAACTATCCTACGAGACTAGCGTGCTTAGTGCTCTGCGGGCTGCTCAGTTAAGCAATCTTGTGCCCGTTTCGTTGAGACATTGCTAGCGTCTCTCCTTGTGCATTGCAACACGAGCATTCCTCCGACATACCTTATTTTTTAGAGCTCATTTTCATAGTTGCAATTACCCCATTTATCTCCACCATGTGTGTTTCCGTGGGTCTTTGTCATACGATAAGCACTAGGACTTGTTTGCGGTGTTGTTAGGATACCATACCTATAGCTCCACCATAAATACCCTGTGTGCCCTGTGATCATTCTCTATACCTTTGATATTCACTTCATCACATCAGTGCATCAGTTTTTGATTTCGTTTGGTAGATCATCTCTATTCACTTTGGAACGGTAAGATTTAGTTGTGAGTGAGTTGTGAGAGTTTTCACCATACTGATTTCGATTTGTGCACTAATGTACTAATCATGTCTTCTAGTAGTGTTGATGTGATGCAGAAAATGGAGGAAGGTGATGTTACAAATAATGTGGAGACGTATAGTTACAAATTCATCGACAATTGGCGTTGTAGTGGAACTTTTTGGAAGGAAGAACGCGGTATTTTTGATGGTGATGGTCTTTTCCACCATAGTGTGATGATTGGTGAGCGATGTGCTTCCATTACCATTGATAGTAACTCTACTATTAATTTGATCAGCGTTGAAGTTGTACAAAAGTTGCAGCTACCCACATGTGCCCGTGCGGTGCCATATCTCTTGCATTCATCATATGGCACATTGCTGATTTCACACACCGCTGATGTTCCTATGACTTTTAAAGAGCATACTGAGATTGTGCACTGTGATGTATCTCCTATACCACTTGATTCTTGTCACATACTATTGGGAGAACCTTGGAGTAGAAGGTTTGACGCTCAAATATGTCCTGTTGTTGGAAGGATTTCTTTCAAATGGAACATGAAGAGGCGTGTTATGCTCAGGATTTCAGCTGAGAAATTTCATGAGTATCATCTTCTTCGCAAGGAGAGGACAAAAGAGTTCAGTTTGTCTGCTAAGTACAAGGTCATGATGAACGGTGACAATTCTATTATTTGTCATCTTGAACACGGTGTGCATTACAACCCATGTGAGAATGAGAGCCACATAGCCAAGCTCAGTGAGCTGTGTGATTCCACTAAACGTGAGGTTGAGAGCATCCATTCTAAGAGTATGAGAGAAAAAGAAAACATCAGTGCAGTAGATGCTAATACATGTGAGGATATTTCTACTAATGTAATCATCTCTACTCCTGGTATTGTTTCTTGTGCTATGCAGGTTGCTTTTGAAGAAAGGGAGCAATCTATTTTACAACCTACATCGTCGGACTGTGCATTGTCACTTGCGGCGGATGTTTTAGTACCTACTACAACTGAGGAGATTGTTGATGACATTGGTACTGTTTTGGAGCTTCAGCCAACATGTGCGACATATTGTGAGTCTATTCCTTTACTGAAGCCTCCTTATGATTTGCCTTGCACTACTGTTTCAGCACCATGTGATAGTTTACCAAATTCAAATTTTGATCATGTGGTACTGATAACACATAAGGAAATACTTGCTCGAATACCACCTGCTGATATTGTGTATTCCATCATGCTAAATGAACCTATGAGTATGAGTTGTGCTATGGATAAGATTTCTGAAATTTCAATTCTGAATTCTAGCACATATTCTCCTTGTTTCACTTTCAATCTGATTGGTGAATATAGCATGCATGAAATTTTTCTTGTGGATCACATATGCATTACTTGTGATAGAATCGCTGAACTGAAACATGCTGTTTTCAGCCATGGCAGAGAGGAATTGTATGCTGAACTGAAACATCTTGCGGACGGTAGCTTGCTTCCTTGTTCTCATGGCAGAGAGGAATTGTACGCTGTCTTGAGCTTGTATAGCACATAGCATGGAATTGTACGCTGTCTTGAGCTTGTATAGCACATAGCACACAGCGTACAATTCCTCTCTGCCATGGCTGAAAACAACATGTTTCAGTTCAGCGTTTCGATCACAAGTAATGCATATGTGATCCACAAGAAAATTTTCATGCATGCTATATTCACCAATCAGATTGAAAGTGAAACAAGGAGAATATGTGCTAGAATTCAGAAATGAAATTTCAGAAATGTTATCCATAGCACAACTCATACTCATAGGTTCATTTAGCAGGATGGAATACACAATATCAGCAGGTGGTATTCGAGCAAGTATTTCCTTATGTGTTATCAGTACCACATGATCAAAATTTGAATTTGGTAAACTATCACATGGTGCTGAAACAGTAGTGCAAGGAAAATCACAAGGAGGCTTCAGTAAAGGAATAGACTCATAATATGTCGCACATGTTGGCTGAAGCTCCAAATCAGTACCAATGCCATTAACAATCTTCTCAGCTGTAGTAGGTACTATGACATCCTCCTCAAGTAACAATACCAGATCGTGTGATGCAGGTTGTAAAATAGGCGGCTCCCTTTCTTCAAAAGCAACCTGCACATCACAAGATAAAACACTAGGAGTAGACATGATTACGTTAGTAGACAACTCACATTTCTCATTAGTGTCCACTCTCAAAATTTCTGGAAGAGGCCATTTGCAGTTGTTCAAAAACATAGAACGTAGAAAGTGCTTGAAATCTTCCCAAAGGATTTTTTTACCCATGACACCATACACAATCCTTGCGTCCTTCCACCAACGAGTTACCTCTTCATCCACACGTCGGTGAGCAAGAATGTATTCTATATGGCCATTAAACTTGCTATCGAAAGTACGACATCTCGTAAAACCAAATCCCATATCAATTTCCCAAATCTGATATTCTGGAGGTGTGGCGGAACTTTCCAATCGCCACTTGATTGTAGTTGGATCATATGCTATGCCAACCACAATAGCTAAATAGTCATGGTATACATCATCTGATATCTGCATCACATCAACACTAGTAGAAGTCATGATTAGTACATTAGTGCAAAAACACAAAACTGTTTTGGTGGCACACTCACAACTCACTCAAAAACTGACAAGAAATTAGATCTTACCGTTCCAAAGTGAATAGTGATGCTTACAAATTCGAAATCAAAAACTGATGCACTGATGTGATGAAGTGAATATCAAAGGTATAGAGAATGATCACAGGGCACACAGGGTATTTATGGTGGAGCTATAGGTATGGTATCCTAACAACACCGCAAACAAGTCCTAGTGCTGATCGTATGACAAAGACCCACGGAAACACACATGGTGGAGATAAATGGGGTAATTGCAACTATGAAAATGAGCTCTAAAAAATAAGGTATGTCGGAGGAATGCTCGTGTTGCAATGCACAAGGAGAGACGCTAGCAATGTCTCAACGAAACGGGCACAAGATTGCTTAACTGAGCAGCCCGCAGAGCACTAAGCACGCTAGTCTCGTAGGATAGTTTTAGACACAAAGAAAGGCTTACTAAGGCTCACAAGGATAGGTACGCTATGTGGACTCAGTAAAAAAAATAAACAAAAAAGAAAAAAAATTGACCTGAGAATTGGTCTCTTCCACGGCAGAAAAATGGCCTAAAATCCTGCCGCGGCAGGATGTCGGCAGACACAAAAATTTCACGTATGAGGACAGACCTGTCTGTGGTACAACGACGGTCCGAATTTTTTTTGCTTTCACGCTACAGTACAGACGCGTCTGCGGTCAGGCGTGAGGCAGCGAGCGGATTTTTTTTTTGCCTTCAACGTGAAGCAAACTCAGTACAAGTCTAGATCCGATCGGTTTGCTTTTTTTTCTCCTTCTTACAAACGGATCTACAACCTGAGACTAAGAAAACAGATCTACTGGATCTAAGACTCAAGAACACGACGAACAGTCTAGAAATAGTCTAGGGACTCCGACAATGGATCAAAACAGATGAAAACTAGACAAACACTACGGCTCAGATTTAGAAGAAAGGCTACACAAAAGGATTATGATCAGCAACTAGAACTCACGAACAGTGTTATCTAGGCTATGGCAATGAACTATGAACCCTAATATTTTTGTGTGGCTTTTTCTGTATAGGACAAAAACAACTAATCTATGGATGGATTTGTGGATGCTTATCGAGGCAACACTGGAAATCTGATACCAAGATGATATTGCTCACCGAGTAAACCTAGCGCTCTGATACCAAGATGATATTGCTCACCGAGTAAACACAGCGCTATGATACCAAGATGATATGGGGTGGCCCGATCTTCTCAGCAAGCTCTTGTCGATGATATGGTGGATGATAGATAACTAGTGCGTAGCTATGATCTCTTCCGCTCGATCCCTGATGCCAGTGCAACAGATCTCCAACCTTGTAGGATATTCACAACACCACACTCTTGCGCACGCAGCCGTGACCACGAACGGTAGTATGCAATCTACTAATTCCCAATGGAACAACAGATCACACTCAATTATAGTTGGTAGATTCGAACACAGGGTAATTCCAGAGGTTCTATGAAAGAAACAACTCCAAAATATTTTAACGTGGTCTGAACCCTAACTTGTGATGGCTACGGAGGTTTATATGAGGGCTGGGGCGTCCTCCCGTCTAAACGGGCCTAAAAACAGCCATAACTTGGCCCAAACTGACTCGGTTCGACTCAAACTGATACATACCGAGCCATATATGGGTTCGGCCTTATTGGCATGCAGTCCAAACGTCGTGGTACACCTCAAACATGTAATTCTTGGTGCACCATCTCTCTCTCTTGCTCGTACGTGATTTCCTCATTGCCTCCTAGTGCGCATGCCCCCCCCCCTGCTCCTCCCTCGCGCACTTGTTGATATTGGAATTCAGCGCTTGCCCTTCTTGCTGCAACTCTCCTCCTCCTCGCGCAACGCTTGTGTTATCAATAAACCTGATCATACAAAGATGCATAGACTTAGGTAGTATAAAGTTCTCATTAAGTAAAATATCAGGTTCAATTAGGAATGAATTCACCTGATAGTCATTATTGATTTGACTCAATATTTCCTTCTAGTTCAGGCAGTCAGAATCATCATAATCCCTATATATATCCTCATCACAATGCGCCCGCAACTACATTATCTTTGCCCTTCTTATACTTGACAATGTACAGAAAAGACTTCTTGAACTCAACCCACTTAGCGTGTCTCTTGCTCAAGTTGGCTTGGCCTTTGAGATATTTCAATGACTCATGGTCGGAATGTATGATAAATTCCTTGGGCCAAAGGTAGTGTTGCCAAACTTGAAGGACACGAACTAAGGCAAAAAGCTCTTTGTCATAAATCGGATAGTTAAGGCGAGCACCATCAAGTTTCTCGCTATGGTAGGCTATAGGACGTCTGTTTTGCATAAGGACTCCTCCAATGCCAATACCACTAGCATCACACTCTATCTCAAAAGTTTTTGTGAAATCCGGTAAAGCAAGAAGAGGTGCTTCGGTGAGCCTCTTTTTAAGTTCGTCAAAAGCTTTTTGTTGTGCTTTGCCCCACACGAAGGTGACATTCTTTTTGGTCAATTCATTAAGGGGGCAAGCAATGGTTGAAAAGTCTTTCACAAAGCGATGATAGAAACCGGCCAACCCATGAAAACTTCGGAGTTCACTCACATTTGTTGGGATGGGCCAATCTCGTATGTCCTTTACCTTGGAAACATCAACTTCAATTCCCTTCGAAGAAACGAAAAATCCAAGAAAAATCAACTTGTCTTTAGCAAAAGTGCACTTGGGAAGATTAGCATAAAGCTTTTCATGTCGAAGGATTTGCAAAACTTCCTTGACATGTGTTATATGATCCTAAAGTGATTTGCTATAAAGAAGAATATCATCGAAATAGACAACAACACTTTTTCCAATGAGAGAACGCAAGATATGATTCATTAGGCGCATGAAGGTGGATGGGGCATTAGACAAACCAAAGGGCATAACCAACCATTCATAGAGACCAAGTTTGGTCTTGAAGGCAGTTTTCCACTCATCACCTTCAGCCATGCGTATTTGATAGTAACTACTACGAAGTTCAATTTTCAAAAAAATAGTGGCTCCACACAACTCATCAAGCATGTCATTGAGGCGTGGTATGGGATGTCGATAACGCACGGTGATAGCATTGATTGGACGGCATATCATGCATAACCGTAACGTATCATCCGTCTTTGGAACATGAATCATGGGTACGGCACTTGGACTAGTGCTAACTTGGATCAAACCTTTGGAGACGAGTTGGTTGATTTGACGTTCGATCTCCATCGTCTCCTCCAGGTTCGTGCGCTAGGCGGCGTGGTTGGGAAGTGGTGCACCGGGGATGAGTTCAATGCGATGTTCGATGCCGCGAAGAGGAGGTAGTCCATGTGGGAGCTCTTCGGGGAACACATCCTTGAATTCCTGCAAAATACTCATCAAAGATGGATGAACATTGGTTAATTCATTAGTTCCTTGCACTAGTCCCTTGCAAAGGAGGACATAGTGCAAGATGGATGGGTTGTTCCGAACATCTCTCATCTCACTTTTGGTGAAAAGGAGAACACTCTTAGTTTTTCCACTCGAGTTTGGTTTGTGGCTCTCACTCACTATGAGGTGGTTCTCTCTCTCACCGCTCTTCTCATAAGTAGGTGTTGTGCTTTGCGCCCTCGCTAAAGCCTTTGCATTGTCCGGAATTATTTGGCTAGGAGTCATGTGTTGCAAAACACATGTTTTGTTGAGCCATTTGAAGGTGTATACAATGGTGCGACCATCATGTTGAGCAGCCTTGTCAAATTGCCACGGTCGACCAAGAAGCATGTGGCAAACTGTCATAAGAACCACATCACACTCCATCGCATCTTTGTAAGGACCAATGGCGAAGGAGACCGATACGGTATGCTTGATCTTTACGGACCCTTGGTCACTTAGCCATTGCACGTGGTAGGGGTGCTTGTGTGGTTGGAGGGTGAGGTTGAGCTTCTCACACAACTCGGTGCTAGCAAGGTTGTGACAACTCCCTCCATCAATGATTACCTTGATAGATTTGCCATTGATGACGGCTCGTGTTTGGAAGATATTGGAGTGTTGGTCTTCATGCTCTTGTGCTTGAGTGGTCAAGATCCTTGTGACGACAAGCGATGGACTTGTGTCATGTTCACACATGAGGAGTTCTTGATCATCTTCCACGCGTTGCCTTGCCATTGTTTCCTTGACACGGGCATCAAACTCATCTTCACTCAAGTACTCTTCATCACCATTGTCATGGATGAACAAGACTTTCTTGTTTCCACATTCGGCCGACTTGTGTCCTTTACCTCCACACTTGTAGCATTCATAGTTGAAAGATGTATCACTCTTTGCTTGCTTGCCACTTGGGGCAGTTTTCCTTGAGGGAGTGTGGGCTTGAAGGAAGGCTTGGGGGTACTTGAGGAGCTTCCATTGAAAGTTGTTGGTGTGGCGGTCGAAGCTTGCTTGTAGGTGAAGTACGTCTTGGGCTTGCTGTACTTGATATCCTCTTGCACTTGACGTTCAGCCTTTGTTGCGATGTGCACAAGCTCAACCATGGTGTTGTATGTTTGGAACTCGATGATGCGCTTGATTGGGTGGTTCAATCCAATAAGGAAGCATGCCATAGTTTTCTCCATGCGCTCGTCAATGTTGGCGCGAATCAAGTTGAGTTCCATTTCCTTAAAGTACTCTTCCACGGTCTTTGTCCCTTGACGAAGCGCTTGAAGGTTGTTGAAGAGGTCACGCGTGTAGTGCGCGGGGACGAACCGGGATCTCATGTGAGCCTTCATGTCATGCCAAGTTATGATTGGTGGTTCTTGTCTTGCATCACAAGCAACTTGAACTTGTTCCCACCAAAGGTTGGCGTAATCATCAAACTCAAGCGAAGCCATGGAGACCATCTTCTCGTTGCTATGGTTGTGCATGCGGAAGATTTTGTCGACTTTGAGTGCCCACGAGAGGTATTCTTCGGGGTCATTGGATCCGGTGAACTTGGGCATTGTGAACTTGAGCTTGCCAAAAGTTTCTTCATCGTTGCGGTCATTGCGACGAGCTTGGTGGTTACAACAAACCCAAGACGTATTTCACCTACAAGCAAGCTTCAAATTCTACGCCAACAACATTCAATGGAAGCTCGTCAAGTACCTCAAAGCCTTCCTTCAAGCCCACACTCCCTCAAGGAAAACTGCCCCCAAGTGGCAAGCAAGCAAAGAGTGATACACCTTTCAACGGTGAATGCTACAAGTGTGGAGGCAAAGGACACAAGTCAGCCGAATGTGGAAACATGAAAGTATTGTTCATCCATGACAATGGCGACGAAGAGTACTTAAGTGAAGATGAGTTTGATGCATGTGTCAAGGAAGCAATGGCAATGCAACGAGTGGAAGATGATTAAGAACTCCTTATGTGTGAACATGACGCAAGTCCATCGCTTGTCGTCACAAGGATCTTGACTACTCAAGCCTAAGAGCATGAAGACCAACGCTCCAATATCTTCCAAACACGAGCCGGCATCAATGGCAAATCTATCAAGGTGATCATTGACGGAGGGAGTTGCCACAACCTTGCTAGCACCGAGTTGTGTGACAAGCTCAACCTCACCCTCCAACCGCACAAGCACCCCTACCACGTGCAATGGCTAAGTGACAAAGGGTCCGTGAAGATCAAGCATACCGTATCGGTCTCCTTTGCCATTGGTCCTTACAAAGATACGGTGGAGTGTGATGTGGTTCCTATGACAGTTTGCCACATGCTTCTTGGTCGACCATGGCAATTTGACAAGGCTTCTCAACATGATGGTCACACCAATGTGTACACCTTCAAATGGCTCAACAAAACATGTGTTTTTCAACCAATGACTCCTAGCCAAATAATTGCGGACAATGCAAAGGCTTTAGCGAGGGTGCAAAGCACAACACCTTCTTCTGAGAAGAGCGGTGAGAGAGAGAACCACCTCATAGTGAGTGAGAGACACAAGCCAAACTTGAGTGGAAAAAATAAGAGTGTTCTCCTTGCCACCAAAAGTGAGATGTGAGATGTTCAGAACAATCCATCCATTTTGCACTATGTCTTCCTTTGCAAGGGACTAGCGCAAGGAACTAATGAATTAACCAATGTTCCTCCATCTTTGATGATTGTTTTGCAGGAATTCAAGGATGTGTTCCCCGAAGAGCTTCCTCATGGACTACGTCCTCTTCGCGGCATCAAACATCGCATTGACCTCATCCCCGACGCACCTCTTCCCAACCGCGCCGCTTACCGCACGAACCCAGAGGAGACGAAGGAGATCGAACGTCGAATCAACCAACTCGTCTCCAAAGGTTTGATCCAAGTTAGCACTAGTCCAAGTGCCATACCCGTGATTCTTATTCCAAAGACGGATGATACGTTACGGTTATACATGGACTACTGTCCAATCAATGCTATCACCGTGCGTTATCGACATCCCATACCACGTCTCGATGACATGCTTGATGAGTTGTGTGGAGCCACTATTTTTTCGAAAATTTATCTTTTTAGTGGTTACCATCAAATACGCATGGCTGAAGGTGATGAGTGGAAAACCGCCTTCAAGACCAAACTTGGTCTCTATGAATGGTTAGTTATGCCCTTTGGTTTTACTAATGCCCCATCCACCTTCATGCGCCTTATGAATCACATGATGCAGCCCGTCCTACGGACGCTCCTACATCTACACCAACAAGTCCCCCAAGTTGATGAGGACATCCCTACAATTACACCTACCCCAATGACTACTGAAGATGCTACAACTGTCGCAACATAGGATCAGTCCAATGAGATTAGAATTGGACCTATTACAAGAGCTCGTGCTAAGCTACTAGAACAATAGGTGAATTTACTCCTAAATGAATCTGGTACTTTGATTGATGACAAATTTATACTGCCTAAGTCTATGCATTTATGTATGATCAGGTTTGTTGGAGAAACAACCATGGTGCGAGGAGGAGAAGGGCTACAAGAGAAGCCCAACATGATGATCGCCCAAGGATGCGCGAGGGAGGAGCAGGAGGAAGGCGCAAGAGAAGATCATCAAGACGGAGGCAAAAAGATCTGCCACGACCGGAGTGTCCGGCCAGTTCCACCCGGACTGTCTGGCCTGGTCGAGAGGCAAACTGGCGTGGACATTCTGTCTGCCAGTTCAGATACTACCTAGACACCACCCAGAAACTTCAAAGTTTCCGGCCAGACCGGACTGTCCGGCCGATTTCGACCGGAGTGTCCGCCCGCCGACCGAATCTGGTCCGAGTCGGTTTGTATCAGTTTGAGTCGTTTGCGTTTAGTTTCGGTTTCTGGCCGCCCCAGCCACCCTTATAAGCTATGGGATGACCCCTAGTAGGGTATAGACCACGTTAAAATATTTTGGAGTTGTTTCTTTCATAGAACCTCTGGAATTACCCTGTGTTCGAATCTACCAACTATAATTGAGTGTGATCTGTTGTTCCATTGGGAATTAGTAGATTGCATACTACCGTTCGTGGTCACAGCTGCGTGCGCAAGAGTGTGGTGTTGTGAATATCCTACAAGGTTCGAGATCTGTTGCACTGGCATCAGGGATTGAGCGCGAGAGATCATAGCTACCCACTAGTTATCTACCATCCACCATCATCATCGCCATCCGCATACTGAGAAGATCGGGCCACCCCATATCATCTTGGTATCAGATTTCCAGTGTTGCCTCGGTAAGCATCCACAAATCCATCCATAGATGAGTGAGTGTTTTTCGTCCTATACAAAAAAGCCTTACAAAAAGATTTGCCATAGACTAGATTGCATCGTTTTCAAGTTTTAGTTGCTGATTGTATCTTCTCGTAGATCCGATCTGCAGGTTTTCCTCGTAGGAGTCTAATTTCCATTTGTGTCTAGGTTTAGGATTTGATCTTGTTTTCTGCTGTTCCCACCGTTACAGTTTCCGCAAGTATTTATCGTTTTTTCCGAGTCCACATAGCGTACTTTTGTTTGCATACCATAGACGCAGCCTATCTACAGCATATGTGCCTAGGAACGTACCCACGAGACTAGTTGCTTTGCTCCGATAGGCTGCTCATTAGGTTTTTGAAGTGCAGAAATTTTCGACAGGCGTAACCGGACTATCCGGCCGAATCACACCGGACTATCTGGCTCAACCGGAGTCTCCGGCGCATATCATTCGGACTATCCGGCCCAGTTCTGTTATACATTGCTGTACTCGTTTGCATTGAGTAATATAGTTGAAAAATCAAAAAAAAGAGAAAAGAAAAGAGAATCAGTATTTTAAAAAAGAGATATCGAAGTGTGCAATTTTTGGAGGCCTTGTTGTGTATAGCACTAGTAGATTGAGCAATCTTGTGCCTGTTCTATTTGAGCTATTACTAGCGTCTCTCTTGTGCATTGCAATATTCCTTTTCATAAGTTGCTTTGCCACGTTTATCTCCACTGTGTGTGTTTCTTGGGTATTTGTACAATCAGCACTAGGACTTGTTTGCGGTGTAGATAGGATACCATACCTATAGCTCCACCTTTACATAACATGTGTGCCCTGCGATCGTTCTCTATACCTTTGATATTCACTTCATCACATCAAGTGCATCAGTTTTTGATTTCGTTTGGTAGAGCATCTCTATTCACTTTGGAACGGTAAGATCTCCTTTCTTATTAGTTGTGAGTGAGTTGTGAGAGTTTCCACCATACAAATTCTGATTTTTGCACTAACCTACTAATCATGCTACTAGTGATGATGATGTTGTGTTGCAGAAAAAGAAGGATGAGGAGCTCGTCAATTGGCGTGAATATGAGGCTTTGAAATCCCACTTGACACGTGTGTTTACTAACACGACAGATGCCATTGACAAGAATCTCCAAGATATGAATATGACATCGGATTAGCATGTTGGGACAGTTGATACTATCCAAACGCAAGTGGTTACGCTCAATGTCAATGTCACCGCTTTGCAGCAGTCCATTGAGGGTTTGACAGCCGCCTTACATAGAAGGGAAGATCCTCAACATGATGATGCCTTTGATGATTTCGTTGAGGGTAGCGATGTTGATGCTGCTCCACATGTTGCCAGGGGACGTGCTATTCCCCCTGTCCATGCACCTGCTCATGGTCGTGGGTTTTCCCATCTTGGGTGTGGTCAACGTGTGCCCAACCAAGCTGCTGATGATGTTTTGGGCAAGCCAAAATTTTCAATTCCTAAAGTTTGATGGTTCCATTGATCCTGAAGACTACCTCACATGGGAGTTGAAGATTGAGAAACTCTGGCGCTTATTTGACTATCCAAAAGATAAGAAGGTCAAGCTTGCAGCATCGGAATTTGATGGTTATGCTTTACGTTGGTGGGATGCTCTTGTGCAACATAGGAGGGAGGACAATGAACTTCCTGTGAGGGATTGGCGCGAGATGAAGCAAATCATGAAAGCTCGTTTCGTACCAACCAACTACTTGCGATCAGTTTTTGATAAATTGACGCAACTGAAGCAAGGCACCATGACAGTTGATGAGTACTACATGGAGATGGAGATGCTTATGCAGCGTGCTAGAATTCGTGAGTCCATTGAGATGACCATGCAGCGATTCCTAAACAATTTGAAGTTACCGATCAAGAGCATTGTTCGTCATCACAAGTATGAGACCATGAATGAGTTGTTGCATCATGCTAGAGAGGCCGAATCCCAGTTGGCAGAAGAGGCGAAGTCACGTGCTCGTTTTCCGTCCTCCAGCAGATTTTCGGCTAGGTCTACACCTTCTACAGCCGCGCCACCAGCTGCTGCTCCCTTTACACCATCGGCCAAGCCAGCAAGTACACCTTCGTTTGGTTCTAATGCTCGGAAACCCGCTGCTCCTGCTACTAGCTTGGGTTCCAACATGTCTACTGCACGTACTCGTGATGTGGTGTGCCATACTTGTGGAGGTAGAGGTCACTACAAGAAAGATTGTCCAAACAGCAAGGTTATGTTTGTTAATGAACAAGGTGAAGTAGAAAGTGGAGATGAAGCTTCTGATGATGATATTGATGACGGCGAGGTTGGTGCTGATGCATATGCTGAGCGTGCACCCACTATTGCTGTATCTTCACGTGTACTTAGTGTGCAACCGGTTGAGGAATCCTAGCGTTGCAACTTGTTCCAAACAAAAGCTCTCGTTGGACCAAACAAAGCTTGCAAGGTCATTATTGATGGAGGTAGCTGCAAAAATCTTGCAAGTAAGGAACTATGTGCCAAACTGAATTTGACATACTTACCTCATCCCAAGCCATACTACATATAATGGTGGAGGAACAATGGTGAGATGAAGGTAAATCATATGGTATGTGTGAATTTTCAAATAGGGCCATACAAAGATTCTATTGATTTTGATGTGATTCCTATGACTGTTTGTCACCTACTATTGGGTCGGCCTTGGCTCTATGATCGCCATGTGCAACACAATGGCCGAGCCAACACATATCACTTAGAATTCAAAGGAAAGAAGATTACTATGCAGCTAATAACACCACAAGAAACTGTGAATGATTCTCGCCAGAAGATAGAGGTGAACTTGAAGGAAGATACTACCACTCGGCGAGACTGTGTAACAGCTGTTCCTGATGTAATTGAGTCTAAATTGAGTGATATAACGAAAAGTGAGAGAGTGCCTGGGTTATTGATACTAGCCTCCAAGGAGGATATGAGAGAGTTTCGTGAGGATCCTACAGCCATGCCACTTGTGCTCATGTATAAGGGTGAGGTATTGGTTTCTAACGACATGACCCCTATTTCTCTTGGTGTCTCTTCTGTTTTGCAGGACTTTGGGGATGTGTTTCCAGAAGACGTACCCGCAGGTTTGCCTCCATTGCGTGGTATAGAACATCAAGTCGAGCTGATTCCTGGCGCCACACTTCCCAACAGTGCACCTTACAGGACTAATCCCGAAGAAACTAAGGAAATTCAGAGGCAAGTACAAGCGTTGCTGGATAAAGGGTACATCCGTGTCTCTCTTAGCCCTTGTGTTGTTCCTGTTATTTTAGTTCCTAAGAAAGATGGTACTTGGCGCATGTGTGTTGATTGTAGAGCAATTAATAACATCACTATTCGATATCGTCATCCTATTCCATGCTTAGAGGATATGCTTGATGAATTGAGTGGTGCTGCTGTTTTCTCTAAAATTGACTTGTGTAGTGGTTATCATCAAATTAGGATGAAAGAAGGGGATGAATGAAAAACTACTTTCAAAACTAAATTAGGTTTGTATGAGTGGTTAGTCATGCCGTTTGGTCTTACTAATGCACCTAGTACTTTCATGCATTTGATGAATCATGTTTTGAGAGAGTTTATTGGTCGTTTTGTGGTTGTTTACTTGATGATATACTTATATACAACCACACCGAATCTGAACAATGCACTCATATTAGACAAGTTTTGCAAGTGTTACGTGATAATAAACTGTATGCTAATCTTGAGAAGTGTACATTTGCAAAAGATAAGGTCATATTCCTAGGATTTTTGTTTCTAAGCATGGAGTAGAGGTAGATCAATCTAAAATTGAATCAATTCAGAATTGGCCTACTCCAATGAATCTAAGTCAAGTGAGTAGTTTCCACGGTCTCGCTGGTTTCTATAGGCGCTTTGTGAAAGATTTTAGCACCCTTGCTGCACCTTTGAATGATTTGACAAAGGTGTTTATTTTGTGTGGGGCGCGGCCCAAGACATTGCATTTGATACATTGAAATGTTTGCTTACTTCTGCACCATTACTTGCCTTACCTGATTTTTCAAAGCAATTTGAAGTTGAATGTGATGCTAGTGGTATAGGCATAGGTGGCGTTTTGATGCAAGAGGGTCGGCCTATAGCTTATTTTTCTAAGAAATTGACTGGTGCTCGTTTGAATTATTCTATCTATGATAAAGAATTGTATGCACTTGTCAGAGTACTTGAGGTTTGGCAACATTATTTGTGGCCAAAGGAATTCATCATACATTCTGATCATGAAGCATTGAAATACTTGAAAGCTCAATCAAACTTGCATAGAAGATTAGCTAAATGGGTTGAGTTCATTGAGTCTTTTCCTTACATCATTAACTATAAGAAGGGAAAAGAGAACGTTGTTGTTGATGCTCTATCTAGGAAGAACATGCTATTAACCAATCTTGATGTTAAAATTCCTGGATTAGAAGCTATTTGTGCACTTTATGCAACTGACCATGATTTTGCTGAACCATATCGTTTGTGTGCTCTTAGAAACGCATGGGATAAGTATCATATACATGATGGATATTTGTTTCGAGCTAACAAACTATGTATTCCAGAATCGTCGTTGCGTTTGTTCTTAGTGCAGGAGTCACATGCTGGTGGTTTGATGGGTCACTTTGGGCGTGAGAAGACGTTGCTCATGCTTGCTGATCACTTTTATTGGCCCAAGATGAGGCGTGATGTGTACAGATTTGTGAGTCGATGTATTACATGCCACAAGTCAAAATCTAAGCTGAAGCCTCACAGTTTGTATACACCTCTCTCTGCACCGACTACTCCATGGGAAGACATTAGTATGGATTTTGTGCTAGGTCTACCTAAAACTTAGAGAGGTCATGACTCTATATTTGTGGTAGTGGATAGGTTCTCTAAGATGGCTCATTTTATTGCCTACCACAAAAGCGACGATGTGTCGCATGTTGCTAACCTGTTTTTCAGGGACATCGTGAGATTACATGGAGTACCAAAGACGATTGTTTCTGACCGGGATGTGAAGTTCATGAGCTACTTTTGGAAAACCTTATGGGGAAAGCTAGGAACGAAGTTGCTGTTCAGTACTACATGTCATCCCCAAACAGATGGTCAAACGGAGGTGGTGAATCGAACATTGTCACAGCTGCTAAGGACCATGATTAAAAAGAATCTACGGGAGTGGGGAGAGTGTTTGCCACATGTTGAATTTGCTTACAACAGGGTTGTGGATTCAACTACTTAGCTTTGTCCTTTTGAGGTGGTGTATGGTTTGAAACCATTGATGCCACTTGATATGTTTCCTCTGCCATTACATGAGAGAGTTGATATGGAGGCATCAAAACGTGCTGATTATGTGAAGAAAACACATGAGAAGACTCGAGAGGCTATTGAGAAGAAAGGCAAGAACATTGCTGCTGCAAGGAATCAAGCAAGGAAAGAAGTGTTGTTCGAGCCTGGAGATATGGTTTGGGTGCATCTACGCAAGGATAGGTTTCCACTACTTCGAAAGTTCAAATTGAAGCCACGTGGTGCTGGTCTTTACAAGGTGTTAGCCAAGATTAATGATAACGCCTACTCGGTTGATATACATATTGAGGAGTTTGGTGGAGTTAGCAATAGCTTCAACGTTGCTGATTTGTCACCATATGCTGGAGAAGACCTTGGAGCGTCGAGGTCGACGCCTTTTGATGTAGCCCGACCTTCGGTCATTCCCACATCATGGTCTCCAACTTATGCCAAGTCGCCATGGACTCCAAAGCTGAATTCGTTCCTCTATGTGAACCCACTTCCTACCCTCTTGAATGGTATACTACTTCATACTCCATCCCATATCAATGATAGGTTCACACCAACAAGTACGGAGGCATGGGAGGAAGCCTAGAGCACCAAGCACGACAAGACGAAGGCTTGGATGAGAAGATGGAAGAAGCAGCAGCTGGAGCACCAGAGTCTCCGGCCTGCACACACCGGAGTCTCTGGCCACACCGGAGGCTCCGGCCTGAAGACACCGGAGTCTCTGGCCTGCATACCCCGGAGTCTCTGGACCCACCTCCGGACCGACCCCCAGATCGAGCTGAGGACAGTCTGTCTGTCTCCGGACCCCACACCAGAGTCTCCGGCCTGAGCGTGTGGGCCTGCGCGCTGCCAGCTGGGCCTTTGGCCCATGTACCCCTTTGTCCGCCCAAACTTTACCCTTTTATTCCTAAAGTACTCTTGAACTAGTGGTTGGCATATATATAGTGCCCCCAGCCCCTCAGGTAACCCTAGACATAGATGATAGACTAAAGAAACCCCCCCTTTGTGGAATCTCTAGTTTTGCCTCATCCCCTTCTACCAAAGGGGATCGACTATTGTCCCCACCTCGTTGGAGTTTGCATCGCGCCTCCCTCGTTGTACAAGGCCTTGGCATTGGTGTCCCTTTGCCAAGACATCAAGACCCTCTCCAAGGTGTTCTTCCCTCTTCGTGTGGGATCAAGGGAGCACGTTGACCGATCTTTCCTTGCGAGGATTCTATCGGACCGGTGGCCACCGGAGAGAGCAATCGGCCTTGTATCGTGTGAGTTTTGCGTGTGTTCATCGTGTTCTTCGCGAGGTGTGCGTCCGTTTCCGCTACCTTCTCCCTTTCCCCTCGCTTTTCCCATCGATTTGACCACGAGATCTGTGAAGATCGGGCCACCCACGTGGTTACCCCATAACATCTGGTATCAGCAGCTTTTGGTTGCCACGGATTTCTCCTTGATTTGGTCTTTTTCCCCATAGATTCGAAAATTCCACCAAAAACAGCCCCAATTCGTGTTTTGGATCGATCTGTGATTTGAGTGCATTTTGGTAGGTTTTGATCCATGGATTACTTGCTGAAGATGTTGATCTACCTTCCCTTGCGTTCCCATGGCCTAATTCCTTGATTCCCCCCACCAATTTGGTGTTTTGTTTTGAGTTTTTCGGTCAAAATCGCGTCCCGTTCATGTTCTAGACGCGCAGAAATCGACTGGACCGGAGTCTCTGGCCCCAGACCGGAGTTTTCGGTGTGAGTCACTCCAGACCGGAGTCTCCGGACCTCCAGACCGGAGTCTCCGCCCCCACTGCTGACAGCAAATCTGTTTCACCGTTTTGGGCATAACTTTTGCATACGAACTCGGATTTTGGTGTTCTTTAGCTCGTTTTGAAGAGGAGAAGGAGATCTACATCATATCCGTGGTTCATGCTATCTACTTCAACCAAATTCCATGGGCAAGGCGGAATCCACCAATAAAGGTTGAAGATCGGCAAAGAAAGGTATAAAAATTCCGCCACTTCTCCCCACTTGCATCCCTTTGTGAGCTACACTATCTTCGTTCAACAAAAACCTATTGAGACTAGTTCCTCCTATGATTTCTTGGGCTATGCACATTTGATACCTTGTAGAATTCCGAGCAAAAGTTGTGAGTGCGCTATCTCATATAGTTATCTTCTATAGTTGTTGGCACAAGGAAGGGGCAAGTGAAAAAGAAAAGAAAAGGAGAAAAAATAGAAAAATAAAAAGAAGAAAAAGAAAAGAAAGAAACAAGTGCCTCATAGAATAGGAAGCGCAAGCTCGATGAACATCAAATAGGTGGTACTTATTGTGCATATCTTGTAGCCCACCAATTTTATTGCAATCGAACTAGCGTCTCTCCTTGCACTTGTGCGACACGAGCTTATAGTCTTCACTAGGTAATCATTTGGTTCTTAGCTCACTTTCTCCGTCGCACAAGTCCCATTTATCCCACCGTGTGTGTTTCCTTGTACATAATTCCTATCTTGTGGATTGACTTGTTTTGCTTTGTGATCATTGTGGTTCTTTACTTGCCATTACAATATCTTTATTTCGGATTGTTCTTGGACACGCAACCTTCCATACCCATCCACCATAAGCTTTGTGTGTGTGTGTTTTTTTAGTGGTTAGTTGGTTTTGGTGTTCCGCGTGAACTTCACTTTGCTTGGTTTTGATTGCTCTCAAGTGTTGCCACTTGCACGATACTATCTTCCAAGGTAAAGTAAGGTTTGATGTTGCATCCCTAACCCCCCTACCACTTCCATATACACCACTTGGTCTTGTGAAGCATGTCTAGGAACTCAGGAACCAAGGATGATATCTATGAAGAATGCACGATGAGCCACCATGCCTACGCCTCCACAAGCATGGATGACATGATGGAGCACTACACCGACAATGACTCCACATGCTTGGGTGATATGGAGTTCTACAACAACAATAACTCCCCAAGCATGGACGACTTCAAGAACGACAACGACAAGCTCCTCAAGTCGCGTCGACCAAGACGGAGCCTCCACCTCGAGAGCACCAAGGTCCACCATCAAATGGACAACTTCAAGCGCGACATGGACAACAACTTCGCCAAAACCATGAGCATGATGGCCAAGACTAATGATGCTTTGCGCTCATTACAATGCCTCACCAAGAAGAGTGCCAAGGACAAGAAGCATCGTCGCGAGCATCATGTGGATGACAAGGTGCGCCATCTACATCAACCTTTGGCAAGGCACGCCAATGACCTCCGTCGACACCATCATAAGGCACCTTCTACTACTCGTGCCACCACCAAACTGGCACCAAGAGAAAGTTCTCCTCCATGCCATCAAGCTTTAATGCCAAGACTTGACGTCCTAGATGACGCATGCACCTTCATGGATGAGGAAGACGAAGACCTCTACTTCGCCAAGTTGGACGAGTACGTCAAGAGGACTACACAAGCCAAGGTGCAAGACGGCAATGACAAGATCAAGAATGGTGAGCATGGTACTTTCCCTTCACCAAAGGAGGCGCATGGAGTTGAGAGAATCGAGCCTACCCCCATATGCTTCAGTGATGATGTGGTACCAATCCCATGTGAGTATGAGAGCCACTTAGCCCACTTGAGTGAAAACAGGAGTGAGATGAGCGACTCCACCATACGTGAGATTGAGTGCTTCCACTTGGAGGGCATGAGTGATACACCGAGTGAGTTGAGAGTGGTAGTTGATAGGTCATGTGAGACCACTTTGATTTCTAACAACTTACCCTCTACCTCTAGTGTGTTTCCTCATGATGTGCTAGGTTCCATGGATCAGGAAGCGCCAAGATTGGAGATGATGATGCCTCCAACCGAGAAGATGTACATGGTGGATGAAGATGATGCCATTCCCATATTGGATGAAGAAGTCGCCCACAGGGAAGCCAATTCTACCACCACACCCACTTCATATGAGAGGTATGAACAAGGTAAAAATAAGGGTGTTGATGATGCCATGATCCCACTAGTGGACATGATGACTTGTGATGATTGGCATGCTATGGATGATGTTTGTGATATCACATATGCTTCATTGATTTTTCCATGTGATACTTTGCCTTTGCATAATGTTGAGCATGTGAAATTATTTGATTGTGATGATGTTGCCATAGACATGCCATGCTCTAAATGTTACGTTGATGATATCATTGCTTGCACTTTATTGAACAATTGCACTTTCCAATGTTTTGCTTGCAATGATGTTACCAATGATAACCCTCGGACAATGCTTTGTCATGAATTTTTTACAATCTCTCTCGTTGCTTGCAATGAGATGAAAAATTGCTCTTTCACTTGTTTTGCTTGCAACAATAATTCTCATATGTATTCTATTGAGATGGCCCCCATAGCTTTCTCAAATTTTGGAGATTTTGGTAAATGCCATGATAAGCATGTTCCCCACTTGCATACTCACCATGCACCTATGTTACACTTGATTGACACTAATGGTGATGTGCACAAGAAGAGATATGTCATGATGGATGATGTATTTTTCTACCATGCACACACGTTCTTCCTTTTGTGTTTGATGTGTGTAGGTACCCGCATGATCATGTCAACCTCGGTTGAGCACGAGTTGACAAAAAGAGCTCTAGAGAGCATCCCCCACATGAGTTCAAGATCGAACCCAGCTCTGATACCTTTCGCATGCTTTGCATCTTTCATGTTGACAAATTGCTCTTTCCTATGGTTTGATTGCAAGCATGTTGATGGTATTCTTTCACCTTGTGACAATCATGTCTCGTTGCTATTGGATATTGATGCTTTGTGTGTTCCACAAAAATGTTGAAACATTTACCTTTCCGATGTTTTGTGTGTAACCATAATGCCATTATGAGCATGTATTGTCACGAGAGCTTCCAAGTCTCTCGTATTGTTGTTGCAACAAACATAAGGACACTTGCTCTTTCATTTGGTTTGTTTGCAAACATGTTGCTTGTGTTTCCGCTTGCGATACTCACACCCCTATGATATTTGCTTTTGATGATTTGTGTGTGGCATCCAACATATTGACCATTTTTTCTTTCCAATGGTTGGTTTGCACACATAATGATGTTGTTTTGGATGTTCTTCCTCATGTGTTTTGCCAAATTCTCCTAGATTTGCATCAAAGATGTTGACCAATATTTCAGTCCATTGCTTTGAGTGCCACACTAAGATGTTTTATGGAGTTTTTGAGTTCCCACATTTGGATGATGGTCAAACGATTTCCATGCACTTTGAACTTGCATATGCATCCTGTTTGCTATACTTGAGTTGTGCTAATAGTGTTGTGAACAAGAATGGACATGCCACAATTGACATGCTCCTCTATAACACACGAACATATGTTGCTTGGTCTTTGTTGTGTGAAGGTACAATTGCGTACGTGTCAACCTCTATGGACAAAGAGTTGACAAGACGAACCGTAGAAAGTTACCTATGGCTTCTCCTCAACGAGCTATCTCTACATCGTAAGGTGACTTCACTCTACTTGAGGACTCATACTATAATATTCATGAATTGGCTATGCTTTGAGTGTTGCTTCGCTTTTGTGGTGAGCTTTGTAGGCTTCATTGAAGGTGAAGGAACATTGAAGTGTTGTCAAGTCAATCTTTTCGAGGACGACTATATGGTGAACCCCAGGATCAAGAAGGTATCTCGACATCTTCTACTTTGTGATGAGCGTGTAGAGTCGAGGACGACTCTTTTTGAAGTGAGGGGAGATAATGTAGCCCGACCTTCGGTCGTTCCCACTCATGGTCTCCAACTTATGCCAAGTCGCCATGGACTCTAAAGGTAAATCCGTTCCTCTATGCGAACCCACTTCCTCCCCTCTTGAATGGTATACTACTTCATACTCCGTCCCATATCAATGATAGGTTCACACCAACAAGTACGGAGGCATGGGAGGAAGCCTGGAGCACCAAGCACGACAAGACGAAGGCTTGGAAGAGAAGACGGAAGAAGCAGCAGCTAGAGCACCGGAGTCTCTGGCCTGCACACACCGGAGTCTCCGGCCACACCGGAGTCTCTGGCCTGAAGACACCAGAGTCTCCGGCCTGCATACCCCGGAGTCTCCGGACCCACCTCCGGACCGACCCCCAGATCGAGTTGAGGACAGTCTGTCTACCACTCCGGAGGCGACACCGGAGACAGACCGGAGTCTCCGGACCCCACACCGGAGTCTCCGGCCTGAGCGTGTGGGCCTGCGCGCCACCTGCTGGGCCTTTCACCCATGTACCCCTTAGTCCGCTCAGACTTTCCCTTTTATTCCTAAAGTACCCTTGAACTAGTGGTTGGCCTATATATAGTGCCCCACCCCCTCATGTAACCCTAGGCATAGATGATAGACTAAAGAAACCCCTCCTTTGTGGAATCTCTAGTTTTGCCTAATCCCCTTCTACCAAAGGGGATCGACTATCGTTACCACCTCGTTGGAGTTTGCATCGTGCCTCCCTCGTTGTACAAGGCCTTGGCATCGGTGTCCCTTTGCCAAGACGTCAAGACCCTCTCCGTGTGGGATCGAGGGAGCAGGTTAACCGATCTTTCCTTGCGAGGATTCTATCGGACCGGTGGCCACCGGTGAGAGCAATCGGCCTTGTATCGTGTGAGTTTTGCGTGTGTTCATCGTGTTCTTCGCGAGGTGTGCGTCCCCTTCCGCTACCTTCTCCCTTTCCCCTCGCTTTTCCCATCGATTTGACCACGAGATCCGTGAAGATCGGGCCACACACGGGGTTACCCCATAACACCTTTTGAAGGGGGGAGATAATGAGGACATCCCTACAATTACACCAACCCCAATGACTACTAAAGATGCTACAACTTTCGCAAGACAGGATCAGTCCAATGAGATTAGAATTGGACCTATTACAAGAGCTCGTGCTAAGCTACTAGAACAACAGGTGAATTTACTCCTAAACGAATCTGGTACTTTGATTGATGAGAACTTTATACTGCCTAAGTCTATGCATTTATGTATGATCAGGTTCATTGGAGAAACAAGCATGACGCGAGGAGGAGAAGGGCTACAAGAGAAGCCCAACATGATGATCGCCCAAGGATGCGCGAGGGAGGAGCGGGAGGAAGGCGCAAGAGAAGATCATCAAGACGGAGGCAAAAAGATCTTCCACGACCGGAGTGTCCGGCCAGTTCCACCCGGACTGTCCGGCCTGGTCGAGAGGCAAACTAGCGTGGACATTCTGTCTGCCACGTCGGATACTACCCGGACACCACCCGGAAACTTCAAAGTTTCCGGCCAGACCGGACTGTCCGGCACACTTCACCCGGAGTGTCCGGCCTGACCGGACTGTCCAGCCGATTTCGACCGGAGTGTCCTGCCGCCGACCGAATCTGGTCCGAGTCGGTTTGTATCAGTTTGAGTCGTTTGCGTTTAGTTTCGGTTTCTGGCCGCCCCAGCCGCCCTTATAAGCTATGGGACGACCCCTAGTTAGGGTATAGACCACGTTAAAATATTTTGGAGTTGTTTCTTTCATAGAACCTCTGGAATTACCCTGTGTTTGAATCTACCAACTATAATTAAGTGTGATTTGTTGTTCCATTGGGAATTAGTAGATTGCATACTACCGTTCGTGGTCACGGCTGCGTGCGCAAGAGTGATGTGTTGTGAATATCCTACAAGGTTCCAGATCTCTTACACTGGCATCAGGGATCGAGCGGGAGAGATCATAGCTACGCACTAGTTATCTACCATCCACCATCATCATCGCCATCCGCTTACTGAGAAGATCGGGCCACCCCATATCACAAGTGGACCCATGACTCGTGCCCGAGCCAAACTCCTACAAGCTAAAGTGAACTCGCTCCTCTCCTCGTGCCAATTTGATACCTCCTTGGATGGAATGCTACTTCATGCAACTACCCTATGCATCATCAGGTACGAAGCTTCGACACATCACCAAGCACCCAAGGATGGAGAACAAGGAGCAGAGCATGAAGCTGGAGCCGCTAGAGATGCTCAGACCGGAGTCTCCGGTCTGCGCACGCCAGAGTCTCCGACCCGCCAAAGTCTCCAGCCCCACCTCGGGTCTACCCCCAGAACCAGGCCCTGGGACAATCTGATGGCCCCTCTAGAGGCCGGTCCGGAGGCTACACCGGATTCTCCGGTCCACCACACCGGAGTCTCCGGACCGACCATCGCCAGGCATGAAAAGGCCTTTGGGCCTACGGCCCATGTACCCCTTAGTCCGTCCAGAACTTATCTTTTATTCCTAAAGTACCCCTATTTAAGTGGCTGGCCTATATATAGTCCCCCACCTCCACTGTAAACCCTAGGCATGATATTCGAATTAGTGGAAACCCTTTGTGGATCTATCTAATTCTTGCCTCATGCTCCTTGACTAAGGAGCACCAATATCCCCAAACCTCGCTAGAGTTTGCATCGTGCCTCCGCGTTGTACAAGGCCTAGGCCTCGGTGTCCCTTTGCCTAGAAGTCAAGATCTCACCGAGTCTCCCATCTCACTGTGCCGGTTCGAGAGAGAGTCCTCCGCCCGACGCCGATCCTAGGGATTGCACCGGACCGGTCACCGCCGGCGTGAGTTATTGGTGTGTATCGTGGTTTTGCGTGTGTGTGTTCATCACGTTCTTCGTGCGTGCGTTCGTCGTGTTCATCCTCCCCTCCTCTCCCCGCACTCCATCCTCGATTTGAAAGGGAATCGTGAAAGATCGAGCCACCCTAGAGGTTTGCCCTCAACAAAAGTGTTGTTGTCTATTTTGATGATATTCTTGTTTATAGCAAATCACTTGAGGACCATATAACACATGTGAAAGAACTTTTGCAAATCCTTCGACATGAAAAGCTTTATGATAATCTTCCCAAGTGCACTTTTGCTAAAGACAAGTTGATTTTTCTTGGATTTGTTGTTTCTTCGAAGGGAATTGAAGTTGATGTTTCCAGGGTAAAGGACATACGAGATTGGCCCATCCCAACAAATGTGAGTGAACTCCGAAGTTTTCATGGGTTGGCCAGTTTCTGTCGTCGCTTTGTGAAAGACTTTGGGACCATTGCTTGTCCGCTCCATGAATTGACCAAAAAGAATGGCACCTTCGTGTGGGGCAAGGCACAACAAAAAGCTTTTGACGAACTTAAAAAGAGGCTCACCGAAGCACCTCTTATTGCTTTACCGGATTTCACAAAAACTTTTGAGATAGAGTGTGATGCTAGTGGTATTGGCATTGGAGGAGTCCTTATGCAAAACCGACGTCCTATAGCCTACCATAGCGAGAAACTTGATGGCGATCGCCTTAACTATCCGATTTATGACAAAGAGCTTTTTGCCTTAGTTCGTGTCCTTGAAGTTTGGCAACACTACCTTTGGCCCAAGGAATTTATCATACATTCCAACCACGAGTCGTTGAAATATCTCAAAGGCCAAGCTAACTTGAGCAAGAGACACGCTAAGTGGGTTGAGTTCATGGAGTCTTTTCTGTACATTGTCAAGTATAAGAAGGGCAAAGATAATGTAGTTGCAGACGCATTGTCTCGCAAACAGACAAGCCTTCTTACGAGACTTGAAATCAACGTGTTGGGTCTTGAGGAAATAAAATCTTTGTATGCTTCCGATCCGTTCTTTGAACCAATTTTCGCAAAGTGCTCCAATGACAAAGGAGTTGATGATTTCTATTTGCATGAGAGCTTTCTATTTAAACAAAACAAGCTATGCATTCCGAAGTCGTCGCTTCAATGTTTGCTTCTCCAAGAATCTCATGGTGGAGGCCTCATGGGTCACTTTGGCCGTAACAAGACATTGGACATACTCTCCACTCACTACTTTTGGCCCAAGATGAAGCGCGACGTGGACCGCTACGTTCAACGATGCACGATATGTGTTCAAGCTAAGTCGCAAGCTAATCCCTATGGTCTTTATATGCATTTGCCTGTTCCTCATACACCTTGGTCGAACATTAGCATGGATTTCGTGTTAGGATTACCGAGATCTAAGCATGGTCATGATTCTATATTTGTTGTTGTGGATCGCTTTTCCAAAATGGCACACTTCATACCATGCCACAAGACAGACGATGCTTCGCATGTTGCAAATTTGTTTTTTAGGGAAATCGTCCGTCTTCACGGTGTGCCAAGGACAATCGTCTCCGACCGCGACGTCAAATTCATGAGCTACTTATGGAGAACCCTCATGGCCAAGCTCGGCGTCAAGCTCCTCTTTTCATCTGCGTCGCATCCTCAAACCGATGGACAAACCGAGGTTGTCAACCGAAGCCTCGGAACTCTCCTATGTGTGTTGATCAAGAAAAACTTGAAGGATTGGGAGGAATGCATTCCCCACGCCGAGTTCACCTACAACCGAGCAAAGCACTCGACAACCAAGATGAGTCCATTCATGATCGTGTATGGTTTCGAGCCCCTCACCGCGCTCGACATCCTACCACTACCTCTCCATGAGCGCACAAACATGGACGTCGAGAAGCGTGCACAAGCTATGAAGACGCTTCATGAAGAAACAAGAGCAACTATCGAACAACAAGTCCTTCCCCAAGCTTCAAGGTTAAACAAGGACAAGAAGAAGATGATCTTTGAAGAAGGTGACCTTGTGTGGATACACCTAAGCAAAGACCGCTTCCCCAAGGAACGTGACTCCAAGCTCAAGCCAAGAGGAGATGGTCCCTTCAAGGTCATCAAAAGAATCAACAACAACGCCTACATCATCGACATACCGACCACCAAGTACCTTGCAAGAAATACATTCAATGTCAAGGATCTCTCACCCTACCATGGAGATGTTCAAGATGATAACCATGAAGAATCGAGGACGAATCTTTCCTAAAGGGGGGGGGGCTGATGCGGCCCGTCCTACGGACGCTCCTACATCTACACCAACAAGTCCCCCAAGTGGACCCATGACTCGTGCCCGAGCCAAACTCCTACAAGCTATGGTGAACTCGCTCCTCTCCTCGTGCCAATTTGATACCTCCTTGGATGGAATGCTACTTCATGCAACTACCCTATGCATCATCAGGTACGAAGCTTCGACACATCACCAAGCACCCAAGGATGGAGAACAAGGAGCAGAGCATGAAGCTGGAGCCGCTGGAGCCGCTGGAGCTGCTCAGACCGGAGTCTCCGGTCTGTGCACACCGGAGTCTCTGGTCCGCCAAAGTTTCCGGCCCCACCTCCGGTCTGCCCCCAGAACTGGGCCCTGGGACAATCTGAATGCCCCTCTGGAGGTCGGTCCGGAGGCTACACCGGATTCTCCGGTCCACCACACCGGAGTCGCCGGACCGACCATCACCAGGCATGAAAAGGCCTTTGGGCCTGCGGCCCATGCACCCCTTAGTCCATCCAGAACTTATCTTTTATTTCTAAAGTACCCCTGTTTAAGTGGCTGGCCTAGATATAGTCCCCCACCTCCACTGTAAACCCTAGGCATGATATTGGAATTAGTGGAAACCCCTTTGTGGATCTATCTAATTCTTGCCTCATGCTCCTTGACTAAGGAGCACCAATATCCCCAAACCTCGCTAGAGTTTGCATCGTGCCTCCACATTGTACAAGGCGTAGGCATCGGTGTCCCTTTGCCTAGACGTCAAGATCTCACCGAGTCTCCCATCTCACTGTGTCGGTTCGAGAGAGAGTCCTCCGCCTGACGCCAATCCTAGGGATTGCGCCGGACCGGCCACCGCCGGCGTGATCTATTGGTGTGTACCGTGGTTTTGCGTGTGTGTGTTCATCACGTTCTTCGTGCGTGCGTTTGTCGTGTTCATCCTCCCCTCCTCTCCCTGCACTCCATCCGCGATTTCAAAGGGAATCGTGAAAGATCGGGCCACCCTAGAGGTTTGCCCTCAACAAAAGTGTTGTTGTCTATTTCGATGATATTCTTGTTTATAGCAAATCACTTGAGGACCATATAACACATGTGAAGGAACTTTTGCAAATCCTTCGACATGAAAAGCTTTATGATAATCTTCCCAAGTGCACTTTTGCTAAAGACAAGTTGATTTTTCTTGGATTTGTTGTTTCTTCGAAGGGAATTGAAGTTGATGTTTCCAAGGTAAAGGACATACGAGATTGGCCCATCCCAACAAATGTGACTGAACTCCGAAGTTTTCATGGGTTGGCCGGTTTCTGTCATCGCTTTGTGAAAGAATTTTGGACCATTGCTTGTCCGCTCAATGAATTGAGCAAAAGGAATGCCACCTTCGTGTGGGGCAAGGCGCAACAAAAAGCTTTTGACGAACTTCAAAAGAGTCTCACCGAAGCACCTCTTCTTGCTTTACCGGATTTCACAAAAACTTTTGAGATAGAGTGTGATGCTAGTGGTATTGGCATTGGAGGAGTCCTTATGCAAAACGGACGTCTTCTAGCCTACCAAAGCGAGAAACTTGATGGTGCTCGCCTTAACTATCCGATTTATGACAAAGAGCTTTTTGCCTTAGTTCGTGTCCTTGAAGTTTGGCAACACTACCTTTGGCCCAAGGAATTTATCATACATTCCGACCACGAGTCGTTGAAATATCTCAAAGGCCAAGCTAACTTGAGCAAGAGACACGCTAAGTGGGTTGAGTTCATGGAGTCTTTTCCGTACATTGTCAAGTATAAGAAGGGCAAAGATAATGTAGTTGCGGACACATTGTCTCGCAAACATACAAGCCTTCTTACGAGACTTGAAATCAACGTGTTGGGTCTTGAGGAAATAAAATCTTTGTATGCTTCCGATCCGTTCTTTGAACCAATTTTCGCAAAGTGCTCCAATGACAAAGGAGTTGAAGATTTCTATTTGCATGAGAGCTTTCTATTTGAACAAAACAAGCTATGCATTCCGAAGTCGTCGCTTCAACTTTTGTTTCTCCAAGAATCTCATGGTGGAGGCCTCATGGGTCACTTTGGCCGTAACAAGACATTGGACATGCTCTGCACTCGCTACTTTTGGCCCAAGATGAAGCGCGACGTGGAGCGCTACGTTCAACGATGCACGACATGTGTTCAAGCTAAGTCGGAAGCTAATCCCTATGGTCTTTATATGCCATTGCCTGTTCCTCATACACCTTGGTCCAACATTAGCATGGATTTCGTAGGATTACCGAGATCTAAGCATGGTCATTATTCTATATTTGTTGTTGTGGATCGCTTTTCCAAAATGGCACACTTCATACCGTGCCACAAGACAGACGATGCTTCACATGTTGCAAATTTGTTTTTCAGGGAAATCGTCCGTCTTCACGGTGTGCCAAGGACAACCGTCTCCGACCGCGACGTCAAATTCATGAGCTACTTATGGAAGACCCTCATGGCCAAGCTCGGTGTCAAGCTCGTCTTTTCATCCCCGTCGCATCCTCAAACCGATGGACAAACCGAGGTTGTCAACCGAAGCCTCGGAACTCTCCTACGTGTGTTGATCAAGACAAACTTGAAGGATTGGGAGGAATGAATTCCCCATGCCGAGTTCGCCTACAACCGAGCAAAGCACTCAACAACCAAGATGAGTCCATTCATGATCATGTATGGTTTCGAGCCCCTCACCGCGCTCGACATCCTACCACTACCTCTCCATGAGCGCACAAACATGGACGTCGAGAAGCGTGCACAAGCTATGAAGACGCTTCATGAAGAAACAAGAGCTACTATCAAACAACAAGTCCTTCGCCAAGCTTCAAGGTTAAACAAGGACAAGAAGGAGATGATCTTTGAAGAAGGTGACCTTGTGTGGATACACCTAAGCAAAGACCGCTTCCCCAAGGAACGTGACTCCAAGCTCAAGCCAAGAGGAGATGGTCCCTTCAAGGTCATCAAAAGAATCAACAAGAACGCCTACATCATCGACATACCGACCTCCAAGGAACTTGCAAGCAATACATTCAATATCAAGGATCTCTCACCCTACCATGGAGATGTTCAAGATGATAACCATGAAGAGTCGAGGACGGCTCTTTCCCAAGGGGGGGGGGCTGATGCGGCCCGTCCTATGAACGCTCCTACATCTACACCAACAAGTCCCCCAAGTGGACCCATGACTCGTGCCCGAGCCAAACTCCTACAAGCTAAGGTGAACTCGCTCCTCTCCTCGTGCCAATTTGATACCTCCTTGGATGGAATGCTACTTCATGCAACTACCCTATGCATCATCAGGTACGAAGCTTCGATACATCACCAAGCACCCAAGGATGGAGAACAAGGAGCAGAGCATGAAGTTAGAGCCGCTGGACTGCTCAGACCGGAGTCTCCGGTCTGCGCACACCGAAGTCTCCGGTCCACCAAAGTCTCCGGCCTGAAGACACCGGAGTCTCCGGCCCCACCTCCAGTGTAACACCCTCGAATCGGCCCTATGCAAGTTTTAGCGCTTCCTGCCAAACCCGCATAGAAATGATTCAAGGACACCCACCAGGCACTTGCGTGTGGGTGGAGAACGAAGTAATACCATTACACATTAGTCCACGATGGAACCCACAGAACATATATATATACAACAACGACTCCATGAGTCAAGAATACGGATATACTATACAAAGATCCAAATCACCTTGAAAACGATAGAGCGTCCGACTACAGACAAGATGCAAATGGGGCTAAGAGCCCTGAAGAATAACCAATGGGGTCCATAACCCTGCCCAGGCCAAGCCGGAAGGGTAACCCTGCTAACGACGTCGATCTCAAACCTGCTAAAACAAAAGGGTGCCGACAAAGGGCAAAGGAAAAAGAGGAGCGTCAGTACTGAGGCTAGTACACGGCGAGGCTATAATTCGGCCGTCCTCGCCTACATAGGTACGGTGGACTGAAGCGGCAGCGCAGCAGCACTAAACAACCTATAGAGACTCAGTAAAACTGGCGGCTATTAGAGAGGGATAAGAAAGACCTATTCGGATCCATCCTGATACTAACACCAAACGTACCCATCCTGGCATTTCCCCCTCGAGACCAAACGAGGAAGTCAAAACCGAGGATACTCACACGGTTGGCAGTTTTATTCATTCCGTTATAGTTGAAGCTCTTACTACTCAGATATAGATAGCATGAGTCATCCTGATAGCATAAGTAGTGGGCAGTTTTAGTTAACCATTCAGTGGTAGTTGCAGTACTTACTAGTCAGATACAATTAGCATGTGACATCCCAAACCCAGCAGTTGTTGGCACTTTTAATTCATTCCATTGGAGTTGCGATACTTACTAGGCAGGTATAACATTACACGATAGACCCCAGTTCCACCAGTTGTTGGCACTTTTATTATCCATTCCATTGTAGTGAAGCTGATTACTAGTCATATATTAAGTCAAATTTGTAGCACTACTTTAGTTATGCTTGTCTATGATCGAGATACTGTGCTCCAAGTCGTCCATAACCGCGGACACGGCTTTCAGAAAGATTTACCCTGCAGGGGTGCACAAATAGCAACACACACACGATCAACCTCGGAAAAACCAAATCAAAACCCAACGAGGCTTTCACAACAAAGCAATCACAGGATTCATAAAATATTTCAGGGGGCCACCCCATTAAGCTAGCCGCAACGAAGTTGGCCGGCTCTGAGACGGACCCAAGGTTTTTGCCAATGGCTGTAAACGACTGGGAACCCGAAAGCGTGACTGGGCTTGTCGATACCGCGAAAACATTCCACATTCCAAAACAGTACAGGTGCTCCACGCACAATCATAAATAAAGCAGTAAGCATGGCATAAGTACATGATAGTAATAAATCCCCAAACTACTTTGTGGCCCCAAGAAATAAGAAATGAATCAAGCTCCGGCTAAGGGGGATCCATAGGGTCTCCCGGATGTGGATAGTGCGAATAATCAAGGAACAGGTATCAAGTACTCGGGGCCTACGGGACACAAGTGGACATGAAAAACCAAATAGCATTTATTGCCCACCGGTGCCTCTTTCATTAGTTATCCCAGCAATTTAATATCAAGTTGTAATTAAAGCCATGATCATCTCCACCATTAAGCATGTGTCAACCTTTCATCAATGGTGGAACGGCAACGACGGAAAGCAGCACCTGAGCAAGCAACTATGACTCGCAAGGCCGACAGTCTATCAATCAACAGGCAATAGGATGTGTCCAAGGCAATATAAAGGTTGCAAGGGATATATCTGGTACGGAACACTAAAGCATCGCGACACAGATATCAATAGATCAACAGGAGGAAATAAATACTATAAATGCAAAATAGGTAGAAAGGGGGAGAATGCTCGCCTGGGAAACACTGTTGAAGATTCACCGGAGATCGAGTCGACACTCGCATCAACTCATCGGCCTAATCCATGAAGAAGCGAAACACTAGAAGAAACACCGGATGCACTATTTAATACTACAGCAGAAGATCTGGCATGATTATTATATGATGCATGGCATGGCAAAGATGCAATGCAATTAGGCAATATTAAGCGGAACCGGTGTCCCGACAACTAGTTAAATGGTTCCAGTTATTTAGATACCCCGCAATTTAAAGGTTGATTTAACAAGGCAAAACATGGCATCGGTTCTCTACACAAATTTAAATGGAGCCAATATAAGACTAGAATAACACGCATATGGTCTCCATATTTAATTATGAGGTGAATCGACAATATACCCCCAAACAAATGAATATGTATGCGAGCATGAACCACTTAATATGCAACAAGATATATAGCATTTATAAAATAGGAATAGGTAGGGGTCACACATCTAGGGTTGAAGATCTTGGGGTTCCGAAGGCCTTGGGGTTCGACGAGGTTCAGGCGCCAGGATCGGTCTTTGGTGTTGGGTCTGAGAAGGTTCTTGAGTGGCACCATGTTCATCCCTCGAAACCATCGGCATTGAGCCGGCCATGTCGGCAGGGAAGATATTGTCGGAAGTCCTTGTACAACTTGTTCTTTGTCGATCTTGTTCGTCCGGAGACCTTGACGGGTACCACTGCACATGAGATCGCTGGGACGGTCTTGGATGGCGACACGCTCAGAAGTAGAACTTGGTGGCGACACGGTCCTCTTTGTCCAACAGCAACAATAGTACCACATCAACAAATTTTACACCGTATCACCAACAAACAGACAAAAAGCTGGGTGCACCCCACACGAGCTCGGGGGTGAGGGCATCTAGCAGAGGTGAAACGACAGGGACAACACCACTAGAAGAAGGATACGGAGGGCATGGATACACAGCCACGAACGGCAGGCACGGCGCATGGGCGTGCGAGGTCGATAGACGGGGTGGAGGCGACGCACGCGCGGGGCTTGCGGGCTCTCGGGGTCGAGGCGGCCAGCAACAATGACGGTGGCGCCCCTGGTGGTGGCCGGAGCGAACGGAGGGGCGCCGGACTTGGGGCTTGTCGGTCGGAGCAGAGTCCTTGCAGGGGAACACGACCATGGAAGAGGGGGCAGTGATGACTGGAGATGACTTGTAGAGGCATGAGGTGGAAGGTGGTCGAGGAGCGGCGGTCGGTGAGGCCTCACGGAGGGGGCGAGGTCGAGGAGGTGACGTGGCCGGCGGCACCACGCCCTACTGTGCTGTAGGAAGGCCGGCGCGGGAAGCAGCGACACGAGGTCACGCTGAAGGGCCTGGGTCGAGGACGACGCGGTGGAGACGGCCGACGAGGACGGGTCGGCCTTCGAGGCGCGGGGCGGCAGGACGGGGTCACAGGCGGCCTAGCACGGCGTCCAGATGGCCGGGCACAAGCCGGTGGCACATCTGCTGGGAGGCGGGCCTAGTGGAGGGCGTCGTTGCGGCGGAGTGGCGTCCCAGGCAGCGGGGCACCGCGAGGCTTGAGGTGGGGCGGAGGAAGGCCGGCGGCGGTGTCGCGTGGGGTAGAGAGGATCGAGGGGAGGGATTCGTGGGCGGGGGTCGTGTCGTGGTGGGACTAGGCACGGGGTAGGTGGTTGGTGATGATAGGATCGATCGATCCTGGGGGTGCGCGTGGGGTGGTCAGGTTGACCGGGTGGGGCCGGGGTGGAGGCGTGTGGGGGAACGAACGGGATGGTCCGGGTCAGGTGGGTGCAGGTTGTGTTGCACGCGAGCGGGGCTACTGCCGCGGGTGGGGCTGGCGGCAGGGACTAGGGTAGGTTGGGTGGTGGTTGGACTTAGGGTTAGGTTTAGGACTAGATGGGGATTAGGGTTTTGGGGTTGTTCGGTCGGGGTTGTAGGTTGCTAGCTGCTGGGCTTTGGGCCTGGCGGCTTGCGGCCTCCCTTAGAAAATATTTTTACTGATCTCTTTTATTTTTAACAAGGCTTTTGCAAATATTTTTAGACAAATAAAAGATCCAGAAGAGATCGGGGGTTTTGATTTGAAAGAGAGAGGGGGTTATTTAGAAAACAAAGCTAGGCTTTTGTAAAATAGTTTTAGGCAAACATATGTTTGTATACATTAAGATGCTCAAATGCAATGTGGCATGATGACATGAGCATGCAGTCATGATGATGCACAAAAATAAAACAGCAAGCGATTTTCTAGTAGTGGTTTTACCGGGGTGCTACATCCGGTCTGCCCCTAGAACCGGGCCCTGGGACAATCTGAAGGCCCCTCCGGAGGCTACACCGGATTCTCCGGTCCAGACCGGAGTCTCCCGTCCACCACACTGGAGTCTCCGGACCGACCATCGCCAGGCATGAAAAGGCCTTTGGGCATGCGGCCCATGTACCCCTTAGTCCGTCTAGAACTTATCTTTTATTCCTAAAGTACCCCTGTTTAAGTGGCTGGCCTATATATAGTCCCCCACCTCCATTGTAAACCCTAGGCATGATATTGGAATTAGTGGAAACCCCTTTGTGGATCTATCTAATTCTTGCCTCATGCTCCTTGACTAAGGAGCACTAATATCCCCAAACCTCGCTGGAGTTTGCATCGTGCCTCCGTGTTGTACAAGGCCTATGCATCGGTGTCCCTTTGCCTAGACGTCAAGATCTCACCGAGTCTCCCATCTCGCCGTGCCGGTTCGAGAGAGAGTCCTCCGCCTGACGCTGATCCTAGGGATTGCGCCGGACCGGTCACAGCCGGCGTGAGCTATTGGTGTGTATCGTGCTTTTGCGTGTGTGTGTTCGTCGCGTTCTTCGTGCGTGCGTTCGTCATGTTCATCCTCCCCTCCTCTCCCCGCACTCCATGCTCGATTTGAAAGGGAATCATGAAAGATCGGGCCACCCTAGAGGTTTGCCCTCAACAAAAGTGTTGTTGTCTATTTCGATGATATTCTTGTGTTGAGGGCAAACCTCTAGGGTGGCCCGATCTTTCACGATTCCCTTTCAAAACGAGGGTGGAATGCGGGGGAAGGAGAGAAGGATGAACACGCAAACACACGCACGAAGAACACAATGAACACACACACGCAAAACCACGATAAACATCAATAGCTCACGCCGGCGGTGACCGGTCCGGCGCAATCCCTAGGATCAGCGTCGGGCGGAGGACTCTCTCTCGAACCGGCATGACGAGATGGGAGACTCAGTGAGATCTTCACGTCTAGGCAAAGGGACACCGATGCCTAGGCCTTATACAACGCGGAGGCACGATGCAAACTCCAACGAGGTTTGGGGATATTGGTGTTCCTTTGATGCAGCCCGTCCTACGGACGCTTCTACATCTACACCAAGTCCCCCAAGTGGACCCATGACTCGTACCCGAGCCAAACTCCTACAAGCTAAGGTGAACTCGCTCCTCTCCTCGTGCCAATTCGATACCTCCTTGGATGGTATGCTACTTCATGCAACTACCCTATGCATCATCAGGTACGAAGCCTTGACACATCACCAAGAACCCAAGGATGGTGGACAAGGAGCAGAACGTGAAGCAAACACTGCTGGAGCTGCTCAGACCGGAGTCTCCGGTCTGCGCACACCTGAGTCTCCGGCTTGCCAAAGTCTCCGGCCTGAAGACACCGGAGACTCCGGCCCTCTCTTCGGTTTGACCCCCTGCACCAGGCCCTTGGACAGTCTGACGACCCCTCCGGAGGCTGGTCCGGAGACTACACTAGATTCTCTGGTCTAGACCGGAGTCTCCGGTCCAACCGTCACCAGGCATAAAAAGGCTTTGGGCCTTCGGGCCATGTACCCCTAAGTCTATCCAAAACTTGTCTTTTATTCCTAAAGTACCCTTGTTTAATTGGCTGGCCTATATATAGTCCCCCACATCCATTGTAAACCCTAGGCATGATACTGGAATTAGTGGAAACCCCTTTGTGGATCTATCTAATTCTTGCCTCATGCTCCTTGACTAAGGAGCACCAATATCCCCAAACCTCGTTGGAGTTTGCATCGTGCCTCCGCGTTGTACAAGGCCTAGGCATCGGTGTCCCTTTGCCTAGACGTCAAGATCTCACCGAGTCTCCAATCTCGCCGTGTCGGTTCGAGAGAGAGTCCTCCGCCCGACGCCGATCCTAGGGATTGCGCCGGACCGGTCACCGCCGGCGTGAGCTATTGGTGTGTATCGTGGTTTTGCGTGTGTGTGTTCATCGCGTTCTTCTTGCGTGTGTTTGTCGTGTTCATCCTCCCCTCCTCTCCCCGCACTCCATCCTTGATTTGAAAGGGAATCGTGAAAGATCGGGCCACCCTAGAGGTTTGCCCTCAACATATTGGTATCAAGAGCTTCGTTGCTCATGATTTCCCCCACAAATTTTTATTCTATCCACCAAAAATTCGAAAAAAGCCCAAATTTGCCTTTGGATCGATCTCTTGATTTGGAGTGTTATTTGTGGTTTTGATCCGACCAAACCTTGTCTTAGGTGTTGGTCCAGCTTTATCCTGCGTTTTCCCAGCCCAATTTGGCCAATTTTTCGCGGATTTGAGGACCCAAGGCATGGATTTCCGCTCAAGAACACGAGCAGTTCACGATCTGACTCCACACCGGAGTCTCCGGCCTGGACCAGAGTTTCCGGCCTGAAACCCCAGAGTCTCCGGCCTGACGCCTGATTTTGATAGTTTTGCGTCTAATCTTGCATTGGCTAATTTCTCCTTGTTTGTTTGTGCCCGTGTGCGTGTCGTCAACTAACAACAAGCTTCCGCATCGACAACCCCCGCGCTCATCGATACCACGGCCCGCGAACATCATCCCGCACCACCGACGCCAAGTTCATCATCAAAGAAGGTATAACTTGCGTCACCTTGTTAACCCCTATCTTCCTTTGTGTGTACCTATCCTATGAGAGTGGCTCATCTTGTGTTTGCTTGAGCATTGTGCATTTGTCCTTGGATAGTGAGAGTGCAAGAGCAATATCAAGTGTGACTAGGTAGCATCAAGGGAGAGCAAAAAAAAAGATAATACAAAAGAAAGAAAAAGATACAAAGAAAAAAGCAAAAGAAAAATAGTCTCCCATTGACAAAGAGAGTCTCAAAGCTTGTAAGCAAGAGAGAAAGAAGAGCGCCCAAGGCAAGTGCACAAATCCGTTGCTCATTTTTCCTCTTTGCAAACGAGCCACGATCTCTCCTTGCATTGGCACGACAACGAGCTTAGTCTTCGTTAGGACATTTTGTTTGCTCATTTTCATAGTCGTGTCAATCCCAACTTTCTCCACGTGTGTGTACATAGTCGTAGGTTCCCGTCACCCTTCTGAGTTGTTGACCTTCCCCTTTGACTTGAGTTTTGTTGGATTTTACCCACATTTGACTATCCCTTTTCTTTTGGTTGGTTTTTTGGCTTTCCACAATCCTAACCTACCACCAACAAGATTTTGAGAGTTAGTTCTTTCTTTAGTGTGAGTTTTCTTTGCAATTCCACTTTGCACTGTTATAGCTCTCACTTGTGGTTTCTAGTTTGGTGCAATCCCCAAAGTGAGGTACAAGGCTAACACCACCATATTCCACTTCCATATACAATACTTATGTGTTTTGCATGATGGATAGGCACAGCGAGTTGAGCCAACCACCTCCCCAAGAAGAAGATCAAGGTCCGTACATGACGCGTGCAAGTCACTTCATCGTCCGCCACGAGTTCCGTGAATGTTGCCAAGCCCTTGAGACGCGACAAGATGAACAATTTGGCGAGATGCAAGCCGAGTTCAAGAACATCGACAACCGCTTCGATGGCCTCGAAAGGCAAATGCAAGCAATGCATCACAACTTCGGCCACCAAAATGTGTCGCTTCAACGCTCCGTCGCCGAAACAAATGACAACCTTCGACGCCTCATCGACGGAATGGAAAGACCATGTTCACGTGCTTCAAGCTCTTCAAGTTCTTCACGTCATCATGCACCTCCGCAACAAGATCTACCTCCAAGTGCTCCAAGACGCTATGGCGCCCCCGTGGTTGAAGATGGAACCTCTTCGAACTATGTACCTTCCCCACGGCACGTCGCAACGTCAAGCTATGATGGTGACCTCTCTTCAAGGCCACGAGCAAGGCAAGAAGCACACCGTCATCACGCAAGGGCACTAGTGACCCAACAAGAGCAACCACAAGAGGAACCGCAAGTGCAACCGCAAGTCTACCACCATCGACCGTGGCACATACTTGACACAACGAGTGATGGCTCAAATTTGGAGAATCAAGCTCGTCATCGACATGAAGCTCTCCAAGATCCTCCTCCTCGTCATCAACGTCATGAACGTCAACAACGAAACCATGGTCATCACGAGGCGCCTCCTCCACATCAACAAAACCTGGAGCGTCAAGTGATACAAGTTGAGCGACGCCCACCACGTCAAGAGGCTCATGACCATGTTCTTCGCCGTGAGGCCCATGTGCCTAACCAACATCACCAACCGAGGAACGAGCCTCCTCTTCGTCATCAACCGTGTCAAAAGGCTCCACACCCTTGCCACCATGAGGCTCAAGCACCTCAACAACAATACCAAGAGCAAGCTTCGCAACAAGGACGCGAGAACCAAGTTCCACCTCTCCAACTACAAGATCATCAACAAGGTAGCTCGTCGCAATGACCGCAACGATGAAGAAACTTTTGGCAAGCTCAAGTTCACAATGCCCCAGTTCACCAGATCCAGTGACCCCGAAGAATACCTCTCGTGGGCACTCAAAGTCGACAAGATCTTCCGCATGCACAACTATAGCAACGAGAAGATGGTCTCCATGGCTTCACTAGAGTTTGATGATTACGCCAACCTTTGGTGGGAACAAGTTCAAGTTGCTCGTGATGCAAGACAAGAACCACCAATCACAACTTGGCATGACATGAAGGCTCACATGAGATCCCGGTTCGTCCCCGCACACTACACGCGTGACCTCTTCAACAACCTTCAATCGCTTCATCAAGGGACAAAGACTGTGGAAGAGTACTTCAAGGAAATGGAACTCAACTTGATTCGCGCCAACATTAATGAGCGCATGGAGCAAACAATTGGAACGTTTCCTTATTGGGTTGAACCACCCAATCAAGCGCATCGTCGAGTTCCAAACCTACAACGACATGGTTGAGCTTGTGCACATAGCAACAAAGGCTGAACGTCAAGTGCAAGAGGATATCAAGTACAACAAGCCCAAGACGTACTTCACATACAAGCAAGCTTCAACCGCTACACCAACAACTTTCAATGGAAGCTCATCAAGTACCTCCAAGCCTTCCTTCAAGCCCACTCTTCCTCAAGGAAAACATCCCCCAAGTGGCAAGCAAGCAAAAAGTGATACAGCTTTCAACGGTGAATGCTACAAGTGTGGAGGTAAAGGGCACTAGTCGACCGAATGTGGAAACAAGAAAGTCTTGTTCATCCATGACAATGGTGATGAAGAGTACTTGAGTGAAGATGAGTTTGATGCCCGTGTCAAGGAAGCAATGGCAAGGCAACGAGTGGAAGATGATCAAGAACTCCTCATGTGTGAACATGATGCAAGTCCATCGCTTGTCGTCACAAGGATCTTGACCACTCAAGCACAAGAGCATGAAGACCAACGCTCCAATATATTCCAAACACGAGCCGGCATCAATGGCAAATCTATCAAGGTGATCATTGACGGAGGGAGTTGCCACAACCTTGCTAGCACTGAGTTGTGTGAGAAGCTCAACCTCACCCTCCATCCACACAAGCACCCCTACCACGTGCAATGGCTAAGTGACCAAGGGTCCGTGAAGATCAAGCATGCCGTATCGGTCTCCTTCGCCATTGGTCCTTACAAAGATACGGTGGAGTGTGATGTGGTTCCTATGACAGTTTGCCACATGCTTCTTGGTCGACCGTGGCAATTTGACAAGGCTGCTCAACATGATGGTCGCACCAATGTATACACATTCAAATGGCTCAACAAAACATGTGTTTTGCAACCGATGACTCCTAGCCAAATAATTGCGGACAATGCAAAGGCTCTAGCGAGGGCGCAAAGCACAACACCTACTTGTGAGAAGAGCGGTGAAAGAGAGAACCACCTCACAGTGAGTGAGAGCCACAAGCCAAATTCGAGTGGAAAACCTAAGAGTGTTCTCCTTGCCACCAAAAGTGAGATGAGAGATGTTCGGAACAACCCATCCATCTTGCACTATGTCCTCATTTGAAAGGGACTAGCGCAAGGAACTAACGAATTAACCAATGTTCCTCCATCTTTGATGAGTGTTTTGCAGCAATTCAAGGATGTGTTCCCCGAGGAGCTTCCACATGGACTACCTCCTCTTCGCGGCATAGAACATCGCATTGACCTCATCCTCGGTGCACCACTTCCCAACCACGCCGCTTACCGCACGAACCTGGAGGAGACAAACGAGATTGAACGTCAAATCAACCAACTCGTCTCCAAAGGTTTGATCTAGTTTAGCACTAGTCCAAGTGTCGTACCCGTGATTCTTGTTCCAAAGACGGATGATACGTTACGGTTATGCATGGACTGCCGTCCAATCAATGTTATCACCGTGCGTTATCGACATACCATACCACGTCTCGATGACATGCTTGATGAGTTGTGTGGAGCCACTATTTTTTCGAAAATTGATCTTCGTAGTGGTTACCATCAAATATGCATGGCTGAAAGTGATGAGTGGAAAACCGCCTTCAAGACCAAACTTGGTCTCTATGAATGGTTGGTTATGCCCTTTGGTTTGTCTAATGCCCCATCCACCTTCATGCGCCTAATGAATCATATCTTGCGTTCTCTCATTGGAAAAAGTGTTTTGTCTATTTCGATGATATTCTTTTTTATAGCAAATCACTTGAGGACCACATAACACATGTATGGGAAGTTTTGCAAATCCTTTGCCATGAAAAGCTTTATGCTAATCTTCCCAAGTGCACTTTTGCTAAAGACAAGTTGATTTTTCTTGGATTTGTCGTTTCTTCGAAGGGAATTGAAGTTGATGTGTCCAAGGTAAAGGACATACGAGATTGGCCCATCCCAACAAATGTGAGTGAACTCCGATGTTTTCATGGGTTGGCCGGTTTCTATCGTCGCTTTGTGAAAGACTTTTCGACCATTGCTTGTCCCCTTAATGAATTGACCAAAAAGAATGTCACCTTCGTGTGGGGCAAAGCACAACAAAAAGCTTTTGATGACCTCAAAAAGAGGCTCACCGAAGCACCTCTCCTTGCGTTACCGGATTTCACAAAAACTTTTGAGATAGAGTGTGATGCTAGTGGTATTGGCATTGGAGGAGTCCTTATGCAAAACGGACGTCCTATAGCCTACCATAGCGAGAAACTTGATGGTGCTCACCTTAACTATCCGATTTATGACAAAGAGCTTTTTGCCTTAGTTCGTGTCCTCCAAGTTTGGCAACACTACCTTTGGCCCAAGGAATTTATCATACATTCCGACCACGAGTCGTTGAAATATCTCAAAGGCCAAGCTAACTTGAGAAAGAGACACGCTAAGTGGGTTGAGTTCATGGAGTCTTTTCCTTACATTGTCAAGTATAAGAAGGGCAAAGATAATGTAGTTGCGGACGCATTGTCCCGCAAACATACAAGCCTTCTTACGAGACTTGAAATCAATGTGTTGGGTCTTGAGGAAATAAAATCTTTGTATGCTTCCGACCTTGCAAGCAATACATTCAATGTCAAGGACCTCTCACCCTACCATGGAGATGTTCAAGATTAACCATGAAGAGTCGAGGACGACTCTTTCCCAAGGGGGAGAGCTGATGCACTCCGTCCTACGGACGCTTCTACATCTACACCAACAAGTCCCCCAAGTGGACCCATGACTCGTGCCCGAGCCAAACTCCTACAAGCTAAGGTGAACTCGCTCCTCTCCTCGTGCCAATTCGGTACCTCCTTGGATGGTATGCTACTTCATGCAACTACCCTATGCATCATCAGGTACGAAGCCTCGACACATCACCAAGCACCCAAGGATGGTGGACAAGGAGCAGAACGTCAAGCAAACGCTGCTCGAGCTGCTCAGACCGGAGTCTCCGGTCTGTGCACACCGGAGTCTCTGGCCTGCCAAAGTCTCTGGCCTGAAGACACGGAGACTCCGGCCCTCTCTCCGGTCTGACCCCCTGCACTAGGCCCTGGGACAGTCTGACGACCCCTCCGGAGGCTAGTCCGGAGACTACACCGGATTCTCCGGTCTAGACCGGAGTCTCCGGTCCACCACATCGGAGTCTCCGGTCCGACCGTCACCAGGCATGAAAAGGCCTTTGGGCCTTCGGCCCATGTACCCCTTAGTCCGTCCAGCATTTGTCTTTTATTCCTAAAGTACCCCTGTTTAAGTGGCTGGCCTATATATAGTCCCCCACATCCATTGTAAACCCTAGGCATGATATTGGAATTAGTGGAAACCCCTTTGTGGATCTATCTAATTCTTGCCTCATGCTCCTTGACTAAGGAGCACCAATATCCCCAAACCTCATTGGAGTTTGCATCGTGCCTCCGCGTTGTACAAGGCCTAGGCATCGGTGTCCCTTTGCCTAGATGTCAAGATCTCACCGAGTCTCCAATCTCGCCGTGTCGGTTCGAGAGAGAGTCCTCCGCCCGACGCCGATCCTAGGGATTGCGCCGGACCGGTCACCGCAGGCGTGAGCTATTGGTGTGTATCGTGGTTTTGTGTGTGTGTTCATCGCGTTCTTCTTGCGTGCGTTCATCGTGTTCATCCTCCCCTCCTCTCCCCGCACTCCATCCTTGATTTGAAAGGGAATCATGAAAGATCGGGCCACCCTAGAGGTTTGCCCTCAACATCCTTAGTCAAGGAGCATGAGGCGAGAATTAGATAGATCCACAAAGGGGTTTCCACTAATTCCAATATCATGCCTAGGGTTTACAATGGAGGTGGGGGTCTATATATAGGCCAACCACAAGTTCAGGGGTAATTCAGGCATTAAAGTAGAGTTTTGGGCCAAGTAGAGGGGTACATGGGCCATAGGGCCCAGCTAGGCTCACAGGCCCATCACTTGGGCCGGACAATCCGGGTCGGAATGACCGGACAGTCCGGGATGGCCGGACACTCCGGGCAGTGTCCGGGTAGTGTCTGAACTGGCACACAGAATGTCCGAGTCCAGACGGGGCTGGGGTAGGCCGGACACTCCGGCTGGATCCGAGCGAACACTCCGGCTCTAGCAGCTTCAGGACAGGTGCAGCTTCAGGGCTCGTGGGTTGACGCGGCGGGGGCGAGTACCTGATGATGCACAAAGTAGTGGTATGAAGTAGCACGCCATCCAAAGAGGTATCAAATCGGCACGACGAGAGGAGCGAGTTCACCTTACCTTGGAGGAGTTTGGCTCGGGCACGAGTCATGGGTCCACTTGGGGGACTTGTTGGTGTAGATGTGGAAGCGTCCGTAGGATGGGCTGCATCAGCTCCCCCCTTGGGAAAGAGTCATACTCGACTCTTCATGGATATCATCTTGAACATCTCCATGGTAGGGTGAGAGATCCTTGACATTGAATGTATTGCTTGCAAGGTACTTGCAGGTCGGTATGTCGATGATGTAGGCATTGTTGTTGATTCTTTTGAGGACCGTGAAGGGGCCATCTCCTCTTGGCTTGAGCTTGGAGTCACGTTCCTTGGGGAAGCGGTTCTTGCTTAGGTGTATCCACACAAGGTCACCTTCTTCAAATATCATCTCCTTCTTGTCCTTGTTTAACCTTGAAGCTTGGCGAAGGACTTGTTGTTCGATAGTAGCTCTTGTTTCTTCATGAAGCTTCTTCATAGCTTCTGCGCGCTTCTCGATGTCCATGTTCGTGTGCTCATGTAGAGGTAGTGGTAGGATGTCGAGCATGGTGAGGGGCTCGAAACCATAGACGATCATGAATGGAATCATCTTGGTTGTTGAGTGTTTGGAAAGATTATAGGCTAACTCGGCGTGTGGGATGCATTCCTCCCAATCCTTCAGGTTTTACTTGATCAACACACGAAGGAGAGTTCCGAGGCTTCGGTTGACAACTTCGGTTTTGCCATCAGTTGGAGGATGTAATGCGGATGAGAATAGGAGCTTGACGCCGAGCTTGGCCATGAGGGTCTTCCACAAGTAGCTCATGAATTTGACGTCGCGGTCGGAGACGATTGTCCTTGGCACACCGTGAAGACGGACGATTTCCGTGAAAAACAGAGTTGCAACATGTGAAGCATCGTCGGTCTTATGGCACGGTATGAAGTGTGCCATTTTGGAAAAACGATCCACAACAACAAATATAGAATCATGACCATGCTTAGATCTAGGCAATCCTAACACGAAATCCATGCTAATGCCGGACCAACGTGTATGAGGAATAGGCAATGGCATATAAAGACCATAGGGATTAGCTTGCGACTTAGCTTGAACACATGTCGTGCATCGTTGAACGTAGCGCTCCACGTCACGCTTCATCTTGGGCCAAAAGTAGTGAGTGGAGAGCATGTCCAATGTCTTGTCGTGGCCAAAGTGACCCATCAGGCCTCCACCATGAGATTCTTGGAGAAGCAAAAGTTGAAGCGACGACTTCCGAATGCATAGCTTGTTTTGTTTAAATAGAAAGCCCTCATGCAAATAGAAATCATCAACTCCTTTGTCATTGGAGCACTTGTGAAAATTGGTTCAAAGAACAGGTCAGGAGCATACAAAGATTTTATTTCCTCAAGACCCAACACGTTGATTTCATGTCTCGTAAGAAGGCTTGTATGTTTGCGAGACAATGCGTCCGCAACTACATTATCTTTGCTACGGAAAAGACTCCATGAACTCAACCAACTTAGCGTGTCTCTTGCTCAAGTTAGCTTGGCCTTTGAGATATTTCAACGACTCGTGGTCGGAATGTATGATAAATTCCTTGGGCCAAAGATAGTGTTGCCAAACTTGAAGGACATGAACTAAGGCAAAAAGCTCTTTGTCATAAATCGGATAGTTAAGGCGAGCACCATCAAGTTTCTCGCTATGGTAGGCTATAGGACGTCCGTTTTGCATAAGGACTCCTCCAATGCCAATACCACTAGCATCACACTCTATCTCAAAAGTTTTTGTGAAATCCGGTAAAGCAAGTAGAGGTGCTTCGGTGAGCCTCTTTTTGAGTTCATCAAAAGCTTTTTGTTGTGCTTTGCCCCACACGAAGGTGACATTCTTTGATGTAGCCCGACCTTCGGTCGTTACCACATCATGGTCTCCAACTTATGCCAAGTCGCCATGGACTCCAAAGGTGAATCTGTTCCTCTATGCGAACCCACTTCGTACCCTCTTGAATGGTATACTACTTCATACTCCGTCCCATATCAATGATAGGTTCACACCAACAAGTACGGAGGCATGGGAGGAAGCCTGGAGCACCAAGCACAACAAGACGAAGGCTTGGAAGAGAAGATGGACAAGGAGCAGCAAGCTCCAGAACTGGAGTCTCCACCGTCATCGCCCCGAAGAGTCCGCACGGAACTAGCCGGAGTGTCTGGCGCGACTCAGCTGGAGTGTCCGGCCTACCCCAGCCCCGTCCTGGCGCGGACATTCTGTGTGCTACATCGGACTCTACTCGGACACTACCCGGAGTGTCCGGCCACCCCGGACTGTCCGACCCACTCGACCCGGAGTGTCCGGCCCAAGTGATGGGCCTACGAGCCAACAGCTGGGCCCTTGGCCCATGTACCCCTCTATTTCACACCAAATCCTAGTTTTATGCCCAAACTACCCCTGAACTTGTGCCTGGCCTATAAATAGAGCCCCAACCCCTCATTGTATCCCTTAGGCATAGATGATAGACTAAAGAAAACCCCCTTTGTGGAATCTCTAGTTTTGCCTCATCCCCTTCTACCAAAGGGGAACGACTATCGTCACCACCTCGTTGGAGTTTGCATCGCGCCTCCCTCGTTGTACAAGGCCTTGGCATCGGTGTCCCTTTGCCAAGACGTCAATACCCTCTCCAAGGTGTTCTTCCCTCTCCGCATGGGATCGAGGGAGCACGTTGACCGATCTTTCCTTGGGAGGATTCTATCGGACCGGTGGGCACCGGTGAGAGCAATCGGCCTTGTATCGTGTGTGTTTTGCGTGTGTTCATCGTGTTCTTCGTGACGTGTGCGTCCGCTTCCACTACCATCTCCCTTTCCCTCCTGTTTTCCCATCGATTTGACCACGAGATCCGTGAAGATCGGGCCACCCTAGAGGTTTGCCCTCATCATCTGGTATCAGCAGGTTTTGGTTGCCACGGATTCCTCATCGATTTTTGGTCTTTTCCCCCATAAATTCGAAAATCCCCAAAAAATAGCCCCAATTTCGTGTTTGGGACCAATATGTGATTTGAGTGCGTTTTGGTAGGTTTTGATCCGTGGATTATTTGCTAAACTTGTTGATCTACCTTCCCCTGTGTTTCCATAGCCTAATTCCTTGATTTCCCCCATCAATTTGAGGTTTTGGTTCGAGTTTTCCGCCAAAACTTGTCCAGATCGTGTTCTGGAAGTTCTGGTTCGACCGGACCAGATTGTCCGGCCAAAACGGACCGGAATATCCGCCCCACCGGAGTTTCCGGCCTAAACTGACCGGAATATCTGGCCTTGCCGGACTGTCCGGCCTGCGCGCACCGGACTGTTCGCCGCCTGCTGACAGAAAAATCTGCTTGACGGTTTTGAGCATAACTTTTGCATACGAACTCGGATTTTGGTGTTCTTTAGCTCGTTTTGATGAGGAGAATGAGCTCTACATCATCATATCTGTGGTTCATGCTATCTACTCCATCCAAATTCCGTGAGCAAGGCGGAATCCACCAATAAAGGGTGAAGATCGGCGATGAAAGGTATAAACATTCCGTGACTTCTCCCCACTTGTATCACTTTGTGAGCCTCACTATCTTTGTGTTCAACAAATACCTATTGAGACTAGTTCCTCCTATGATTGCTTGGGCTATGCACATTTGATACCTTGTAGAATTCCGAGCAAAAGTTGTGAGCGCGCTATCTCATATAGTTATCTTCTATAGTTGTTGGCACAAGGAAGGGGCAAGTGAAAAAGAAAAGAAAAAGAGAAAAAAAATAGAAAAAGAAAAAGAAGAAAAAGAAAAGAAAGAAACAAGTGCCTCATAGAATAGGAAGCGCAAGCTCGATGAACATCAAATAGGTGGTACTTATGGTGCATATCTTGTAGCCCACCAATTTTATTGCAATCGAACTAGTGTCTCTCCTTGCACTTGTGTGATACGAGCTTATAGTCTTTGCTAGGAAATAATTTGGTTCTTAGCTAACTTTCTCCGTCGCACAAGTCCCATTTATCCCACCGTGTGTGTTTCCTTGTATATAATTCCTATCTTGTGGATTGACTTGTTTTGCTTTGTGATCATAGTGGTTCTTTCCTTGCCATTACAACATCTTGGGTTCGGATTGGTTCTTGACATGCCACCTTCCATACCCATCCACCATAAGCTTTGTGTGTGTGTGTGTTTTTTAGTGGTTAGTTGGTTTTGGTGTTCCGCGTGAACTTCACTTTGCTTGGTTTTGATTGCTCTCAAGTGTTGCCACTTGCACGATACTATCTTTCAAGGTAAAGTAAGGTTTGACGTTGCATCCCTAACCCCTACCTCTTCCATATACACCACTTGGTCTTGTGAAACATGTCTAGGGACTCCGGAACCGAGGATGATTTCTATGAAGAATCCACGACGAGCCACCATGCATATGCTTCCACAAGCATGGATGACACGATGGAGCACTACACCGACAATGGCTCCACATGCTTGGGTGATATGGATTTCTACAACAACAATAACTCCCCAAGCATGGACGACTTCAAGAACGACAACGACAACCTCAACAACTTCAAGAGCGACATGGACAACAAATTCACCAAAACCATGAGCATGATGACCAAGACTAATGATGCTTTGCGCTCATTACAACGCCTCACCAAGAAGAGTGCCAAGGACAAGGAGCATCATCGCGAGCGTCATGTGGATGACCAAGTGCGCCATCTACATCAATCTTTGGCAAGGCACGCCAATGACCTCCGTCAACACCATCATAAGGCGCCTTCAACTACTCGTGCCACCACCAAAAGGGCACCAAGAGCAAGCTCTCCTCCACACCATCAAGCTTCACGCCAAGAGTGTACACTTAAAGATGGAGGAAGCCAAGGCCACATATGTGATGAAGTCGATCCGAGCACCGCTCTCGACAACAACATGAGCCTACTTCCACCACTACCATAAGATGGCGACGACAAGGTCAAGATTGGTGAGCATGGGATTTTCCCTTCACCAAAGGAGGCGCATGGAGTTGAGAGAACCGAGCCTACCCCCATATGCTTGAGTGATGATGTGGTACCAATCCCGTGTGAGTATGAGAGCCACTTAGCCCACTTGAGTGAAAACAAGAGTGAGATGAGTGACTCCACCATACATGAGATTGAGTGCTTCCACTTGGAGGGCATGAGTGATACACCTAGTGAGTTGAGAGTGGTAGTTGATAGGTCATGTGAGACCACTTTGATTTCTAACAACTTACCCTCTACTTTTAGTGTGTTTCCTCATGATGTGCTAGGTTCCATGGATCAAGAAGCGCCAAGCTTGGAGATGATGATGCCTCCACCCAAGAAGATGAACATGGTGGATGAAGATGATGCCATCCCGATGCAAGAAGAAGTCGCCCACATGGAGGCCAATGCTACCACAACACCCACTTCATATGAGAGGTATGAACAAGGTAAAACTAAGGGTGTTGATGATGCCATGATGCCACTTGTGGACATGATGACTTGTGATGATTGGCATGCTATGGATGATGTTTGTGATATCACATATGCTTCATTGATTTTTTTCATGTGATACTTTGCCTTTGCATAATGTTGAGCATGTGAAATTATTTGATTGTGATGATGTTGCCATAGACATGCCATGCTCTAAACATTACGTTGATGATATCATTGCTTGCACTTTGTTGAACAATTGCTCTTTCCAATGTTTTGCTTGCAATGATGTTACCAATGGTACCCCTCGAACCATGCTTTGTCATGAGTGTTTTACAATTTCTCACATTGCTTGCAATATGGATGATTGCTCTTTCACTTGTTTTGCTTGCAACAAAAATTCTCATATGGTTTATATTGAGACGGCCCCCATAGCTTTCTCAAATTTTGGAGATTTTAGTAAATGCCATGATAAGCATGTTCACCACTTGCATACTCACCATGCATATATTTCATACTTGATTGACACTCATGGTGATATGCACAAGAAGAGATACGTCATGATGGATGATGTGTTTCTCTACCATGCACATACGTTCTTCCTTTTATCTATGATGTGTGTAGGTACCCGCACAAGAATGTCAACCTCGGTTGAGCACGAGTTGACAAAAAGAGCTCTAGAGAGCATCCCCCAAGTGAGTTCAAGATCGAACCCAGCTCTGATACCTTTTGCATGCTTTGCATCTTTCATGTTGAACAATTTCTCTTTCCTATGGTTTGCTTGCAAGCATGTTAATGGTATTCTTTCACCTTGTGACAATCATGTTTCGTTGCTATTGGATATTGATGCTTTGTGTGTTGCCACAAAAATGTTGAACAATTTCTCTTTCCGATGTTTTGTGTGCAACCATAATGCCATTTTGAGCATGTATTGTCATGAGAGCTTCCAAGTCTCTCATACTGTTGTTGCAACAAACATAAGGACCACTTTCTCTTTCATATGGTTTGTTTGCAAACATGTTGTTTTTGCTTCCGCTTGCGATACTCATACCCCCATGATTTTGGCTTTTGATGATATGTGTATGGCATCCAATATATTGAACAATTGTTCTTTCCAATGGTTGGTTTGCACACATAATGATGTTGCTTTGGATATTCTTCCTCATGTATTTTTGCTGAATTCTCCTAGCTTTGCATCAAAGATGTTGATCAATATTTTAGTCAATTGCTTTGAGTGCCACACTAAGATGTTATATGGAGTTTTTGAGTTCCCACATTTGGATGATGTTCAAGCAACTTGCATGCACTTTGACCTTGCATACGAATTTCTTTTGCGATACTTGAGTTGTGGTAATAGTGTTGTGAACTAGAACGGACATGCCACAAAAGACATGCTCCTCTATCACACACAAACATATGTTGCTTGGTCTTTGTTGTGTGAAGGTACATTTGCTTACGTGTCAACCTCTATGGACCAAGAGTTGACAAGACGAACCATAGAGAGTCACCTATGGCTGGCCTTCAACGAGCCATCTCTACACCCTAAGGTGACTTCACTCTACTTGAGGACTCATAATATAATCTTCATGAATTGGCTATGCTTTGAGTGTTGCTTCGCTTTTGTGGTGAGCTTTGTAGGCTTCATTAAGGGTCAAGGAACATTGAGGTGTTGTCAATTCAATCTTCCCGAGGACAACTATATGGTGAACCCCAGGATCAAGAAGGTCTCTCGACATCTTCTACTTTGTATGAGCGTGTAGAGTCGAGGACGACTCTTTTTGAAGGGAGGGGAGATGATGTAGCCCGACCTTCGGTCGTTACATCGTGGTCTCCAACTTATGCCAAGTCGCCATGGACTCCAAAGGTGAATCCGTTCCTCTATGCGAACCCACTTCCTACCCTCTTGAATGGTATACTACTTCATACTCCGTCCCATATCAATGATAGGTTCACACCAACAAGTACGGAGGCATGGGAGGAGTCCTGGAGCACCAAGCACAACAAGATGAAGGCTTGGAAGAGAAGATGGACAAGGAGCAGCAAGCTCCAGAACTGGAGTCTCCGCCGTCATCGCCCCGGAGAGTCCGCCCGGAACCAGCCAGAGTGTCCGGCGCAACCGGACTGTCCGGCGCGATTCAGCTGGAGTGTCTGGCCTACCCCAGCCCTGTCCTGGCGCGGACATTCTGTGTGCTACATCGGACTCTACCCGGACACTACCCGGAGTGTCCGGCCACCCCGGACTGTCCGGCCCACTCGACCCGGAGTGTCCAGCCCAAGTGATGGGCCTGCGAGCCAACAGCTGAGCCCTTGGCCCATGTACCACTCTATTTCGCACCAAACCCTAGTTTTATGCCCAAACTAGCCCTGAACTTGTGGCTGGCCTATAAATAGAGCCCGCACCCCTCATTGTATCCTTTAGGCATAGATGATAGACTAAAGAAAACCCCCCTTTGTGGAATCTCTAGTTTTGCCTCATCCCCTTCTACCAAAGGGGAACGACTATCGTCACCACCTCGTTGGAGTTTGCATCGCGCCTCCCTCGTTGTACAAGGCCTTGGCATCGGTGTCCCTTTGCCAAGACGTCAAGACCCTCTCCAAGGTGTTCTTCCCTCTCCGCATGGGATCGAGGGAGCACGTTGACCGATCTTTCCTTGCGAGGATTCTATCGGACCAGTGGCCACCGATGAGAGCAATCGGCCTTGTATCGTGTGTGTTTTGCGTGTGTTCATCGTGTTCTTCGCGAGGTGTGCGTCCGCTTCCAGTACCATCTCCCTTTCCCCCCGTTTTCCCATCGATTTGACCATGAGATCCGTGAAGATCGGGCCACCCTAGAGGTTTGCCCTCATCATTCTTTTTCGTCAACTCGTTGAGAGGACACGCAATAGTGGAAAAGTCTTTCACAAAGCGACGATAGAAACCGGCCAACCCATGAGAACATCGGAGTTCACTCACATTTGTTGGGATGGGCCAATCTCGTATGTCCTTTATCTTGGAAACATCAACTTCAATTCCCTTCGAAGAAACGACAAATCCAAGAAAAATCAACTTGTCTTTAACAAAAGTGCACTTTGGAAGATTAGCATAAAGCTTTTCATGTCGAAGGATTTGCAAAACTTCCTTGACATGTGTTATATGGTCCTCAAATGATTTGCTATAAACAAGAATATCATCGAAATAGACAACAACACTTTTCCCAATGAGAGAACGCAAGATGTGATTCATAAGGCGCATGAAGGTGGATGGGGCATTTGATAAACCAAAGGGTATAACCAACCATTCATAGAGACCAAGTTTGGTCTTGAAGGCGGTTTTCCACTCATCGACTTCAGCCATGCGTATTTGATGGTAACCACTATGAAGATCAAATTTCGAAAAAATAGTGGCTCCACACAACTCATCAAGCATGTCATCGAGACGTGGTATGGGATGTCGATAACGCACGGTGATAACATTGATTGGACGGCAGTCCATGCATAACTGTAACGTATCATCCGTCTTTGGAACAAGAATCACGGGTACGGCACTTGGACTAGTGCTAAACTAGATCAAACCTTTGGAGACGAGTTGGTTGATTTGACGTTCGATCTCGTTTGTCTCCTCCAGGTTCGTGCGGTAAGCGGCGTGGTTGGGAAGTGGTGCACCGAGGATGAGGTCAATGCGATGTTCTATGCCGCGAAGAGGAGGTAGTCCATGTGGAAGCTCCTCGGGGAACACATCCTTGAATTGCTGCAAAACACTCATCAAAGATGGAGGAACATTGGTTAATTCGTTAGTTCCTTGCGCTAGTCCCTTTCAAATGAGGACATAGTGCAAGATGGATGGGTTGTTCCGAACATCTCTCATCTCACTTTTGGTGGCAAGGAGAACACTCTTAGGTTTTCCACTCGAATTTGGCTTGTGGCTCTCACTCACTGTGAGGTGGTTCTCTCTTTCACCGCTCTTCTCACAAGTAGGTGTTGTGCTTTGCGCCCTCGCTAGAGCCTTTGCATTGTCCGCAATTATTTGGCTAGGAGTCATCGGTTGCAAAACACATGTTTTGTTGAGCCATTTGAATGTGTATACATTGGTGCGACCATCATGTTGAGCAGCCTTGTCAAATTGCCATGGTCGACCAAGAAGCATGTGGCAAACTGTCATAGGGACCACATGACACTCCACCGTATCTTCGTAAGGACCAATGGCGAAGGAGACCGATACAGTATGCTTGATCTTCATGGACCCTTGGTCACTTAGCCATTGCACGTGGAAGGGGTGCTTGTGTGGATGGAGGGTGAGGTTGAGCTTCTCACACAACTCAGTGCTAGCAAGGTTGTGGCAACTCCCTCCATCAATGATCACCTTCATAGATTTGCCATTGATGCCGGCTCGTGTTTGGAAGATATTGGAGCGTTGGTCTTCATGCTCTTGTGCTTGAGTGGTCAAGATCCTTGTGATGACAAGCGATGGACTTGCGTCATGCTCACACATGAGGAGTTCTTGATCATCTTCCACTCGTTGTCTTGCAATTGCTTCCATGACGCGGGCATCAAACTCATCTTCACTCAAGTACTCTTCATCACCATTGTCATGGATGAACAAGACTTTCTTGTTTCCACATTCGTCCGACTTGTGTCCTTTACCTCCACACTTGTAGCATTCACCGTTGAAAGGTGTATCACTTTTTGCTTGCTTGCCACTTGGGGGCAGTTTTCCTTGAGGAAGTGTGGGCTTGAAGGAAGGCTTGGAGGTACTCGAGGAGCTTCCATTGAAAGTTGTTGGTGTAGCGTTTGAAGCTTGCTTGTAGGTGAAGTACGTCTTGGGCTTGTTGTACTTGATATCCTCTTGCACTTGACATTCAACATTTGATGTGATGTGCACAAGCTCAACCATGGTGTTGTATGTTTGGAACTCGACGATGCGCTTGATTGGGTGATTCAAGCCAATAAGGAAACGTGCCATTGTTTGCTCTGTGCGCTCATCAATGTTGGCGCGAATCAAGTTGAGTTCCATTTCCTTGAAGTACACTTCCACGGTCTTTGTACCTTGACGAAGCGCTTGAAGGTTGTTGAAGAGGTCACGCGTGTAGTGTGCGGGGACAAACTGGGATCTCATGTGAGCCTTCATGTCATGCCAAGTTGTGATTGGCGGCTCTTGTCTTGCATCACGAGCCATTTGAACGTGTTCCTACCAAAGGTTGGCGTAATCATCAAACTCAAGCGAAGCCATAACGACCATCTTCTTGTTGCTATAGTTGTGCATGCGGAAGATCTTGTCGACTTTGAGTGCCCACGAGAGGTATTCTTTGGGGTCATTGGATCCGGTGAACTTGGGCATTGTGAACTTGAGCTTGCCAAAAGTTTCTTCATCATTGCGGTCATTGCGACGAGCTTGGTGACCTTGTTGATGATCTTGTAGTTGGGGAGGTGGAACTTGGTTCTCGCGTCCTTGTTGATGAGGATATATACAGGGATTATGATGATTCTGACTGCCTGAACTGGAAGGAAATATTGAGTCAAATCAATAATGACTATCAGGTGAATTCATTCCTAATCGAACCTGTTGTTTTACTTAATGAGAACTTTATACTACTAAGTCTATGCATCTTTGTGTGATCAGGTTTATTGATAACACAAGCGTTGCGCGAGGAGGAGGAGAGTTGCAGCGAGAAGGACAAGCACTGATTTCCACTATCAACAAGTGCGCGAGGGAGGAGCGGGAGGCATGCGCACTAGGAGGCAATGCGGAAATCACGTATGAGCAAGAGAGAGAGATGGCGCACCAAGAATTACATGTTTGAGGTGTTCCACGACGTTTGGACTGCGTGCCAATAAGGCCGAACCCATATATGGGTCGGTATGTATCAGTTTGAGTCGAACCGAGTCAGTTTGGGCCAAGTTATGGCTGTTTTTAGGCCCGTTTAGAGGGGAGGACGCCCCAGCCCTCATATAAACCTCTGTAGCCGTCACAAGTTAGGGTTTAGACCATGTTAAAATATTTTGGAGTTGTTTCTTTCATAGAACCTCTGGAATTACCCTGTGTTCGAATCTACCAACTCTAATTGAGTGTGATCTGTTGTTCCATTGGGAATTAGTAGATTGCATACTACTGTTCGTGGTCACGGCTGCGTGCGCAAGAGTGTGGTGTTGTGAATATCCTACAAGGTTCGAGATCTGTTGTGCTGGCATCAGGGATCGAGCGGGAGAGATCATAGCTACGCACTAGTTATCTATCAACCACCACCATCATCGCCATCCGCTTACTGAGAAGATCGGGCCACTCCATATCATCTTGGTATCAGATTTCCAGTGTTGCCTCGGTAAGCATCCACAAATCCATCGATAGATTAGTTGTTTTTGTCCTATACAGAAAAAGCCACACAAAAATATTAGGGTTCATAGTTCATTGCCATAGCCTAGATAACATTGTTCGTGAGTTCTAGTTGCTGATCGTAATCCTTTTGTGTAGCCTTTCTTCTAAATCTGAGTCGTAGTTTTCTGTCAAGTTTTTGATCTGTTGTCGGAGTCTCTAGACTATTTCTAGACCGTTCGTCGTGTTCTTGAGTCTTAGATCTATTAGATCTATTTTCTTTTAGTCTAATGTTGTAGATCCGTTTGAAAGAAGGAGAAAAAACACAAAGCGATCGGATCTAGACTTGTACGTGAGTTTGCTTCACGCTGAAGTAAAAAGAAAAAATATCCAGATCGTAGCTGACTTGGTGTATGTGAGCCTTCACGTGAAGCGAAAAAAATTCGGCTCGCTGCCTCACGCCTGACCGCAGACGCGTCTGTGCTCCAGCGTGAAAGCAAAAAAAATCCGAAAAAAAATCGGACCAGTCTGTGCTGGTACGAGAAAAAAAAATTCTGCCGCCATCCTGCCGCAGCAGGATTTTAAGCCGTTTATCTGCCGTGGCAGAGAACAATTCTCAGGTCAAATTTTTTCTTTTTTTGTTTATTTTTTTTACTGAGTCCACATAGCGTACCTATCCTTGTGAGCCTTAGTAAGCCTTTCTTTGTGTCTAAAACTATCCTACGAGACTAGCGTGCTTAGTGCTCTGCAGGCTGCTCAGTTTAGCAATCTTGTGCCCGTTTCGTTGAGAGATTGCTAGCGTCTCTCCTTGTGCATTGCAACACGAGCGTTCCTCCGACATACCTCATTTTATTGAGCTCATTTTCATAGTTGCAATTGCCCCATTTATCTCCACCATGTGTGTTTCCGTGGGTATTTGTCATACGATCAGCACTAAGACTCATTTGTGGTGTAGTTAGGATACCATACCTACAGCTCCACCATAAAAAACATGTGTGCCCTGCGATCGTTCTCTATACCTTTGGTATTCACTTCATCACATCAGTGCATCAGTGCATCAGTCCTTGATTTCGAATTGGTAAGCATCACTATTCACTTTGGAACGGTAAGATCTGCTTTCTTGTCAGTTTTTGAGTGAGTTGTGAGTGTGCCACCAAAACAGTTTTGTGTTTTTGCACTAATGTACTAATCATGACTTCTACTAGTGTTGATGTGATGCAGAAATCAGATGATGTTTATCATGACTATTTAGCTATTGTGGTTGGCATGGCATATGATCCAACTACAATCAAGTGGCGATTGGAAAGTTCCGCCACACCCGCAGAATATCAGATTTGGGAAATTGATATGGGATTTGGTTTTGCGAGATGTCGTACTTTCGATAGCAAGTTTAATGGCAATATAGAATACATTCTTGCTCACCGACGTGTGGATGAAGAGGTAGCTCGTTGGTGGAAGGACGCAAGGATTGTGTATGGTGTCATGGGTAAAAGAATCCTTTGGGAAGATTTCAAGCAATTTCTATGTTCTATGTTTTTGAACAACTGCAAATTGCCTCTTCCAGAAATTTTGAGAGTGGACACTAATGAGAAATGTGAGTTGTCTACTAACGTAACCATGTCTACTCCTAGTGTTGTATCTTGTGATGTGCAGGTTGCTTTTGAAGAAAGGGAGCCGCCTATTTTACAACCTCCATCACACGATCTGGTATTGTTACTTGAGGAGGATGTCGTAGTACCTACTATAGCTGAGAAGATTGTTAATGACATTGGTACAGATTTGGAGCTTCAGCCAACATGTGCGACATATTGTGAGTCTATTCCTTTACTGAAGCCTCCTTGTGATTTGCCTTGCACTACTGTTTCAGCACCATGTGATAGTTTACCAAATTCAAATTTTGATCATGTGGTACTGATAACACATAAGGAAATACTTACACGAATACCACCTGCTGATATTGTGTATTCCAACCTGCTAAATGAACCTATGAGTATGAGTTGTGCTATGGATAAGATTTCTGAAATTTCATTTCTGAATTCTAGCACATATTCTCCTTGTTTCACTTTCAATCTGATTGGTGAATATAGCATGCATGAAATTTTTCTTGTGGATCACATATGCATTACTTGTGATCGAATCGCTGAACTGAAACATGCTGTTTTCAGCCATACATGTTGTGTGTCGACCTTTGTGTTGTGGGATATATGCTAAAATTTGTGATAATATGAAACTAAAGTCAGATCAAGTTGATATAATGCAGCCAGCACAAGTAATTTTACCTATGTTGGATCGTTGTAATCTTGCTAGAATAGAACCCAAGTTTTCATATTCGTTGTGTTTGTCCCGAAATTCATTGCCTAGTTGTGCTAATGCTATACTTCATTTATATTTGCAAATTGAGTTGCATTTTACATACTGGACAACATGATCATGTTCATAATAATCAGAGTAGCGCAGTTGAAGCATTGCATGATTCATTTGGTTTTCAGACATATTGAATTGGTTTGATCTTGTTCACAAATTTGATCATAGATCTTCTTTGAGAAAACTGAATTTAATATTGAAGAACATGACTATCTATTTAGTTGTTTTTCACCATGATCATGATTCTTTGTACTTCACTTATACCTGCAATTTAAGTTGCTTGATGTATACTGCACATACTTTTCCTGTGAACAACAATAATACAACATGTTATATATACATATACTTTGCGTACACGTTGTTCTTTTTGTATCTCCCACTTTCAGCTTACCTAAAGCCGAGGACGGCTTTTCATGAAGAAAGGGAGGATGATGAGGATATCTACAGGGATTATGATGATTCTGACTGCCTGAACTGGAAGGAAATATGGAGTCAAATCAATAATGACTATCAGGTGAATTCATTCCTAATTGAACCTGATGTTTTACTTAATGAGAACTTTATACTACCTAAGTCTATGCATCTTTGTATGATCAGGTTTATTGATAACACAAGCGTTGCGCGAGGAGGAGGAGTGATACGGATCAAGCCGATGATCCTATAGTTTTGTCCCGATCTTTCATAGCGAATCAACCAGATAGATGATCTCCCAATAACGCGATGAACGTCACCTGAAGAAGAGGAACGAATCCAGCAAGTAACGTGATGAAGATCACCACGCCTCAAACCACAGCTCGATAATCCTTGATGCACACAAGAACCTTCGCAACAATAATAATCTGATAAACGGTATCGCCGTCCCCGGAGGGATGATACACGGTGGAGCACAATATAGTTTTTAGACGAAACAACTGAACTCCCCTAAACCCTAGGTGGCTCGCTCCTTTATATAGGAGGCCTACAACTAGTCGGTTGGATAGACCCAAACCGAACACACAAACGGACTCGAACCTAACATGGACTCAGACTCAATAACATAGCAAAATATTTGACACAACCTTAGACTTATCATTACATATCATAGGACGTCCTGGCATGGCAATCATCAATGGGATGCGCCCGCATCACCTAGCTTGGTGGAGTCCTGAAATTAGGCTTCACCTCCTCCTTCATGCCCATATCATCATCCCCCCTTCAAGAAGCGTTGTCCCCAACGCTTGTGCGTCGGGTCGGAAAGGTGGCGTGATATGAACAATTGCTTCACGCGTCTTTGCCATCTTCAAGTCTAGCTTTCCTTCGTCACCACATCCTCCCTCTTGGCCTGCTCGACTTGATACAGCCCTTGGCGCCTGCACCTCCTTGCGTCTCCATACGAGCTTGGACCTAGGCGCCATCGTTTTCTTCTTCTCAACTCTTGTTGGAACCTGTGGTTGCTGAACATAGACCTTCTTTGCACGACCTGGCATAAGATGAGTAATTCCTGGACCACACAACTATCGAACATGTCCATCCTTGCCTCTATGCATCCGCACAACTGTCCCAACAAAACGCCTCACATGTGTGCTAACAAAACTGCTCTTGTTACCCCCGCTGCACCGCATGCACTGGAACATCAGGAGCACAACTATCATCCGTCTGAACACCTGTGTCAACACAAACAACCTTCTGAACACATGCTGCAACATCCTTCCTCTCAGCAATAAGAGGATGCACTTCAACTGGCTTGACACTAACAAGTTCCACTAGCTTGTCATCTACAGGCATAGCTGAAGCAATATCAACATTGTCGCACTGTGCATCATGCTCTCCATCCTGCACCTTAGCTAGCCTAGATTTTGGCTTAGCCTTGCGCACCTTCTCCTTATGTACCACCAGCTCTATATCAGACTTTATGTCAACATCCTGCATAGGCTTCAAAGTCTGCTATTTGCCACCATGCACAAAAGAATATGTATTTGCTCTTCCAGCATGTGTAACGTTGCAATCATACTGCCATGGACGACCAAGTAACAGCCCACATACCTCCAATGGCAACACATCGCACTCAATCTCATCAACATAATCACCAACTGTAAATGGCACACGCACCTTATGAGTTACCTTCACCATACCTCAGCTATTGAACCACTGTAGATGCTTAGGTTCAGGAATACGCCATGTGGACAACCCCAACGCTGCCACCATTGCCTTGCTAATGCCATTAGTATAGCTTCCTCCATCAACAATCAACTTGCATGCTTTGCCTTTGATCATACACTGCGCCTGAAATAAATTCCAACGCTGGTCCTTGTCAACTGTCATGCAAGCATCGTCTTGTACTTTCTTGAGTTGCAAATTCAGCCCACTCAATGGTACAACATCCTCTGGAACAATCACCTTGTCCTCTATCTCTGATGGTGCCAAAAATTTAGCATGTAAAAACTTTTTGTAGTCCTCCCAAACAGTATTTATTGAGACACCTCGCATATATGTGTCCACATTCCACCACCGGAAAATTCGCGCATCCTCATGCCTTTTTGCAAGACGAAAAGCGATAGTGTCGTCAAACTGCAGATCTGGAGAAAGATCAACACATAAGCGAAAACCAGCTTGCATTGTCTCTTCCCATAACTTGTATTTTGCTGAGGTTGCAGTATGTAGTAGGTACCATGTCCTTTTGTCAAATCAACGGGTACACGATTCGTCATGTCTAAAAAATCAGTGTACACGTCCCTTGCTGACAAACCACCGACATTGTCCTGAAGATCCATCATATCCTATATTGTTCTAGCCTTTACTGATCTGAAATATCTTGTGTTGCTCCTAGTGATCTGTCACACAAAAATCTGCCCAGAGATCCTGTCCAAACTGAAGCAAAGCACGCAGCAGCAAAATCTGTGCACTCCCAGGGGCAGGGATGCCTGGCCAGGGTGCCTCGCTTGACCACATAGATTGTCTCTCCTCAAGCGACCTGCGCGAGCCAGCCAACACCGATCGATGCAGATGGGTCGGCCCACTAGGAACAAGCGTGTGGGGATTAGTCAGGCACGGGCGGAGCGAAGGCGCCAGGCGCGCGCGAGGTTCAGGCCGATCGACACTTCGATCCGGTTTCCTCTCGAGCGACGCGCCAACACGGGAAGGCTTCGATCGCCAGGCGCGCGAAGGAGGACTCCTTCCTTTTCACATATAGGAGTGGGTGCGTCAGGCATACGCTTCAAAGTTGGACGCGCGAGGAGGACTCCTGATGGGCTGGCCCACGCTGGAAGTTGGAGTGCGGCCGGGCGGTTTCCGCGGTCGCCCAGGGCGAGACCGAGCGATCCCCCGATCGCGCTAGGGCGCGAGGCGAGATTGAGGTGATGCGATCGCTGCCTTGGAGCGATCCGTGCGGTCAGGCGAAAAGTTCAGGTGGCGTGGAATCCCCTTGATTGGATCTGATCAAAACGCTGAAGGATTAGATCTGTGATTCCGATCTAGCCCAAGAACTCGCCACCCAATCTCTCCTCCAAACAAACTGATATGTAAATTACTTGTAGAAAAATTGTCCACAGATGACCCAAAAACAGGCTGTGATCAACGAGAGCTCTGATACCACCTGCTACGGATCAAGCCAATGATCCTATAGTTTTGTCCCGATCTTTCACAGCGAATCAACCAGATAGATGATCTCCCAATAACACGATGAACGTCACCTGAAGAAGAGGAATGAATCCAGCAAGTAACGTGATGAAGATCACCACGCCTCAAACCACAGCTCGATAATCCTTGATGCACACAAGAACCTTCGCAGCAATAATAATCTGATAAACGGTATCGCCGTCCCCGGAGGGATGATACACGGTGGAGCACAATATAGTTTTTAGACGAAACAACTGAACTCCCCTAAACCCTAGGTAGCTCGCTCCTTTATATAGGAGGCCTACAACTAGTCGGTTGGATAGACCCAAACCGAACACACAAACGGACTCGAACCTAACATGGACTCGGACGCAATAACATAGCAAAATATTTGACACAACCTTAGACTTATCATTACATATCGTAGGTCGTCCTAGCGTGCCAATCATCAATGGGATGCGCCCGCATCAACTAGCTTGGTGGACTCCTGAAATTAGGCTTCACCTCCTCCTTCATGCCCATATCAAGGAGAGTTGCAGCAAGAAGGACAAGCGCTGATTTCCAATATCAACAAGTGCGCGAGGGAGGAGTGGGAGGCATGCACACTAGGAGGCAATGAGGAAATCACGTATAAGCAGGAGAGAGAGATGGCGCACCAAGAATTACATGTTTGAGGTGTTCCATGATGTTTGGACTGCGTGCCAATAAGGCCGAACCCATATATGGGTCGGTATGTATCAGTTTGAGTCGAACCGAGTCAGTTTGGGCCAAGTTATGGCTGTTTTTAGGCCCGTTTAGAGGGGAGAACGCCCCAGCCCTCATATAAACCTCCGTAGCCGTCACAAGTTAGGGTTTAGACCACGTTAAAATATTTTGGAGTTGTTTCTTTCATAGAACCTCTGGAATTACCCTGTGTTCGAATATACCAACTATAATTGAGTGTGATCTGTTGTTCCATTGGGAATTAGTAGATTGCATACTACCGTTCATGGTCACGGCTGCGTGCGCAAGAGTGTGGTGTTGTGAATATCCTACAAGGTTCGAGATCTGTTGCGCTGGCATCAAGGATCGAGCGGGAGAGATCATAGCTACGCACTAGTTATCTATCAACCACCATCATCATCGCCCATCCACTTACTAAGAAGATCGGGCCACCCCAATCACTTGTTGTGGAGTTTGCTCTTGATATTGTAGTTGAGGAGCTTGCTCTTGCTCTTGGCGCGGTTGTTGACGTGGTTGAGGCGCTTGGGCCTCATGGTGGTGAGGGTGTGGAGCCTCTTGACGCGGTTGATGACAAAGGGGAGGCTCGTTCCTCGGTTTGTGATGTTGGTTAGGCACATGGGCCTCACGGCGAAGAACATGGTCATGAGCCTCTTGACGTGGTGGGCGTCGCTCAACTTGTATCACTTAGCGCTCCAAGTTTTGTTGAAGTGGAGGAGGCGCCTCGTGATGACCATGGTGTCGTTCTTGACGTTCATGACGTTGATGACGAGGAGGAGGATCTTGGAGAGCTTCACGTCGATGACGAGCTTGATTCTCCAAATTGGAGTCATCACTTGTTGTATCAAGTATGTGTCGTGGTCGATGGTGGTAGACTTGCGGTTCCCCTTGTGGTTGCTCTTGTTGGATCACTAGTGTCCTTGCATGATGACAGTGTGCTTCTTGCCTTGCTCGTGGCCTTGAAGAGAGGTCACCATCATAGCTTGACGTTGCGGCATGCCGTGGGGAAGGTACATAGTTCGAAGAGGTTCTGGCCTCATTGCGTCTTTGAGCACTTTGATGTAGATCTTGTGGAAGAGGTGCATGACGATGCGAAGAACTTAAAGAGCTTGATGCGCGTGAACGTGGTCTTTCCATGTCGTTGATGAGGTGTCGAAGATTGTCATTTGTTTCGGCGATGGAGCGTTGGAGCGCTTCATTTTGGTGGCCAAAGTTGTGATGCATTGCATGCATTTGTCGTTCGAGGCCGTCGAAGCGGTTGTCGATGTTCTTGAACTCGGCTTGCGTCTCGCCAAATTGTTCATCTTGTCGCGTCTCAAGGGCTTGGCAAAGTTCACGGAACTCTTGTCGAACGATGAAGTGACTTGCACGCGTCATGTACGGTCCTTGATCTTCTTCTTGGGGAGGTGGTTGGACTGTCTCACCGTACCTATCCATCATGCAAGACACACAAGTATTGTATATGGAAGTGGAGTATGGTGGTGTTAGCCTTGTACCTCACCTTGGGGATTGCACCAAACTAGAAACCACAAGTGAGAGCTATAAGCGTGCAAAGTGGAAATGCAAAGAAAACTCACACTAAAGAAAGAACTAACTCTCAAAAGCTTGTTGGTGGTAGGTTAGGGTTGTGGAAAGCCAAAGAACCAACCAAAAGAAAAGGGATAGTCAAAAGTGGGTAAAATCCAACAAACTTCAAGTCAAAGGCGAAGGTTAAGAACTCAAAAGGGTGACGGGAACCTATGACTATGTACACACATGTGGAGAAAGTTGGGATTGACACGACTATGAAAATGAGCAAACTAAATGTCCTAACAAAGACTAAGCTCGTTGTCGTGCCAATGCAAGGAGAGATCGTGGCTCGTTTGCAAAGAGGAAAAGTGAGCAACGGATTTGTGCACTTGCATTGCGCGCGCTTCTTTCTCTCTTGCTTACAAGCTTTGAGACTCTCTTTTGCAAGGGGAGACTATTTTTCTTTTGCTTTTTCTTTGTATCTTTTTCCTTTTTTTTGCTCTCCCTTGATGCTACCTAGTCACACTTGATATTGCTCTTGCACTCTCACTATCCAAGGACAAATGCACAATGCTCAAGCAAACACAAGATGAGCCACTCTCATGGGATAGGTACACACAAAGGAAGATGGGGGTCAACAAGGTGACCTAAGTTATACCTTCTTTGATGATGAACTTGGCGTCGGTGGTGCGGGATGATGTTCCTGGTCCGTGGTGTCGATGAGCGCGGAAGTTGATGATGCGGAAGCTTGCTGGTAGTTGCTGACACGCACACGGGACACGAGCAAACAAAGGAGATAAGCCAATGCGAAAAAATTGGCAAAACTGTCAAAACTGGCGTTACAGCCGGACACTGCGGTCTGTCTGGGCCGGATACTTCGGTCTGACCGGACACTCTGGTCTGGTTCGGCTGGTAGTTGCAGCAACAAGGACAAGCGCTAATTTCCAATATCAACAAGTGCGCGAGGGAGGAGCGGGAGGCAGGCGCACTAGGACGCAATGAGGAAATCACGTATGAGCAAGAGAGAGAGATGGCGCACCAAGAATTACATGTTTGAGGTGTTCCACGACGTTTGGACTGCGTGCCAATAAGGCCGAACCCATATATGGGTCGGTATGTATCAGTTTGAGTCGAACCGAGTCAGTTTGGGCCAAGTTATGGCTGTTTTAGGCCTGTTTAGAGGGGAGGACGCCCCAGCCCTCATATAAACCTCCGTAGCCGTCACAAGTTAGGTTGAAGACCACGTTAAAATATTTTGGAGTTGTTTCTTTCATAGAACCTCTGGAATTACCCTGTGTTCAAATCTACCAACTATAATTGAGTGTGATATGTTGTTCCATTAGGAATTAGTAGATTGCAGACTATCGTTCGTGGTCACGGCTACGTGCGCAAGAGTGTGGTGTTGTGAATATGCTACAAGGTTCGAGAGCTATTGCATTGGCATCAGGGATCGAGCGGGAGAGATCATAGGTACGCACTAGTTATCTATCATCCACCATCACCATCGACAAGAGCTTGCTGAGAAGATCGGGCCACCCCATATCATCTTGGTATCAGAGCGCTGGGTTTACTCGGTGAGCAATATCATCTTGGTATCAGATTTCCTCATTGCCTCGGTAAGCAATCCACAATCCATCCATAGATTAGAGAGTGTTTTTCATCCTATACAGGAAAAGCCCCACAAAAAGAGTTGCCATAGCCTAGGTTACATCATATTCGAGTAATAGTTGCTGGTCGCGTTCCTCTATTAGATTAGATCTAGATCTGTTCTTCGTAGATTTGTTTTCTAGTTGTTCTAGTTGTTTTCCACCATCTTTTTCCGCCACCATCAAGTCAGATCCGATCCAAGTAAAGAGTCCTAGTTGTGTACTACTTGGCGAGTAATAAAAAAAATTCGGCTCGCTGCCTCACACCTGACCGCAGACAGGTATGTGCTCCAGCGTGAAAAAAAAATCCGAAAAAAAACGGACCTTCGCCTTACCACAGACCAGTCTGTGCTAGTACGAGAAAAAAAAACAAAAAAAAAATTTTGCCGCGGCAGGATTTTAGCCCGTTTTTCTGCCGTGGCAGAGACCAATTCTCAGGTCAAAAAAATTTCTTTTTTGTTTATTTTTTTACTGAGTCCACATAGCGTACCTATCCTTGTGAGACTTAGTAAGCCTTTCTTGGTGTCTAAAACTATCCTACGAGACTAGCGTGCTTAGTGCTCTTCTGGCTGCTCCGTTAGCAATCTTGTGCCCATTTCGTTGAGACATTGCTAGCGTCTCTCCTTGTGCATTGCAACACGAGCATTCCTCCGACATACCTTATTTTTTTGAGCTCATTTTCATAGTTGCAGTTGCCCCATTTATCTCCACCGTGTGTGTTTCCGTGGGTCTTTGTCATACGATCAGCACTAGGACTTGTTTGCGGTGTAGTTAGGATACCATACCTACAGCTCCACCATAAATACCCTGTGTGCCCTGTGATCGTTCTCTATACCTTTGATATTCACTTCATCACATCAGTGCATCAGTTTTTGATTTCGTTTGGTAGATCATCTCTATTCACTTTGGAACGGTAAGATCTCCTTTCTTGTTAGTTGTGAGTGAGTTGTGAGAGTTTCCACCATACTGATTTTGATTTGTGCACTAATGTACTAATCATGTCTTCTAGTAGTGTTGATGTGATGCAGAAAATGGAGGCATGTGATGTTACAAATAATGTGGAGACGTATAGTTACAAATTCATCGACAATTGGCATTGTAGTGGAACTTTTTGGAAGGAAGAACGCGGTATTTTTGATGGTGATGGTCTTTTCCACCATAGTGTGATGATTGGTGAGCGATGTGCTTCCATTACCATTGATAGTAACTCTAGTATTAATTTGATCAGCGTTGAAGTTGTACAAAAGTTGCAACTACCCACATGTGCCCGTGCGGTGCCATATCTCTTGCATTCATCATATGGCAGATTGCTGATTTCACACACCGCTGATGTTCCTATGACTTTTCAAGAGCATACCGAGATTGTGCGCTGTGATGTATCTCCTATACCACTGATTCTTGTCACATACTATTTGGAGAACCTTGGAGCAGAAGGTTTGATGCTCAAATATGTCCTGTTGTTGGAAGGATTTCTTTCAAATGGAACATGAAGAGGCGTGTTATGCTCAGGATTTCAGCCGACAAATTTCATGAGTATCATCTTATTCGCAAGGAGAGGACAAAAGAGTTCAGTTTGTCTGCTAAGTACAAGGTCATGATGAATGGTGACAATTCTATTATTGGTCATCTTGAACACGGTGTGCATTACAACCCATGTGAGAATGAGAGCCACATAGCCAAGCTGAGTGAAAGTGTTATCAAAAGTGAGCTGTGTGATTCCACTAAACGTGAGGTTGAGAGCATCCATTCTAAGAGTATGAGAGAAAAAGAAAACATCAGTGCAGTAGATGCTAATACATGTGAGGATATTTCTACTAATGTAATCATCTCTACTCCTGGTATTGTTTCTTGTGCTATGCAGGTAACTTTTGAAGAAAGGGAGCCGCCTATTTTACAACCTGCATCCCACGATCTGGTATTGTTACTTGAGGAGGATGTCGTAGTACCTCTACAGCTGAGAAGTTTGTTAATGACATTGGTACTGATTTGGAGCTTCAGCCAACATGTGCGACATATTGTGCGTCTATTCCTTTACTGAAGCCTCCTTGTGATTTGCCTTGCACTTCTGTTTCAGCACCATGTGATAGTTTACCAAATTCAAATTTTGATCATGTGGTACTGATAACACATAAGGAAATACTTGCTCGAATACCACCTGCTGATATTGTGTATTCCATCATGCTAAATGAACCTATGAGTATGAGTTGTGCTATGGATAAGATTTCTGAAATTTCATTTCTGAATTCTAGCACATATTCTCCTTGTTTCACTTTCAATCTGATTGGTGAATATAGCATGCATGAATATTTTCTTGTGGATCACATATGCATTACTTGTGATCGAATCGCTGAGCTGAAACATGCTGTTTTCAGCCATACATGTTGTGTGTCGACGATTTTGTGTTGTGAGATATATGCTAAAATTTGTGATAATATGAAACTAAAGTCAGGTCTAGTTGATATAATGCAGCCAACACAAGTAATTTTACCTATGTTGGATCGTTGTAATCTTGCTAGAATAGAACCCCAGTTTTCATATTCATTGTGTTTATCCCAAAATTCGTTGTCTAGTTGTGCTAATGCTTTGTACTTCACTTATATTTGCAAATTGAGTTGCATTTTACATACTGGACAGCATGATCATGTTCATAATAATCAGAGTAGCGCAGTTGAAACATGGCATGATTCAATTTGGTTTTCAGACATATTGAATTGGTTTGATCTTGTTCACAAATTTCATCATAGATCTTCTTTGAGAAAACTAAATTTAATATTGAAGAACGTGACTATCTATTTAGTTGTTTTTTTACCATGATCATGATTGTTTGTACTTCACTTATACCTGCAATTTAAGTTGCTTGATGTATACTGGACATACTTTTCATGTGAACAACAATAATACAACATGTTATATATACATATACTTTGCTAATTGAACCTGATGTTTTACTTAATGAGAACTTTATACTACCTAAGTCTATGCATCTTTGTATGATCAGGTTTATTGATAACACAAGCATTGCGCGAGGAGGAGGAGAGTTGCAGCAAGAAGGACAAGCGCTGATTTCCAATATCAACAAGTGCGCGAGGGAGGAGCGGGAGGCAGGCGCACTAGGACGCAATGAGGAAATCACGTATGAGCAAGAGAGAGAGATGGCGCACCAAGAATTACATGTTTGAGGTGTTCCACGACGTTTGGACTGCGTTCCAATAAGGCCGAACCCATATATGGGTCGGTATGTATCAGTTTGAGTCGAACCGAGTCAGTTTGGGCCAAGTTATGGCTGTTTTTAGGCCCGTTTAGAGGGGAGGACGCCCCAGCCCTCATATAAACCTCCGTAGCCGTCACAAGTTAGGTTGAAGACCATGTTAAAATATTTTGGAGTTGTTTCTTTCATAGAACCTCTGGAATTACCCTGTGTTCGAATCTACCAACTATAATTGAGTGTGATATGTTGTTCCATTGGGAATTAGTAGATTGCAGACTACGCACTAGTGTGGTGTTGTGAATATCCTACAAGGTTCGAGAGCTATTGCATTGGCATCAGGGATCGAGCGGGAGAGATCATAGCTACGCACTAGTTATCTATCATCCACCATCACCATCGACAAGAGCTTGCTGAGAAGAAACTTGATTGTGCGATAGCCTACCATAGCGAGAAACTTGATGGTGCTTGCCTTAACTATCGGATTTATGATAAAGAGCTTTTTCCTTAGTTCACGTCCTTCAAGTTTGGCAACACTACCTATGGCCCAAAGAATTTATCATACATTCCGACCATGAGTCATTGAAATACCTCAAAGGGCAAGCCAACTTGAGTAAGCGACACGCTAAGTGGGTTGAGTTCATGGAGTCTTTTCTGTACATTGTCAAGTATAAGAAGGGCAACGATAATGTAGTTGCGGACGCTTTGTCTCGCAAACATACAAGCCTTCTAACGAGACTTGAAATCAACGTGTTGGGTCTTGAGGAAATAAAATCTTTGTATGCTTCCGATCCGTTCTTTGAACCAATTTTCGCAAAGTGCTCAATTGACAAAGGAGTTGATGATTTCTATTTAAATAAGGGCTTTCTCTTTAAACAAAACAAGCTTTGCATTTCGAAATCATCGCTCCAACTTTTGCTTCTCCAAGAATCTCATGGTGGAGGCCTTCTAGGTCACTTTGGCCGCAACAAGACATTGGACATTCTCTCCAATCACTACTTTTGGCCCAAGATGAAGCGTGACATGGAGTGCTACGTTCAACGATGCACGACATGTGTTCAAGCTAAGTCGCAAGCTAACCCTTATGGTCTTTATATGCCATTGCCTATCCCTCGTACACCTTGGTCCGACATTAGTATGGATTTCGTGTTAGGATTGCCTAGATCTAAGCATGGTCATTATTCTATATTTGTTATTGTGGATCGTTTTTCCAAAATGGCACACTTCATACCGTGCCACAAGACCGACGATGCTTCACATGTTGCAAATCTGTTTTTTAGGGAAATCGTCTGTCTTCACGGTGTGCCAAGAACAATCATCTCCGACCGCGACGTCAAATTCATCAGCTACTTATGGAAGACCCTCATGGCCAAGCTCGGCGTCAAGCTCCTCTTTTCTTCCGCGTCGCATCCCCAAACCGACGGCCAAACCGAAGTTGTCAACCGAAGCCTTGGAACTCTTCTCCGTGTGTTAATCAAGAAGAACTTGAAGGATTAGGAGGAATGCATTCCTCATGCCGAGTTCGCCTACAATCGAGCCAACCACTCAACAACCAAGATGAGTCAATTCAAGATCGTCTATGGTTTCGAGCCCCTCACCGTGCTCAACATACTACCGCTACCTCTCCATGAGCACACGAACATCGACATCGAGAAGCGCGCGCAAGCTATGAAGAAGCTTGATGATGAAACAAGAGCTACTATCAAGCAACAAGTACTTCGCCAAGCTTCAAGGTTAAACAAGGACAAGAAGGAGATGATATTTGAAGAAGGTGATCTTGTGTGGATACACCTAAGCAAAGACCGCTTCCCCAAGGAACGTGACTCCAAGCTCAAGCCAAGGGGAGATGGTCCCTTCAAGGTCCTCAAAAGAATCAACAACAACGCCTACATCATCGACATTCCAGTCTCCAAGTACCTTGCAAGCAACACATTCAATGTCAAGGACCTCTCACCATACCATGGAGATGCTACCGATGATACCCGTGAAGAGTCGAGGACGACTCTTTCCCAAGGGGGGGAGCTGATGCAGCCCGTCCTACGGACGCTCCTACATCTACACCAACAAGTCCCCAAGTGGACCCATGACTTGTGCTCGAGCTAAACTCCTACAAGCTAAGGTGAACTCGCTCCTCTCCTCATGCCAATTGATACATCCTTGGATGGTGTGCTACTTCATGCAACTACTCTATGCATCATCAAGTACGAAGCCTCGACACATCCCCAAGCACCCAAGGATGGAGAACAAGGAGCAGAGCGTGAAGCAGAAGCCGCTGGAGCTGCTCAGACCAGCGTCTCTGTTCTACACACACCGGAGTCTCCGGCCTGCCAAAGTCTTCGGTCTAAAGACCCGGAGACTTCGGCCCACTCTTTGGTCTGACCCCCTTCACCTGGCCTTGGGACAATCTGAAGGCCCCTCCAGAGGCTTGTCCGGAGTCTACACCAGATTCTCCGGCCTAGACTGGAGTCTCCGGCCTACACACCGGAGTCTCCTGTCCGACCAACGCCAGGCATGCAAAGGCCTTTGGGCCTTCGGCCCATGTACCCCTTAGTCCGTCCAGAACTAGTCTTTTATACCTAAAGTACCCCTGTTTAAGTGGCTGGCCTATATATAACCCCCCACCTCTATTGTAAACCCTAGGCATGATATTGGAATTAGTGGAAACCCCTTGTGGTTCTATCTAGTTCTTGCCTCATGCTCCTTGACCAAGGAGCACCAATATCACCAAACCTCGTTGGAGTTTGCATCGTTCCTCCGTGTTGTACAAGGCCTAGGTATCGGAGTCCCTTTTCCTAGACGTCAAGACCTCACCGAGTTTCCCATCTCACCGTGTGAGTTCGAGAGAGAGTCCTCTGCCCGACGCCGATCCTAGGGATTGCGCCGGACCGGTTACCGCCGGCGTGAGCTATTGGTGTGTATCGTGGTTTTGTGTATGTGTGTGTGTGTGTGTGTTCATTGCGTTCTTCGTGCATGCGTTCGTCGTGTTCATCCTTCCCTCCTCTCCCCGCACTCCATCCTCGATTTGAAAGGGAATCGTGAAAGATCGGGCCACCCTAGAGGTTTTCCCTCAACACATAAGTTGGAGACCTTGATGTGGAAATGACCGTAGGTTGGGCTACATCATCTCCCCCCTTCAAAAAGAGCCGTCCTTGACTCTACGCGCTCATCACAAAGTAGAAGGTGTCGAGAGACCTTCTTGATCCTAGGGTTCAGCATATAGTTGTCCTCGGGAAGATTGAATTGACAACACCTCAATGTTCCTTCACCTTCCATGAAGCCTACAAAGCTCACAAAAGCAAAGCAACACTCAAAGCATAGCCAATTCATAAATATTATAGCATGAGTCCTCAAGTAGAGTGAAGTCACCTTAGGATGTAGAAATAGCTCGGTGATGAGCAGCCATAGGTAACTCTCGGCAGTTCGTCTTGTCAACTCTTTGTCCATAGAGGTTGACGCGGAAGCAATTGTACCTTCACACAACAAAGACCAAGCAACATATGTTTGTGTGTGATAGAGGAGCATGTCATTTGTGGCATGTCCATTCTTGTTCACAACACTATTAGCACAACTCAAGTATAGCAAACCGGATGCAAATGCAAGGTCACAGTGCAGGGAAATCGTTTGAACATCATCCAAATGTGGGAACTCAAAAACTCCATAAAACGTCTTAGTGTGGCACTCAAAGCAATTGACTAAAGTATTGATCAACATCTTTGATGCAAGAATAGGAGAATTCGGCAAAATCACATGCAGAAGCATCCAAAGCAACATCATCATCTGTGCAAACCAACCATTGGAAAGAACAATTGTTCAATATGTTGGATGCCATACACATATCATCAAAAGCCAAAATCATGGGGGTATGAGTATCACAAGCGGAAGCAAACAAACCATATGGAAGAGCAAGTGGTCCTTATGTTTGTTGCGACAACGATACGAGAGACTTGGAAGCTCTCATGACAATACATGCCAAAATGGCATTATGGTTGCACACAAAACATCGGAAAGACAAATTGTTCAACATTTTTGTGGCAACACACAATGCATCAATATCCAATAGCAACGAAACATGATTATCACAAGGTGAAAGAATACTGATGAGGACATCCCTACAGTTACACCTACCCCAATTGATAATGAAGATGTTCTAAATGAAAAGTGATATGGGGTGGCCCAATCTTCTCAGCAAGCTCTTGTAGATGGTGATGGTGGATGATAGATAACTAGTGCGTAGCTATGATCTCTCCCGCTCGATCCCGGATGCCAATGCAACAGCTCTCGAACCTTGTAGGATATTCACAACACCACACTCTTGCGCACGCAGCCGTGACCACGAACGGTAGTATGCAATCTACTAATTCCCAATGGAACAACAGATACACTCAATTATAGTTGGCAGATTCGAACACAGGGTAATTCCAGAGGTTCTATGAAAGAAACAACTCCAAAATATTTTAACGTGGTCTTAAACCCTAACTTGTGACGGCTACGGAGGTTTATATGAGGGCTGGGGCGTCCTCCCCTCTAAACGGGCCTAAAAACAGCCATAACTTGGCCCAAACTGACTCGGTTCGACTCAAACTGATACATACCGACCCATATATGGGTTCGGCCTTATTGGCACGCAGTCCAAACATCGTGGAACACCTCAAACATGTAATTCTTGGTGCGCCATCTCTCTATCTTGCTCATACGTGATTTCCTCATTGCCTCCTAGTGCGCATGCCTCCCACTCCTCCCTCGCGCACTTGTTGATATTGGAAATCAGCGCTTGTCCTTCTTGCTGCAACTCTCCTCCTCCTCGCGCAACGCTTGTGTTATCAATAAACCAGATCATACAAAGATGCATAGACTTAGGTAGTATAAAGTTATCATTAAGTAAAACATCAGGTTCAATTAGGAATGAATTCACCTGATAGTCATTATTGATTTGACTCAATATTTCCTTCCAGTTCAGGCAGTCAGAATCATCAAAATCCATGTATATATCCTCATCAAAAAGAAGGATCAATCCAATGAGATAAGGATTGGACCAATCACAAGAGCTCGTGCTAAGCTACTAGAACAATAGGTGAACTTGTTTCTTAATGAACCTGGTGTTTTAATCAATGAGCATTTTATACTACCTAAGTCTTTGAACTATTGCATGATCATGTACTTAGGAGAAGAAGGCATAGCAAGAAGCGAGGAGCAAATGGAACAAGGTGTGTTGATCAATGAAGAATGCGCGAGGGAGGAGAGGGAGGAAGCGCAAGGAGCTGTCCAAGACAAAGATCAACAAGAGACAGGAGTTCTCTGCCGCAGCAGAGAAAAGCTCCAGTTCTCTGCCACGGCAGACAAAGCAACTACAACTCTGCCACGACAGAGTCAGTTTGACCGAACCCAAGTTGGGTCAGTTTGTATCCATGGGTGGGACCAACTCGGATCCACCCTTAGACCGCCGCCTCCCAGTCCCTTAAATAGATGGGGGCGCTCTAGCTTTAGTCTTGAGACCACGTTAAAATATTTTGGAGTTGTTTCATTCATAGAACCTCTGGAATGACCCAGTGTTCGAATCTATCAACTATAATTGAGTGTGATATGTTGTTCCATTGGGAATTAGTAGATTGCATACTACCGTTCATGGTCACGGCTGTGTGCGCAAGAGTGTGGTGTTGTGAATATCCTACAAGGTTCGAGATCTGTTGCACTGGCATCAAGGATCTAGCGGGAGATATCATAGTTATGCACTAGTTATCTATCATCCACCATATCATCGACAAGATCTTGCTGAGAAGATCGAGCCACCCCATATCATCTTGGTATCAGATTTCCTCGTTGCCTTGGTAAGCAATCAACAATCCATCCATAGATTAGAGAGTGTTTTTCGTCCTATACAGAAAAAGCCCCACAAAAAGAGTTGCCATAGCCTAGATTGCATCGTAGACGAGTACTAGTTGCTGGTCGTGTTCACCCTTTAGTTTAGATCTAGATCTGTTCTTCGTAGATCTGTTTTTCTAGTTTTGTTCTAGCCAAATCCACCATTGTTTCCGCCACCACAAGGTTAGATCCGATCTAATCTAAGAGTCCTAGTTGTTTACTCTTGGATGAGCGGAATTAAAAAAAATTCCTACCGACTCTGCCGCGGCACGGAAACAGCATGTTTTCCTGCCGTAGAGTCATGTTCTACCACGACTCGGATTCGCTGCCGCGGCACGTTTTTGACGTGTTTTTCTGCCGCGGCAGGATTTTGTGCCATGACACGATTTTGCCCTGTTTTTCTGCCACGGCAGGAAATTTTACAAAGTGTGAATTTGCACTTTTCCTTCAACCTTAGCCACAACCATTCTATTACATAGGTGTAGGAACTCGCCCATTGAGACTAGTTTCCGCTCCTACATGTTGCTCATAGGATTTTGGTGTTGTACTTTGTAATTGGCCGTGTGTGATCTATAAAATCAAAAAATAAATAGAAAAAAAGCAATATAGCGAAAGAAAAAGCAAAAAAAAACTATACAAAAGAAAAAAAGAAAAGTAGTGAAAAGAGAAATTGAGCAAGAGGCCTACTGATATCTTTGTGCACTGGTAGATTGAGCAATCTTGTGCCTGTTTACTTTGAGCTTTGCTAGTGTGTCTCGAGAGTAGTGCAACACCCTTCATAGTTACATTGCCACGTTTTTCTCCACGTGTGTGTTTCTTGGGTTTTTGTATCATCAGCACTAGGACTTGTTTGCGGTGTAGATAGGATACCATACCTATAGCTCCACCATAAATAACCTGTGTGCCCTGCGATCATTCTCTATACCTTTGATATTCACTTCATCACATCAAGTGCATTAGTTTTGATTTCGTTTGGTAGAGCATCTCTATTCACTTTGGAATGGTAAGATCTCCTTTCTTATTAGTTGTGAGTCAGCTGTGAGAGTTTCCACCATACAGATTTTGATTTTTGCACTAACCTACTAATCATGTCTTCTAGTGATGATGATGTTGTGTTGCAGAAAAAGAAGGATGAGGAGCTTGTTAATTGGCATGAATATGAGGCTTTGAAGTCCCACTTGACACGTGTGTTTACTAACACGACAGATGCCATTGACAAGAATATCCAGGATATGAATATGAGATTGGAGCAGCATGTTGGAACGGTTGATACTATCCAAATGCAAGTGGCTACGCTCAATGTCAATGTCACCACTTTGCAGCGTTCCATTGTGGGTTTGATAGCCGCCTTACATAGAAGGGAAGATCCTCAACATGATGATGTCTTTGATGATTTTGATGAGGGTAGCGCTGTGGATGCTGCTCCACATGTTGGCAGGGGACGTGCTATTCCCCTGTCCATGCTCCTTCTCATGGCCGTGGGCTTGCCCCTATTGGGCGTGCTCAGCGTGTGTTCAACCAACCTGCTGATGATGGTTTGGGCAAACCAAAATTCTCAATCCCTAAGTTCGATGGTTCCATTGATCCTGAAGATTACCTCACATGGGAGTTGAAGATTGAGAAACTCTGGCGCTTATTTGACTATCCAGAAGATAAGAAGGTCAACCTTGCAGCACCTGAATTTGATGGTTATGCTTTGCGTTGGCGGGATGCTCTTGTGCAACATAGGAGGGAGGACAATGAACTTCCTATGATGGATTGGCGCGAGATGAAGCAAATCATGAAGGCTCGTTTCGTACCAACCAACTACTTGCGATCAATTTTTGATAAATTGACGCAATTGAAGCAAGGCACAATGACAGTTGATGAGTACTACATGGAGATGGAGCTGCTTATGCAGCATGCTAGACTTCGTGAGTCCATTGAGATGACCATGCATCGATTCCTAAACAATCTGAAGTTGCCAATTAAGAGGATAGTTTGTCATCATAAGTATGAGACCATGAATGAGCTATTGCACCATGCTGGAGAGGTCGAATCCCAGTTGGCAGAAGAAGCGAAGTCATGTGCTCGTTTTCCATCCTCCAGCAGATTTTCTGATATGGGGTGGCCCGATCTTCTCAGTAAGCGGATGGCGATGATGATGGTGGATGATAGATAACTAGCTTGTAGCTATGAACTCTCCCGCTCGATCCCTGATGCCAATGCAACAGCTCTCGAACCTTGTAGGATATTCACAACACCACGCTCTTGCGCACATAGCCGTGACCACGAACGGTAGTATACAATCTACTAATTCCCAATGGAACAACAGATCACACTCAATTATAGTTGGTAGATTCGAACACAGGGTAATTCCAGAGGTTCTATGAAAGAAACAACTCCAAAATATTTTAACGTGGTCTCCGCCCTAACTAGGGGTCGTCCCAAAGCTTATAAGGGCGGCTGGGGCGGCCAGAAACCGAAACTAAACGCAAACGACTCAAACTGATACAAACCGACTCAGACCAGATTTGGTCAGCGGACGGACACTCCGGTCGAAATCGGCCGGGCAGTCCGGTCAGGCCGGACACTCCGGGTGAAGTGTGCCGGACAGTCCGGTCTGGCCGGAAACTTTGAAGTTTCCGAGTGGTGTCCGGGTAGTGTCGGAACTGACAGACAGAATGTCCACACCAGTTTGCCTCTCGACCAGGCCGGACAGTCTGGGTGGAACTGGCCGGACACTCCGGTCGTGGCAGATCTTTTTGCCTCCGTCTTGATGATCTTCTCTTGCGCCTTCCTCCTTCTCCTCCCTCGTGCATCCTTGGGCGATCATCATGTTGGGCTTCTCTTGTAGCCCTTCTCCTCCTCGCGCCATGCTTGTTTCTCCAACGAACCTGATCATACATAAATGCATAGACTTAGGCAGTATAAAGTTCTCATCAATCAAAGTTCCAGATTCGTTTAGGAGTAAATTCACCTGTTGTTCTAGTAGCTTAGCACGAGCTCTTGTAATAGGTCCAATTCTAATCTCATTGGACTGATCCTTTCTTGCAACAGTTGTAGCATCTTCAGTAGTCATTGGGGTAGGTGTGATTGTAGGGATGTCCTCATCATCTCCCCCCTTCAAAAGGCGTCGACCTCGACGCTCCAAGGTCTTCACCAGCATATGGTGACAAATCAGCAACGTTGAAGTTGTTGCTAACTCCACCAAACTCCTCAATAGGTATATCAACCGAGTAGGTGTTATCATTAATCTTGGCTAACACCTTGTAAGGACCAGCACCACGTGGCTTCAATTTGGACTTTCGAAGTAGTGGAAACCTATCCTTGCGTAGATGCACCCAAACCATATCTCCAGGCTCGAACAACACTTCTTTCCTTGCTTGATTCCTTGCAGCAGCAATGTTCTTGCCTTTCTTCTCAATAGCCTCTCGAGTCTTCTCATGTATTTTCTTCACATAATCAGCACGTTTTGATACCTCCATATCAACTCTCTCATGTAATGGCAGAGGCAACATATCAAGTGGTGTCAATGGCTTGAAACCATACACCACCTCAAAAGGATAAAGCTGAGTAGTTGAATGCACAGCCCTGTTGTAAGCAAACTCAACATGTGGCAAACACTCTTCCCACTCCCGCAAATTCTTTTTTATCATAGTCCTTAGCGGCTGTGACAATGTGCGATTCACCACCTCCGCTTGACCATCTGTTTGGGGATGACATGTAGTACTGAACATCAGCTTCGTTCCTAGCTTCCCCCATAATGATGCAGCCCGTCCCGCGGACGCTACTACATCTACAACGCCGAGTCCCCAAGATCGTCGACCCACGAGCCCTGAAGCTGTACCTGTCCTGAACCGGAGTGTCCGCCTGAATCCCGCCGGAGTGTCCGGCACCACCGGAGTGTCTGGCGCGACTCAGCCAGAGTGTCCGGCCTGCCCGAGCCCGGACCTGGCGTGGACATTCAGAAGGTCATATCGGACACTCCCCAGACACCACCCGGAGTGTCCGGTCAGCCCGGACTGTCCGGCCGTGCCGACCCGGACTGTCCGGCCGTGCCGACCCGGACTGTCCGGCCGTGCCGACCCGGACTGTCCGGCCCAAGTGATGGGCCTGCGAGCCAACAGCTGGGCCCATGTACCCCTCTATTTCGCACCAAACCCTAGTTTTATGACCAAACTACCCCTGAACTTGTGGCTGGCCTATAAATAGAGCCCCCACCCCTCATTGTATCCCTTAGGCATAGATGATAAACTAAAGACACCCCCCTTTGTGGAATCTCTAGTTTTGCCTCATCCCCTTCTACCAAAGGGGATCGACTATCGTCACCACCTCGTTGGAGTTTGCATCGTGCCTCCCTCGTTGTACAAGGCCTTGGCATCGGTGTCCCTTTGCCAAGACGTCAAGACCCTCTCCAAGGTGTTGTTCCCTCTCCGCTTGGGATTGACGGGAGCATGTTGACCGATCTTTCCTTGCGAGGATTCTATCGGACCGGTGGCCACCGGTGAGAGCAATCGGCCTTGTATCGTGTGTGTTTTGCGTGTGTTCATCGTGTTCTTCGCGAGGTGTGCGTCCGCTTCCGCTACCTTCCCCCTTTCCCCTCGCTTTCCCATCGATTTGACCACGAGATCCGTGAAGATCGGGCCAGCCTAGAGGTTTGCCCTCATCACATAAGGTCTTCCAAAAGTAGCTCATGAACTTCACATCACGGTCAGAAACAATCTTCTTTGGTACGCCATGTAATCTCACGATGTCCCTGAAAAACAGGTTAGCAACATGCGACGCATCGTCGCTTTTGTGGTAGGCAATAAAATGAGCCATCTTAGAGAACCTATCCACTACCACAAAGATAAGAAGGAGTTGTTTGTTTCATAGAACCTCTGGAATTACCCTGTGTTCGAATCTACCAACTATAATTGAGTGTGATCTGTTGTTCCATTGGGAATTAGTAGATTGCATACTACCGTTCGTGGTCACGGCTGCGTGCGCAAGAGCGTGGTGTTGTGAATATCCTACAAGGTTTGAGAGCTGTTGCATTGGCATCAGGGATTGAGCGGGAGAGTTCATAGCTACAGGCTAGTTATCTACCATCCACCATCATCATCGCCATCCGCTTACTGAGAAGATCGGGCCACCCCATATCATCTTGGTATCAGATTTCCAGTTTTGCCTCGGTAAGCATCCACAAATCCATCCATAGATTAGAGAATGTTTTTCATCCTATACTGAAAAAGCCTTACAAAAAGATTTTCCATCGACTAGATTGCATCGTTTTCAAGTTTTAGTTGCTGATTGTATCTTCTCGTAATTCCGATCTGCAAGTTTTCCTCATAGGAGTCTAGTTTCCGTTTGTGTCTAGGTTTAGCATTTGATCTTGTTTTCCGTTGTTCCCACTGTTACCGTTTTCGCAAGTCTTTAGCGTTTTTTCCGAGTCCACATAGCGTACTTTTTTTTGCATACCATAGACACAGCCTATCTACAGCATCTGTGCCTAGGAACGTACCCACGAGACTAGTTGCTTTGCTCCGACAGGCTGCTCATTAGGTTTTTGAAGTGCAGAAATTTTCGACAGGCAAAACCGGACTATCCGGCCGAATCACACCGGACTATCCGGCCCAACCGGAGTCTCCGGCGCATATCAACCAGACTATCCGGCCCAGTTCTGTTGTACGTTGTTGTACTCGTTTGCATTGATTAATATAGTTGAAAAATCAAAAAAAAGAGAATCAGTATAAAAAAAGAGCTACAAGTCTGACAAAAAAAGAGATATAGAAGTGTGCAATTTTGGAGGCCTTGTTGTGTATAGCACTAGTAGATTGAGCAATCTTGTGCCTGTTCTACTTGAGCTATTACTAGCGTCTCTCTTGTGCATTGCAATATTCCTTTTCATAAGTTGCCTTGCCACATTTATCTCCACTTTGTGTGTTTCGTGGGTATTTTTACGATCAGCACTAGACTTGTTTGCGGTGTAGATAGGATACCATACCTATAGCTCCACCTTTACATAACCTGTGTGCCATGTGATCGTTCTCTATACCTTTGATATTCACTTCATCACATCAAGTGCATCAGGCTTTGATTTCGTCTGGTAGAGCATCTCTATTCACTTTGGAACGGTAAGATCTCCTTTCTTATTAGTTGTGAGTGAGTTGTGAGAGTTTCCACCATAGAGATTCTGATTTTTGCACTAACCTACTAATCATGTCTACTAGTGATGATGATGTTGTGTTGCAGAAAAAGAAGGATGAGGAGCTCATCAATTGGCGTGAATATGAGGCTTTGAAATCCCACTTGACACGTGTGTTTACTAACACGACAGATGCCATTGACAAGAATCTCCAAGATATGAATATGAGATTGGATCAGCATGTTGGGATGGTTGATACTATCCAAACGCAAGTGGCTACGCTCAATGTCAATGTCACCACTTTGCAGCAGTCCATTGAGGGTTTGACAGCCGCCTTACATAGAAGGGAAGATCCTCAACATGATGATGCCTTTGATGATTTCGATGAGGGTCGCGCTGTTAACGCTGCTCCACATGTTGGCAGGGGATGTGCTATTCCCCCTGTCCATGCACCTGCTCATGGTCGTGGGTTTGCCCATCTTGGGCGTGGTCAACGTGTACCCAACCAAGCTGCTGATGACGGTTTGGGCAAGCCAAAATTCTCAATTCCTAAGTTTGATGGTTCCATTGATCCTGAAGACTACCTCACATGGGAGTTGAAGATTGAGAAACTCTGGCGCTTATTTGACTATCCATGTACCCCTTAATCCGCCCAGACTTTCCCCTTTTATTCCTAAAGTACCCTTGAACTTGTGGGTAGCCTATATATAGTGCCTCCACCCCCCTCATGTAACCGGAGGCATAGATGATAGACTAAAGAAAACCTCCTTTGTGGAATCTCTAGTTTTGCCTCATCCCCTTCTACCAAAGGGGATCGACTATCGTCACCACCTCGTTGGAGTTTGCATCGCGCCTTCCTCATTGTACAAGGCCTTCGCATCGGTGTCCCTTTGCCAAGACGTCAAGACCCTCTCCAATGTGTTCTTCCCTCTCCACGTGGGATCGAGGCAGCACGTTGACCGATCTTTCCTTGCAAGGATTCTATCGGACCGGTGGCCACCGGTGAGAGCAATCGGCCTTGTATCGTGTGAGTTTTGCGTGTGTTCATCGTGTTCTTCGCGAGGTGTGCGTCCGCTTCGGCAACCTTCTCCCTTTCCCCTCGCTTTCCCATCGATTTGACCACGAGATCCGTGAAGATGGGGCTACCCATGGGGTTACCCCATAACATCTGGTATCAGCAGCTTTTGGTTGCCACGGATTTCTCCTCGATTTGTTTTTTTCCCCATAAATTCGAAAATTCCACCAAAAACAGCCCCAATTCGAGTTTTAGATCGACCTGTGATTTGAGTGCGTTTTAGTAGGTTTTGATCCATGGATTACTTGCTAAACTTGTTGATCTACCTTCCCCTGCATTCCCATGGCCTAATTCCTTTATTTCCCCTGCCAATTTGGTGTTTTGGTTCAAGTTTTTCCGCCCAAATCGTGCCCCGTTCGTGTTCTGGACTCGCAGAAATCTACCGGACTGGAGTCCGGTCTAAGTCAATCTAGACCGGAGTCTCTGGACCTCCAGACCGGAGTCTCCGCCCCACCTGCTGACAGACAAATCTGTTTCACGGTTTTGAGCATAACTTTTGCATACAAACTCGGATTTTGGTGTTCTTTATCTCGTTTTGAAGAGGAGAAGGATATCTACATCATCATATCCGTGGTTCATGCTATCTACTCCATCTAAATTCCGTGAGCAAGGCGGAATCCACCAATAAAGGGTGAAGATCGGCGGAGAAAGGTATAAACATTCCACGACTTCTCCCCACTTGCATCCCTTTGTGAGCCACACTATCTTTACGTTCAACAAACACCTATTGAGACTAGTTCCTCCTACGATTGCTTGGGCTATGCACATTTGATACCTTGTAGAATTCCGAGCAAAAGTGGTGAGCGCGCTATCTCATATAGTTATCTTGTATAGTTGTTGGCACAAGGAAGAGGTAAGTGAAAAAGAAAAGAAAAGAGAAAAAATAGAAAAAGAAAAAGAAGAAAAAGAAAAGAAAGAAGCAAGTGCCTCATAGAATAGGAAGCGCAAGATCGATGAACATCAAATAGCTGGTACTTATTGTGCATATCATGTTGCCCACCAATTTTATTGCAATCGAACTAGTGTCTCTCCTTGCACTTGTGCGACACGAGCTTATAGTATTCGCTAGGTAAAAATTTGGTTCTTGGCTCACTTTCTCCATTGCACAAGTCCCATTTATCCCACCGTGTGTGTTTCCTTGTATATATTCCTATCTTGTGGATTGACTTGTTGTTGAGGGCAAACCTCTAGGGTGGCCTGATCTTTCACGATTCCCTTTCAAATCGAGGATGTAGTGCGGGGGAAGGAGGAAAGGATGAACACGACGAACACACGCACGAAGAACGCGATGAACACACACACGCAAAACCACGATAAACACCAATATCGCACGCTGGCGGTGACCGGTCCGGTGCAATCCCTAGGATCGGCGTCGGGCGGAGGACTCTCTCGAACCGGCACGGCGAGATGGGAGACTAGGTGAGATCTTGACGTCTAGGCAAAGGGACACCGATGGCTACGCCTTGTACAACACGGAGGCACGATGCAAACTCCAATGAGGTTTGGGGATATTGGTGCTCCTTAGTCAAGGAGCATGAGGCAAGAATTAGATAGATCCACAAAGGGGTTTCCACTAATTCCAATATCAAGCCTAGGGTTTACAATGGAGGTGGGGGTCCATATATAGGCCAACCACAAGTTCAGGGGTAATTCAGGCATTAAAGTAGAGTTCTGGGCAAAATAGAGGGGTACATGGGCCATAGGGCCCAGCTAGGCTCGCAGGCCCATCACTTGGGCCGAACACTCTGGGTCGAGTGGGTCGGACAGTCCGGGGTGGCCGGACACTCCAGGCAGTGTCCGGGCAGTGTCCGAACTGGCACACAGAATGTCCACGCCAGGTTCGGGCTCGGGCAGGCCAGACACTCCGGCTGAGTCGCGCCAGACACTCCGGCTTTGGCAGCTTCTGCTCAGGTGCAGCTTCAAGGCTCGTGGGTCGATGCGGCGGGATCGTACCTGATAATGCACATAGTAGTGGCATGAAGTAGCACGCCATCCAAGGAGGTATCAAATTGGCACGAAGAGAGGAGCGAGTTCACCTTAGCTTGGAGGAGTTTGGCTCGGGCACGAGTCATGGGTCCACTTGAGGGACTTGTTGTAGTAGATGTAGAAGCGTCCGTAGGACGGGCTGCATCAGCTCCCCCCCTTGGGAAAGAGTCGTCCTCGACTCTTCATGGATATCATCTTGAACATCTCCATGGTAGAGTGAGAGATCCTTGATATTGAATGTATTGCTTGCAAGGTACTTGGAGGTCGGTATGTCGATGATGTAGGCGTTGTTGTTGATTCTTTTGAGGACCTTGAAGGGACCATCTCCTCTTGGCTTGAGCTTGGAGTCACGTTCCTTGGGGAAGCGGTCCTTGCTTAGGTTTATCCAGACAAGGTCACCTTCTTCAAATATCATCTCCTTCTTGTCCTTGTTTAACCTTGAAGCTTGGCGAAGGACTTGTTGTTCGATAGTAGCTCTTGTTTCTTCATGAAGCGTCTTCATAGCTTGTGCGCGCTTCTCGACGTCCATGTTCGTGCGCTCAAGGAGAGGTAGTGGTAGGATGTCGAGCACGGTGAGGGGCTCGAAACCATAGACGATCATGAATGGACTCATCTTGTTTGTTGAGTGCTTGGCTCGATTGTAGGTGAACTCGGCGTGTGGAATGCATTCCTCCAAATCATTCAGGTTTTTCTTGATCAGCACACGAAGGAGAGTTCCGAGGCTTCGGTTGACAACTTCGGTTTGGCCATCAGTTTGAGGATGTGATGCGGATGAGAAGAGGAGCTTGACGCCGAGTTTGGCCATGAGGGTCCTCCACAAGTTGCTCATGAATTTGACGTCGCGGTCGGAGACGATTGTCCTTGGCACACCGTGAAGACGGACGATTTCCCTGAAAAACAGATTTGCAACATGTGAAGCATCGTTGGTCTTATGGCACGGTATGAAGTGTGCCATTTTGGAAAAACGATCCACAACAACAAATATAGAATCATGACCATGCTTAGATCTAGGCAATCCTAACACGAAATCCATGCTAATGTCGGACCAAGGTGTATGAGGAATAGGCAATGGCATATAAAGACCATAGGGATTAGCTTCCGACTTAGCTTGAACACATGTCATGCATCGTTGAACGTAGTGCTCCACGTCACGCTTCATCTTGGGCCAAAAGTAGTGATTGGAGAGAATGTCCAATGTCTTGTCGCGACCAAAGTGACCCATAAGGCCTCCACCACGAGATTCTTGGAGGAGCAAAAGTTGAAGCGACGACTTCGGGATGCATAGCTTGTTTTGTTTAAATAGGAAGCCCTTATGCAAATAGAAATCATCAACTCCTTTGTCATTGGAGCACTTTTCGAAAATTGGTTCAAAGAACGGATCGAAAGCATACATAGATTTTATTTCCTCAAGACCCAACACGTTGATTTCAAGTCTCGTAAGAAGGCTTGTATGTTTCCTAGACAATGCGTCCGCAACTACATTATCTTTGCCCTTCTTATACTTGACAATGTACAGAAAAGACTCCATGAACTCAACCCACTTAGCGTGTCTCTTGCTCAAGTTAGCTTGGCCTTTGAGATATTTCAATGACTCGTGGTTGGAATGTATGATAAATTCCTTGGACCAAAGGTAGTGTTGCCAAACTTGAAGGACACGAACTAAGGCAAAAAGCTCTTTGTCATAAATCGGATAGTTAAGGCGAGCACCATCAAGTTTCTCGCTATGTTATGCTATAGGAAGTCCGTTTTGCATAAGGACTCCTCCAATGCCAATACCACTAGCATCACACTCTATCTCAAAAGTTTTTGTGAAATCCGGTAAAGCAAGAAGAGGTGCTTCGATGAGCCTCTTTTTAAGTTCATCAAAAGCTTTTTGTTGTGCTTTGCCCCACACGAAGGTGACATTCTTTTTGGTCGATTCATTAAGGGGACAAGCAATGGTTGAAAAGTCTTTCACAAAGCAACGATAGAAACCGGCCAACCCATGAAAACTTCGGAGTTCACTTAAATTTGTTGGTATGGGCCAATCTCGTATGTCCTTTACCTTGGAAACATCAACTTCAATTCCCTTCGAAGAAACGACAAATCCAAGAAAAATCAACTTGTCTTTAGCAAAAGTGCACTTGGGAAGATTAGCATAAAGCTTTTCTTGTCGAAGGATTTGCAAAACTTCCTTGACATGTGCTACATGGTCCTCAAGTGATTTGCTATAAACAAGAATATCATCGAAATAAACAACAACACTTTTTCCAATGAGAGAACGCGAGATGTGATTCATAAGGCGCATGAAAGTGGATGGGGCATTTGATAAACCAAAGGGCATAACCAACCATTCATAGAGACCAAGTTTGGTCTTGAAGGCGGTTTTCCACTCATCACCTTCAGCCATGCGTATTTGATGGTAACCACTACGAAGATCAATTTTCGAAAAAATAGTGGCTCCACACCACTCATCAATCATGTCATCGAGACGTGGTATGGGATGTCGATAACACACGATGATAGCATTGATTGGACGGCAGTCCATGCATAACCGTAATGTATCATCCGTCTTTGGAACAAGAATCACGGGTACGGCACTTGGACTAGTGCTAACTTGGATCAAACCTTTGGAGACGAGTTGGTTGATTTGACGTTCGATCTCCTTCGTCTCCTCCGGGTTCATGCGGTAAGCGGCGTGGTTGGGAAGTGGTGCACCGGGGATGAGGTCAATTTGATGTTCGATGCCGCGAAGAGGAGGTAGTCCATGTGGAAGCTCTTCGGGGAACACATCCTTGAATTCCTGTAAAACATTCATCAAAGATGGAGGAACATTGGTTAATTCATTAGTTCCTTGTGCTAGTCCCTTGCAAAGGAGGACATAGTGCAAGATGGATGGGTTGTTCCGAACATCTCTCATCTCACTTTTGGTGGCAAGGAGAACACTCTGAGTTTTTCCACTCAAATTTGGCTTGTGGCTCTCACTCACTATGAGGTGGTTCTCTCTCTCACCGCTCTTCTCACAAGTAGGTGTTGTGCTTTGCGCCCTCGCTAAAGCCTTTGCATTGTCCGCAATTATTTGGCTAGGAGTCATTGGTTGCAAAACACATGTTTTGTTGAGCCATTTGAAGGTGTATATATTGGTGCGACCATCATGTTGAGCAGCCTTGTCAAATTGCCACGGTCGACCAAGAAGCATGTGGCAAACTGTCATAGGAACCACATCACACTCCACCATATCTTTGTAAGGACCAATGGCGAAGGAGACCGATACGGTATGCTTGATCTTCACGGACCCTTGGTCACTTAGCCATTGCACGTGGTAGGGGTGCTTGTGTGGATGGAGGGTGAGGTTGAGCTTCTCACACAACTCGGTGCTAGCAAGGTTGTGACAACTCCCTCCGTCAATGATCACCTTGATAGATTTGCCGTTGATGCCAGCTCGTGTTTGGAAGATGTTGGAGCATTGGTCTTCATGCTCTTGTGCTTGAGTGGTCAAGATCCTTGTGACGACAAGCGATGGACTTGCGTCATGCTCACACATGAGGAGTTCTTGATCATCTTCCACTCGTTGCCTTGCCATTGCTTCCTTGACACGGGCATCAAACTCATCTTCACTCAAGTACTGTTCATCACCATTTTCATGGATGAACAAGACTTTCTTGTTTCCACATTCGGCCGACTTGTGTCCTTTACCTCCACACCGTAGCATTCACCGTTGAAAGGTGTATCACTCTTTGCTTGCTTGCCACTTGGGGGCAGTTTTCCTTGAGGAAGTGTGGGCTTGAAGGAAGGCTTGGAGGTACTTGAGGAGCTACCATTGAAAGTTGTTGGTGTAGCGGTTGAAGCTTGCTTGTAGGTGAAGTACGTCTTGGGCTTGTTGTACTTGATATCCTCTTGCACTTGACGTTCAGCCTTTGTTGCGATGTGCACAAGCTCAACCATGTTGTTGTAGGTTTGGAACTCGGCGATGCGCTTGATTGGGTGATTCAAGCCAATAAGGAAACGTGCCATTGTTTACTCCATGCGCTCATCAATGTTGGCGTGAATCAAGTTGAGTTCCATTTCTTTGAAGTATTCTTCCACGGTCTTTGTCCCTTGACGAAGAGCTTGAAGGTTGTTGAAGAGGTCACGCGTGTAGTGCGCGGGGACAAACCGGGATCTCATGTGAGCCTTCATGTCATGCCAAGTTGATATGGGGTGGCCCGATCTTCTCAGCAAGCTCTTGTCGATGGTGATGGTGGATGATAGATAACTAGTGCGTAGCTATGATCTCTCCCGCTCGATCCCTGATGCCAATGCAACAACTCTCGAACCTTGTAGGATATTCACAACACCACACTCTTGCGCACGCAGCCGTGACCATGAACGGTAGTATGCAATCTACTAATTCCCAATGGAACAACAGATCACACTCAATTATAGTTGGCAGATTCGAACATAGGGTAATTCCAGAGGTTCTATGAAAGAAACAACTCCAAAATATTTTAATGTGGTCTAAAACCTAACTTGTGATGGCTACGGAGGTTTATATGAGGGCTGGGGCGGCCTCCCCTCTAAACGGGCCTAAAAACAGCCATAACTTGGCCTAAACTGACTCGTTCGACTCAAACTGATACATACCGACCCATATATGGGCTCGGCCTTATTGGCACGCAGTCCAAACGTCGGGGAACACCTCAAACATGTAATTCTTGGTGCGCCATCTCTCTCTCTTGCTCATACGTGATTTCCTGATTGCCTCCTAGTGCGCATGCCTCTCGCTCCTCCCTCGTGCACTTGTTGATATTGGAAATCAGCGCTTGTCCTTCTTGCTACAACTCTCCTCCTCCTCGCGCAACGCTTGTGTTATCAATAAACCTGATCATACAAAGATGCATAGACTTAGGTAGTATAAAGTTCTCATTAAGTAAAACATCAGGTTCAATTAAGCGTGAATTCACCTGTTGCTCAATCAGCTTTGCACGAGCTCTTGTAATGGGTCCAATCCTGATTTCATTGGACTTGTTCTTTGCAGCAACATCTTCATTGTGAATAGGAGTAGGAGATAGTGGAATAGTATGGATGTCCTCATCATCTCCCCCCCTTCAAAAGGCGTCGACCTCGACGCTCCAAGTATTCTCCAGCATATGGTGATAAGTCATGTTGAAGCTGTTGCTAGCACCACCAAACTCCTCAATAGGTATATCAACTGAGTAGGCATTATCATTAATTTTGGCTAGCACTTTGTAAGGACCAGCACCACGTGGCTTCAACTTGGACTTGCGAAGTAGTGGAAATCTGTCCTTGCGTAGATGCACCCAAACCATATCTCCAGGCTCGAACAACACTTCTTTTCTTGCTTGATTCCTTGCAGCAGCAATGTTCTTGCCTTTCTTCTCAATAGCCTCTCGAGTCTTCTCATGTATTTTCTTCACATAATCAGCACGTTTTGATGCCTCCATATCAACTCTCTCATGTAATGGCAAAGGCAACATATCGAGTGGCGTTAATGGCTTGAAGCCATACACCACCTCAAAAGGACAAAGCTGAGTAGTTGAATGCACAGCCCTGTTGTAAGCGAACTCAACATGTGGCAAACACTCTTCCCACTCCCGCAGATTCTTTTTAATCATGGTCCTTAGTAGCTGTGACAATGTTCTATTAACCACCTCCGTTTGACCATCTGTTTGGGGGTGACATGTAGTACTGAACAGCAACTTCGTTCCTAGCTTCCCCCATAAGGTCTTCCAAAAGTAGCTCATGAACTTCACATCACGGTCAGAAACAATCGTCTTTGGTACTCCATGCAATCTCACGATGTCCCTGAAAAACAGGTTAGCAACATGCGACGCATCGTCGCTTTTGTGGCAGGCAATAAAATGAGCCATCTTAGAGAACCTATCCACTACCAAAAATATAGAATCATGACCTCTCTGAGTTTTAGGTAGACCTAGCACAATGGAGGTAAGCCTGCGGGTACATCTTCTGGAAACACATCCCCAAAGTCCTGCAAAACAGAAGAGACACCAAGAGAAATAGGGGTCATGTCGTTAGAAACCAATACCTCGCCCTTATACATGAGCACAAGTGGCATGGCTGTAGGATCCTCACGAAATTCTCTCATATCTTCCTTAGTGGCTAATATTAATAAACCAGGCACTGTCTCACTTTTCGTTATATCACTCAATTTAGGCTCAATTACATCAGGAACAGCTGTCACGCAATCTCGCCGAGTGGTAGTATCTTCTGTCAAGTTCACCTCTATCTTCTGGCGAGAATCATTCACAATTTCTTGTGGTGTCATTGGCTGCATAGTAATCTTCTTTCCTTTGAATTCCAAGTGATATGTATTGGCTCGGCCATTGTGTTGCACATGGCGATCATAGAGCCAAGGCCGACCCAATAGTAGGTGACAAACAGTCATAGGAACCACATCAAAATCAATAGAATCTTTGTATGGCCCTATTTGAAAGTTCACTCGTACCATATGATTTACCTTCATCTCACCATTGTTGCTCAACCATTGTATGTAGTATGGCTTGGGATGAGGTATGTATGTCAAATTCAGTTTGGCACATAGTTCCTTACTCGCAAGATTTTTGCAGCTACCTCCATCAATAATGACCTTGCAAGCTTTGTTTGGTCCAACTAGAGCTTTTGTTTGGAACAGGTTGCAACGCTGGGATTTCTCAACCGGTTGCACATTAAGTACACGTGAAGATACGACAATAGTGGGTGCACTCTCAGCATACGCATCAGCACCAACCTCGCCGTCATCAATATCATCATCAGAAACTTCATCTCCACTTTCTACTTCACCTTGTTCATTAACAAACATAACCTTGCTGTTTGGACAATCCTTCTTGTAGTGACCTCTGCCTCCACAAGTATGGCACACCACATCACGAGTACGTGCAGTAGACATGTTGGAACCTGAGCTAGCAGCAGGAGCAGCGGGTTTCCGAGTATTAGAACCAAACGAAGGTGTACTTGCTGGTTTGGCTGATGGTGTAAACGGAACAGCAGCTGGTGGCATGACAGTGGGAGGTGTAGATCTGGCCGAAAATCTGCTGGAAGATGGAAATCGAGCACGTGACTTTGCCTCTTTAGCCAGCTGGGACTCGGCCTCTCTAGCATGGTGCAGCAGCTCGTTCATTGTCTCATACTTGTGATAACGCACAATACTCTTGATTTGAAGCTTCAAATTGTTGAGGAAACTTTGCATCGTCATCTCTCGTGATTCACGAACATTAGCACGCTGCATAAGCATCTCCATCTCCATGTAGTACTCATCAATTGTCATTGTGCCTTGCCTCAACTCTGTGAGCTTGTCAAACACAGAACGCAAATAATTGGAGGGAACAAAACGATCCGCCATGATGGCCTTCATCTCACGCCAATCCCTCACAGGAAGTTCATTGTCGTTCCGTCTATTCTGCACAATAGCTTCCCACCAACACAAAGCGTAACCATCAAATTCTGATGCAGCAAGTTTGACCTTCTTGTCTTCTAGGTAATCAAATAAACGCCAGAGCTTTTCAATCTTCAACTCCCGAGTAATATAATCCTCAGGATCAAGCGAGCCATTGAACGAAGGAATTGAGAACTTGGGCTTTCCCAAACTATCATCAGCTGGATTGTAAGCACGCTGGGCACGTCCAAGAGGAGCATACCCATGGCCATACAGAGGAGCAGCCGCAGGTGCAGGGGGATTTGCACGTCCCCTGCCACGATGTGGAGCAGCATCAGCCGCACTCCCCTCATCAAAGTCCTCAAACCCATCATCATGTTGTGCAAGTCCGGGCTGGAGTGTTGCCTGAATTGCCTCAATGGAACGCTGCAAGGTGGCAAAGTTGACATTCATAGCAGTCAGCTGCATCTGAATATTATTGATGGCTCCAGTATTATTCTCCACAGCATCTTGTATGTCGGTGATATTTCTATCAATAGACTCTCTCCAAGTAACAAGCTCCTCCACCTGCTTTTTCTGTGACACAATTTCATCATCACTCAAAGACATGATTAGTAAGTTAGTGCAAAAATCAAAATCAGTATGGTGGAAACTCTCACAACTCACTCACAACTGATAAGAAAGAAGATCTTACCGTTCCAAAGTGAATAGAGATGCTCTACCAAACGTAATCAAAGACTGAAGCACTGAAGTGATGAAGTGAATATCAAAGGTATAGAGAACGATCGTAGGGCACCCAGGGTATTTATGGTGGAGCTGTAGGTATGGTATCCTAACTATACCGCAAACAAGTCCTAGTGCTGATCGTATGACAAAGACCCACGAAAACACACACGGTGGAGATAAATGGGGCAATTGCAACTATGAAAATGAGCTCAAAAAAGTGAGGTATGTCGGAGGAACGCCCGTGTTGCAATGCACAAGGAGAGACGCTAGCACTGTCTCAACGAAACGGGCACAAGATTGCTAAACTGAGCAGCCCGCAGAGCACTAAGCACGCTAGTCTCGTAGGATAGTTTTAGACACAAAGAAAGGTTTACTAAGGCTCACAATGATAGGTACGCTATGTGGACTCAGTAAAAAAATAAACAAAAAAGAAAAAAATTTGACCTGAAAATTGGTCTCTGCCACGGCAGAAAAACGGCCTAGAATCCTACCGCGGCAGAATTTTTTTCTCGTACTAGCACAGACTGGTCTGTGGTAAGGCGATTGTTCGACTTTTTTTTTCGGAATTTTTTTTTTGGTCACGCTGGAGCACAGACTTGTCTGCGGTCAGGCGTGAGGCAGCGAGCCGATTTTTTTTTAATTCCGACTCGCCAAGTAGTACACAACAAGGACTCTTTACTTGGATCGGATCTGACATGATGGTAGCGGAAAAAGATGGTGGAAAACAACTAGAACAACTAGAAAACAAATCTACGAAGAACAGATCTAGATCTAATCTAATAGAGGAACTTGACCAGCAACTATTACTCGAATACGATGTAATCTAGGCTGTGGCAACTCTTTTTGTGGGGCTTTTTCTGTATAGGATGAAAAACACTCTCTAATCTATGGATGGATTGTGGATTGCTTACCGAGGCAACACTGGAAATCTGATACCAAGATGATATGGGGTGGCCCGATCTTCTCAGCAAGCTCTTGTCGATGGTGATGGTGGATGATAGATAACTAGTGCGTAGCTATGATCTCTCCCGCTCGATCCCTGATGGCAATGCAACAGCTCTCGAACCTTGTAGGATATTCACACCACCACACTCTTGCGCATGCAGCCGTGACCACGAACGGTAGTATGCAATCTACTAATTCCCAATGGAACAACATATCACACTCAATTATAGTTGGCAGATTCGAACACAGGGTAATTCCAGAGGTTCTATGAAAGAAACAACTCCAAAATATTTTAACGTGGTCTAAAACCTAACTTGTGATGGCTACGGAGGTTCATATGAGGGCTGGGGCGTCCTCCCCTCTAAACGGGCCTAAAAACAGCCATAACTTGGCCCAAACTGACTCGGTTCGACTCAAACTGATACATACCGACCCATATATGGGTTCGGCCTTACTGGCACGCAGTCCAAACATCGTGGAACACCTCAAACATGTAATTCTTGGTGCGCCATCTCTCTCTCTTGCTCATACGTGATTTCCTCATTGCCTCCTAGTGCGCATGCCTCCCGCTCCTCCCTCGCGCACTTGTTGATATTGGAAATCAGCGCTTGTCCTTCTTGCTGCAACTCTCCTCCTCCTCGTGCAACCCTTGTGTTATCAATAAACCTGATCATACAAAGATGCATAGACTTAGGTAGTATAAAGTTCTCATTAAGTAAAACATCAGGTTCAATTAAGAGTGAATTCACCTGTTGCTCAATCAGCTTTGCACGAGCTCTTGTAATGGGTCCAATCCTGATTTCATTGGACTTGTTCTTTGCAGCAACATCTTCATTGTGAATAGGAGTAGGAGATAGTGGAATAGTATGGATGTCCTCATCACAAGTTGTGATTGTCGGCTCTTGTCTTGCATCACGAGCAACTTGAACTTGTTCCCACCAAAGGTTGGCGTAATCATCAAACTCTAGCGAAGCCATGGCGACCATCTTCTCGTTGCTATAGTTGTGCATGCGGAAGATCTTGTCGACTTTGAGTGCCCACGAGAGGTATTCCTCGGGGTCATTGGATCTGGTGAACTTGGGCATCGTGAACTTGAGCTTGCCAAAAGTTTCTTCATTGTTGCGGTCATTGCGACGAGCTTGGTGACCTTGTTGATGATCTTGTAGTTGGGGAGGTGGAACTTGGTTCTCGCGTCCTTGTTGCGGAGCTTGCTCTTGATATTAGTTGTTGAGGAGGAGCTTGCTCTTGCTCTTGGCGCGGTTGTTGACGTGGTTGAGGCGCTTGAGCCTCAAGGTGGCGAGGGTGTGGAGCCTCTTGACGCGGTTGATGACGAATAGGAGGCTCGTTCCTCGGTTGGTGATGTTGGTTAGGCACATGGGCCTCACGCCGAAGAACATGGTCATGAGCCTCTTGACGTCGTGGGCGTCGCTCAACTTGTATCACTTGACGCTCCAAGTTTTGTTGATGTGGAGGAGGCGTCGCGTGATGACCATGGTGTCGGTGTGGACGTTCATGACGTTGAAGACGAGGAGGAGGATCTTGGAGAGCTTCACTTCGATGACGAGCTTGAGTCTCCAAATTGGAGTCATCACTCGTTGTGTTAAGTATGTGCCGCGGTCGATGGTGTTAGACTTGCGGTTGCACTTGTAGTTCCTCTTGTGGTTGCTCTTGTTGGATCACTAGTGCCCTTTCGTGATGACGATGTGCTTCTTGCCTTGCTCGTGGCCTTCAAGAGAGGTCACCATCATAGCTTGACGTTGCGGCGTGCCGTGGGGAAGGTACATAGTTCGAAGAGATTCCATCTTCAACCACGGGGGCATCATTGTGTCTTTGAGCACTTTGATGTAGATCTTGTGGAAGAGGTGCATGACGATGCGAAGAACTTGCCGAGCTTGATGCGTGTGAACATGGTCTTGCCATGCCGTCGATGAGGCGTCGAAGATTGTCATTTGTTTCGGCGACGAATTTTGGAGCGCTTCATTTTGGTGGCCGAAGTTGTGATGCATTGCATGCATTTGTCGTTCGAGGCCGTCGAAGCGGTTGTCGATATTCTAGAACTCGGCTTGTGTCTCGCCAAATTGTTCATCTTGTCGCGTCTCAAGGGCTTGGCAACGTTCACGGAACTCTTGTCGAACGATGAAGTGACTTGCGTGCGTCATGTACGGACCTTGATCTTCTTCTTGGGGAGGTGGTTGCCTCGTCTGACCGTGCCTATCCATCATGCAAAACACACAAGTATTGTATATGGAAGTGGAATATGGTGGTGTTAGCCTTGTACCTCACCTTGGGGATTGCACCAAACTAGAAACCACAAGTGAGAGATATAAGCGTGCAAAGTGGAAATGCGGAGAAAACTCACACTAAAGAAAGGACTAACTCTCAAAAGCTCGTTGGTGGTAGGTTAGGATTGTGGAAAGCCAAAGAACCAACAAAAAGAAAAGGGATAGTCAAAAGTGGGTAAAATCCAACAAAACTCAAGTCAAAGGCGAAGGTCAACAACTCAAAAGGGTGACGGGAACCTACGACTATATACACACACGTGGAGAAAGTTGGGATTGACACGACTATGAAAATGAGCAAACAAAAAGTCCTAACAAAGACTAAGCTCGTTGTCGTGCCAATGCAAGGAGAGACCGTGGCTCGTTTGTAAAGAGGAAAAGTGAGCAACAGATTTGTGCACTTGCCTTGGGCGCTCTTTTTTCTCTCTTGCTTACAAGCTTTGAGACTCTCTTTGGCAATGGGAGACTTTGTTTCTTTTGCTTTTTCTTTGTATCTTTTTATGTTTTTTTTGCTCTCCCTTGATGCTACCTAGTCACACTTGCTATTGCTCTTGCACTCTCACTATCCAAGGACAAATGTACAATGCTCAAGCAAACACAAGATGAGCCACTCTCATGGGATAGGTACACACAAAGGAAGATGGGGGTTAACAAGGTGATGCAAGTTATACCTTCTTTGATGATGAACTTGGCGTCGGTGGTGCGGGATGATGTTCGTGGTCCGTGGTGTCGATGATCGCGGAAGGTGATGATGCGGAAGCTTGCTGGTAGTTGCTGACATGCACACGGGACACGAGCAAACAAAGGAGATTAGCCAATGTGAAAAATGAGGCAAAACTGTCAAAACAGGGGTTACAGCCGGACACTCCGGTCTGTCTTGGCCGGATACTCCGGTGTTGCCGGACACACCGGTCTGGTTTGGCCGGACACTCCGGTCGGGCCGGACACTCCGGTCGGGCCGGACACTCCGGTCAATACGAGCCGGACTCTCTGACGCGGGTTTCCTGCTCGTGTTCTTGAGCGGAAATCCTCGCCTTCGAGCCTCAAATCCGCGAAAAGCTGGCCAAATCGGGCTGGGGAAACGCAGGATAAAGCTGGACCAACTCCTTAGACAAGGTCTGGTCGGATCAAAACCACAAATAACACTCCAAATCAAGAGATCGATCCAAAGGAAAATATGGGCTGTTTTTTGTGGGGATTTTCAAATTTTTGGTGGATAGAAGAAAAAATTGTGGGGGAAATCATGAGCAACGAAGCTCTTGATACCAATATGTTGAGGGCAAACCTCTAGGGTGGCCCGATCTTTCACGATTCCCTTTCAAATCGAGGATGGAGTGCGGGGGAAGGAGGAAAGGATGAACACGACGAACACACGCACGGAGAATGTGATGAACACACACATGCAAAACCACGATAAACACCAATAGCTCACGCCGGCGGTGACCGGTCCGGCGCAATCCCTAGGATCGGCGTCGGGCGGAGGACTCTCTCTCGAACCGGCACAGCGAGATGGGAGACTGGCTGAGATCTTGACGTCTAGGCAAAGGGACACCAATGCCTAGGCCTTGTACAATGCAGAGGCACGATGCAAACTCCAACGAGGTTTGGGGATATTGGTACTCCTTAGTCAAGGAGCATGAGGCAAGAATTAGATAGATCCACAAAGGGGTTTCCACTAATTCCAATAGCAAGCCTAGGGTTTACAATGGAGGTGGGGGTCTATATATAGGACAACCACAAGTTCGGGAGTAATTCAGGCATTAAAGTAGAGTTCTGGGCGAAGTAGAGGGGTACATGGGCCATAGGGCCCAGCTAGGCTCGTAGGCCCATCTTTAGGCCGGACAGTCCGGGTCGGAATGGCCGGACAATCCGGGGTGGCCGGACACTCCGGGCAGTGTCCGGGCAGTGTCCGAACTGGCACATAGAATTTCCGAGTCTAGACGGGGCGTGGGTAGGCCGAACACTCCGGCTGAGTCGCGCAGGACACTCCGGCTGGGCCGGACACTCTGGCTGGAGTCGGGCGGACACTCCGGCTCTGGCAGCTTCAGCTCAGGTGCAGCTTCAGGGCTCGTGGGTCGACACGGCGGGGGCTCGTACCTGATGATGCACAAAGTAGTGGTATGAAGTAGCACACCATCCAAGGAGGTATCAAATTGGCACGAAGAGAGGAGCGAGTTCACCTTAGCTTGGAGGAGTTTGGCTCGGGCACGAGTCATGGGTCCACTTGGGGGACTTGTTGTTGTAGATGTAGAAGCGTCCGTCGGAAGGGCTGCATCACTTGTTTTGCTTTGTGATCATCGTGGTTCTTTACTTTCCATTATAATATCTTGATTTCGGATTGTTCTTGGACATGCCACCTTCCATACCTATCCATCATAAGCTTTGTGTGCGTGTGTTTTTAGTGGTTAGTTGGTTTTGGTGTTCCGCGTGAACTTTACTTTGCTTGGTGTTGATTGCTCTCAAGTGTTGCCACTTGCACGATACTATATTCCAAGGTAAAGTAAGGTTTGATGTTGCATCCCTAACCCCCTACCACTTCCATATACACCACTTGGTCTTGTGAAGCATGTCTAGGAACTCCGGAACCAAGGATGATATCTATGAAGAATCCACGATGAGCCACCATGCGTACGCCTCCACAAGCATGGATGACATGATGGAGCACTACACCAACAATGGCTCCACATGCTTGGGTGATATGGAGTTCTACAACAACAATAACTCCCCAAGCATGGACGACTTCAAGAACGACAACGACAAGCTCCTCAAGTTGCATCGACCAAGACGGAGCCTCCACCTCGAGAGCACCAAGGTCCACCATCAAATGGACAACTTCAAGCGCGACATGGACAATGACTTCCAAAACCATAAGCATGATGGACAAGACTAATGATGCTTTGCGCTCATTACGACGCCTCACCAAGAAGAGTGCCAAGGACAAGAAGCATCGTCGCGAGTGTCATGTGGATGACGAAGTGCACCATCTACATCAACCTTTGGCAAGGCACGCCAATGACCTCCGTCGACACCATCATAAGGCACCTTCAACTACTCGTGCCACCACCAAAATGGCACCAAGAGCAAGTTCTCCTCCACGCCATCAAGCTTCAATGGCCAAACTTGACGTCCCATATGACGCATGCAACTTCATGAATGAGGAAGATGAAGACCTCTACTTCGCCAAGTTGGACGAGTACGTCACGAGGACTACACAAGCCAAGGTGCAAGATGGCAACGACAAGGTCAAGATTGGTGAGCATAGGACTTTCCCTTCACCAAAGGAGGAGCCTGGAGTTGAGAGAACCGAGCCTACCCCCATATGCTTGAGTGATGATGTGGTACTAATCCCATCTGAGTATGAGAACCACTTAGCCCACTTGAGTGAGAACAAGAGTGAGATGAGTGACTCCACCACACGTGAGATTGGGTGCTTCCACTTTGAGGGCATGAGTGATACACCGAGTGAGTTGAGAGTGGTTGATGAGGACGCATTCATAGAGTACGATGAATCAAAGTATCATGTCCAACTAGGAATGAGTTTCACCTTGTGATATTTTTCAATGATGCTTAATATGTCCTTCCAACTCAAACAAGCAGAATCATCGTACTCGATGTGATGAGGACATCCCTACAATTACACCTACCCCAATGACTACTGAAGATGCTACAACTGTTGCAAGATTAGAATTGAACCTATTACAAGAGCTCGTACTAAGCTACTGGAACAACAGGTGAATTTACTCCTAAACGAATCTGGTACTTTGATTGATGAGAACTTTATACTACCTAAGTCTGTGAATTTATGTATGATTAGGTTCGTTGGAGAAACAAGCATGGCGCGAGGAGGAGAAGGGCTACAAGAGAAGTCCAACATGATGATCGCCCAAGGATGAGCGAGGGAGGAGCGGGAGGAAGGCGCAAGAGAAGATCATCAAGACGGAGGCAAAAAGATCTGCCACGACCGGAGTGTCCGGCCAGTTCCACCTGTACTGTCCGGCCTGGTCGAGAGACAAACTGGCGTGGACATTCTGTCTGCTAGTTCGGATACTACCAGGACACCACCCGGAAACTTCGAAGTTTCCGGCCAGACCGGACTGTCCGGCACACTTCACCCGGAGTGTCCGGCCTGACCGGACCGTCCGGCCGATTTCGACCGGAGTGGCCGCCCACCGACCGACTATGGTCCGAGTCAGTTTGTATCAGTTTAAGTTGTTTGCATTTAGTTTCGGTTTATGGCCGCCCCATCCGCCCTTATGAGCTCTGGGATGACCGCTAGTTAGGGTTGAGACCATGTTAAAATATTTTGGAGTTGTTTCTTTCATAGAACCTCTGGAATTACCCTGTGTTCGAATCTACCAACTATAATTGAGTGTGATCTGTTGTTCCATTGGGAATTAGTAGATTGCATACTACCGTTCATGGTCACGGCTGCGTGAGCAAGAGTGTGGTGTTGTGAATATCCTACAAGGTTCCAGATCTGTTGCACTGGCATCAGGGATCGAGCGGGAGAGATCATAGCTACTCACTAGTTATCTATCATCCATCATCATCATCGCCATCCGCTTACTGAGAAGATCGGGCCACCCCATATCATCTTGGTATCAGATTTCCTCGTTGCCTCGGTAAGCAATCCGCAATCCATCCATAGTTTAGTGAGTGTTATTAGTCCTATACAGAAAAAGGCCCACAAAAAGAGTTGTCATAGACTAGATTGCATCGTAGACGAGTAATAGTTGCCGGTCGTGTTCATCCTTTAGTTTAGATCTAGATCTGTTCTTTGTAGATTTGTTTTCTCTTTGTTGTTAGTCGTTTTCCACTACTTTTTCTGCCACCATCACGTCAGATCCGATCTACTCTAAGAGTCTTAGTCATCTACTCTTGGCCGAGTCGGAATTAACAAAAAAAAACTATATACTTTCCAAGTTACCAAGTTACCGAGTCTGCCACGGCAGGATTTCTGCGTCTTTCTCTGCCACGGCAGGACTTTCCAAGTTACCAAGTTACCAAGTCTGCCACGGCAGGATTTCTGCGTCTTTCTCTGCCACGGTAGGACTTTCCGAGTTACCAAGTTACCAAGTCTGCCACGGCAGGATTTCTGCGTCTTTCTCTGCCACAGCAGGATTTGTTCTGCGACGACAGGATTTTGAGCTGTTTTTCTGCCACGACACCATAATTACAAGTGTGATCGATTTGCACTTTTCCAAAACCTTTAGCCACAGCCAATCTACTATATAGGTGTAGGAACTTGCCTATTGAGACTAGTTTCCGCTCCTACAGGCTGCTCTTAGGATTTTTGGTGCCGTACTTTGTAATTGGCCGTGTGTTATCTATAAAATAAAATAAAAAGAGCAAGATAGCAAAAGGAAAAGCTATACAAAATAAAAAGAAAAAAAATTGTGGAAAAAAGAGCATTTGAGCAAGAGGCCTATTTATATCTTTGTGCACAAGTAGATTGAGCAATCTTGTGCCTGTTTACCTTGAGCTTTGCTAGTGTCTCTCGAGCGTAGTGCAACACCCTTCATAGTTGCATTGCCACATTTTTCTCCACGTGTGTGTTTCTTGGGTATTTGTACGATCAGCACTAGGACTTGTTTGCGGTGTAGATAGGATACCATACCTATAGCTCCACCTTAAATAACCTGTGTGCCCTGCGATCGTTCTCTATACCTTTGATATTCACTTCATCACATCAAGTGCATCAGTCTTTGACTTCGTTTGGTAGAGCATCTCTATTCACTTTGGAACGGTAAGATCTCCTTTCTTATTAGTTGTGAGTGAGTTGTGAGAGTTTCCACCATACAAATTCTGATTTTTGCACTAACCTACTAATCATGTCTACTAGTGATGATGATGTTGTGTTGAAAAAAAAGAAGGATGAGGAGCTCGTCAATTGGCGTGAATATGAGGCTTTGAAATCCCACTTGACACGTGTGTTTACTAACACGACAGATGCCATTGACAAGAATCTCCAAGACATGAATATGAGATTGGATCAGCATGTTGGGACGGTTGATACTATCCAAACGCAAGTGGCTACGCTCAATGTCAATGTCACCGCTTTGCAGCAGTCCATTGAGGGTTTGACAACCGCCTTATATAGAAGGGAAGATCCTCAACATGATGATGCCTTTGATGATTTCGATGAGGGTAGTGCTGTGGATGCTGCTCCACATGTTGGCAGGGGACGTGCTATTCCCCTGCCCATGCACCTGGCCAAGCACCTGCCCATGCACCTGCTCATGGCCGTGGTTTTGTCCATCTTGGACGTGCTCAACGTGTTCACAACCAAGCTGCTGATGATGGTTTGGGCAAGCCAAAATTTTCAATTCCTAAGTTCGATGGTTCCATTGATCCTGAAGACTACCTCACATGGGAGTTGAAGATTGAAAAACTCTAGCACTTATTTGACTATCCAGAAGATAAGAAGGTCAAGCTTGCAGCATCAGAATTTGATGGTTATGCTCTACGTTGGTGGGATGCTCTTGTGCAACATAGGAGGGAGGACAATGAACTTCCTGTGAGGGATTTGCGTGAGATGAAGCAAATCATGAAAGCTTGTTTCGTACCAACCAACTACTTGCGATCAGTTTTTGATAAATTGATGCAACTGAAGCAAGGCACCATGACAGCTGATGAGTATTACATGGAGATGGAGATGCTTATGCAGCGTGCTAGAATTCGTGAGTCCATTGAGATGACCATGCAGCGATTTTTAAACAATTTGAAGTTACCAATCAAGAGCATTGTTCGTCATCACAAGTATGAGACCATGAATGAGTTGTTGCATCATGCTAGAGAGGCCGAATCCCAGTTAGCAGAAGAGGCGAAATCACGTGCTCGTTTTCCATCCTCCAGCAGATTTTCGGCCAGACCTACTCCTCCTACAGCTGCGTCACCCGCTGCTATTCCGTTTACACCATCGACCAAACCAACAAGTACACCTTCGTTTGGTTCTAATGCTCGGAAACCCGCTGCTCCTGCTGCTAGCTCGGGTTCCAACATGTCTACTGCATGTACTCGTGATGTGGTGTGCCATACTTGTGGAGGTAGAGGTCACTACAAGAAAGATTGTCCAAACAGCAAGGTTATATTTGTTAATGAACAAGGTGAAGTAGAAAGTGGAGATGAAGCTTCTGATGATGATATTGATGATGGCGAGGTTGGTGCTGATGCATATGCTGAGCGTGCACCAACTATTGTCGTATCTTCATGTGTACTTAGTGTGCAACCGGTTGAGGAATCCCAGTGTTGCAACTTGTTCCAAACAAAAGCTCTAGTTGGACCAAATAAAGCTTGCAAGGTCATTATTGATGGAGGTAGCTGCAGAAATCTTACAAGTAAGGAATTATGTGCCAAACTGAATTTGACATACTTACCTCATCCCAAGCCATACTACATACAATGGTTGAGCAACAATGGTGAGATGAAGGTAAATCATATGGTACGTGTGAATTTTCAAATAGGGCCATACAAAGATTCTATTGATTTTGATGTGGTTCCGATGACTGTTTGTCACCTACTATTGGGTCGGCCTTGGCTCTATGATCGCCATGTGCAACACAATGGCCGAGCCAATACATATCACTTGGAATTCAAAGGAAGAAAGATTACTATGCAGCCAATGAAACCACAAGAAATTGTGAATGATTCTCGCCAGAAGATAGAGGTGAACTTGAAGGAAGATACTACCACTCGGCGAGACTGTGTCACAACTGTTCCTGATGTAATTGAGCCTAAGTTGAGTGATATATAACGAAAAGTGAGAGAGTGCCTGGGTTATTGATATTGGCCACCAAGGAGGATATGAGAGAGTTTCGTGAGGATCCTACAGCCATGCCACTTGTGCTCATGTAAAGGGCGAGGTATTAGTTTCTAACGACATGACCCCTATTTCTCTTGGTTTTTCTTCTGTTTTGCAGGACTTTGGGGACGTGTTTCCAGAAGACGTACCCGCAGGTTTGCCTCCATTGCGTGGTATAGAACATCAAGTGGACTTGATTCCTGGCGCCACACTTCCCAACCGTGCACCCTACAGGACTAATCCCGAAGAAAGTAAGGAAATTCAGAAGCAAGTACAAGCATTGCTGGATAAAGGGTACATTCGTGTTTCTCTTAGCCCTTGTGCTGTTCCTGTTATTTTAGTTCCAAAGAATAATGGTACTTGGCGCATGTGTGTTGATTGTAGAGCGATTAATAACATCACTATTCAATATCGTCATCCTATTCCACGCTTAGAGGATATGTTAGATGAATTGAGTGGTGTTGCTGTTTTCTCTAAAATTGACTTGCGTAGTGGTTATCATCAAATTAGGATGAAAGAAGGGGATGAATGGAAAACTGCTTTCAAAACTAAATTCGGTTTGTATGAGTGGTTAGTCATGCCGTTTGGTCTTACTAATGCACCTAGTACTTTCATGCGTTTGATGAATCATGTTTTGAGAGAGTTTATTGGTCGTTTTGTGGTTGTTTACTTTGATGATATACTTATATATAGCCACACCGAATCTGAACATTGCACTCATATTAGACAAGTTTTGCAAGTGTTACGTGATAATAAACTGTATGCTAATCTTGAGAAGTGTATATTTGCAAAAGATAAGGTCATATTCCTAGGATTTGTTGTTTCTAAGCATGGAGTAGAGGTAGATCAATCTAAAATTGAATCAATTCAGAATTGGCCTATTCCAATGAATGTATGTCAAGTGCGTAGTTTCCACGGTCTCGCTGGTTTCTATAGGCGCTTTGTGAAAGATTTTAGCACCATTGCTGCACCTTTGAATGATTTGACAAACAAAGGTGTTCCTTTTGTATGGGGCGCGGCCCAAGACATTGCATTTGATACATTGAAACGTCTGCTTACTTCTGCACATTACTTGCCTTACCTGATTTTTCAAAGCAATTTGAAGTTGAATGTGATGCTAGTGGTATAGGCATAGGTGGCGTTTTGATGCAAGAGGGTTGGCCTATAACTTCTTTTTCTGAGAAATTGACTGGTGCTCGTTTGAATTATTCTATCTATGATAAAGAATTGTATGCACTTGTTAGAGTACTTGAGGTTTAGCAACATTATTTGTGGCCAAAGGAATTCATCATACATTCTGATCATGAAGCATTGAAATACTTGAAAGCTCAATCAAACTTGCATAGAAGATTAGCTAAATGGGTTGAGTTCATTGAGTATTTTCCTTACATCATTAATTATAAGAAGGGAAAAGAGAATGTTGTTGCTGATGCTCTATCTAGGAAGAACATGCTATTAACCAATCCTGATGTTAAAATTCCTGGATTAGAAGCTATTTGTGTACTTTATGCAACTGACCATGATTTTGCTGAACCATATCGTTTGTGCGCTCTTAGAAACGCATGGGATAAGTATCATATACATGATGGATATTTGTTTCGAGCTAACAAACTATGTATTCCAGAATCATCGTTGCGTTTGTTCTTAGTGCAGGAATCACATGCTGGTGGTTTGATGGGTCACTTTGGGCGTGAGAAGACATTGCTCATGCTTGCTGTTCATTTTTATTGGCCCAAGATGAGGCGTGATGTGTACAGATTTGTGAGCCGATATATTACATGCCACAAGTCTAAATCTAAGCTGAAGCCTCACGGTTTGTATACACCTCTCTCCGCACCTACTACTCCATGGGAAGACATTAGTATGGATTTTGTGCTAGGTCTACCTAGAACTCAGAGAGGTCATGATTCTATATTTGTGGTAGTGGATAGGTTCTCTAAGATGGCTCATTTTATTGCCTGCCACAAAAGCGACGATGCGTCGCATGTTGCTAACCTGTTTTTCAGGAACATCGTGAGATTACATGGAGTAACAAAGACGATTGTTCCTGACCATGATGTGAAGTTCATGAGCTACTTTTGGAAGACCTTATGGGGGAAGCTAGGAACGAAGCTGCTGTTCAGTACTACATGTCATCCCCTAACAGATGGTCAAACGGAGGTGGGGAATAGAACATTTTTACAGCTGCTAAGGACCATGATTAAAAAGAATCTGCGGGTGTGGGAAGAGTGTTTGCCAAATGTTGAGTTTGCTTACAACAGGGTTGTGCATTCAACTACTCAGCTTTCTCCTTTTGAGGTGGTGTATGGTTTCAAGCCATTGACGCCACTTGATATGTGGCCTCTGCCATTACATGAGAGAGTTGATATGGAGGCATCAAAACGTGCTGATTATGTGAACAAAATACATGAGAAGACTCGAGAGGCTATTGAGAAGAAAGGCAAGAACATTGCTGCTGCAAGGAATCAAGCAAGGAAAGAAGTGTTGTTCGATCCTGGAGATATGGTTTGGGTGCATCTACGCAAGGATATGTTTCCATTACTTCGAAAGTCCAAATTGAAGCCACGTGGTGCTGGTCCTTACAAGGTGTTAGCCAAGATTAATGATAATGCCTACTCGGTTGATATACCTATTGAGGAGTTTGGTGGAGTTAGCAACAGCTTCAACGTTGCGGATTTGTCACCATATGCTGGAGAAGACCTTGGAGCGTCGAGGTCGACGCCTTTCGAAGGGGGGGAGATGATGAGGACAACCCTACAATTACACCTACCCCAATTGATAATGAAGATGTTCCAATTGCAATGAAGGATCAATCTAATGAGATAAGGATTGGACCAATTACAAGAGCTCATGCCAAGCTACTAGAACAACAGGTGAACTTGTTTCTTAATGAACCTGGTGTTTTAACTAATGAGAATTTTATACTACCTAAGTCTTTGAATTATTGCATGATCAGGTACTTAGGAGAAGAAGGTGAAGCACGGAGCGAGGAGCTAATGGAACAAGGCGTGTTGATCGATGGAGAATGCGCGAGGGAGGAGAGGGAGGAAGCGCAAGGAGCTGTCCAAGACAAAGATCAACAAGAGGAGGACGTTCTCTGCCGCGGCAGAGAAAAGCATCGTTTCTCTGGCACGGCAGGCTGCCGCGGCAGGAAAACCGAGTCCTACTCTGCCACGGCAGGCTGCCGCGGCAGAGAAAGCGATTACAACTCTGCCACGGCAGAGCCAGTTTGATCGAACCCAAGTTGGGTCGGTTTGTATCCATAGGTGGGTGGGACCAACTCGGATCCACCCTTAGGCCGCCGCCTCCCAGACCCTTAAATAGATGGGGGCGCACTAGTTTAGGTTTTTAGACCACGTTAAAATATTTTGGAGTTGTTTCTTTCATAGAACCTCTGGAATTACCCTGTGTTCAAATCTACCAACTATAATTGAGTGTGATCTATTGTTCCATCGGGAATTAGTAGATTGCATACTACCGTTCGTGGTCACGGCTGCGTGCGCAAGAGTGTGGTGTTGTGAATATCCTACAAGTTCGAGATCTGTTGCACTGGCATCAGGGATCGAGCGGGAGAGATCATAGCTACTCACTAGTTATCTATCATCCATCATCATCATCGCCATCCGCTTACTGAGAAGATCGGGCCACCCCATATCAACTTGTATATAATTGTAGCTTTTCAACAACCTCAGCACTAACCAAATTTATGTAAGAACAAGTATCAATGGTAGTAGTAGCTTGTCTACCAGTAATTTCTATGATGAAGTGGAACAAACCCGAAGGAGGCACCACTCCTGACTCCTCTTCCCAAAATGTCTTGCTGCAGTAGGATTGTAATGGAAAGGGATAATCATCTACATCCTTTTTCTGCATCACATCAACACTACTAGAAGACATGATTAGTACATTAGTGCACAAAACAAAATCTGGTGGTGGAGCTCTCACACCTCACTCAAAACTGACAAGAAAGCAGATCTTACCGTTCCAAAGTGAATAGTGATGCTTACCAATTCGAAATCAAAGACTTATGAACTGATGTGATGAAGTGAATATCAAAGGTATAGAGAACGATCACAGGGCACACAAGTTATGTATGGTGGAGCTCTAGGTATGGTATCCTAAGTACACCGCAAACAAGTCCTAGTGTTGGTCATACAAGAAACCAAGCAGCACACACGTGGAGATAAACGTGGCAATGCAACTATGAAGGGTGTTGCACTATGCTAGAGAGACACTAGCAAAGCTCAAAGTCAACAGGCACAAGATTGTTCAATGTACCGGTGCACAAAGGTATCACTAGGACTCTTGCTCAATTTCTCCTTTTCTTTTTCTTTTGTATAGCTTCTTTCTCTTTTTTCTTTTTTTTTTTTGCTTTTTCTTTTGCTATATGCTTTTTCCCTCTTTTTTTTGAATATATATCACACACGGCCAAATTACAAAGCACAGCACCAAAACCCTACGAGCAGCCTGTAAGAGCGGAAACTAGTCTAAGTGGGAAAGTTCCTACACATATGAAATAGAATGCTTGTAGCTAAGGTTTGGAAAATTGCAAAATTTCACAATTTTTTATATGGCTGCCACGTCAGAAAAAAGGGGCAAAACTGTGTCGTGGCAGAAAATCTGTACCACGCGGCAGAACGTGTGCCACGGTAGAAAAATAGCACGAAAACGTGCCGCGGCAGGAAATCAGATCCATGGCAGACACAGACTCGAGGCAGGAAAACAGGCTGTTTTCGTGCCGCGGCAGACTCGGTAGCAATTTTTTTAATTCCGACTCAGCCAAGAGTAAACAACTAGGACTCTTATATTAGATTGGATCTGACCTTGTGGTGGCGGAAACAATGGTGGAAAACAACTAGAAGAACTAGAAAAATAGATCTAGATCCAAACTAAAGGATGAACGCGACCATCAACTATTACTCGTCTATGATGCAATCTAGGCTATGGCAACTCTTTTTGTGGGGCTTTTTCTGTATAGGACTAAAAACAATCCATAATCTATGGATGGATTGTGGATTGCTTACCGAGGCAACGAGGAAATCTGATACCAAGATGATATTGCTCACCGAGTAAACCCAACGCTCTGATACCAAGATGATATTGCTCACCGAGTAAACCCAGCACCCTGATACCAAGATGATATGGGCTGGCCCGATCTTCTCAGCAAGCTCTTGTCGATGGTATGGTGGATGGTAGAGAACTAGTGTGTAGGTATGAGCTCTCCCGCTCGATCCCTGATGCCAGTGCAACAGATCTTAAACCTTGTAGGATATTCACAGCACCACACTCTTGCGCACGCAGCCGTGACCATGAACGGTAGTATGCAATCTACTAATTCCTAATGGAACAACAGCTCGCACTCAATTATAGTTGTAGAATTCGAACACAGGGTAATTTCAGAGGTTCTATGAAAGGATCAACTCCAAAATATTTTAACGTGGTCTAAACCTAACACTCGTGCGCCCCATCTATTTATGAGTCAGGGGTGTGGCGGCTAAGGGGGTGACCGAGTTGGTCCCACCCAACTAGGGTACAAACTGACCCAAAATTGGGTTCGGCTCAGAGTTCTGCCGTGGCAGAATTTGGGCCCATTTCTGTGCCGCGGCAGCCTTCTGTGGCACAAAAGGACTCTGTTTCTATGCCGCGGCAGCCTGCGGTGGCAGAAAAACGCATTGTTTCTCTGCCACGGCAGAGATCGTGCCATGTGTTGATCTTCTTCTTGGTAGATCCTTGTGCTTCCTCCCTCTCCTCTCTCGCGCATTCTTCATTGATCAACACGCCATGCTCCATATGCTTCAGCTCCTCGCTCCATGCTATGCCTTCTTCTCCCATGTACCTGATCATACAATAGCACAAAGACTTAGGCAATATAAAGTTCTTATAAATGAAAGCATCATGGTCAACTAGGAATGAATTCACCTGATAGTCATTATTGATTTGACTCAATATTTCCTTCCAGTTCAAGCAGTCAGAATGATCATAATCCTTGTATATATCCTCATCAACTAGTTTAGTTTTAGACCACGTTAAATTATTTTGGAGTTGTTTCTTTATAGAACATCTAGAATTACCCTATGATCGAATTCTACAATTGCAATCGAGTGTGATCTGTTGTTCCATTGGGAATTAGTAGATTGCATACTACCGTTCGTGGTCAATGGCTGCATGCGCAAGAGTGTGGTGTTGTGAATATCCTACAAGGTTCGAGAGCTATTGCACTGCCATTAGGGATCGAGCGGGAGAGATCATAGCTATGCACTAGTTATCAATCATCCACCATTACCATCGACAAGAGCTTGCCGAGAAGATCGGGCCACCCCATACCAATGGTCGTCAGCCTCTTGACGTGGTGGGCTTCGCTCAACTTGTACCACTTGACGCTCCATGTTTTGGTGTGGTGAAGGAGGCGCCTCGTGATGACCATGGTGTTGGTGCGGACGTTCATGACGATGATGACGAGAAAGAGGATCTTGTAGAGCTTCATGTCAATGACGACCTTGACTTGCCACATTGGAGTCATCACTTGTTGTGTCAAGTACGTGTCACAGACGATGGTGGTAGACTTGCGGTTCTTCTTGTGGTTGCTCTTGTTGGATCACCAATGCCCTTGCATGATGACGGTGTGCTTCTTGCCTTGCTCATGGTCTTGAAGAGAAATCACCATCATAGCTTGACGTTGCGGCGTGCCATCGGGAAGGTACATAGTTCGAAGAACTTCCACCTTCAACCACGGGGGCATCATTGCGTCTTAAAGCACTTGTGTTGAGGGCAATCCTCTAGGGTGGCCCGATCTTTCACGATTCCCTTTCAAAATCGAGGGTGGAGTGCGGGGGAAGGAGGGAAGGATGGACACGACGAACACACGCACGAAGAACGCGATGAACACACACACACGCAAAACCACGATAAACACCAATAGCTCACGCCGGCGGTGACCGGTCCAGCGCAATCCCTAGGATCGGCGTCGGGCGGAGGACTCTCTCTCGAACCGGCACGGCGAGATGGGAGACTCGGTGAGATCTTGACGTCTAGGCAAAGGGACACCGATGCCTAGGCCTTGTACAACACGGAGGCACGATGCAAACTCCAACGAGGTTTGGGGATATTGGTTCTCCTTAGTCAAGGAGCATGAGGCAAGAATTAGATAGAGCCGCAAAGGGGTTTCCACTAATTCCAATATCAAGCCTAGGGTTTACAATGGATGTGGGGGTCTATATATAGGCCAACCACAAGTTCAGGGGTAATTCAGGCATTAAAGTAGAGTTCTGGGCGAAGTAGAGGGGTACATGGGCCATAGGGCCCAGCTAGGCTCGCAGGCCCATCTTCAGGCCGGACAGTTCGGGTCGGAACGGCCGGACAGTCCGGACACTCCGAGCAGTGTCCAAACTAGCACACAGAATGTCCGAGTCCAGACAGGGCAGGGGTAGGCCGGACACTCCGGCTGAGTCACGCCAGACACTCCGGCTAGAGTCGGGCGGACACTCCGGCTCTGGCAGCTTCAGCTCAGGTGCAGCTTTAGGGCTCGTGAGTCGACGCGGCGGGAGTTCGTACCTGATGATGCACAGAGTAGAGGTATGAAGTAGCACGCCATCCAAGGAGGTATCAAATTGGCACGAGGAGAGGAGTTCGTTCACCTTAGCTTGTAGGAGTTTGGCTCGGGCACGAGTCATGGGTCCTCTTGGGGAACTTGTTGGTGTAGATGTAGAAGCGTCCGTAGGACGGGCTGCATCAACTTGGATGAAGATCTTGTTGATGAGGAACATGACGACGCAAAGAGCTTGATGTACGTGAACACGGTCTTGCCATTCCATCGATGAGGCGTCGAAGATTGTCATTTGTTTCGGCGACGGAGCGTTGAACGCTTCATTTTGGTGGCCGAAGTTGTGATGCATTGCATGCATTTGTCGTTCGAGGCCGTCGAAGCGGTTGTCGATGTTCTTGAACTCGGCTTGCGTCTCGGCTAATTGTTCATCTTGTCGCGTCTCAAGGGCTTGGCAACGTTCACGGAACTCTTGCCGTACGATGAAGTGACTTGTGCGCGTCATGTACGGTCCATGTTCTTCTTCTTGGGGAGGTGGTTGGCTCGACTCACCGTGCCTATCCATCATGCAAAACACATAAGTATTGTATATGGAAGTGGAATATGGTGGTCTTAGCCTTGTACCTCACCTTGGGGATTGCACCAAACTAGGAACCACAAGTGAGAGCTATAAGCGTGCAAAGTGGAATTGCAAAGAAAACTCACACTAAAGAAATAACTAACTCTCAAAAGCTTGTTGGTGGTGGGTTAGGGTTGTGGAATGCCAAATAACCAACCAAAAGAAAAGGGATAGTCAAAAGTGGGTAAAATCCAACAAAACTCAAGTCAAAGGCGAAGGTCAACAACTCAAAGGGGTGACGGGAACCTAGGACTATATACACACACGTGGAGATTGTTGGGATTGACACAACTATGAAAATGAGCAAACAAAATGTTGAGGGCAAACCTCTAGGGTGGCCCGATCTTTCATGATTCGCTTTCAAATCGAGGGTGGAGTGCGGGGGAAGGAGGGAAGGATGAACACGACGAACACACGCACGAAGCACGCGATGAACACACACACGCAAAACCACGATAAACACCAATAGCTCACACCGGCGATGACCGGTCCGGCGCAATCCCTAGGATCAGTGTCGGGCGGAGGACTCTCTCTCGAACCGGCACGGCGAGATGGGAGACTCGGTGAGATCTTGATGTCTTGGCAAAGGGACACCGATGCCAAGGCCTTGTACAACGCGGAGGCACGATGCAAACTCCAACGAGGTTTGGTGATATTGGTGCTCCTTGGTCAAGTGATACGGATCAGTCGATGATCCTTTAGATTTGTCCCGATCTTTCACAGCGAGTCAACCAGATAGATGATCTCCCAATAACGCTGAAGAACGTCACCTGAAGAAGAGGAATCAATCCATCAAGTAACGTGATGAAGATCACCATGCCTCAAACCTGAGCACGACAATCCTTGATGAACACAAGAACCTCCGCAACAATAATATGATAAACGGTATCGCCGTCCCCAGAGGGATGATACACGGTGGAGCACAATATAGTTTTTAGACTAAACAATAATAGGGTTTACACCGTGTATCATCCCTCTGGGGACGGCGATACCGTTTATCATATTATTGCTGCGGAGGTTCTTGTGTTCATCAAGGAGGCATGCGCACTAGGAGGCAATAAGGAAATCACGTATGAGCAAGAGAGAGAGATGGCGCACCAAGAATTACATGTTTGAGGTGTTCCACGACGTTTGGACTGCGTGCCAATAAGGCCGAACCCATATATGGGTTGGTATGTATCAGTTTAAGTCGAACCGAGTCAGTTTGGGCCAAGTTATGGCTGTTTTTAGGCCCGTTTAGAGGGGAGGACGCCCCAGCCCTCATATAAACCTCCGTAGCCATCACAAGTTAGGTTTAAGACCACATTAAAATATTTTGGAGTTGTTTCTTTCATAGAACCTCTGGAATTACCCTATGTTCGAATCTAGCAACTATAATTGAGTGTGATCTGTTGTTCCATTGGGAATTAGTAGATTGCATACTACCGTTCCTGGTCACGACTGCGTGCACAAGAGTGTGGTGTTGTGAATATCCTACAAGGTTCGAGAGCTGTTGCATTGGCATCAGGGATCGAGCGGGAGAGATCATAGCTACGCACTAGTTATCTATCATCCACCATCACCATCGACAAGAGCTTGCTGAGAAGATCGGGCCACCCCATATCATCTTGATATCAGAGCACTGGGTTTACTCGGTGAGCAATATCATCTTAGTATCAGATTTCCTCGTTGCCTCGGTAAGCAATCCACAATCCATCCATAGATTAGAGAGTGTTTTTCATCCTATACAGAAAAAGCCTCACAAAAAGAGTTGCCATAGCCTAGATTACATTGTATTCGAGTAATAGTTGCTGGTCGCGTTCCTCTATTAGATTAGATCTAGATCTGTTCTTCGTAGATTTGTTTTCTAGTTGTTCTAGTTGTTTTCCACCATCTTTTCCGCTACCATCAAGTCAGATTCGATCCAAGTAAAGAGTCCTAGTTGTGTACTACTTGGCGAATCAAAAAAAAATCGGCTCGCTGCCTCACGCCTGACCGCAGACAAGTCTGTGCTCCAACGTGACCAAAAAAAAATTCCGAAAAAAAAATCGAGCCGTCGCCTTACCATAAACCAGTCTGTGCTAGTACGAGAAAAAAAAATTCTGCCGCCATCCTGCCGTGGCAGGATTTTAGGCCGTTTTTCTGCCGTGGCAGAGACCAATTCTCAGGTCAATTTTTTTTTCTTTTTTTTGCTTATTTTTTTTACCGATTCCACATAGCGTACCTATCCTTGTGAGCCTTGGTAAGCCTTTCGTTGTGTCTATAACTATCCTACGAGACTAGCGTGCTTAGTGCTCTACGGGCTGCTCAGTTAGCAATCTTGTGCCTGTTTCGTTGAGACATTGCTAGCGTCTCTCCTTGTGCATTGCAACACGAGCGTTCCTCCGACATACCTCACTTTTTTTAGCTCATTTTCATAGTTGCAATTGCCCCGTTTATCTCCATCGTGTGTGTTTCCGTGGGTCTTTGTCATACGATCAGCACTAGGACTTGTTTGCGGTGTAGATAGGATACCATACCTATAGCTCCACCATAAATAACATGTGTGCCCTGTGATCGTTCTCTATACCTTTGATATTCACTTCATCACATCAGTGCATCAGTTTTTGATTTCGTTTGGTAGAGCATCTCTATTCACTTTGGAACGGTAAGATCTCCTTTCTTATTAGTTGTGAGTGAGTTGTGAGAGTTTCCACCATACTGATTTTGATTTGTGCACTAATGTACTAATCATGTCTTCTAGTAGTGTTGATGTGATGCAGAAAATGGAGGCCGATGATGTTACAAATAATGTGGAGACGTATAGTTACAAATTCATCGACAATTGGCGTTGTAGTGGAACTTTTTGGAAGGAAGAACGCGGTATTTTTGATGGTGATGGTCTTTTCCACCATAGTGTGATGATTGGTGAGCGATGTGCTTCCATTACCATTGATAGTAACTCTACTATTAATTTGATCAGCGTTGAAGTTGTACAAAAGTTGCAGCTACCAACATGTGCCCGTGCGGTGCCATATCTCTTGCATTCATCATATGGCACATTGCTGATTTCACACACCGCTGATGTTCCTATGACTTTTAAAGAGCATACTGAGATTGTGCGTTCTGATGTATCTCCTATACCACTTGATTCTTGTCACATACTATTGGGAGAACCTTGGAGCAGAAGGTTTGACGCTCAAATATGTCCTGTTGTTGGAAGGATTTCTTTCAAATGGAACATGAAGAGGCGTGTTATGCTCAGGATTTCAGCCGACAAATTTCATGAGTATCATCTTCTTCGCAAGGAGAGGACAAAAGAGTTCAGTTTGTCTGCTAAGTACAAGGTCATGATGAATGGTGACAATTCTATTATTGGTCATCTTGAACACGGTGTGCATTACAACCCATGTGAGAATGAGAGCCACATAGCCAAGCTGAGTGAGAGTGTTATCAAAAGTGAGCTGTGTGATTCCACTAAACGTGAGGTTGAGAGCATCCATTCTAAGAGTATGAGAGAAAAAGAAAACATCAGTGCAGTAGATGCTAATACATGTGAGGATATTTCTACTAATGTAATCATCTCTACTCCTGGTATTGTTTCTTGTGCTATGCAGGTTGCTTTTGAAGAAAGGGAGCCGCCTATTTTACAACCTGCATCACACGATCTAGTATCGTTACTTGAGGAGGATGTCGTAGTACCTACTACAGCTGAGAAGTTTGTTAATTACATTGGTACTGATTTGGAGCTTCAGCCAACATGTGCGACATATTGTGAGTCTATTCCTTTACTAAAGCCTCCTTGTGATTTGCCTTGCACTACTGTTTCAGTACCATGTGATAGTTTACCAAATTCCAATTTTGATCATGTGGTACTGATAACACATAAGGAAATACTTGCTCGAATACCACCTGCTGATATTGTGTATTCCATCATGCTAAATGAACCTATGAGTATGAGTTGTGCTATGGATAAGATTTCTGAAATTTCATTTCTGAATTCTAGCACATATTCTCCTTGTTTCACTTTCAATCTGATTGATGAATATAGCATGCATGAAAATTTTCTTGTGGATCACATATGCATTACTTGTGATCGAATCGCTGAACTGAAACATGCTGTTTTCAGCCATACATGTTGTGTGTCGACGATTTTGTGTTGTGAGATATATGCTAAAATTTGTGATAATATGAAACTAAAGTCAGGTCTAGTTGATATAATGCAGCCAACACAAGTAATTTTACCTATGTTGGATCATTGTAATCTTGCTAGAATAGAACCCCAGTTTTCATATTCATTGTGTTTATCCCAAAATTCGTTGTCTAGTTGTGCTAATGCTTTATACTTCACTTATATTTGCAAATTGAGTTGCATTTTACATACTGGACAACATGATCATGTTCATAATAATCAGAGTAGCGCCATTGAAGCATGGCATGATTCAATTTGGTTTTCAGACATATTGAATTGGTTTGATCTTGTTCACAAATTTGATCATAGATCTTCTTTGAGAAAACTGAATTTAATATTGAAGAACATGACTATCTATTTAGTTGTTGTTTACCATGATCATGATTCTTTGTACTTCACTTATACCTGCAATTTAAGTTGCTTGATGTATACTGGACATACTTTTCATGTGAACAACAATAATACAACATGTTATATATACATATACTTTGCGTACACGTTGTTCTTTTTGTTTCTCCCACTTTCAGCTTACCTAAAGCTGAGGACGGCTTTTCATGAAGAAAGGGAGGATGATGAGGATATCTACAGGGATTATGATGATTCTGACTGCTTGAACTGGAAGGAAATACTGAGTCAAATCAATAATGACTATCAGGTGAATTCACTCTTAATTGAACCTGATGTTTTACTTAATGAGAACTTTATACTACCTAAGTCTATGCATCTTTGTATGATCATGTTTATTGATAACACAAGCGTTGCGCGAGGAGCAGGAGAGTTGCAGCAAGAAGGACAAGCGCTGATTTCCAATATCAACAAGTGCACGAGGGAGGAGCGGGAGGCAGGCGCACTAGGAGGCAATGAGGAAATCATGTATGAGCAAGAGTGAGAGATGGCGCACCAAGAATTACATGTTTGAGTGTTCCACGACGTTTGGACTGCGTGCCAATAACGCCAAACCCATATATGGGTCGGTATGTATCAGTTTGAGTCGAACCGAGTCAGTTTGGGCCAAGTTATGGCTGTTTTTAGGCCCGTTTAGAGGGGAGGACGCCCCAGCCCTCATATAAACCTCCGTAGCCGTCACAAGTTAGGTTTTAGACCACGTTAAAATATTTTGGAGTTGTTTCTTTCATAGAACCTCTGGAATTACCCTATGTTCGAATCTGCCAACTATAATTGAGTGTGATCTGTTGTTCCATTGGGAATTAGTAGATTGCATACTACCGTTCGTGGTCACGACTGCGTGCGCAAGAGTGTGGTGTTGTGAATATCCTACAAGGTTCGAGAGCTGTTGCATTGGCATCAAGGATCGAGCGGGAGAGATCATAGCTACGCACTAGTTATGTATCATCCACCATCACCATCGACAAGAGCTTGCTGAGAAGATCGGGCCACCCCATATCAAAGCCCTTATGCAAATAGAAATCATCAACTCCTTTGTCATTGGAGCTAGGTGTGGGCATATAAACCGAGAACCGATTGACCAGACCGAATTAACCTGAACCGAACCCGAAATGACCGAAACTGATTAATTATCTACAAAATTTGGTTAGCAATTCCTAGAAACTGATTTTAATTCGGTAGGTTCGGTGTGCACCATCGGTCCACCGATTAGACCGAAGTACCGAGGCCAAGGCCTAATCCCTAATTCCCCTTCTCCCGCACAGCATAATCAGCACAACCCGTAACTCTCGGGTGCCTGATTTCCATTTCCAATCATGACATGTTCAAATCCCATAAATCATGGGATCTTTCCGCTCGCCATGCGCGTATTTTTCACGTGCTTGATACTTACAAGATTGATTTTTTGCCTTGGTCCATCGTCCATGTGTCCCCTGTAGTGTTTAATTAATATCCTAGCCCAGCCCAGAGAAACGATCCTAGCCCAGCTATACAGCTATACTATTATGCTTCCTATATCCCAGGAGGTCATCCTAGCTAGCTAACGTTCGGTCAATTCGGTGCAAACCGAACATCGGACCTATTCCTCACGGCACCGAAGCCTCGGTTTTGTTAATTGTACTTAACCGATCGGTGCTAGTTTTGTGAGACCCGAAATTGTGATTGCACCGAAGTACCGAACCGAACGGTTCAGGGGAACCGATTGCCCACCCCTAATTGGAGCACTTTGCGGAAATTGGTTCGAAGAACGGGTCGGAAGCATACAAGATTTTATTTCCTCAAGACCCAACACATTGATTTCAAGTCTCGTAAGAAGGCTTGTATGTTTGCGAGACAATGCGTCCTCAACTACATTATCTTTGCCCTTCTTATACTTGACAATGTACGGAAAAGACTCCATGAACTCAACCCACTTAGCGTGTCTTTTGCTCAAGTTGGCTTGGCCTATGAGATATTTCAATGACTCGTGGTCGGAAAGTATGATAAATTCCTTGGGCCAAAGGTAGTGTTGCCAAACTTGAAGGACACGAACTAAGGCAAAAAGCTCTTTGTCATAAATCGGATAGTTAAGGCGAGCACCATCAAGTTTCTCGCTATGGTAGGCTATGGGGCATCCGTTTTGCATAAGGACTCCTCCAATGCCAATACCACTAGCATCACACTCTATCTCAAAAGTTTTTGTGAAATCCGGTAATGCAAGGAGAGGTGCTTCGGTGAGCCTCTTTTTGAGTTCATCAAAAGCTTTTTGTTGTGCCTTGCCCCACACAAAGGTGACATTCTTTTTGGTCAATTCATTAAGGGGGCAAGCAATGGTTGAAAAGTCTTTCACAAAGCAACGATAGAAACCGGCCAACCCATGAAAACTTCGGAGTTCACTCACATTTGTTGGGATGGGCCAATCTCGTATGTCTTTTACCTAGGAAACATCAACTTCAATTCCCTTCGAAGAAACGAGAAATCCAAGAAAAATCAACTTGTCTTTTGCAAAAGTGCAATTGGGAAGATTAGCATAAAGCTTTTCATGTCGAAGGATTTGCAAAACTTCCTTGACATGTGTTATATGGTCCTCAAGTGATTTGCTATAAACAAGAATATCATCGAAATAGACAACAACACTTTTTCCAATGAGAGAACGTAAAATATGATTCATGAGGCGCATGAAGGTGGATGGGGCATTAGATAAACCAAAGGGCATAACCAACCTTTCATAGAGACCAAGTTTTGTCTTGAAGGAGGTTTTCCACTCATCACCTTCAGCCATGCGTATTTGATGGTAACCACTATGAAGATCAATTTTCGAAAAAATAGTGGCTCCACACAACTCATCAAGCATGTCATCGAGGCGTGGTATGGGATGTCGATAACGCACGATGATAGCATTGATTGGACGGCAGTCCATGCATAACCGTAACGTATCATCCGTCTTTGGAACAAGAATCACGGGTATGACACTTGGACTAGTGCTAACTTGGATCAAACCTTTGGAGACGAGTTGGTTGATTTGACGTTCGATCTCCTTTGTCTCCTCCGGGTTCATGCGGTAAGCAACGCGGTTGGGAAGTGGTGCGCCGGGGATGGGGTCAATGCGATGTTCGATGCCGCGAAGAGGAGGTAGTCCATGTAGGAGCTCTTCGGGGAACACATCCTTGAATTCCTGCAAAACACTCATCAAAGATGGAGGAACTTTGGTTAATTCATTAGTCCCTTGTGCTAGTCCCTTGCAAAGGAGGACATAGTGCAAGATGGATGGGTTGTTCCAAACATCTCTCATCTCACTTTTGGTGGCAAGGAGAACACTCTTAGTTTTTTCACTCGAGTTTGGCTTGTGGCTCTCACTCACTATGAGGTGGTTCTCTCTCTCACCGCTCTTCTCACAAGTAGGTGTTGTGCTTTGCGCCCTCGCTAAAGCCTTTGTATTGTCCACAATTATTTGGCTAGGAGTCATTGGTTGCAAGACACATGTTTTGTTGAGCCATTTGAAGGTGTATACATTGGTGCAACCATCATGTTGCGCAGCCTTGTCAAATTGCCATGGTCGACCAAGAAGCATGTGGCAAACTATCATAGGAAACACATCACACTCCACCGTATTTGTAAGGACCAATGGCGAAGGAGACCGATACGGTATGCTTGATCTTCATGGACCCTTGGTCACTTAGCCATTGCACGTGGTAGGGGTGCTTGTGCGGATGGAGGGTGAAGTTGAGCTTCTCACACAACTCGGTGCTAGCAAGGTTGTGGCAACTCCCTCCGTCAATGATCACCTTGATAGATTTGCCATTGATGCCGGCTCGTGTTTGGAAGATATTGGAGCGTTGGTCTTCATGCTCTTGTGCTTGAGTGGTCAAGATCCTTGTGACGACAAGCGATGGACTTGCGTCATGTTCACACATGAGGAGTTCTTGGTCATCTTCCACTCGTTGCCTTGCCATTGCTTCCTTGACTCGGGCATCAAATTCATCTTCACTCAAATACTCTTCTTTGCCATTGTCCTAGATGAACAATACTTTCTTGTTTCCACATTCGGCCGACTTGTGTCCTTTCCCTCCACACTTGTAGCACTCACCATTGAAAGGTGTATCACTATTTGCGTGTTTGCCACTTAGGGGCAATTTTCCTTGAGCAAGTGTGGACTTGAAGGAAGGCTTGGAGGTACTTGAGGAGCTTCCATTGAAAGTGGTTCGTGTAGCGGTTGAAGCTTGCTTGTAGGTGAAGTACGTCTTGGGCTTGTTGTACTTGATATCCTCTTGCACTTGACGTTCAACCTTTGTTGCGATGTGCACAAGCTCAACTATGTCTTTGTATGTTTGGAACTCGACGATGCGCTTGATTGGGTGGTTCAATCAAATAAGGAAGCGTGCCATAGTTTGCTCCATGCGCTCGTCAATGTTGGCGCGAATCAAGTTGAGTTCCATTTCCTTAAAGTACTCTTCCACGGTCTTTGTCCCTCGACGAAGCGCTTGAAGGTTGTTGAAGAGGTCACGCGTGGAGTGCGCGGGCACAAAGCGGGATCTCATATGAGCCTTCATGCCATGCCAAGTTGTGATTGGCGGCTCTTGTCTTGCATCACGAGCAATTTGAACTTGTTCCTACCAAAGGTTGGCGTAATCATCAAACTCAAGCGAAGCCATGGCGACCATCTTCTCGTTGCTATAGTTGTGCATGCGGAAGATCTTGTCGACTTTGAGTGCCCACGAGAGGTATTCTTTGGGGTCATTGGATCCGGTGAACTTGGGCATCGTGAACTTGAGCTTGCGAAAAGTTTCTTCATCGTTGCGGTCATTGCGACGAGCTTGGTGACCTTGTTGATGATCTTGTAGTTGGGGAGGTGGAACTTGGCTCTCGCGTCCTTGTTGCGGAGCTTCCTCTTGATATTGTTGTTGAGGAGCTTGCTCTTGTTCTTGGCGCGGCTGTTGACGTGGTTGAGGCGCTTGGGCCTCATGGTGGCGAGGATGTGGAGCCTCTTGACATGGTTGATGACGAAGAGGAGGCTCGTTCCTCGGTTCGTGATGTTGGTTAGGCACATGGGCCTCACGGCGAAGAACATGGTCATGAGCCTCTTGACGTGGTGGGCGTCGCTCAATTTGTATCACTTGACGCTCCAAATTTTGTTGAGGTGGAGGAGGCGCCTCGTGATGACCATGGTGTCGTTGTTGACGTTCATGACGATGATGACGAGGAGGAGGATCTTGGAGAGCTTCACGTCGATGACAAGCTTAATTCTCCAAAGTAGAGTCATCACTTGTCGTGTCAAGTATGTGTCGGGGTCAATGTTGATAGACTTGCGGTTGCACTTGCGATACTTGTTGTGGTTACTCATGTTGGATCAATAGTGCCCTTGTGTGATGACGGTGTGCTTCTTGCCTTGCTTGTGGCCTTGAAGAGAGGTCACCGGCATAGCTTGACGTTGCGGCGTGCCGTGGCGAAGGTATGTAGTTGGAAGAACTTCCATCTTCAACCACGGGGGCATCATTGCGTCTCGAAGCACTTGTACAAAGATCTTGTTGGAGGGAAACATGACGATGAGAAGAAGTTGAAGAGCTTGAAGCACGTGAATGAGGCCTTGCCATTCCGTTGATGAGGCGTCGAAGATTGTTATTTGTTTCGGCGACGGAGTGTTGGAGCGCTTCATTTTGGTGGCGGAAGTTATGATGCATTGCTTGCATTTGCCTTTCGAGGCCATCGAAGCGGTTGTCGATGTTCTTGAACTCGGCTTGCATCTCGCCAAATTGTTCATCTTGTCGTGTCTCAAGGGCTTGGCAACGTTCACGGAACTCTTGTCGGACGATGAAGTGACTTGCGCGTGTCATGTACGGTCCTTGTTCCTCTTCTTGGTAAGGTGGTTGGCTCGAATCACCGTGCCTATCCATCATGCAAAACACAAAGTATTGTATATGGAGGTGGAATATGGTGGTGTTAGCCTTGTTCTTCACCTTGGGGATTGCACCAAACTAGAAACCACAAGTGGGAGCTATAAGCGTGCAAAGTGGAATCGCAAAGAAAACTCACACTAAAGAAAGAACTAACTCTCAAAAGCTGTGGGTGGAAGGTTAGGGTTGTGGAAAAGCAAACGAAACGATCCAAAGAAAGGTTATTGTCAAACGTGGTAGAGAACCAAAAGATCAAAGCAAAAAGGAACAACCTACAAAACACAAAGATACACACACGTGGAGACGGATGTGGTTAGCACGACTATGAAAATGAGCACAAAAGGTCCTTACGAAGACTACGCTCGGTGTCGTGCCAACGCAAGGAGAGACCACAACTCGTTCGCCAAAAGAGAAATAAGCAACGGATTTGTGCACTTGCCTCAGTCGCGCTCTTTCTCTCTCTTTGCTTACAAGCTTGAGACTCTCTTTGTATTGGGAGACTTTGTATCTTTCTATTTTTCTTTTGCTTTTTCTCTTCTTTTTTTTTGATTCTTTTTCTCCCTTTCTGTACTACTATGTTAACTCTTGTATTTGCTCTCACACTCTCACTTTCCAAGGACAAGTGCACAATACTTAGGCAAACACAAAATGAGCTGCTCTCATAGGATAGATACACACAAGGAAGAAGGGTTAACAAGGTGGAGCAAGTTATACCTTCGGTATTGTTGACGACTTGCTACCGGTATTGGTGATGATGTTCGGTGTCGCAGTGTCGATGAGCGTGGTATGTAATGACTTGCGGGAGCTTGAAGTTAGTTGGGCGACACGCACGCGAAACACGAACAAGCGAATACGAAAATTAGCAAACAAAAATGGGGGTAAAAAATTTGTTGTCTGACAGGTGCGGTAGTACCGCTCGAAAAGTCCGGTAGTACCAGTAACCGGTAGTACCGCTGATGAGGGTAAACCTCTAGGGTGGCCCGATCTTCACAGATCTCGTGGTCAAATCGATGGGAAAGCGAGGGGAAAGGGAGAAGGTAGCGGAAGCGGACGCACACCTCTGAAGAACATGATTAACACACGCAAAACACACACGATACAAGGCCGATTGCTCTCACCGGTGGCCACTGGTCCGATAGAATCCTCGCAAGGAAAGATCGGTCAACGTGCTCCCGTCAATCCCAAGCGGAGAGGGAAGAACACCTTGGAGAGGGTCTTGAGGTCTTGGCAAATGGACACCGATGCCAAGGCCTTGTACAATGAGGGAGGCGTGATGCAAACTCCAACGAGGTGGTGACGATAGTCGATCCCCTTTGGTAGAAGGGGATGAGGAAAAACTTGAGATTCCACAAAGGGGGTTTTCTTTAGTCTATCATCTATGCCTAAGGGATACATGAGGGGGTGGGGGCTCTATTTATAGCCCAGCCACAAGTTTAGGGGTAGTTTGGGCACAAAACTAGGGTTTGGTGCGAAATAGAGGGGTACATGGGCCAAGGGCCCAGATATGGCTTGTAGGCCCATCTTCAGGCCGGACAGTCCGGGTCGAGTTGACCGGACAGTCCGGGGTGGCCGGACACTCCGAGTAGTGTCCGAACTGGCCTTCTGAATGTCCACGCCAGACTGGGGCTGGGGCAGGCCGGACACTCCGGTTGAGTCGCGCTGGACACTTCGGCTGGTTCCGGGCGGACACTCCGGCTCAGGTAGCTTCAGGACAGGTGCAGCTTCAGTTCTCGTGGGTCGACGCGGCGAGGGTTCGTACCTGATGATGCACCGAGTAGTGGTATGAAGTAGAAAGCCATCCAGGTGTATGTCAAAGTCACATGATGAGAGGAGCGAATTCACCTTAACTTGAAGGAGCTTTGCTTGGGCACGGGTCATCAGTCTACTTGGGGGACTCGGTGGTGTAGATGTAGGAGCGTCCGTAAGACGGTCCGCATCAGCTCCCCCCCCCTTCAAAAAGAGTCGTCCTCGACTCTTCATGCTCATCCTAAGAAGATGATGTCGAGAGACCTTCTTGATCCTGGGGTTCACCATATAGTCGTCCTTGAGAAGCTTGATGTGGCAACTCTTCAATGTTCCTTCACCTTCCATGAAGCCTACAAAGCTCACAACCAAAGCGAAGCAACACTCAAGGAGTAGCCAATTCATGAAGATTATAGCATGAGTCCTCAAGTAGAAGGAAGTCACCTTATGATGTAGAGATAGCTCATTGAAGGGTAGCCCTAGGTAACTCTCTTCGATTCGTCTTGTCAACTCTTTGTCCATAGAGGTTGACGCGTAAGCATTTGTACCTTAACACAACAAAGACCAAGAAAAATATGTTTGTGTGTGATAGAGGAGCATGTCATTCGTGGCATGTCCATTCTTGTGCACAACACAATTAGCACAACTCAAGTATTGCAAACGAAATGCGTATGCAAGGTCAAAGTGCATGGAAGTTAATTGAACATCATCCAAATGTGGGAACTCAAAAACTCCATATAACATCTTAGTGTGGCACTCAAAGCAATTGACTAAAATATTGATCAACATCTTTGATGCAAAGCTAGGAGAATTCAGCAAAACATATGAGGAAGTATATCCAAAGCAACATCATTATGTGTGCAAACCAACCATTGGAAAGAACAATTGTTCAATATGTTGGATGCCATACACATATCATCAAAGGCCAAGATCATGGGGGTATGAATATCGCACGCCGAAACACAAGCAACATGTTTGCAAACAAACCAAATGAAAGAGCAAGTGGTCCTTATGTTTGTTGCAACAACAATACGAAAGACTTGGGAGCTCTCGTGACAATACATGCTCAAAATGGCATTATGGTTGCACACAAAACATCGGAAAGAGAAATTGTTCAACATTTTTGTGGCAACACACAAAGCATCTGATGAGGACATCCCTACAATTACACCTACCCCAATGACTACTGAAGATGATACAACTGTCGCAAGACAGGATCAGTCCAATGAGATTAGAATTGGACCTATTACAAGAGCTCGTGCTAAGCTACTAGAACAATAGGTGAATTTACTCCTAAACGAATCTGGTACTTTGATTGATGAGAACTTTATACTGCCTAAGTCTATGCATTTATGTATGATCAGTTCGTTGGAGAAACAAGCATGGCGCGAGGAGGAGAAGGGCTACAAGAGAAGCCCAACATGATGATCGCCCAAGGATGCGCGAGGGAGGAGCGGGAGGAAGGCGCAAGAGAAGATCATCAAGACGGAGGCAAAAAGATCTGCCACGACCAGAGTGTCCGGCCAGTTCCACCCGGACTGTCCGACCCGGTCGAGAGGCAAACTGGCGTGGACATTTTGTCTGCCAGTTCGGATACTACCTGGACACCACCCGGAAACTTCAAAGTTTCCGGCCAGACCGGACTGTCCGGCACACTTCACCTGGAGTGTCCGACCTGACCGGACTGTCCGACCGATTTCGACCGGAGTGTCCGCCCGCCGACCGAATCTGGTCCGAGTCGGTTTGTATCAGTTTGAGTCGTTTGCGTTTAGTTTCGGTTTAAGGCCGCCCTAGCCGCCCTTATATGCTATGGGACGACCCCTAGTTAGGGTATAGACCACATTAAAATATTTTGGAGTTGTTTCTTTCATAGAACCTCTGGAATTACCTTGTGTTCGAATCTACCAACTATAATTCAGTGTGATCTGTTGTTCCATTGGGAATTAATAGATTGCATACTACCGTTCGTGGTCACGGCTGCGTGCGCAAGAGTGTGGTGTTGTGAATATCCTACAAGGTTCGAGATCTGTTGCACTTGCATCAGGGATCGAGCGGGAGAGATCATAGCTACACACTAGTTATCTACCATCCACCATCATCATCGCCATCCGCTTACTGAGAAGATCGGGCCACCCCATATCATCTTGGTATCAGATTTCCAGTGTTGCCTCGGTAAGCATCCACAAATCCATCCATAGATTAGATAGTGTTTTTCATCCTATACAGAAAAAGCCTTACAAAAAGATTTGCCATAGACTAGATTGCATCGTTTTCAAGTTTTAGTTGCTGATTGTATCTTCTCGTAGATCCGATCTGCAGGTTTTCCTCGTAGGAGTCTAGTTTCCGTTTGTGTCTAGGTTTAGGGTTTGATCTTGTTTTCCGTTGTTCCCACCGTTACCGTTTCTGCAAGTCTTTATCGTTTTTTCCGAGTCCACATAGCGTACTTTTGTTTGCATACCATAGACACAGCCTATCTACAGCATCTGTGGCTAGGAACGTACCCACCAGACTAGTAGCTTTGCTCCGACATGCTGCTCATTAGGTTTTTGAAGTGCAGAAATTTTCGACAGGCGAAACCGTACTATCCGGCCAAATCACACCGGACTATCCGGCTCAACCGGAGTCTCCGGCGCATAACAACCGGACTATCTGGCCCAGTTCTTTTATATGTTGTTGTACTCGTTTGCATTGAGTAATATAGTTGAAAAATCAAAAAAAAAGAAAAGAAAAGAGAATCAGTATTAAAAAAAGAGATATCGAAGTGTGCAATATTTGCAGGCCTTGTTGTGTATAGCACTAGTAGATTGAGCAATCTTGTGCCAGTTCTATTTGAGCTATTACTAGCGTCTCTCTTGTGCATTGCAATATTCCTTTTCATAAGTTGCTTTGCCACGTTTATCTCCATTGTGTGTGTTTCTTGGGTATTTGTACGATCAACACTAGGACTTGTTTGCGGTGTAGATAGGATACCATACCTATAGCTCCACCTTTACATAACATGTGTGCCCTGCGATCGTTCTCTATACCTTTGATATTCACTTCATCACATCAAGTGCATCAGTTTTTGATTTCGTTTGGTAGAGCATCTCTATTCACTTTGGAACGATAAGATCTCCTTTCTCATTAGTTGTGAGTGAGTTGTGAGAGTTTCCACCATACAAATTCTGATTTTTGTACTAACCTACTAATCATGTCTACTAGTGATGATGATGTTGTGTTGCAGAAAAAGAAGGATGAGGAGCTCGTCCATTGGCGTGAATATGAGGCTTTGAAATCCCACTTGACACGTGTGTTTACTAACACGACAGATGCCATTGACAAGAATCTCCAAGATATGAATATGAGATTGGATCAGCATGTTGGGACGGTTGATACTATCCAAACGCAAGTGGCTACGCTCAATGTCAATGTCACCGCTTTGCAGCAGTCCATTGAGGGTTTGACAGCCGCCTTACATAGAAGGGAAGATCCGCAACATGATGATGCCTTTGATAATTTCGATGAGGGTAGCGTTGTTGATGCTGCTCCACATGTTGGCAGGGGACGTGCTATTCCCCCTATCCATGCACCTGCTCATGGTCGTGGGTTTGCCCACCTTGGGCGTGGTCAACGTGTGCCCAACCAAGCTGCTGATGATGGTTTGGGCAAGCCAAAATTTTCAATTCCTAAGTTTGATGGTTCCATTGATCCTGAAGACTACCTCACATGGGAGTTGAAGGTTGAGAAACTCTGGCGCTTATTTGACTATCCAGAAGATAAGAAGGTCAAGCTTGCAGCATCGGAATTTGATGGTTATGCTTTACGTTGGTGGGATGCTCTTGTGCAACATAGGAGGGAGGACAATGAACTTCCTATGAGGGATTGGCGCGAGATGAAGCAAATCATGAAAGCTCATTTCGTACCAACCAACTACTTGCGATCATTTTTCGATAAATTGACGCAACTGAAGCAAGGCACCATGACAGTTGATGAGTACTACATGGAGATGGAGATGCTTATGCAGCGTGCTAGAATTCGTGAGTCCATTGAGATGACCATGCAGCGATTCCTAAACAATTTGAAGTTACTGATCAAGAGCATTGTTCGTCATCACAAGTATGAGACCATGAATGAGTTGTTGCATCATGCTAGAGAGGCCGAATCCTAGTTGGCAGAAGAGGCGAAGTCACGTGCTCGTTTTCCGTCCTCCAGCAGGTTTTTGGCCAGGTCTACACCTTCTACAGCCGCGCCACCAGCTGCAGCTCCCTTTACACCATCGGCCAAGCCAGCAAGTACACCTTCGTTTGGTTCTAATGCTCGGAAACCCGCTGCTCCTGCTGCTAGCTCGGGTTCCAACATGTCTACTGCACGTACACGTGATGTGGTGTGCCATACTGGTGGAGGTAGAGGTCACTACAAGAAAGATTGTCCAAACAGCAAGGTTATGTTTGTTAATGAACAAGGTGAAGTAGAAAGTGGAGATGAAGCTTCTGATGATGATATTGATGACGGCGAGGTTGGTGCTGATACATATGCTGAGCGTGCACCCACTATTGTCGTATCTTCACGTGTACTTAGTGTGCAACCGGTTGAGGAATCCCAGCGTTGCAACTTGTTCCAAACAAAAGCTCTCATTGGACCAAACAAAGCTTGCAAGGTCATTATTGATGGAGGTACCTGCAGAAATCTTGCAAGTAAGGAACTATGTGCCAAACAGAATTTGACATACTTACCTCATCCCAAGCCATACTACATACAATGGTTGAGCAACAATGGTGAGATGAAGGTAAATCATATGGTACGTGTGAATTTTCAAATAGGGCCATACAAAGATTCTATTGATTTTGATGTAGTTCCTATGACTGTTTGTCACCTACTATTGGGTCAGCCTTGGCTCTATGATCGCCATGTGCAACACAATGGCCGAGCCAACACATATCACTTAGAATTCAAAGGAAAGAAGATTACTATGCAGCCAATGACACCACAAGAAATTGTGAATGATTCTCGCTAGAAGATAGAGGTGAACTTGAAGGAAGATACTACCACTCGGCGAGACTGTGTAACAGCTGTTCCTGATGTAATTGAGCCTAAATTGAGTGATATAACGAAAAGTGAGAGAGTGCCTGGGTTATTGATATTAGCCACCAAGGAGGATATGAGAGAGTTTCGTGAGGATCCTACAGCCATGCCACTTGTGGTCATGTATAAGGGCGAGGTATTGGTTTCTAACGACATGACCCCTATTTCTCTTGGTGTCTCTTCTGTTTTGCAGGACTTTGGGGATGTGTTTCCAGAAGACGTACCCGCAGGTTTGCCTCCATTGCGTGGTATAGAACATCAAGTGGACCTGATTCCTGGCGCCACACTTCCCAACCGTGCACCTTACAGGACTAATCCCGAAGAAACTAGGGAAATTCAGAAGCAAGTACAAGCGTTGCTGGATAAAGGGTACATCCGTGTCTCTCTTAGCCCTTTGTGTTGTTCCTGTTATTTTAGTTCCTAAGAAAGATGGTACTTGGCGCATGTGTGTTGATTGTAGAGCGATTAATAACATCACTATTTGATCTCGTCATCCTATTCCACGCTTAGAGGATATGCTAGATGAATTGAGTGGTGCTGTTGTTTTCTCTAAAATTGACTTGCGTAGTGGTTATCATCAAATTAGGATGAAAGAAGGGGATGAATGGAAAACTGCTTTCAAAACTAAATTCGGTTTGTATGAGTGGTTAGTCATGCCGTTTGGTCTTACTAATACACCTAGTACTTTCATGCGTTTGATGAATCATGTTTTGAGAGAGTTTATTGGTCGTTGTGTGGTTGTTTACTTTGATGATATACTTATATACAGCCACACGGAATCTGAACATTGCACTCATATTAGACAAGTTTTGCAAGTGTTACGTGATAATAAACTGTATGCTAATCTTGAGAAGTGTACATTTGCAAAAGATAAGGTCATATTCCTAGGATTTGTTGTTTCTAAGCATGGAGTAGAGGTAGATCAATCTAAAATTGAATCAATTCAGAATTGGCCTACTCCAATGAATGTTAGTCAAGTGCGTAGTTTCCACGGTCTCGCTGGTTTCTATAGGCGCTTTGTGAAAGATTTCAGCACCATTGCTGCACCATTAAATGATTTGACAAACAAAGGTGTTCCTTTTGTGTGGGGCGCGGCACAAGACATTGCATTTGATACATTAAAACGTTTGCTTACTTGTGCACCATTACTTGCATTACCTGATTTTTCAAAGCAATTTGAAGTTGAATGTGATGCTAGTGGTATAGGCATAGGTGGCGTTTTGATGCAAGAGGGTCAGCCTATAGCTTATTTTTCTGAGAAATTGACTGGTGCTCGTTTGAATTATTCTATCTATGATAAAGAATTGTATGCACTTGTTAGAGTACTTGAGGTTTGGCAACATTATTTGTGGCCAAAGGAATTCATCATACATTCTGATCATGAAGCATTGAAATACTTGAAAGCTCAATCAAACTTGCATAGAAGATTAGCTAAATGGGTTGAGTTCATTGAGTCTTTTCCTTACATCATTAACTATAAGAAGGGAAAAGAGAACGTTGCTGCTGATGCTCTATCTAGGAAGAACATGCTATTAACTAATCGTGATGTTAAAATTCCTGGATTAGAAGCTATTTGTGCAATTTATGCAACTGACCATGATTTTGCTGAACCATATCGTTTGTGTGCTCTTAGAAACGCATGGGATAAGTATCATATACATGATGGATATTTGTTTCGAGCTAACAAACTATGTATTCCAGAATCGTCGTTGCGTTTGTTCTTAGTGCAGGAGTCACATGCTGGTGGTTTGATGGGTCACTTTGTGCGTGAGAAGACGTTGCTCATGCTTGCTGATCACTTTTATTGGCCCAAGATGAGGCGTGATGTGTACAGATTTGTGAGCCGATGTATTACATGCCACAAGTCGAAATCTAAGCTGAAGCCTCACGGTTTGTATACACCTCTCTCTGCACCGACTACTCCATGGGAAGACATTAGTATGGATTTTGTGCTAGGTCTACCTAAAACTCAGAGTGGTCATGATTCTATATTTGTGGTAGTGGATAGGTTCTCTAAGATGGATCATTTTATTGCCTGCCACAAAACCGACGATGCATCGCACGTTGCTAACCTGTTTTTCAGGGACATCGTGAGATTACATGGAGTACCAAAGACGATTGTTTCTGACCAGGATGTGAAGTTCATGAGCTACTTTTGGAAGACCTTATGGGGAAAGCTAGGAACAAAGTTGCTGTTCAGTACTACATGTCATCCCCAAACAGATGGTCAAACGGAGGTGGTGAATTGAACATTGTCACAGCTGCTAAGGACCATGATTAAAAAGAATCTGCGGGAGTGGGAAGAGTGTTTGCCACATGTTGAATTTGCTTACAACAGGGCTGTGCATTCAACTACTCAGCTTTGTCCTTTTGAGGTGGTGTATGGTTTCAAACCATTGACGCCACTTGATATGTTGCCTCTGCCATTACATGAGAGAGTTGATATGGAGGCATCAAAACTTGCTGATTATGTGAAGACAATACATGAGAAGACTCGAGAGGCTATTGAGAAGAAATGCAAGAACATTGCTGCTGCAAGGAATCAAGAAAGGAAAAAAGTGTTGTTCGAGCCTGGAGATATGGGTTGGGTGCATCTACGCAAGGATAGGTTTCCACTACTTCGAAACTCCAAATTGAAGCCAAGTGGTGCTGGTCCTTACAAGGTGTTAGCCAAGATTCATGATCACGCCTACTCGGTTGATATACCTATTGAGGAGTTTGGTGGAGTTAGCAATAGCTTCAACGTTGCTGATTTGTCACCATATGCTGAAGAAGACCTTGGAGCGTCGAGGTCGACGCCTTTTGAAGGGGGGAGATGATGAGGACATCCCTACAATTACACCTACCCCAATGACTACTGAAGATGATACAACTATCGCAAGATAGGATCAGTCCAATGAGATTAGAATTGGACCTATTACAAGAGCTCGTGCTAAGCTACTAGAACAACAGGTGAATTTACTCCTAAACGAATCTGGTACTTTGATTGATGAGAACTTTATACTGCCTAAGTCTATGCATTTATGTATGATCAGGTTCGTTAGAGAAACAAGCATGGCGCGACGAGGAGAAGGGCTACAAGAGAAGCCCGACATGATGATCGCCCAAGGATGCGCGAGGGAGGAGCGGGAGGAAGGCGCAAGAGAAGATCATCAAGACAGAGGCAAAAAGATCTACCACGACCAGAGTGTCTGGCCAGTTCCACCCGGACTGTCCGGCCTGGTCGAGAGGCAAACTGGCATGGACATTCGAGAGGCAACTGTCCTTACAAACTGTCTGCCAGTTCGGATACTACCCGGACACCACCCGGAAACTTCAAAGTTTCTGGCCAGACCGGACTGTCCGGCACACTTCACCCGGAGTGTCCGGCCTGACCGGACTATCCGGCCGATTTCGACCGGAGTGTCCGCCCGCTGACCGAATCTGGTCCGAGTCGGTTTGTATCAGTTTGAGTCGTTTTCGTTTAGTTTCGGTTTCTGGCCGCCCCAGCCACCCTTATAAGCTATGGGATGACCCCTAGTTAGGGTATAGACCACGTTAAAATATTTTGGAGTTGTTTCTTTCATAGAACCTCTAGAATTACCCTGTGTTCGAATCTACCAACTATAATTGAGTGTGATCTGTTGTTCCATTGGGAATTAGTAGATTGCATACTACCGTTCGTGTTCACGGCTCCGTGCGCAAGAGTGTGGTGTTGTGAATATCCTACAAGGTTCGAGATCTGTTGCACTGGCATCAGGGATCGAGCGGGAGAGATCATAGCTACGTACTAGTTATCTACCATCCACCATCATCATCGCCATCCGCTTACTGAGAAGATCGGGCCACCCCATATCAGCATCAATATCCAATAGCAACGAAGCATGATTGTCACAAGGTGGAAGAATACCATTAACATGCTTGCAAGCAAACCATAGGAAAGAGCAATTTGTCAACATGAAAGATGCAAAGCATGCAAAGGTATCAGAGTTGGGTTCGATCTTGAACTCACTTGGGGGATGCTCTCTAGAGCTCTTTTTGTCAACTCGTGCTCAACGAAGGTTAACATTCTTGAGCGGGTACCTACACACATGAAACACAAAAGGAAGAATGCGTGTGCATGGTAGAGAAACACATCATCCATCATGACGTATCCCTTCTTGTGCACATCACCATTAGTGTCAATCAAGTATGAAAAATAGGCATGGTGAGTATGCAAGTGGGGAACATGCTTATTATGGCAATCATCAAAATCTCCAACATTTGAGAAAGCTATGGGGGCCATCTCACTATAAACGGATGTAGCCCGACCTTCGATCGTTACCACATCATGGTCCCCAACTTATGCCAAGTCATCATGGACTCCAAAGGTGAATCCGTTCCTCTATGCGAGCCCACTTCCTACCCTCTTGAATGGTATACTACTTCATACTCCATCCCATATCCATGATAGGTTCACACCAACAAGTACATAGGCATGGGAGGAAGCCTGGAGCACTAAGCCTGACAAGACGGAGGCTTGGAAGAGAAGACGGAAGAAGCAGCAGCTGGAGCACCGGAGTCTCCGGCCTGCGCATCGGAGTCTCCGGCCACACCGGAGTCTCTGGCCTGGAGACACCGGAGTCTCCGGCCTGCAAACCCCGAAGTCGCCAGACCCATCTCCGGACCGACCCCCAGATCAAGGTCGAGGACAGTCTGTCTGCCACTCCGGAGACGACACCGGAGACAGACCGGAGTCTCCGGCCTACACCGGAGTCTCCAGACCCCACACCGGAGTCTCCGGCCTAAGCGTATGGGCCTGCGTGCCACCAGCTGGGCCTTTGGCCCATGTACCACTCAGTCCGCCCAGACTTTCCCCTTTTATTCCTAACGTACCCTTGAACTTGTGGCTGGCTTATATATAGTGCCCCCACCCCCTCTTGTAACCCTAGGCATAGATGATAGACTAAAGAAAACCCCCTTTGTGGAATCTCTAGTTTTGCCTCATCCCCTTCTACCAAAGGGGATCGACTATCGTCACCACCTCGTTGGAGTTTGCATCGCGCCTCCCTCGTTGTACAAGGCCTTGGCATCGGTGTCCCTTTGCCAAGACGTCAAGACCCTCTCCAAGGTGTGCTTCCCTCTCCGCGTGGGATCGAGGGAGCACGTTGACTGAACTTTCCTTGCGAGGTGAGAGTAATCGGCCTTGTATCGTGTGTGTTTTGCGTGTGTTCATCGTGTTCTTCACGAGGTGTGTGTCTGCTTCCGCTACCTTCTCCCTTTCCCCTCGCTTTCCCATCGATTTGACCACAAGATCCGTGAAGATCGGGCCACCCAGGGGGTTACCCCATAACATCTGGTATCAGCTGCTTTTGGTTGCCACGGATTCCTCATCGATTTGGTCTTTTCCACCATAAATTCGAAAGTTCCACCAAAAACAGCCCCAATTCGTGTTTTGGATCGATCTGTGATTTGAGTGCGTTTTGGTAGGTTTTGATCCGTGGATTACTTGCTAAACTTGTTGATCGACCTTCCCCTGCGTTCCCATGGCCTAATTCCTTGATTTCCCCCACCAATTTGGTGTTTTCTTTCGAGTTTTTCCGCCAAAATCACGTCCCGGACAAGTTCTGCACGTCCTGGAACCTCCGGACCGGAGATTCCGCCCCCCCGGACCGGAGACTCCGGCCCCCAGACCGGAGATTCCGGTCCAGACCGGAGTTTCTAGCAAAGTCTCTGCCCCCCCACTTCTGACAGCAAATCTGTTTCACCATTTTGGGCATACTTTTGCGTACGAACTCGGATTTTGGTGTTCTTTAGCTCGTTGTAAAGAGGTGAAAGATCTCTACATCATCATCTCTATGGTTCATGCTATCAACTCTATACAAATTCCGTGAGCAAGGCGGAATCCACCAATAAAGGGTGAAGATCGGCGACGAAAGGTATAAAAATTCCGCGACTTTTCCCCACTTGCATCCCTTTGTGAGCTACACTATCTTTGCGTTCAACAAACACCTATTGAGACTAGTTCCTCCTATGATTGCTTGGGCTATACACATTTGATACCTTGTAGAACTCCGAGCAAAAGTTGTGAGCGCGCTATCTCATATAGTTATCTTCTATAGTTGTTGCCACAAGGAAGGGGCAAGTCAAAAAGAAAAGAAAAAGACAAAAAAATAGAAAAAGAAAAAGAAGAAAAAGAAAAGAAAAGAAAAGGAGAAAAAAATAGAAAAAGAGAAAAAGAAGAAAAAGAAAGAAAGAAACAAGTGCCTCATAGAATAGGAAGCGCAAGCTCGATGAACATCAAATAGATGGTACTTATTGTGCATATCTTGTAGCCCACCAATTTATTGCAATCGAACTAGTGTCTGTCCTTGCACTTGTGCGACACGATCTTATAGTCTTCGCTAGGTAATCATTTGGTTCTTAGCTCACTTTCTCCGTCGCACAAGTCCCATTTATCCCACCGTGTGTGTTTCCTTGTACATAATTCCAATCTTGTGGATTGACTTGTTTTGCTTTGTGATCATCGTGGTTCTTTACTTGCCATTACAATATCTTGATTTCGGATTGTTCTTGGACACGCCACCTTCCATACACATCCACCATAAGCTTTGTGTGTCTGTGTTTTTTTAGTGGTTAGTTTGTTTTGGTGTTCCGCGTGAACTTCACTTTGCTTGGTTTTGATTGCTCTCAAGTGTTGCCACTTGCACGATACTATCTTCCAAGGTAAAGTAAGGTTTGACGTTGCATCCCTAACCCCCCTACCACTTCCATATACATCACTTGGTCTTGTGAAGCATGTCTAGGAACTCCGGAACCAAGGATGATATCTATGAAGAATCCACGATGAGCCACCATGCCTACGCCTCCACAAGCATGGATGACATGATGGAGCACTACACCGACGATGGCTCCAAATGATTGGGTGATATGGAGTTCTACAACAACAATAAATCCCCAAGCATGGACGACTTCAAGAACGACAACGACAAGCTCCTCAAGTCGCGTCGACCAAGACGGAGCCTCCACCTCGAGAGCACCAAGGTCCACCATCAAATGGACAACTTCAAGCGCGACATGGACAACAACTTCGCCAAAACCATGAGCATGATGGCCAAGACTAATGATGCTTTGCGCTCATTACAATGCCTCACCAAGAAGAGTGCCAAGGACAAGAAGCATCGTCGCGAGCATCATGTGAATGACAAAGTGTGCCATCTACATCAACCTTTGGCAAGGCACGCCAATGACCTCCGTCGACACCATCATAAGGCACCTTCAACTACTCGTGCCACCACCAAAATGACACCAACAACAAGTTCTCCTCCACGCCATCAAGCTTCAACGCCAAGACTTGACGTCCTAGATGACGCATACACCTTCATGGATGAGGAAGACAAAGACCTCTACTTCACCAAGTTGGACGAGTACGTCAAGAGGACTACACAAGCCAAGGCGCAAGACGGCGATGACAAGATCAAGAATGGTGAGCATGGGACTTTCCCTTCACCAAAGGAGGCGCAAGGAGTTGAGAGAACCAAGCCTACCCCCATATGCTTGAGTGATGATGTGGTACCAATCCCATGTGAGTATGAGAGCCACTTAGCCCACTTGAGTGAAAACAAGAGTGAGATGAGCGACTCCACCATATGTGAGATTGAGTGCTTCCACTTGGAGGGCATGAGTGATACACCGAGTGAGTTGAGAGTGGTAGTTGATAGGTCATGTGAGACCACTTTGATTTCTAACGACGTACCCTCTACCGCTAGTGTGTTTCCTCATGTTGTGCTAGGTTCCATGGATCAAGAAGTGCCAAGCTTGGATATGATGATGCCTCCAACCAAGAAGATGTACATGGTTGATGAAGATGATGCCATCCCCATATTGGATGAAGTCTCCCACATGGAGGCCAATGCTACCACTACACCCACTTCATATGAGAGGTATGAACAAGGTAAGAATACGGGTGTTGATGATGCCATGATCCCACTAGTTGACATGATGACTTGTGATGACTGGCATGCTATCGATGATGTTTGTGATATCACATACGCTTCATTGATATTTCCATGTGATAATTTCCATGTGATACTTTGCCTTTGCATAATGTTGAGCATGTGAAATTATTTGATTGTGATGATGTTGCCTTAGACATGCCCTGCTCAAAACGTTACATTGATGATATCATTGCTTGCACTTTGTAGAATAGTTCCTCTTTCCAATGTTTTGCTTGCAATGATGTTACCAATGGTACCCCTCGAACCATGCTTTGTCATGAATGTTTTACAATCTCTCCCGTTGCTTGCAATAAGATGAACAATTGCTCTTTCACATGTTTTGCTTGCAACAATAATTCTCATATGGTTTATATTGAGATGGCCCCTATAGCTTTCTCAAATTTTGGAGATTTTGATGATTACCATGATAAGCATGGTCACCGCTTGCATACTCACCATGCACCTATGTTACACTTGAATGACACTAATGGTGATGTGCACAAGAAGAGATACGTCATGATGGATGATGTGTTTCTCTACCATGCACACACGTTTTTCCTTTTATCTATGATGTGTATAGGTACCCGCACAAGAATGTCAACCTCGGTGGAGCACGAGTTGACAAAAAGAGCTCTAGAGAGCATCCCCCAAGTGAGTTCAAGATCGAACCCAGCTCTGATACCTTTTGCATGCTTTGCATCTTTCATGTTGATAAATTGCTCTTTCCTATGGTTGGCGTGCAAGCATGTTGATGGTATTCTTTCACCTTGTGACAATCATGTTTCGTTGCTATTGGATATTGATGCTTTGTGTGTTGCCACAAAAATGTTGAACAATTTCTCTTTCCGATGTTTTGTGTGCAACCATAATGCCATTTTGAGCATGTATTGTCACGAGAGCTTCCAAGTCTCTCGTAATGTTGTTGCAACAAACATAAGGACTACTTGCTCTTTCATATGGTTTGTTTGCAAACATGTTGTTTTTGCTTTCGCTTGCGATACTCATACCCCCATGATTTTGGCTTTTGATGATATGTGTATGGCATCCAACATATTGAACAATTGTTCTTTCCAATGGTTGGCTTGCACACATAATAATGTTGTTTTGGATGTTCTTCCGCATGTGTTTTTGCCGAATTCTCCTACTCTTGCATCAAAGATGTTGATCTATATCTTAGTCAATTGCTTTGAATGCCACACTAAGACGCTTTATGGATTTTTTGAGTTCCCACATTTGGATGAAGTTCAAACAATTTCCATGCACTTAGACCTTGCATATGCATCCCGTTTGCTATACTTGAGTTGTGCTAATAGTGTTGTGAACAAGAATGGACATGCCACAAATGACATGCTCCTCTATAACACACACACATATGTTGCTTGGTCTTTGTTGTGTGAAGGTATAATTGCTTACGCGTCAATCTCTATGGACAAAGAGTTGACAAGTCGAACCGTAGAGAGTTACCTGTGGCTGCCCTTCAACGAGCTATCTCTACACCATAAGGTGACTTCACTCTACTTGAGGACTCATGCTATTATCTTCATGAATTGGCTATGCTTTGAGTGTTGCTTCGCTTTTGTTGTGAGCTTTGTAGGCTTCATGGAAAGTGAAGGAACATTGAGGTGTTGTCAATTCAATCTTCCCGAGGACGACTATATGTTGAACCCCAGGATCAAGAAGGTCTCTCGACATCTTCTACTTTGTGATAAGCGTGTAGAGTCGAGGACGACTCTTTTTGAAGGGAGGGGAGATGATGTAGCCCGACCTTCGGTCGTTACCACATCATGGTCCCCAACTTATGCCAAGTCGTCATGGACTCCAAAGGTGAATCCGTTCCTCTACGCGAGCCCACTTCCTACCCTCTTGAATGGTATACTACTTCATACTTCGTCCCATATCCATGATAGGTTCACACCAACAAGTACATAGGCATGGGAGGAAGCCTGGAGCACCAAGCCTGACAAGACGGAGGCTTGGAAGAGAAGACAGAAGAAGCAGCAGCTGGAGCACCGTAGTCTCTGGCCTGCGCACACCGGAGTCTCCGGCCACACCGGAGTCTCCGGCCTGCAAACCCCGAAGTCTTCGGACCCATCTCCGGACCGACCCCCAGATCGAGCTCGAGGACAGTCTGTCTGCCACTCCGGAGACGACACCGGAGACAGACCAGAGTCTCCGGCCTACACCGGAGTCTCTGGACCCCACACCGGAGTCTCCGGCCGAAGCGTATGGGCCTGCGCGCCACCAGCTGGGCCTTTGGCCCATGTACCCCTTAGTCCGCCCAGACTTTCCCCTTTTATTCCTAAGGTACCCTTGAACTAGTGGCTGGCCTATATATAGTGCCCCCACCCCCTCATGTAACCCTAGGCATAGATGATAGACTAAAGAAAACCCCCTTTGTGGAATCTCTAGTTTTGCCTCATCCCCTTCTACCAAAGGGGATCGACTATCGTCACCACCTCGTTGGAGTTTGCATCACACCTCCCTCGTTGTACAAGGCCTTGGCATCGGTGTCCCTTTGCCAAGACGTCAAGACCCTCTCCAAGGTGTTCTTCCCTCTCCGTGTGGGATCGAGGGAGCACGTTGACCGATCTTTCCTCGCGAGGATTCTATCAGACCGGTGGCCACCAGTGAGAGCAATCGGCCTTGTATCGTGTGTGTTTTGCATGTGTTCATCGTGTTCTTCACGAGGTGTGTGTCCTCTTCCGCTACCTTCTCCCTTTCCCCTCGCGTTCCCATCAATTTGACCACGAGATCCGTGAAGATCGGGCCACCCACGGGGTTACCCCATAACATCTGGTATCAGCTGGTTTTGGTTGCCACGGATTCCTCATCGATTTGGTCTTTTCCCCCATACATTCGAAAATTCCACCAAAAACAGCCCCAATTCGTGTTTTGGATCGATCTGTGATTTGAGTGCGTTTTGGTAGGTTTTGATCCGTGGATTACTTGCTAAACTTGTTGATCTACCTTCCCCTACGTTCCCACGGCCTAATTCCTTGATTTCCCCCACCAATTTGGTGTTTTGGTTCGAGTTTTTCTATTTCTTTTCTTCTTTTTCTATTTCCCCCACCAAATAGAAAAAATCGAACCAAAACACCAAATTGGTGGGGGGAATCAAGGAATTAGGCCATGGGAACGCAGGGGAAGGTAGATCAACAAGTTTAGCAAGTAATCCACGGATCAAAACCTACCAAAACTCACTCAAATCACAGATCGATCCAAAACACGAATTGGGGCTTTTTTTGTGGAATTTTAGAATTTATGGGGGAAAAGACCAAATCGATGAGGAATCCATGGCAACCAAAAGCAGCTGATACCAGATGTTATGGGGTAACCCCGTGGGTGGCCTGATCTTCATGGATCTCGTGGTCAAATCGATGGGAAAGCGAGGGGAAAGGGAGAAGGTAGCGGAAGCGGACACACACCTCGTGAAGAACACGATGAACACACGCAAAACAGACACGATACAAGGCCGATTGCTCTCACTGGTGGCCACCGGTCCGATAGAATCCTCGCGAGGAAAGATCTGTCAACGTGCTCCCTCGTCCCACGCGGAGAGGGAAGAACACCTTGGAGAGGGTCTTGACGTCTTGGCAAAGGGATACCGATGCCAAGGCCTTGTAGAACGAGGGAGGCGCGATGCAAACTCCAACGAGGTGGTGACGATAGTCGATCCCCTTTGGTAGAAGGGGATGAGGCAAAACTAGAGATTCCACAAAGGGGGTTGTCTTTAGTCTATCATCTATGCCTAAGGGATACATGAGGGGGTGGGGGCTCTATTTATAGGCCAGCCACAAGTTTAGGGGTAGTTTGGGCATAAAACTAGGGTTTGGTGCAAAATAGAGGGGTACATGGGCCAAGGGCCCAGTTAAGGCTAGCAGTCCCATCTTTAGGCCGGACACTCCGGGTCGAGTTGACCGGACAATCCGGGTTGGCCGGACACTCCGGGTAGTGTCCGAACTAGCCTTCTGAATGTCCACGCCAGGTTGGGGCGTGGGCAGGGTGGACACTCCGGTTGAGTCGCGCCGGACAGTCCGGCTGCGCCGGACACTCCGGCTGGTTCCAGGCGGACACTCTGGCTCAGGTAGCTTCAGGACAGGTGCAGCTTCAGTTCTCGTGGGTCGACGCGGCGGGGGTTCGTACCTGATGATGCACAGAGTAGTGGTATGAAGTAGCAAGCCATCCAGGTGTATGTCAAAGTCCCATGATGAGAGGAGCGAATTCACCTTAACTTGAAGGAGCTTGGGTGGGGCACGGGTCATCGGTCTACTTGGGGGACTCGGTGGTGTAGATGTAGGAGCGTCCGTAAGACGGTCCGCATCAACCGCTTTGCACAGCCGGTAGTACCGCTCACCGGTAGTACCGCTCGTTTTAGCGGTAGTACCGCTTCGCGGATTCCTGGGCACGTGGATCTTGAACTTGAACGCACAATCAGCCCAAAAATCCTCAAATTGGCGGAAAACTGAACAAAATTGGGGCTAGGAACACACAAGGAAGGTAGATCGATACCCCAAGCAATAGATCTATGGACCAAAACCACGAAAAACGCACCAAATCCAGAGATCGATCCGAAGGCAAATTTGGGGCTCTTTTTTTGGGGATTTTCGAAATTTTTGGTGGATAGAAGAAAAATTTGTGGGGGAATTCATGAGCAACGAAGCTCTTGATACCAATATGTTGAGGGCAAACCTCTAGGGTGGCCCGATCTTTCACGATTCCCTTTCAAATAGAGGGTGGAGTGCAGGGGAAGGAGGGAAGGATGAAAACGACGAACACACACATGAAGAACGCGATGAACACACACACGCAAAACCACGATAAACACCAATAGCTCACTCCGGCGGTGACCGGTCCGGCGCAATCCTAGGATCAGCGTCAGGCGGAGGATTCTCTCTTGAACCGGCACAGCGAGATGGGAGACTCGGTGAGATCTTGACGTCTTGGCAAAGGGACACCGATGCCAAGGCCTTGTACAACGCGGAGGCACGATGCAAACTCCAACGAGGTTTGGTGATATTGGTGCTCCTTGGTCAAGGAGCATGAGGCAAGAATTAGATAGATCCACGAGGGGTTTCCACTAATTCCATTATCATGCCTGGGGATTACAATTGAACTGGGGGCTATATATAGGCCAGTCACAAAGTCAGGGGTAGTTTAGGCAACTAAAGTATCAAAAAGGGGCGTTACAAGGCCAAAGGGCCGAGCTGGAGCGCGCAGGCCCTGGGGTGTCCAGTATTACCGGTCGGTTGAGCGGTAGTGCCGGTCAGATGCGGTAGTACCGCTTGAATGGGGCGGTAGTACCGGGGCTAGCAGAAGCTTTGGCGTGAGTCTTCAGTTGCGCGCGGTAGTACCGCTTGCTGAGTGCGGTAGTACCGGTTGGATCTAGGGCTTCGGGTCCATCTCTCTGCCTGGGGCGGTAGTACCGCTGCCCATGAGCCGTAGTACCGCTTGTGCGGTAGTACTGCTTCCAGGGGACGGTAGTACCGGGGACTCCTGGCAGTTGTTGGCTGCTGCGTCGCTCCTATGGCTCGTGTCTTCATACCTGATGATGCATAGTGTCGAGGCATGAAGTAGCAAGCCATCCAGGGGTGTATCGAAGTCACATGAGTACAAGAGCGAATTCACCTTAGCTTGGAGAAGCTTGGCTCGAGCACGAGTCATGGGTCCACTTGGGGGACTTGGTGGTGTAGATGTAGGGGCGTCCGTAGGACGGGCTGCATCACAAAATGTCCTAACAAAGACTAAGCTTGTTGTCGTGACAATTCAAGGAGAGACCATGGCTCGTTTGCATGAAGTAGCACACCATACAAGGATTGTATCAAATTGGCATGAGGAGAGGAGCGAGTTCACCTTAGGTTGTAGGAGTTTGGCTCGGGCACGAGTCATGGGTCCACTTAGGGGACATGTGGGTGTAGATGTAGTAGCGTCCGTAGGACGGGCTGCATTAGGAAGGCAATGAATACTTGAAGATGGCGAAGACGTGTGAAGCTATTGTTCATATCACGCCACCTTTCTGACCCGACCCGCATGTGTTGGGGACAACGCTTCGTGAAGGGGGGATGATGATATGGGCACAAAGGAGGAGGTGAAGCCTAATTTGAGGACTCCACCAAGCTAGGTGATGCGGGCGCATCCCATTGATGATTGGCACGCCAGGACGACCTACAACATATAATGGTAAGTCAAAGGTTGTGTCAAATATTTTTCTATGTTATTGAGTCTGAGTCTAGGTTAGGTTCAAGTCCGTTTGTGTGTTCGGTTTGGGTCTATCCAACCGACTAGTTGTAGGCCACCTATATAAAGGAGCTAGCCGCTAGGGTTTAGGGAGTTCATTTGTTTAGTCTAAAAAATATATTGTGCTCCACCGTGTATCATCCCTCTAGGGATGGCAATACCGTTTATCAAATTATTGCTGCGGAGGTTCTTGTGTTCATCAAGGATTGTCGTGCTCAGGTTTGAGGCGTGGTGATCTTCATCATGTTACTTGCTAGATTGATTGCTCTTCTTTAGGTGACATTCATCGGCATTATTGGAAGAATCATCTACCGGGTTGACTCACTGTGAAAGATCGGGACAAAACTCAAGGATCATCGGCGTGATCCGCATCACTCCGGTGTCAGGGGCGGAGAATCTGTGGTGACCGTAGACTCCAGGGTGGAGCTCAGACTCCGAGGTGGACTCCGGGGCAGCATACAGAGAGTTCCAGCAAGGGGTCCGGACTCGTGGCTGGAGTCTTGGGGCGAAGACTCTAGGGTTGGAGGCCGGAGACTCCAGGATAGCTGGGCCGGAGACTCCGGGGTGCACAGAGACTCCGGGGGTGGTGATGCTCTCCAGTGAAGACTCCATGGGGGTGTACTGAACGCTCTAGGCAGGGGTCCAGTGACTGGTCCAAAGTCCAGGCCGGAGACTCTGGGGTTGGAGACCGGAGACTCCGGGCTTTAGGGCTGTAGACTCCGGGGCTTTAGCTCCAGCAGCGTCTTCTTCTCATCCTGCTCCTTGTCCTTCATCCGTGGGGGCTTCATAGCTGATAATGCATAGCGTAGTTGCATGAAGTAACAATCCATCCAATAATGTATCAAAGTCACACGAGGAGAGGAGCGAGTTAACCTTAGCTTGTAGTAGTTTAGCTCGGGCTCGAGTCAGTGGTCCACTTGGGGGACTTGGTGGTGTAGATGTAGGAGCATCCGTAGGATGGGCTGCATTAGCTCCCCCCTTCGGAAAGAGTCGTCCTCGACTCTTCATGGTTATCATCTAGATCCTCTCCATGGTATGGTGAGAGGTGTTGACATTGAATTTATTGTTCGCAAGGTACTTGGAGGTCAGGATATCGATGATGTAGGCGTTGTTGTTGATTTTCTTGAGGACCTTGAAGGGACCATCTCCCCTTGGCTTTAGCTTGGAGTCGCATTCTTTGGGGAACCGGGCTTTTCTTAGGTGTATCCACACAAGATCACCTTCTTCGAAGATCAACTCTCACTTGTGATGCAGCCCGTCCTACGGACGCTTCTACATCTACAACAACAAGTCCCCCAAGTGGACCCATGACTCGTGCCCGAGCCAAACTCCTCCAAGCTAAGGTGAACTCGCTCCTCTCTTCGTGCCAATTTGATACCTCCTTGGATGGCGTGCTACTTCATACCACTACTTTGTGCATCATCAGGTACAAGCCCCCGCCGCGTCGACCCATGAGCCCTGAAGCTGCACCTGAGCTGAAGCTGCCAGAGCCGGAGTGTCCGGCGCGACTCAGCCGGAGTGTCCCGCACAGCCGGAGTGTCCGGCGCGACTCAGCCGGAATGTCCGGCCTACCCCCACCCCGTCTGGACTTGGACATTCTGTGTGCCAGTTCGGACACTGCCCGGAGTGTCCGGCCACACCGGACTGTCCGGCCGTTCCGACCCGGACTGTCCGGCCTGAAGATGGGCCTGCGAGCCTAGTTGGGCCCTATGGCCCATGTACCCCTCTACTTCGCCCAGAACTCTACTTTAATGCCTGAATTACCCCTGAACTTGTGGTTGGCCTATATATAGCCCCCCACCTCCATTGTAAACCCTAGGCTTGATATTGGAATTAGTGGAAACCCCTTTGTGGATCTATCTAATTCTTGCCTCATGCTCCTTGACTAAGGAGCACCAATATCCCCAAACCTCGTTGGAGTTTGTATCGTGCCTCCGTGTTGTACAAGGCCTAGGCATCGGTGTCCCTTTGCCTAGACTAGACGACAAGATCGCACCGAGTCTCCCATCTCGCCGTGCCGGTTCGAGAGAGAGAGTCCTCCGCCCGACGCCGATCCTAGGGATTGCGCCGGACCGGTCACCGCCGACGTGAGCTATTGGTGTTTATCGTGGTTTTGCGTGTGTGTGTTCATCGCGTTCTACGTGCGTGTGTTCGCCGTGTTCATCCTTCCCTCCTTCCCCCACACTCCACCCTCGATTTGAAAGGGAATCGTGAAAGATCGCGCCACCCTAGAGGTTTGCCCTCAACATATTGGTATCAAGAGCTTCGTTGCTCACGATTTCCCCCACAAAATTTTCTTCTATCCAGCAAAAATTCGAAAATCCCCACAAAAAACAGCCCATATTTACCTTTGGATCGATCTCTTGATTTGGAGTGTTATTTGTGGTTTTGATCCGACCAAACCTTGTCTAAGGAGTTGGTCCAGCTTTATCCGGCATTTCCCCAGCCCGATTTGGCCAGTTTTTCGTGGATTTGAGGCCGAAGGCGAGGATTTCCGCTCAAGAACACGAGCAGGAAACCCGCGCCGGAGTGTCCGACTCGTTCCGACCGGAGTGTCCGGCTCGTACTGGCCGGAGTGTCCGGCCCGACCGGAGTATCCGGCCGAACCAGATCGGAGTGTCCGGCCAAGACAGACCGAAGTGTCCGGCTGTAACGCCTGTTTTGACTGTTTTGCCTCATTTTTCGCATTGGCTAATCTCCTTTGTTTGCTCGTGTCCCGTGTGTGTGTCAGCAACTACCAGCAAGCTTCCGCATCATCAACTCCGGCGCTCATCGACACCACGGACAACGAACATCATCCCTCACCACCGACGCCAAGTTCATCATCAAAGAAGGTATAACTTGCGTCACCTTGTTAACCCCCATTTTCCTTTGTGTGCCCCTATCCCATGAGAGTGGCTCATCTTGTGTTTGCTTGAGCATTGTGCATTTGTCCTTGGATAGTGAGAGTGCAAGAGCAATAGCAAGTGTGACTAGGTAGCATCAAGGGAGAGCAAAAAAAAAGAGAGAAAGGAAAAAGATACATAGAAAAAGCAAAAGAGAAATAGTCTCCCCTTGCAAAAGAGAGTCTCAAAGCTTGTAAGCAAGAGAGAAAGAAGAGCGCCCAAGGCAAGTGCACAAATCTGTTGCTCACTTTACCTCTTTGCAAACGAGCCACGGTCTCTCCTTGCATTGGCACGACAACGAGCTTAGTCCTTGTTAGGACATTTTGTTTGCTCATTTTCATAGTCGTGTCAATCCCAACTTTCTCCACGTGTGTGTATATAGTCATAGGTTCCCGTCACCCTTTCGAGTTGTTGACCTTCGCCTTTGACTTGAGTTTTGTTGGATTTTACCCACTTTTGACTATCCCTTTTCTTTTGGTTGATTCTTTGGCTTTCCACAATCCTAACCTACCACCAACAAGCTTTTGAGAGTTAGTTCTTTCTTTAGTGTGAGTTTTCTTTGCAATTCCACTTTGCACGCTTATAGCTCTCACTTGTGGTTTCTAGTTTGGTGCAATCCCCAAGGTGAGGTACAAGGCTAACACCACCATATTCCACTTCCATATACAATACTCGTGTGTTTTGCATGATGGATAGGCACGGTGAGACGAGCCAACCACCTCCCCAAGAAGAAGATCAAGGTCCGTACATGACGCGCGCAAGTCACTTCATCGTTTGACAAGAGTTCCGTGAACGTTGCCAAGCACTTGAGACGCGACAAGATGAACAATTTGGCGAGACGCAAGCCGAGTTCAAGAACATCGACAACCGCTTCGACGGCCTCGAAAGGCAAATGCAAGCAATGCATCCCAACTTTCTGATTCAAAAACATATATTATTTATAGTATTTGGAATTACAAATTAAAAGTTATTAAAAACAGAATTTAAATTCATATTTAAACATTTCTGAAATTGTTTTTATAAAAAAGAAAAACACAGATACTTTTTATACCGGGGCAGAGCTAGCCACTGCAGCTGACAGGTGGGACCGAGCTGACTGGGCAGCAGGAGGGGCGCAGCGGGCTGGGCCGGCGTTTCCTTACCGCGGAACTAGCTAGCCGATGAGACTGACGGGCGGGGCCCCCCGCATGTGCGAACCCACACGCGGGCGCACCAGCCGGGCGTGCCACGCGGCAGATCCGAGGGAGCGCGGGTGGGAACAGCGGAAAGTCGAGGTACCTTTCCGTAAAACTGCTCAGCGGCTGACAGGTGGGCCACTTGGGACCGTGGGTTGAGGAAAACAAAAGGGTGGGGGTTATTTGCAAACTGCGCACAGGCACTGTTTTTCTTCCTCTGTTTTGTCTGACGAACTGGCGGACAACGCGCGGCGCGGCGGGGGATCAAACTCGTGACCTGGCGCTTCCGCACGGCGGCGGCTACCGCTGCGGTGGGGCTGATTTGGTGAGAGGAAACGCAGGCGCGGCCAGATAAGGCGAAAACGGTGAGAGCACGGTCCTCGACGACGGCGAGCGCGTTGCACAGAAGGCGTTTGTCCGGCGGTTTGGCGCGTACAGGAAGCAAACATGAGCGGGAGGTTGACTGGGGGTTTCAGGGGCTCACCACAGTGGGGTTGGTGGAGTTGGATCGGGCCGGGGAGCGGCGGATTGCCGGCGATGCAGACGGCTGGTGGGGGCTAGGGTTTCGGTGTCGTCGGCGATCGGCGGCACAGGGACGGGGCCTCATCCTCGCTGCGCTGTGATGAGGATAAATACAGGGATTATGATGATTCTGACTGCCTGAACTGGAAGGAAATATTGAGTCAAATCAATAATGACTATCAGGTGGATTCATTCCTAATTGAACCTGATGTTTTACTTAATGAGAACTTTATACTACCTAAGTCTATGCATCTTTGTATGATCAGGTTTATTGATACACAAGCGTTGCGCGAGGAGGAGAGTTGCAGCAAGAAGGACAAGCGCTGATTTCCAATAACAACAAGTGCGCGAGGGAGGAGCGGGAGGCATGCGCACTAGGAGGCAATGAGGAAATCACGTATGAGCAAGAGAGAGAGATGGCGCACCAAGAATTACATGTTTGAGGTGTTCCACGACGTTTGGACTGCGTGCCAATAACGCCGAACCCATATATGGGTCGGTATGTGTCAGTTTGAGTCGAACCGAGTCAGTTTGGGCCAAGTTATGGCTGTTTTTAGGCCCGTTTAGAGGGGAGGACGCCCCAGCCCTCATATAAACCTCCGTAGCCATCACAAGTTAGGGTTTAGACCACGTTAAAATATTTTGGAGTTGTTTCTTTCATAGAACCTCTGGAATTACCCTGTGTTCGAATCTACCAACTATAATTGAGTGTGATCTGTTGTTCCATTGGGAATTAGTAGATTGCATACTACCGTTCGTGGTCACGGCTGCGTGCGCAAGAGTATGGTGTTGTGAATATCCTACAAGGTTCCAGATCTGTTGCGCTGGCATCAGGGATCGAGCGGGAGAGATCATAGCTATGCACTAGTTATCTAGCATCCACCATCATCATCGCCATCCGCTTACTGAGAAGATCGGGCCACCCCATATCATCTTGGTATCAGAGCGCTGGGTTTACTCGGTGAGCAATATCATCTTGGTATCAGATTTCCAGTGTTGCCTCGGTAAGCATCCACAAATCCATCCATAGATTAGTTGTTTTTGTCCTATACAGAAAAAGCCACACAAAAATATTAGGGTTCATAGTTCATTGCCATAGCCTAGATAACACTGTTCGTGAGTTCTAGTTGCTGATCGTAATCCTTTTGTGTAGCCTTTCTTCTAAATCTGAGTCGTAGTTTTTGTCTGTTTTTGATCCGTTGTCGGAGTCCCTAGACTATTTCTAGACTGTTCATCATGTTCTTGAGTCTTAGATCTAGTAGATCTGTTTTCTTTTAGTCTCAGGTTGTAGATCCGTTTGAAAGAAGGAGGAAAAAAAGCAAACCGATCAGATCTACACGTGTACTGAGTTTGCTTCATGTTGAAGTAAAAAAAACGTCTCGCTGCCTCACGCCTGACCGCAGACAGGTCTGTGCTCCAGCGTAAAAAAAAATCGGCTCGTTGCCTCATGCCTGACCGTAGACGCGTCTGTGCTGCAGCGTGAAAAAAAATTCCGAAAAAAAAAAATTTCGGACCGTCGCTGTACCACAGACAGGTCTGTCCTGATACGAGAAATTTTTGTCTCCCGACATCCTGCCACGGCAGGATTTAGGCCGTTTTTCTGCCGTGGCAGAGACCAGTTTTCAGGTCAAAAAAAAATTTGTTTATTTTTTTTACTGAGTCCACATAGCGTACCTATCCTTGTGAGCCTTAGTAAACCTTTCTTTGTGTCTAAAACTATCCTACGAGACTAGCGTGCTTAGTGCTCTGCGGGCTGCTCAGTTTAGCAATCTTGTGCCCGTTTCGTTGAGACATTGCTAGCGTCTCTCCTTGTGCATTGCAACACGAGCATTCCTCCGACATACCTCACTTTTTTGAGCTCATTTTCATAGTGGAAATTGCCCCATTTATCTCCACCGTGCGTGTTTCCGTGGGTGTTTGTCATACGATCAGCACTAGGACTTGTTTGCGGTGTAGTTAGGATACCATACCTACAGCTCCACCATAAATACCCTGTGTGCCCTGTGATCGTTCTCTATACCTTTGATATTCACTTCATCACATCAGTGCATCAGTTTTTGATTTCGTTTGGTAGAGCATCTCTATTCACTTTGGAATGGTAAGATCTCCTTTGTTATTAGTTGTGAGTGAGCTGTAAGAGTTCCACCATACAGATTTTGATTTTTGCACTAATGTACTAATCATGACTTCTACTAGTGTTGATGTGATGCAGAAATCAGATGATGTTTACCATGACTATTTAGTTATTGTGGTTGGCATGGCATATGATCCAACTACAATCAAGTGGCGATTGGAAAGTTCCGCCACACCCATAGAATATCAGATTTGGGAAATCGATATGGGATTTGGTTTTGCGCGATGTCGTACTTTTGATAGCAAAGTACTGGTCATATAGAATACATTCTTGCTCACCGACGTGTGGATGAAGAGGTAGCTCGTTGGTGGAAGGACGCAAGGATTGTGTACGGTGTCATGGGTAAAAAAATCCTTTGGGAAGATTTCAAGCAATTTCTATGTTCTATGTTTTTGAACAACTGCAAATGGCCTCTTCCAGAAATTTTGAGAGTGGACACTAATGAGAAATGTGAGTTGTCTACTAACGTAATCATGTCTACTCCTAGTGTTGTATCTTGTGATGTGCAGGTTGCTTTTGAAGAAAGGGAAGCTCCTATTTTACAACCTGCATCACACGATCTGGTATTGTTACTTGAGGAGGATGTCGTAGTACCTACTACAGCTGAGAAGATTGTTAATGACATTGGTACTGATTTGGAGCTTCAGCCAACATGTGCGACATATTGTGAGTCTATTCCTTTACTGAAGCCTCCTTGTGATTTGCCTTGCACTACTGTTTCAGCACCATGTGATAGTTTACCAAATTCAAATTTTGATCATGTGGTACTGATAACACATAAGGAAACACTTGCTCGAATACCACCTGCTGATATTGTGTATTCCATCATGCTAAATGAACCTATGAGTATGAGTTGTGCTATGGATAAGATTTCTGAAATTTCATTTCTGAATTCTAGCACACATTCTCCTTGTTTCACTTTCAATCGATTGGTGAATATAGCATGCATGAAAATTTTCTTGTGGATCACATATGCATTACTTGTAATCGAATCGCTGAACTGAAACATGCTGTTTTCAGCCATACATGTTGTGTGTCGACGACTTTGTGTTGTGGGATATATGCTAAAATTCTTGATAATATGAAACTAAGTCAGATCAAGTTGATATAATGCAGCCAACACAAGTAATTTTACCTATGTTGGATCGTTGTAATCTTGCTAGAATAGAACCCAAGTTTTCATATTCGTTGTGTTTGTCCCGAAATTCATTGCCTAGTTGTGCTAATGCTTTATAGTTCATTAATATTTGCAAATTGAGTTGCATTTTACATACTGGACAACATGATCATGTTCATAATAATCAGAGTAGCACAGTTGAAGCATGGCATGATTCAATTTGGTTATCAGACATATTGAATTGGTTTGATCTTGTTCACAAATGTGATCATAGATCTTCTTTGAGAAAACTGAATTTAATATTGAAGAACATGACTATCTATTTAGTTGTTTTTCACCATGATCATGATTCTTCGTACTCCACTTATACCTGCAATTTAAGTTGCTTGATGTATACTGGACATACTTTTCCTGTGAACAATAATACAACATGTTATATATACATATACTTTGCGTACACTTTGTTCTTTTTGTTTCTCCCACTTTCAGCTTACCTAAAGCCGAGTACGGCTTTTCATGAAGAAAGGGAGGATGATGAGGATATATACAGGGATTATGATGATTCTGACTGCCTGAACTGGAAGGAAATATTGAGTCAAATCAATAATGACTATCGGGTGAATTCATTCCTAATTGAACCTGATGTTTTACTTAATGAGAACTTTATACTACCTAAGTCTATGCATCTTTGTATGATCAGGTTTATTGATAACACAAGCGTTGCGCGAGGAGGAGGAGAGTTGCAGCAAGAAGGACAACCGCTGATTTCCAATATCAACAAGTGCGCGAGGGAGGAGCGGGAGGCATGCGCACTAGGAGGCAATGAGGAAATCACGTATGAGCAAGAGAGAGAGATGGCGCACCAAGAATTACATGTTTGAGGTGTTCCACGACGTTTGGACTGCGTGCCAATAACGCCGAACCCATATATGGGTCGGTATGTGTCAGTTTGAGTCGAACCGAGTCAGTTTGGGCCAAGTTATGGCTGTTTTTAGGCCCGTTTAGAGGGGAGGACGCCCCAGCCCTCATATAAACCTCCTTAGCCATCACAAGTTAGGGTTTAGACCACGTTAAAATATTTTGGAGTTGTTTCTTTCATAGAACCTCTGGAATTACCCTGTGTTCGAATCTACCAACTATAATTGAGTGTGATCTGTTGTTCCATTGGGAATTAGTAGATTGCATACTACCGTTCGTGGTCACGGCTGCGTGCGCAAGAGTATGGTGTTGTGAATATCCTACAAGGTTCCAGATCTGTTGCGCTGGCATCAAGGATCGAGCGGGAGAGATCATAGCTACGCACTAGTTATCTAGCATCCACCATCATCATCGCCATCCGCTTACTGAGAAGATCGGGCCACCCCATATCACGGTGCACAGGGACGGTCCAGGGCGCTCCGTGACCTTCCTCGACACCAACACGCCACGCCCGCCGCCTTGTTTCGAGGAGATGGAGGTGGAGGCCGACGGTGGCCGGCGATGGAGAAGTGGGTGGCAGGTGACGAAAAAGGGAGGCGCAGGGGCCTGGGGATGGGCTGTGGCACTGCAGAGAGACGGAAGGGGGGTGGAGATAAGGACGGGGTGAGAGAGGTGGTGCCATGGGGCTCGGGTGGAGAAAAGGTGGCTTCGTTCACCTTTTTCTTCTTCTCCCTCACGTGCTCGACGTGGGAAGGGGCCAGGGCAGGGTGGCTGCGGCTGGGCCCAGCAGAGGGGAAGGAGAGGCTCGGTTGTGAGGCCTCTTTGGCAGGGGGAGAGAGAGAGAGGGAAGAGGGGAGGCTCGGGTTAGGGTTGTTAGGGTGGCATGGGTTAGGGTAGGAGGGTGGCTCGGCCGGTTAGGGTTAGAGAGGGGGGTTAGAGAGAAAGGGTGGTATGGGTGTGGTTAGCTAGGATAGGAGGGGGTAGATGGGGGTGGTGCCTCGGCATGGTGAGGTAAGGCATGGGGTGGTGGTGAGGTTAGGGGGGGTACCTTGGCCAAGTGCAAGATCAAGCAAGGGTGAGAGGAGATGGTGAGAGGGTGAGGATCTTGATGCACATGGCAAGGAAACTAAGACCAAGATGAGGAGGTTGAGAGAGAAAAGGGAGCTCACAAAAGAAAGGATCCACTCAAAAACAAAGGAAAACCAAAAGAGAACAAGATGGTGGTGAGTTGCATGGTCCATGCATATCCATTAAATGCCATGCTTATTCTTGTGAAAACAATAATAATTCACATGGCATTTATTCACATGCATTCCAAAAATATGGATCTAAGGCCAAGCCAAAAGAAATAAGGTGGATGTTCCTTGTGGAGTAGATGGCATATGCTCTCATATTTGAATATAATTTAGACATGCTAGTGTGTATGTTCCACTAGATGAATAATAGCCTCAAAAATATTCCAACATAAGCATACATTCAAAACAATCCGTATGGAGGCTTGAAAAGGGTTCCACTCACATAGCATGCAAAGGTGGCCATGTGGCTCCACATATTAATAATGTGAAAACATCATGATGCATATATGGGAGCATGTGTAATTAGAAGTGGATCCATCCCAACTCACATGAGCTAGAGCTAAAACCAATTAAAATGCAAAGCTCACATGTAGTAGGGTGGTGGAATTATGGGGTGGTGACAAGAAAGGTGGTGGAGTTAATAAAATATATGCCCCCAACTCAACTTGGGCATCAAGCATTTATCAAGAACCAACTACAATGTAACAAGAGGCAAATACAATCAATAAATGCATATGAGATAAGAACCAAAAGAAAAAGGGTTTTATATGATGCTCAAATGCAAGGTGGCATGATGACATGAGCATGATATAATTATGGTGCAACAATTATATGTAGGAAGTAGCATTTTATTATTAGACCATGTAGCATCACAGATGTTAGACAGATGGGATGCTACAACTCTCCCCCACTAAACAGGAATCTCGCCCCGAGATTCTAGGAAGAAGAAGAAGACACGAAGAGGGTAGGATACTTGGCACGGAGCTCATCCTCGTGTTCCCAAGTGGCTTCATCAACGGAATGGTGCGACCACTGCACCTTGCAGAACTTGATGGACTTGTTGCGAGTCCTTCTTTCTGCGACTTCTAGGATTTTTATGGGGTGTTCTTGATAAGACAGATCTTCTTGGAGATTGATGACTTCATGGTCCACGGTCCTGCCGGGATCCTTGAAGCACTTCTTGAGTTGAGAGATATGGAAAACATCATGGACCTTCAGTTTTTCAGGGAGCTCAAGAGCATAAGCGACTTCTCCTCTTCTTCCACGAACTTTGAAAGGACCGATGTATCTAGGAGCCAGCTTTCCTTTGATACCAAAACGGTGCATGCGTCTCATGGGAGTGACACGAAGGTAAACGAGATCACCAGGGACATACTCCATGTCCGTGTGCTTCCTATCATAGTTGCTCTTCTGGCGACTTTGAGCAACCTTCAGGTTTTCAAGAATGATGTGAACCTTCTCCTCCGCTTGAGTTACAATGTCGGGACCAAACAATGTTCTTTCACCTGCGCCCGACAAACCAATCAGAGTTCTGCATTTGCGGCCATAGAGAACCTCAAATGGTGCCATCTTTAGACTTTTCTGGAAGCTGTTGTTGTAAGAGAATTCAGCATAAGGAAGGCATTCTTCCCACTTCATGCCAAAAGAGATGATGCAAGCACGAAGCATATCTTCCAGAATCTGATTGATCCTTTCAACTTGTCCTTGCGACTGAGGGTGGTAAGCTGTGCTGAAGTTCAATTTTGTTCCCAAAGCATTTTGGAAACTTCCCCAGAACTTGGAAGTGAAGATGCTTCCACGGTCTGAACTGATCTCAAGGGGAACCCCATACAGAGAGACAATTCTGTTCATATAGAGCTCCACCAACTGAATTGCAGAAATTGTTTCCTTGACGGGAAAGAAGTGAGCCACTTTAGAAAGCCTGTCGATGACAACAAAGATTGCATTGTTGCCCTTCTGCGACCTTGGAAAACCAGTTATGAAGTCCATCTCAACTTTCTCCCATTTCCATTCCGGAGGCTTCAATGATTGTAGAAGACCGGAAGGTTTCTGATGGACAGCTTTAACTCTGCGGCAGACATCGCACTCGGAGACATACTTGGCACAACATTGTTTCAACCCAGGCCACCAATATTGTGTTTTCAGGTCCATGTACATCTTTGTGCTGCTAGGATGGATAGAAAGCACAGAATCATGCGCCTCCTTAAGAACTTGCTCTCTCAAACCCAGGTCGTTCGGAACGAACATCCGGTGTTCAAAGAATAGAGCTCCTTGATCATCGACATGGAAGGACTCATACCTCGGCAGCTGAATGTTGGAGATGATGTTTTTGGCGTAAGCATCACCTCGCTGACTAGCACGAATCTTTTCTTCCAAGAGAGGGGTTGCCAGAAGATTCAGAAGATACCCTTGATCCACAATTTCAAGGTTGAGTTGGCGGAATTCCTCGCACAAGAGAGGCTGTTGTTCTTCCACCATGAGGTTGTTGACATAAGCTTTTCGGCTAAGAGCATCGGCCATGACATTAGCTTTGCCCGGAGTGTAGTTGATTGTGAGATCGAAATCATTAATTGCTTCAACCCAACTCCTCTAACGAAGGTTGAGATCTGGTTGTGTGAAGATATACTTCAGACTCTTGTGATCAGAAAAGATCTCACAACGGTTGCCAAGCAAGTAGTGCCTCCATACTTTCAAAGCAAAGACAACTGCTGCGAGTTCGAGTTCATGTGTAGGATAGTTGATCTCATGCGTCTTCAACGGTCGAGAGGCATAAGCAACAACTTGTTTTTCTTGCATAAGGACCGCACCCAATCCTTGCAAGGAGGCGTCACAGAATATCTGGAAAGGCTTTGATGTATCTGGAGGAATTAAGACTGGTGTGGAAGTGAGCTTCTCTTTGAGTGTTTCAAAGCTTGCTTGACATGTAGGAGACCAAAGGTATTTCTTGCCTTTCTTGAGGAGATCGGTAAGAGGCTTCGCAATCTTCGAGAAGTTCTGAACGAAGCGACGATAGTAACTAGCCAAACCAAGGAAACTCCGGACTTCTTTGACATTTTTGGGTGGAAGCCAGTCAACAATTGTCCGAACAGTTTCTGGGTTGACGGCAATGCCCTTGGCAGAGATGATGTGACCAAGGTAGGTGACTTCAGGTAGCCAGAACTCACACTTGGAGAACTTTGCATACAGGCGGTTCTCACGAAGCTTGTTTAGGACACACCAAAGGTGTTCTTCATGTTCTTCCTTTGACTTAGAATAGACTAGAATGTCATCCAGATAGACCACGACGAACTTGTCAAGATACTCCATGAAAACCGAGTTCATAAGCCTCGAGAAGGTAGCAGGTGCATTGGTGAGACCGAAAGACATGTCCGTGTACTCATACAGGCCATAGCGGGTGGTGAAGGCTGTTTTGGGCATACTTCCTTGCGAATCTTGATTTGATGATATCCACTTCTCAAGTCAAGCTTAGAGAACACCACAGCTCCAGCTAGCTGGTCGAAGAGATCATTTATCTACGGAAGGGGATATTTGTTCTTGATGGTTTTAGCATTGAGAGCCCGATAGTCAACACAAAGTCTATCAGTGCGGTCTCGCTTCTTCACAAAGATGGTTGGGCTACCCCAAGAAGAAGTACTGTGCTGAATGAAACCCAACTTCTCTTGTTCATCAAGCTGACGTTTGAGTTCAGCCAACTCAGCAGGACCCATTTTATAAGGCCGCTTGGAGATAAGAGCGGTACCAGGTTCAAGCTCAATCACAAACTCGACCTCTCGGTCAGGAGGCATACCTGGTAACTCTTCAGGAAAAACATCTGGGAACTCATAGACCACCAGAACACTCTGAATAGCATCCATAGCATCATCATTCAGAGCAACCAAAGAGAAAAGCTGAATTGCAGGAGTCAGACTTGGAGAATAGACTATATGGCCTTCAGGAATTTTCAGAGAAACCGAGCGTTCAGCACAATCAATTACAGCTGCATTTGTTGTTAACCAATCCATGCCCAAGATAACATCAATGTCAGAATTGCCCAGAATGATTAAGGAAGCCGGGAACGAAGAACCACCAATCTCAATTTGATTGCCATGGCTGATTTTAGAAGCCCTCATGTTTGGTCCAGGAGATTGCACCATGAGGCGAGTTGGTAAAGCATCAGAAGGTAACCCATTACTCTCCGCAAAATTGTATGACACGAATGAATGTGATGCACCAGAATCAAATAAAACTTGAGCAGGAACTGAGTTAACAGGAAGCATATCCATCACAACTCCAGGTGCATGCTTCGCTTGAGCGACGTTGACATAGTTGGCACGAGCAACAGTAGACCCGGGCGTAGTGTTGATGTTGAGAGCCCGAGGTGGAGGTGCACGAACCATAGAAGAACTTGTCGTAGGTCTTGGAGGTGGTGGAGGAAGAGCTTTGTTGTTCATGGGACAACTCCAGTGTTGATGCCCAGTGTTCCCACAGGTGTAACAAGCACCTGGTGGACGTGGAGCAGCGTAGCCAGGGACTCCGCCAGGTGCTCCAGGATAGTTGTGGTTGTAGCCCCTAGGAGCTGCGGTGAAGGAGTTTGGTGGCCTTGCTGCGTAGCTTGTAGTTCTTGGTGGAGCCGGGAGCGATGGTGCGGTATTAGGAACCCACACGCGGCGCTTAGAAGGAGCTGTCATAGCTGAAGAGCTTGCTGCGTCACGACTGTGTTTCTTGGACTCCTCAAACACTTGCCTACTTGCTTCCTCCTGTAGAGTTGTATGTTGGAGTTCTAGAAAAGACCACGGCCTTGCATGAGTGATTGCATATTTGATAGATGCATTGAGCCCTAGCCTGAACCTCTTTTGCTTCTCTTGTCATCAGAGATCTCATCGCCACCATACCGAGAAAGATTCATGAAGTGATATGGGGTGGCCCGATCTTCTCAGCAAGCTCTTGTCGATGGTGATGGTGGATGATAGATAACTAGTGTGTAGCTATGATCTCTCCCGCTCGATCCCTGATGCCAATGCAACAGCTCTCGAACCTTGTAGGATATTCACAACACCACACTCTTGCGCACGCAGCCGTGACCACGAACGGTAGTATGCAATCTACTAATTCCCAATGGAACAACAGATCACATCAATTATAGTTGGCAGATTCGAACACAGGGTAATTCCAGAGGTTCTATGAAAGAAACAACTCCAAAATATTTTAACGTGGTCTAAAACCTAACTTGTGATGGCTATGGAGGTTTATATGTGGGCTGGGGCGTCCTCCCCTCTAAACGGGCCTAAAAACAGCCATAACTTGGCCCAAACTGACTCGGTTCGACTCAAACTGATACATACCGACCCATATATGGGTTCGGCCTTATTGGCACGCAGTCCAAACGTCGTGGAACACCTCAAACATGTAATTCTTGGTGCGCCATCTCTCTCTCTTGCTCATACGTGATTTCCTCATTGCGTCCTAGTGCGCCTGCCTCCCGCTCCTCCCTCGCGCACTTGTGGATATTGGAAATCAGCGCTTGTCCTTCTTGCTGCAACTCTCCTCCTCCTCGTGCAACGCTTGTGTTATCAATAAACCTGATCATACAAAGATGCATAGACTTAGGTAGTATAAAGTTCTCATTAAGTAAAACATCAGGTTCAATTAAGAGTGAATTCACCTGTTGCTCAATCAGCTTTGCACGAGCTCTTGTAATGGGTCCAATCCTGATTTCATTGGACTTGTTCTTTGCAGCAACATCTTCATTGTGAATAGGAGTAGGAGATAGTGGAATAGTATGGATGTCCTCATCATCTCCCCCCCCCTTCAAAAGGCGTCGACCTCGACGCTCCAAGGTCTTCTCCAGCATATGGTGATAAATCAGCAACATTGAAGCTGTTGCTAGCACCACCAAACTCCTCAATAGGTATATCGACTGAATAGGCATTATCATTAATTTTGGCTAGCACTTTGTAAGGACCAGCACCACGTGGCTTCAACTTGGACTTGCGAAGTAGTGGAAATCTGTCCTTGCGTAGATGCACCCAAACCATATCTCCAGGCTCGAACAACACTTCTTTTCTTGCTTGATTCCTTGCAGCAGCAATGTTCTTGCCTTTCTTCTCAATAGCCTCTCGAATCTTCTCATGTATTTTCTTCACATGATCAGCACGTTTTGATGCCTCCATATCAACTCTCTCATGTAATGGCAGAGGCAACATATCAAGTGGCGTTAATGGCTTGAAGCCATACACCACCTCAAATGGACAAAGCTGAGTAGTTAAATGCACAGCCCTGTTGTAAGCGAACTCAACATGTGGCAAACACTCTTCCCACTCCCGCAGATTTTTTTAATCATGGTCCTTAGCAGCTGTGACAATGTTCTATTCACCACCTCCGTTTGACCATCTGTTTGGGGGTGACATGTAGTACTGAACAGCAACTTCGTTCCTAGCTTCCCCCATAAGGTCTTCCAAAAGTAGCTCATGAACTTCACATCACGGTCAGAAACAATCGTCTTTGGTACTCCATGTAATCTCACGATGTCCCTGAAAAACTGGTTAGCAACATGCGACGCATCGTCGCTTTTGTGGCAGGCAATAAAATGAGCCATCTTAGAGAACCTATCCACTACCACAAATATAGAATCATGACCTCTCTGAGTTTTAGGTAGACCTAGCACAAAATCCATACTAATGTCTTCCCATGGAGTAGTAGGTGCAAAGAGAGGTGTATACAAACCGTGAGGCTTCAGCTTGGATTTCGACTTGTGGCAAGTAATGCATCTTCTCACAAATCTGTACACATCACGCCTCATCTTGGGCCAATAAAAATTATCAGCAAGCATGAGCAACGTCTTCTCACGCCCAAAGTGACCCATCAAACCACCAGCATGTGATTCCTGCACTAAGAACAAACGCAACGACGATTCTAGAATACATACTTATCCCATGCGTTTCTAAGAGCACATAAACGATATGGTTCAGCAAAATCATGGTCAGTTGCATAAAGTGCACAAGTAGCTTCTAATCCAGGAATTTTAACATCAAGATTGGTTAATAGCATGTTCTTCCTAGATAGAGCATCAGCAACAACATTCTCTTTTCCCTTCTTATAATTAATGATGTAAGGAAAAGACTCAATGAACTCAACCCATTTAGCTAATCTTCTATGCAAGTTTGATTGACCTTTCAAGTATTTCAATGCTTCATGATCAGAATGTATGATGAATTCCTCTGGCCACAAATAATGTTGCTAAACTTCAAGTACTCTCACAAGTGCATACAATTCTTTATCATAGATTGAATAATTCAAACGAGCACCAGTCAATTTCTCAGAAAAATAAGCGATAGGCCGTCCCTCTTGCATCAAAACGACACCTATGCCTATACCACTAGCATCACATTCAACTTCAAATTGCTTCGAAAAATCAGGTAATGCAAGCAATGGTGCAGAAGTAAGCAAATGTTTCAATGTATCAAATGCAATGTCTTGGGCCGCGCCCCATACAAAAGGAACACCTTTCTTTGTCAAATCATTTAATGGTGCAGAAATGGTGCTAAAATCTTTCACAAAGCGCCTACAGAAACCAGCGAGACCGTGGAAACTACGCACTTGACTTACATTCATTGGAGTAGGCCAATTCTGAATTGATTCAATTTTAGACTGATCTACCTCTACTCCATGCTTAGAAACAACAAATCGTAGGAATATGACCTTATCTTTTGCAAATGTACACTTCTCAAGATTAGCATACAGTTTATTATCACGTAACACTTGCAAAACTTGTCTAATATGAGTGCAATGTTCAGATTCGGTGTGGTTGTATATGAGTATATCATCAAAGTAAACAACCACAAAACGACCAATAAACTCTCTCAAAACATGATTCATCAAACGCATGAAAGTACTAGGTGCATTAGTAAGACCAAACGACATGACTAACCACTCATACAAACCGAATTTAGTTTTGAAAGCAGTTTTCCATTCATCCCCTTCTTTCATCCTAATTTGATGATAACCACTACGCAAGTCAATTTTAGAAAAAACAGCAGCACCACTCAATTCATCTAGCATATCCTCTAAGCGTGGAATAGGATGACGATATCGAATAGTGATGTTATTAATCGCTCTACAGCCAACACACATGTGCCATGTACCATCTTTCTTAGGAACTAAAATAACAGGAACAACACAAGGGCTAAGAGAAACACGAATGTACTCTTTATCCAGCAACGCTTGTACTTGCTTCTGAATTTCCTTAGTTTCTTCGGGGTTAGTCCTCTAGGGTGCACGATTGGGAAGTGTGGCGCCAGGAATCAAGTCCACTTGATGTTCTATACCACGCAATGGAGGTAAGCCTGCGGGTACATCTTCTGGAAACACATCTCCAAAGTCCTGCAAAACAGACGAGACACCAAGAGAAATAGGGGTCATGTCATTAGAAACCAATACCTCGCCCTTATACCTTAGCACAAGTGGCATGGATGTAGGATCCTCACGAAATTCTCTCATATCTTCCTTAGTGGCTAATATCAATAAACCAGGCACTCTCTCACTTTTCGTTATATCACTCAATTTAGGATCAATTACATCAGGAACAGCGGTCACGAAATCTCGCCGAGTGGTAGTATCTTCCTTCAAGTTCACCTGTATCTTCTGGCGAGAATCATTCACAATTTCTTGTGGTGTCATTGGCTGCATAGTAATCTTCTTTCCTTTGAATTCCAAGTGATATGTATTGGCTCGGCCATTGTGTTGCACATGGCGATCATAGAGCCAAGGCCGACCCAATAGTAGGTGACAAACAGTCATAGGAACCACATCAAAATCAATAGAATCTTTGTAGGGCCCTATTTGAAAGTTCACTCGTACCATATGATTTACCTTCATCTCACCATTGTTGCTCAACCATTGTATGTAGTATGGCTTAGGATGAGGTAAGTATGTCAAATTCAGTTTGGCACATAATTCCTTACTTGCAAGATTTCTGCAGCTACCTCCATCAATAATGACCTTGCAAGCTTTATTTGGTCCAACTAGAGCTTTTGTTTGGAACAAGTTGCAACGCTGGGATTCCTCAACCGGTTGCACACTAAGTAGACGTGAATACACGACGATAGTTGGTGCACGCTCAGCATATGCATCAGCACCACCCTCGCCGTCATCAATATCATCATCAGAAGCTTCATCTCCACTTTCTACTTCACCTTGTTCATTAACAAACATAACCTTGCTGTTTGGACAATCCTTCTTGTAGTGACCTCTGCCTCCACTAGTATGGCACACCACATCACGAGTACGTGCAGTAGACATGTTGGAACCCGAGCTAGCAGCAGGAGCAGCAGGTTTCCGAGTAATAGAACCAAACGAAGGTGTACTTGCTGGTTTGGCTGATGGTGTAAACGGAACAGCAGCTGGTGGCATGACAGTGGAAGGTGTAGATCTGGTCGAAAATCTGCTAGAAGATGGAAATCGAGCACGTGGCTTTGCCTCTTCAGCCAGCTAGGACTCGGCCTCTCTAGCTTGGTGCAGTAGCTCGTTCATTGTCTCATACTTGTGATAACGCACAATACTCTTGATTTGAAGCTTCAAATTTATGAGGAAACGTTGCATCGTCATCTCTCGTGATTCACGAACATTAGCGCGCTGCATAAGCATCTCCATCTCCATGTAGTACTCATCAACTGTCATTGTGCCTTGCCTCAACTGTGTGAGCTTATCAAACACAGAACGCAAATAATTGGAGGGAACAAAACGATCCGCCATGATGGCCTTCATCTCACGCCAATCCCTCACAGGAAGTTCATTGTCGTTCCGTCTATTCTGCACAATAGCTTCCCACCAACGCAAAGCGTAACCATCAAATTCTGATGCAGCAAGTTTGACCTTCTTGTCTTCTGGGTAATCAAATAAACGCCAGAGCTTTTCAGTCTTCAACTCCCAAGTAATATAATCCTCAGGATCAAGCGAGCCATTGAACGAAGGAATTGAGAACTTGGGCTTGCCCAAACTATCATCAGCTGGATTGTAAGCACGCTGGGCACGTCCAAGAGGAGCATACCCACGGCCATACAGAGGAGCAGCCGCAGGTGCAGGGGAATTTGCACGTCCCCTGCCACGATGTGGAGCAGCATCAGCCGCACTCCCCTCATCAAAGTCCTCAAACCCATCATCATATTGTGCAAGTCCGGGCTGGAGTGTTGCCTGAATTGCCTCAATGGAACGCTGCAAGGTGGCAAAGTTGACATTCATAGCAGTCAGCTGCGTCTGAATATTATTGATGGCTCCAGTATTATTGTCCATAGAATCTTGTATGTCGGTGATATTTCTATCAATAGACTCTCTCCAAGTAACAAGCTCCTCCACCTGCTTTTTCTGTGACACAATTTCATCATCACTCAAAGACATGATTAGTAAGTTAGTGCAAAAATCAAAATCAGTATGGTGGAAACTCTCACAACTCACTCACAACTGATAAGAAAGAAGATCTTACCGTTCCAAAGTGAATAGAGATGCTCTACCAAACGTAATCAAAGACTGATGCACTGAAGTGATGAAGTGAATATCAAAGGTATAGAGAACGATCACAGGGCACCCAGGGTATTTATGGTGGAGCTGTAGGTATGGTATCCTAACTACACCGCAAACAAGTCCTAGTGCTGATCGTATGACAAAGGCCCATGGAAACACACACGGTGGAGATAAATGGGGCAATTGCAACTATGAAAATGAGCTCAAAAAAGTAAAGTATGTCGGAGGAATGCTCGTGTTGCAATGCACAAGGAGAGATGCTAGCAATGTCTCAACGAAACGGGCACAAGATTGCTAACTGAGCAGCCCGCATAGCACTAAGCACGCTAGTCTCGTAGGATAGTTATAGACACAAAGAAAGGCTTACTAAGGCTCACAAGGGTAGGTAGTAAAAAAAAAATTCTTTTTTTTTCACGCTGGAGCACAGACCTGTCTGCGGTCAGGCGTGAGGCAGCGAGCCGAATTTTTTTTTTCGGAATTTTTTTTTTCACGCTGGAGCACAGACCTGTCTGCGGTCAGGCGTGAGGCAGGAAGCCGAATTTTTTTTATTCCGACTCGCCAAGTAGTACACAACTAGGACTCTTTACTTGAATCGGATCTGACTTGATGGTAGCGGAAAAAGATGGTGGAAAACAACTAGAACAACTAGAAAACAAATCTACGAAAAACAGATCTAGATCTAATCTAATAGAGGAACGTGACCAGCAACTATTACTCAAATACGATGTAATCTTGGCTATGGCAACTCTTTTTGTGGGGCTTTTTCTGTATAGGATGAAAAACACTCTCTAATCTATGGATGGATTGTGGATTGCTTACCGAGGCAACGAGGAAACCTGATACCAAGATGATATGGGGTGGCCCGATCTTCTCAGCAAGCTCTTGTCGATGGTGATGGTGGATGATAGATAACTAGTGTGTAGCTATGATCTCTCCTGCTCGATCCCTGATGCCAATACAACATCTCTCGAACCTTGTAGGATATTCACAACACCACACTCTTGCGCACGCAGCCGTGACCACGAACGGTAGTATGCAATCTACTAATTCCCAATGGAACAACAGATCACACTCAATTATAGTTGGCAGATTCAAACACAGGGTAATTCCAGAGGTTCTATGAAAGAAACAACTCCAAAATATTTTAACGTGGTATAAAACCTAAGTTGTGACGGCTACAGAGGTTTATATGAGGGCTGGGGCGTCCTCCCCTCTAAACGGGCCTAAAAACAGCCATAACTTGGCCCAAACTGACTCGGCTCGACTCAAACTGATACATACCGACCCATATATGGGTTCGGCCTTATTGGCACGCAGTCCAAACATCGTGGAACACCTCAAACATGTAATTCTTGGTGCGCCATCTGTCTCTCTTGCTCATACGTGATTTCCTCATTGCGTCCTAGTGCGCCTGCCTCCCGCTCCTCCCTCGCGCACTTGTTGATATTGGAAATCAGCGCTTGTCCTTCTTGCTGCAACTCTCCTCCTCCTCGCGCAACGCTTGTGTTATCAATAAACCTGATCATACAAAGATGCATAGACTTAGGTAGTATAAAGTTCTCATTAAGTAAAACATCAGGTTCAATTAAGAGTGAATTCACCTGTTGCTCAATCAGCTTTGCACGAGCTCTTGTAATGGGTCCAATCCTGATTTCATTGGACTTGTTCTTTGCAGCAACATCTTCATTGTGAATAGGAGTAGGAGATAGTGGAATAGTATGGATGTCCTCATCATGAAGTTTTTGATATAGGTATTGACATTTTTATTGCCTTGCTTGAGGTTGCGAAACACTTCTTTCATCCTTTCCATGACAATTTCTGACAGGTATTGCTCTTTGAAAGCCCCAGTGAACTGCTCCCAAGTAGGCTGAAAACCAGAGTTGTTTGCCTTCAGGTAATTCTCCCACCATAGAGTTGCGTCTCCCTTCAGAAGGTGAGTGGCACATTTTACCCATTCTTCCTCTGGAATATCAGCAGTCATCAGCAACCTTGACATCTCACGCAGCCAATCATCAGCGTCTAGTGGCTGATCAGACACCTCAAAGTGGCGCGGGTTGAACTTCAGAAAGCTTTTGATGTCTCCTCGCTTGGGAGGTGGAGGTAGCGGAACAAACTCATTCCTCCTGACACTTTCTTCAAAACGCTGCTGGTTCTGCTGCATTGTTCCCAAGGCATTACCAATACTTGCCAACACAGCCCCCAGTTCAGGTGGTATGTCCTCCTCAGAACGGCATGGTGGTGCCATCCTGTGATTGATGTAAAACTCCAGTCAGTACCATAATGGAGAATAATGATAATCCAAAATAGTACCAAAATGGAATTAACCAAGATTAAAGGATACAAATTACTAAGATGATATTAAAATATTAACAAAGTTCAAAGCACCTAGAAGATAGTAAGCATATCACACACGACTGAACAAGGAGTGTGGTACACAAAGCTATCAAAGAAAAAATTTCCGCAAATTTCGGCATTAAAATACCACTATATGCGCAAAACCATTTAACGAATCAAGATTAGTAACTCTACCAATTCAATATACAAGACCAAATGATAAAAGTAGTGGTATGGTCGCGACTCCATCCCGCACTCAAATCATTACTCCGCACATGAATAAGTAAAACACATATCCCAACTTCCTTCTTTCTAAAGATGAACCTAAAGATTAGCAACTACGGAAACAAACACCCCAAACAAGATAGCGTCGGATAACAAAAAGTAAGACAGATCGCGCCGGTATACAATGAATCAGATAGATCGCGTCGGTTTACAAAGGCCTGTTGGTATGGAATGTACCAACAGTTGATAACCAAAAGGCAGATAGCGATAACAAGTTGGATGCAACAGATAGACAAGGAATTCACACACACACACAAACACAACATATGGTACTACGGAACCCCGGACACGTGAATCCTAGTTTGAACTTTAGAAGAGGATTGAAAACGTTACACTTCCTTACCAAAAAAGGGTGGGTGGGTGGGTAAGAAGAAAAATGGAAGCAGTCCTACTCTCACGTTTTGTTTTTCCCTAGTATACATAGCTACCAAAATATTTGCTAGACTGACAACGACCATTTGGCTGAGACCCTGAAGGGCGGGATGTCTCTGATACCAATTGTAACTACCTCGGACCCTACGCTCTAAGTTCAAGCCTGGATGAACCGGAAGTGGTTAAAATAGTACAGCGGGGGCCCAGGGGCCACCCACGTGTAGACCCGTCGGCCGTCCTAACCACTTCCAAGACATCAGGACATGAGCGAGCGGTGTATGCAACAGGCGAAGAGATCAAATACATACACAAGTGAGTATGTATTCAAGCTACCATACAACAGTTCTCAGAGCCATTCCATCTAAAAGAAATAGAAATATTGCAACGCCATACGGCAAGATCCAAATATCCTAGATAGAGATAATAGTGTAGGATAGCTCCTCATACATCAAACATCAGAGTATGAGGCGGAAGCGGAGAACAAGATCCGAGTAAGGATAAGAAGCAAATCGGCATAAGATGCCACATAAATAAACACGTCCCGCCCACAGATCCCGCGGATCCCCATCCCCGGAATCTCTACACCGAGTGATCGTTGCCAACATCATCGGACTCCTCCACCCAGTATCCATCTTGCGAACACACCTGTTCATCTGAATCAAACAATTTATCGTGTGAGACCCTAGGGGTACTCAGCAAGTCTTTATGCCTCTAAAGGGGACATATACCTGGGGTGACGCAATTGCAGCAAAAGATAATAACTAACAAGTCTATAGATACTTGCTAACCATCTGCCTAACCAATGATAGACGGATGTCCGTTAATTAGTATCAACAGTTATAATAGTATAAAGTAACAGATCCATCCTCCTTCTCGCTTACCAATGAGAAAGCGGACGAACAACCCATCCGTTGGCAGTTTTATTACCCATTCCATGAGTATTGCACTATTTACTATTCAGATATTTAGGCAGGTTAAAAGCGGTACTTTAGTTATACTTGTCTATGATCGAGAAACTGTGCTCCAAGTCGTTCGTAACCTCGGACACGGCTTTCAGACAGATTTACCCTGCAGGGGTGCACAAATAGCAACACACACTCGATCAACCTCGGAAAAACCAACTCAAAACCCAACGAGGCATTCACGACAAAGCCATCACAGGATTCAGAAATATTTCAGGGGGCCACCCCACTAAGCTACCCGCAACAAAGTTGGCTAGCTCTGGAACGGACCCAGGGTTTGCGACGACGGCTGTAAACGACTGGGAACCCGAAAGTGTGACTGGGCTTGTCGATACCGCGAAAACGTGGCGTGATCCAAAACAGTACAGGTGCTCCACGCACAATCTTAAATAAAGCAGTAAAACATGGCATAAGTACAGGATAGTAATAAACCCCAAACTAGTTTGTGGCCCCAACAAATAGAAATGAATCAAGCTCTGGCTCAGGGTGGTCCACAGCCTCCCGGATGTGGATAGTGCGAATAGTCAAGGAACATGAATCAAGTACTCGGGGTCCTACGGGACACAAGTGAGCATGAAAAACCAAATAGCAGATATTGCCCACCGGTGCCTCTTTCATTAGTTATCCCATTACTACTCAGGTTAAGTTGTTTAGGTACCTCGTTATCCATCAGACACTCACATACCCTACACATGCTGTTCTACGACTCGCATGGCTCAAACAACTCCTGTAGTAATGGCTCATGGGATGGAGGAACAAGCTTCAGTGGGGTTTAAAAGTAAAGGCTGTGCAGTACTTGGGATTCAATTTAATGCAATCGTGACTCAATGATGCAAGAATAAGATAGAGGCAATAGGTACTATATGTATGCAAGCATGTGGTAGTGCTTGCCTGGCAGCTCAGTTGAAGCGGGAGACGGATCTGGGTAGTACTCCTAGGATTCCTGATATTTCCCTTGCTCGGCGTCTATTCGAAGAAGAACCAAACAAACAAGGGCCAACATAAATAAAGTGCACAAGCATATGAATAAAATGCGACAAGCAATCAAGCATGCCATGATGAATGATGCACAATTTACATGGCAATAATGTAGCATGGCATGGGTGAGGTGTGGGGTACAAGAATAAAGCGTTTTATTAAGTTTTAGTCATGTTTTGCTCCCATAACACTTGCTGTTCACTTAATATTTATATGATGCATGGTGCAATTCAAAACATGGAATGCATAGTTAGAACGGGCTCGTCACGCTGATCGATTTAGACATATTATTTTTCAAATTTGGAGTTGTGGATTTAAAGTTATTAATTAATTAAGAAGAGGCATTTTTATTGCAATTTAATTATCTCGAAAATTTTAAAGTGGTCAAACATTATTTTGAATGGCATATTTGAATTCCTCACATTTTTCTGATTCAAAAACATATATTATTTGTATTATTTGGAATTACAAATTAAAAGTTATTAAAAACAGAATTTATATTTATATTTAAACATTTCTGAAATTGTTTTTATAAAACAGAAAAACACCGATACTTTTTATACCGGGGCAGAGCTAGCCACTACAACTGACAGGTGGGACCGAGCTGACTGGGAAGCAGGTGGGGCGCAGCGGGCTGGGCCGGCGTTGCCTCACCGCGGGACTAGCTAGCCGGTGAGACTGACGGGTGGGGCCCACGCATGTGCGGACGCACACGCGGGCGCGCCAGCCGAGGCGTGCCACGCAGCATATCCGAGGGAGCGCGGGTGGGAACAGCGGAAAGTCAAGGTACCTTTCTGTACAACTGCTCAGGGGCTGACAGGTGGGCCACTTCGGACCGCGGGTTGAGGAAAACAAAAGGGTGGGTGTTATTTGCAAAGGGCGCACAGGCACTGTTTTTCTTCCTCTGTTTTGTCTGACAAACTAGCGGACAGCGCGCGGCGGGGGATCGAACTCGTGACCTGGCGCTTGCGCACGGCGGTGGCTACCGCTACGGTGGGGCTGGGGGTGAGAGGAAACGCAGGCGCGGCCAGATAAGGCGAAAACGGCGAGAGGACAGTCCTCGACAACGGCGAGCGTGTTGCACAGAAGGCGTTCGTCCGGCGGTTTGGCGCGTACAGGAAGCAAAGACGATCGGGAGGTTGACTAGGGGTTTTGGGGGCTCACCACGGCGGGGTTGGTGGAGTTGGATCGGGCCGGGGAGCGGCGGATTGCCGGTGATGCAGACGGCCAGTGGGGGCTAGGGTTTCGGTGTCGTCGGCGATCGATGGCACAGGGACGGCGCCTCCTCCTCGCTGCGGTGCACAGGGACGGTCCAGGGCGCTCCGTGACCTTCCCCAACACCAACACGCCACGCCTGCCGCCTTGTTTCGAGGAGATGGAGGTGGAGGCTGATGGTGGCCGGCGATGGAGAAGTGGTGGCAGGTGAGGAAAAAGGGAGGCGCAGGGGCCTGGGGATGGGCTGCGGCATGGCAGAGAGACGGAAGGGGGGTGGAGATAAGGACAGGGTGAGAGAGGGGGTGCCGTGGGGCTCGGGTGGAGAAAAGGTGGCTTCGGCCACCTTTTTCTTCTTCTCCCTCACGTGCTCGACGTGGGAAGGGGCCAGGGCAGGGTGGCTGCGGCTGGGCCCAGCACAGGGGAAGGAGAGGCTCGGTTGTGGGGCCTCTTTGGCAGTGGAGAGAGAGAGGGAAGAGGGGAGGCTCGGGTTAGGGTTGTTAGGGTGACATGGGTTAGGGTAGGAGGGTGGCTCGGCCGGTTAGGGTTAGAGAGGGGGGTTAGAGAGAAAGGGTGGTATGGGTGTGGTTAGCTAGGATAGGAGGGGGTAGATGGGGGTGGTGCCTCGGCATGGTGAGGTAGAGCATGGGGTGGTGGTGAGGTTAGGGGGGGTACCTTGGCCAAGTGCAAGATCAAGCAAGGGTGAGAGGAGATGGTGAGAGGGTGAGGATCTTGATGCACATGGCAAGGAAACTAAGACCAAGATGAGGAGGTTGAGAGAGAAAAGGGGAGCTCACAAAAGAAAGGATCCACTCCAAAACAAAGGAAAACCAAAAGAGAACAAGATGGTGGTGAGTTGCATGGTCCATGCATATCCATTAAATGCCATGCTTATTCTTGTGAAAACAATAATAATTCACATGGCATTTATTCACATGCATTCCAAAAATATGGATCTAAGGCCAAGCCAAAAGAAATAAGGTGGATGTTCCTTGTGGAGTAGATGGCATATGCTCTCATATTTGAATATAATTTAGACATGCTAGTGTGTATGTTCCACTAGATGAATAATAGCCTCAAAAATATTCCAACATAAGCATACATTCAAAACAATCCGTATGGAGGCTTGAAAAGGGTTCCACTCACATAGCATGCAAAGGTGGCCATGTGGCTCCACATATTAATAATGTGAAAACATCATGATGCATATATGGGAGCATGTGTAATTAGAAGTGGATCCATCCCAACTCACATGAGCTAGAGCTAAAACCAATTAAAATGCAAAGCTCACATGTAGTAGGGTGGTGGAATTATGGGGTGGTGACAAGAAAGGTGGTGGAGTTAATAAAAGATATGCCCCCAACTCAACTTGGGCATCAAGCATTTATCAAGAACCAACTACAATGTAACAAGAGGCAAATACAATCAATAAATTCATATGAGATAAGAACCAAAAGAAAAAGGGTTTTATATGATGCTCAAATGCAAGGTGGCATGATGACATGAGCATGGTATAATTATGGTGCAACAATTATATGTAGGAAGTAGCATTTTATTATTAGACCATGTAGCATTACAGATGTTAGTGGCTTAATAGGACTCATTGGATACCCATATCAACAAGTTGCAACTTCTTTTCCGGAAGCTCATTCGGAAAGAACTCTAAGTTTAAGCGTGCTTGGCCTAGAGCAATTCTAGGATGGGTGACCGACCGGGAAGTGGGTAACCGGGTGCGCACGAGTGAGGACAAAGTGCGCAGAAAAGACTAGTGTTGGTCTGTGGGGCCAGTCTAGATATCCTATTAAGCTTCCAGGAGTGACACCTCCCAGGCCCAGGAGTGGGTGGGGTGTTACAAGTGGTATTAGAGCCGACCCTTGCGATTACCCGGGTGTGTGCGGGTCAGTGGCGGGACATGTGGAGCATGGCGCGTGTGGCCCGGAGTGGACACGGCATGGCACATGTGCCGGCACTGGACGCACATACGCGCGCCAAGAGGGAACGTTCCTGGGGTGTGCTTGATCGATGAGGGCACCGATCTTCTAAAGGGTGGGTGTATGTGAGATCCAGGCACATGGCTTAATAGGACTGATATGATACCCATATCAACAAGTTGCAACTTCTTTTCCGGAAGCTCATTCGAAAAGAACTCTAAGTTTAAGCGTGCTTGGCCTAGAGCAATTCTAGGATGGGTGACCGACCGGGAAGTGGGTAACCGGGTGCGCACGAGTGAGGACAAAGTGCGCAGAAAAGACTAGTGTTGGTCTGTGGGGCCAGTCTAGATATCCTATTAAGCTACCAGGAGTGACACCCCCCAGGCCCTCCTGGGCGGGGTGTTACAACTGTATAGTGTACGGATTAACTTTGAACATTGACCGTTGGATCAAGACTAGCAAATCCAAACATTGCCAACCGCTGGATCTTCTTTTCCATTCTTAGCATCTAGAATGATTCTACTTTAGCACGATGAATGCTAGTATGCGCAAACCTCAAAACACAAACTCCATTGCACAGTTTTCAGGGTCCTTGTTCTAATAAATGCGCGAACTTGGATGCAATTTTCTTTTATGAGGTCCTTGATGTAACTTTTACTTCCACCGACCGTATTAACTCTCAAGCACCTCTCTCTTACGAGCCCTACCATTGGCCATTCGCAGTTCTTCTTATCTTCTCTTTATTGTGTCTTACCTCTTACAATACAATAAACAACTGCATAGTGTACGGATTAACTTTGAACATTGACCGTTGGATCAAGATTAGCAAATCCAAACATTGCCAACCGCTGGATCTTCTTTTCCATTCTTAGTATCTAGAATGATTCTACTTCAGCACGATGAATGCTAGTATGCACAAACCTCAAACACTGGATCTTCTTTTCCATTGCTCAGTTTTAAGGGTCCTTGTTGATGTAGCTCGACCTTCAGTCGTTACCACATCATGGTCTCCAACTTATGCCAAGTCGTCATGGATTCCAAAGGTGAATCCGTCCTCTATGCGAGCCCACTTCCTACCTCATTGAATGGTATACTACTTCATACTCTGTCATGTATTCATGATAGGTTCATACCAGCAAGTATGGAGGCATGGGAGGAAGCCTGGAGCACCAAGCCCGACAAGACGAAGGCTTGGAATAGAAGATGGAAGAAGCAGTAGCTAGAGCACCGGAGTCTCCGGCCTACACACACCGGAGTATCCAGCCACACCGGAGTCTCCGGCCTGAAGACACCGGAGTCTCCGGCCTGCAGACCTCGGAGTCTCCAGACCAATCTCCAGACCGACCCCCAGATCGAGCTCGAGGAAAGTCTGTTTGCCACTCCGGAGACGACACCGGAGATAGACCGGAGTCTCTGGCCCACACCGGAGTCTCCGAACCCTACACCGGAGTCTCTGACCTGACCATATGGGCCTGCGTGCCGCCAGCTGGGCCTTTGGTGCATGTACCCCTTAGTCCACCCAGACTTTCCCCTTTTATTCCCAAAGTACCCTTGAACTAGTGGTTGGCCTATATATAGTGCCCCCACCCCCTCATGTAACCCTAGGCATGATATTGGAATTAGTGGAAACCCCTTATGGGTCTATCTAGTTCTTGCCTCATGCTCCTTGACCAAGGAGCACCAATATCTCAAACCTCGTTGGAGTTTGCATCGTGCCTCCACGTTGTATAAGGCCTAGGCATCAGAGTCTCTTTGCCTAGATGTTAAGATCTCACCGAGTATCCCATCTCGCCGTGCCGGTTCGAGAGAGTGTCCTCCGCCCGACGCCGATCCTAGGGATTGCGCCGGACCGGTTACCGCCTGCGTGAGCTATTGGTGTGTATTATGGTTTTGTGTGTGTGTTCATCGCGTTCATCGTGCGTGTGTTTGTCGTGTTCATCCTCCCATCCTCTTCCCGCACTCCATCCTCGATTTGAAAGGAAATCGTGAAAGATCGGGCCACCCTAGAGGTTTGCCCTCAACATATTGGTATTAGAGCCAGGTTGCTCACGATTTCCCCGACAAACTTTTCCTTCTATATCCACCAAAAATTCGAAAATCCCCAAAAAGGAGCCCCAAATTTGCCTTTGGATCGAACTCTTGATTTGGAGTGTTATTTGTGGTTTTGATCCGACCAAACCTTGTCTTAGGAGTTGGTCCAGCTTTATCCTGTGTTTTCCCAACCCAATTTGGCCAATTTTTCGCGGATTTGAGGCCCCAAGGCGAAGACTTCCGCTCAAGCACACGAGCAGTGTATCAGCAGCTTTTGGTTCCCATGGATTTCTCCTCGATTTGGTCTTTTTCCCATAAATTCAAAAATTCCACCAAAAACAGCCCCAATTCGTGTTTTGGATCGATCTATGATTTGAGTTTGTTTTGGTAGGTTTTGATCCGTGGATTACTTGCTAAACTTTTTGACTACCTTCCCTTGTGTTCCCATGGCCTCATTTCTTGATTTTCCCACCAATTTGGTGTTTTGGTTCAAGTTTTTTCGCCAAAATCGCGTCCCGGACGAGTTTTGGAAGTCCTGGAACTTCTAGACCGGAGATTCCGACCCAGACCGGAGATTCCGGCCCCCAGACTAGAGATTCTGGTCTAGACTGGAGTTTCTGGCAAAATCTCCGCCCCCCTGCTGACAGAAAATCTGCATCACGGTTTTGAGCATAACTTTTGTATACGAAATCAGATTTTGGTGTTCTTTAATTCGTTTTGAAGAGGAGAAGGAACTCTACATCATCATATCCGTGGTTCATGCTATCTACTCCATCCAAATTCCGTGAGCAAGGTGGAATCCACCAATAAAGGGTGAAGATTGGCGAAGAAAGGTATAAACATTCCGCGACTTCTCCCCACTTGCATCCCTTTGTGAGTCACACTATCTTTGCGTACAACAAACACCTATTGAGACTAGTTCCTCCTATGATTTCTTGGGCTATGCACATTTGATACCTTGTAGAATTCCAAGCAAAAGTTGTGAGTGCGCTATCTCATATAGTTATCTTGTATAGTTGTTGGCACAAAGAAGAGGCAACTGAAAAAGAAAAGAAAAGTGAAAAAAATAGAAAAAGAAAAATAAAATGAAACAAACAAACAAGTGCCTCATAGAGTAGGAAGCGCAAGCTCGATGAACATCAAATAGGTGGTACTTATTGTGCATATCTTGTAGCCCACCAATTTATTGCAATCGAACTAGCGTCTCTCCTTGCACTTGTGCGACACAAGCTTATAGTCTTCGCTAGGTAATCATTTGGTTCTTAGCTCACTTTCTCCGTCGCACAAGTCCCATTTATCCTACCGAGTGTGTTTCCTTGTATATATTCCTATCTTGTGGATTTGACTTGTTTTGCTTTGTGATCATCGTGTTTCTTTACTTGCCATTACAATATCTTGATTTCAGATTGTTCTTGGACACGCCACCTTCCATACCTATCCAGCATAAGCTTTGTGTGTGTGTGTGTTTAGTGGTTAGTTGGTTTTGGTGTTCCGCGTGAACTTCACTTTTCTTGGTTTTGATTTCTCTCAAGTGTTGCCACTTGCACGATACTATCTTCCAAGGTAAAGTAAGGTATGGCATTGCATCCCTAACCCCCTACCACTTCCATATACACCACTTGGTCTTGTGAAACATGTCTAGGGACTCCGGAACCGAGGATGATTTCTATGAAGAATCCGCGATGAGCCACCATGCATATGCCTCCACAAGCATGGATGACATGATGGAGCACTACACCGACAATGGATCCACATTCTTGGGTGATATGGAGTTCTACAAAAACAATAACTCCCCAAGCATGGAAGACTTCGAGAACAACAATGACAAATTCCTCAAGTCGCATCGACCAAGACGGAGCCTCCACCTCGAGAGCACCAAGGTCCACCATCAAATGGACAACTTCAAGCGCGACATGGACAATGACTTCGCCAAAACCATGAGCATGATGGACAAGACTAATGATGCTTTGTGCTCATTACAACACCTCACCAAGAAGAGTGCCAAGGACAAGAAGCATCGTCACGAGCGTCATGTGGATGACCAAGTGCGCCATCTAGTGCGCCATCTACATCAAACTTTGGCAAGGCACGCCAATGACCTCCGTCGACACCATCATAAGGCACCTTCAACTACTCGTGCCACCACCAAAATGGCACCAAGAGCAAGTTCTCCTCCACGACATCAAGCTTCCATGCCCAACCTTGACGTCCTAGTTGACGCATGCAACTTCATGGATGAGGAGGACAAAGACCTCTACTTTGCCAAGTTGGACGAGTACGCCAAGAGGATTACACAAGCCAAGGTGCAAGATGGCGATGACAAGGTCGAGAATGGTGAGCACGCGACTTTCCCTTCACCAAAGGAGGCGCATGGAGTTGAGAGAACCGAGCGTACCCCCATATGCTTGAGTGATGATGTGCTACCAATCCCATGTAAGCATGAGAGCCACTTAGCCCACTTGAGTGAAAACAAGAGTGAGATGAGTGACTCCACCATACGTGAGATTGAGTGCTTCCACTTGGAGGGCATGAGTGATACATCGAGTGAGTTGAGAGTGGTAGTTGATAGGTCATCTGTGACCACTTGTGATGAGGACATACCTACAATTACACCTACCCCAATGACTACTGAAGATGCTACAACTATTGCAAGAAAGGATCAGTCCAATGAGATTAGAATTGGACCTATTACAAGAGCTCGTGCTAAGCTACTGGAACAACAGGTGAATTTACTCCTAAACGAATCTAGTACATTGATTGATGAGAACTTTATACTGCCTAAGTCTATGCATTTATGTATGATCAGGTTCGTTGGAGAAACAAGCATGGCGCGAGGAGGAGAAGGGCTACAAGAGAAGCCCAACATGATGATCGCCCAAGGATGCGTGAGGGAGGAGCGGGAGGAAGGAGCGAGAGAAGATCATCAAGATGGAGGCAAAAAGATCTGCCACGACCAGAGTGTCTAGCCGGATCCACCCGGAGTGTCCGGCCTGACCGGAGTGTCCGGCCGATTTCGACCGGAGTGTCCGCCCGCCGACCGAATCTGGTCCGTGTTTGTATCAGTTTGAGTCGTTTGCGTTTAATTTCGGTTTCTGGCCGCCCCAGCTGCCCTTATAAGCCCTGGGACGACTCCTAGCTAGGGTTTAGACCACGTTAAAATATTTTGGAGTTGTTTCTTTCATAGAACCTCTGGAATTATCCTGTGTTCGAATCTACCAACTATAATTGAGTGTGATTTGTTGTTCCATTGGGAATTAGTAGATTGCATACTACCGTTCGTGGTCATGGCTGCGTGCGCAAGAGTGTGGTGTTGTGAATATCCTACAAGGTTCGAGATCTGTTGCACTGGCATCAGGGATCGAGCGGGAGAGATCATAGCTACGCACTAGTTATCTACCATCTACCATCATCATCGCCATCCGCTTACTGAGAAGATCGGGCCACGCCATATCATCTTGGTATCAGATTTCCAATGTTGCCTCGGTAAGCATCCACAAATCCATCCATAGATTAGAGAGTGTTTTTCGTCCTATACAGAAAAAACCTTACAAAAAGATTTGCCATAGACTAGATAGCATCGTTTTGAGTTTTAGTTGCTGATTGTATCTTCTCATAGATCCGATCTGCAGGTTTTCCTCGTAGGAGTCTAGTTTCCGTTTGTGTCTAGGTTTAGGGTTTGATCTTGTTTTCCGCTGTTCCCACCGTTACCGTTTCCGCAAGTCTTTATCATTTTTTCTGAGTCCACATAGCGTACTTTTGTTTGCATACCATAGACACAGCCTATCTACAGCATCTGTGCCTAGGAACGTACCCACGAGACTAGTTGCTTTGCTTTGACAGGCTGGTCATTAGGTTTTTGAAGTGCAGAAATTTTCGACAGGCGAAACCGGACTACCCGGCCGAATCACACCGGACTATCCGGCTCAACCGGAGTCTCCGGCGCATATCAACCGGACTATCTGGCCCAGTTCTGTTATACGTTGCTGTACTCGTTTGCATTGAGTAATATAGTTGAAAAAAATAGAAAAGAAAAGAGAATCAGTATTAAAAAAAGAGATATCGAAGTGTGCAATTTTTGGAGGCCTTGTTGTGTATAGCACTAGTAGATTGAGCAATCTTGTGCCTGTTCTATATGAGCTATTACTAGCGTCTCTCTTGTGCATTGCAATATTCCTTTTCATAAGTTGCTTTGCCACGTTTATCTCCACTCTGTGTGTGTTTCTTGGGTATTTGTACGATCAGCACTAGGACTTGTTTGCGGTGTAGATAGGATACCATACCTATAGCTCCACCTTAAATAACCTGTGTGCCCTGCGATCGTTCTCTATACCTTTGATATTCACTTCATCACATCAAGTGCATCAGTCTTTGATTTTGTTTGGTAGAGCATCTCTATTCACTTTGGAACGGTAAGATCTCCTTTCTTATTAGTTGTGAGTGAGTTGTGAGAGTTTCCACCATACAAATTCTGATTTTTGCACTAACCTACTAATCATGTCTACTAGTGATGATGATGTTGTGTTGCAGAAAAAGAAGGATGAGGAGCTCGTCAATTGGCGTGAATATGAGGCTTTGAAATCCCACTTGACACGTGTGTTTACTAACACGACAGATGCCATTGACAAGAATCTCCAAGATATAAATATGAGATTGGATCAGCATGTTAGGACGGTTGATACTATCCAAACACAAGTGGCTACGCTCAATGTCAATGTCACCGCTTTGCAGCAGTCCATTGAGGGTTTGACAGCCGCCTTAACATGATGATGCCTTTGATGATTTCGATGAGGGTAGCGCTGTTGATGCTGCTCCACATGTTGGCAGGGGACGTGCTATTCCCCCTGTCCATGCACCTGCTCATGGTCGTGGGTTTGCCCATCTTGGGCGTGGTCAACGTGTGCCCAACCAAGCTGCTGATGATGGTTTGGGCAAACCAAAATTTTCAATTCCTAAGTTTGATGGTTCCATTGATCCTGAAGACTACCTCACATGGGAGTTGAAGATTGAGAAACTCGGGCGCTTATTTAACTATCCAGAAGAAAAGAAGGTCAAGCTTGCAGCATCTGAATTTGATGGTTATGCTTTACGTTGGTGGGATGCTCTTGTGCAACATAGGAGGGAGGACAATGAACTTCCTGTGAGGGATTGGCGCGAGATGAAGCAAATCATGAAAGCTCGTTTCGTACCAACCAACTACTTGCGATCAGTTTTTGATAAATTGACGCAACTGAAGCAAGGCACCATGACAGTTGATGAGTACTACATGGAGATGGAGATGCTTATGCAGCGTGCTAGAATTCGTGAATCCATTGAGATGACCATGCAGCGATTCCTAAACAATTTGAAGTTACCGATCAAGAGCATTGTTCGTCATCACAGGTATGAGGCCATGAATGAGTTGTTGCATCATGCTAGAGAGGCCGAATCCCAGTTGGCAGAAGAGGTGAAGTCACGTGCTCGTTTTCCGTCCTCCAGCAGATTTTCGGCCAGGTCTACACCTTCTACAACCGCGCCACCAGCTGCTGCTCCCTTTACACCATCGGCCAAGCCAGCAAGTACACCTTCGTTTGGTTCTAATGCTCGGAAACCCGCTGCTCCTGCTGCTAGCTCGGATTCCAACATGTCTACTGCACGTACTCGTGATGTGGTGTGCCATACTTGTGGAGGTAGAGGTCACTACAAGAAAGATTGTCCAAACAGCAAGGTTATATTTGTTAATGAACAAGGTGAGGTAGAAAGTGGAGATGAAGCTTCTGATGATGATACTGATGACGGCGAGGTTGTTGTTGATGCATATGCTGAGCGTGCACCCACTATTGTCATATCTTCACATGTACTTAGTGTGCAACCGGTTGAGGAATCCCAGCGTTGCAACTTGTTCCAAACAAAAGCTCTCGTTGGACCCAACAAAGCTTGCAAGGTCATTATTGATGGAGGTAGCTGCAGACATCTTGCAAGTAAGGAACTATGTGCCAAACTGAATTTGACATACTTACCTCATCCCAAGCCATACTACATACAATGGTTGAGCAACAATGGTGAGATGAAGGTAAATCATATGGTACATTTGAATTTTCAAATAGGGCCATACAAACATTCTATTGATTTTGATGTGGTTCCTATGACTGTTTGTCACCTACTATTGGGTCGGCCTTGGCTCTATGATCGCCATGTGCAACACAATGGCCGAGCCAACACATATCACTTAGAATTTCAAAGGAAAGAAGATTACTATGCAGCCAATGACACCACAAGAAATTGTGAATGATTCTCGCCAGAAGATAGAGGTGAACTTGAAGGAAGATACTACCACTCGGCGAGACTGTGTAACAGCTGTTCCTGATGTAATTGAGCCTAAATTGAGTGATATAACGAAAAGTGAGAGAGTGCCTGGGTTATTGATATTAGCCACTAAGGAGGATATGAGAGAGTTTCGTGAGGATCCTACAGCCATGCCACTTGTGGTCATGTATAAGGGCGAGGTATTGGTTTCTAACGACATGACCCCTATTTCTCTTGGTGTCTCTTCTGTTTTGCAGGACTTTGGGGATGTGTTTCCAGAAGACGTACCCGCAGGTTTCCCTCCATTGCGTGGTATAGAACATCAAGTGGACCTGATTCCTGGCGCCACACTTCCCAACCATGCACCTTACAGGACTAATCCTGAAGAAACTAAGGAAATTCAGAAGCAAGTACAAGCGTTGCTGGATAAAGGGTACATCCGTGTCTCTCTTAGCCCTTGTGTTGTTCCTGTTATTTTAGTTCCTAAGAAAGATGGTACTTGGCGCATGTGTGTTGATTGTAGAGCGATTAATAACATCACTATTTGATATCGTCATCCTATTCCACGCTTAGAGGATATGCTAGATGAATTGAGTGGTGCTGCTGTTTTCTCTAAAATTGACATGCGTAGTGGTTATCATCAAATTAGGATGAAAGAAGGGGATGAATGGAAAACTGCTTTCAAAACTAAATTTGGTTTGTATGAGTGGTTAGTTATGCCGTTTGGTCTTACTAATGCACCTAGTACTTTCCTGCGTTTGATGAATCATGTTTTGAGAGAGTTTATTGGTCATTTCATGGTTGTTTACTTGATGATATACTCATATACAGCCACAACGAATCTGAACATTGCAATCATATTTGGTTTTGCAAGTGTTACGTGATAATAAACTGTATGCTAATCTTGAGAACTGTACATTTGCAAAAGATAAGGTCATATTCCTAGGATTTGTTTTTTCTAAGCATGGAGTAGAGGTAGATCAATCTAAAACTGAATCAATTCAGAATTGGCCTACTCCAATGAATGTTAGTCAAGTGCGTAGTTTCCACGGTCTCGCTGGTTTCTATAGGCGCTTCGTGAAAGATTTTAGCACCCTTGCTGCACCATTAAATGATTTGACAAAGAAAGGTGTTCCTTTTGTGTGGGGCGTGGCCCAAGACATTGCATTTGATACATTAAAATGTTTGCTTACTTCTGCACCATTACTTGCATTACCTGATTTTTCAAAGCAATTTGAAGTTGAATGTGATGCTAGTGGTATAGGCATAGGTGGCGTTTTGATGCAAGAGGGTCGGCCTATAGCTTATTTTTCTGAGAAATTGACTGGTGCTCGTTTGAATTATTCTATCTATGATAAAGAATTGTATGCACTTGTTAGAGTACTTGAGGTTTGGCAACATTATTTGTGGCCAAAGGAATTCATCATACATTCTGATCATGAAGCATTGAAATACTTGAAAGCTCAATCAAACTTGCATAGAAGATTAGCTAAATGGGTTGAGTTCATTGAGTCTTTTCCTTACATCATTAACTATAAGAAGGGAAAAGAGAACGTTGTTGCTGATTCTCTATCTAGGAAGAACATGCTACTAACCAATCTTGATGTTAGAATTCCTGGATTAGAAGCTATTTGTGCACTTTATGCAACTGACCATGATTTTGCTGAACCATATCGTTTTTGTGCTCTTAGAAACGCATGGGATAAGTATCATATACATGATGGATATTTGTTTCGAGCTAACAAACTATGTATTCCAGAATCGTCGTTGCGTTTGTTCTTAGTGCAGGAGTCACATGCTGGTGGTTTGATGGGTCACTTTGGGCGTAAGAAGACGTTGCTCATGCTTGCTGATCACTTTTATTGGCCCAAGATGAGGCGTGATGTGTACAGATTTGTGAGCCGATGTATTACATGCCACAAGTCGAAATCTAAGCTGAAGCCTCACGGTTTGTATACACCTCTCTCTGCACCTACTACTCCATGGGAAGACATTAGTATGGATTTTGCGCTAGGTCTACCTAAAACTCAGAGAGATCATGATTCTATATTTGTGGTAGTCGATAGGTTCTCTAAGATGGCTCATTTTATTGCCTGCCACAAAAGCGACGATGTGTCGCATGTTGCTAACCTGTTTTTCAGGGACATCATGAGATTACATGGAGTACCAAAGATGATTGTTTCTGACCGTGATGTCAAGTTCATGAGCTACTTTTGGAAGACCTTATGGGGAAATCTAGGAACGAAGTTGCTGTTCAGTACTAAATGTCATCCCCAAACAGATGGTCAAACGGAGGTGGTGAATCGAACATTGTCACAGCTACTAAGGACCATGATTAAAAAGAATCTGCGGGAGTGGGAGGAGTGTTTGCCACATGTTGAGTTTGCTTACAACAGGGTTGTGCATTCAACTACTTAGCTTTGTCCTTTTGAGGTGGTATATGGTTTCAAACCATTAACGCCACTTGATATGTTGCCTCTGCCATTACATGAGAGAGTTGATATGGAGGCATCAAAACATGCTGATTATGTGAAGAAAATACATGAGAAGACTCAAGAGGCTATTGAAAAGAAAGGCAAGAACATTGCTACTGCAAGGAATCAGGCAAGGAAAGAAGTGTTGTTCGATCCTGGAGATATGGTTTGGGTGCATCTATGCAAGGATAGGTTTCCACTACTTCGAAAGTCCAAATTGAAGCCACGTGGTGCTGGTCCTTACAAGGTGTTAGCCAAGATTAATGATAACGCCTACTCGGTTGATATACCTATTGAGGAGTTTGGTGGAGTTAGCAACAGCTTCAACGTTGCTGATTTGTCACCATATGCTGGAGAAGACCTTGGAGCGTCGAGGTCGACGCCTTTTGAAGGGGGGAGATGATGAGGACATCCCTACAATTACACCTACCCCAATGACTACTGAAGATGCTACAACTGTTGGAAGAAAGGATCAGTGCAATGAGATTAGAATTGGACCTATTACAAGAGCTCGTGCTAAGCTACTAGAACAACAGGTGAATTTACTCCTAAATGAATCTGGTACATTGATTGATGAGAACTTTATACTGCCTAAATCTATGCATTTATGTATGATCAGGTTCATTGGAGAAACAAGCATGGGGCGAGGAGGAGAAGGGCTACAAGAGAAGCCCAACATGATGATCGCCCAAGGATGCGCGAGGGAGGAGCGGGAGGAAGGCGCAAGAGAAGATCATCAAGACGGAGGCAAAAAGATCTGCCACGACTAGAGTGTCCGGCCGGATCCACCCGGACTGTCCGGCCTGGTCGAGAGGCAAACTGGCGTGGACATTCTGTCTGCCAGTTCGGATACTACCCGGACATCACCCGGAACCTTCAAAGTTTCCGGCCAGACCGGACTGTCCGGCACACTCCACCCGGAGTGTCCGCCCTGACCGGACTGTCCGGCCGATTTCGGACGCAGTGTCCGCCCGCCGACCAAATCTGGTCCAACTCGGTTTGTATTAGTTTGAGTCGTTTGCGTTTAGTTTCGGTTTCTGGCCGCCCCAGCTGCCCTTATAAGCCCTGGGACGACTCCTAGTTAGGGTTTAGACCGCGTTAAAATATTTTGGAGTTGTTTCTTTTATAGAACCTCTGGAATTACCCTGTGTTCGAATCTACCAACTATAATTGAGTGTGATCTGTTGTTCCATTGGGAATTAGTAGATTGCATACTACGGTTCATCGTCACGGCTGCGTGTGCAAGAGTGTGGTGTTGTGAATATCCTACAAGGTTCAAGATCTGTTGCACTGGCATCAGGGATCGAGCGGGAGAGATCATAGCTATGCACTAGTTATCTACCATCATCATCGCCATCCGCTTACTGAGAAGATCGGGCCACCCCATATCAACTTGGATTTCTAACAACTTACCCTCTACCTCTAGTGATATGGGGTGGCCCGATCTTCTCAGCAAGCTCTTGTCAATGGTGATGGTGGATGATAGATAACTAGTGCGGAGCTATGATCTCTCCCGCTCGATCCCTGATGCCAATGCAACAGCTCTCGAACCTTGTAGGATATTCACAACACCACACTCTTGCGCACGCAGCCGTGACCACGAACGGTAGTATGCAATCTACTAATTCCCAATGGAACAACAGATCACACTCAAGTATAGTTGGTAGATTCGAACACAGGGTAATTCCAGAGGTTCTATGAAAGAAACAACTCCAAAATATTTTAACGTGGTCTTTAAACCTAACTTGTGACGGCTACGGAGGTTTATATGAGGGCTGGGGCGTCCTCCCCTCTAAACGGGCCTAAAAACAGCCATAACTCGGCCTAAACTGACTCGGTTCGACTCAAACTGATACATACCGACCCATATATGGGTTCGGCCTTATTGGCACGCAGTCCAAACGTCGTGGAACACCTCAAACATGTAATTCTTGGTGCGCCATCTCTCTCTCTTGCTCATACGTGATTTCCTCATTGCATCCTAGTGCGCCTGCCTCCCGCTCCTCCCTCGCGCACTTGTTGATATTGGAAATCAGCGCTTGTCCTTCTTGCTTCAACTCTCCTCCTCCTCGCGCAACGCTTGTGTTATCGATAAACCTGATCATACAAAGATGCATAGACTTAGGTAGTATAAAGTTCTCATTAAATAAAACATCAGGTTCAATTAAGAATGAATTCACCTGATAGTCATTATTGATTTGACTCAGTATTTCCTTCCAGTTCACGCAGTCAGAATCATCATAATCCCTGTAGATATCCTCATCATCCTCCCTTTCTTCATGAAAAGCCGTCCTCGGCTTTAGGTAAGCTGAAAGTGGGAGAAACAAAAAGAATAACGTGTACGCAAAGTATATGTATATATAACATGTTGTATTATTGTTGTTCACATGAAAAGTATGTCCAGTATACATCAAGCAACTTAAATTGCAGGTATAAGTGAAGTACAAAGAATCATGATCATGGTAAGCAACAACTAAATAGATAGTCATGTTCTTCAATATTAAATTCAGTTTTCTCAAAGAAGATCTATGATCAAATTTGTGAACAAGATCAAACCAATTCAATATGTCTGAAAACCAAATTGAATCATGCCATGCTTCAACTGCGCTACTCTGATTATTATGAACATGATCATGTTGTCCAGTATGTAAAATGCAACTCAATTTGCAAATATAAGTGAAGTATAAAGCATTAGCACAACTAGACAACGAATTTTGGGATAAACACAATGAATATGAAAACTGGGGTTCTATTCTAGCCAGATTACAACGATCCAACATAGGTAAAATTACTTGTGTTGGCTGCATTATATCAACTAGACCTGACTTTAGTTTCATATTATCACAAATTTTAGCATATATCTCACAACACAAAATCGTCGACACACAACATGTATGGCTGAAAACAACATGTTGCAGTTCAGCGATTCGATCACTTTCTTCAAAAGCAACCTGCACATCACAAGATACAACACTAGGAGTAGACATGATTACGTTAGTAGACAACTCACATTTCTCATTAGTGTCCACTCTCAAAATTTCTGGAAGAGGCCATTTGCAGTTGTTCAAAAACATAGAACGTAGAAATTGCTTGAAATATTCCCAAAGGATTTTTTTACCCATGACACCATACACAATCCTTGCGTCCTTCCACCAACGAGCTACCTCTTCATCCACACGTCGGTGCGCAAGAATGTATTCTATATGGCCATTAAACTTGCTATCGAAAGTACGACATCGCGCAAAACCAAATCCCATATCAATTACCCAAATCTGATATTCTGCGGGTGTGGCGGAACTTTCCAATCGCCACTTGATTGTAGTTGGATCATATGCCAACCACAATAGCTAAATAGTCATGGTAAACATCATCTGATTTCTGCATCACATCAACACTAGTAGAAGTCATGATTAGTACATTAGTGCAAAAATCAAAATCTGTATGGTGGAACTCTCACAGCTCACTCACAACTAATAAGAAAGGAGATCTTACCGTTCCAAAGTGAATAGAGATGCTCTACCAAACAAAATCAAAAACTGATGCACTGATGTGATGAAGTGAATATCAAAGGTATAGAGAACGATCACAGGGCACACAGGGTATTTATGGTGGAGCTGTAGGTATGGTATCCTAACTACACCGCAAACAAGTCCTAGTGCTGATCGTATGACAAAGACCCACGGAAACACACACGGTGGAGATAAATGGGGCAATTGCAACTATGCAAAATAGCTCAAAAAAGTGAGGTATGTCGGAGGAACGCTCGTGTTGCAATGCACAAGGAGAGACGCTAGCAATGTCTCAATGAAACGGGCACAAGATTGCCAAACTGAGCAGCCCGCAGAGCACTAAGCACGCTCGTCTCGTAGGATAGTTTTAGACACAAAGAAAGGTTTACTAAGGCTCACAAGGATAGGTACGCTATGTGGACTCAGTAAAAAAAAAACAAAAAAAAAAAACATTTGACCTGAAAATTGGTCTCTGCCACGGCAGAAAAACGGCCTAAAATCCTGCCGCGGCAGGATGTCGGCACACAAAAATTTCTCGTATGAGGACAGACCTGTTTGTGGTACAGCGACGGTCCGAATTTTTTTTTTGGAATTTATTTTCACGCTGCCGCACAGACGCGTCTGCGGTCAAGCGTGAGGCAATGAGCCGATTTTTTTTGCCTTCAACGTGAAACAAACTCAGTACAAGTCTAGATCCAGTAGGATTGCTTTTTTTCTCCTTTCAAACGGATCTACAACCTGAGACTAAAAGAGAACAGATCTACTAGATCTAAGACTCAAGAACATGACGAACAGTCTAGAAATAGTCTAGGGACTCCGACAACGGATCAAAAACAGATGAAAACGAGACAAAAACTATGACTCAGATTTAGGAGAAAGGCTACACAAAAGGATTACGATCAGCAACTAGAACTCACGAACAGTGTTATCTAGCCTATGGCAATGAACTATGAACCCTAATATTTTTTGTGTGGCTTTTTCTGTATAGGACAAAAACAACTAATCTATGGATGGATTTGTGGATGCTTACCAAGGCAACACTGGAAATCTGATACCAAGATGATATTGCTCACCGAGTAAACCCAGCGCTCTGATACCAAGATGGTATTGCTCACCGAGTAAACCCAGCGCTCTGATACCAAGATGATATGGGGTGGCCCGATCTTCTCAGTAAGCGGATGGCGATGATGATGATGGTGGATGATAAATAACTAGTGCGTAGCTATGATCTCTCCCGCTCGATCCCTGATGCCAGCGCAACAGATCTCGAACCTTGTAGGATATTCACAACACCACACACTTGCGCACGCAGCCGTGACCACGAACGGTAGTATGCAATCTACTAATTCCCAATGGAACAACATATCACACTCAATTATAGTTGGTAGATTCGAACACAGGGTAAATCCAGAGGTTCTATGAAAGAAACAACTCCAAACTATTTTAACGTGGTCTAACCCTAACTTGTGACGGCTACGGAGCTTTATATGAGGGCTGGGGCGTCCTCCCCTCTAAACGGGCCTAAAAACAGCCATAACTTGGCCCAAACTGACTCGGTTCGACTCAAACTGATACATATCGACCCATATATGGGTTTGGCCTTATTGGCACACAGTCCAAACGTCGTGGAACACCTCAAACATGTAATTCTTGGTGCGCCATCTCTCTCTCTCTTGCTCATACGGGATTTCCTCATTGCCTCCTAGTGCGCATGCCTCCCGCTCCTCCCTCGCGCACTTGTTGATATTGGAAATCAGCGCTTGTCCTTCTTGCTGCAACTCTCCTCCTCCTCGCGCAATGCTTGTGTTATCAATAAACCTGATCATACTAAGATGCATAGACTTAGGCAGTATAAAGTTCTCATTAAATAAAACATCAGGTTCAATTAGGAATGAATTCACCTGATAGTCATTATTGATTTGACTCAATATTTCCTTCTAGTTCAGGCAGTCAGAATCATCATAATCCATGTATATATCCTCATCATCCTCCCTTTCTTCATGAAAAGCCGTCCTCGGCTTTGGGTAAGCTGAAAGTGGGAGAAACAAAAAGAACAACGTGTACGCAAAGTATATGTATATATAACATGTTGTATTATTGTTGTTCACATGAAAAGTATGTCCAGTATACATCAAGCAACTTAAATTGCAGGTATAAGTGAAGTACAAAGAATCATGATTATGGTGAAAAACAACTAAATAGATAGTCATGTTCTTCAATATTAAATTCAGTTTTCTCAAAGAAGATCTATGATCAAATTTGTGAACAAGATCAAACCAATTCAATATGTCTGAAAACCAAATTGAATCATGACATGCTTCAACTGCGCTACTCTAATTATTATGAACATGATCATGTTGTCCAGTATGTAAAATGCAACTCAATTTGCAAATATCAAGGAAGTCTAAAGTAGTAACAAAACTAGACAAAGACTTTTGGGACCAACATAGTGAATATGAAAACTTGGGTCCTATTCTAGCAAGATTAGAACAATCCAACATAGGTAAAATTATTTGTGTTGGTTGCAATATATCAACTAGACCAGAATGTATTTCCATAATATCTGGAACATGAGCTATTGTCCCATAGCAAACATTTTGTGATGTATGGCTGAAAACAGCATGTTTCAGTTCAGCGATTCTATCACAAGTAATGCATATGTGATCCACAAGAAAATTTTCATGCATGCTATATTCACCAATCAGATTGAAAGTGAAACAAGGAGAATATGTGCTAGAATTCAGAAATGAAATTTCAGAAATCTTATCCATAGCACAACTCATACTCATAGGTTCATTTAGCATGATGGAATACACAATATCAGCAGGTAGTATTCGAGCAAGTATTTCCTTATGTGTTATCAGTACCACATGATTAAAATTTGAATTTGGTAAACTATCACATGGTGCTGAAACAGTGGTGCAAGGCAAATCACAAGGAGGCTTCAGTAAAGGAATAGACTCACAATATGTCGCACATGTTGGCTGAAGCTCCAAATCAGTACCAATGTCATTAACAAACTTCTCAGCTGTAGTAGGTACTACGACATCCTCCTCAAGTAACAATACCAGATCGTGTGATGCAGGTTGTAAAATAGGCGGCTCCCTTTCTTCAAAAGAAACCTGCACATCACAAGATACAACACTAGGAGTAGACATGATTACGTTAGTAGACAACTCACATTTCTCATTAGTGTCCACTCTCAAAATTTCTGGAAGAGGCCATTTGCAGTTGTTCAAAAACATAGAACGTAGAAATTGCTTGAAATATTCCCAAAGGATTTTTTTACCCATGACACCATACACAATCCTTGTGTCCTTCCACCAACGAGCTACCTCTTCATCGACACGTCGGTGCGCAAGAATGTATTCTATATGGCCATTAAACTTGCTATCGAAAGTACGACATCGCATAAAACCAAATCCCATATCAATTACCCAAATCTGATATTCTGCGGGTGTGGCGGAACTTTCCAATCGCCACTTGATTGTAGTTGGATCATATGCCAACCACAATAGCTAAATAGTCATGGTAAACATCATCTGATTTCTGCATCACATCAACACTAGTAGAAGTCATGATTAGTACATTAGTGCAAAAATCAAAATCTGTATGGTGGAACTCTCACAGCTCACTCACAACTAATAAGAAAGGAGATCTTACCGTTCCAAAGTGAATAGAGATGCTCTACCAAACAAAATCAAAAACTGATGCACTGATGTGATGAAGTGAATATCAAAGGTATAGAGAACGATCACAGGGCACACAGGGTATTTATGGTGGAGCTGTAGGTATGGTATCCTAACTACACCGCAAACAAGTCCTAGTGCTGATCGTATGACAAAGACCCACGGAAACACACACGGTGGAGATAAATGGGGCAATTGCAACTATGCAAAATAGCTCAAAAAAGTGAGGTATGTCGGAGGAACGCTCGTGTTGCAATGCACAAGGAGAGACGCTAGCAATGTCTCAATGAAACGGGCACAAGATTGCCAAACTGAGCAGCCCGCAGAGCACTAAGCACGCTCGTCTCGTAGGATAGTTTTAGACACAAAGAAAGGTTTACTAAGGCTCACAAGGATAGGTACTCTATGTGGACAGTAAAAAAATAAACAAAAAAGAAAAAAAATTGACCTGAAAATTGGTCTCCGCCACGGCAGAAAAACGGCCTAAAATCCTGCCGCAGCAGGATGTCGGCAGACAAAAATTTCTCGTATGAGGACAAACATGTCTGTGGTACAGCGTCGGTCCGAAATTTTTTTTTCGGAAATTTTTTTTTCACGCTGCAGCACAGACACGTCTGTGGTCAAGCGTGAGGCAACGAGCCGATTTTTTTTGCCTTCAACGTGAAGCAAACTCAGTACAAGTCTAGATCTAGTAGGATTGCTTTTTTTCTCCTTCTTTCAAACGGATCCACAACCTGAGACTAAAAGAAAACAGATCTACTAGATCTAAGACTCAAGAACACGACGAACAGTCTAGAAATAGTCTAGAGACTCCGACAACGGATCAAAAACAGATGAAAACTAGACAAAAACTACGACTCATATTTAGGAGAAAGGCTACACAAAAGGATTACGATCAGCAACTAGAACTCACGAACAGTGTTATCCAGCCTATGGCAATGAACTATGAACCCTAATATTTTTTGTGTGGCTTTTTCTGTATAGGACAAAAACAACTAATCTATGGATGGATTTGTGGATGCTTACCGAGACAACACTGGAAATCTGATATCAAGATGATATTGCTCACCGAGTAAACCCAGCGCTCTGATACCAAGATGATATTGCTCACCGAGTAAACCCAGCACTGTGATACCAAGATGATATGGGGTGGCCCGATCTTCTCAGTAAGCTCTTGTCGATGGTGATGGTGGATGATAGATAACTAGTGCGTAGCTATGATCTCTCCCGCTCGATCCCTGATGCCAGCGCAACAGATCTCGAACCTTGTAGGATATTCACAGCACCACACTCTTGCGCACGCAGCCGTGACCACAAACGGTAGTATGCAATCTACTAATTCCCAATGGAACAACATATCACACTCAATTATAGTTCGTAGATTCGAACACAGGGTAATTCCAGAGGTTCTATGAAAGAAACAACTCCAAAATATTTTAACGTGGTCTAACCCTAACTTGCGACGGCTACGGAGGTTTATATGAGGGTTGGGGCGTCCTCCCCTCTAAACGGGCCTAAAACAGCCATAACTTGCCCCAAACTGACTCGGTTCGACTCAAACTGATACATATCGACCCATATATGGGTTCGGCCTTATTGGCACGCAGTCCAAACGTCGTGGAACACCTCAAACATGTAATTCTTGGTGCGCCATCTCTCTCTCTCTCTTGCTCATACGGGATTTCCTCATTGCCTCCTAGTGCGCATGCCTCCCGCTCCTCCCTCGCGCACTTGTTGATATTGGAAATCAGCGCCTGTCCTTCTTGCTGCAACTCTCCTCCTCCTCGCGCAATGCTTGTGTTATCAATAAACCTGATCATACAAAGATGCATAAACTTAGGTAGTATAAAGTTCTCATTAAATAAAACATCAGGTTCAATTAAGAATGAATTCACCTGATAGTCATTATTGATTTGACTCAATATTTCCTTCCAGTTCAGGCAGTCAGAATCATCATAATCCATGTATATATCCTCATCACCGAGTGAGTTGAGAGTGGTAGTTGATAGGTCATGGGAGACCACTTTCATTGCTAACAACTAACCCTCTACCTCTAGTGTGTTTCCTCACGATGTGCTAGGTTCCATGGATCAAGAAGCAACAAGCTTGGAGATGATGATGCCTCCAACCAAGAAGATGTACATGGTGGATGAAGATGATGCCATCCCCATACATGATGAAGAAGTCGCCCACATGGAGGCCAATGCTACCACAACACCCACTTCATATGAGAGGTATGAACAAGGTAAAAATAAGGGTGTTGATGATGCCATGATCCCACTAGTGGACATGATGACTTGTGATGATTGGCATGCTATGGATGATGTTTGTGATATCACATATGACTCATTGGTATTTCCATGTGATACTTTGCCTTTGCATAATGTTGAGCATGTGAAATTATTTGATTGTGATGATGTTGCCATAGACATGCCATGCTTTAAACATTACGTTGATGATATCATTGCTTCCACTTTGTTGAACAATTGCTCTTTCCAATGTTTTGCTTGCAATGATGTTACCAATGATAACCCTCGGCCAATGCTTTGTCATGAATGTTTTACAATCTCTCCTGTTGCTTGCAATAAGTTGAATATTTGCTCTTTCACTTGTTTTGCTTGCAACAATAATTCTAATATGGTTTATATTGAGATGGCCCCCATAGCTTTCTCAAATTTTGGAGATTTTGATGATTGCCATGATAAGCATGTTCCCCACTTGCATACTCACCATGCACCTATGTTACACTTGATTGACACTAATGGTGATGTGCACAAGAAGAGATACGTCATGATGGATGATGTGTTTATATACCATGCACACAAGTTCTTCCTTTTGTGCTTGATGTGTATAGGTACCCGCAAGAGAATGTCAACCTCGGTTGAGCACGAGTTGAAAAAAAGAGCTCTAGAGAGCATCCCCCACGTGAGTTCAAGATCGAACCCAGCTCTGATACCTTTTGCATGCTTTGCATCTTTCATGTTGAAAAATTGTTCTTTCCTATGGTTTGCTTGCAAGCATGTTAATGGTATTCTTTCACCTTGTGAAAATCTTGTCTCGTTGCTATTGGATATTGATGCTTTGTGTTTTGCCACAAAAATGTTGAATAATTTCTCTTTCCAATGTTTTGTGTGCAACCATAATGCCATTTTGAGCATGTATTGTCATGAGAGCTTTCAAGTCTCTCGTATTGTTGTTGCTACAAACATAAGGACCACTTTCTCTTTCATATGGTTTGTTTGCAAACACGTTGCTTTTGCTTCCACTCGTGATACTCATATCCCAATGATATTTGCTTTTGATGATTTGTGTGTGGCATCCAACATGTTGACCAATTGTTCTTTCCAATGGTTGGTTTGCACACATAATGATGTTGCTTTGGATATTCTTCCTCATGTGTTTTTGCCGAATTCTCCTAGCTTTGCATCAAAGATGTTGATCAATATTTTAGTCAATTGCTTTGAGTGCCACACTAAGATGTTATATGGAGTTTTTGAGTTCCCACATTTGGATGATGTTCAAACAATTCCCATGCACTTTGACCTTGCATACGCATTTCGTTTGCGATACTTGAGTTGTGCTAATAGTGTTGTGAACAAGAATGGACATGCCACAAATGCACATGCTCCTCTATCACCCACAAACATATGTTGCTTGGTCCTTGTTGTGTGAAGGTACAATTGCTTACGCGTCAACCTCTATGGACCAAAAGTTGAGAAGACGAACCGTAGAGATTCACCTATGGCTGCCCTTCAAAGAGCCATCTCTACATCCTAAGGTGACTTCACTCTACTTGAGGACTCATAATATAATCTCCATGAATTGGCTACGCTTTGAGTGTCGCTTTTCTTTTGTGGTGAGCCTTGTAGGCTTCATGGAAGGTGAAGGAACATTGAGGTGTTGTCGATTCAAGCTTCTCAAGGACGACTATATGGTGAACCCCAGGATCAAGAAGGTCTCTCGACATCATCATCTTAGGATGAGCATGAAGAGTCGAGGACGACTCTTTTTGAAGGGGGGGAGTTGATGCAGCCCGTCCTACGGACGCTACTACATCCACAACGCCAAGTCCCCAGGATCGTCCCCAAGTCAACCAAGAAGATGGACCAGGAGCAGCTAGCTCCAGAACGAGAGTCTCCGCCGTCATCGCCCCGGAGAGTCTGCCTGAATCCGGCCGGAGTGTCCAGCGCAGCCGAACTATCCGACGCGACTCAGCCGGAGTGTCTGGCCTACCCTAGCCCCGTCCTGGCGCGGACATTCTGTGTGCTACATCGAACTATACGCGGACACTACCCGGAGTGTCCGGCCACCTCGGACTATCCGGCCCACTCGACCCGTAGTGTCCGGCCTAAGTGATGGGCATGCGTGCCAACATCTGGGCCCTAGGCCCATGTACCCCTCTATTCTGCACCAAACCCTAGTTTTATGCCCAAACTACCCCTGAACTTGTGGCTGGCCTATAAATAGAGCCCCCACCCCTCATTGTATCCCTTAGGCATAGATGATAGACTAAAGACAACCCCCTTTGTGGCATCCCTAGTTTTGCCTCATCCCCTTCTACCAAAGGGGATCGACTATCATCACCACCTTGTTGGAGTTTGCATCGCGCCTCCCTCGTTGTACAAGGCCTTGGCATCGGTGTCCCTTTGCCAAGACGTCAAGACCCTCTCCAAGGTGTTCTTCCCTCTCCGCTTGGGATTGACGGGAGCACATTGACTGATCTTTCCTTGCGAGGATTCTATCGGACCAGTGGCCACCGGTGAGAGCAATCGGCCTTGTATCGTGTGTGTTTTGCGTGTGTTCATCGTGTTCTTTGCGAGGTGTGCATCCGCTTCCGCTACCTTCTCCCTTTCCCCTCGCTTTCCCATCGATTTGACCACGAGATCCGTGAAGATCGGGCCACCCTAGAGGTTTTCCCTCATCACATATGGTACGTGTGAATTTTCAAATAGGGCCATACAAAGATTCTATTGATTTTGATGTGGTTCCTATGACTGTTTGTCACCTACTATTGGGTCGGCCTTGGCTCTATGATCGCCATGTGCAACACAATGGCCGAGCCAATACATATCACTTAGAATTCAAAGGAAAGAAGATTACTATGCAGCCAATGACACCACAAGAAATTGTGAATGATTCTCGCCAGAAGATAGAGGAGAACTTGAAGGAAGATACTACCACTCGGCGAGACTGTGTAACAGCTGTTCCTGATGTAATTGAGCCTAAATTGAGTGATATAATGAAAAGTGAGAGAGTGCCTGGGTTATTGATACTAGCCACCAAGGAGGATATGAGAGAGTTTCGTGAGGATCCTACAGCCATGCCACTTCTGCTCATGTATAAGGGCGAGGTGTTGGTTTCTAACGACATTACCCCTATTTCTCTTGGTGTCTCTTCTGTTTTGCAGGACTTTGGGGATGTGTTTCCAGAAGACGTACCCCCAGGTTTGCCTCCATTGCGTGGTATAGAACATCAAGTGGACCCAATTCCTGGCGCCACACTTCCCAACTGTGCACCTTACAGGACTAATCCCGAAGAAACTAAGGAAATTCAGAAGCAAGTACAAGCGTTGTTGGATAAAGGGTACATTCGTGTCTCTCTTAGCCCTTGTGCTATTCCTATTATTTTAGTTCCTAAGAAAGATGGTACTTGGCGCATGTGTGTTGATTGTAGAGCGATTAATAACATCACTATTCGATATCGTCATCCTATTCCACGCTTAGAGGATATGCTAGATGAATTGAGTGGTGCTGCTGTTTTCTCTAAAATTGACTTGCGTAGTGGTTATCATCAAATTAGGATGAAAGAAGGGGATGAATGGAAAACTTCTTTCAAAACTAAATTCGGTTTGTATGAGTGGTTAGTCATGCCATTTGGTCTTACTGATGCACCTAGTACTTTCATGCGTTTGATGAATCTTGTTTTGAGAGAGTTTATTGGTCGTTTTGTGGTTGTTTACTTTGATGATATACTTATATACAGCCACACCGAATCTGAACATTGCACTCATATTAGACAAGTTTTGCAAGTATTACGTGATAATAAACTGTATGCTAATCTTGAGAAGTGTACATTTGCAAAAGATAAGGTCATATTCCTAGGATTTGTTGTTTCTAAGCATGGAGTAGAGGTAGATCAATCTAAAATTGAATCAATTCAGAATTGGCCTACTCCAATGAATGTTAGTCAAGTGCGTAGTTTCCACGGTCTCGCTGGTTTCTCTAGGCGCTTTGTGAAAGATTTTAGCACCATTGCTGCACCATTAAATGATTTGACAAAGAAACGTGTTCCTTTTGTATGGGGCGCGGCCCAAGACATTGCATTTGATACATTAAAACGTTTGCTTACTTCTGCACCATTACTTGCATTACCTGATTTTTCGAAGCAATTTGAGGTTGAATGTGATGCTAGTGGTATAGGCATAGGTGGCGTTTTGATGCAAGAGGGTCGGCCTATAGCTTATTTTTCTGAGAAATTGACTGGTGCTCGTTTGAATTATTCTATCTATGATAAAGAATTGTATGCACTTGTTAGAGTATTTGAGGTTTGGCAACATTATTTGTGGCCAAAGGAATTCATCATACATTCTGATCATGAAGCATTGAAATACTTGAAAGCTCAATCAAACTTGCATAGAAGATTAGCTAAATAGGTTGAGTTCATTGAGTCTTTTCCTTACATCATTAACTATAAGAAGGGAAAAGAGAACGTTGTTGCTGATGCTCTATCTAGGAAGAACATGCTATTAACCAATCTTGATGTTAAAATTCCTGGATTAGAAGCTATTTGTGCAGTTTATGCAACTGACCTTGATTTTGCTGAACCATATCGTTTGTGTGCTCTTAGAAACGCATGGGATAAGTATCATATACATGATGGATATTTGTTTCGAGCTAACAAACTATGTATTCCAGAATCGTCGTTGCGTTTGTTCTTAGTGTAGGAATCACATGCTGGTGGTTTGATGGGTCACTTTGGGCGTGAGAAGACGTTGTTCATGCTTGCTGATCACTTTTATTGGCCCAAGATGAGGCGTGATGTGTACAGATTTGTGAGCCGATGTATTACATGCCACAAGTCGAAATCTAAGCTGAAGCCTCATGGTTTGTATACACCTCTCTCTGCACCGACTACTCCATGGGAAGACATTAGTATGGATTTTGTGCTAGGTCTACCTAAAACTCAGAGAGGTCATGATTCTATATTTGTGGTAGTGGATAGGTTCTCTAAGATGGCTCATTTTATTGCCTGCCACAAAAGCGACGATGCGTCGCATGTTGCTAACCTGTTTTTCAGGGACATCGTGAGATTACATGGAGTACCAAAGCCGATTGTTTCTGACCATGATGTGAAGTTCATGAGCTACTTTTGGAAGACCTTATGGGGAAAGCTAGGAACGAAGGTGCTGTTCAGTACTACATGTCATCCCCAAACAGATGGTCAAACGGAGGTGGTGAATCGAACATTGTCACAGCTGCTAAGCACCATGATTAAAAGAATATGCGGGAGTGGGAAGAGTGTTTGCCACCTGTTGAGTTTGCTTACAACAGGGTTGTGCATTCAACTAGTCAGCTTTGTCCTTTTGAGGTGGTGTATGGTTTCAAGCCATTGACGCCACTTGATATGTTGCCTCTGCCATTACATGAGAGAGTTGATATGGAGGCATCAAAACGTGCTGATTATGTGAAGAAAATACATGAGAAGACTCGAGAGGCTATTGAGAAGAAAGGCAAGAACATTGCTGCTGCAAGGAATCAAGCAAGGAAAGAAGTGTTGTTCGAGCCTGGAGATATGGTTTGGGTGCATCTACGCAAGGATAGGTTCCCACTACTTCGAAAGTCAAAATTGAAGCCACGTGGTGCTGGTCCTTACAAGGTGTTAGCCAAGGTTAATGATAACGCCTACTCGGTTGATATACCTATTGAGGAGTTTGGTGGAGTTAGCAACAGCTTCAACGTTGCTGATTTGTCACCATATGCTGGAGAAGACCTTGGAGCGTCGAGGTCGACGCCTTTTGAAGGGGGGAGATGATGAGGACATCCCTACAATTACACCTACCCCAACTGAAGATGCTACAACTGTTGCAAGAAAGGATCAGTCCAATGAGATTAGAATTGGACCTATTACAAGAGCTCATGCTAAGCTACTGGAACAACAGGTAAATTTACTCCTAAACGAATCTGGTACTTTGATTGATGAGAACTTTATACTGCCTAAGTCTATGCATTTATGTATGATCAGGTTCGTTGGAGAAACAAGCATGGCGCGAGGAGGAGAAGGGCTACAAGAGAAGCCCAACATGATGCTCGCCAAAGGATGCGTGAGGAAGGAGCGGGAGGAAGGCACAAGAGAAGATCATCAAGACGGAGGCAAAAAGATCTGCCACGACCGGAGTGTCCAGCCAGTTCCACCCGGACTATCCGGCCTGGTCGAGAGGCAAACTGGCGTGGACATTCTGTCTACCAGTTCAGATACTACCCGGACACCACCCGGAGACTTCAAAGTTTTCGGCCAGACCGGACTGTCTAGCACATTTCACCCGGAGTGTCTGGCCTGAACGGACTGTTCAGGCGATTTCGACCGGAGTGTCCGCCTGCCGTCCGAATCTGGTCCGAGTCGGTTTGTATCGGTTTGAGTCGTTTGCGTTTAGTATCGGTTTCTGGCGCCCCAACCGCCCTTATAAGCCCTAGGACGACCTCTAGTTAGGTTTTAGACCACGTTAAAATATTTTGGAGTTGTTTCTTTCATAGAACCTCTGGAATTACCCTGTGTTTGAATCTACCAACTATAATTGAGTGTAATCTGTTGTTCCATTGGGAATTAGTAGATTGCATACTACCGTCCGTGGTCACGGCTACATGCGCAAGAGCGTGGTGTTGTGCATATCCTACAAGTTTCGAGAGCTATTGCATTGGCATCAGGGATCGAGCGGGAGAGTTCATAGCTACAGGCTAGTTATCTATCATCCACCATCATCACCGCCATCCGCTTACTAAGAAGATCGGGCCACCCCATATCATCTTATCTTCTCTTTATGGTGTCTTATCTCTTACAATACAATAAACCACTGCATTGTGTACAGATTAACTATGAACATTGACCGTTGGATCAAGACTAGCAAATCCAAACATTGCCAACCGCTGGATCTTCTTTTCCAATATTAGTATCTAGAATGATTCTACTTTAGCACGATGAACGCTAGTATGCGCAAACCTCAAAACACAAACTCCATTGCACAGTTTTCAGGGTCCTTGTTCTAATAATGGACTTGGACGCAATTTTCTTTTTTATGAGGTCCTTGATGTAAATTGTACTTCTACTGACCGTGTTAATTCTCAAGCACCTCTCAGTACCATTTGATAGGCCATTCACAGTACTTCTTACCTTCTCTTTATCGTGTCTTATCTCTTAGAATACCATAAACCGTTGTATAGTGTACGGATTAACTTTGAACATTGACCATTGGATAAAGACTAGCAAATCCAAACATTGCCAACCGCTGGATCTTCTTTTCCATTCTTATCATCTAGAATGATTCTACTTTAGCACAATGAACGCTAGTATGTGCAAACCTCAAAACACAAACTCCATTGCTTAGTTTTCAGGGTCCTTGTTCTAATAATTGTGTGGATTTGGACGCAATTTTCATTTTTATGAGGTCCTTTATGTAACTTGTACTTCCACCGACCGTGTTTACTCTCAAGCACCTCTCTCTTACGATACCTACCATTTGATAGGCCATTCGCAGTTCTTCTTATCTTCTCTTTATCGTGTCTTACCTCTTACAATACAATAAACAACTGCATAGTGTATGGATTAATTTTGAACATTGACCGTTGGATCAAGACTAGCAAATCCAAACATTGCCAACCGCTGGATCTTCTTTTCCATTCTTAGCATCTAGAAAGATTCTACTTTAGCATGATGAACGCTAGTATGCGCCAACCTCAAAACACAAACTCCATTGCTCAATTTTCAGGGTCCTTGTTCTAAGAAATGCACGGACTTGGTCGCAATTTTCTTTTTTTTTAGGTCCTTGATGTAACTTGTACTTCCATTGACCGTGTTAACTCTCAAGCACCTCTCTCTTACGAGACCTACCATTTGATAGGCCATTCGCAGTTCTTCTTATCTTCTCTTTATTGTGGCTTACCTGTTACAATACAATAAACAACTGCATAGTGTACGGATTAATTTTGAACATTGACCGTTGGATCAAGACTAGCCAATCCAAACATTGCCAACTGCTGGATCTTCTTTTCCATTCTTAGCATCTAGAAAGATTCTACTTTAGCATGATGAACGCTAGTATGCGCAAACCTCAAAACACAAACTCCATTGCTCAATTTTCAGGGTCCTTCTTCTAATAAATGCGGGACTTGGACGCAATTTTCTTTTTTTTGAGGTCCTTGATGTAACTTGTAATTCCACCGACCGAGTTTAACTCTCAAGCACCTCTATCCTACGAGACCTACCATTTGATAGGCCATTCACAATACTTCGTATCTTCTCTTTATTGTGTCTTATCTCTTACAATACAATAAACCATTGCATAGTGTACGGTTTAACTTTGAACATTGGCCGTTGGATCAAGACTAGCAAATCCAAACATTGCCAACCGCTGGATCTTCTTTTCCATTATTAGCATCTAGAATGATTCTACTTTAGCATGATGAATGCTAGTATGCGCAAACCTCAAAACACAAGATCCATTGCTCAGTTTTCAGGGTCCTTGTTCTAATAAATTTGTGGACTTGGACGCAATTTTCATTTTTATGAGGTCCTTGATGTAACTTGTACTTCCACCGACCGTGTTAACTCTCAAGCACCTCCCTCCAATGAGACCTACCATTTGATAGGCCATTCGTAGTACTTCTTATCTTCTCTTTATCGTGTCTTATCTCTTACAATACAATAAACCACTGCATAGTGTATAGCTTAACTGTGAACATTGACCGTTCGATCAAGACTAGCAAATCCAAACATTGCCAACCGCAGGATCTTCTTTTCCATTCTTAGTATCTAGAATGATTCTATTTTAGCACGATGAACGCTAGTATGTGCAAACCTCAAAACACAAACTCCATTGCACAGTTTTCAGGGTCCTTGTTCTAATAATGGACTTGGACGCAATTTTCTTTTTTATGAGGTCCTTGATATAACTTGTACTTCTACTCCGTGTTAACTCTCAAGCACCACTCGTCCCATTTGATAGGCCATTTGCAGTACTTCTTATCTTCTCTTTATCGTGTCTAATCTCTTAGAATACCACAAACCATTGAACAGTGTACGAATTAACTTTGAACATTGACCGTCGGATCAAGACTAGCAAATCCAAACATTGCCAACCGCTGGATCTTCTTTTCCATTCTTAGCATCTAGAATGATTCTACTTTAGCACGATGAACGCTAGTATGCGCAAACCTCAAAACACAAACTCCATCGCTCAGTTTTCAGGGTCCTTGTTCTAATAAATGCGTGGATTTGGACGCAATTTTCATTTTTATGAGGTCCTTTATGTAACTTGTACTTCCACCGACTGTATTAACTCTCAAGTACCTCTCTCTTACGAGACCTACCATTTGATAGGCCGTTCGCAGTTCTTCTTATCTTCTCTTTATCGTGTCTTACCTCTTACAATACAATAAACAACTGCATAGTGTACGGATTAACTTTGAACATTGACCGTTGGATCAAGACTAGCAAATCCAAACATTGCCAACCGCTAGATCTTCTTTTCCATTCTTAGCATCTAGAAATATTCTACTTTAGCATGATGAACGCTAGTATGCGCAAACCTCAAAACACAAACTCCATTGCTCAATTTTCAGGGTCCTTCTTCTAATAAATGCGTGGACTTGGACGCAATTTTCTTTTTTTGAGGTCCTTGATGTAACTTGTACTTCCACCGACCGTGTTAACTCTCAAGCACCTCTCTCCTACGAGACCTACCATTTGATAGGCCATTCACGGTACTTCTTATCTTCTCTTCATTGTGTCTTATCTCTTACAATACAATACAATAAACCATTGCATAGTGTACGCATTAACTTTGAACATTGACCGTTGGATCAAGACTAGCAAATCCAAACATTGCCAACCGCTGGATCTTCGTTTCCATTCATAGCATCTAGAATGATTCTACTTTAGCATGATGAATGCTAGTATGCGCAAACCTCAAAACACAAGATCCATTGCTTAGTTTTCAGGGTCCTTGTTCTAATAAATGCATGGACTTGGACGCAATATTCATTTTTATGAGGTCCTTGATGTAACTTGTACTTCCACCGACCGTGTTAACTCTCAAGCACCTCTTTCCAATGAGACCTACCATTTCATAGGCCATTCGTAGTACTTCTTATCTTCTCTTTATCGTGTCTTATCTCTTACAATACAATAAACCACTACATAGTCTACAGATTAACTATGAACATACCGTTGGATCAAGACTAGCAAATCCAAACATTGCCAACCACTGGATCTTCTTTTCCATTATTAGTATGTAGCATGATTCTACTTTAGCACAATGAACGCTAGTATGCGCAAACCTCAAAACACAAACTCCATTGCACAGTTTTGAGGGTCCTTGTTCTAATAATGGACTTGGACGCAATATTCTTTTTGATGAGGTCCTTGATGTAACTTGTACTTCTACTGTTCGTGTTAACTCTCAAGCACCTCTCAGTACCATTTGATAGGCCATTCACAGTACTTCTTACCTTCTCTTTATCGTGTCTTATCTCTTAGAATACCATAAACCACTGTATAGTGTACGAATTAACTTTGAACATTGACCGTTGGATAAAGACTAGCAAATCCAAACATTGCCAACCGCTGGATCTTCTTTTCCATTCTTAGCATCAAGAATGATTCTACTTTACCATGATGAACGCTAGTATGCGCAAACCTCAAAACACAAACTCCATTGCTCAGTTTTCAGGGTCCTTGTTCTAATAAATGCGTGGACTTGGACGCAATTTTCATTTTTATGAGGTCATTTATGTAACTTGTACTTCCACCGACCGTGTTAACTCTCAAGCACCTCTCTCTCTTACGAGACCTACCATTTGATAGGCCATTCGCAGTTCTTCTTATCTTCTCTTTATCGTGTCTTACCTCTTACAATACAATAAACAACTTCGTAGTGTACGGATTAATTTTGAACATTGACCGTTGGATCAAGACTAGCAAATCCAACAATTGCCAACAGCTGGATCTTCTTTTCCATTCTTAGCATCTAGAAAGATTCTACTTTAGCATGATGAACGCTAGTATGCGTAAACCTCAAAACACAAACTCCATTGCTCAATTTTGAGGGTCCTTGTTCTAATAAATGCATGGACTTGGACGCAATTTTCTTTTTTTTGAGGTCCTTGAGGTAACTTGTACTTCCACCGACCGTGTTAACTCTCAAGCACCTCTCTCCTACGAGACCTACCATTTGATAGGCCATTCACAGTACTTCTTATCTTCTCTTTATTGTGTCTTATCTCTTACAATACAATAAACCATTGCATAGTCTACGGATTAACTTTGAACATTGACCGATGGATCAAGACTAGCAAATCCAAACATTGCCAACCGCTAGTTCTTCTTTTCCATTCTTAGTATCTAGAATAATTCTACTTTAGCATGATGAACGCTAGTATGCGCAAACCTCAAAACACAAGATCCAATGCTCAGTTTTCAGGGTCCTTGTTCTAATAAATGTGTGGACTTGCATGCAATTTTAATTTTTATGAGGTCCTGGATGTAACTTTTACTTCCACCGACCGTGTTAACTCTCAAGCACCTCTCTCCAATGAGACCTACCATTTGATAGGCCATTTGTAGTACTTCTTATCTTCTATTTATCGTGTCTTATCTCTTACAATACAATAAACCACTGCATAGTGTACAGATTAACTGTGAACATTGACCGTTGGATCAAGACTAGCAAATCCAAACATTGCCAACCGCTGGATCTTCTTTTCCATTCTTAGTATCTAGAATGATACTACGTTAGCATGATGAACGCTAGTATGCGCAAACCTCAAAACACAAACTCCATTGCACAGTTTTCAGGGTCCTTGTTCTAAAAATGGACTTGGACGCAATTTTCTTTTTTATGAGGTCCTTGATGTAACTTGTACTTCTACTGACCGTGTTAACTCTCAAGCATAACTCGTACCATTTGATAGGCCATTCGCAGTACTTCTTATCTTCTCTTTATCATGTCTTATCTCTTAGAATACCATAAACCATTGCATAGTGTACGGGTTAACTTTGAACATTGACCATTGGATCAAGACTAGCAAATCCAAACATTGCCAACCGCTGGATCTTCATTTCTATTCTTAGCATCTAGAATGATTCTACTTTAGCATGATGAATGCTAGTATGCGCAAACCTCAAAACACAAGATCCATTGCTCAGTTTTCAGGGTCCTTGTTCTAATAAATGCCTGGACTTAGACGCAATTTTCATTTTTATGAGGGTAGTGGAAGCGGACACACACCTCGTGAAGAACACGATGAACACACGCAACACTCACACGATACAAGGCCGATTGCTCTCGCCGGTGGCCACCGGTCCGATAGAATCCTCGCAAGGAAAGATCGGTCAACGTGCTCCCTCGATCCCACGTGGAGAGGGAAGAACACCTTGGAGAGGGTCTTGACGTCTTGGCAAAGGGACACCGATGCCAAGGCCTTGTACAACGAGGGAGGCGCGATGCAAACTCCAACGAGGTGGTGACGATAGTCGATCCCCTTTGGTAGAAGGGGATGAGGCAAAACTAGAGATTCCACAAAGGGGGTTTTCTTTAGTCTATCATCTATGCCTAAGGGATACATGAGGGGTGGGGGCTCTATTTATAGGCCAGCCACTTACATAGGGGTAGTTTGGGCATAATACTAGGGTTGCAACATAATAGAGGGGTACATGGGCTATGGCCCAGATCTAGTGCGCGTAGGCACTGTGCGGACCGGTAGTACCGGTCCTCCGGTCCGGTAGTACCGGAACGAAGCGGTAGCAGCTTCAGGGAGCAGTAGCTCCGGGCTTCAGCTGTCGTCGAGCTTCAGGTCCGGTAGTACCGGTTGGACAACCGGTAGTATCGCTTTGGCAACTGGTAGTACCGCTTGGGGGCAGTAGTACCGCAAGCCGATAACGGGGCATCCAGAGGCGATGGCGTGGGCTTCAGTCATGGCCAGTAGTACCGCTCGCGTCTGTGTTCTTGGGTGACTTGGGGACAAGCTTGGACTTGGCGTTGTAGATGTAGTAGCGTCCGTAGGACGGGCTGCATCAAAAGACTCCATGAACTCAACCCACTTAGTGTGTCTCTTACTCAAGATAGCTTGGCCTTGGAGATATTTCAACGAGTCGTGGTCGGAATGTATGATAAATTCCTTGGGCCAAAGGTAGTGTTGCCAAACTTGAAGGACACGAACTAAGGAAAAAAGCTCTTTGTCATAAATTGGATAATTAAGGCGAGCACCATCGAGTTTCTCGCTATGGTAGGCTATAGGACGTCTGTTTTGCATAAGGACTCCTCCAATGCCAATACCACTAGCATCACACTCTATCTCGAAAGTTATTGTGAAATCCGGTAAAGCAAGAAGAGGTGCTTCGGTGAGCCTCTTTTTAAGTTCGCCAAAAGATTTTTGTTGTGATTTCCCCACACGAAGGTGACATTCTTTTTGGTCAATTCATTAAGGGGACAAGCAATGGTTGAAAACTCTTTCACAAAGCGACGATAGAAACCGGCCAAACCATGAATACTTAGGAGTTCACTCACATTTGTTGGGATGGGCCAATCTCGTATGTCCTTTACCTTGGAAACATCAACTTCAATTCCCTTCGAAGAAACGACAAATCCAAGAAAAATCAACTTGTCTTTAGCAAAAGTGCACTTGGGAAGATTAGCATAAAGCTTTTCATGTCGAAGGATTTGCAAAACTTCCTTGACATGTGTTATATGGTCCTCAAGTGATTTGCTATAAACAAGAATATCATCGAAATAGACAACAACACTTTTTCCAATGAGAGAACACAAGATGTGATTCATAAGGCGCATGAAGGTGGATGGGGCATTAGACAAACCAAAGGGCATAACCAACCATTCATAGAGACCAAGTTTGGTCTTGAAGGCGGTTTTCCACTCATCACCTTCAGCCATGCGTATTTGATGGTAACCACTAGGAAGATCAATTTTCGAAAAATAGTGGCTCCACACAACTCATCAAGCATGTCATCGAGACGTGGTATGGGATGTTGATAACGCACAGTGATAGCTTTGATTGGATGGCAGTCCATGCATAACCGTAACGTATCATCCGTCTTTGGAACAAGAATCACGGGTACCGCACTTGGACTAGTGCTAACTTGGATCAAACCTTTGGAGACGAGTTGGTTGATTTGACGTTCGATCTCCTTCGCCTCCTCCGGGTTCGTGCGGTAGGCGGCGTGGTTTGGAAGAGGTGCGTCGGGGATGAGGTCAATGTGATGTTCGATGCCGCAAAGAGGAGGTAGTCCATGTGGGAGCTCTTCGGGGAACACATCCTTGAATTCCTGCAAAACACTCATCAAAGATGGAGGAACAATGGTTAATTCATTAGTTCCTTGCGCTAGTCCCTTGCAAAGGAGGACATAGTGCAAGATGGATGGGTTGTTCCGAACATCTCTCATCTCACTTTTGGTGGCAAGGAGAACACTCTTAGTTTTTCCACTCGAGTTCGGCTTGTGGCTCTCACTCACTAGTAGGTGTTGTGCTTTGTGCCCTCGCTAAAGCCTTTGCATTGTCCGCAATTATTTGGCTAGGAGTCATTGGTTGCAAAACACATGTTTTGTTGAGCCATTTGAAGGTGTATACATTGGTGCGACCATCATGTTGAGAAGCCTTGTCAAATTGCCCCGGTCGACCAAGAAGCATGTGGCAAACTGTCATAGGAACCACATCACACTCCACCGTATCTTTGTAAGGACCAATGGCGAAGGAGACCTATACGGTATGCTTGATCTTTACCCTTGGTCACTTAGCCATTACACGTGGTAGGGGTGCTTGTGTGGATGGAGGGTGAGGTTGAGCTTCTCACACAACTCGGTGCTAGCAAGGTTGTGACAAATCCCTCCGTCAATGATCACCTTGATAGATTTGCCATTGATGCCAGCTCGTGTTTGGAAGATATTGGAGCGTTGGTCTTCATGCTCTTGTGCTTGAGTGGTCAAGATCCTTGTGACGACAAGCGATGGACTTGCGTCATGTTCACACATGAGGAGTTCTTGTTCATCTTCAACTCGTTGCCTTGCCATTGCTTCCTTGACACGGGCATCAAACTCGTCTTCACTCAAGTACTCTTCATCACCATTGTCATGGATGAACAAGACTTTCTTGTTTCCACATTCGTCCGACTTGTGTCCTTTACCTCCACAGTTGTATCATTCACCGTTGAAAGGTGTATCACTCTTTGCTTGCTTGCCACTTGGGGGCAGTTTTCCTTGAGGGAGTGTGGGCTTGAAGGAAGGCTTGGGGGAACTTGAGGAGCTTCCATTGAAAGTTGTTGGTGTAGGGGTTGAAGCTTGCTTGTAGGTGAAGTACGTCTTGGGCTTGTTGTACTTGATATCCTCTTGCACTTGACGTTCAGCCTTTGTTGCGATGCGCACAAGCTCAACCATGGTGTTGTATGTTTGGAACTCGACGATGCGCTTGATTGGGTGATTCAATCCAATAAGGAAATGTGCCATTGTTTGCTCCATGCACTCATCAATGTTGGCGCGAATCAAGTTGAGTACCATTTCCTTGAAGTACTCTTCGACGGTCTTTGTCCCTTGACGAAGCGCTTGAAGGTTGTTGAAGAGGTCACGCGTGTAGTGCGCGGGGATGAACCGAGATCTCGTGTGAGCCTTCATGTCATGCCAAGTTGTGATTGGTGCTTCTTGTCTTGCATCACGAGCAACTTGAACTTGTTCCCACCAAAGGTTGGCGTAATCATCAAACTCAAGCGAAGCCATGGCGACCATCTTCTCGTTGCTATACTTGTGCATGCGGAAGATCTTGTCGACTTTGAGTGCCCACGAGAGGTATTCTTCAGGGTCATTGGATCCGGTGAACTTGGGCATTGTGAACTTGAGCTTGCCAAAAGTTTCTCCATCGTTGTGGTCATTGCGACGAGCTTGGTGACCTTGTTGATGATCTAGTAGTTGGGGAGGTGGAACTTGGTTCTCGCGTCCTTGTTGCAGAGCTTGCTCTTGATATTGTTGTTGAGGAGCTTGCTCTTGCTCTTGGCGCGGTTGTTGACGTGGTTGATGCGCTTGGGCCTCATGGTGGCGAGGGTGTGGAGCCTCTTGACGCGGTTGATGATGAAGAGGAGGCTCGTTCCTTGGTTGGTGATGTTGGTTAGGCACATGGGCCTCATGGCGAAGAACATGGTCATGAGTCTCTTGACGTGGTGGGCGTCGCTCAACTTGTATCACTTGACGCTCCAAGTTTTGTTGAGGTGGGGAGGTGCCTCGTGATGACCATGGTGTCGGTGCGGATGTTTATGACGTTGATGACGAGGAGGAGGATCTTGGAGAGCTTCGCGTCGATGACGAGCTTGATTCTCCAAATTGGAGTCATCACTTGTTGTGTCAAGTATGTGTCACGGTCGGTGGTGGTAGACTTGCGGTTGCGCTTGCGGTTCCTCTTGTGGTTGCTCTTGTTGGATCACTAGTGCCCTTGCGTGATGATGGTGTGCTTCTTGCCTTGAAGAGAGGTCACCATCATAGCTTGACATTGCGGCGTGCCGTGGGGAAGGTACATAGTTCGAAGAGGTTCCATCTTCAACCACGGGGGCATCATTGCGTCTTGGAGCACTTGGATGTAGATCTTGTGGAAGAGGTGCATGACGACGCGAAGAACTTGAAGAGCTTGATGCGCGTGAACGTGGTCTTGCCATACCGTCGATGAGGCGTCGAAGATTGTCATTTGTTTCGAAGACGGAGCGTTGAAGCGCTTCATTTTGGTGGCCGAAGTTGTGATGCATTGCATGCATTTGTCGTTCGAGGCCATCGAAGCGGTTGTCGATGTTCTTCAACTCAGCTTGCGTCTCGCCAAATTGTTCATCTTGTCGCGTCTCAAGGGCTTGGCAACGTTCACGGAACTCTTGGCGGATGATGAAATGACTTGCGCGCGTCATGTACGGTCCTTGATCTTCTTTTTGGGGAGGTGGTTGGCTCGACTCACCATGCATATCCATCATGCAAAACACACAAGTATTATATATAGAAGTGGAATATGGTGGTGTTAGCCCTGTACCTCACCTTGCGGATTGCACCAAACTAGAAACCACAAGTGAGAGCTATAAGCGTGCAAAGTGGAATTGCAAAGAAAACTCACATTAAAGGAAGAACTAACTCTCCAAAGCTTGTTGGTGGTAGGTTAGGATTGTGGAATGCCAAAGAACCAACCAAAAGAAAAGGGATAGTCAAAAGTGGGTAAAATCCAACAAAACTCAAGTCAAAGGTGAAGGTCAACAACTCAAAAGGGTGACGGGAACCTACGACTATGTACACACACGTGGAGAAAGTTGGGATTGACACGACTATGAAAATGAGCAAACAAAATGTCCTAACAAAGACTAAGCTTGTTGTCGTGCCAATGCAAGGAGAGACCGTGGCGCGTTTGCAAAGAGGGAAAAATGAGCAACAGATTTGTGCACTTGTCTTGGGTGCTCTTCTTTCTCTCTTGCTTACAAGCTTTGAGACTCTCTTTGGCAATGGGAGACTATTTTTCTTTTGCTTTCTTCTTTGTACCTTTTTTTTGCTCTCCCTTGATGCTACCTAGTCACACTTGATATTGCTCTTGCACACTCACTATCCAAGGACAAATGCACAATGCTCAAGCAAACACAAGATGAGCCACTCTCATGGGATAGGTACACACAAAGGAAGATAGGGGTTAACAAAGTGACGCAAGTTATACCTTCTTTGATGATGAACTTGGCATCGGTGGTGCGGGATGATGTTCGTGGGCCGTGGTGTCGATGAGCGTGGGGGTTGTCAATGCGGAAGCTTGTTGTTAGTTGACGACACGCACACGGGCACAAACAAACAAGAGGAAATTAGTCAGTGCAAGATTAGAGGCAAAACTATCAAAATCAGGCGTTAGGCCGGAGACTCTGGGGTTTCAGGCCGGAAACTCCGGTGCAGGCCGGAGACTCCGGTGTAGGCCGGAGACTTCGGTCTGGAGTCAGATCGCGAACTGCTCGTGTTCTTGAGCGGAAATCCATGCCTTGGGTCCTCAAATCCGCGAAAAATTGGCCAAATTGGGCTAGGAAAACGCAGGATAAAGCTAGACCAACCCCTAAGACAAGGTTTGGTCGGATCAAAACCACAAATAACACTCCAAATCAAGAGATCGACCCAAAGGCAAATTTGGGCTGTTTTTTGGGGATTTCCGAATTTTTGGTGGATAGAAGAAAATTTTGTGGGGGAAATCGTGAGCAACGAAGCTCTTGATACCAATATGTTGAGGGCAAACCTCTAGGTTGGCCCGATCTTTCACAATTCCCTTTCAAATCGAGGATGGAGTGCGGGGAGAGGAGGAGAGGATGAACACGACGAACGCACGCACGAAGAAAGCGATGAACACACACACACAAAACCACGATACACACCAATAGCTCACGCCGGCGGTGACCGGTCCGGCGCAATCCCTAGGATCAGCGTCGGGCGGAGGACTCTCTCTCGAACCAGCACGGCGAGATGGGAGACTCGGTGAGATCTTGACATCTTGGCAAAGGGACACCGATGCCAAGGCCTTGTACAACGCAGAGGCACGATGCAAACTCCAACGAGGTTTGGGATATTTGGTGCTCCTTTGTCAAAGGAGCATGAGGCAAGAATTAGATAGATCCACAAGGGGTTTCCACTAATTCCAAATATCATGCCTAGGGTTTACAATGGAGGTGGGGAACTATATATAGGCCAGCCACTTAAACAGGGGTACTTTAGGAATAAAAGACAAGTCCAGGACGGACTAAGGGGTACATGGGCCGCAGGCCCAAAGGCCTTTTCATGCCTAGCGTCGGTCGGACCAAAGACTCTGGTGTTGTGGTCCGGAGACTCCGGTCTAGGCCAAAGATTCCGGTCGATCTCCGGACCAACCTCCGGAGGGGCCTTCAGATTGTCCCAGGGCCCGGTGCAGGGGCCAGACCGGAGGTGGGGCCGGAGACTCCGGTGTCTTCAGGCGGAGACTTTGGTGGACCAGAGACTCCGGTGTGTGCAAACCGGAGACTCCGGTCTGAGCAGCTCCAGCGTCTTCTGCTTCACGATCTGCTCCTTGTTCTCCATCCTGGGGTGCTTGGTGATGTGTTGGTGCTTCGTACCTGATGATGCATAGAGTAGTTGCATGAAGTAGCACACCATCCAAGGATGTATCAAATTGGCACGAGGCAAGGAGCGAGTTCACCTTAGCTTGTAGGAGTTTGGCTCAAGCACGAGTCATGGGTCCACTTGGCGGACTCGGTGGTGTAGATGTAGGAGCGTTTGTAGGACGGGCTGCATCAAGCTTGGCAAATGACTTGTTGCTCGATAGTAGCTCTTGTTTCTTCATGCAGTTTCTTCATAGCTTGTGCGCGTTTCTCGACGTCCATGTTGGTGCGCTCATGAAGAGGTAGTGGTAGGATGTCGAGCGCGGTGAGGGGCTCGAAACCATAGACGATCATGAAGGGTCTCATCTTGGTTGTTGAGTGCTTGGCTCGGGGATGTAGCCCGACCTTCGGTCGTTACCACATCATGGTCCCCAACTTATGCCAAGTCGTCATGGACTCCAAAGGTGAATCCGTTCCTCTATGCGAGCCCACTTCCTACCCTCTTGAATGGTATACTACTTCATACTCCGTCCCATATCCATGATAGGTTCACACCAACAAGTACATAGGCATGGGAGGAAGCCTGGAGCACCAAGCTTGACAAGACGGAGGCTTGGAAGAGAAGACGGAAGAAGCAGCAGCTGGAGCCCCGGAGTCTCCGGCCTGTGCACACCGGAGTCTCCGGCCTGCAAACCCCGGAGTCTCCGGACCCATCTCTGGACCGACCCCCAGACCGAGCTCAAGGACAGTCTGTCTGCCACTCCGGAGACGACACCAGAGACAGACCGGAGTCTCCGGCCTACACCAGAGTCTCCGGACCCCACACCGGAGTCTCTGGCCTAAGCGTATGGGCCTGCGCCCGCCAGCTGGGCCTTTGGCCCATGTACCCCTTAGTCCGCCCAGATTTTCCCCTTTTATTCCTAAGGTACCCTTGAACTAGTGGCTGGCCTATATATAGTGCCCCCACCCCCTCATGTAACCCTAGGCATAGATGATAGACTAAAGAAAACCCCCTTTGTGGAATCTCTAGTTTTGCCTCATCCCCTTCTACCAAAGGGGATCGACTATCGTCACCACCTCGTTGGAGTTTGCATCGCGCCTCCCTTGTTGTACACGGCCTTGGCATCGGTGTCCCTTTGCCAAGACGTCAAGACCCTCTCCAAGGTGTTCTTCCCTCTCCGCTTGGGATTGACGGGAGCACGTTGACCGATCTTTCCTTGCGAGGATTCTATCGGACCGGTGGACACCGATGAGAGCAATCGGCCTTGTATCGTGTGTGTTTTGCGTGTGTTCATCGTGTTCTTCGCGAGGTGTGCATCCGCTTCCGCTACCTTCTCCCTTTCCCCTCGCTTTCCCATCAATTTGACCACGAGATCCGTGAAGATCGGGCCACCCATGGGGTTACCCCATAACATCTGGTATCAGCTGCTTTTGGTTGCCACGGATTCCTCATCGATTTGGTCTTTTCCCCCATAAATTCGAAAATTCCACCAAAAACAGCCCCAATTTGTGTTTTGGACCGATCTGTGATTTGAGTGTGTTTTGGTAGGTTTTGATCCGTGGATTACTTGCTAAACTTGTTGATCTACCTTCCCCTGCGTTCCCATGGCCTAATTCCTTGAATTCCCCCACCAATTTGGTGTTTTGGTTCGAGTTTTTTCCGCCAAAATCATGCCCCGGATGAGTTCTGCACGTCCTAGAACCTCCGGACCGGAGATTCCGGCCCCCGGACCGGAGACTCTGGCCCAGACCGGAGATTCTAACCCCCAGACCGGAGATTCCGGTCCAGACCGGAGTTTCTGGCAAAGTCTCCGCCCCCCACTGCTGACAGCAAATCTGTTTTACCGTTTTGCGCATAACTTTTGCATACGAACTCGGATTTTGTTGTTCTTTAGCTCGTTTTAAAGAGGAGAAAGAGCCCTACATAATCATCTCCGTGGTTCATGCTATCTACTCCATACAAATTCCATGAGAAAGGCGGAATCCACCAATAAAGGGTGAAGATCGGCGACGAAAGGTATAAAAATTCCGCGACTTCTCCCCACTATCTTTGCGTTCAACAAACACCTATTGAGACTAGTTCCTCCTATGATTGCTCGGGCTATGCACATTTGATACCTTGTAGAATTCCGAGTAAAAGTTGTGAGCGCACTATCTCATATAGTTATCTTCTATAGTTGTTGGCACAAGGAAGGGGCAAGTGAAAAAGAAAAGAAAAAGAGAAAAAAAATAGAAAAAGAAAAAGAAGAAAAAGAAAAGAAAGAAACAAGTGCCTCATAGAATAGGAAGCGCAAGCTCGATGAACATCAAATAGGTGGTACTTATGGTGCATATCTTGTAGCCCACCAATTTTATTGCAATCGAACTAGCGTCTCTCCTTGCACTTGTGTGATACGAGCTTATAGTCTTTGCTAGGTAATAATTTGGTTCTTAGCTAACTTTCTCCGTCGCACAAGTCCCATTTATCCCACCGTGTGTGTTTCCTTGTACATAATTCCTATCTTGTGGATTGACTTGTTTTGCTTTGTGATCATCGTGGTTCTTTACTTGCCATTACAATATCTTGATTTCGGATTGTTCTTGGACACGACACCTCTATACCCATCCACCATAAGCTTTGTGTGTGTGTTTTTTTAGTGGTTAGTTGGTTTTGGTGTTCCGCGTGAACTTCACTTTGCTTGGTTTTGATTGCTCTCAAGTGTGGCCACTTGCACGATACTATCTTCCAAGGTAAAGTAAGGTTTGACGTTGCATCCCTAACCCCCTACCACTTCCATATACACCACTTGGTCTTGTGAAGCATGTCTAGGGACTCAGGAACCAAGGATGATATCTATGAAGAATCCACGATGAGCCACCATGCATATGCCTCCACAAGCATGGATGACATGATGGAGCACTACACCGACAATGGTTCCACATGCTTGGGTGATATGGAGTTCTACAACAACAATAACTCACCAAGCATGGACGACTTCAAGAACGACAACAACAACCTCCTCAAGTCGCATCGATCAAGAGGGAGCATCAACCTCGAGAGCACCAAGGTCCACCATCAAATGGACAACTTCAAGCGCGACATGGACAACGACTTCGCCAAAACCATGAGCATGATGGCCAAGACTAATGATGCTTTGCGCTCATTACAATGCCTCACCAAGAAGAGTGCCAAGGACAAGAAGCATCGTCGCGAGAGTCATGTGGATGACAAAGTGCGCCATCTACATCAACCTTTGGCAAGGCACGCCAATGACCTCCGTCGACACCATCAAGGCACCTTCAACTACTCGTGCCACCACCAAAATGGCACCAAGAGCAAGCTCTCCTCCATGCCATCAAGCTTCAACATCCAAACTTGACGTCCTAGATTCCGCATGCAACTTCATGGATGAGGAAGACGAAGACCTCTACTTCGCCAAGTTGGACGAGTATGCCAAGAGGATGTCTACACAAGCCAAGGTGCAAGATGGCGACGATAAGGTAAAGAATGGTGAGCATGGGACTTTCCCTTCACCAAAGGAGGCGCATGGAGTTGAGAGAACCGAGCCTACCCCCATATGCTTGAGTGATGATGTGGTACCAATCCCATGTGAGTATGAGAGCCACTTAGCCCACTTGAGTGAAAGCAAGAGTGAGATGAGCGACTCCACCATACGTGAGATTGAGTGCTTCCACTTGGAGGGCATGAGTGATACACCGAGTGAGTTGAGAGTGGTAGTTGATAGGTCATGTGAGACCACTTTGATTTCTAACAACTTACCCTCTATCTCTAGTGTGTTTTCTCATGATTTGCTAGGTTCCATGGATCAAGAAGTGCCAAACTTGGAGATGATGATGCCTCCAACCAAGAAGATGTACATGGTGGATGAAGATGATGCCATCCCCGTACATGATGATGAAGTCGCCCACATTGAGACCAATACTACCACAACACCCACTTCATATGAGAGGTATGAACATGGGAAAAATAAGGGTGTTGATGATGCCATGATCCCACTAGTGGACATGATGAATTGTGATGATTTGCATGCTATGGATGATGTTTGTGATGTCAAATATGACTCATTGGTATTTCCATGTGATACTTTGCCTTTGCATAATGTTGAGCATGTGAAATTATTTGATTGTGATGATGTTGCCATAGACATGCCATGCTTTAAACATTATGTTGATGATATCATTGCTTGCACTTTGTCAAACAATTTCTCTTTCCAATGTTTTCTTGCGATGATGTTACCAATGGTACCCCTCGAACCATGCTTTGTCATGGATGTTTTACAATCTCCCCCGTTGCTTGCAATAAGTTGAATAATTTCTCTTTTACTTGTTTTGCTTGCAACAATGATTCTAATATGGTTTATATTGAGATGGCCCCCATAGCTTTCTCAAATTTTGGAGATTTTGGTAAATGCCATGATAAGCATGTTCACCACTTGCATACTCACCATGCATATATTTCATACTTGATTGACACTCATGGTGATGTGCACAAGAAGAGATATGTCATGATGGATGATGTGTTTCTCTACCATGCACACACGTTCTTCCTTTTATCTATGATGTGTGTAGGTACCCGAACGATAATGTCAACCTCGGTTTAGCACGAGTTGACAAAAAGAGCTCTAGAGAGCATCCCCCAAGTGAGTTCAAGATCGAACCCAGCTCTGATACCTTTTGCATGCTTTGCATCTTTCATGTTGACAAATTGCTCTTTCCTATGGTTTGATTGCAAGCATGTTGATGGTATTCGTTCACCTTGTGACAATAATGTCTCGTTGCTTTTGGATATTGATGCTTTGTGTGTTGCCACAAAATGTTGAACAGTTTCTCTTTCCAATGTTTTGTGTGCAACCATAATGCCATGTTGAGCATGTATTGTCATGAGAGCTTCCAAGTCTCCTCGTATTGTTGTTGCAACAAACATAAGGACCACTTGCTATTTCATATGGTTTTTTTTGCAAATATGTTGTTTTTGCTTCCTCTTGCGATACTCATACCCCCATGATTTTGGCTTATGATGATATGTGTATGGCATCCAACATATTGAACAATTGTTCTTTCCAATGGTTGGCTTGCACACATAATAATGTTGTTTTGGATGTTCTTCCACATGTGTTTTTGCCGAATTCTCCTACTCTTGCATCAAAGATGTGGATCTATATCTTAGTCAATTGCTTTGAATGCCACACTAAGACGCTTTATGGAGTTTTTGAGTTCCCACATTTGGATGAAGTTCTAAAAGGGTACAACCCACAAGGATTGCACCTCTATGTATCATGCCAATCCCTGGATCGGTTCATTGGCATACATAGTATCGATAGACATCAAAGAATTAACAGTGCATCATTATTACAGCGGTATGATCCAGAATATTGCATTTATTACAAAGTTTGCAAAGCATAACGCTCGCACAAACAAGCAAGTAGCAAAAAGATAGCATAAATAAAGTAGCTCCAGTCTCCATTAGACGCCATAGGCGAACAAAATGTTGAGTGGAGGGTCGCAACCAACACTACTACTCAGAGTAACCGGAAGAGTAACCTGCAACATGAAACGTAACAGCCCCGAAGGGCCAGCACTTGGAATGCACTGGCAAGTGGAACAATGAGAGAAACAACAAGGCTAATAGCTATATGCATATCTGGCTTGTGGGGTTCAGGCTTAGTTGCAGCAGCAAAATACTTTATCCTAACCTTTGTAAATCATTTGTAAAACATTTACTCTTCGACAAACAACCCAATTAGGTTTCAACCACAAGCTTTAGCAATTACAAGTTAGAATAAATGAGAACATGTCATAGCACCCACAATTTAGCAACTCAAACGTCCATTACCGGGTGGCTAAGCACTTAGTTTTACACCCTGCAGGGGTTGCACACTTTACCCATATGACTTGGTCGACCCGCTCGTACCACGACACGCATATTGAGTCGTGATAGGGAGAAGTCCAAGAAGGGAAAATTCGGGAAGTAGCTCCCCAAGCCCATCCATGCACCGTACCAACCTATCACATTCACTACATCTCTGGATACGAAGAGCTCGGGTCGCCATAACCTACTAAGTCCATCCAGCCACCCATAACTCACTGGCATATGGTTGCACACGGAAGCTACCAAATCGAGGCACTAATCATTTCTTAGAAACTTGGGTGGCCATCCACAAGTGAGCTACTCGGGTAAACCATAGACATGGGCCCGGCATTCACGAACCAAGCAATTACCAATCCACCCAGATAGTTCATTAATTAAGTTGTTTTCACTTTCCAAACACATTCTTTCAAAACAAGCTTTGCCATGGTGTATCCCACCCTCGTCTACATAAGCACAGCTACTTACGACGGCTCGCCTAACAAGGTAGACTACGGCATAGTAGGATATAGCATAGCAATAGATAGAACTTGTAAAACAAAACAAGCTACAATGCATATAGAAAGTAAATAGGACATTTATGAAGCTCCACTTGCCTTGGTAGTTGCCGGAGTCTAAAGCACAGTCCGGACAGTCACACGGGTTACAATCCACAATCTACACGAAAGCAATTCAAACAATAAACAAACCACACATAAAGATCAACAGATGCAACACAATGCATGCATGGTACTTTCACAAAGCTTTAGTAGCTTGGTCAAGTTCTTTGATCAATTCTACTACTGGATGATGCATGAGAAAACATTTAATGCAAAGAAAGCAATTTATGTATAAAAGAGGTCTAGTTAATAGGTCTTTAGTCAAAACATTGCACCAAAGCTGTAACAGTGCAGTACAAGTTTGACAAAAAATACTACTGGATAGGTAACTCCAAATAGAGCCTAGACCCAAAGGAATTACGTCAAAAAGATTTACAGATCTTTTTTTGCGAAGTAAATACTACTTTAAGCCTTTCTATAATCTTAGGAAAATACATACAGTAAACCTGGGATATTATTGCACAATAAAATTCTACACAATTTTGCGAATCCAACGATACCTTATTTGCAATTTTTGGCCAAGTAGATCTTTTCCTATGAATTTTTGAAGTTAGACATATTTTCTGGAAAATAAATAAACTCTGAAAATCGATGGGGAATATTCCCGCTGACGCGGCGGTGACCGGACCTTTGACCGGTCAGCGATTGACCGGCCAGTCAACGACCGATACAGGCCGTTGGTGCACGATCTGGCGGCTGGGAGCGCGCGACGGCGTTGCTCACCTGGACCGACGGCGGCGGCGGTCGGCGGTGGTCGGCGGCGACAGTGGGCGGCGCTCCGGCGAGTCTTCGCAATGGCGAGTCGTCCTACGGCGTGCGGCGGCGGGTGGCGGTTCTGGGGGTGGCCACGGCACGGACAGGGGCTGCCTCGGACGGCGGCGGCTCGCGGATGGAGCAGCGCGACGGCGAGATCTCTGGCGAGCTCGTGGGGGTGGTCCTGTGTGCGGTAGGGCGAAAGTTAGGGGTCAAAAAAGAGGCAGCACGGCGCGGCGGTGCTGCTCGGCAAGAAGAGGAAGGAGGGCGGGGTCTCCTCGGTCCTTACCGGCGGCAATGGTGACAGCGGCGGTGAACTCCGGCGAGCAATCGCCGGGGCTTGGTGGCGAGATAGGTAGGGTTTCGGGGGTGGTTTCGACGAGGGGGCCGAGGGCTTTGTAGGGGTCTAGTTGGTTGAGGCGGGAGGCATCCGTATCCGAACGGCAAAGGCGAGAACCGTGGCGGCAGAGAGCAACCGTGTCGAGCTTGAACTGCCTCGCTGGGAGAGCTGACAGGCGGGCCCCGGCGCCAGGAAAAAAAAGAAAAAGGAAAGCAAAAGGAAAAAGGAAAGAGAAAGAAGAAGGGGAGGCCGCGGTGATGGGCCGCTGGCGGGCCGGCATTTCGCCCGCGGCAGCTGGCAGTGGCTGGGCCTCGGGTGGGCCTTGGGCGGCTGCCCGGCTGGCGACCGGTTTTTTTTAATCTCCGAATTGAAACTGAACCTGAACTAACTGAAAAGAGTCTGAATTTTTTTGCAACTACTGAAATTTGGCCATAACTTTTGATCCAGGACTCCGAATTGAGTGAGACGAAAACCTACGGGTTCGTAAAGACGAGATCTACGCAAACATGCATCTGGAATGCCCAAAAGGGGTCACTCTAGCAGATGCAAGGCAAAAGCCTTAGTAGGCTTGCAAATATGAGGAACTAGCAAAGAGGAGGTGTTTTGGCAAAAACTTTAAAACTAAAACTTTTTGCAAAGATGCTCATGATGTAATGACATGTATGTATGCAGTTCCAAATCTAAAATTTGGGATGTGACAAGACTAACCCCCTTAAGATGAATCTCATCCTCGAGATTCGCCGTGGCTAGCAAATAGGTGTGGGTGGTCCTCTCGGAGGTCATCCTCTCGCTCCAAGGTGGCTTCCTCTTCGGTGTGATGGCTCCATTGCACCTTGCAAAACCTGATCGTCTAGCTGCGTGTAAACCTCTCCGCTGTTTCCAAGATCTTGACCGGTTTCTCCTCATAGGTCAGGTCGCTCTCTAGCTGAACCTCATCTAATGGCACGGTATCCCTCAACGGTGTATCTACCATCTCCGGGTGACATTTCTTCAGCTGAGACACATGGAACACGTCGTGAACAGCGGATAGAACCTTTGGCATCTCCAACTGGTACGCAACCTCTCCTTTGCGTGCTAGGATCTTGTAGGGCCCTATAAACCGAGGTGCCAGCTTGCCTTTAATCCCAAATCGCTTAATTCCACGTAGTGGCGAAACTCTGAGATATGCCTGATCTCTAATCTCATATGCCACCTCCTTGCGTTTAGAATCAGCATAGCTCTTCTATCTCGATTGTGCTACCTTCAACCTATCCCGGACCAAACTAACCTTCTCTTCAGCATCCTTGATCAAATCAGGTCCAAACAGTTGACGTTCACCTACACCATCCCATAACAAAGGCGTTCTGCACCTCTTACCATATAGTACATAAAATGGTGACGTCTTGATGCTGGATTGGTAGCTGTTGTTGTAGGAAAATTCAGCATATGGTAGATTTTCATCCCAACTAGCGCCATGAGCCAAGGCACAGGCTCTCAACATATCCTCCAGAATCTGATTCACCCTCTCGGTCTGACCATCCATTTGGGGCTGGAAAGCTGTGCTAAACTCCAACCTCGTTCCCAACGACTCATGGAGCTGGCGCCAAAAGTGAGAAGTAAATTGGGTGCCTCTATCTGACACAATGCTCTTAGGGACTCCATGTAGGCACACAATTCTGTTCATGTAGATCTTGGCTAACTTAGCACTGGTGTAAGTGGTCTTCACGGGTATAAAGTGAGCTACCTTAGTCAAATGATCCACCACTACCCAAATAGAATCATATCCTGACTTGGTCCTGGGTAATCCTGTGATGAAGTCCATTCCAACTCTATCCCACTTCCATTCAGGTATCGGTAATGGTTGTAGTAACCCTGCTGGCTTTTGGTGCTCGGCCTTCACTCTACTACAGACATCACATAGGGCAATATATTCTGCAATCTCTCGCTTCATGTTAACCCACCAAAACCTTTCCTTCAAATCCATGTACATCTTTGTGTTGCCTGGATGTATAGAGTACGGTGAATTATGAGCTTCCTGAAATATCAACTTCCTCATCTCCGGATCGTTGGGCACACATAAGCGATCCTTGTACCATAGCGTCCCTTGATCATCCTCGCGAAAGCCTTCAGCCTTGCCTTTTGGTATGTTTCCTCTTATCTCCTCCAGGTCACTATCCTTCTTTTGAGCTTCTCCAATCTCATCCAGAAGCGTTGGCTTAACTTCCATTGTTGCCAAGTATCCCTCGGATACTACTTCCAACATGAGGTCCTTGAGTTGTTCACACAAATCCTTGGGTAATTCTCCCACTGTCAGGCCATTAGCATAAACCTTGCGACTTAGCGCATCCGCTACAACATTGGCCTTTCCTGGGTGATATTGCAAACTCATGTCGTAATCCTTTATGAGCTCCAGCCATCTCCTCTGCCTCATATTCAGCTCTTTCTGAGTGAATATGTATTTCAGACTCTTGTGATCCGTAAACACATCACAATGTTTACCCATCAGGTAGTGCCTCCATACCTTGAGCGCGTGCACGACTGACGCTAATTCCAAGTCATGCGTGGGGTAATTCCTCTCGTGATGTTTGAGTTGGCGCGAGGCATAGGATACCACTCTACCATCCTGCATCAGTACACTACCCAGTCCTTGGCGAGAGGCATCACAATACACTTGGAAATCCTTCTGAATATCTGGCAAACACAGGATAGGTGCGGTCACTAGGCGTTGCTTCAGTTCCTGGAAACTAGCTTCGCACTCCTTGGTCCATTCAAACTTCTTCTCCTTCTTCAGTAGTTCAGTCATTGGCTTTGCAATCTTGGAGAAGTTCTCTATAAAGCTCCTGTAATATCCATTAAGTCCCAAGAAGCTCCTAATATCTCCCACATTCTTGGGTGACTCCCATTCTGTAACTGACACCACCTTGCTTGGATCAACTGTGACTCCTTCACCTGACACCACGTGTCCAAGAAATCCAACAGTGTTTAACCAGAATTCACACTTGCTAAACTTGGCATATAATTTATGCTCCCCCAGCTTTTCCATAATTAGTCGCAGGTGTTTCTCATGTTCAGCATCATCCTTGGAGTATATCAATATGTCATCAATGAATACCACCACGAATTTATCCAAGTACTCCATGAATACCTTGTTCATCATGGTCATAAAATATGTCGGGGCATTTGTTAGTCCAAAAGACATAACTGTATACTCATATAACCCATACCTAGTGGTGAAAGCGGTCTTGGGTACGTCTTCCTCACGGATCTTCAATTGGAAATACCCCGACCTTAAATCAATCTTGGAAAACACCTTTGCTCCTTCCAACTGATCAAACAAATCATTTATATTGGGCAATGGGTATTTATTCTTGATAGTCACTTCATTCAGTGAGCGATAGTCAACCACCAATCTCTTACTAATGTCCTTCTTCTCCACGAATAGGACAGGCGCGCCCCAAGATGACGAACTGGGCTGAATAAATCCCTTGTCCAATTGCTCCCTAAGCTGCTTCTTAACTCCTTCAGTTCCTCCACATCCATCTTATACGGCCTCTTGGCTATCGGTCTTGTTCCCGGCATCAAATCAATAAGAAACTCCACGTCCCTGTCAGGTGGCATCCCTGGCAGCTCATCTGGAAACACATCGGGATATTCCTTTACTACGACCACATCCTCTAGGCTAACCCCCTTAAGAGAATTCAACTCGGCCACTCCAATACTGACAGGTGACTTATATCTAATCCATACTCCCTTTGGTGTGGTGAGTGAAATTGCTCGTTGAGCACAATCTATATGACCCTGATGCTCTGACATCCAATCCATGCCCAATATGACATCTAGACCCTGAGATTCTAGTATAACCGGGTGTGTAGGGAATGTGATGCAGCCCGTCCAACGGACGCTTCCACATCTACACCAACAAGTCCCCCAAGTGGACCCATGACTCGTGCCCGAGCCAAACTCCTCCAAGCTAAGGTGAACTCGCTCCTCTCTTCGTGCCAATTCGATACCTCCTTGGATGGCGTGCTACTTCATACCACTACTTTGTGCACCATCAGGTACGAGCCCCCGCCGCGTCGACCCACGAGCCCGGAAGCTGCACCTGACCAAAAGCTACCAGAGCCGGAGTGTCCGCCTGGATCCAGCTGGAGTGTCCAGCCACCCCGGAGTGTCCGGCCCGACTCAGCCGGAGTGTCCGACCTGCCCGAGCCCGGACCTGACGTGGACAATCAGAAGGTCGAATCGGACACTGCCCGGATAATTCCCGGAGTGTCCGGCCACCCCGGACTGTCCGGTCGATCTGACCTGGGCTGTCCGGCCTCCCCGGACTGTCCGGCCCTCTCGACCCGGAGTGTCCGGCCCAAGTGATGGGCCTGCGAGCCTAGCTGGGCCCTATGGCCCATGTACCCCTCTGCTTCGCCCAGAACTCTACTTTAATGCCTGAATTACCCCTGAACTTGTGGCTGGCCTATATATAGACCCCCACCTCCATTGTAAACCCTAGGCATGATATTGGAATTAGTGGAAACCCCTTTGTGGATCTATCTAGTTCTTGCCTCATGCTCCTTGACTAAGGAGCACCAATATCCCCAAACCTCATTGGAGTTTGCATTGTGCCTCCGCATTGTACAAGGCCTAGGCATCGGTGTCCCTTTGCCTAGACGTCAAGATCTCACCGAGTCTCCCATCTCGCCGTGCCGGTTCGAGAGAGAGTCCTCCACCCGATGTCGATCCTAGGGATTACGCCGGACCGGTCACCGCCGGTGTGAGCTATTGGTGTTTATCATGGTTTTGCGTGTGTGTGTTCATCGCGTTCTTCGTGCGTGTGTTCGTCGTGTTCATCCTTCCCTCCTTCCCCTGCACTCCACCCTCGATTTGAAAGGGAATCGTGAAAGATCGGGCCACCCTAGAGGTTTGTCCTCAACATATTGGTATCAAGAGCTTCGTTGCTCACGATTTCCCCCACAAATTTTTCTTCTATCCACCAAAAATTCGAAAATCCCCACAAAAAACAGCCCATATTTGCCTTTGGATCGATCTCTTGATTTGGAGTGTTATTTGTGGTTTTGATCCAACCAAACCTTGTCTAAGGAGTTGGTGCAGCTTTATCCTGCGTTTCCCAGCCCGATTTGGCCAGTTTTTCGCAGATTTGAGGCCCGAAGGCGAGGATTTCCGCTCAAGAACACGAGCAGGAAACCCGCGCCGGAGTGTCCAGCTCGTACCAACCGGAGTGTCCGGCCGAACCAGACCGGAGTGTTCGGCCCAGACAGACCGGAGTGTCTGGCTGTAACGCCTGTTTTGATTGTTTTGCCTCATTTTTTTGCATTGGCTAATCTCCTTTGTTTGCTCGTGTCCCGTGTGCGTGTCAGCAACTACCAGCAAGCTTCCGCATCATCAACTTCCGCACTCATCGACACCACGGACCACGAACATCATCCCGCACCACCGACGCCAAGTTCATCATCAAAGAAGGTATAACTTGCGTCACCTTGTTAACCCCCATCTTCCTTTGTGTGTACCTATCCCATGAGAGTGGCTCATCTTGTGTTTGCTTGAGCATTGTGCATTTGTCCTTAGATAGTGAGCGTGCAAGAGCAATATCAAGTGTGACTAGGTAGCATCAAGGGAAAGCAAAAGAAAAGATACAAAGAAAAAGCAAAAGAAAAATAGTCTCCCCTTGCAAAAGAGAGTCTCAAAGCTTGTAAGCAAGAGAGAAAGAAGAGCGCCCAAGGCAAGTGCACAAATCCATTGCTCACTTTTCCTCTTTGCAAACGAGCCACGGTCTCTCCTTGCATTGGCACGACAACGAGCTTAGTCTTCGTAAGGACATTTTGTTTGCTCATTTTCATAGTCGTGTCAATCCCAACTTTCTCCACGTGTGTGTACATAGTCGTAGGTTCCCGTCACCCTTTTGAGTTGTTGACCTTCACCTTTGACTTGAGTTTTGTTGGATTTTTACCACTTTTGACTATCCCCTTTCTTTTGGTTGGTTCTTTGGCTTTCCACAACCCTAACCTACCACCAACAAGCTTTTGAGAGTTAGTGTGAGTTTACTTGGCATTTCCACTTTGCACGCTAATAGCTCTCACTTGTGGTTTCTAGTTTGGTGCAATCCCCAAGGTGAGGTACAGGGCTAACACCACCATATTCCACTTCCATACACAATACTTGTGTGTTTTGCATGATGGATAGGCACGGTGAGACGAGCCAACCACCTTCCCAAGAAGAAGATCAAGGTCCATACATGACGTGTGCAAGTCACTTCATCGTTTGACAAGAGTTCCGTGAACGTTGCCAAGCCCTTGAGACGCGACAGGATGAACAATTTGGCGAGACGCAAGCCGAGTTCAAGAACATCGACAACCGCTTCGACGGCCTCGAACGACAAATGCATGCAATGCATCACAACTTCGGCCACCAAAATGAAGCGCTTCAACGCTCCGTCACCGAAACAAATGACAATCTTCGACGCCTCATCGATGGCATGGCAAGACCACGTTCACGCGCATCAAGCTCGGCAAGTTCTTCGCATCGTCATGCACCTCTTCCACAAGATCTACATCAAAGTACTCAAAGACGCAATGATGCCCCCGTGGTTGAAGATGGAATCTCTTCGAACTATGTACCTTCCCCACGGCACCCCGCAACGTCAAGCTATGACGGTGACCTATCTTCAAGGCCACGAGCAAGGCAAGAAGAACACCGTCATCACGCAAGGGCACTAGTGATTCAACAAGAGCAACCACAAGAGGAACCGCAAGCGCAACCGCAAGTCTACCACCACCGACCGCGACACATTCTTGACACAACAAGTGATGACTCCAATTTGGAGAATCAAGCTCGTCCTCGACGTCAAGCTCTTCAAGATCCTCCTCCTCGTCATCAACGTCATGAACGTCAACAACGACACCATGGTCATCACGAGGCGCCTCCTCCACATCAACAAAACTTGGAGCGTCAAGTGATACAAGTTGAGCGACGCCCACCACATCAAGAGGCTCATGACCATGTTCTTCGCCGTGAGGCCCATGTGCCTAACCAACATCACCAACCGAGGAATGAGACTCCTCTTCGTCATCAACCGCGTCAAGAGGCTACACACCTTCGCCACCATGAGGCCCAAGTACCTCAACCACGTCATCAACCGCGCCAAGAGCAAGACCAAGCTCCTCCTCAACAACAATACCAAGAGCAAGCTCCGCAACAAGGACGCGAGAACCAAGTTCCACCTCCCCAACTACAAGATCATCAACAAGGTCACCAAGCTCGTCGCAATGACCGCAACGATGAATAAACTTTTGGCAAGCTCAAGTTCACAAGGCCCAAGTTCACCGGATACAATGACCCCAAAGAATACCTCTCGTGGGCACTCAAAGTCGACAAGATCTTCCGCATGCACAACTATAGCAACGAGAAGATGGTCGCCATGGCTTCGCTAGAGTTTGATGATTACGCCTACCTTTGGTGGGAACAAGTTCAAGTTGCTCGTGATGCAAGACAAGAACCGACAATCACAACTTGGCATGACATGAAGGCTCACATGAGATCCCGGTTTGTCCCCAGGCACTACACGCGTGACCTCTTCAACAACCTTCAAGCTCTTCATCAAGGGACAAAGACCGTGGAAGAATACTTCAAGGAAATGGAACTCAACTTGATTCGCGCCAACATTGATGAGCGCATGGAGCAAACAATGGCACTGTTGAGGGCAAACCTCTAGGGTGGCCCGATCTTTCACTATTCCCTTCCAAATCGAGGGTGGAGTGCGGGGGGAAGGAGGAAAGGATGAACACGACGAACACACGCACGAAGAACGCGATGAACACACACACGCAAAACCACGATAAACACCAATAGCTCACGCCGGCGGTGACCTGTCCGGCGTAATCCCTAGGATCAGCGTCGGGCGGAGGACTCTCTCTCGAACCGGCACGGTGAGATGGGAGACTCGGTGAGATCTTGTCGTCTAGGCAAAGGGACACCGATGCCTAGGCCTTGTACAACACGGAGGCACCATGCAAACTCCAACGAGGTTTGGGGATATTGGTGCTCCTTAGTCAAGGAGCATGAGGCAAGAACTAGATAGATCCACAAAGGGGTTTCAACTAATTCCGATATCATGCCTAGGGTTTACAATGGAGGTGGGGGTCTATATATAGGCCAGCCACAAGTTCAGGGGTAATTCAGGCATTAAAGTGGAGTTCTGGGCGAAGTAGAGGGGTACATGGGCCATAGGGTCCAGCTAGGCTCGCAGGCCCATCACTTGGGCCGGACACTCCGGGGCGAGTGAGCCGGACAGTCCGGGGTGGCCGGACAGTCCGGGTCAGATTGACCGGACAGTCTGGGGTGGCCGGACACTCCGGAAAGTATCCGGGCAGTGTCCGATTCGACCTTCTGATTGTCCACGCCAGGTCCAGGCTCGGGTAGGCCGGACACTCTAGCTGAGTCGGGCCGGACATTCGGGCTATGCCGGACACTCCGGCTCTGGCAGCTTCAGGACAGGTGCAGCTCCAGGGCTCGTGGGTCGACGCGGTGGGGGCTCGTACCTGATGATGCACAAAGTAGTGGTATGAAGTAGCACGCCATCCAAGGAGGTATCGAATTGGCACGAAGAGAGGAGCGAGTTCACCTTAGCTTGGAGGAGTTTGGCTCGGGCACGAGTCATGGGTCCACTTGGGGGACTTGTTGGTGTAGATGTAGGAGCGTCCGTAGGACGGGCTGCATCAGCTCCCCCCCTTGGGAAAGAGTCGTCCTCGACTCTTCATGGATATCATCTTGAGCATCTCCATGGTAGGGTGCGAGATCCTTGAAATTGAATGTATTGCTTGCAAGGTACTTGGAGGTCGGGATGTCGATGATGTAGGCGTTGTTGTTGATTCGTTTGAGGACCTTGAAGGGACCATCTCCTCTTGGCTTGAGCTTGGAGTCACGTTCCTTGGGGAAGCGGTCCTTGCTTAGGTGTATCCACACAAGGTCACCTTCTTCAAATATCATCTCCCTCTTGTCATTGTTTAATCTTGAAGCTTGGCGCGGGACTTGTTGTTCGATAGTAGCTCTTGTTTCTTCATGAAGCTTCTTCATAGCTTGTGCGCGCTTCTCGACGTCCATGTTTGTGCGCTCATGGAGAGGTAGTGGTAGGATGTCGAGCACGGTGAGGGGCTCGAAACCATAGACGATCATGAATGGACTCATCTTGGTTGTTGAGTGCTTGGCTCGATTGTAGGCGAACTCTGCGTGTGGAATGCATTCCTCCCAATCCTTTAGGTTTTTCTTGATCAACACACGAAGGAGAGTTCTGAGGCTTCGGTTGACAACTTCGGTTTGGCCATTAGTTTGAGGATGTGATGCGGATGAAAAGAGGAGCTTGACGCCAAGCTTGGCCATGAGGGTCTTCCACAAGTAGCTCATGAATTTGACATCGCGGTCGGAGACGATTGTCCTTGGCACACCGTGAAGACGGAAGATTTCCCTGAAAAACAGATTTGCAACATGTGAAGCATCGTCGGTCTTATGGCACGGTATGAAGTGTGCCATCTTGGAAAAACAATCCACAGCGATAAATATAGAATCATGACCATGCTTAGATCTAGGCAATCCTAACACGAAATCCATGCTAATGTCGGACCAAGGTGTATGAGGAATAGGCAATGGCATATAAAGACCATAGGGATTAGCTTGCGACTTAGCTTGAACACATGGCATGCATTGTTGAACGTAGCGCTCCACGTCACGCTTCATCTTGGGCCAAAAGTAGTGATTGGAGAGCATGTCCAATGTCTTGTCGCGACCAAAGTGACCTTTGGAGACGAGTTGGTTGATTTGACGTTCAATCTCCTTTGTCTCCTCCGGGTTCGTGCGGTAAGCGGCGCGGTTGGGGAGTGGTGCCCCGGGGATGAGGTCAATGCGATGTTCAATGCCGCGAAGAGGAGGTAGTCCATGTGGAAGCTCCTCGGGGAACACATCCTTGAATTCCTACAAAACACTCATCAAAGATGGAGGAACATTTGTTAATTTGTTAGTTCCTTGCGCTAGTCCCTTGCAAATGAGGACATAGTGCAAGATGGATGGGTTGTTCCGAACATCTCTCATCTCACTTTTGGTGGCAAGGAGAACACTCTTTGTTTTTCCACTCGAATTTGGCTTGTGGCTCTCACTCACTATGAGGTGGTTCTCTCTCTCACCGCTCTTCTCACAAGTAGGTGTTGTGCTTTGCGCCCTCGCGAAGGCCTTTGCATTGTCCGCAATTATTTGGCTAGGAGTGATCGGTTGCAAAATACATGTTTTGTTGAGCCATTTGAAGGTGTATATATTTGTGCGACCATCATGTTGAGCAGCCTTGTCAAATTGCCATGGTCGACCAAGAAGCATGTGGCAAACTGTCATAGGAACCACATCACACTCCACCGTATCTTTGTAAGGACCAATGGCGAAGGAGACCGATACGGTATGCTTGATCTTCACGGACCCTTGGTCACTTAACCATTGCACGTGGTAGGGGTGCTTGTGTGGATGGAGGTTGAGGTTGAGCTTCTCACACAACTCGGTGCTAGCAAGGTTGTGACAACTCCCTCCGTCAATGATCACCTTGATAGATTTGCCATTGATGCCGGCTCGTGTTTGGAAGATATTGGAGCATTGGTCTTCATGCTCTTGTGCTTGAGTGGTCAAGATTCTTGTGACGACAAGCGATGGACTTGCGTCATGTTCACACATGAGGAGTTCTTGATCATCTTCCACTCGTTGCATTGCCATTGCTTCCTTGACATGGGCATCAAACTCATCTTCACTCAAGTACTCTTCATCACCATTGTCATGGATGAACAAGACTTTCTTGTTTCCACATTTGGCTGACTTGTGTCCTTTACCTCCACACTTGTAGCATTCACCGTTGAAAGGTGTATCACTCTTTGCTTGCTTGCCACTTGTGGGCAGTTTTCCTTGAGGAAGTGTGGGCTTGAAGGAAGGCTTGGAGGTACTTGAGGAGCTACCATTGAAAGTTGTTGGTGTAGCGGTTGAAGCTTGCTTGTAGGTGAAGTACGTCTTGGGCTTGTTGTACTTGATATCCTCTTGCACTTGACGTTCAACCTTTGTTGCAATGTGCACAAGCTCAACCATGGTGTTGTATGTTTGGAACTCGACGATGCGCTTGATTGGGTGATTCAAGCCAATGAGGAAACGTGCCATTGTTTGCTCCATGCGCTCATCAATGTTGGCGCGAATCAAGTTGAGTTCCATTTCCTTGAACTATTCTTCCACGGTCTTTGTCCCTTGACGAAGCGCTTGAAGGTTGTTGAAGAGGTCATGCGTGTAGTGTGCGGGGACGAACCGGGATCTCATGTGAGCCTGCATGTCATGCCAAGTTGTGATTGGCGGCTCTTGTCTTGCATCACGAGCAACTTGAACTTGTTCCCACCAAAGGTTGGCGTAATCATCAAACTCTAGCGAATCCATGGCGACCATCTTTTCGTTGCTATAGTTGTGCATGCGGAAGATCTTGTCGACTTTGAGTGCCCACGAGAGGTATTCTTCGGGGTCATTGGATCCGGTGAACTTGGGCATTGTGAACTTGAGCTTGCCAAAAGTTTCTTCATCGTTGCGGTCATTGCGACGAGCTTGGTGACCTTGTTGATGATCTTGTAGTTGGGGAGGTGGAACTTGGTTCTCGCGTCCTTGTTACGGAGCTTCCTCTTGGTATTGTTGTTGAGGAGGAGCTTGCTCTTGCTCTTGGCGCGGTTGTTGACGTGGTTGAGGTACTTGGGGATCATGGTGGCAAAGGTGTGTAGCCTCTTGACGTGGTTGATGACGAAGAGGAGGCTCGTTCCTCGGTAGGTGATGTTGGTTAGGCACATGAGCCTCACGGCGAAGAACATGGTCATGAGCCTCTTGACGTGGTGGGCGTCGCTCAACTTGTATCACTTGACGCTCCAAGTTTTGTTGATGTGGAGGAGGCGCCTCGTGATGACCATGGTGTCGTTGTTGACGTTCATGACGTTGATGACGAGGAGGAGGATCTTGAAGAGCTTGACGTCGATGACGAGCTTGATTCTCCAAATTGGAGTCATCACTTGTTGTCTCAAGAATGTGTCGCGGTCGATGGTGGTAGACTTGCGGTTGCGCTTGCGGTTCCTCTTGTGGTTGCTCTTGTTGAATCACTAGTGCCCTTGCGTGATGACGGTGTGCTTCTTGTCTTGCTCGTGGCCTTGAAGAGAGGTCACCGTTATAGCTTGACGTTGCGGCGTGTCGTGGGGAAGGTACATAGTTCGAAGAGATTCCCTCTTCAACCATGGTGGCATCATTGCGTCTTTGAGCACTTTGATGTAGATCTTGTGGAAGAGGTTCATGATGATGCGAAGAACTTGCCGAACTTTATGCGCGTGAACGTGGTCTTGCCATGCCATCGATAAGGCGTCAAAGATTGTCATTTGTTTCGGCGACTGAGCGTTGAAGCGCTTCATTTTGGTGGCCGAAGTTGTGATGCATTGCATGCATTTGTCGTTCGAGGCCGTCGAAGCGGTTGTCGATGTTCTTGAACTCGTCTTGCGTCTCACCAAATTGTTCATCTTGTCGCGTCTCAAGTGTTTGGCAACGTTCACGGAACTCTTGTCGAACGATGAAGTGACTTGCGCGCGTCATGTACGGACCTTGATCTTCTTCTTGGGGAGGTGGTTGGCTCGTCTCACCGTGCCTATCCATCATGCAAAACACACAAGTATTGTATATGGAAGTGGAATATGGTGGTGTTAGCCTTGTACCTCACCTTGGGGATTGCACCAAACTAGAAACCACAAGAGAGAGCTATTAGCGTGCAAAGTGGAAATGCAAAGAAAACTCACACTCTCAAAAGCTTGTTGGTGGTAGGTTAGGGTTGTGGAAAGCCAAAGAACCAACCAAAAGAAAAGGGATAGTCAAAAGTGGTAAAAATCCAACAAAACTCAAGTCAAAGGCGAAGGTCAACAACTCAAAAGGGTGACGGGAACCTACGACTATGTACACACACGTGGAGAAAGTTGGGATTGACACGACTATGAAAATGAGCAAACAAAATGTCCTAACGAAGACTAAGCTCATTGTCGTGCCAATGCAAGGAGAGACCGTGGCTCGTTTGCAAAGAGTAAAAGTGAGCAACGGATTTGTGCACTTGCCTTGGGCGCTCTTCTTTCTCTCTTGCTTACAAGCTTTGAGACTCTCTTTTGCAAGGGAAGACTATTTTTCTTTTGCTTTTTCTTTGTATCTTTCTTTCTTTTCTTTTTTTTCTTTTTTTTTGCTCTCCCTTGATGCTACCTAGTCACACTTCATATCGCTCTTGCACTCTCACTATCCAAGGACAAATGCACAATGCTCAAGCAAACGCAAGATGAGCCACTCTCATGGGATAGGTACACACAAAGGAAGATGGGGGTTAACAAGGTGACTCAAGTTATACCTTCTTTGATGATGAACTTGGCGTCGGTGGTGCGGGATGATGTTCGTGGTCCGTGCTGTCGATGAGCGTGGTAGTTAATGATGCGGAAGCTTGCTGGTACTTGCTGACACGCACACGGGACACGAGCAATCAAAGGAGATTAGCCAATGCGCAAAATGAGGCAAAACTATCAAAACTGGCGTTACAGCCGGACACTCCGGTCTGTCTGGGCCGGACACTCCGGCCAGTTTCGGCCGGACACTCCGGTCGATATGACCTGGACACTCCGGCGCGGGTTTCCTGCTCGTGTTCTTGAGCGGAAATCCTCGCCTTCGGGCCTCAAATCCATGAAAAACTGGCAAAATCAGGCTGGGAAAACGCAGGATAAAGCTGGACCAACTCCTTAGACAAGGTTTGGTCGGATCAAACCCACAAATAACACTCCAAATCAAGAGATCGATCCAAAGGCAAATATGGGCTGTTTTTTGTGGGGATTTTCGAATTTTTGGTGGGTAGAAGAAAAATTTGTGGGGGCAATCGTGAGCAACAAAGCTCTATATATAGGCCAGCCACAAGTTCAGGGGTAAATCAGGCATTAAAGTAGAGTTCTGGGCGAAGTAGAGGGGTACACGGGCCATAGGGCCCAGCTAGGCTTGCAGGCCCATCACTTGGGCCGGACACTCCGGGGCGAGTGAGCCGGACAGTCCGGGGTGGCCGGACAGTCCGGGTCAGATCGACCGGACAGTCCGGGGTGGCCGGACACTCCGGGAAGTATCCGGGCAGTGTCCGATTCGACCTTCAGATTGTCCACGCCAGGTCCGGGCTCGGGTAGGCCAGACACTCCGGCTGAGTCGGGCCAGACATTCCGGCTGCGCCGGACACTCCGGCTTGATCCGGGCGGACACTCCGGCTCTGGCAGCTTCAGGGCAGGTGCAGCTCCAGGGCTCGTGGGTCGACGCGGCGGGGGCTCGTACCTGATGATGCACAAATTAGTGGTATGAAGTAGCACGCCATCCAAGGAGGTATCGAATTGGCATGAAGAGAGGAGCGAGTTCACCTTAGCTTGGAGGAGTTTAGCTCGGGCACGAGTCATGGGTCCACTTGGGGGACTTGTTGGTGTAGATGTAGGAGCGTCCGTAGGACGGGCTGCATCAGGCACGTTTCATTATTGGCTTGAATCACCCAATCAAGCACATTGTCGAGTTCCAAACATACAACACCATGGTTGAGCTTGTGCACATTGCAACAAAGGCTGAACGTCAAGTGCAAGAGGATATCAAGTACAACAAGCCCAAGACGTACTTCACCTACAAGCAAGCTTCAACCGCTACACCAACAACTTCCAATGGTAGCTCCTCAAGTACCTCCAAGCCTTCCTTCAAGCCCACACTTCCTCAAGGAAAACTGCCCACAAGTGGCAAGCAAGCAAAGAGTGATACACCTTTCAACGGTGAATGCTACAAGTGTGGAGGTAAAGGACACAAGTCGGCCGAATGTGGAAACAAGAAAGTATTGTTCATCCATGACAATGGTGATGAAGAGTACTTGAGTGAAGATGAGTTTGGTGTCCGTGTCAAGGAAGATATGGCAAGGCAACGAGTGGAAGATGATCAAGAACTCCTCATGTGTGAACATGACGCAAGTCCATCGCTTGTCGTCACAAGAATCTTGACCACTCAAGCACAAGAGCATGAAGACCAACGCTCGAATATCTTCCAAACACGAGCCGGCATCAATGGCAAATCTGTCAAGGTGATCATTGACGGAGGGAGTTGTCACAACCTTGCTAGCACCGAGTTGTGTGAGAAGCTCAACCTCACCCTCCATCCACACAAGCACCCCTACCACGTGCAATGGCTAAGTGACCAACGGTCCGTGAAGATCAAGCATACCGTATCGGTCTCCTTCGCCATTGGTCCTTACAAAGATACGGTGGAGTGTGATGTGGTTCCTATGACAGTTTGCCACATGATTCTTGGTCGACCATGGCAATTTGACAAGGCTGCTCAACATGATGGTCGCACCAATGTATACACCTTCAAATGGCTCAACAAAACATGTGTTTTGCAACCGATGACTCCTAGCCAAATAATTGCGGACAATGCAAAGGCTTTAGCGAGGGCGCAAAGCACAACACCTACTTGTGAGAAGAGCGGTGAGAGAGAGACCCACCTCATAGTGAGTGAGAGCCACAAGCCAAATTCGAGTGGAAAATGAAGAGTGTTCTCCTTGCCACCAAAAGTGAGATGAGAGATGTTCGGAACAACCCATCCATCTTGCACTATGTCCTCCTTTGCAAGGGACTAGCGCAAGGAACTAATGAATTAACCAATGTTCCTCCATCTTTGATGAGTGTTTTGCAGGAATTCAAGGATGTGTTCCCCGAGGAGCTTCCACATGGACTACCTCCTCTTCGCGGCATTGAGCATCGCATCGACCTCATCCCCGGTGCACCACTTCCCAACCGCGCGGCTTACCGCACGAACCCGGAGGAGACAAAGGAGATTGAACGTCAAATCAACCAACTCGTCTCCAAAGGTTTGATCCAAGTTAGCACTAGTCCAAGTGCCGTACCCGTGACTCTTGTTCCAAAGACGGATGATACGTTACGGTTATGCATGGACTGCCGTCCAATCAATGCTATCACCGTGCGTTATCGACATCCCATACCACGTCTCGATGACATGCTTGATGAGTTGTGTGGAGCCACTATTTTTTTGAAAATTGATCTTCGTAGTGGTTACCATCAAATACGCATGGCTGAAGGTGATGAGTGGAAAACCGCCTTCAAGACCAAACTTGGTCTCTATGAATGGTTGGTTATGCCCTTTGGTTTATCAAATGCCCCATCCACCTTCATGCGCCTTATGAATCACATCTTGCGTTCTCTCATTGGAAAAAGTGTTGTTGTCTATTTCGATGATATTCTTGTTTATAGCAAATCACTTGAGGACCATATAACACATGTAAGGGAAGTTTTGCAAATCCTTCGACATGAAAAGCTTTATGCTAATCTTCCCAACTGCACTTTTGCTAAAGACAAGTTGATTTTTCTTGGATTTGTCGTTTCTTCGAAGGGAATTGAAGTTAATGTTTCCAAGCTAAAGGACATAAGAGATTGGCCCATACCAACAAATGTGATTGAACTCCGAAGTTTTCATGGGTTGGCCGGTTTTTATCGTCGCTTTGTGAAAGACTTCTCAACCATTGCTTGTCCCCTTAATGAATTGACCAAAAAGGATGTCACCTTCGTGTGGGGCAAAGCACAACAAAAAGCTTTTGATGAACTTAAAAAGAGGCTCACCGAAGCACCTCTTCTTGCTTTACCGGATTTCACAAAAACTTTTGAGATAGAGTGTGATGCTAGTGGTATTGGAATTGGAGGAGTCCTTATGCAAAACGGACGTCCTATAGCCTACCATAGCGAAAAACATGATGGTGCTCGCCTTAACTATCCGATTTATGACAAAGAGCTTTTTGCCTTAGTTCGTGTCCTTCATGTTTGGCAACACTACCTTTGGCCTAAGGAATTTATCATACATTCCGACCATGAGTAGTTGAAATATCTCAAAGGCCAAGCTAACTTGAGAAAGAGACATGCTAAGATGGTTGAGTTCATGGAGTCTTTTCTGTACATTGTCAAGTATAAGAAGGGCAAAGATAATGTAGTTGCGGACGCATTGTCTCGCAAACATACAAGCCTTCTTACGCGACTTGAAATCAACGTGTTGGGTCTTGAGGAAATAAAATCTTTGTATGCTTCCGACCCGTTCTTTGAACCAATTTTCTCAAAGTGCTCCAATGACAAGGGAGTTGATGATTTCTATTTGCATAAGGGCTTCCTTTTTAAACAAAACAAGCTATGCATTCTGAAGTCGTCGCTTCAACTTTTGCTTCTCCAAGAATCTCATGGTGGAGGCCTTATGGGTCACTTTGGTCGCGACAAGACATTGGACATGCTCTCCAATCACTACTTTTGGCCCAAGATGAAGCGTGACGTGGAGCGCTACGTTCAACGATGCACAACATGTGTTCAAGCTAAGTCGCAAGCTAATCCCTATGGTCTTTATATGCCATTGCCTATTCCTCATACACCTTGGTCCGACATTAGCATGGATTTCGTGTTAGGATTGCCTAGATCCAAGAATGGTCATGATTCTATATTTGTTGTTGTGGATCATTTTTCCAAGATGGCACACTTCATACCGTGCCATAAGACCGACGATGCTTCACATGTTGCAAATCTGTTTTTCAGGGAAATCGTCCGTCTTCACGGTGTGCCAAGGACAATCGTCTCCGACCGCGACGTCAAATTCATGAGCTACTTGTGGAAGACCCTCATGGCCAAGCTCGGCGTCAAGCTCCTCTTTTCATCCGCATCACATCCTCAAACTGATGGCCAAACCGAAGTTGTCAACCGAAGCCTCGGAACTCTCCTTCGTGTGTTGATCAAGAAAAACCTGAAGGATTGGGAGGAATGCATTCCACACGCCGAGTTCGCCTACAATCGAGCCAAGCACTCAACAACCAAGATGAGTCCATTCATGATCGTCTATGGTTTCGAGCCCCTCACCGCGCTCGACATCCTACCATTACCTCTCCATGAGCGCACAAACATGGACGTCGAGAAACACGCACAAGCTATGAAGAAGCTTCATGAAGAAACAAGAGCAACTATCGAACAACAAGTCCTTCGCCAAGCTTCAAGGTTAAACAAGGACAAGAAGGAGATGATATTTGAAGAAGGTGACCTTGTGTGGATACACCTAAGCAAGGACTGCTTCCCCAAGGAACGTGACTCCAAGCTCAAGCCAAGAGGAGATGGTCCCTTCAAGGTCCTCAAACGAATCAACAACAACGCCTACATCATCGACATCCCGACCTCCAAGTACCTTGCAAGCAATACATTCAATGTCAAGGATCTCGCACCCTACCATGGAGATGCTCAAGATGATATCCATGAAGAGTCAAGGACGACTCTTTCCCAAGGGGGGGAGCTGATGCAGCCCGTCCTACGGACGCTTCCACATCTACACCAACAAGTCCTCCAAGTAGACCCATGACTCGTGCCCGAGCCAAACTCCTCCAAGCTAAGGTGAACTCGCTCCTCTCTTCGTGCCAATTCGATACCTCCTTGGATGGCGTGCTACTTCATACCACTACTTTGTGCACCATCAGGTACGAGCCCCCGCCGCGACGACCCACGAGCCCGGAAGCTGCACCTGACCTGAAGCTGCCAGAGTCGGAGTGTCCGCCCGGATCCAGCCGGAGTGTCCGGCCACCCCGGAGTGTCCGGCCCGACTCAGCCGGAGTGTCCGGCCTGCCCGAGCCTGGACCTAGCGTGGACAATCAGAAGGTCGAACCGGACACTGCCCGGATACTTCCCGGAGTGTCCGGCCACCCCAGACTGTCCGGTCGATCTGACCCGGACTGTCCGGCCTCCCCGGACTGTCTGGCCCTCTCGACCCGGACTGTCCGGTCCAAGTGATGTGCCTGCGAGCCTAGCTGGGCCCTATGGCCCATCTACCCCTCTACTTCTCCCAGAACTCTACTTTAATGCCTGAATTACCCCTGAACTTGTGGCTGGCCTATATATAGACCCCCACCTCCATTGTAAACCCTAGGCATGATATTGGAATTAGTGGAAACCCCTTTGTGGATCTATCTAGTTCTTGCCTCATGCTCCTTGACTAAGGAGCACCAATATCCCCAAACCTCGTTGGAGTTTGCATTGTGCCTCCGTGTTGTACAAGGCATAGGCATCGGTGTCCCTTTGCCTAGACGTCAAGATCTCACCGAGTCTCCTATCTCGCCGTGCCGGTTCGAGAGAGAGTCCTCCGCCCGACGCCGATCCTAGGGATTACGTCGGACCGGTCACCGCCGGTGTGAGCTATTGGTGTTTATCGTGGTTTTGCGTGTGTGTGTTCATCGCGTTCTTCGTGCATGTGTTCGTCGTGTTCATCCTTCCCTCCTTCCCCCGCACTCCACCCTCGATTTGAAAGGGAATCGTGAAAGATCGGGCCACCCTAGAGGTTTGCCCTCAACAGAATGCATAAGCACCAATTTCTAGTGTCAATCCTCGACATGCTGCACTAGCTATCATCTCTCCCCAGGGGAACTTACTCTAATTGATCCTCTAAGAGCCTCGGTAGGTAGCTTATACTTATCCACAAATTCCCTTGATATGAATGTATGCGATGCGCCAGTATCGAAAAGAACAAATGCGATGTGGGTATTGATTGGAAACTTACCAACCACTAGCTCTGGTTCATTCTGAATCTCCTCGACGCTCACATGGTTGACCGTCGCCTTCTGGTTTGCACTAGGCTTGCTTCCTGCTTCAATCCTCTTCTCTGGGAAATTATCAGCATAGTGCCCCATCTTCTTGCACTTGAAGCATTCCACTTCACTGAGATCCCTCCTGCCAGAGCGGTTGTGTCCATTGTTCCTTCCAGAGTTGCTGCTGTAGCTCTTGTGGCCATTGTGGTTGTGGCCATTATGATGGTGACCATTTCCTCCACGGTGGCGATTGTCACTCCTGTGACCCTCGTGACGATGTCCACTACTACCACGATGGTTACGGTCATCTCCGCCATGCTTAGAGTATCCAGAGTGTCCATCATAAGAGGTGTGAGCACGGTGGTGTGATCCTGATGAGTGATGGCTGCTCTTCCTCTTACGTCTTTCCACCTGCTGATGTTTCCCTTCCAGAATTCTAGCCTTGTCCATCAGTTCCTGAAATGTCGGACAGTAAACCACAGATAGCTGAAGTGAGAGCTCATCACTGAGACCATCCAGGAACCTCTCCCTCCTCTTGGCATCAATGTCCACATCCTCAGGGGCGTAGCGAGAGAGACTGTTGAATTCCTCTATGTAATCCGCCACAGTACGGTTGGTCTGGCGCAGGTTGCGGAACTCCTTCCTCTCCAGGCTCATGGTCCCGACAGATATGTGGTTTGTCCTGAATCCTTCCTCAAACATAGCCCAGGTAACTGTCTCCAGCGGGTGGGTAATCTGGAAAGCATCCCACCATGAGGCAGTTGATCCCTCCAGCAAGTGAGCAGCAAACCTCACCTTCTCAGTAGCAGTGCATCCAACGGTCACCAGGTCCTTGTTCACCGAACGAAGCCAGTCGAGAGCTACCTACCGAGGCTCTTAGAGGATCAATTAGAGTCCTCTTCACTTGAGTCCTCAGGTGCAGAGGAAAACTTAGAGGATCAATTAGAGTCCTTCCTCTTCAGGCTCAGGTGCAGAGGAAAACTTAGTTGGCCTCAGCCTCAAGAACCTAGTGAGCATCCCCCTGCGGCTGATTGTTCCCGTTGTTGTTGTTGTTATTGTTGTTGTTGTTGTTGTTGTTCTAAGTTGCCATGAACTGCGTCATCACTTGGGCCAGCTGTGCTTGAGCGGCCATGAGCTGAGCCATCTCATCTGGTCGGCCGCATGACATCTGCGGTTCAGCACAGGTAAGATTAGAAGGAAACAACTACAGATGAGCGTTAGCCCTCTACCCATGCAACAAGCTCAAGCCACAACAATCATAAGCAATCACCACATGACCAAACACACACAGAAACATTGTTCCAGGATTTCACTAACAGTATATAGCTACAAAAATAGTTTAGAAACGCTGGCAACAGCGTTTGGCAAAGCAAAACAGCAAAATAAGCAAAACCAGAAAATCTGGCAGAACAGTTCTGTCCTGTTCACGTATTATCCTGGGCACCTTAAAATCATCAGGAATTTTAGCCAATTTTTGTGCAGATGCTACAGGTAATTACGCTCCAGATCCTAAAATATGAGCGCAATCCGAGTTACCAGTAAGGAAATAAAAATCGCGCGGTAAAACTGGTCAGGCAGAAAACTGCAGCAGTAAAAACACGAAAAAATACCCAAACTTGTTCAAAAATCATTCAATAAATCTCACGAAAATTCCTGGAACTTCAAGGTACTTAACTGAGAAACCTAAACACAATAAGCTAATAGTGCAGAGGTTTACATTGATCGATGTCTAAGACTAACGAATATCCCTAACAAAGACTAGTTTTAGAGGACCATCTCTAGTTATTTGATGAATAGGTTGCAGTAGGTTCTGGAGTCCATGCGCTGATGCTTCGCTCCTAGTGCGTGCCACGGTGGTGGTGTGTACACCTCTCCCGAGTCCTCTTCACTTGAGTCCTCGAATTCCACCTCTTCGGGGTCCTCCTCATCACTTCCTTCAACAAAAGCGCCTACTGCATCTCCTCCATCATCGTCATCGCTTCCTCCATCATCACTGCCTCCACCATCGTCATTGTTACCTCCTCCACCATTATCCGAGTCATCATCATCACTATCATCATCACCATCGTTCCCATCATCACCGTTACCATTGTTTGGTGGAGGATTCTGATGTGCTTGAAGGGAAGCAATCTGGGCAGCCATGTCCACAATGGTTTGATCATGATCAGCCACAACTTGATCCCTTTGCACAATGGTTTGGTTCAGCGCTGCAATCGTGGCATCTCTTCCAATGAGGGCTTGCTCCATTGTATTCACAGCAGTGTGCAAGGTTTCCATCTCATACCCTTGCAGATGCACATTGCCCTGAAAGTAATCCAGCTCATCTCTTTGCTGCATCAACTTCTCTTCCCTCTCCCAAGCTTTGATCTCCATGTCTTCTAACTGCTTCACTTGGAGTGGCATGTTGTTCCGATCACCTGTGGTAATCATCACAAGCCCTTGCTCATTCCGACCTCCAAATGTAAGGAAGGGTGAACCTGCTGGTAGTCGGTGTCGGTGGAGATAGCACAGGCGTGACAGGGTCCCGTGCATGGCTGACTCCACTCCTTGCTCCCAGGTAAGGTACTTCTTGGTGAGGTTCAGGTTCTCAATACCAGGCACGGTGGGGTCTGCAAGAACAATCGCGGTGATCTCCCACACGCGATCTCCAGGCACATAGGTGTTCATCCTTCTCACTTTGAACATCGGCATTAGCATGCCCAGCGTCTAGCAAAGCTCCGCCAACTGTCTTGCGAAGGGCCTTGGTGATGGGAGCCCAACATACTCAACTCTGGTGGCATCTCCCATCTATCAATTGTAAATAGGAAAGAGTGAGAACAGCAAAGGAAAGAATTTACTAGAATGAAAGGCATAAGAATAAAGACAGAATTTAAAATAGGCTTAAGTAAACATAAGGCTTCCTATTCCAATCCTAGGTCACGATCCTACAGTCAACACACTGCTCTGATACCATCTGAAACGGTACAACCCACAAGGATTGCACCTCTATGTATCACGCCAATCCCTGGATCGGTTCATTGGCATACATAGTATCGATAGACATCAAAGAATTAACAGTGCATCGTTATTACAGCGGTATGATCCAGAATATTGCATTTATTACAAAGTTTGCAAAGCATAACGCTCGCACAAACAAGCAAGTAGCAAAAAGATAGCATAAATAAAGTAGCTCCAGTCTCCATTAGACGCCACAGGCGAACAAAATGTTGAGTGGAGGGTCGCAACCAACACTACTACTCAGAGTAACCGGAAGAGTAACCTGCAACATGAAACGTAACAGCCCCGAAGGGTCAGCACTTGGAATGCACTAGCAAGTGGAACAATGAGAGAAACAACAAGGCTAATAGCTATATGCATATCTGGCTTGTGGGGTTTAGGCTTAGTTGCAGCAGCAAAATACTTTATCCTAACCTTTGTAAAACATTTACTCTTCGACAAACAACCCAGTTAGGTTTCAACCACAAGTTTTAGCAATTACAAGTTAGAATGAATGAGAACATGTCATAGCACCCACAATTTAGCAACTCAAACGTTCATTACCGGGAACACGGCTAAGCACTTAGTTTTACATCCTACAGGGGTTGCACACTTTACCCATATGACTTGGTCGACCCGCTCGTACCACGACACGCATATTGAGTCATGATAAGGAGAAGTCCAAGAAGGGACAATTCGGGAAGTAGCTCCCCAAGCCCATCCACGCACCGTACCAACCTATCACATTCACTACATATCTGGATACGAAGAGCTCGGGTCGCCACAACCTACTAAGTCCATCCAGCCACCCATAACTCACTGGCATGTGGTTGCACACGGAAGCTACCAAATCAAGACACTAATCATTTCTCAGAAACCTAGGTGGCCATCCACAAGTGAGCTACTCGGGTAAACCATAGACATGGGCCCGGCATTCATGAACCAAGCAATTACCAATCCACCTAGATAGTTCATTAATTAAGTTGTTTTCACTTTCCAAACACGTTCTTTCAAAACAAGCTTTGCCATGGTGTATCCCACCCTCGTCTACATAAGCACAACTAAGCACAACTACTTACGACGGCTCGCCTAACAAGGTAGACTACGGCATAGTAGGATATAGCATAGCAATAGATAGAACTTGTAAAACAAAACAAGCTACAATGCATATAGAAAGTAAATAGGACATTTATGAAGCTCCACTTGCCTTGGTAGTTGCCGGAGTCAAAAGCATAGTTCGGACAGTCACACGGGTTACAATCCTCACAATCTACACGAAAGCAATTCAAACAATAAACAAACCACACATAAAGATCAACAGATGCAACACAATGCATGCATGGTACTTTCACAAAGCTTCAGTAGCTTGGTCAAGTTCTTTGATCAATTCTACTACTGGATGATGCATGAGAAAACATTTAATGCAAAGAAAACAATTTATGTATAAAAGAGGTCTAGTTAATAGGTCTTTAGTCAAAACATTGCACCAAAGCTGTAAACAGTGCAGTACAAGGTTGACAAAAATACTACTCGATAGGTAACTCCAAATAGAGCCTAGACCCAAAGGAATTACGTCAAAAAGATTTACAAATCTTTTTCTGCGAATTAAATACTACTTTAAGCCTTTCTATAATCTCAGGAAAATACATACAGTAAACCTGGGATATTATTGCAGAATAAAATTCTACACAATTTTGCGAATCCAACGATACCTTATTTGCAATTTTTGGCCAAGTAGATCTTTTCCTATGAATTTTTGAAGTTAGACATATTTTTTGGAAAATAAATAAAATCTAAAAAACGATGGGGAATATTCCGGGAATATTTTCCGGGGAATATTCCCGCTGACGAGCGGGCCCGGCTGACGCAGCGGTGACCGGACCTTTGACTGGTCAGCGGTTGACCGGCCAGTCAACGGTCGATCCAGGCCGTTGGTGCACGATCTGGCGGCTGGGAGCGCGCGACGGCGTTGCTCACCTGGACCGACGGCGGCGGCGGTCGGCGGCGGCGGTCGGCGGCGACAGTGGGCGGCGCTCCGGCGAGTCTTCGCAGCGGTGGGTCGTCCTATGGCGTGCGGTGGCGGGTGGCGATTATGGGGGTGGCCACGGCGCGGACAGGGGCTGCCTCGGACGGCGGCGACTCGCGGATGGAGCAGCGCGACGGCGAGATCTCCGGCGAGCTCGTGGGGGTGGTCCTGCGTGCGGTAGGGCGAAAGTTAGGGGTCAGAAAAGAGGCAGCGCGGCGCGGCGGTGCTGCTCGGCAAGAAGAGGAAGGAGGGTGCGGTCTCCTCGGTCCTTACCGGTGGTAATGGTGACGGCGGCGGTGAACTCCGGCGAGCAATCGCCGGGGCTTGGCGGCGAGTAGGTAGGGTTTCGGGGGTGGTTTCGACGAGGGGGCCGAGGGCTTTGTAGGGGTCTAGTTGGTTGAGGCGGGAGGCGTTCGTATTCGAACGGCAAAGGCGAGAACCGCGGCGGCAGAGAGCAACCATGTCGAGCTCGAACTGTCTCGCTGGGAGAGCTGACAGGCGATCCCCAGCGCCAGGGAAAAAACAAAAGAAAAAGGAAAGCAAAAGGAAAAAAGGAAAGAGAAAGAAGAAGGGGAGGCCGCGGTGATGGGCCGCTGGCGGGCCGGCATTTCGCCCGCGGCAGCTGGCGGCGGCTGGGCCCCAGGTGGGCCTCGGGCGGCTGCCAGTCTGACGGCCGAATTTTTTTTTCTTTTTTTTTTAATCTCCGAACTAAAACTGAACCTGAACTAACTGAAAACAGTCTGAATTTTTTTGTAACTACTTAAATTTGGCCATAACTTTTGATCCAGGACTCCGAATTGAGTGAGACGAAAACCTACGGGTTCGGAAAGATGAGATCTACGCAAACATGCATCTGGAATACCCAAAAGTGGTCACTCTAGAACATGCAAGGCAAAAGCCCTAGTAGGCTTGCAAATATGAGGAACTAGCAAAGAGGAGGTGTTTGGGCAAAAACTTTAAAACTGAAACTTTTTGCAAAGATGCTCATGATGCAATGACATGTATGAATGCAGTGCCAAATATAAAATTTGGGATGTGACAAGTTCAAACAATTTCCATGCACTTGGACCTTGCATATGCATCCCGTTTGCTATACTTGAGTTGTGCTAATAGTGTTGTGAACAAGAATGGACATGCCACAAATGACATGCTCCTCTATCACACACAAACATATGTTGATTGGTCTTTGTTGTGTGAAGGTACAATTGCTTACGCGTCAATCTGTATGGACAAAGAGTTGACAAGTCAAACCGTAGAGAGTTACCTCTGGCTGCCCTTGAACGAGCTATCTCTACACCATAAGGTGACTTCACTCTACTTGAGGACTCATGCTATTATCTTCATGAATTGGCTACGCTTTGAGTGTTGCTTCGCTTTTGTTGTGAGCTTTGTAGGCTTCATGGAAAGTGAAGGAACATTGAGGTGTTGTCAATTCAATCTTCCCGAGGACGACTATATGGTGGACACCAGGATCAAGAAGGTCTCTCGACATCTTCTACTTTGTGATGAGCGTGTAGAGTCGAGGACGACTCTTTTTGAAGGGAGGGGAGATGATGTAGCCCGACCTTCGGTCGTTACCACATCATGGTCCCAACTTATGCCAAGTCGTCATGGACTCCAAAGGTGAATCCGTTCCTCTATGCGAGCCCACTTCCTACCCTCTTGAATGGTATACTACTTCATACTTCGTCCCATATCCATGATAGGTTCACACCAACAAGTACATAGGCATGGGAGGAAGCCTAGAGCACCAAGCCTGACAAGACGGAGGCTTGGAAGAGAAGACGGAAGAAGCAGCAGTTGGAGCAACGGAGTCTCCGGCCTGCGCATACCAGAGTCTCCGGCCACACCGGAGTCTCCGGCCTGCAAACCCCGAAGTCTTCGGACCCATCTCCGGACCGACCCCTAGATCGAGCTCGAGGACAGTCTGTCTGCCACTCCGGAGACGACACCGGAGACAGACTGGAGTCTCCGGCCTACACCGGAGTCTCCGACCCCACACCGGAGTCTCCGGCCTAAGCGTATGGGCCCGCACGCCGCCAGCTGGGCCTTTGGCCCATGTACCCCTTAGTCCGCCCAGACTTTCCCCTTTTATTCCTAAGGTACCCTTGAACTAGTGGCTGGCCTATATATAGTGCCCCCACCCCCTCATGTAACCCTAGGCATAGATGATAGACTAAAGAAAACCCCCTAGAGTGTCCGGACCCATCTCTGGACCGACACCCAGATCGAGCTCGAGGATAGTCTATCTGCCACTCTGGAGACGGTCCGGAGATAGACCAGAGTCTCCGGCCCAGATCGGAGTCTCTGGACCACCACACCGGAGTCTCCGGCCTGAGCATATGGGCCTGCGTACCGCCAGCTAGGCCTTTGGCCCATGTACCCCTTAGTCCGCCCAGACTTTGCCCTTTTATTCCTAAAGTACCCTTGAACTAGTGGCTGGCCTATATATAGTGCCCCCACCCCCTCATGCAACAGGAGGCATAGATGATAGACTAAAGAAAACCCCCTTTGTGGAATCTCTAGTTTTGCCTCATCCCCTTCTACCAAAGGGGATCGACTATCGTCACCACCTCGTTGGAGTTTGCATCGCACCTCCCTCGTTGTACAAGGCCTTGGCATCGGTGTCCCTTTGCCAAGACGTCAAGACCCTCTACAAGGTGTTCTTCCCTCTCCGCTTGGGATTGACGGGAGCACGTTGACCGATCTTTCCTTGCGAGGATTCTATCGGACCGGTGGCCACCGATGAGAGCAATCGGCCTTGTATCGTGTGTGTTTTGTGTGTGTTCATCGTGTTCTTCCCGAGGTGTGCGTCTGCTTCCGCTACCTTCTCCCTTTCCCCTCGCTTTCCCATCGATTTGACCACGAGATCCGTGAAGATTGGGCCACCCACGGGGTTACCCCATAACATCGATTGTAGGCGAACTTGGCGTGGGGAATGCATTCCTCCCAATCCTTCAAGTTTTTCTTGATCAACACACATAGAAGAGTTCTGAGGCTTCGGTTGACAACCTCGGTTTGTCCATCAGTTTGAGGATGTGGTGCGGATATAAAGAGGAGCTTGACGTCGAGCTTGGCCATGAGGGTCTTCATAAGTAGCTCATGAATTTAATGTCGCGGTCGCAGACGATTGTTCTTGGCACACCGTGCAGATGGACGATTTCCCTGAAAAACAAATTCGCAACATGTGAAGCATCGTCGGGCTTATGGCACGGTACGAAGTGTGCCATTTTGGAAAAGCGATCCATGACAACAAAGATAGAATCATGACCATGCTTAGATCTAGGCAATCCTATCAAAAAATCCATGCTAATGTCGGACCAAGGTGTATGAGGAATAGGCAATGGCATATAAAGACCATAAGGGTTAGCTTGCGACTTAGCTTGAACACATGTCGTGCATCGTTGAACGTAGCGCTCCACGTCGCGCTTCATCTTGGGCCAAAAGTAGTGAGTGGAGAGCATGTCCAATGTCTTGTCACGGCCAAAGTGACCCATAAGGCCTCCGCCATGAGATTCTTGGAGAACCAAAAGTTGGAGCGACGATTTTGGAATGCAAAGCTTGTTTTGTTTAAAGAGAAAGCCCTTATGCAAATAGAAATCATCAACTCCTTTGTCAATGGAGCACTTTGCGAAAATTGGTTCAAAGAACGGGTCGAAAGCATACAAAGATTTTATTTCCTCAAGACCCAACACGTGCATTTCAAGTCTCGTAAGAAGGCTTGTGTGTTTGCGAGACAAAGTGATGCAGCCCGTCCTACGGACGCTTCACAACAAGTCCCCCAAGTGGACCCATGACTCGTGCCCGAGCCAAACTCCTCCAAGCTAAGGTGAACTCACTCCTCTCTTCGTGCCAATTTGATACCTCCTTGGATGGCGTGCTACTTCATACCACTACTTTGTGCATCATCAGGTACGAGCCCCCGCCGCGTCGACCCACGAGCCCTGAAGCTGCACCTGAGCTGAAGCTGCCAAAGCCGGAGTGTCCAGCGTGACTCAGCCGGAGTGTTCGGCCTGCCCGAGCCCGAACCTGGCGCGGACATTCTGTGTGCCAGTTCGGACACTGCCTAGAGTGTCCCCCCCCCCCCCCCCGGGACTGTCCGGCAGTTCCGACCCGGACTGTCCGGCCTGAAGATGGGCCTGCGAACCTAGCTGGGCCCTATGGCCCATGTACCCCCTCTACTTCACCCAGAACTCTACTTTAATGCCTGAATTACCCCTGAATTTGGAATTAGTGGAAACCCCTTTGTGGATCTATCTAATTCTTGCCTCATGCTCCTTGACTAAGGAGCACCAATATCCCCAAACCTCGTTGGAGTTTGCATCGTGCCTCCGCGTTGTACAAGGCCTAGGCATCGGTGTCCCTTTGCCTAGACGTCAAGATCTCACCGAGTCTCCCATCTCGTCGTGCCGGTTCGAGAGAGAGTCCTCCGCCCGACGCCGATCCTAGGGATTGCGCTGGACCGGTCACCGCCGGCGTGAGCTATTGGTGTTTATCGTGGTTTTGCGTGTGTGTGTTCATCGCGTTCTTCGTGCATGTGTTCGTCGTGTTCATGCTTCCCTCCTTCCCCCGCACTCCACCCTTGATTTGAAAGGGAATCGTGAAAGATCGGGCCACCCTAGAGGTTTGCCCTCAACATATTGGTATCAAGAGCTTCGTTGCTCACGATTTCCCCCACAAATTTTTCTTCTATCCACCAAAAATTCGAAAATCCCCACAAAAAACAGCCCATATTTGCCTTTGGATCGATCTCTTGATTTGGAGTGTTATTTGTGGTTTTGATCCAAGCAAACCTTGTCTAAGGAGTTGGTCCAGCTTTATCTGCGTTTCCCCAGCCCAATTTGGCCAGTTTTTCGCAGATTTGAGGCCCGAAGGCGAGGATTTCCGCTCAAGAACACGAGCAGGAAACCCGCGCCGGAGTGTCCGGCACATACCGACCGGAGTGTCCGGCCCGACCGGAGTATCCGGCCGAACCAGACCGGAGTGTCCAGCCAGAGCGGAGTATCCGGCCAAGACAGACCGGAGTGTCCGGCTGTAACGCCTGTTTTGACTATTTTGCCTTATTTTTCGCATTGGCTAATCTCCTTTGTTGGCTCGTGTCCCGTGTGCGTGTTAGCAACTACCAGCAAGCTTCCGCATCATCAACTTCTGCGCTCATCGACACCACGGACAACGAACATCATCCCGCACCACCGACGCCAAGTTCATCATCAAAGAAGGTATAACTTGCGTCACCTTGTTAACCCCCATCTTCCTTTGTGTGTACCTATCCCATGAGAGTGGCTCATCTTGTGTTTTCTTGAGCATTGTGCATTTGTCCTTGGATAGTGAGAGTGCAAGAGCAATAGCAAGTGTGACTACGTAGCATCAAGGGAGAGCAAAAAAAATACAAAGAAAAAGCAAAAGAAAAATAGTCTCCCCTTGCAAAAGAGAGTCTCAAAGCTTGTAAGCCAGAGAGAAAGAAGAGCGCCCAAGGCAAGTGCACAAATCTATTGCTCACTTTTAATCTTTGCAAATGAGCCACGGTCTCTCCTTGCATTGGCACGACAACGAGCTTAGTCTTCGTTAGGACTTTTAGTTTGCTCATTTTCATAGTCGTGTCCATCCCAACTTTCTCCACGTGTGTGTACATAGTCGTAGGTTCCCGTCACCCTTTCGAGTTGTTGACCTTCGCCTTTGGCTTGAGTTTTGTTGGATTTTACCCACTTTTGACTATCCCTTTTCTTTTGGTTGGTTCTTTGGCTTTCCACAATCCTAACCTACCACCAACAAGCTTTTGAGAGTTAGTTCTTTCTTTAGTGTGAGTTTTCTTTTCAATTCCACTTTGCACGCTTATAGCTCTCACTTGTGGTTTCTAGTTTGGTGCAATCCCCAAGGTGAGGTACAAGGCTAACACCACCATATTCCACTTCCATATACAATACTCGTGTGTTTTTCATGATGGATAGGCACGGTGAGACGAGCCAACCACCTCCCCAAGAAGAAGATCAAGGTCCGTACATGACGCGCGCAAGTCACTTCATCGTTCGACAAGAGTTCCGTCAACGTTGCCAAGCACTTGAGACGCGACAAGATGAACAATTTGGCGAGACGCAAGCCGAGTTCAAGAACATCGACAACCGCTTCGATGGCCTCGAAAGGCAAATGCAAGCAATGCATCACAACTTTGGCCACCAAAATGAAGCGCTCCAACGCTCCGTCGCCGAAACAAATGACAATCTTCGACGCCTCATCGACGGAATGGCAAGACCACGTTCACGCGCGTCAAGCTCTTCAAGTTCTTCGCATCGTCATGCACCTCTTCCACAAGATCTACATCAAAGTGCTCAAAGATGCAATGATGCCCCCGTGGTTGAAGATGGAACCTCTTCGAACTATGTACCTTCCCCACGGCACGCCGCAACGTCAAGCTATGATGGTGACCTCTCTTCAAGGCCACGAGCAAGGCAAGAAGCACACCGTCATCACGCAAGGGCACTAGTGATTCAACAAGAGCAGCCACAAGAGGAACCGCAAGTGCAACCGCAAGTACAACTGCAAGTCTACCACCATCGACCGCGACACATACTTGACACAACAAGTGATGACTCCAATTAGGAGAATCAAGCTCGTCATCGAAGTGAAGATCTCCAAGATCCTCCTCCTCGTCATCAACATCATGAACGTCAACAACGACACCATGGTCATCACGCGGCGCCTCCTCCACATCAACAAAACTTGGAGCGTCAAGTGATACAAATTGAGCAACGCCCACCACGTCAAGAGGCTCATGACCATGTTCTTCCCCGTGAGGCCAATGTGCCTAACCAACATCACCAACCGAGGAACGAGCCTCCTCTTCGTCATCAACCGCGTCAAGAGGCTCCACACCCTCGCCACCATGAGGCTCAAGCGCCTCAACCACGTCAAAAACCGCGCCAAGAGCAAGAGTAAGCTCCTCCTCAACAACAATATCAAGAGCAAGCTCCACAACAAGGACGCGAGAACCAAGTTCCACCTCCCCAACTACAAGATCATCAACAAGGTCACCAAGCTCGTCGCAATGACCGCAACGATGAAGAAACTTTTGCCAAGCTCAAGTTCACGATGCCCAAGTTCACCGGATCCAATGACCCCGAAGAATACCTCTCGTGGGCACTCAAAGTCGACAAGATCTTCCGCATGCACAACTATAGCAACGAGAAGATGGTCGCCATGGCTTTGCTAGAGTTTGAGGATTACGCCAACCTTTGGTGGGAACAAGTTCAAGTTGCTCGTGATGCAAGACAAGAGCCGCCAATCACAACTTGGCATGACATGAAGGCTCACATGATGTCTCGGTTTGTCCCCGCGCACTACACGCGTGACCTATTCAACAATCTTCAAGCTCTCCGTCAAGGGACAAAGACCGTGGAAGAATACTTCAAGGAAATGGAACTCAACTTGATTCGCGCCAACATTGATGAGCGCATGGAGCAAACAATGGCACATTTCCTTATTGGCTTGAATCACCCAATCAAGCGCATCGTTGAGTTCCAAACATACAACACCATGGTTGAGCTTGTGCACATCGCAACAAAGGCTGAACGTCAAGTGCAAGAGGACATCAAGTACAACAAGCCCAAGACGTACTTCACCTACAAGAAAGCTTCAACCCCTACACCAACAACTTTCAATGGTAGCTTCTCAAGTACCTCCAAGCCTTCCATCAAGCCCACACTTCCTCAAGAAAACTGCCTCCAAGTGGCAAGCAAGCAAAGAGTGATACACCTTTCAACAGTGAATGCTACAAGTGTGGAGGTAAAGGACACAAGTCGGCCGAATGTGGAAACAAGAAAGTCTTGTTCATCCATGACAATGGTGATGAAGAGTACTTGAGTGAAGATGAGTTTGATGCCCGTGTCAAGGAAGCAATGGCAAGGCAACGAGTGGAAGATGATCAAGAACTCCTCATGTGTGAGCATGACGCAAGTCCATCGCTTGTCGTCACAAGGATCTTGACCACTCAAGCACAAGAGCATAAAGGCCAACGCTCCAATATCTTCCAAACATGAGCTGGCAACAACGACAAATCTATCAAGGTGATCATTAACGGAGGGAGTTGTCACAACCTTGCTAGCACCGAGTTGTGTGAGAAGCTCAACCTCACCCTCCATCCACACAAGCACCCCTACCACGTGCAATGGCTAAGTGACCAAGGGTCCGTGAAGATCAAGCCTACTGTATCGGTCTCCTTAGCCATTGGTCCTTACAAAGATACGGTGGAGTGTGATGTGGTTCCTATGACAGTTTGCCACATGCTTCTTGGTCGACCATGGCAATTTGACAAGGCTGCTCAACATGATGGTCGCACCAATATATACACCTTCAAATGGCTCAACAAAACATGTGTTTTGCAACCGATGACTCCTTGCCAAATAATTGCGGACAATGCAAAGGCTTTAGCGAGGGTGCAAAGCACAACACCTACTTGTGACAAGAGCGGTGAGAGAGAGAACTACCTCATAGTGAGTGAGAGCCACAAGCCAAATTCGAGTGGAAAACTAAGAGTGTTCTCCTTGCCACCAAAAGTGAGATGAGAGATGTTCGGAACAACCCATCCATCTTGCACAACGTCCTCCTTTGCAAGGGACTAGCGCAAGGAACTAATGAATTAACCATTGTTCCTCCATCTTTGATGAATGTTTTGCAGGAATTCAAGGATGTGTTTCCCGAAGAGCTTCCACATGGACTACCTCCTCTTTGCGGCATCGAACATCGAATTGACCTCATCCCCGGTGCACCACTTCCCAACCGCACCGCTTACCGCACGAACCCGGAGGAGACGAAGGAGATCGAACGTCAAATCAACCAACTCATCTCCAAAGGTTTGATCCAAGTTAGCACTAGTCCAAGTGCCGTACCCGTGATTCTTGTTCCAAAGATGGATGCTATGTTACGGTTATGCATGGACTGCCGTCCAATCAATGCTATCACCGTGCGTTATCGACATCCCATACCACGTCTCGATGACATGCTTGACGAGTTGTGTGGAGCCACTATTTTTTCGAAAATTGATCTTCGTAGTGGTTACCATCAAATACGCATGGCTGAAGGTGATGAGTGGAAAACCGCCTTCAAGACCAAACTTGGTCTCTATGAATGGTTGGTTATGCCCTTTGGTTTATCAAATGCCCCATCCACTTTCATGCGCCTTATGAATCACATCTTGCGTTCTCTCATTGGAAAAACTGTTGTTGTCTATTTCAATGATATTCTTGTTTACAGCAAATCACTTGAGGACCATGTAACACATGTCAAGGAAGTTTTGCAAATCCTTCGACATGAAAAGCTTTATGCTAATCTTCCCAAGTGCACTTTTGCTAAAGACAAGTTGATTTTTGTTGGATTTGTCGTTTCTTCAAAGGGAATTGAAGTTGACGTTTCCAAGGTAAAGGACATACGAGATTGGCCCATACCAACAAATGTGAGTGAACTCCGAAGTTTTCATGGGTTGGCCGGTTTCTATCGTCGCTTTGTGAAAGACTTTTCAACCATTGCTTGTCCCCTTAATGAATTGACCAAAAAGAATGTCACCTTCGTGTGGGGCAAAGCACAACAAAAAGCTTTTGATGAACTTAAAAAGAGGCTCACCGAAGCACCTTTTCTTGCTTTACCGGATTTCACAAGAACTTTTGAGATAGAGTGTGATGCTAGTGGTATTGGCATTGGAGGAGTCCTTATGCAAAACGGACGTCCTATAGCCTACCATAGCGAGAAACTTGATAGTGCTCGCCTTAACTATCCGATTTATGACAAAGAGCTTTTTGCCTTAGTTCGTGTCCTTCAGGTTTGGCAACACTACCTTTGGCCCAAGGAATTTATCATACATTCCGACCACGAGTCGTTGAAATATCTCAAAGGCCAAGCTAACTTGAGCAAGAGACACGTTAAGTGGGTTGAGTTCATGGAGTCTTTTCCGTACATTGTCAAGTATAAGAAGGGAAAAGATAATGTAGTTGCGGACGCATTGTCTCGCAAACATACAAGCCTTCTTACGCGACTTGAAATCAACGTGTTGGGTCTTGAGGAAATAAAATCTTTGTATGCTTCCGACCCGTTCTTTGAACCAATTTTCTCAAAGTGCTCCAATGACAAGGGAGTTGATGATTTCTATTTGCATAAGGGCTTCCTTTTTAAACAAAACAAGCTATGCATTCCGAAGTCGTCGCTTCAACTTTTGCTTCTCCAAGAATCTCATGGTGGAGGCCTTATGGGTCACTTTGGTCGTGACAAGACATTGGACATGCTCTCCAATCACTACTTTTGGCCCAAGATGAAGCGTGACGTGGAGCGCTACGTTCAACGATGCACGACATGTGTTCAAGCTAAGTCGCAAGCTAATCCCTATGGTCTTTATATGCCATTGCCTATTCCTCATACACCTTGGTCCGACATTAGCATGGATTTCGTGTTAGGATTGCCTAGATCCAAGAATGGTCATGATTCTATATTTGTTGTTGTGGATCATTTTTCCAAGATGGCACACTTCATACCGTGCCATAAGACCGACGATGCTTCACATGTTGCAAATCTGTTTTTCAGGGAAATCGTCCGTCTTCACGGTGTGCCAAGGACAATCGTCTCCGACCGCCACGTCAAATTCATGAGCAACTTTTAGAAGACCCTCATGGCCAAGCTCGGCGTCAAGCTCCTCTTCTCATCCGCATCACATCCTCAAACTGATGGCCAAACCGAAGTTGTCAACAGAAGCCTCGGAACTCTCCTTGGTGTGTTGATCAAGAAAAACCAGACGGATTTGGAGGAATGCATTCCACACGCCGAGTTCGCCTACAATCGAGCCAAGCACTCAACAACCAAGATGAGTCCATTCATGATCGTCTATGGTTTCGAGCCCCTCACCGCGCTCGACATCCTACCACTACCTCTCCATGAGCGCACGAACATGGACGTCGAGAAGCGCGCACAAGCTATGAAGAAGCTCCATGAAGAAACAAGAGCTACTATCGAACAACAAGTCCTTCGCCAAGCTTCAAGGTTAAACAAGGATAAGGAGATGATATTTGAAGAAGGTGACCTTGTGTGGATACACCTAAGCAAGGACCGCTTCCCCAAGGAACGTGACTCCAAGCTCAAGCCAAGAGGAGATGGTCCCTTCAAGGTCCTCAAAAGATTCAACAACAACGCCTACATCATCGACATACCGACCTCCAAGTACCTTGCAAGCAATACATTCAATATCAAGGATCTCTCACCCTACCATGGAGATGTTCAAGATGATATCCATGAAGAGTCGAGGACGACTCTTTCCCAAGGGGGGGAGCTGATGCAGCCCGTCCTACGGACGCTTCTACATCTACAACAACAAGTCCCCCAAGTGGACCCATGACTCGTGCCCGAGCCAAACTCCTCCAAGCTAAGGTGAACTCGCTCCTCTCTTCGTGCCAATTTGATACCTCCTTGGATGGCGTGCTACTTCATACCACTACTTTGTGCATCATCAGGTACGAGCCCCCCGCCGCATCGACCCACGAGCCCTGAAGCTGCACCTGAGCTGAAGCTGCCAAAGCTGGAGTGTTCGGCGCGACTCAGTCGGAGTGTCCGGCGCGAATCAGCCAGAGTATCCGGCCTGCCCGAGCCCGAGCCTGGCGCGGACATTCTGTGTGCCATTTCGGACACTGCCCGGAGTGTCCCCCCCCCCCCCCCCCCCGGACTGTCCAGCCGTTCCGACCCGGACTGTCCGGCCTGAAGATGGGCATGCGAGCCTAGCTGGGCCCTATGGCCCATGTACCCCTCTACTTCGCCCAGAACTGTACTCTAATGCCTGAATTACCCCTGAACTTGTGGTTGGCCTATATATAGACCCCCACCTCCATTGTAAACCCTACGCTTGATATTGGAATTAGTGGAAACCCCTTTATAGATCTTTCTAATTCTTGCATCATGCTCCTTGACTAAGGAGCACCAATATCCCCAAACCTCGTTGGAGTTTGCATCGTGCCTCCACGTTGTACAAGGCCTAGGCATCGGTGTCCCTTTGCCTAGACGTCAAGATCTCACCGAGTCTCCCATCTCGCCATGCCGGTTCGAGAGAGAGTCCTCCGCCCGACGCCGATCCTAGGGATTGCGCCGGACCGGTCACCGCCGGTGTGAGCTATTGGTGTTTATCGTGGTTTTGCATGTGTGTGTTCATCGCGTTCTTCGTGCGTGTGTTCGTCGTGTTCATCCTTCCCTCCTTCCCCCGCACTCCACCCTCGATTTGAAAGGGAATCGTGAAAGATCAGGCCACCCTAGAGGTTTGCCCTCAACACAAAGCGTCCACAACTACATTATCTTTGCCCTTCTTATACTTGACAATGTACGGAAAAGACTCCATGAACTAAACCCACTTAGCATGTATCTTACTCAAGTTGGCTTGGCCTTTGAGATATTTCAACGACTCATGGTCGGAATGTATGATAAATTCCTTGGGCCATAGGTTGTGTTGCCAAACTTGAAGAACACGAACTAAGGCAAAAGGCTCTTTGTCATAAATTGGATAATTAAGGCGAGCACCATCGAGTTTCTCGCTATGGTAGGCTATAGGACGTCCATTTTGCATAAGGACTCCTCCAATGCCAATACCACTAGCATCACACTCTATCTCAAAAGTTTTTGTGAAATCCGGTAGCGCAACGAGAGGTGCTTCGGTGAGCCTCTTTTTAAGTTCATCAAAAGCTTTTTTTTGTGCTTTGCCCCACACAAAGGTGACATTCTTTTTCGTCAACTCGTTGAGAGGACAAGCAATGGTGGAAAAGTCTTTCACAAAGCGACGATAGAAACCAGCCAACCCATGAAAATTTCGGAGTTCACTCACATTTGTTGGGATGGGCCAATCTCGTATGTCCTTTACCCTAGAGACATCAACTTCAATTCCCTTCGAAGAAACGACAAATCCAAGAAAAATCAACTTGTCTTTCGCAAAAGTGCACTTGGGAAGATTAGCATAAAGCTTTTCATGTCGAAGGATTTGCAAAACTTCCTTGACATGTGTAATATGGTCCTCAAGTGATTTGCTATAAACAAGAATATCATCAAAAGAAACAACAACACTTTTTCCAATGAGAGAACGCAAGATGTGATTCATAAGGCACATGAAGGTAGATGGTGCATCAGATAAACCAAATGGCATAACCAACCATTCATAGAGACCAAGTTTGGTCTTGAAGGCGGTTTTCCACTCATCACCCTCAGCCCTGCGTATTTGATGGTAACCACTACGAAGATCAATTTTCGAAAAAATAGTGGCTCCACACAATTCATCAAGCATGTCATCTAGAAGTGGTATGGGGTGTCGATAATGCACGGTGATAGCATTGATTGGATGGCAGTCCACGCATAACAGTAACGTATCATCCGTTTTTGGAACAAGTATCACGGGTACGGCACTTGGACTAGTGCTAACTTGGATCAAACGTTTGGAGACGACATGGTTGATTTGACATTCAATCTCCTTTGTGATGTAGCCCGACCTTCGCTCGTTACCACATCATGGTCTCCAACTTATGCCAAGTCGTCACGGACTCCAAAGGTGAATCTGTTCCTCTATGCGAGCCCACTTCCTACCCCCATTGAATGGTATACTACTTCATACTCCGTCATGTATTCATGATAGGTTCATACCGACAAGTACGGAGGCATGGGAGGAAGCCTAGAGCACCAAGCCCGACAAGACGGAGGCTTGGAAGAGAAGACGGAAGAAGCAGCACATGGATCACCGGAGTCTCCGGCCTATGCACACCGAAGTCTCCGGCCACGCCGGAGTCTCTAGCCTAAAGTCACCGGAGTCTCTGGCCTGAAGACACCGGAGTCTCCGGCCTACAGACCCTGGAGTGTCCGGACCCATCTCTGGACCGACCCCCAGATCGAGCTCGAGGACAGTCTGTCTGCCACTCCAGAGACGGTCCGGAGACAGACTGGAGTCTCCGGACCACCGCACCGGAGTCTCCGGCCTAAGCGTATGGGCATGCGCACCGCTAGCTGGTCCTTTGGCCCATGTACCCCTTAGTCTGCCTAGACTTTGCCCTTTTATTTCTAAAGTACCCTTGAACTAGTGGCTGGCCTATATATAGTGCCCCCACCCCCTCATGTAACCCTAGGCATAGATGATAGACTAAAGACAACCCCCTTTGTGAAATCTCTAGCTTTGCCTCATCCCCTTCTACCAAAGGGGATCGACTATCGTCACCACCTCGTTGGAGTTGCATCGCGCCTCCCTCGTTGTACAAGGCCTTGGCATCGGTGTCCCTTTGCCAAGACGTCAAGACCCTCTCCAAGGTGTTCTTCCCTCTTCGCGTATCGAGGGAGCACGTTGATCGATCTTTCCTTGCGAGGATTCTATCGGACCGGTGGCCACCGGTGAGAGCAATGGGCCTTGTATCGTGTGAGTTTTGCATGTGTTCATCGTGTTCTTCGTGAGGTGTGCGTCCGCTTCTGTTGGGGTTCCGCGCACGAAAACAACAAAAATTTGCCCTACGCCCCTGAACCCCTAAAGCTGCCAGGACCTATCTATTAGTAATACAGTAACGGAGGGGCTTTTCGCGAACTTACCCTTGAAGACCGAAAAGCGTTGTCAACGCTCAGGAGAGCGTGGTTGATGTAGACGAGCCGAAGCCGACCTCAAGGTCATGATGAAGTCCTTGCGCTCCTTTGGCTCCAACGACTTGAGTGCCTCAAGTGCGACACCTCGCGGGAAGTTACACACGTCCGGTGCCTTACGATGACTCTCGCTTCCCCGATCCAGCAGCGGTTGCGGAAGTAGAGCTCCTAGATCCGAATCCCGCAGCGCGACGGCGCTCCGCGGTGAAGATGTCTCTCGTTCACACAGTCCAGACTTGGGACCATGGTCATGAGAGAGAGGGAGAGAGAGAAAATATCAATTAGAGGTCCTCCCAAAAGTGAGAAGACCTTTATTGATTATTGGGTGTATTTATCTGGCCAAATACCCCCACTATATATAGGAGAGGGGAGGTACTACCTCCCTCAAAGTCCCGGGGTGGGACTAAAGGAGAGGAGGGGGAGGGGCAGTCGCCGGCTAGCCCTACTGGGCCCCACGCAGGGGGCTAGGCCCAGTAGGCCACCCCCTTTGCCCCTTCTCCCTCTCTCCTTTCCCTAATGGGCCCTCTCCCCTCCGGGAATTGGCTCATTAAGCCTTTTGACCTTTTAAATTGATTTTCTCTTTATTAAATAATTATGAATAAATGATTAAATCATTATTGAACATTTATTCACATATTATTCAACCTCCGTGGTTATGGAACACTTCCACCTCCACTCCGGACATCCTCGGACTTACTGAAAACCTTCCGGTTTTCTCTCTACAATTCTTCGGCGATTCTACCGATCCTATAAACACTCTCTGAGCATCATAAAGCCCTTAAGCGTGATACCCCACGGTTCGGGAACACTCCAGACATGGTCGGGACACTCCCACACCAATGATCGACAGAGGGACCTGGATGGCCATGTGACCCCTGTGCGTTCCACGAAGATCTTTCGTCATTTGAACCGGGACAGTCGTGTCTTATTCCCTTTGTCTCTCGATACATGCATTTCCCGAGATCTGATCAATGGCATCACCATGTCGTGTTCAATCTCGTTACCGAACAATGCTACTTGACTCGTTCCAACAAGTGATATCCCTATGAACAAATCACACGTTGCGCAGCTATTGGATATAACTTCTCTGAGTGGGCCCTTGAGTATCTTCCCGTCACATGGACGGACAAATCCCGCTCTTGACATATATTGCCTCTACGGTTTCCTCCGAGTACCTGAACACACATTTATAACCACTGTATTACCAAGTGGCGCTTGATGCTATCTAAGCACTTTCGGGAGACAATGATTGATATAGCCTCACGGTCTAAGGAATAGTCTACGAGGATCCTTTTCTAATGATCGTAACTTGAACTTCGTGACATGATCGGGTCATGATGTTTAGGTTGGGTATTGGTTCATCATCTCATTCTCTGAATGAGTTGACTCCATTTCCAACTGGCATAAATGCCACATGATCAGGAAACATGATCATCTGTTGACCAATGAACCAGTGACTAGAGTTTCACTGGGAACCCCTGGTTGTTTATATATCAGATGTATATTGATGTTTCCACTCAATACAGTTATATCATGATATAAAACTTAATCATAAACTATATGAAATATGATAATAGTCCTTACTACTATTTGTCTCTAGGGCATATTTCCAACAGTCTCCCACTTGCACTAGAGTACAAATACACTAGCTGCATTTGTTCTTAATCATTGGCACCATATATCCGGTAACCTGAACATGCTTGCTCATGGAAGAGGTTGAGTCTTGGGTCGGTACTTTACAGTCCCAAATCCTTTGCAACTTACTAATGTCACTTTGATTGACATTAATACTTCATCATCACATGATAACATCTATGTGTATGTATCGTTGCTATGGCAGTAGAACGAGGCCTGATTCCAGGAGCCTACAATGACTTTAGATCAACCTCGAGGGCTTTCTCATGGGCACTATGCCCTGGGACACATCATTCTACGTTAAAAGCGAACTAGCCCCGCCATAACATTATACAACACTTTAGATGGTACCCTTATCTATTATTATAAATGTATTCATCGAAACAGCAGCGCACTCTGTGCAACTTTCGATGTTCTGTTCACCTTGCTCCCTACTTGACTTTAATCGGTATTACGGGAGTTTCCAACATATTCCCTTATAACATAACCCTTTATGCTTTAAGATATGTCATCCTTCATGGATTTGGAGAACATGTATGTAGTTCTCTATTAGACACTGCGGACAAACTTAGCTCAATGTTTTGTGATTCAAACTTAATCACTTTCAAACGTTCCTTATTGGATCATATGATATGTTAAGTTATCATCATGGTTTTCTAAGATAGAACTTATGTCTCAACATAGTGGATGATGATCATCCTTTTCTTTCTTTCAACCATTGATGTTCAACTTAATACTATTCCTAATTTGAGTTATTAAGGACCAGTTCCTTAATTAACTTCTATTATGAAACCATTTTCAGAATCCCTTAAGGAATACTACATAATATCATAATACACTTATTATCAACTTCAACACCTCATAAATCATTATTTATAAGTACTTGCGCTTTTATTCTTAATGTGTCGAATATACACTTAAGGATCACTCCTATAAGCTCCCACTCAAAATATGTTCCTACCATATTTAGGTATGAGTCAGTACTCTTACTCAAATTATGTTCCTACATATTTTAATTTGAGACTTATGTTGCTCCCACTCAAAAATATGTCATTCACATATTGTTTTAGGAAGACTTTCATAGCTCCCACTCAATTTCATGCAAATTGCACATCTACTCATTATTTTGAACAATTTCAAAATCCTTTGATCAAATATCAAACTTGGAGATTTACTATGAGATACTAGTACTTTTACTAGTTTTAAATCCACTAGACATTTAGCACACTTGAATCAAATCCATTTGAATTCGTCCAATACTTGACAAATTGTGCCTTTGTCATTCACCCCATTTTCCACTATGGCTTTGCAGTCATTTTGGGAAAATTCAAGTAACCCCTTTTACTTGTGAGATTCAGCAACTAATTGCTTTCTAATCTCAAGGGAATTTTGCTTTTAGGATTTCTCATAATTCTAGTTTACCATTATTTCCTTAGTAGTTCGTAGGTATGTCATATTCCAAGAATCATGACAAATGATTCACAAATGTCTCCATACAAGATATGGGATACATTTTGAATCCTACTTCATGTAGTGAAAACACCAGTCGGGAAAACACAATGATCATTATCATTGATTCTTTCCTTTGTGAAGAGAAACTTTCGGGAACTTTGTTCGTTGCGCTTCTCAACACTCTGATGCAGGGTTTTGAGTCCTCATCGTGTTTTTCACTATCTTCCAATTGCTCCATAATCGAGAAATATCACTAAAAGTGAGCTTTCTCAAGGATGTACCAAAATCCAAGCAATACAAGTTTTGCTTCTATTTTGGTTTTAGCTATGGACTTCATATTCAAAGTTTCCAATGAATAATCTACAAGGACGTATTTGCTATTGTTTTGGTTATATCGAATAACCCCAAAACTTTCACGATGATCCATACTAGATATGGAGCCGCTTTCACGAATTCAAATGGTTCACTACATTCTAATTGAGTGCTAACTATTTCTAACTAATGGTCTCTACATCTATACTACAACGATTTATTTAGTGCCATCTATTTACCCACTTTGATATATAATATCACATTGTGATGTTTTGCATTTTGACATTTCAAAACGCTTTGCATTTCACAATTACTTTTATGCCATTCTTATAAAGTCGAATTTCATTACTATTGATCAACTCATAGTAATTAGATTCTATTTTATCTTTATACCCTTTGTTGATAAAACACTTTGATCAAATCAAATAGTTTCATATTCATGTTTCCTTTGGTAAACTTCTTTACACATTTAAACAAACATTTAATGATAATTACCATTTTGTTAAAACTCAATACATCGAATATGTATTTACTTTTAACAATTCATTAAACACCTTGTATTCAAGTAATACACGGTGTTCAAGTTATTTTGCCGAACTTAGGCATGATTCATATGGATGAGAAATCGAATGTCCTTCACATATTATCAACATAACTTTGAATTTAAACAATGGTTTCATTCATTAATGAATTTATCATTAAGTTGGGTATTTTAAGGCATTTCAATATTTTACAAATGTTCATGCATTATCAATTAGTTTCAAACAATAAGGATAATTCACATATAATCTAACAAGATATGAACGCGAATAGAAATCATTCATAAAAGTGAAACAACTGTTTGTTACAAACTCATATGAATAACTGTCTCACAAAGTGTGAGACACACTAAAGAAGTTCATAATATTTTGATTACAATAACTATCCAAAAACATAAACTAAGTGATAAATGCTGAGGAAGAGTGTCATTGGCCATCATCATCATGCTCGCCATCAACACGCAACGTCACCTCCTCTCTAGCAAGCACCTCTCATGCAGAAGGACCTGTTTTCAGCAAAACAGAACAATTATCAAATATACTTAACATTACAAATGTGTTTGCTAGATTATAACATTTATAAAATTGTATATCAAATATATACCTTTGTCATTGATGACCTGAGCGACATCTGGTTCAACCAACACATTCCTGAGATGTGTCACGAACCGGTGGAACTCCATTGATTTCGTGACACCCCTCATGATGCAAGTCCTGACTTGTGCTTGGTAGCTTGGTGGCAGCGACCGCAGCACAACGCTGTTTGCAAAAGAGTCCGTCATCCAGCTATCCAGGAAATATGCAGGCCTCATGTACATATCATGCATGCGCTCCAAGTGGTCGTCCAGTGATGAGTTCTCCTCCATCTTAATGGAGAGGAAGTGTTATGGGGTAACCCCGTGGGTGGCCCGATCTTCACGGATCTCGTGGTCAAATCGATGGGAAAACGAGGGGAAAGGGAGAAGGTAGCGGAAGTGGACGCACACCTCGCGAAGAACACGATGAACACACGCATAACTCACATGATACAAGGCCGATTGCTCTCACCGGTGGCCACCGGTCTGATAGAATCCTCGCAAGGAAAGATCGGTCAACGTGCTCCCTCGATCCCACGCGGAGAGGGAAGAACACCTTGGAGAGGGTATTGACGTCTTGGCAAAGGGACACCGGTGCCAAGGCCTTGTACAACGAGGGAGGCGCGATGCAAACTCCAACGAGGTGGTGACGATAGTCGATCCCCTTTGGTAGAAGGGGGTGAGGAAAAACTAGAGATTCCACAAAGGGGGTTTACTTTAGTCTATCATCTATGCCTCTGGTTACATGAGGGGGGTGGGGGCACTATATATAGGCCAGCCACTAGTTCAAGGGTACTTTGGGAATAAAAGGGGAAAGTTTGGGTGGACTAAGGGGTACATGGGCCAAAGGCCAAGCTGGCAGCGCGCAGGCCCATACGCTCAGGCCGGAGACTCCGGTGTGGGGTCCGGAGACTCTGGTCTAGGCCAGAGACTCCGGTCTATCTCCAGTCCGTCTCCGGAGTGGCAGACAGACTGTCCTCGAGCTCGATCTAGGGGTCGGTCCGGAGATGGGTCTAGAGACTCCAAGGTCTGCAGGCCGGAGACTCCGGTGTCTTCAGGCCGGACTCCGGTGTGGCCGGAATCTCCGATGTGCGCAGGCTTCTTCCGTCTTCTCTTCCAAGCCTCCGTCTTGTCGGGCTTGGTGCTCTAGGATTCCTCCCTTGCCTTCGTACTTGTTGGTGTGAACCTATCATGAATATGGTACAGAGTATGAAGTAGTATACCATTCAATGGGGGAAGTGGGCTCACATAGAGGAACGGATTCACCTTTGGAGTCCATGACGACTTGGCATAAGTTGGGGACCATGATGTGGTAACGACCGAAGGTCGGGCTACATCATCTCCCCTCCCTTCAAAAAGAGTCGTCCTCGACCCTACACGCTTATCACAAAGTAGAAGATGTCGAGAGACCTTCTTGATCCTGGGATTCACCGTATAGTCATCCTCGAAAAGATTGACTTGACAACACTTCAATGTTCCTTCACCTTCCATGAAGCCTACAAAGCTCACCACAAAAGCAAAGCAATACTCAAAGCGTAGCCAATTCATGAAGATTATAGCATGAGTCCTCAAGTAGAAGGAAGTCACCTTAGGATGTAGAGATGGTTCGTTGAAGGGCAGCCATAGGTAACTCTCTTCGATTCATCTTGTCAACTCTTTGTCCATAGAGGTTGACGTGTATGCATTCATACCTTCACACAACAAAGACCAAGCAACATATGTTTGTGTGTGATAGAGGAGCATGCCATTTGTGGCATGTCCATTCTTGTTCACAACACTATTAGCACAACTCAAGTATAGCAAACGAGATGCATATGCAAGGTCAAAATGCATGGAAATCGTTTGAACATTATCCAAATGTGGGAACTCAAAAACTCCATATAACGTCTTAGTGTGGCACTCAAAGCAATTGACTAAGATATAGATCAACATCTTTGATGCAAGAGTAGGAGAATTCGGCAAAAACACATGCGGAAGAATATCCAAAACAACATCATTATGTGTGCAAACCAACCATTGGAAAGAACAATTGTTCAATATGTTGGATGTCATACACATATCATCAAACTCAAAGATCATGGGCATTGGAGTATCACAAACAGAAGCAAAAAACAACATGTTTGCAAACAAACCAATTGAAATAGCAAGTGGTCCTTATGTTTGTTGCAACAACTATACGAGAGACTTGGAAGCTCTCATGACAATACATGCTCATAATGGCAATATGGTTGCACACAAAACATCGGAAAGAGAAATTGTTCAACATTTTTGTGGCAACACACAAAGCATCAATGTCCAATAGTAACGAAACATGATTGTCACAAGGTGAAAGAATACCATTAACATGCTTGCAATCAAACCATAGGAAAGAGCAATTTGTCAACATGAAAGATGCAAAGCATGCAAAGGTATCAGAGCTGGGTTCGATCTTGCACTCACTTGGGGGATGCTCTCTAGAGCTCTTTTTGCCAACTCGTGTTCAACCGAGGTTGACATTCTTGTGTGGGTACCTACACACATCATAGATAAAAGGAAAAACATGTGTGCATGGTAGAGAAACACATCATCCATCATGACGTATCTCTTCTTGTGCACGTCACCATTAGTGTAAAGCAAGTGTAACATAGGTGCATGGTGAGTATGCAAGCGGGAACATGATTATCATGGCAATCATCAAAATCTCCAAAATTTGAAAAAGGTATGGGGGCCATCTCAATATAAACCATATGAGAATTATTGTTGCAAGCAAAACAAGTGAAAGAGCAATTATTCAACTTATTGCAAGCAACGGGAGAGATTGTAAAACATTCATGATAAAGCATGGTTCGAGGGGTACCATTGGTAACATCATTGCAAGAAAAACATTGGAAAGAGCAATTGTTTAACAAAGTGCAAGCAATGATATCATCAACGTAATGTTTAGAGCACGACATGTCTATGGCAACATCATCACAATCAAATAATTTCACATGCTCAACAGTATGCAAAGGCAAAGTATCGCATGGAAATACCAATGAGTCATATATCACAAACATCATCCATAGCATGCCAATCATCACAAATCATCATGTCCACTAGTGGGATCATGGCATCATCAACACCCTTATTTTTACCTTGTTCATACCTCTCATATGAAGTGGGTGTTGTGGTGGTATTGGCCTCCATGTGGGCGACTTCTTCATCATGTATGGGGATGGCATCATGTTCATCCACCATGTACATCTTCTTGGTTGGAGGCATCATCATCTCCAAGCTTGGCGCTTCTTGATCCATGGAACCTAACACATCATGAGAAAACACACTAGAGGTAGAGGGTAAGTTGTTAGAAATCAAAATGGTCTCACATGACCTATCAACTACCACTCTCAACTCACTCGGTGTATCACTCATGCCCTCAAAGTGGAAGCACTCAATCTCACGTGTGGTGGAGTCACTCAGCTCACTCTTGTTCTCACTCAAGTGGGCTAAGTGGCTCTCATACTCACATGGGATTAGTACCACATCATCACTCAAGCATATGGGGGTACGCTCGGTTGTCTCAACTCCAGGCGCCTCCTTTGGTGAAGGGAAAGTCCTATGCTCACCAATCTTGACCTTGTCGTCGCCATCTTGCACCTTGGCTTGTGTAGTCCTCGTGACGTACTCGTCCAACATGGCAAAGTAGAGGTCTTCGTCTTCCTCATCCATGAAGTTACATGCGTCATATGGGACGTCAAGTTTGGGCATTGAAGCTTGATGGCGTGGAGGAGAACTTGCTCTTGGTGTCATTTTGGTGGTGGCATGAGTAGTTGAAGGTGCCTTATGATGGTGTCGACGGAGGTCATTAGCGTGCCTTGCCAAAGGATGATGTAGATGGTGCACTTTGTCATCCACGTGACGCTCACGACGATGCTTCTTGTCCTTGGCACTCTTCTTTGTGAGGCGTTGTAATGAGTGTAAAGCATCATTAGTCTTGGCCATCATGCTCATGGTTTTGGCGAAGTCATTGTCCATGTCGCGCTTGAAGTTGTCCATTTGATGGTGGACCTTGGTGCTCTCGAGGTGGAGGGTCCGTCTTGGTCGACGCAACTTGAGGAGCTTGTCGTTGTCGTTCTTGAAGTTGTCCATGCTTGGGGAGTTATTGTTGTTGTAGAACTCCATATCACCCAAGCATGTGGAGCCATTGTCGGTGTAGTGCTCCATCATGTCATCCATGCTTGTAGAGGCGTACGCATGGTGGCTCATCGTGGATTCTTCATAGATATCATCCTTGGTTCCGGAGTTCCTAGACATGCTTCACAAGACCAAGTGGTCTATATGGAAGTGGTAGGGGGTTAGGGATGCAACATCAAACCTAACTTTACCTTGGAAGATAGTATCGTGCAAGTGTCAACACTTGAGAGCAATCAAAACCAAGCAAAGTGAAGTTCACGCGGAACACCAAAACCAACTAACCACTAAAACACACACACACACACAAAGCTTATGGTGGATAGGTATGGAAGGTGGCGTGTCCAAGAATAATCCGAAATCAAAATATTGTAATGGTAAGTAAAGAACCACGATGATCACAAAGCAAAACAAGTCAATCCACGAGATAGGAATATATACAAGGAAACACACACGGTGGGATAAATGGGACTTGTGCGACGGAGAAAGTGAGCCAAGAACCAAATGATTACATAGCGAAGACTATAAGCTTGTGTTGCACAAGTACAAGGAGAGACGCTAGTTTGATTGCAATAAAATTGGTGGGCTACAAGATATGCACAATAAGTACCACCTATTTGATGTTAATCGAGCTTGCGCTTCCTATTCTATGAGGAACTTGCTTCTTTCTTTTATTTTTCTTCTTTTTCTTTTTCTATTTTTTCTCTTTTCTTTTCTTTTTCATTTGCCTCTTCCTTGTGCCAACAACTATACAAGATAACTATATGAGATAGCGCGCTCACCACTTTTGCTCGGAATTCTACAAGGTATCAAATGTGCATAGCCGAAGCAATCATAGGAGGAATTAGTCTCAATAGGTTTTTGTTGAATGCAAAGATAGTGTGGCTCACAAAGGGATGCAAGTGGGGAGAAGTCGCGAAATGTTTATACCTTTCTCTGCCGATCTTCACCCTTTATTGGTGGATTCCGCCTTGCTCACGGAATTTAGATGGAGTAGATAGCATGAACCATGGATATGATGATGTAGAGCTCCTTCTCCTCTTCAAAATGAGCTAAAGAACACCAAAATCCGAGTTCGTATGCAAAAGTTATCCTCAAAACCGTGAAGCAGATTTGTCTGTCAGCAGGTGGGACCGAGACTCCGGTCTGGAGGTCCGGAGACTCTGGTCTGGAGTGACTTACACCGGAAACTCCGGTCCGGTGCCGGAGACTCCGGTCCGGTCAATTTCTGCGTCCAGAACACGAACAGGGCGCGATTTGGGCGGAAAAACTTGAACCAAAACACCAAATTGGCGGGGGAAATCAAGGAATTAGGCCATGGGAACGCAGGGGAAGGTAGATCAATAAGTTTAGCAAGTAATCCACGGATCAAAACCTACTAAAACATACTCAAATCACAGATCGATCCAAAACACGAATTAGGGCTGTTTTTTGTGGAATTTTCGAATTTATGGGGAAAAGGCCAAATCGAGGAGAAATCTGTGGCAACCAAAAGCTGCTGATACCAGATGTTATGGGGTAGCCCCGTGTGTGGCCCGATCTTCACGGATCTGTTGAGGGCAAACCTCTAGGGTGGCCCGATCTTTCACGATTCCCTTTCAAATCGAGGTTGGAGTGCGTGGGAAGGAGGGAAGGATGAACACGACGAACACACGCACGAAGAACGCGATGAACACACACACACAAAACCACGATAAACACCAATAGCTCACGCCGGCGGTGACCGGTCCGGCGCAATCCCTAGGATCGGCGTCGGGCGGAGGACTCTCTCTCGAACCGGCACGGCGAGATGGGAGACTCGGTGAGATCTTGACGTCTAGGCAAAGGGACACCGATGCCTAGGCCTTGTACAACGCGGAGGCACAATGCAAACTCCAACGAGGTTTGGGGATATTGGTGCTCCTTGGTCAAGGAGCATGAGGCAAGAATTAGATAGATCCACAAAGGGGTTTCCACTAATTCCAATATCAAGCCTAGGGTTTACAATGGAGGTGGGGGCTATATATAGGCCAACCACAAGTTCAGGGGTAATTCAGGCATTAAAGTAGAGTTCTGGGCGAAGTAGAGGGGTACATGGGCCGTAGGGCCAGCTAGGCTCGCAGGCCCATCTTTAGGCCAGACAATCTGGATCGGAACGGCCGGACAGTCCGGGGTGGCCGGACACTCCGGGCAAGGCAGTGTCCGAACTGGCACACAGAATGTCCGAGTCCAGACAGGGCGGGGGTAGGCTGGACACTCCGGTTGAGTCGCGCCGGACACTATGGCTGTGCCGGACACTCCGGCTCTGGCAGCTTCAGCTCAGGTGCATCTTCAGGGCTTGTGGGTCAACGCGGCGGGGGCTCGTACCTGATGATGCACAAAGTAGTGGTATGAAGTAGCACGCCATCCAAGGAGGTATCAAATTGGCATGAAGAGAGGAGCGAGTTCACCTTAGCTTGGAGGAGTTTGGCTCGGGCACGAGTCATGGGTCCACATGGGGGACTTGTTGTTGTAGATGTAGAAGCGTCCGTAGGACGGTCTGTATCAGGATCTCGTGGTCAAATCGATGGGAAAGCGAGGGGAAAAGGAGAAGGTAGCGGAAGCGGATGCACACCTCGTGAAGAACACGATGAACACATGCAAAACTCACGCGATACAAGGCCGATTGCTCTCACCGGTGGCCACCGATCCGATAGAATCCTCGCAAGGAAAGATCGGTCAACGTGCTCCCTCGATCCCACGCGGAGAGGGAAGAACACCTTGGAGAGGGCCTTGACGTCTTGGCAAAGGGACACCGATGCCAAGGCCTTGTACAACGAGGGAGGCGCGATACAAACTCCAACGAGGTGGTGACGATAGTCGATCCCCTTTGGTAGAAGGGGATGAGGCAAAACTAGAGATTCCACAAAGGGGGTTTTCTTTAGTCTATCATCTATGCCTCCTATTGCATGAGGGGGTGGGGGCACTATATATAGGCCAGCCACTAGTTCAAGGGTACTTTAGGAATAAAAGGGCAAAGTCTGGGCGGACTAAGGGGTACATGGGCCAAAGGCCTAGCTGGCGGTACGCAGGCCCATATGCTCAGGCCGGAGACTCCGGTGTGGTGGTCCAGAGACTCCGATCTGGGCCGGAGACTCTGGTCTATCTCCGGACCGTCTCCAGAGTGGCAGATAGACTATCCTCGAGCTCGATCTGGGTGTCGGTCCAGAGATGGGTCCGGACACTCTAGGGTCTGCAGGCCGGAGACTCTAGTGTCTTCAGGCCGGAGACTCCGGTGTGGCCGGAGACTCCGATGTGCGCAGGCCGGAGACTCCTGTGCTCTAGCTGCTGCTTCTTCCGTCTTCTCTTCCAAGCCTCCATCTTATCGGGCTTAGTGCTCTAGGCTTCCTCCCTTGCCTCCGTACTTGTTGGTGTGAACATATCATGAATATGGTACGGAGTATGAAGTAGTATACCATTCAATGGGGGAATTGGGCTCACATAGAGGGACGGATTCACCTTTGGAGTCTATGACGACTTGGCATTAGTTGGAGACCATGATGTGGTAACGACCGAAGGTCGGGCTACATCAAGAAGTCTCCCATCAGCTCATGCTCCCATATGCGTGCTTGTTCCACGAAATGTGTCCTAAGCTGTAGCATCACCGAACGAGGGTTGACATCACCCACGAAAGGCCACAACTCATCCACCATTCTGAAACGCATTGTAACTAAAATGAAGGAGGCCATCTCCCGACGGAGATAGCGGTCTTCCCGCTGCTCTGGGGTCTCTAGGTCAATGGGCTGATCCAAATCCATCTCGTCGAGTATGTAGTCGACCACGTCATTCTCGCTAAGGAGAACGTGGAGACGCGCAACCCATATAGAGAAGTTTGATCCATCTAATTTGAGCTTCTCTCCTTCTAACCAATCAATCGTCAACAGGAAAAGTGGCATCAGGGAGAACTTTTCTACATTTACAATTGCAAAAGGAATTTAGACTAAGATTATAATTAAATGAGTTAATAATAACCCCACTCAGAAACACCTATCCCCATAAGGGTTCCTTGTGATAACACGACCCCTATCAGCCACATCTCCCCCGATCGTCACGGCCATCAATGTGGGTTCAAGGGTGGACGCTAAACGTCGGTCACATCATTCATGCGAATCATGCTCGATCTTTCGACCATCCGCATTCCGAGGCCATGTCTGCACATGCTAGGCTCGCCAACTCAACCTTAGTGTATTCGCTGTGCAACATGGCTTACACCCAATGTATGCGAACGTAGATATGTCTGACACCCATGCATGTAGCATGGATCGCCTCATACCGAAGAACTTTCTTGGTGGTGCACACTAAGGGGGTACACAATCGTTGGTAAATTTAACAGGGATCATCTTATTAGGCTACCGTCGAGTATCTAATACTAGCACACAATAAAATATACAAACAATAACATTGAATGTAAATGCGATGTCATATGGTCCTTCACGTCGTGATCTCCATCTGTCGTCACCGGATTCCGGCGCCGTAGACACCAGGGTACCGGCGTCATTCCGGCTGGTAGTCCGTCACCTCCGTGACTATCTACTACTACGTGACATAAGGTAATCACTTTACCTTTTGTTGAGGGCAAACCTCTAGGGTGGCCCGATCTTTCACGATTCCCTTTCAAATCGAGGATGGAGTGTGGGGAGAGGAGGGGAAGATGAACACGACGAACGCACGCACAATGAACGCGATGAACACACACGCAAAACCACGATACACACCAATAGCTCATGACGGCGGTGACCGGTTCGGAGCAATCCCTAGGATCGGCGTCGGGCGGAGGACTCTCTCTCGAACCGGCATGGCGAGATGGGAGACTCGGTGAGATCTTGACGTCTAGGCAAAGGGACACCGATGCCTAGGCCTTGTACAACGTGGAGGCACGATGCAAACTCCAACGAGGTTTGGGGATATTGGTGCTCCTTAGTCAAGGAGCATGAGGCAAGAATTAGATAGATCCACAAGGGGTTTCCACTAATTCCAATATCATGCCTAGGGTTTACAATGGAGGTGGGGGACTATATATAGGCCAACCACAAGTTCAGGGGTAATTCAGGCATTAAAGTAGAGTTCTAGGCGAAGTAGGGGTACATGGGCCATAGGGCCCAGCTAGGCTCGCAGGCCCATCACTTGGGCCGGACAGTCCGGGTCAGAACGACCGGACAGTCCGGGGTGGCTGGACACTCCGGGTGGTGTCCGAGAAGTGTCTGAATTGACCTTCTGAATGTCCACGCCAGGTTCGGGCTGGGGTAGGCCGGACACTCTAGTCGAGTCGCGCCGGACACTCCGACCGGGCCGGACACTCCGGCTGGATCCGGACGGACACTCCGGGTCAGTCTGCTTCAGGACAGGTGCAGCTCCTGGGCTCGAGGGTCGACGCAGCGGCGGTTTGTACCTGATGATGCACATAGTAGTCGTATGAAGTAGCACACCATCCAAGGAGGTATCAAATTGGCACGAGGAGAGGAGTGAGTTCACCTTAGCTTGTAGGAGTTTGGCTCGGGCACGAGTCATGGGTCCACTTGGGGGACTCGGTGGTGTAGATGTAGGAGCGTCCGTAGGACGGGCCGCATTAGCTCCCCCCCTTGGGAAAGAGTCGTCCTCGACTCTTCATGGATATCATCTTGAACATCTCCATGGTAGGGTGAGAGATCCTTGACATTGAATGTATTGCTTGCAAGGTACTTGGAGGTCGGTATGTCGATGATGTAAGCGTTGTTGTTGATTCTTTTGAGGACCTTGAAGGGACCATCTCCTCTTGGCTTGAGCTTGGAGTCATGTTCCTTGGGGAAGCGGTCTTTGCTTAGGTGTATCCACACAAGGTCACCTTCTTCAAAGATCATCTCCTTCTTGTCCTTGTTTAACCTTGAAGCTTGGCGAAGGACTTGTTGTTTGATAGTAGCTCTTGTTTCTTCGTGAAGCTTCTTCATAGCTTGTCCGCGCTTCTCGACGTCCATGTTCGTGCGCTCATGGAGAGGTAGTGGTAGGATGTCGAGCGCGATGAGGGGATCGAAACCATAGACGATCATGAATGGACTTATCTTGGTTGTTGAGTGCTTTGCTCGGTTGTAGGCGAACTCGGCATGGGGAATGCATTCCTCCCAATCCTTCAAGTTTTTCTTGATCAACACACGTAGGAGAGTTCCAAGGCTTCGGTTGACAACCTCGGTTTGTCCATCGGTTTGAGGATGCGACGCGGATGAAAACAGGAGCTTGATGCCGAGCTTGGCCATGAGGGTCTTCCATAAGTAGCTCATGAATTTGACGTCACGGTCGGAGACGATTGTTCGTGGCACACCGTGAAGACGGACGATTTCCCTGAAAAACAGATTTGCAAAATGTGAAGCATCGTCAGTCTTATGGCACGGTATGAAGTGTGCCATTTTCGAAAAGCGATCCACAACAACAAATATAGAATCATGACCATGCTTAGATCTAGGAAATCCTAACACGAAATCCATGCTAATGTGGGACCAAGGTGTATGAGGAATAGGCAATGGAATATAAAGACCATAGGTATTAGCTTGCGACTTAGCTTGAACACATGTCTTGCATCGTTGAACGTAGCGCTCCACGTCGCGCTTCATCTTGGGCCAAAAGTAGTGAGTGGACAGCATGTCCAAAGTCTTGTCACGACCAAAGTGACCCATAAGGCCTCCACCATGAGATTCTTGGAGAAGCAAAAGTTGGAGCGATGATTTCAAAATGCAAAGCTTGTTTTGTTTAAAAAGAAAGCCCTTATGCAAATATAAATCATCAAATCCTTTGTCAATGGAGCACTTTGCGAAAATTAGTTCAAAGAATAGGTCGGAAGCATACAAAGATTTTATTTCCTCAAGACCCAACACGTTGATTTCAAGTCTCGTAAGAAGGCTTGTGTGCTTGCGAGACAAAGCATCCGCAACTACATTATCTTTGCCCTTCTTATACTTGACTATGTACGGGAAAGACTCCATGAACTCAACCCACTTAGCGTGTCTCTTACTCAAGTTGGCTTGGCCTTTGAGATATTTCAAGGACTCATGGTCGGAATGTATGATAAATTCCTTGGGCCAGAGATAGTGTTGCCAAACTTGAAGGACATGAACTAAGGCGAAAAGCTCTTTGTCATAAATTGGATAGCTAAGGCGAGCACCATCAAGTTTCTCGCTATCGTAGGCTATAGGACGTCCGTTTTGCATAAGGACTCCTCCAATGCCAATACCACTAGCATCACACTCTATCTCAAAAGTTTTTGTGAAATCCGGTAAAGCAAGGAGAGGTGCTTCGGTGAGCCTCTTTTTGAGTTCGTCAAAAGCTTGTTGTTGTGCTTTGCCCCACACGAAGGTGACATTCTTTTTCATCAACTCGTTGAGAGGACAAGCAATAGTGGAAAATTCTTTCACAAAGCGACGATAGAAACCGGCCAACCCATGAAAACTTCGGAGTTCACTCACATTTGTTGGGATGGGCCAATCTCGTATGTCCTTTACCTTGGAAATATCAACTTCAATTCCTTTCGAAGAAACGAAAAATCCAAGAAAAATCAACTTGTCTTTAGCAAAGGTGCGCTTGGGAAGATTAGCATAAAGCTTTTCATGTCGAAGGATTTGCAAAACTTCCTTGACATGTGTTATATGGTCCTCAAGTGGTTTGCTATAAACAAGAATATCATCGAAATAGACAACAACACTTTTTCCAATGAGAGAACACAAAATATGATTCATGAGGCGCATGAAGGTGGATGGGTGATGGCTCAATGCACGGCGCCCAGAAAAATGCTTGATGGCGGTGTTGATGTAGAGCTCGTTGGGAACCCCAAGAGGAAGGTATGATGAGCACAGCAGCAAGTTTCCCTCAGTTATGAAACCAAGGTTTAATTGAACCAGTAGGAGCAAGGAAACACCTCAAAGGTGTTACTAGCTGAGCTTTGGCAGGGCGCACTACCGGTGCTAGTAGCAACGTGGAGACCTGCACAGCACAACCACAGAACTTTGTCCCCAACTTGTGATGAGGTTGTCAATCTCACCGTGTTTTGCGGAAAACAAAGGATTTAACATATCGAATGGAAAGAAGTAAAAGTTTGCAAAAAGTAAACACAAAACAGTAAACAGTTTATAGATTGTATGTAAAGAAAAAGGACCGGGATCCATAGTTCACTAGAGGTGGCTCTCCTTAAGATAGATAACATGCTGGGTGAACAAATTACAGCGGGGCAATTGACAAACACCGAGAAAGCAATACATGCATATAATAATCATCTTGACTCCTTTGAGACTTGATTGGGCATTACAACAGTATACATAGACCGCCATCCAACTGCATCTATGACTAATAATCCACCTTCAGGTTATCATCCGAACCCCCTCCAGTTGCAAGCAACAGATTATTGCTTTATGAACTGCGTGTAAAGTAAACAATACGATTGTTCTATGAACAAAGGATTGTTGTTTTCTCCCTAGTAGCAACAGCACATCTAGTACCTTAGAGATTTCTGTCACTTCCCCAAATTACCAGAGGCATGAACCCACTATCAAGCATAAATACTAACTCTTGGAGTTGCTAGCATCTACTTGGCCAAGATAGCTACTAACAACGGAAAGCATGCAAGATCACAAATAACAAAGACATGATAGAATCAATAATCAATCTGAAATAGCATCTCAGTATCCATCGGATCCCCACAAACACAACATGTATGATTACAAATAGATGATCTTGACCATGAACGGAGCTCACAAGATCTAGACATGAAAGCACAAAGGAGGAGAACCAGCCATCTAGCTACTACATGGATCCGTAGTCCAAGGATGAACTACTCACGCATCACACCGGAGGCTTGCATGGTGATGAAGAAGGCCTCCAGGGTGAATTCCCCTCTCCGGCAGGGTGCCGGGAAGAGCTTCAGATCCCTCCCGATCTAGGGATGGAGATGACGGCGGTTACAGGCTCTTTCGTGGATTTTTGATCGGGCCCTTAGGGTTTACGTCCCGAGGGCATCTTATAGTCGGAAGGGGAGGCCGAGGGGGTGCCTGGGCTGGCCACACCACCCCTTGGCGTGGGCTAGGCCTGGCCACGCGGCCAGGTGGTGTGGCCGCCCTCTGGCCCCTCTCCATCTCGTATTCTGGCACTAGATGACATCCGGAAAAATAGGCACTTTGGCTTTTGTCCCGTCCAATTTCGAGAATATTCTTTTTCTGACTTTCCTGGAACCAAAAACAGCAGAAAACAGGCAGCTGGCATTGTGGCTCTTGTTAATAGGTTAGTCCAAGAAATCATATGAAAAGTACTCCAAAGTTGGAACAAAACACAAGAAAGTGGATAAAACCAAGCATGAAACATCAAAAATTATAGATACATTTGCAATGTATCAACATCCCCAAGCTTAACTCCTGCTCGTCCTCGAGTAGGTAAGTTATAAAAACAAAGAATAATTTTTGAGGTGACATGCACCATCAAAGACTTGATCAAAGTATTTGTAAAACATTCGAAGCTAGGATCATAGTACTTCAATCATAACATGAAAGACAAAGTTCTAGCAATAAGCAAAGAAACTATGATGCAACATGAAAAGGCACAAACAAAAGATTCATGAATAACAATGCTTTGCAAGACGTTTGTTTGTTTCACATAAAGAAAACATGGCATAATAGTATTCAGCTTGTCCCTCAATAGAGTAGCGAATATAAATGCATAGGACACCTTCAAAGTTCATAAGAGTGACTAGATACAATAGTTTAAAACAAGCAATATCAAAGTATGCATCAATCAACTAGTCTTGGGACAATGCACATAGAACTAAGAATGGCCACTATGCTCTCAAAGTAGGTGCATAAAGATAGAAGATGGAGACTCAATATAATGGTGGAAGAAAGGCCTTTGTAAAAGGAAGTAGGGATTCAAGTTTCATAAAGAGCTTCCAAAAATTATGGTACTTATAGCTTTCAGCTCTCATTGCCCTTATCATAAGCATCTTGAAGGTGATTAAGGTTAAAGTGACACAACTAAGAGGATATGTTTGACAAGTTATAAACCGAAATCTCATGCCCCTTACTTACGAAGACCGATCCTCATACTACTCAACTTTAGTCACGAGTAAGCTCTTGTCATTGTAAGTACATGTGTATCATTAAGAGCCGCCAACGGGGTACCCCTTGCACATGATACGGGAGCTTTCCCATAATCAAAATGACAAGGCAAGCAGACAATGAGCATCTCAGCGATCTTTTTATTTGCTATTTGCATAGGTTTTTTATTGAGGATGCTTCATAGAGTGCTCATTATGGTGATGCTGCAAGTTTCCACCATGATTAGGAATGGCTTAGGCTAGCGGCCCAGGCGTTCCTCTAACACACATACAAACTCCATGATCTTACAAGTTCCACTTTTATTTCACACCGCCGGGATCCGTAAGCAAAAGAACATGATATCAACGGGGTACAAAGTACAAGTGCAATGTTGAAAGCATTCCCCATGAAACATGCTTCTGCTAATTTCAACTTATAAAGAGCAAGCATATACGCAACAAAGAAGGACCCAATGGTTCAAGTTTATTAAGGGCAAGTAAAGTAAAGTATGCCATCAAGTTCGTGAGAGCTTTAATCACTAGTTTTCTCATAACAAGTTTAATTTGGAAGGTAAACAAAAGCATGCATATACTTCGAATAGCATAAGCTAGTAGGTAGGTATGGTGGACTCTTTGGAATAACTTGGTTTAGGGAGTTGGATGCATGAGTGGAACTCATACTTGGTGGTGGAGGCTAGCAAAAGACTGGGAGCGACAAACTAAGAGAGCAATAATGGCCATAATCATGCAGAGCGACAAAACATCATTGATCAAAGCATAAAGTGATACTACAAGTTGAAAACTAAAGGATCATAAAGGCTATGGTGACTTGAGATAGTCATAACACGGTGTGAGCATGTGCCAAGTCAACCCAAATAAAGCATCAAAGGAGAATACCACTATACTATGCTTTAATATGCTAAAACAACGCATGATTCATCCAAGGCACATTAAGCAATCTCAATTGTTTATAACAAGTCATGCTACAGCAAAGAATACTAAGCCTAAAGCCAAAATAATATCAAGCATGGCATGACAAAGCATAGGCCACAATCGAAAACAAGCTCTTTTTACCACTTAAGCATGAACTTTCCTACTCTTTTCCAAACCAAACCAAACTATTTGCAAACCAATGTATGAAAGAGGGGGTCCAACCAATTTATTCAGTGAACTAAGCAAACCAAGCAAATGAAAAACCAAAACAAAAACGGAAAAGAAGACGCTCCAAGAAAAACATAATTGTGCATGAAACAATAAAAATGAAGCGTTTGGAAGAAACCTGGGATTTTTATTGATGAAGCAGGGGATGCCTTGGGCATCCCCAAGCTTTGACGCTTGTACTTCTTGGATATTTCTTGGGGTGACACGCGTGGCATCCCCAAGCTTGAGCTTTAGTCCATCCTTCATCTCATTACTCATTCCTTCCATACACCTGAAAATTTTCCTTCATACCAAACTTCACACAATCTTTATTAGCAACATTAGTGCACTCAAGATAAATAAGTCTTAAGGTTCAGTTCTAACACCAAATAAACTTCCATTAGAACACTAGCTACTGTAGCACTTCCCTCAAAAAGCTCAATTCCCCAAAAGAACTCAAGAAGGAACCAACAAGAAGCAAATGCAGAAAATGGCAGAAATCTATCAAAACAGACCAGCAGGTAAAGACGAATTTATTCGAAGACCTTCTGTTGCTCAAATCAAAAAGTGTTGAACTAATGGAAGTTAGATAACAACCTGGGGCAGAAGCACAAAAATTACAGCTCAATCCGTCATACGGAGATCTCTCACGAATTTTTACGGTGAAGCACAAAAATCTGTTTTGGGACAACAACTTTCCCAATCATTACTTCACTCTCATTAGAGGTTACTCTTGGCACAAAAACCAAATAAAAAGGATAAGGAGAGGTTATTACAGAGGTAATAACTTCCAAGACTCATCGAAAACTTTTGGGTTATCTCCCAATAAGTACTTTTCTTTAACGCCTTTAAGTTAGGCATAAGAAGCAAAGAAAGAATCAAGTGTTCTCAAATGAAGAAGCATTAAGACCAAATTTTGTTTTCATAGGAGAAGCAAAAGAAATCTTTTCTCTCTTTTTAGGGAAGTGTTCTATACCTTTCTTGAGTGGGAGTTGATATTTAATGGTGCCTTCTTTCATATCAATGATGGCACCAACAGTTCTAAGAAAAGGTCTTTCCAAAGTAATAGGACAAGAAGCATTGTATTCAACATCCAAAACATAGAAATCAACGGGGACATAGGAATCGTTAACCATAATAAGAATATCATTAAGACTCCTCATGAGTTTCTGATATGGGGTGGCCCGATCTTCTCAGCAAGCTCTTGGCGATGGTGATGGTGGATGATAGATAACTAGTGCGTAGCTATGATCTCTCCCGCTCGATCCCTGGTGCCAATGCAACAAATCTCGAACCTTGTAGGATATTCACAACACCACACTTTTGCGCACGCAGCCGTGACCACGAACGGTAGTATGCAATCTACTAATTCCCAATGGAACAACAGATCACACTCAATTATAGTTGGCAGATTCGAACACAGGGTAATTCCAGAGGTTCTATGAAAGAAACAACTCCAAAATATTTTAACGTGGTCTAAAAACCTAACTTGTGACGGCTACGGAGGTTTATAAGAGGGCTGGGGCGTCCTCCCCTCTAAACGGGCCTAAAAACAGCCATAACTTGGCCCAAACTGACTCGGTTCGACTCAAACTGATACATACCGACCCATATATGGGTTTGGCCTTATTGGCACGCAGTACAAACGTCGTGGAACACCTCAAACATGTAATTCTTGGTGCGCCATCTCTCTCTTGCTCATACGTGATTTCCTCATTGCATCCTAGTGCGCCTGCCTCCCGCTCCTCCCTCGCGCACTTGTTGATATTGGAAATCAGCGCTTGTCCTTCTTGCTGCAACTCTCCTCCTCGCGCAACACTTGTGTTATCAATAAACCTGATCATACAAAGATGCATAGACTTAGGTAGTATAAAGTTCTCATTAAGTAAAACATCAGGTTCAATTAAGAATGAATTCACCTGATAATCATTATTGATTTGACTCAGTATTTCCTTCCAGTTCAGGCAGTCAGAATCATCATAATCCCTGTAGATATCCTCATCATCCTCCCTTTCTTCATGAAAAGCCGTCCTCGGCTTTAGGTAAGCTGAAAGTGGGAGAAACAAAAAGAACAACGTGTACGCAAAGTATATGTATATATAACATGTTGTATTATTGTTGTTCACATGAAAAGTATGTCCAGTATACATCAAGCAACTTAAATTGCAGGTATAAGTGAAGTACAAAGAATCATGATCATGGTAAAAAACAACTAAATAGATAGTCATGTTCTTCAATATTAAATTCAGTTTTCTCAAAGAAGATCTATGATCAAATTTGTGAACAAGATCAAACCAATTTAATATGTCTGAAAACCAAATTGAATCATGCCATGCTTCAACTGCGCTACTCTGATTATTATGAACATGATCATGTTGTCCAGTATGTAAAATGCAACTCAATTTGCAAATATAAGTGAAGTATAAAGCATTAGCACAACTAGACAACGAATTTTGGGATAAACACAATGAATATGAAAACTGGGGTTCTATTCTAGCAAGATTACAACGATCCAACATAGGTAAAATTACTTGTGTTGGCTGCATTATATCAACTAGACCTGACTTTAGTTTCATATTATCACAAATTTTAGCATATATCTCACAACACAAAATCGTCGACACACAACATGTATGGCTGAAAACAGCATGTTTTAGTTCAGCGATTCGATCACAAGTAATGCATATGTGATCCACAAGAAAATTTTCATGCATGTTATATTCACCAATCAGATTGAAAGTGAAACAAGGAGAATATGTGCTAGAATTCAGAAATGAAATTTCAGAAATCTTATCCATAGCACAACTCATACTCATAGGTTCATTTAGCATGATGGAATACACAATATCAGCAGGTGGTATTCGAGCAAGTATTTCCTTATGTGTTATCAGTACCACATGATCAAAATTTGAATTTGGTAAACAATCACATGGTGCTGAAACAGTAGTGCAAGGCAAATCACAAGGAGGCTTCAGTAAAGGAATAGACTCACAATATGTCGCACATGTTGGCTGAAACTCCAAATCAGTACCAATGTCATTAACAAACTTCTCAGCTGTAGTAGGTACTACGACATCCTCCTCAAGTAACAATACCAGATTGTGTGGTGCAGGTTGTAAAATAGGCGGCTCCCTTTCTTCAAAAGCAACCTGCATAGCACAAGAAACAATACCAGGAGTAGAGATGATTACATTAGGAGAAATATCCTCACATGTATTATCATCTACTGCACTGATGTTTTCTTTTTCTCTCATACTCTTAGAATGGATGCTCTCAACCTCACGTTTAGTGGAATCACACAGCTCACTTTTGATAACACTCTCACTCAGCTTGGCTATGTGGCTCTCATTCTCACATGGGTTGTAATGCACACCGTGTTCAAGATGACAAATAATAGAATTGTCACCATTCATCATGACCTTGTACTTAGCAGACAAACTGAACTCTTTTGTCCTCTCCTTGCGAAGAAGATGATACTCATGAAATTTGTCGGCTGAAATCCTGAGCATAACACGCCTCTTCATGTTCCATTTGAAAGAAATCCTTCCAACAACAGGACATATTTGAGCGTCAAACCTTCTGCTCCAAGGTTCTCCCAATAGTATGTGACAAGAATCAAGTGGTATAGGAGATACATCACAGCGCACAATCTCAGTATGCTCTTTAAAAGTCATAGGAACATCAGCGGTGTGTGAAATCAGCAATGTGCCATATGATGAATGCAAGAGATATGGCACCGCACGGGCACATGTGGGTAGCTGCAACTTTTGTACAACTTCAACGCTGATCAAATTAATAGTAGAGTTACTATCAATGGTAATGGAAGCACATCGCTCACCAATCATCACACTATGGTGGAAAAGACCATCACCATCAAAAATACCGTGTTCTTCCTTCCAAAAAGTTCCACTACAACGCCAATTGTCGATGAATTTGTAACTGTACGTCTCCACATTATTTGTAACATCACCTGCCTCCATTTTTTGCATCACATCAACACTACTAGAAGACATGATTAGTACATTAGTGCACAAATCAAAATCAGTATGGTGAAAACTCTCACAACTCACTCACAACTGATAAGAAAGAAGATCTTACCGTTCCAAAGTGAATAGATATGCTCTACCAAACGTAATCAAAGACTGGTGCACTGAAGTGATGAAGTGAATATCAAAGGTATAGAGACGATCACAGGGCACACAGGGTATTTATGGTGGAGCTGTAGGTATGGTATCCTATCTACACCGCAAACAAGTCCTAGTGCTGATTGTATGACAAAGACCCATGGAAACACACACGGTGGAGATAAATGGGGCAATTGCAACTATGAAAATGAGCTCAAAAAGTAAGGTATGTCGGAGGAATGCTCGTATTGCAATGCACAAGGAGAGACGCTAGCAATGTCTCAACGAAACGGGCACAAGATTGCTAACTGAGCAGCCCGTAGAGCACTAAGCACGCTAGTCTCGTAGGATAGTTATAGACACAAAGAAAGGCTTACTAAGTCCCACAAGGATAGGTACGCTATGTGGACTCAGTAAAATAAATAAACAAAAAAAAATTGACCTGAGAACTGGTCTCTGCCACGGCAGAAAAACGGCCTAAAATCCTGCCGCGGCAGGATGCCGGCAGATTTTTTTTTTCCTCTCGTACTAGCACAGACTGGTCTGTGGTAAGGCGACGGTTCGATTTTTTTTTTTCGGAAAATTTTTTTTTTCGGAAATTTTTTTTTTGGGGTCATGCTAGAGCACAGACTTGTCTGCGGTCAGGCGTGAGGCAGCGAGCCGAATTTTTTTTTTTTTGCTCGCCAAGTAGTACACAACTAGGACTCTTTACAAGATGATATGGGGTGGCCCGATCTTCTCAGCAAGCTCTTGGCGATGGTGATGGTGGATGATAGATAACTAGTGCGTAGCTATGATCTCTCCCGCTCGATCCCTGATGCCAATGCAACAGCTCTCGAACCTTGTAGGATGTTCACAACACCACACTCTTGCGCACGCAGCCGTGACCACGAACGGTAGTATGCAATCTACTAATTCCCAATGGAACAACAGATCACACTCAATTATAGTTGGCAGATTCGAATACAGGGTAATTCCAGAGGTTCTATGAAAGAAACAACTCCAAAATATTTTAACGTGGTCTAAAAACCTAACTTGTGACGGCTACGGAGGTTTATAAGAGGGCTGGGGCGTCCTCCCCTCTAAACGGGCCTAAAAATAGCCATAACTTGGCCCAAACTGACTCGGTTCGACTCAAACTGATACATACCGACCCATATATGGGTTCGGCCTTATTGGCACGCAATACAAACGTCGTGGAACACCTCAAACATGTAATTCTTGGTGCGCCATCTCTCTCTCTTGCTCATACATGATTTCCTCATTGCATCCTAGTGCGCCTGCCTCCCGCTCCTCCCTCGCGCACTTGTTGATATTGGAAATCAGCGCGTGTCCTTCTTGCTGCAACTCTCCTCCTCCTCGCGCAACACTTGTGTTATCAATAAACCTGATCATACAAAGATGCATAGACTTAGGTAGTATAAAGTTCTCATTAAGTAAAACATCAGGTTCAATTAAGAATGAATTCACCTGATAATCATTATTGATTTGACTCAGTATTTCCTTCCAGTTCAGGCAGTCAGAATCATCATAATCCCTGTAGATATCCTCATCAGTTTCTTTTTAGCATTATCATCAAGTGGGACATTCAAATAACAATCTTCAAGTAAAGGCAAATCAAGCATATCATAAATCCTTCTAGGCATAATAGAAACACTACTATCAAGATCACATAAAGCTTTGAAATCAAAGTCATTCACTTTCATATTAATGATGGGTTCCCAACCATCTTCTTGTTTTATAGGAATAGAAGCTTTATGTTTCATCTGTTCTTCTTTAATCTTTATGAAAGCATCAGTAATGTGTTTTGTAAAGGCCATGTTCATAGCACTAGCATTAGGACTTTTAGCAAGCTTTTGTAGGAACTTAATAACTTCAGAGATATTGCAACCATCAAGATCAAAACCATACTTATCATCTAAAGTAGTAGAACTATTACTAGCCTCAACACTAGTGGTAGTAATAGTAGAAACACTAATGTTTCTAGCAATTTCATCTTCTCTTTCCCACTTAGCATGTAATTCAGCTAATAATCTAACATTTTCATCAATTCTTACTTGTATAGCATTAGTGGCTGCAAAGGGATTCTCATTAGTTTCAGGTTTAGCAGCCATTTTATTCAAAGAAGATTGAGCTTCAACCAAAGATGCTATATTTCTTTCAGCATTAGAGAGTTTTTCCTCGATAGTTTTATTGAAAGCAGTTTGTTTACTAATAAAGTCTTTAAGCATAACTTCAAGTTCAGAGGGTGCACTCCTATTATTGTTGTAAGAATTTCCGTAAGCATTACCATTGTTGGGAGGATATGGCTTATAATTGTTGTTACCAAAATTATTCCTATAAGCATTATTGCCAAAATTGTTATTTCTTATGAAGTTCACATCAACTTGCTCTTCCTAAGCAACCAAAGAGGCTAAAGGAACATTATTTGGATCAATATGGGCTAGCTTTTCCTCTTAAAGAGAAAGAAAACAATTTCAGCTTAATAATATCACCATCTATATCCCTATGCTTTTGCATCTCACAAAGTTCAACAAAGTTATTCAGATGGGAAGCAACATCTTTATTACCAATACCAGAAAATTGTTCTCTCATAACAAGATTGAGTAAAGCAGGTTTTTATCTCAAAGAAAATATCTTCAGGCACAGGTGGAGCAATAGGTGTGCTCACAAAATCATTGTTGTTGGTGCTAGTGAAGTCACACAACTTAGTGTTTTCAAGAGTAGTCATTTTTTTGGGGTTTCAAATAAGAAAGCATACTTGTAAAACTAATTTTTGTGTGTTTTTGAATAACAAAACAAGCAAACAAATCAAAAAGAAACTAAGCAAAACAAAAATAACAAAGTAAAGAGATTGGTTATGAGGGACTCCCTTTGTGAAGATGTCTTTGACTCCCCGGCAACGGCGCCAGAAAAATGCTTGATGGCTCAATGCACGGCGTCCAGAAAAGTGATGGTGCGTGGTTGATGTAGAGCTCGTTGGGAACCCCAAGAGGAAGGTATGATGAGCACAGCAACAAGTTTCCCTCAGTTATGAAACCAAGGTTTAATCGAACCAGTAGGAGCAAGGAAACACCCCAAAGGTGTTGCTAGCTGAGCCTTGGCAGGGCGCACTACCGGTGCTAGTAGTGAAGGAAATATGCCCTAGAGGCAATCATAGAGATGATTGTATTTCATGTGTATCCATGAGTTATTATAATGTTCCTTGAATATCCATATACCGGGCAACTTGTATTGATTGGCAATTATGTGAATTGTTTGTGAAACTCTTTACTTGTATGGTTATCTAATAATTGTCCCTAGTCGGAGTTCATGCGAGGACACACGTGAATATTAGACTAGCACATCGATTGGTTAATGACTATGTTTCGCAAGTCATTGACATGGAGATGTCAAACCAATGATGTGGACACATGTTATGAACATGGGGTTGGACTGACCCAACATGAGACTAGCAATAATACTTGCAGCTCTCTCTTCACATCGTGTACGTTTTGTCCTTAGACCTGAGATTGTCGCATGTACTTGAGATGTGGATCGACCTACTTTGGGGCTATCAAACACTACTCCGTAACTGGGTAGTTATAAAGGTAGCTTTCGGGTTTGTCCTGATACATGCTGCAAGGCATCGGTCAATCAAGATGGGATTTGCCCCTCTCTACTTGAGAGAGATATCTCTGGGCCCCTCGAGTGATCGGATCCAGAAATGCATGGCCGTGCTACATATGGTTAAGAGTTAACCTAGTAAAGGGATTCTGAATCATAGTATCGAGAAAGAGAGGTCAGCTTAGAGCTAGACCAAATATCGTGAGGCAAAGGGAAAGACATGTACTCAACCTTGTGATGGTTCGTCCGAATGATCTTTATATGCGTTTAGGAGTTGGCACGTCTTGCTAGAGGCCGCTACCAACTATTGACGGAGCAAGTGTACTCGCGTCATGTCTATACGTGTATGAACCTATAGGGTCACACACTTTAGGGGCTGGAAGCCTAATGAGGATTGGATCCGAATTAGACCAGGCTTAGGCTGCTAATGGGCTGCTAATGTAGAAGCCCACCAGGGATGCCTATATAAGAGGGAGTGAGGCGAGCTGAAAAGGAGAGAGCATTCCACCCAGCCGCCACTCCTCTTCCGCCTGTGTTGCACGCGCAGACCTAGCAGTCTGGCGTGTGACGACTTCCACTCCGGACGTGTGGATACCTCGGAGGTGCTGCATCTGTAGCACTTGGACGAGCCGCGCAAAGGGGAGCTGCTCGTGGGACGAGGACGAGGAGGAGACGTAGAACATCTACACTGCCGCAACGTGCTTCATCGAGTTCCGCACCTGCGCGTCTAGCGGTAATCCCGTGATCTATGACAATAGTATTCCTGGTTGACGCGGTAGAAATTTTTGATTTTACGCTAGTGTAGCCTACCCGTTACCCTTCAGTGGTATCAGAGCCGATGCTATTCAGTCATAGGTTCGGGAAGTTTGCATATGGTGATATGTAGATTGATATGAATGATATGATCGTTTGTATGGCGATGTTTCTGGATTGATCTATGATCTTAATTTCCGTGATCGTGATTCTAAGGTCGTCGAACGACTTACCCCTACCGGTCGGTTTCCGCCATCGGGGTAGACAGTGACACATAAATCCTTCTGAATCACGCGAAGATCAATATGATTGATCGAATCGGGAATTAGATCTGAATCGACGTACCGTGATCAAAGGAGTTTGGTCAAATCGGAACTATGGTCGGTTTATGGTAAATTGGATTTGCCGATCAAAATCCTTAAAGAAAATTGTATAGATTTGATCTCTCATTTTTCACAAATGGTACCGCGAGGGGCGCTGCCCCTTCGAACCCCGCAGGGGGAGACCCCCTAGACCCCCCTTAGTCGTAGCCCCCTTTTTGTATCTCGTTAAGGTTCATAGGTGGTACGATTTCACATGATTCGGTAGAATGCGATTCTATGCACAACTTGTTTTTGCAGGATTTATGTGATCAGTATGGCCCAAAAATGTATGTGATGCATGTATGTATTTTTTCATGACCTGCGTGTCGTGAGTTGGGCAACACGGCTGGAGCCATATGTGTTGTCAATTATTGTAATGGCCTGCGTGCCAACTTGTGATGATCCCAATACCATGTAATTTTGATTACTAGATGTTAGGAGTAATAGCTTGTATTAGTTCTTGGAGAACTCATCACTTCGAGGATGGCTCGCATAGAGCATGAAGATGGAGATCATCATGGTGGACAGGTTCTATGGCGATGGAGATCACCATGAGAAAATGGGCCATACTGTATCACATCTATGTGAATGCTATTCTTATACGTTTTACTACTATGCATGCTTAGATGATAGAAGTAGAACGATCCCTCACAAAGTTTAAGTTAAACCATGCCCTCCCAACCAAACCTTGCACCATCCTATGCCCTGTACAATCGTTGGTGGGTCTATGAAATTAGGGTGCCACGGTTTTCCTTGGCTGGATGGGTTTGTATCGGATACCTACACGCATAAGGGTTGGTGAGCTTAACAAGGTCATCTTAACAGTTAAGGACCTTGGGGCATAAAGGTTGGGCGCCTAGGTTTGACATAGAGATGTCACCCAACAACAAGAGTCATATGTGATATGATTAGCAAAGGTTGCTTACCGATTTACCTTGTCTTCTAGCAGTGATGCTAAAGCTCACTAGTCGACTTGTTAATTGTGGATCTTGAATCACTTAGTATCATTAGAGGGATGTTGATTTAAGTGGGAGTATATGCTATTAAATTGTTTAATATGTTTTACTCTTTCATGGTTACATGGCTTAGTATTTTGCATATTTTTTTGTTGTAGATCAATGGCACCGAACAATTCATCACCTTTTGCTTTGCGTTCGATTCTTGAAAAGGATAAACTAAATGGAACAAACTATTCGGACTGGGTCCGTAACCTGAGAATTGTTCTCAGGGCTGAGAAAAAGGAAACTGTTCTGGATACCCCAATCCCGGATGAACCTGCTGATAATGCAACTGCTACCCTTAAGAATGCCTACAAGAAAGCATGTGATGAATCTCTTGAGGTCAGTTGTCTTATGCTTGCATGCATGGAACCTGATCTTCAAAAACAGTTTGAGGATCAGGAAGCGTACGATATGATCGTTGCGCTTAAGGACATGTTCCAGACTCAGGCTAGGACTGAGAGGTACAATGTCGCTAAGTCCTTTGTGGAATGCAAGCTGGCAGAGGGAGCAGCTGTAGGCCCCCATGTGATCAAAATGGTTGGTTACAGTCAGACTTTGGAAAATCTTGGTTTTCCATTAGGCCAAGAGTTGGCCACTGACTTCATTTTGGCATCTCTTCCATCTAGCTATGGGCATTTCATTTCGAACTACCATATGCATGGGGTGGAGAGGGGCCTTAATGAATTATGTGGGATGCTGAAAACAGCAGAATGTGACATTAAGAAGTGTGCAGGGCATAGCCATGTGATGGCTGTGCAGAACAAGCCTAGCTTCAAGAAAAAGGGCACTTCTTGGCAGAAGAAGAAGGGCAAGGCTAAGGATACGATCCCTAAGCCAAACCCTGCACCCAAGCAAAAGGCTGGTCCTGCAGGAGACACTGAGTGTTTCTTTTGTCACGAATATGGCCACTGGAAGAGAAACTGCAGCAAGTACCAGGCTTCTTTGAAGAAAAGTGGAAGTAAGAGTACTTCCCACTCAGGTACACTTGTTGTAAATGTTGTGGACATTTTTCTCGCAGATTCTTATGTTAACTCTTGGGTATTTGATACCGGATCGGTTGCTCATATTTGCAATTCGATGCAGGGGCTAATAAGGACTAGAGAAGTGCAAAAAGGCGAAGTGGATTTTCGCGTCGGAAATAAAGCAAGGGTTGCTGCATTGTTCGTCGGCGTCATGCAACTTCACCTTCCGTCAGGATTTATCATGGAGTTGAATAATTGTTATTACATTCCTAGTATGGGTCGAAACATTTTATCACCTTCATGTTTGATGAGGGATGGTTATTCATTCGCGAGTACAAACAATGGTTGTGTAATCTCTAAGAATGCTATGTTTGTGGCTGATGCTCCCATTGTGAATGGGTTATTTATTTTAAATCTTGATAATGCATGTGTTTACAATGTTAGTGCTAAAAGGCTTCGGCCAAATGATTTGAGTCCTACCTATCTATGGCATTGTCGTTTGGGGCATATAAGTGAAAAGCGCATGAAGAAGCTCCATGGTGATGGTCTTCTAACTTCGTTTGATTTTGAATCATACGAGACATGTCAAGCTTGTTTACTTGGAAAGATGACCAAGACGCCTTTTACGGGGTTTCCCGAGAGAGCGACAGACTTGTTGGAACTCATACATACTGATGTATGTGGACCAATGAGCACGACAGCCAGAGGAGGATATCACTACTTCATTACTTTCACTGATGATTTCAGTAGATATGGCTATGTCTACTTGATGAAGCATAAGTCTGAAACTTTTGAAAAGTTCAAAGAGTTTCAAAATGAGGTAGAGAATCAACGTGGCAAGAAAATAAAGGCCTTGCGATCTGATCGCGGAGGCGAATATTTGAGTCACGAGTTTAGCAATCATCTTAAGAGTTGCGGAATTGTTCCACAGCTCACGCCGCCCGGAACACCTCAAAGAAACGGGGTCTCTGAACGGCGTAATCGAACTTTGTTGGACATGGTTCGATCGATGATGAGCCAGTCGGATTTACCATTATCATTTTGGGGTTACGCGCTAGAAACAGCAGCTTTCACACTAAATAGGGTACCATCTAAATCCGTAGTTAAGACACCATATGAGATGTGGACTGGAAAGAATCCCAGTTTGTCTTTTCTAAAGATTTGGGGTTGTGATGCATTTGTCAAGCGACTTCAGTCAGACAAGCTAACACCCAAATCGGATAAGTGCATTTTTGTGGGATACCCAAGGGAAACCTTAGGGTATTACTTCTACAACCGAGAAGAGGGCAAAGTGTTTGTCGCTCGTAGCGGTGTTTTCCTAGAGAAAGAGTTTCTCACAAAGGGAACGAGTGGAAGGTCGGTGCGACTTGAAGAAGTTCAAGATGAGCCAGTCGGGGATGCTTCTACGAGTGATGCTATTGTAGCAGAACAAGTTGAGGAACCCGTGGCAATAGAAGCACCACAACCACGAAGGTCGGCGAGGCTCCGCGAAGCGCGAGAGTTATTATTGTTAGACAATGATGAGCCTGCGACCTATGCAGAAGCGATGGTGGACCCAGACTCTGAGAAATGGCTGATTGCCATGAGATCCGAGATAGAGTCCATGGGAGACAATCACGTTTGGAACTTGGTTGACCTGCCTGATGGTTTTAAAGCCATCGAGTGCAAGTGGATCTATAAGAAGAGGATTGATATGGATGGAAATGTTCACATCCATAAAGCTCGACTTGTTGCAAAAGGTTTTCGACAAGTTCAAGGAGTTGACTACGACGAGACTTTCTCGCCCGTAGCGATGCTTAAATCTATACGGATCATTCTAGCCATTGCTGCACATTTCGATTATGAGATATGGCAGATGGACGTCAAGACGGCTTTCTTAAATGGAATCCTTTCTGAGGACGTGTATATGATGCAGCCCGAAGGTTTTGTCGATCCAAACAATGCTGGAAAGGTATGCAAACTTCAAAAGTCTATTTATGGGCTGAAGCAAGCATCTCGGAGTTGGAACATTCGATTTGATGAAGTTGTAAAGGAGTTTGGCTTCACCAAAAACGAACAAGAACCTTGTGTGTATAAGAAAGAAAATGGGAAATCACTTGTGTTTCTAATCTTATATGTGGATGACATATTATTGATTGGAAATGACATTCCTATGCTCGAGTCTGTTAAGACCTCATTGAAAAATAGTTTTTCTATGAAGGACTTGGGAGAAGCGGCATATATTCTGGGTATCAAGATCTATAGAGATAGATCAAGGGGGCTAATTGGATTAAGCCAGAGTACGTACATTGACAAAGTGTTGAAACGGTTCAGCATGGAAGAGGCTAAGAAGGGGTTCTTGCCCATGTCTCACGGCATTAAACTCAGCAAGACTCAGTGTCCTTCGACCACTGATGAGCGAGAACGCATGAGTAGGGTTCCATATGCTTCGGCTATTGGATCCATCATGTATGCAATGACATGTACTCGCCCAGATGTTTCCTATGCTCTAAGTGTTACGAGCAGATACCAGGCTGATCCAGGTGAGATTCACTGGACAGCGGTAAAGAATATCCTTAAGTACTTGAGAAGGACTAAGGATATGTTCCTAGTTTATGGAGGTGAGGTTGAACTCAGTGTAAAGGGTTACACAGATGCGAGTTACCTTAATGACTCAGACGACTCGAAATCGCAATCAGGTTATGTGTTTGTCATGAATGGTGGTGCTGTGAGCTGGAAAAGTTCCAAGCAAGATACAGTGGCCTCCTCTTCAACAGAAGCTGAATATATTGCTGCCTCGGAGGCTGCAAAGGAAGCTGTTTGGATTAGGAATTTCCTGATCGCTCTTGGTGTGGTTCAGGGCTCGTCCAATCCCTTGGACGTTTATTGTGACAACAATGGTGCTATTGCACAAGCCAAAGAACCTAGACAGCACCAGAAGAACAAACATATTCGCATGCGCTACCATCTGATTCGTGAGTTCATTGATGAAGGTAGTGTCATGTTATGCAAAATACATACGGACTCAAATGTTGCTGATCCCTTGACTAAGCCACTCCGCAGCCTGCGCATGAAGCGCACACAAGAGCAATAGGTATTAGATACTGTCTAGATTGACTCTAGTGCAAGTGGGAGACTGAAGGAAATATGCCCTAGAGGCAATCATAGAGATGATTGTATTTCATGTGTATCCATGAGTTATTATAATGTTCCTTGAATATCCATATACCGGGCAACTTGTATTGATTGGCAATTATGTGAATTGTTTGTGAAACTCTTTACTTGTATGGTTATCTAATAATTGTCCCTAGTCGGAGTTCATGCGAGGACACACGTGAATATTAGACTAGCACATCGATTGGTTAATGACTATGTTTCGCAAGTCATTGACATGGAGATGTCAAACCAATGATGTGGACACATGTTATGAACATGGGGTTGGACTGACCCAACATGAGACTAGCAATAATACTTGCAGCTCTCTCTTCACATCGTGTACGTTTTGTCCTTAGACCTGAGATTGTCGCATGTACTTGAGATGTGGATCGACCTACTTTGGGGCTATCAAACACTACTCCGTAACTGGGTAGTTATAAAGGTAGCTTTCGGGTTTGTCCTGATACATGCTGCAAGGCATCGGTCAATCAAGATGGGATTTGCCCCTCTCTACTTGAGAGAGATATCTCTAGGCCCCTCGAGTGATCGGATCCAGAAATGCATGGCCGTGCTACATATGGTTAAGAGTTAACCTAGTAAAGGGATTCTGAATCATAGTATCGAGAAAGAGAGGTCAGCTTAGAGCTAGACCAAATATCGTGAGGCAAAGGGAAAGACATGTACTCAACCTTGTGATGGTTCGTCCGAATGATCTTTATATGCGTTTAGGAGTTGGCACGTCTTGCTAGAGGCCGCTACCAACTATTGACGGAGCAAGTGTACTCGCGTCATGTCTATACGTGTATGAACCTATAGGGTCACACACTTTAGGGGCTGGAAGCCTAATGAGGATTGGATCCGAATTAGACCAGGCTTAGGCTGCTAATGGGCTGCTAATGTAGAAGCCCACCAGGGATGCCTATATAAGAGGGAGTGAGGCGAGCTGAAAAGGAGAGAGCATTCCACCCAGCCGCCACTCCTCTTCCGCCTGTGTTGCACGCGCAGACCTAGCAGTCTGGCGTGTGACGACTTCCACTCCGGACGTGTGGATACCTCGGAGGTGCTGCATCTGTAGCACTTGGACGAGCCGCGCAAAGGGGAGCTGCTCGTGGGACGAGGACGAGGAGGAGACGTAGAACATCTACACTGCCGCAACGTGCTTCATCGAGTTCCGCACCTGCGCGTCTAGCGGTAATCCCGTGATCTATGACAATAGTATTCCTGGTTGACGCGGTAGAAATTTTTGATTTTACGCTAGTGTAGCCTACCCGTTACCCTTCAAGTAGCAACGTGGAGACCTGCACAACACAACCACAGAACTTTGTCCCCAACTTGCGATGAGGTTGTCAATCTCACCGTGTTTTGCGGAAAACAAAGGATTAAACGTATCGAATGAAAAAAAGTAATAGTTTGCAGAAAGTAAACACAAAGCAGTAAAAGATTGTAGATTGTATGTAAAAACAAGGACCGGAATCCATAGTTCACTAGAGGTGGCTCTTCTTAAGATAGATAACATGCTGGGTGAACAAATTACAGCGGGGCAATTGACAAACATCGAGAAAGCATACATGCATATACTAATCATCTTGACTCCTTTGAGACTTGATTGGGCATTACAACATTATACATAGACCGTCATCCAACTGCATCTATGACTAATAATCCACCTTCAGGTTATCATCCGAACCCCCTCTAGTATTAAGTTGCAAGCAACAGATTATTGCTTTACAAACTGCGTGTAAAGTAAACAATACGATTGTTTTATGAACAAAGGAATGTTGTTTTCTCCCTAGTAGCAACATCACATCTAAAACCTTAGAGATTTCTGTCACTTCCCCAAATTACCAGAGGCATGAACCCACTATCGAGCATAAATACTAACTCTTGAAGTTGCTAGCATCTACTTGGCCAAGATAGCTACTAACAACGGAAAGCATGCAAGATCACAAATAACAAAGACATGATAGAATCAATAATCAATCTGAAATAGCATCTCAATATCCATCGGATCCCCGCAAACACAACATGCAGAATTACAAATAGATGATCTTGATCATGAACGGAGCTCATAAGATCTAGACATGAAAGCACAAAGGAGGAGAACCAGCCATCTAGCTACTACATGGATCCCTAGTCCAAGGATGAACTACTCGCGCATCACATCGGAGGCTTGCATGGTGATGAAGAAGGCCTCTAGGGTGAATTCCCCTCTCCAGCAGGGTGCCGAGAAGAGCTTCAGATCCCTCCCGATCTAGGGATGGAGATGACGGTGGCTACAGACTCTTTCGTGGATTTTTGATCGGGCACTTAGGGTTTTCATCCCGAGGGCATCTTATAGGCGGAAGGGGAGGCCGAGGGGGTGCTAGGGGCCACCACACCACCCCCTGGTGTGGGCCAAGCCTGGCCGCGCGGCCGGGTGGTGTGGCCGGCCTCTGGCCCCTCTCCTCTCGTATTCTGGCATATGATGACTTCCGGAAAAATAGGCACTTTGGCTTTTGTCCCGTCCAATTCCGAGAATATTCATTTTCTGACTTTCCTGGAACCAAAAACAGCAGAAAACAGGCAACTGGCATTGTGGCTCTTGTTAATAGGTTAGTCCAAGAAATCATATGAAAAATACTTCAAAGTTGGAACAAAAGACAAGAAAGTGGATAAAACCAAGCATGGAACATCAAAAATTATAGATACATTTGCAATGTATCATCCCCTGCCTCCTTTCAAAGCTTGTCCCTTTGGCATCGCTTGTCGTTGTGTGGCATGTCTGCTCTCTTGCACCAAAACGGTAAAAAGTGTATCGCTGCCATCGATGAGGTCGTCTTCCCCGCTTTAGCACCAAAGGGGACAGACCGTCTCCTTTGTACTGAGGTGGTCCGGGGGGTCCACCGTCCAGCTGGGGCAGGACGCGTTTGTCAGATCGCGCGGTCTTTGCTTCCTTTCCCGGGTGATTACAGATGTACCCCCAAGGTGTGTGCCAGAGTAGCCGAGGCCTAGGCGGGGCCCGTGGAGCCTCACGAGGCTTCCCTTTACGCGCATTGGCCTCTCGAGGTTGCGCTACCCGGGGTGGAGGTTTGAGGCCCTGTTGAGGTCCTGTGGGGCGGCGGCCTTGGTGTTCCCTCCCGAGGTCGCTTCTACCGAGCCCCTCCTTCATAGTGGACGTCGTGGCCCAGGCGGTGGGTCCCGCAGCCGTAGGATCGTTGTACCCGGGTGCCAGGACTCCGACAGTAGTAGCATCGTGGCCCTCCCATGGTAGCAACTCCACTGAGCGGTAGTAGCACCGCCGGCCTCCTATGGCAGCAACGCCGTTGAGCGATAGCAGCACCGCCACCCTCCCATGGCAGCAACACCGCCCACTTGTGGCAACAATAGAGACCACCGCATGCAGCTCAGTCGCTCTCTGCAGCCCTAGCTTCATAGCATCGACCACCACCACATGTAGCTCGGCCCACCCAGCTCGCAGCATCACCGCCCAAGAACTCCCTGTTTTGGCCACCAACCGATCTAGGGACAGGAGCTCCGATGTTGACGGAGAGAGAAGGCTTGAATTGTAGCGGCTCAGAGGGAAGGGAGGATGACAGCAATGAAGGAATCAGAGCTGGTAGCGAGAGAGAGAGGGGGAAATGGCTATTTTTTTAAATAATACAATTATTTATTAAATTTCATGAATAATACACAAATTTAAGAAATGTCAAATCTAGCACGGCCTCCGAGGATTAACACCCGACCAGTACCTTTCGGTGGTTGAACTACCGACCAGCCCGATAGTTTGTCGGTAGTTTAACTCCCGACCAATTCTGCCCCGACTAGAATCTTTCAATGAAAAGCTAGGCCTAGTTACCAACTGGTCAGGAGTTGAACTACCGACTAGACTGGTCGATAGTTCAACCACCAAAAAGGTATTGGTCGGGAGTTAATTCCCCAAGGTCCCTAGATTTCAAAATTGCCAATTAGGTGTATTATACGTGAAATTAATATAAAAACGTATTATTTTTTAAAAAATAGCGGGGAAATGGCTAAAGTGGAGAAAAACGACCGGGGAGAAGATAAGCCTAAGGTCATGGGCCCACACCTCGATGCCTCTAGCCATGGAACGCATGACAGCCGTACGAGGCGATCCATGGGATCCTCCGCCTGATTAACAGCATTTTCCTTTTCTTTAACCTTGACAGCCATCCGTTGACAGTAGAAACCTTTCCTACAGTCATAATGTCAAAAAAAAAGCGTTGGGCCACAAGTTGATGTCTCCGGTCACATTCCTAGCTTCATTCCCAGTACTGTTCGTCCTACCGTTCTCTCAGTTAATCCACCCGAGGTCTCCGGCCACCATCGCTTTACTCATAGGCTAGGTTTCCTCCCAACGGGTGGCTGTCAGCCGATGTAAAATAAGGTGAAGCAGCCCCAAACATTTCCTGCTCCACCAGCGATGACTGAATCACCCCAAGAAGCTGGATCGAGGGATTTCTGCAAAGCAGGACTGTTTCCGAACACGCCTAATCCTCAGAAATATACATCACATCAGGTACACAATAAAGAGCAACGTAACAGGTAAAGTTGCTTTTAAGCGATAACAACCAAAATATTTTTTCCAAATCCTGGCAATGGTTATAACACTCAGAAGATCACAACAAATATCGGTCTAGTAATAAAGGATGCCTACTGAAGCAGCAAGCATTGGATACAAGTAAAATACGCAAACCAACATCCGGTCTCTGGTATCACACCTTATTCCTCCTCCTCAGCCTCCTCAAGCCATTTGACAAAAGGCTCCAGGGCTTTCACGAAAGATTGCCTGCCAATCAATTAGTTGCAGTTATAAGGAGCTTCAGACATACTAACTGAGACGCTATCACACAGCTTCTACACAGGAGGCCAGAGATACTTGTAACAGATTGCTTTTCAGTAACTAAATGGTGTGATACACATGATCAAATCAGTTAATTCCTCCGTTTCATAATAAGATGTTTAGCTTTTGTGAAGAATGTATCGAGACATTTTTCAGTGTGTACGTTCAGAGTGAACTTACACACTAAAAGGAGTCTACATTCCTTTCACAAAAGCTAGAACATCTTATATTATGAAACGGAGGGGGTAGATGCAAAGGATAAAATAGTGTAGTTACCTCCCTTTTTGGTTCGAACCCTTGCGGAACCAAAGAAGTATGGTATCTTCAGCTAGGACATCTTGATCATATAGTGATCTTACAATTTCAGGGAACAGCTTCATCAGCTTCGCGTCCTCGTAGCACTGTGTCTGCACCTTGTATATGAGTTCTAGTTCTAGCTTTCCACTTGTGCAAAATGCATTCATAAGACCAGCCCAAGCATTCACCTGTAATGCAAATGGTAAACAAAATAAATAAAATGATTCCCTTTCATGAATGCCATTCTTGCACTGAACTTCTTTTTCCATGACAGACCACAACTAGCGTAGCTTTCATGAATCCCTTTCAGAAAATATCAATAATAATCGCATGCCTAACTAGCAACAAATGTCATTCTTGCACTGAACTTCTTTTCCATGACAGGCCACAACTGGCGTAGCTTTCATGAATGTAATATCCCTTCAGAACTTCAAATGATTGTCAACACGTGTACACATGTAGTCCATATGTCACCTTAAGATATGCTAATGCTTATAATTTGGGGGGGAAATACCTGCCGAAGTGCTGAATTAGAATTTTGCTGCTGGTTCTTTCCAGACCACTGAACTGCTTCCATCAGCACATCCCACAGCATTCTGACAACCTCTATATCAGGAAATTTAGCATCTTTCACCTGTTGCTTGACAACCTCAGTAACTTCAGATATTTCAGCTTCTTCATTGATCATGGTGGTCAGTGTTGACTTTATCTCTTTGAGTTTAACTTCAAACATTTTCTTGTCATTGTACTCAACAAGGCTAGTTAAACCTTCTTTGCTGATTGCAAGAACAAGAATGTAAGTAGACAACAAAATAACGAACAAAGAAATTTCTTTCATCCGAATGAAACTGAAACCAATAACAAGCACTGTCAACAGACTTACGTGAAATGCTCAGATAAAGCCTCAGAGGTTCTCTTTCCTGATGGGAAAAACTCAAGTAAATTGTCCTCCATTTTGCCTTTCTTCAAAAGAGCAATCAGATCATCCAAACTATTTTCCTTCAAATATTCCTTGAAAAACTCAGTAATGAATGAAAGCACTATCCCTTTGGCAACAAGATTGTCCTTGAGCAATGGCTGAAAGACTGTTTCAGGTGGAAGACCTGATAATTTCTGAGAAAATGCAAGTGCTGTAAAAATGGCAAGTTTCTGCCTCTCATTTTCTTCAAAGAACTCCAAGGACTGGAGGAATTTGCGCATAACATTTTCGAGACTCTTTATCAAGAAAGGCCTCCTGCGTAATGTTTTCTGAATAAAGAGGACATAAGGCAAAATTGCTTCACGCTGTGCTGCACAGTCGATGAGAGAATAGGGGTGCTGCTCTCCTTCTTCTTCAGGTTTAATTGTGCCAGGTTGAGTACGCACTCCAATGAAAACAACCTGCATTGGTTCAAACTCTTAAATGTTTGCGTGGCATCAAAAAAAGGAAACAGCAAAAGATTAGCTACTTGTTCTAGTTATGCCTAACTATCTGAACCAAGAAATTTTGAATGAGGAACTGGAATGCAAGACACAATCAGTAAATTACAAATCTGAACAAGTTAAGAAAAAGACAAAACAGCCAACAAGAATTTGTCCACCTTCAACCAATCATCTAACATGAAGGATACTGAATTTGAACATTAAGACCTACAAATTTTGTCTTGTCAAACACTATTTTTACCAAGTTATTAGAAAAAATCAAGCATTAAAATAGCAAATCAGTATCATTAGATCCACATTAAATATGTTTTCATAATATACTTATTTGGTAATGCATATGTTCATTTTTTTCTACAATATTGGTCAAACTTTAGAATGTTCGACCGGCGAAAAAATTATAGGTCTTTTATATTTCGGAATAGAGGGGTGCATCATATGTATGTTGAAAAGGAGATCATAATGTATTTGGAAATGCCTGTCTGAAGAATATAACATATGAATTGCAAATCTTACACAAGCCTACTGTATATATGCCATAAAATTCACAGAAGTGTACTGTTGCAAAAACAATCTTAAAAGAGCAAGCATTATAAAAATTTAAACTAATTGTCGGTGTAGTATATGCTTTCAATAAATGTGGGTGTATGAAGAAAAGCATGACCATATGGAATGAAGTATACATGAAAAATGCAGAATATAGTACCTCAAAGAAAGTGTCACCGTAACGCGAGAAGTTGAGATCCGAGGACTCTATACTTTTGGCAACAAGTTCCTGGCAGGGGCACTTCATTAAGTAATTGCACAGGATAGAAACAAAAGAAGTCGAAGAAATTCGTCGAAATGCCTAAGGTTAGTCAGCTACAAATAAGATATTAGCCAGTGTAAGACAAAAACACTGATCAATTTCTTTTGCGATATAATTTATAGGTGCCGACAGTGCTGAATTGATTTGACAGGCAAAATGCAAGTACGATTTTTCTTAACTACAAATAGAGGTAATCATGAGATGTACCTTTGTTCAAATAAAACTGCCTAACTGCATATATCTATTATGAGATAGCAACAGTTCAGATGTATTAAAATATTCTGCCAAGCCCAACTGCAGATCTCTTACAAGAATTAGTATTGGTAAGATGTCAAAAGTATGTTAAACAGGGCCTAACCAGATCTCCAGCATTATCCAGATAATTCTGGACAATTGCATCAGAGAATGATGCAGGGTCCAAAGGAGCCGCGATATTCCGCTTGCGGGTCTTAATCCGCTGGCCTCTGCAATATTTATATAACACAAATTTACAATGGTCAACATAATATTATCAGAGGAGCGTTGCAAAGTTTTGCAGGATAATTAGCATTGACAGCAATAGGTAGAGGGGAAGCAAATCACAACTTAAATAAGAAAACCATGTAAAGCAAATGGCATTCATGAGATGGAAAGTTACGTTATTATGAAGGGCCACAATAAGACTAAAACAAATGAAAGACATGGACAACAGCCATGATACTGTGAACAAGGACTTATGTAGTTGCAACATGAAGTGTTTTAGGGAATGTCCCAACTAGCCTAAAGTACAGCACATTGAGAAATCTACAACACGCAGACAACAAAGTATCATTGAACTGACTTATTACAGACACATGTAGCTATCTCAATGAAACATCAACAGAATTTATCAGAGACACATGTCAGGTTGTATCATAAACCCAAAAAAAGAAGTTACTAATATGGTTTTAACAACAATAACATTGGGATCAGGTGATAAAGGGAAAAAAAAGAACACAAGCATATGAGTAAATATGAGACTATTACCCGAGAGTGGGCTTCTCCTTCGAGCTGCAATGAATTGAGAAAATAATTAGAGCATACCACAAAAAAATGATATGGAAACAAAATAGGCAGAAATCTCTTCTTTGTAGATAAGAATAGTGCCCTAAAGATATACACTATCATGACAGGTCGGTACCCACTCTCGTTGGTCCAGGTTAGCCTACTTTTGCCTACTTTTGTGGGCTAAATAGACTTTTGTGATAGGTCACACAATGCCTAAGCTTCATTTTGGCAAAGTTAGCCTTGAATTAAATACTAAAAATGCCCTTACTTCCTACAGCGTTAATACGTTCTGAAATGTCCAGGTCTAACTGATTTTATGAGGTTGCTTGGATGGTAGTTTATTGTTGGCAAGCCAACACCATTTGCCTCGACTAGGTTTGATTCCACATTTTGCAATGTCAGCTAACAAATTATCTACATATTGGCTTGCCATCAACCTTCACTTGGTTTAGCCATTTAGGTACAGAATTTAGCAATAGGCTTTTGGCATTTAGGTACAAAATTTAGCAATAGGCTTAGCCTACGCCTACATGTTGGCTAGAAATGGTTGGCCGGCCAAAACCAGGCGACCAACTACACAGCCTCTACATGAAATATTTTGATCAATAAAAGTCAAGACACTTTTGACAAACATGGGCTCTTTGTCGCTGTAATAAACATGCATCAGCAACAAACTCTGAGATTGATTAAAAACTCTGACATGCCATACCATCCAATAAAAAGCACAATGCTATGTTTTTATAATAAAAAACCTGCAGTTAAAAATCTAAAAAGATCCATTTGCTCACAGAGAAATACTCACCTGATATACAAATTGGGAGCAAATACAGATTAGTCAATAGAAACAGAAACTAGTAAGAGTTGTCAGAAGAATAAATGCAACAAATTTAAATGCCTGCTTCAGTTTCTACATACATTTCAGTCCAAGGACCAAATAAGTAACAAGCAACCAGCAGAATCGCTAACCCGCTGTAGCAGTCATGGAACCTACGAAACTGGTAAGACCACAGCAACTCCATCCAACGTTTCAAAATCTCAACAAATTATCAAATCCATAAACAGGAAAATCAAGAAACCCTAACACCGAAAAGAAAATTCCATGCAAATTTCTAAGCAGGGAAACAGACGATTTCTATTTAAACGCAGCAACTCGTTTGACTAACCTCGCAGGGTGACGCCAAAAACGGTAAGATGGAACTAACCGGCCAAATTAGTTGGATCTGATGAATACCTAGCGAGGAATACTGAAATCTCACGATGACCGTCAAACACCGCCACCTAGCGAGGGATACTGGAATCTCTCGATGACCGTCAAACACCGTCATTCGCACTCCAGGAATCGATTGCCAACAAAGCACCAAAATGAGTATTTATCGACACCCAGCACAAACTCCTAATACTATTTCAGTAAACAAGAAGAAGAGCCCATCCCGTTGATCCCGGCGACCGTACGGAGCTCCGCGGGTTCGTCAGATATCCAAACAAGGAAGCGCTGAGATCTAGATAGGCGGCGATTGCATCAATTCATACCTCATAAACAACGATCTGGAAAGGAGAGGAGGTGTCGAGGAGATCGGGGCTTCGAGGGACTGGTTGTGCGGCCGCCCAGGCGATGGGGAAGGAGAGTGTTAGAAAAAACCTAGCTCTGGGGGGTGTTCTGCGGCACGAGGTCGGGAGTGGGAGAAAGAGAATAAACGGGGCAGGTGGTGTGAGACGAATGGTGGGGATTAACCGGGAGTTCCGTGCGGGCTTTTGGTTTTTGGGGCTCCGGCGGCCGACAGAGTTGGGTTGGGCTGAACGCAAAATTCTGGGTCGTTGAGCCCAGCCTTCCCTCGGACGATTGATTTGCCTACCCAAGAACCGGAAAGGCTATTTGCCACCCGTTAGCAGCACAAAGTTGCAGCTCAACACTCCTCTCTCCTTCAAGCGGATGGTCGGTGGGCCGGGCCAAGCAGTTGCCAGCAAGGGGAAGAAGACAACCACGCTCATCTACCTCACCGATGAATAGGAACGACGCAGAGCCCCGGTGGAGGTGAGGTCAGGACCTCGCAGGAGACGGGGACGACACGGCTGGCCGCGGCATCGACGGCGGAGACGAGGAAGAAACCTTAATAATGGGGGTGGGTGGGTGTCCCATCGACGACTTAGGGATAGGGTTTGGGGACATCGCCGGCGACCGGACTTAGGGTTAGGGTGCAGGTCGGGTTTAGAAGGATGGTCGGTCGGCCGGTCGGGACATCGCCGAAGACGGGAACGGTGTGGCTGGCCATAACATTACCGGCGAAGGCGAGGCCTGGACCTCACGGAGATGGGGACGGCGCGGCTGGTCGCGGCGTCGCCGGCGGAGGTGAGGAATAAACTGAACTGGGGGTTTGGGGAGCTCGCCGGTGTGGGGTACTCGCCGTTGTCCGGTCGGGAGAATAATACGTGCGGGGAAGGACACTGGCCGGAAAGTAAGAAGATGAGGGTCCCGTGCGGAGGAAGAAGATGATGCGGTTGTGGTGGGTTGTGGCCCACGATAGGAAAGCAAGGGCCGAGGGTGTGATGCATCACTGAGAGCGATGTTTAGCACGACCCGCCAAGAGCACATCGTAAACACACGAAAACTATATAATAAACGATAGTTTAGGTTTCGGCGGAAAAGTGGTGGACTAGCAGATCCCCTAAAAGGGTGAAAACTGTATTTTATTTATGGTTTGTGGAGAAACCCTCCACCCGACCCCTACATACGTAGTGCGGGAGGCTGAACCGAGTGCGCCATGTACTGCTTGAGTTGTTCGCGCGGGAGGAACATTTCACCATTCCCCTTTCATGCGTCTGCGCCGCTGCCACCTCTGATCTCCCTCCCCACTCGCTCTCCGGTGTTGTCGCTCACCAAATCCGAACCCATGGACCTCACCGAGCTTCTGCCTACTGCTGGTGAGGTTGCGCGCCTCAATAGCCAAGTCTTACTGCTAGATTTGGCTCCGGCTTCCCAGCCGGTGGCAAATTGAAGAGGAAGCGCTTAGGTAGCCACGGCGTCCCGCTAGTCGTTGGAGCTTTGCCGGCAGCCCAGTTGCAAGAGCCCCGACCTTCCTCCCAGCGTCCTAGTGCCCAAGTCGCGTGCGCGTGCGGCGGGGGATAGGAAGAAGAAGAAGCATGTTGTGCACCGCCTTGACCTTCCTCCCATCGCTCAGCCTCCGCTTGTCGCCGCTTCATCTCCTTCTGTCATGGTCTACCCGCATGACACCTCAACTAGTGTTGCGGAGAAGGCGTAACTCCAGCGGAGAATAAGGAGTCGTAGACCATGATGGACCGTATCTACGATCTTCGCTATATAACTGGAAAAGAGGTTTCGGGTGTTCAACTCATAGCCCGTTTTCTTCGCATCCGCGTTCAACCTCTTCAAACCTGCATTACTAGTATGTGGGCATACACTGGCAAGAGGCATCCGATGAGGGTGTCCTCGGATAATCTGATATGCTCTAAGCTCGACAAAAAGGTCAGATCCCTCACCAAGCATGACGAAATTCCATCTGATTGTCGGGTTGAGCCTTTGGCAAGAAGAATCCTTTGCCCAATGTAACTCCTTTTCTCTTGTCTTACATTTGTCGGTTTCTTGTTCTTTGATGTATAGTTTCTTTATGCCGAATTTGCTTCTCCGTTTGTGCAGAACCATGATCATTTGGATTCACTTCCTCCACTTCCTGAGACCGGTGAAGTCCCAAAACCTAATGCTGAATCTAAGGAGAATACAGAGGCCAAGGTTGTGGGAGACACTAAGGAACACGATGAAAATTCTATTTCTCTTTCCTCTCCAATTGAGTTGTCCCTTCCACCAATTTTGGTTCCTTCAAGGTTGTCGCTAGTCAAGGAAAGAGGAAATGCGGTGAGGTGGGCATCCAGAATATTGAAGACTCCGATGATTCAAGTGTTGTAAAGCCGCAAATAGTTCAGCCACTAAGGACGGCTCTTCCTAGGAAGAGGGCACTTCTTCGGTTTGCTCAAAATTTTCTTCGTTTTCCTATGAAAATTCCTTTCCTATGCTTCTGACTGAAATTACTTATGCTTTGGGCTAGTGGCGATGAGGAGGAAAAAACTTTTACATAATTGCCCATTGCTGATGCAACAGATGGGACGGATGTCGTGACCAGGTCACCATGAAAATGATGAAACCAGCCAACCCGCAAGGAGAAAAGGCAGGTGAGCTAACTGATGACTGCAAGTGCACAGATCGTTTGTAGCTAGTTTCGAAATGAAGATATCGATCCTATAGGGAGCAGCAGGCGAAAGACTAAAATGCTTTTAACTACAACTAGATGAAGTACTTACGGAATAACTTTAAGATGCAAGAAAAGTAGTCATAGTAAGTGTTATCATCAAGTTAGTACGTAAGAGTCCCCGTAAGTTAGTACTCCTTGATTCCCCAAGTTAGTACATAAATAATGACAACAACTTTATAGTCATAGTAAGTGTTATCATCCCTCCATCTACCAACAAGTAATCCCCTTCATCGAGTCCCCATAGGAGGCAAATATTAAGGAGGTGCACAACTCCCAACATCAAGACGAAGACAATTAACACATACACATAATTGAAAGGATACAGATGTCGCCTAGAGGAGGGTGAATAGGCGATTTAAAACTTTTACGAGAGGAGCTCAACAAAGGTGGAATTAAACTACCGTTTACTTTATCAGGCACAAAACCTCTAATAACTAGGGTTCCCTTATGTGCACCAACAACTTATGCTAAGCAAGACAAGCAACTATGTGATAGCAAGATATAAATTTCAAGCACGAAGGCTATCACAAAGTAAAGTGCATAAGTAAGAGCTCGGGTATAGAGATAACCGAGGCACGCAAAGACGACCATGTATTACCGAGTTCCTCCCAACAATGGAGTACGTCTCGTTTGGAGCGGGTGGTATCAAACCACCAACACCACAAAAGGCCTTCCTTGTTCTCCGATGAATCTCACCCCAACGGGTTCGATTCACCTCTTCCACTATATCGTTACCCTTCGAGGTGGAAGCCCACACCTTTACAACAAGTTCGAGGCACACATCCACAACCTAATTGGAGGCTCCCGAATACAAACAAGATGTCAACCAATCAAAGACAAGCTTGTAAGAATCAAATCAACCAAAACGAGCAAGGGTGAAAGGGCATGTATGCCCCCATGTGTGGTTTTGGTAATTAATGACAATCCCTATGGACTAATGTGCAAATTGAGTTTCACTTGTAGGTTTGTCCATTTGCATCGCTTGGACCATGTGTTGATTTCAAGGATGAAGAAGAAGCAATGTCCAAGGGCTTTGTGCCTATTGGAATCAAGTAGAAGAAGAAGATCAAGTATGTCTTGAAGAAGAAGAAGAAGAAGATAGAGTTCCTCATGGCAATCTTCAAGACATCATCAAGAATTGAAGTGCAAGCTCAAGATGCGTCATATCAAGAAGATCTCATTCTTGAAGCTTGCCATCCTCGGCAATCATGGAATGATGAACACAAGTTCGAAGAAGAGGCTTCCCCATGGAGTAAGGGGTAGAATTTCTCAAGACTTCATCAAGCAAGTGCAAGCAAGTGCAATCAAGAAAGGTGTTCCATCTTGAAGGTGACAAGATCGTCTACATCAAGCTCAAGTGGGATGCTCAAGGCAAAGGTATGATCATGATAGGGTTTCTATTTTACCGGTCTCTTGTAGTGTTCTTGTAGTGTTGGGAGACCGGATTTAGGATAGATAGCTGTATTATCAAGAGGGGCTCTCGAGTTGGTGACTCGTTCGTATCTTTCGAAGAGAGCTCAAACCTTTGCATACATAGCATCATATTTCTTGGTTATTGTTTGGTTCTTGTCCATGTGAGGATCTAGAGCTTGTTGTTATCTTCATAACAAGCTCTAGTTCGTCAAAAACGGATTTTCCTTGCATATCTTATTGCGTTTTTGATCTTGTGGGTTTTTCCGACTCCACACCTTGGGAGGTATCTCACATATATATTCATGGTATTTTCTCCCATGGTGATACCCAATATTTCACCTTTTGTTGGATTCTACTCTTTATTATCTTTCCAACAAAATTGGTTTCATCCCAATTTGAGTTTCCAAGCTCAACTTCTTGCGTTTTGGGTTCTGGAGGTTTTACCGGTTCGTCGCTTCTGAGAGGTCATACCTTTATCCATTTTATTTTTATCCTCTTTTGTTGGACTATGGTGTTTCTTTGCATAATCTTGTAGAGTTTTTTGTTCTCTTCAAAACGAGCCCAAGATCATCGAAATCGGAGTCCGGAGTCAAAAGTTATTGAAGTTTTCGTGTAATGGTGTCCAACGTTTTTGCTTGAGCGGTAGTACCGGCCCAAGTTCCGGCCAAAGTTCCGGTAAATCTCGTTTTTCTTCTGTATCTTGTGTTTCTATTTAGTGGTAGTACCGGTGGGGCATCGGTAGTTCCGGTGGGGCACGAATCTGGCCCAAACGGCCAGATTTCTCTTGCCATATTTAAGGGCCCTCTCTTCCCCAAAGTTTCCCCAAGTTTGGAGGTCATTTTTGCTAGTTCTTCCACTCTCTCTCCTCCATTGTTGACCTTCAAAAGCTTGCCCTCTTCCCTTGTCCCTCCCATGATTCTTGCATCTCTTTGAGGGATTTGAGAGAGGAGATCTAGATCTACAATCCCCACCAAACCAAATCCCTTCTTTGTGAAGGAATCCTTGGGATCTAGATCTTGGAGAGTTTTGTGTTCTCCTCTTGTGTTCTTCCTCCCTTATTCCCCCAATAGCTTTTGTAGCTTTGGTGGAATTTGAGAGTGAAGGACTTGTCTCTTGCATTTGGTGCATAGGTTTGAGTTCTCCTTAGAGATTCCGCGAGTTCAAGCACTTGGACTTGTTTCTCTTGGGTTCTTGGAACCCTAGACGGTTGTGTGGAATTGTGGTGTGTTCTTGGGGCTCCAATTGAGTTGTGGAGGTTCCCCAAGCTTGTTGTCCTTTTGTGGCATTGTGGAGCCTTTGTGGCGTTTCTTGGAAGCCCTCCAATTGAGTTGTGGAGATTGCCCCAAGCCTTGTACGGGTTCGGTGACCGCCCTCAAGTGTCCCATAGTGGAACGTGAGTAGGCCTTTGTAGTGAGCTCACGGGAGAATAGGGTGAGCCTTTTGTGGCGTCGGTAGGTTGCATGCCTTCGCATCTTGGGGTGAGGCCTTTTGTGGCGTTGGGTTAGCATCGAGCCACCACACCCCGAGGTGAGCCACTTGTGGCATTCGAAGTACATTGCGCCCCTGCACCTCTCCAACAAAGACGTAGCTTCTTTGGAAGTGAACTTCGGGAAACAAATCTTCGTCTCCGCGTTCATCGGTTATCTCTCAACCGAGCCCTTTACTTATGCAATTTACATTGTGATAGCCATCGTGCTTGAAGTATTATATCTTGTTATCACCTTATTGCTTGCCTTGCTTAGCATAGGTTGTTGGTGCACTTAGTGAACCTAGTGGATATAGGTTTTGGCTTGATAAATTAAACGTTAAGTTTTATTCCGCATTTATTAGAGCCTAAACCGTAATAATTTTAAAACGCCTATTCACCCCCCTCTAGGCGACATCCATTTCCTTTTCAATTGGTATTAGAGCGAGGTCTCTCACTTCTTAGGCTTCACCGCCTCAAGAGTAAGGATGTCTCCTAGGGGTTTAGTGCACTCTCACACATTTACATTTGATGGCACAAATTATGATGTTTGGCGTATTCGCATGCTTAGTCATATTCGGGTCATTGACCCAAATATTGAGCAAATTCTAGATATGGGCTTGTCTCCTCCGAAGGATCCCCAAAATTTATCTTTGGAGGAGGAGACAAACTCTTATCTTGAAGCTCAAGCATCTAATGTGCTTGTTAATGTTGTGAGCTTTGTAGTTCTTTCCTCAATCATTCCTTTTCGAAATGCTCATGATATTTGGACCAAACTTCAAGCAAAATATGATGTGTCCAAGATTATTGAGGATGATTGTGTTCCCTCCACCTCCGGCCATGATGAGTTTTCATCTTCCTCCACTTCACCTACATGTGAGTTGTCACAAGGTAATGACATGGTGAGTGGTGATAGAACTTGCTATGTGGATAGTGAGCTTGTCATTAATGATTCTTCATCTCTATCTCATTGCAATGGTGTATCTTTGGGCATGAACACTTGTAGGACTATATGTGATTTACACCCTAGTGTTTATTGCCCTTGCATATCATGTAGAAATGGATTGAATATATCTCATGATGATATGCTTGCTTTGCCTTGTTGCCATGATAAATGTGCTTCTATTTCCTCTAGTACTTGTGTTGCTAACCATGTAGAGGAAATCGAAGAATGTGTGGGCCAAGGCAAGGTTGCTATTGGAGCTTCATGTGTTCCCCCATCATCACCTTCTCCCAACATTCACTTAAGCCTCATGGCTAAGGAATCAAAGGTAACTTCTCCTTTGGACCCCAATGCACCTCATGATGATGTGAATGTTGACTTAGATGTAGGAGATGATGATGTTTCTTCTTTAAAAGAGAAGGGGGAGATAGTCCTTCGTGCTCTTCACAATGATAAAAATGCTTACTCTACTTTCATTGAAATCTTGAGCTTTGCCATTGAAAGTAAGCAACTAATTTATGAGCATGAGGACACCATTGACAAAATGGGTAGTCTTGAGCGTGAGTATGCTAATGACATTGCAAATTTAAATGAAGCTCTTGAAGAGGAACAAACCACCAAGGAATCTCTTGAGGAGACCTTTGCTCTAGAGCTATCTAGAGTAAATAAATCTCATGATAGAGATCTTGAGGTGGCTAGTGACCTTCAAATTAAAAATGATGAACTTGAAGTTTCCTATGCTAAACTTCTTGAGGATTTTGAGCACCTCAACAATGGCTCTAGAGTCATCAAGGGGGAGCTTATCAAACTCACTGAGTCACATGAGCAACTTAAAGCTTCATACACTAAATAGCTTTCCAAGTTGCCCTCACCTCTTACTACTTTTGATGATGCTTGTGCTACTAACTCTATCTCTTGTGAAGCATCTATTGTGAAGGAGAATGTTGAGCTACATGCTCCACTTGCTTTGCTAACTAGCAACTATGGGAAATTGGAAGAAAATCATGCTAAGCTCTCAAGCTCGCATGAGGACCTTCTAGTTTCCCATGGAAGGCTAAAGTTGGCTCATGAGGCTATTTTGTCTAAGGTAACATCTAGTGTGCCTCATGTGGACATAAGCACTACATGTACTCCTAGTGTCATATTGCCATGTGCTAGTCCTTGTAATTCATCCACTCATGCTATTGCTACATCTTGTGATGAATTACATGCTTTGCCTTGTTGCTCTAACAATGAAGCATCTACTTCCGCTAGTATTATTGTTCATACTAACCATGTAGAGGTAAACAAGAAGCTCAAGGCTCAAGTCACTTCTTTGAAGAATGACTTGAAGAAGTGTCATGAAGGGAAGACCACACTCAAGAACATCTTGGGTGTGCGAAGATCCCCAAATGACAAGAGTGGGCTTGGATATAACTCCAACATCAAGAACAAGCCCATCAACTTGTTGAAGCACAAGGTCAACAAGAAGAATGGCCAAGGTTAAGTGAAGAATCCGGCCAACATTGTGTGCTTCAAGTGCAAGGAAGAAGGCCATCATGTGAGATGTTGCTCATTGAATAAGAAGCAACATGGGAAGCGGCCTCAAGCTCCACATCAAGCTAGAAGCGGGCCCCTTCCCAAGATTCAAGCTCTCCCTCAAGGGGTGGCATCTTCTAAGAAGAAAGATAGCAAGAGAAGAACTTGCTACATTTGCCGCGAGAAGGGGCTCCTTTCTTCCTCATGCACCTTGGGTAACTCCTCATCGAAACCTATCTTGATATATGATGCATATTGTCTTGGTAAGGATGAGGTGGGCAATGTGTTTGCCAAATATGTTGGTGCCCAAAGTGGTGTCAAGAAAAGAACCATTTGGGTGGCCAAGCCTATTGTGACTAACTTCTTAGGACCCAACTTGGTTGGGGACCAACAAGCTAAAACTTGATCAATAGGTGGTGCTTGGAGGGCATTGGAGGCTTGGCTACATTATGAAGAATTGAGGTATCTTCATCATTTATTTTTGTCAAGTCAAGCCAATTGGATTATCTTGCCTCTATCTCATATCCAATGTTCCTCCTTGCGGTAACATGTGCTCAACTCCTTTACATTGAAAGTTACTTGCTACCTTGTGCATGTGTTGGTTTTGTACCATTACATGTGTGTGTACATGTTGTGCTTCCCTCATACCTATATTGTGTTGTCTAGTATATTTGTGTATGTTGGTTGGCACACCATGTATTTGTGTTCTTATGTTTGAGCCTTTGTTGAATCTATTTGGTATCCTTCTTGTATCTTGTGAGAGATTAATGGACTATCCCATTATGGGGGAGTGTTATGCTTAGGCATTCCACAATCCTAAAATGTGTATACATGAGGCATACCACTTAGTATTATATTGCAATTTTATCTAGTCTCTATGTGGTATGTCTTTCTCATGATAAATTTAAGTTCCATAATGTCCATTAATCGTCTCTATTTGGATGTTTTGACCTCTTGTTGAGTTTTTCTTATTTTATCACATTATGGGGGAGTCATATGCTTTGTGCATATTACAAGCCTAGAAAATGTGGACTTTTGAGGTAGTGTCACTTAGAATTGATATTGATATTTATCTAGCTCCTAAGTGACACATTTATCTCAAACAAGTTCCAATTACTTTGGATTGATCTTATTGCTCATCTTTTGGATCTTGTTTGTGAGAGTTTTTCTTGATATGTGTTTCCTCATATTTGGACCTCAATATCCTCCATGGAAACCATTTGCTTCAAGTTACCTTCATCTTTATTGATTGTGTGACTTTTTGGAGCTATCAAGAATCTCTCTCGAAGCATCAAGCATAACTTTTATGTCTTGTTACATGCTTCTTTGTGTGAATATGATCGTGATGTTCTTGCAAACTACCTCGGGAAAATTTTCCCCATAATTCTTGTCACTAGACAAGTGGTACTCCATAAATGGTATAACTTGTTGATCATATTCACTTTGGCCCTTACTCTTATCTTTTCTATCTTTGGCCAAGAAATTGTTTTCGTTGTCTCCCATTTCTTCCTTGCCTCTTGTGGATCCCTTTGGTTTATTAGTATTCCCTTGTGTTTTATGTAATGTAGGTAGTAGTGATGATATCATTTGTGTGCATTGTGTATTCAATCGCAAAATTCTATGTAATGCACCACTCATGGGGAGCTCTCCTATATTATTTAGAATACTCATGTTTATGCTTCTTAATTTGTTCCATATAGTGTTTCTTGTGCTTGGTTGCTTGATCTTTTATTTTGGTACTTTGTGTCATCATGAAAAGTGTAGAGAGTTTGGTTTATGTGTTGGAACCTTGCTCTATTTGGGAGTTGGTTTTGTCTCATCCTCTTTACTTGTTTGATCTTTTAGGATGAGATAAATCCTTGAGCATTGTGTGTTTTGTGCATCTTTTGCTCTTTGTCTTTTGGCTTGTCCATTTGTTGAATTGGTGTCCTTTCATGTGTTGATTTGGCTTTTTGATACAATTTGGACACCTTTTGTCGTGTCACACTCTTGTGTGCTACTTCTTGGTTTACTTGGTGTTTTAGTTCAAATTGTATCTCATTTTTGGTTCTTGAGAGTCTCATGCATGCATATTTACTACATGTTTATATTATGGCATGCTTGCTCTCTTGATCCAATATGGGGATTCTCCACCAAATCCTATCGGCTAAGATGTGCATGAAATTCAATTTCATATCAATATGCACATATTTATGTGGAGGGTCTCCTATATATTGTAGTTTCACTAACTACTTTGGACCCAATTTGTTTGGGAACATAGTGTACTTAATTGTGTTTTAGGTACATTGGAGATATATTGGGTGCTTGTATCTTGAACAAGGAAGAAGTGATGTTTCATGTCATTTGGATGCAAGCTAGGATGATAAACAAATTCTTATCCTCTACATCCTATCAATTATATCTTGGTAACAAGTATCTCTCTCATGCATACATATCTTGTTTCCAACCTTTTGTAGGTTGCTTATTGGCATGAATTTGTGTTTGTACTTTTTTTTGTTCTTATTTTAGTTTTTGCAAGTTCTCCTCTATTGCAAATGTGAGTATGTTGAGATGAGTGCATATAATGGGGACTATACAAAATCATGATTATGATTCACTCATCCCAAATATGTCAATCTAGTAATTATATTGCCTATCCTTTCCTCAACTTTCTCCCATGTGCAATAGTGAGTATCTTGCCAAGTTGATTTCTTTTTGTGATACTTGTTGCCTCTCTCCATATATTTCAACTATCTCCTTTCCCTTGGTAATAGTTGTAATGTATGTAGTGTGTTTTTGTTTGAAGCTCATTGATGTACAATAAGATATAATTGAGCCTTTGGCCATGCTTTCAAGAAAAAATCTTATTGGTATATTCTATGACTTCCTTTGTTGTTCATGTGCCTTCTTGTGTATCTATTTTGTGTGTGCATGTTTCTTTGTGGGCATATGTTTTTGTGATATTTTCCACCTAGAAACTTATACACACAAGAGAAGATAATTCTTTGGTTGTGTTTGCTTCTCTTGGATACCACCCTTTATCTCTTTGTGACTCTTTGGTGGCTTCCAAATTTATTTGCCTATGAGTGCTTGTCCCATTTGCTTGCATCTCCGAGCACTCATAATTTTGATCTCTCTTGCCGTGTATTGTTAAATGAGTTTGTAGAGGTGAGGATTATATGGTTGTGCACTTTGTTTCCAAATATAATTATTATAATTGGTGCATAATCCTTGAGGAGCTTCTCTAACTCACTTAAGAATGCTAATTTGCCTTTCTCTTTGTTTGAGGTTTAAATGTCTATGGGGGAGTGAGGATTCCATACTTGTGCATGATGTATTCAAATCAATGATTCTAATTTGTGCACAAATATTGGGGAGCTTCCCTATTTCATTTAAACACTCATTTGTTCATATCATTATGTCTTGTGTTTTTATTTTGGTAACAATTGATGTTGTCAATTGTTTTTTGGATCTTTTGATTGCTTGCTTCATTTGTTGAAGCTTCTTTCGTTTTCTTTTTTTTGCAATCTTTGGGTCCTTAATATAGTTTTACTTCCTCCCAAGGATCCATCATTGGATATGTGCATATGCACACCTTTGAAGGAATTCTCACTATATTGGCCGTCTAGAACGTTTCACCCATCTTGGCAATCGATGCCAATGGGGGAGAAGTTTTGGAGGGTTTAAGGGAAGTTAGTTTATGCTTTGAGTTGGTTCTTAAGCATTAGCCTTGCATGCTCTTGCATCTTTGTTGTTGATTTGCATGCTTAATATATAGAGGAAACTCAACCACCTGTAATGGTTGGCAATCTACGCAATGAAATTCAAGTTCATCACACATGCATAGATTGTGGGGGAGTTTGATCTATATATTGTGGTTGTACCAACATCACATACTTGTGTAGTATTTGATGTTGGGGCAACCATTTTGTTCGTTAAATTCCATATTTAAACCCTCTCAAAGGGATTGTCATCAATTACCAAAATTGGGGAGATTAAAAGGGCATGTATGCCCCCATGTGTGGTTTTGGTAATTAATGACAATCCCTATGGACTAATGTGCAAATTGAGTTTCACTTGTAGGTTTGTCCATTTGCATCGCTTGGACCATGTGTTGGTTTCAAGGATGAAGGAGAAGAAGCAATGTCCAAGGGCTTTGTGCCTATTGGAATCAAGTAGAAGAAGAAGATCAAGTATGTCTTGAAGAAGAAGAAGAAGATAGAGTTCCTCATGGCAATCTTCAAGACATCATCAAGAATTGAAGTGCAAGCTCAAGATGCGTCATATCAAGAAGATCTCATTCTTGAAGCTTGCCATCCTCGGCAATCATGGAATGATGAACACAAGTTCGAAGAAGAGGCTTCCCCATGGAGTAAGGGGTAGCATTTCTCAAGACTTCATCAAGCAAGTGCAAGCAAGTGCAATCAAGAAAGGTGTTCCATCTTGAAGGTGACAAGATCGTCTACATCAAGTTCAAGTGGGATGCTCAAGGCAAAGGTATGATCATGATAGGGTTTCTATTTTACCGGTCTCTTGTAGTGTTCTTATAGTGTTGGGAGACCGGGTTTAGGATAGATAGCTGTATTATCAAGAGGGGCTCTCGAGTTGGTGACTCGTTCGTATCTTTCGAAGAGAGCTCAAACCTTTGCATACATAGCATCATCTTTCTTGGTTGTTGTTTGGTTCTTGTCCATGTGAGTATTTAGAGCTTGTTGTTATCTTCATAACAAGCTCTAGTTCATCAAAAACGGATTTTTCTGGCATATCTTATTGCGTTTTTGATCTTGTGGGTTTTTCCGACTCCACACCTTGGGAGGTATCTCACATATATATTCATGGTATTTTCTCCCATGGTGATACCCAATATTTCACCTTTTGTTGGATTCTACTCTTTATTATCTTTCCAACAAAATTGGTTTCATCCCAATTTGAGTTTCCAAGCTCAACTTCTTGCGTTTTGGGTTCTGGAGGTTTTACTGGTTCGTCGCTTCTGAGAGGTCATACCTTTATCCATTTTATTTTTATCCTATTTTGTTGGACTATGATGTTTCTTTGCATAATCTTGTAGAGTTTTTTGTTCTCTTCAAAACGAGCCCAAGATCATCGAAATCGGAGTCCGGAGTCAAAAGTTATTGAAGTTTTCGTGTAATGGTGTCCAACGTTTTTGCTTGAGCGGTAGTACCGGCCCAAGTTCCGGCCAAAGTTCCGGTAAATCTCGTTTTTCTTCTGTATCTTGTGTTTCTATTTAGTGGTAGTACCGGTGGGGCATCGGTAGTTCCGGTGGGGCACGAATCTGGCCCAAACGGCCAGATTTCTCTTGCCATATTTAAGGGCCCTCTCTTCCCCAAAGTTTCCCCAAGTTTGGAGGTCATTTTTGCTAGTTCTTCCACTCTCTCTCCTCCATTGTTGACCTTCAAAAGCTTGCCCTCTTCCCTTGTCCCTCCCATGATTCTTGCATCTCATTGAGGGATTTGAGAGAGGAGATCTAGATCTACAATCCCCACTAAACCAAATCCCTTATTTGTGAAGGAATCCTTGGGATCTAGATCTTGGAGAGTTTTGTGTTCTCCTCTTGTGTTCTTCCTCCCTTATTCTCCCAATAGCTTTTGTAGCTTTGGTGGAATTTGAGAGTGAAGGACTTGCCTCTTGCATTTGATGCATAGGTTTGAGTTCTCCTCAGAGATTCCGCGAGTTCAAGCACTTGGACTTGTTTCTCTTAGGTTCTTGGAACCCTAGACGATTGTGTGGAATTGTGGTGTGTTCTTGGGGCTCCAATTGAGTTGTGGAGGTTCCCCAAGCTTGTTGTCCTTTTGTGGCATTGTGGAGCCTTTGTGGCATTTCTTGGGAGCCCTCCAATTGAGTTGTGGAGATTGCCCCAAGCCTTGTACGGGTTCGGTGACCGCCCTCAAGTGTCCCATAGTGGAACGTGAGTAGGCCTTTGTAGTGAGCTCACGGGAGAATAGGGTGAGCCTTTTGTGGCGTCGGTAAGTTGCGTGCCTTCGCATCTTGGGGTGAGGCCTTTTGTGGCGTTGGGTTAGCATCGAGCCACCACACCTCGAGGTGAGCCACTTGTGGCATTCGAAGTACATTGTGCCCCCGCACCTCTCCAACGAAGACGTAGCTTCTTTAGAAGTGAACTTCAGGAAACAAATCTTCGTCTCCGCGTTCATCGGTTATCTCTCAACCGAGCCCTTTACTTATTCAATTTACATTGTGATAGCCATCGTGCTTGAAGTATTATATCTTGCTATCACCTTATTGCTTGCCTTGCTTAGCATAGGTTGTTGGTGCACTTAGTGAACCTAGTGGATATAGGTTTTGGCTTGATAAATTAAACGTTAAGTTTTATTCCGCATTTATTAGAGCCTAAACCATAATAATTTTAAAATGCCTATTCACCCCCTCTCTAGGCGACATCCATTTCCTTTTCAAAGGGGCCCTCAAGTGAATGAGGGGGAAATGAAGATCTCTCTTGGTGAAGCTGTAGATCAAGGCCTCCTCCTTCGATTCCCCAAAGATTAGGGACTTTGGGTGGTTGGATAGGGAGATCTTGGAGTTTTGGTGGCTCTCAAATGGTGTTCTTCTTTTTCTAGAACGAGCGGCTTGAGGTTGAAGAAGAGGTCCCCTATTTATAGGCCCACTGATTTCTGACCGTTTTCTAACCGTTGGAGAAAAGTCAGACCAGAGACTCCGGCCTGCACACCGGAGATTTCGGCCCATCTCCGGACCAGCCTCCAGACCAGCATACAGATTGACCCAGCCCTTCTGTGAGCCAAGTGGACCGGAGACTCCGGTCTGAGGCTTGGACTGGAGACTCCGGTCAGTCTCCGGACCTTTCTCCGGACCACCAGCCTGGCTGACCCAGGCAGAAATCTAGAGCCCCCTCCGGGGATTCCTGGGAAAACTCCGGACCACACCAGAGACTCCGGTCAGCACACACCGGAGACTCCGGTCCAAGAACCTGCAGAGGCAAACCTGATAGAAACAACAAAACTGTAACGATCATAACATTTGCATCTAGACTCCAAATGACCTGAAACCAATTTTGTTGAAAGGGGGTGACAAGAGTTACCCAACAAAAAGTCTAAATATTGGATAACACCAAGAGAGAGCATTTCATATATTATGATGTGAGATACTTCTCTTGGTGAGAAACCGGAAAAACCTCCAAGATCAAAAACGTAATAAGGTATAAAGGGAAATTCGTTTTTGATGAACTAGAGCTTGTTATGAATTACCACAAGCTCTAGAACCTCACATGGATAAGATCCAAATAACAACCAAGAACGATGATGCCAAGAATACAAAGGTTTGGGCTCTCACCGAAGGATATAATCAAGTTACCCACTCGAGAGCCCCTCTTGATAGAACGGTTGTCTATCTAATAAACTAGTCTCTCTAACACGAGACCTGGTGACAAGGAAACCCTATCAAAAACATACCTTTGCCTTGCGCATATTCCACTTGAGCTTGATGATGACGATCTTCTCCACCTCAAGATGGAACACCTTTCTTGATTGCGCTAGCTTGGTGAAGTCTTGCAAATTGCTCCCCATACTCCACTATGGTAGAGATTCTCTTTTGGGCATACCATCTTCCCATATCCATGATCACCATAGGATGGCAAGCTTCAAGCAAATGATCTCTTCGAGATGGCTCATCTTGAACTTGCACATCATTTCTTCTTTATTCATTATGTTGGTGTCTTGAAGGCACATAAGAGATATCACTCCAACTTTAGTCTTTAAGACACACTTGCTATAGGCTCAACTCTCACTTGACCAATCTCCGGATCACTCATTGATACCTTGGTCAACACTTAATCTTCTTCACTTTCTTGTTCTCCCAACCTTGAAGCCAACATATGGTTCGAGCATTTCCTATGGAAAAATCCTACAAGTAAAACTCAATGCAAACATAATTACCAAAACCACACATGGGGGCACACATGCACTTTCAATAATGATGTATAGCATAATAATCTCTATCTCATCTCAATCATATGCTAGGGTTTCTCCATCTCCCCAAGAACTAGCGATCTACTCAGACATGGAGGCAATCAACATCATGGCAATGGGAATGGAAACAATTGTAAATGATTAGTTCTTGTATAAATCCACAACGAGGACGGAAATTACAACAAGATCTAGATGGATGAGATGGAATGGATGGATATGGTGATGGTGCAGCGGTTGATGAAGATGGAGATCGATGCCTTGGCCTCCCAGATCTACGTAGGGCGACGATGGATCCCTTGGACAAGTTCCCCCTCCAGATGCCTTCTGGAGTTGAGGTTTTTGCGATTTCTGGTTGTTCTGTATGTTGTCTCCCCGATCTAGTTGCGTGGGGTGAAACTATTTGAAGAGGCGGTGGCGGCGCCAACTATACGACCGGAATTATAGCCAGAAAAAGCATTTATAGTTGGTCGCTGAACCATCTATACGCTTCGATTGCTTCGGGTTTTCTTATGGTATTATTGATATTTCCCAAATAAGCGATTTACGTTGTTTTTTACTTCTTTTCTCCTCAATATAACTGCTCCAAGAATTGTGTCCATCGGATCCATCATCTGTCCTGATCCTGGTGAAAATAGACATAAAATATGCACGCGAACGCTGTAAAATACCAAGATCCTACATCTACAATGCAAAATAACGATATAAAACATGATGCAAATATGCACTCATCAACTTCCCCAAGCTTAGACTCTTGCTCGTCCCGAGCAAGTTTTAGCTTAATGGATGTGATCCTCATATTCATGAAGCCGAGTCAATAAAATAAATGAGGCAGTTGCAGCATGTGTTTATCACATATGATACATAGAAATAAGTACCTTACTCGAACCATCTGAATAGTATTAGCAGGCTTCCACACCTTAGTGATCATTGATACGTTGCTAATGTATCTATAATTTTTGATGTTCCATGCTTGTTTATATATACTTTCTTATGTCTTGTCCACACTTTGGAGTATTTTTATACACTTTCTTGGACTAACCTATTAACAAGATGCCACAGTGCCAGCTGCCTATTTTCTGCTATTTTTGGTTCCAGGAAAGTTAGAAAATGAATATTCTCGAAATTGGACGAGACAAAAGCCAAAGTCAATATTTCACCGAGGGGGACATAGAGCCAGAATACGAGATGGAGAGGGGCCAGAGGCCGGCCACACCACCTAGCCCCACGGCCAGGCTTGGCCCATGCCAGGGGGTGGTGTGGCTGCCTAGGGCACCCCCTCGGACTCCCCTTTCGCCTATAAGATGCCTCCGATACAAAAACCCTAAGTACCCGATCAAAATTCCATGAAAGAGTCTATAGCCACCGTCATCTCCATCCCTAGATCGGGAGGGATCTGAAGCTCTTCCCGGCACCCTGCTGGAGGAGAGAATTCACCCTGGAGGCCTTTTCATCACCATGCAAGCCTCCGGTGTGATGCGTGAGTAGTTCATCCTTGGACTACAGGTCCATGTAGTAGCTAGATGGTTGGTTCTTCTCCTTTGTGCTACCATGTTTAGATCTTGTGAGCTCCGTTCATGATCAAGATCATCTATTTGTAATCATACATGTTGTGTTTGCGGGGATCCGATGGATATTGAGATGCTATTTCAGATTGATTATTGATTCTATCATGTCTTTGTTATTTGTGATCTTGCATGCTCTCCGTTGTTAGTAGTTATCTTCGCTGAGTAGATGCTAGCAACTCCAAGAGGGAGTATTTATGCTCGATAGTGCGTTCATGCCTCTAGTAATCTGGGGAAGTGACAGAAATCTCTAAGGTACTAGATGTGCTGTTGCTACTAGGGAGAAAACAACAATCCTTTGTTCATAGAACAATCGTATTGTTTACTTTACACGCAATGCTTAATGCAATTTTCTGTTTCTTGCAACTTAATACTGGAGGGGATTCGGATGATAACCTGAAGGTGGATTATTAGTCATAGATGAAGTTGGATTACGATATATGTATAATGTTGTAATCCCCAATCAAATCTCATAGGAGTCAAGATGATTAGTATATGCATGTATGCTTTCTCGATGTTTGTCAATTTCCCCACTGTAATTTGTTCACCCAACATGTCATCTTTCTTAAGGAGAATCACCACTAGTGAACTATGGACCCTGGTCCTTTCTTTTACCATCAATCTACAACTATTTACTATTTTCTGTTTACTTTTCCAAGATATTACTATCTTCCACACAATACGTTTAATGCTTTGTTTTCAGTAAGACCGGTGAGATTGACAACCTCACTATAAGTTGGGGGTAAAGTTTTGTGATTGTGTTGTGCAGGATTCCAAGTTGGAAACAACACCTTGGAGGTGTTTCCTTGCTCCTACTGATTTGATAACCTTGGTTTCATAACTGAGGGAAAACTTGTTGTTGTGCTCATCATACCTTCCTCTTGGGGTTCCCCAATGAGCTCGATATATTTTGGGCCATCAAGCGATTTTTCTGGCACCGTTGCTGGGGAGTCAAGGACATCTTCATAAGGGGAGTCCCTCATAACCAATCTCTTTACTTTGTTATTTTTGTTTTGCTTAGTTTATTTCTGCTTTGTGTGCTTGTTTCTTTATCAAAAACACACAACAAATAGTTGTACTAGTTTGCTTTCTTTATTAAAACACGAAAAAATTATTATTAGTTCCTATCTTAAGTTGCCATTATGTCTAGCATTGCTCCAATCACTATGTCACCTGAGGAAATGATTTTCACTTCCAAACAAGGAATTGAAGAGAGTTTCGAAGAAGCTTGGTCTAGGATCTCTGATTTTCATGAAAAAACTGAACCTAAAATGATCCAAAGCTTGTTTCTTAGCAGTTTTTTACTTTGGAACTGCTCTTTGCTATAGATATGCTTTGGATGCTGTGGTAGGAGAAGATTTCCTCCAATGTAATGAGGATGAAGCTTTTAAAGTCTTAAAGAAATTGGTCTTAACTTACAACTTGCCTAACAAATCTGATTCTTCCTTTATAAACATATTTGCTAGATTGAACACTCTTGAAACCCACACTACTAGTTTAAAAGAATGCTATTATACGCTTAGAGAGCATCATGATTATGTTCCAATAAATTCTGAACCCTCAAAATGGCTTCCTACAGTAAAGTTTGTTATAAATAATGAAACTTTTCATGCTCGTTGTGATATCGTGTCTGAATTCTGTCTTATGCCTAAAGATATATATGAATCTTTGAATCTTTGGGGACTTTTTGAAGGAGGAGAAGAAATATTTTTTGCTAATAATGCCACAATATTACCCATTGGAATAGCTGAAGGAGTGTTTACAAAGATCCTGGGGAAAATGGTTTCTACTGATTATCTTGTTATTGAATGTGTAGGAAAAGGACAAATTACAGTTGGAAGATCCCTATTAAAACTCCTTGGAGCAATAATAGATGTGGAAAAGGGCACCATGCACTTTGCTTCTCCACCAAACAAACATATGTTCCCCAAGGTTAAGAATAAAAGTAAGAGAGGTAAGGGGTAAGGGCAAAAAATTTGGTTTTAATTCTTCTTCATTTGAGAATACTTGATTATTTTCTTTCTTCTTATGCCTAACTTAAAGGCGTTAAAGAAAAGTACTTATTGGGAGATAACCCAAAAGTTTTAGTTGAGTCTTGGAAGTTATTACCTCTGTAATAACCTCTCCTTATCCCAAAAGTTTTAGTTGAGTCTTGGAAGTTTATTTGCTTCTTCATTTGAGAATCATGACCATGCTTAGATCTAGGCAATCCTAACACGAAATCAATGCTAATGTCGGACCAAGGTGTATGAGGAATAGGCAATGGCATATAAAGACCATAGGGATTAGCTTGCGACTTAGCTTGAACACATGTCGTGCATCGTTGAATGTAGCGCTCCACGTCACGCTTCATCTTGGGCCAAAAGTAGTGGTTGGAGAGCATGTCCAATATCTTGTCGCGACCAAAGCGACCCATGAGGCCTCCACCATGAGATTCTTGGAGGAGCAAAAGTTGAAGCGACGACTTCGGAATGCATAGCTTGTTTTGTTTAAATAGAAAGCCCTTATGCAAATAGAAAGCATAAACTCCTTTGTCATTGGAGCACTTTGCGAAAATTGGTTCAAAGAACGGGTCGGAAGCATACAAAGATTTTATTTCCTCAAGACCCAACACGTTGATTTCATGTCTCGTAAGAAGGCTTGTATGTTTGCGGGACAATGCGTCCGCAACTACATTATCTTTGCCCTTCTTATACTTGACAATGTAAGGAAAAGACTCCATGAACTCAACCCACTTAGCGTGTCTCTTGCTCAAGTTAGCTTGGCCTTTGAGATATTTCAACGACTCGTGGTCGGAATGTATGATAAATTCCTTGGGCCAAAGGTAGTGTTGCCAAACTTGGAGGACATGAACTAAGGCAAAAAGCTCTTTGTCATAAATCAGATAGTTAAGGCGAGCACCATCAAGTTTCTCGCTATGGTAGGCTATAGGACGTCCGTTTTGCATAAGGACTCCTCCAATGCCAATACTACTAGCATCACACTCTATCTCAATTTTTTTTGTGAAATCCGGTAACGCAAGGAGAGGTGCTTCGGTGAGCCTCTTTTTGAGGTCATCAAAAGCTTTTTGTTGTGCTTAGCCCCACACGAAGGTGACATTCTTTTTGGTCAATTCATTAAGGGGACAAGCAATGGTCGAAAAGTCTTTCACAAAGCGACGATAGAAACCGGCCAACCCATGAAACCTTCGGAGTTCACTCACATTTGTTGGGATGGGCCAATCTCGTATGTCCTTTACCTTGGAAACATCAACTTCAATTCCCTTCGAAGAAACGACAAATCCAAGAAAAATCAACTTGTCTTTAGCAAAAGTGCACTTGGGAAGATTAGCATAAAGCTTTTCATGTCGAAGGATTTGCAAAACTTCCTTGACATGTGTTATGTGGTCCTCAAGTGATTTGCTATAAACAAGAATATCATCGAAATAGACAACAACACTTTTTCCAATGAGAGAACGCAAGATATGATTCATTAGGCGCATGAAGGTGGATGGGGCATTAGACAAACCAAAGGGCATAACCAACCATTCATAGATACCAAGTTTGGTCTTGAAGGCGGTTTTCCACTCATCACCTTCAGCCATGCGTATTTGATGGTAACCACTACGAAGATCAATTTTCGAAAAAATAGTGGCTCCACACAACTCATCAAGCATGTCATCGAGACGTGGTATGGGATGTCGATAATGCACGGTGATAGCATTGATTGGACGGCAGTCCATGCATAACCGTAACATATCATCCGTCTTTGGAACAAGAATCACGGGTACGGCACTTGGACTAGTGCTAACTTGGATCAAACCTTTGGAGACGAGTTGGTTGATTTGACGTTCAATCTCCTTTGTCTACTCCGGGTTCGTGCAGTAAGCGGCGCGGTTGGGAAGTGGTGCACCGAGGATGAGGTCAATGCGATGTTCTATGCCGCGAAGAGGAGGTAGTCCATGTGGAAGCTCCTCGTGGAACACATCCTTGAATTGCTGCAAAACACTCATCAAAGATGGAGGAACATTGGTTAATTCGTTAGTTCCTTGCGCTAGTCCCTTGCAAAGGAGGACATAGTGCAAGATGGATGGGTTGTTCCGAACATCTCTCATCTCACTTTTGGTGGCAAGGAGAACACTCTTAGTTTTTCCACTCGAATTTGGCTTGTGGCTCTCACTCACTATGAGGTGGTTCTCTCTTTCACCGCTCTTCTCACAAGTAGGTGTTGTGCTTTGCGCCCTCGCTAAAGCCTTTGCATTGTCCGCAATTATTTGGCTAGGAGTCATCGGTTGCAAAACACATGTTTTTTTGAGCCATTTGAATGTGTATACATTGGTGCGACCACCATGTTGAGCAGCCTTGTCAAATTGCCACGGTTGACCAAGAAGCATGTGGCAAACTGTCATATGAACCACATCACACTCCACCGTATCTTTGTAAGGACCAATGGCGAAGGAGACTGATGCGGTATGCTTGATCTTCACGGACCCTTGGTCACTTAGCCATTGCACGTGGTAGGGGTGCTTGTGTGGATGGAGGGTGAGGTTGAGCTTCTCACACAACTCAGTGCTAGCAAGGTTGTGGAAACTCCCTCCGTCAATGATCACCTTGATAGATTTGCCGTTGATACCGGCTCGTGTTTCGAAGATATTGGAGCGTTGGTCTTCATGCTCTTGTGCTTGAGTGGTCAAGATCCTTGTGACGACAAGCGATGGACTTGCGTCATGTTCACACATGAGGAGTTCTTGATCATCTTCCACTCGTTGCCTTGTCATTGCTTCCTTGACACGGGCATCAAACTCATCTTCACTCAAGTACTCTTCATCACCATTGTCATGGATGAACAAGTCTTTCTTGTTTCCACATTCGGCCGACTTGTGTCCTTTACCTCCACACTTGTAGCATTCACCGTTGAAAGGTATATCACTTTTTGCTTGCTTGCCACTTGGGGGCAGTTTTCCTTGAGGAAGAGTGGGCTTGAAGGAAGGCTTGGAGGTACTTGATGAGCTTCCATTGAAAGTTGTTGGTGTAGCGGTTGAAGCTTGCTTGTATGTGAAGTACGTCTTGGGCTTGTTGTACTTGATATCCTCTTGCACTTGACGTTCAGCCTTTGTTGCTATGTGCACAAGCTCAACCATGTCGTTGTAGGTTTGGAACTCGACGATGCGCTTGATTGGGTGGTTCAACCCAATAAGGAAACGTGCCATTGTTTGCTCCATGCGCTCATCAATGTTGGCGCGAATCAAGTTGAGTTCCATTTCCTTGAAGTACTCTTCCACGGTCTTTGTCCCTTGATGAAGCGCTTGAAGGTTGTTGAAGAGGTCATGTGTGTAGTGTGCGGGGACGAACCGGGATCTCATGTGAGCCTTCATGTCATGCCAAGTTGTGATTGGCGGTTCTTCTCTTGCATCACGAGCAACTTGAACTTGTTTCCACCAAAGGTTGGCGTAATCATCAAACTCTAGCGAAGCCATGGCGACCATCTTCTCGTTGCTATAGTTGTGCATGCGGAAGATCTTGTCGACTTTGAGTGCCCACGAGAGGTATTCTTCGGGGTCATTGGATCCGGTGAACTTGGGCATTGTGAACTTGAGCTTGCCAAAAGTTTCTTCATTGTTGCGGTCATTGCGACGAGCTTAGTGACCTTGTTGATGATCTTGTAGTTGGGGAGGTGGAACTTAGTTCTCGCGTCCTTGTTGCGCTTGAGCCTCATGGTGGCGAGGGTGTTGAGCCTCTTGACGCGGCTGATGACGAAGAGGAGGCTTGTTCCTCGGTTGGTGATGTTGGTTAGGCACATGGGCCTCACGACGAAGAACATGGTCATGAGTCTCTTGACGTCGTGGGCGTTGCTCAACTTGTATCACTTGACGCTCGAGGTTTTGTTGATGTGGAGGAGGCGCCTCGTGATGACCATGGTGTCGTTGTTGACGTTCATGATGTTAATGACGAGGAGGAGGATCTTAGAGAGCTTCACGTCGATGACGAGCTTGATTCTCCAAATTGGAGTCATCACTCGTTGTGTCAAGTATGTGCCGCGGTTGATGGTGGTAGACTTGCGGTTGCACTTGCGGTTCCTCTTTTGGTTGCTCTTGTTGGGTCACTAGTACCCTTGCGTGATGACGGTGTGCTTCTTGCCTTGCTCGTGGCCTTGAAGTGAGGTCACCATCATAGCTTGACGTTGCGGCGTGCCGTGGGGAAGGTACGTAGTTCGAAGAGGTTCCATTGATATGGGGTGGCCCGATCTTCTCAGCAAGCTCTTGTCGATGGTGATGGTGGATGATAGATAACTAGTGCGTAGCTATGATCTCTCCCGCTCGATCCCTGATGCCAATGCAACAGCTCTCGAACCTTGTAGGATATTCACAACACCACACTCTTGCGCACGCAGCCGTGACCACGAACGGTAGTATGCAATATACTAATTCCCAATGGAACAACATATCACACTCAATTATAGTTGGCAGATTCGAACACAGAGTAATTCCAGAGGTTCTATGAAAGAAACAACTCCAAAATATTTTAACGTGGTCTAAAAACCTAACTTGTGACGACTACGGAGGTTTATAAGAGGGCTGGGGCGTCCTCCCCTCTAAACGGGCCTAAAAACAGCCATAACTTGGCCCAGACTGACTCGGTTCGACTCAAACTGATACATACCGACCCATATATGGGTTCGGCCTTATTGGCACGCAGTACAAACGTCGTGGAACACCTCAAACATGTAATTCTTGGTGCGCCATCTCTCTCTCTTGCTCATACGTGATTTCCTCATTGCATCCTAGTGCGCCTGCCTCCCGCTCCTCCCTCGCGCACTTGTTGATATTGGAAATCAGCGCTTGTCCTTCTTGCTGCAACTCTCCTCCTCCTCGCGCAACACTTGTGTTATCAATAAACCTGATCATACAAAGATGCATAGACTTAGGTAGTATAAAGTTCTCATTAAGTAAAACATCAGGTTCAATTAAGAATGAATTCACCTGATAATCATTATTGATTTGACTCAGTATTTCCTTCCAGTTCAGGCAGTCAGAATCATCATAATCCCTGTAGATATCCTCATCATCCTCCCTTTCTTCATGAAAAGCCGTCCTCGGCTTTAGGTAAGCTGAAAGTGGGAGAAACAAAAAGAACAACGTGTACGCAAAGTATATGTATATATAACATGTTGTATTATTGTTGTTCACATGAAAAGTATGTCCAGTATACATCAAGCAACTTAAATTGCAGGTATAAGTGAAGTACAAAGAATCATGATCATGGTAAAAAACAACTAAATAGATAGTCATGTTCTTCAATATTAAATTCAGTTTTCTCAAAGAAGATCTATGATCAAATTTGTGAACAAGATCAAACCAATTTAATATGTCTGAAAACCAAATTGAATCATGCCATGCTTCAACTGCGCTACTCTGATTATTATAAACATGATCATGTTGTCCAGTATGTAAAATGCAACTCAATTTGCAAATATAAGTGAAGTATAAAGCATTAGCACAACTAGACAACGAATTTTGGGATAAACACAATGAATATGAAAACTGGGGTTCTATTCTAGCAAGATTACAACGATCCAACATAGGTAAAATTACTTGTGTTGGCTGCATTATATCAACTAGACCTGACTTTAGTTTCATATTATCACAAATTTTAGCATATATCTCACAACACAAAATCGTCGACACACAACATGTATGGCTGAAAACAGCATGTTTCAGTTCAGCGATTCGATCACAAGTAATGCATATGTGATCCACAAGAAATTTTTCATGCATGCTATATTCACCAATCAGATTGAAAGTGAGACAAGGAGAATATGTGCTAGAATTCAGAAATGAAATTTCAGAAATCTTATCCATAGCACAACTCATACTCATAGGTTCATTTAGCATGATGGAATACACAATATCAGCAGGTGGTATTCGAGCAAGTATTTCCTTATGTGTTATCAGTACCACATGATCAAAATTTGAATTTGGTAAACTATCACATGGTGCTGAAACAGTAGTGCAAGGCAAATCACAAGGAGGCTTCAGTAAAGGAATAGACTCACAATATGTCGCACATGTTGGCTGAAACTCCATATCAGTACCAATGTCATTAACAAACTTCTCAGCTGTAGTAGGTACTACGACATCCTCCTCAAGTAACAATACCAGATTGTGTGGTGCAGGTTGTAAAATAGGCGGCTCCCTTTCTTCAAAAGCAACCTGCATAGCACAAGAAACAATACCAGGAGTAGAGATGATTACATTAGGAGAAATATCCTCACATGTATTATCATCTACTGCACTGATGTTTTCTTTTTCTCTCATACTCTTAGAATGGATGCTCTCAACCTCACGTTTAGTGGAATCACACAGCTCACTTTTGATAACACTCTCACTCAGCTTGGCTATGTGGCTCTCATTCTCACATGGGTTGTAATGCACACCGTGTTCAAGATGACAAATAATAGAATTGTCACCATTCATCATGACCTTGTACTTAGCAGACAAACTGAACTCTTTTGTCCTCTCCTTGCGAAGAAGATGATACTCATGAAATTTGTCGGCTGAAATCCTGAGCATAACACGCCTCTTCATGTTCCATTTGAAAGAAATCCTTCCAACAACAGGACATATTTGAGCGTCAAACCTTCTGCTCCAAGGTTCTCCCAATAGTATGTGACAAGAATCAAGTGGTATAGGAGATACATCACAGCACACAATCTCAGTATGCTCTTTAAAAGTCATAGGAACATCAGCGGTGTGTGAAATCAGCAATGTGCCATATGATGAATGCAAGAGATATGGCACCGCACGGGCACATGTGGGTAGCTGCAACTTTTGTACAACTTCAACGCTGATCAAATTAATAGTAGAGTTACTATCAATGGTAATGGAAGCACATCGCTCACCAATCATCACACTATGGTGGAAAAGACCATCACCATCAAAAATACCGCGTTCTTCCTTCCAAAAAGTTCCACTACAACGCCAATTGTCGATGAATTTGTAACTGTACGTCTCCACATTATTTGTAACATCACCTGCCTCCATTTTCTGCATCACATCAACACTACTAGAAGACATGATTAGTACATTAGTGCACAAATCAAAATCAGTATGGTGGAAACTCTCACAACTCACTCACAACTGATAAGAAAGAAGATCTTACCGTTCCAAAGTGAATAGAGATGCTCTACCAAACGTAATCAAAGACTGATGCACTAAAGTGATGAAGTGAATATCAAAGGTATAGAGAACGATCACAGGGCACACAGGTTATTTATGGTGGAGCTATAGGTATGGTATCCTAACTACACCGCAAACAAGTCCTAGTGCTGATCGTATGACAAAGACCCACGGAAACACACACGGTGGAGATAAATGGGGCAATTGCAACTATGAAAATGAGCTCAAAAAGTAAGGTATGTCGGAGGAATGCTCGTGTTGCAATGCACAAGGAGAGACGCTAGCAATGTCTCAACGAAACGGGCACAAGATTGCTAACTGAGCAGCCCGTAGAACACTAAGCACGCTAGTCTCGTAGGATAGTTATAGACACAAAGAAAGGCTTACTAAGGCTCACAAGGATAGGTACGCTATGTGGACTCAGTAAAAAAAATAAACAAAAAAAGAAAATTTTTTGACCTGAGAATTGGTCTCTGCCACGGCAGAAAAATGGCCTAAAATCCTGCCGCGGCAGGATGCCGGCAGATTTTTTTTTCATACTAGCACAGACTGGTCTGCGGTAAGGCGACGGTTCGAATTTTTTTTTTCGGAATTTTTTTTTGGGTCACGCTAGAGCACAGACTTGTCTGCGGTCAGGCGTGAGGCAGCGAGCCGAATTTTTTTTTGCTCGCCAAGTAGTACTCAACTAGGACTCTTTACTTGGATCGGATCTGACTTGATGGTAGCGGAAAAAGATGGTGGAAAACAACTAGAACACTAGAAAACAAATCTACGAAGAACAGATCTAGATCTAATCTAATAGAGGAACGCGATCAGCAACTATTACTCGAATACGATGTAATCTAGGCTATGGCAACTCTTTTTGTGGGGCTTTTTCTGTATAGGATGAAAAACACTCTCTAATCTATGGATGGATTGTGGATTGCTTACCGAGGCAACGAGGAAATCTGATACCAAGATTGTGGATTGTGGATTGCTCTGATACCAAGATGATATGGGGTGGCCCGATCTTCTCAGCAAGCTCTTGTCGATGGTGATGGTGGATGATAGATAACTAGTGCATAGCTATGATCTCTCCCGCTCGATCCCTGATGCCAATGCAACAACTCTCGAACCTTGTAGGATATTCACAACACCACACTCTTGCGCACGCAGCCGTGACCACGAACGGTAGTATGCAATCTACTAATTCCCAATGGAACAACAGATCACACTCAATTATAGTTGGTAGATTCGAACACAGGGTAATTCCAGAGGTTCTATGAAAGAAACAACTCCAAAATATTTTAACGTGGTCTAAAAAACCTAACTTGTGACGGCTACGGAGGTTTATATGAGGGCTGGGGCGTCCTCCCCTCTAAACGGGCCTAAAAACAGCCATAACTTGGCCCAAACTGACTCGGTTCGACTCAAACTGATACATACCGACCCATATATGGGTTCGGCCTTATTGGCACGCAGTCCAAACGTCGTGGAACACCTCAAACATGTAATTCTTGGTGCGCCATCTCTCTTTCTTGCTCATACGTGATTTCCTCATTGCATCCTAGTGCGCCTGCCTCCCGCTCCTCCCTCGCACACTTGTTGATATTGGAAATCAGCGCTTGCCCTTCTTGCTGCAACTCTCCTCCTCCTCGCGCAACACTTGTGTTATCAATAAACCTGATCATACAAAGATGCATAGACTTAGGTAGTATAAAGTTCTCATTAAGTAAAACATCAGGTTCAATTAAGAATGAATTCACCTGATAATCATTATTGATTTGACTCAGTATTTCCTTCCAGTTCAGGCAGTCAGAATTCACCTGATAGAGTAGATCGGATCTGACTTGATGGTGGCGGAAAACAATGGTGGAAAACGACTAGAAAGTAAGAGAAAAAACAAATCTACGAAGAACAGATCTAGATCTAAACTAAAGGATGAACACGACCAGCAACTATTACTTGTCTACGATGCAATCTAGTCTATGACAACTCTTTTTGTGGGGCTTTTTCTGTATAGGAATAAAAACACTCTCTAATCTATGGATGGATTGCGGATTGCTTAACGAGGCAACGAGGAAATCTGATACCAAGATGATATGGGGTGGCCCGATCTTCTCAGTAAGCGGATGGCGATGATAGATAACTAGCCTGTAGCTATGAACTCTCCCGCTCGATCCCTGATGCCAATGCAACAGCTCTCAAACCTTGTAGGATATTCACAACACCATGCTCTTGCGCACGCAGCCGTGACCACGAACGGTAGTATGCAATCTACTAATTCCCAACGGAACAACAGATCACACTCAATTATAGTAGGTAGATTCGAACACAGGGTAATACTGACTGTCAAATTGCGACCATCATGTTGCGATCATCTACTCTTGGCCGAGTCGGAATTAAAAAAAAATACTTTCCAAGTTACCGAGTCTGCCACGGCAGGATTTCGGCATCTTTTTCTGCCACGGAAGGACTTTTCAGGTTACCAAGTTTGCCACGGCAGGATTTCTGTGTTTTCTCTGCCACGACAGGACTTTCTGAGTTACCAAGTTACTGCTCTGCCGCGGCACGATTTCTGGCCGTTTTGCTACCGCCGCTCTGCCACGGCAGGATTTTGAGCTGTTTTTCTGCCACGTGAAACGGTACAACCCGCAAGGATTGCACCTCTATGTATCACGCCAATCCCTGGATCGGTTCATTGGCATACATAGTATCGATAGACATCAAAGAATTTACAGTGCATCATTATTACAACGGTATGATCCAGAATATTGCATTTATTACAATGTTTGCAAAGCATAACGCTCGCACAAATAAGCAAGTAGCAAAAAGATAGCATAAAAAAATAGCTCCAGTCTCCATTAGACGCCACAGGCGAACAAAATGTTGAGTGGAGGCTCGCAACCAACACTACTACTCAGAGTAACCAGAAGAGTAACCTGCAACATGAAACGTAGAAAGCCCTGAAGGGTCAGCACTCAGAATGCACTGGCAAGTGGAACAATGAGAGAAACAGTAAGGCTAATAGCTATATGCATATCTGGCTTGTGGGGTTCAGGCTTAGTTGCAGCAGCAAAATACTTTATCCTAACATTTGTAAATCTTTTGTAAAGCATTTAATCTTCAACAAACAACCCAATTAGGTTTCAACCACAAGTTTTAGCAATTACAAGTTAGAATGAATGAGAACATGTCATAGCACCCACAATTCAGCAACTCAATCGTCCATTACCGGGGACATGGCTAAGCACTTAGTTTTACACCCTGCAGTGGTTGCACACTTTACCCATATGACTTGGTCGACCCGCTCGTACCACGACACGCATATTGAGTCGTGATAGGGAGAAGTCCAAGAAGAGACAATTCGGGAAGTAGCTCCCCAAGCCCATCCACACACCGTACCAACCTATCACATTCACTACATCTCTGGATACGAAGAGCTCGGGTCGCCACAACCTACTAAGTCCATCCAGCCACCCATAACTCACTAGCATATGGTCGCACACGGAAGCTACCAAATCAAGACACTAATCATTTCTCAGAAACCTGGGTGGCCATCCACAAGTGAGCTACTCGGGTAAACCATAGACATGGGCCCGGCATTCACGAACCAAGCAATTACCAATCCACCCAGATAGTTCATTAATTAAGTTGTTTTCACTTTCCAAACACGTCCTTTCAAAACAAGCTTTGCTATGGTGTATCCCACCCTCGTCTACATAAGCACAACTAAGCACAACTACTTACGACGGCTCACCTAACGGGAAAGGCTACGACATAGTAGGATATAGCATAGCAATAGATAATACTTGTAAAACAAAACGATCTACAATGCACAAAGAAAGTAAGTAGGACATTTATGAAGCTCCACTTGCCATGGTAGTTACCGGAGTCAAAAGCATAGTCTAGACAGTCACACGGGTTACAATCCTCACAATCTACACGAAAGCAATTCAAACAATGAACAAACCACACATAGAGATCAACATATGTAACACAATGCATGCATGGTACTTTAACAAAGCTTCAGTAGCTTGGTCAAGTTCTCTGATCAATTCTACTACTGGATGATGCATGAGAAAACATTTGATGCAAAGAAAACAATTTATGCAAAAAGGAGATCTTGTTAATAGGTCTTTAGCCAAACATTGCACCAAAGATGTAAACAATGCAGTACGGGTTTGACAAAAATACTACTGGATAGGTAACTCCAAATAGAGCCTAGACCAAAAGGATTCACGTTAAAAAGGTCTACAGAACTTTTTCTGTGAATTAAATACTACTTTAAGCCTTTCTATAATCTCAGGAAAACACATACAGTAAACCTAGGATATTATTGCAAAATAATATTCTACACAATTTTGCGAATCCAAGGATACCTTATTTGCAATTTTTGGCCAAGTAGATCTTTTCCTATGAATTTTTGAAGTTAGACAATTTTCTGCAATTTTTACCAAAATCTTAAAAATCCGGGGGAATATTCCTGACTGGTGGGGTCCGGCTGACGCGACGCTGACCAGACCCTTGACCGGTCAGCGGTTGACTGGCCCGTCAACAGCCGATCTAAGCCGTTGGCTCGGGATCCGGCGGCTGGGAGCGAACGGCGGCGTGCTCACCTGAGCTGGCGGCGTCGGCGGTCGACGGCGACGGTCGGCGGCGTTCCAGCGGTGGCGGAGCGGTGCACGGGGTGCGACGAGAAGCGGCGGGTGCATGGGCAGGGTTGGGGCGGTCGTCGGCGACCTCGGGCGGCGGTGATCCCCGGCTAGAGCGGCGGCGGCGGGCGACGACTCCGGCGAGCTCGCGGGCGGCCCTGCGTGCGATAGGGCGGGCGAAAAGTGTCAGAAAAGGTGCAGCGCGGCGCGGCGGTACTGCTCGGCATGAAGAGGGAGGAGGGCGAGGTCTCCACGGTCCTTACCGGCGGTAATGGCGACCGGCGGCGGCGGCAACTCCGGCGAAAAATTCCAACGGCCTGGAGGCGGCGTTGGCTAGATTTTTACGGGGTTTTTCGTAGGGGAGAAGGTAGGTTATAAGGGGGCAGTTCGTACGGGGCCGCGGCGTCCGATTCTAAACGGAATCGAAGAAGAAGTTAATTGAACATCATCCAAATGTGGGAACTCCAAAACTCCATATAACATCTTAGTGTGGCACTCAAAGCAACTGACTAAAATCTTGATCAACATCTTTGATGCAAAGCTAGGAGAATTCGTCAAAAACACATGAGGAAGAATATCCAAAGCAACAACATTATGTGTGCAAACCAACCATTAGAAAGAACAATTGTTCAATATGTTGGATGCCATACACATATCATCAAAAGCCAAAATCATGGGGGTATGAGTATCGCAAGCGGAAGCAAAAACAACATGTTTGCAAACAAACCATATGAAAGAGCAGGTGGTCCTTATGTTTGTTGCAACAATAGTACGAGAGACTTGGAAGCTCTCATGACAATACATGCTCAAAATGGCATTATGGTTGCACACAAAACATCGGAAAGAGAAATTGTTAAACATTTTTGTGGCAACACACAAAGCATCAATATCCAATAGCAACGAAACATGATTGTCACAAGGTGAAAGAATACCATTAACATGCTTGCAAGCAAACCATAGGAAAGAGCAATTGTTCAACATGAAAGATGCAAAGCATGCAAAAGGTATCAGAGCTGGGTTTGATCTTGAACTCACTTGGGGGATGCTCTCTAGAGCTCTTTTTGTCAACTCGTGCTCAACCGAGGTTGACATTCTCTTGCGGGTACCTACACACATCAAGCACAAAAGGAAGAACGTGTGTGCATGGTAGAGAAACACATCATCCATGATGACGTATCTCTTCTTGTGCACATCACCATGAGTGTCAATCAAGTATGAAATAGATGCATGGTGAGTATGCAAGTGGTGAACATGCTTATCATGGCATTTACCAAAATCTCCAAAATTTGAGAAAGCTATGGGGGCCATCTCAATAGAAATCATATGAGAATTATTGTTGCAAGCAAAACAAGTGAAAACGCAATCATCCATATTGCAAGCAACGGGAGAAATTGTAAAACACTCATGACAAATCATGGTTCGAGGGGTACCATTGGTAACATCATCGCAAGCAAAACATTGGAAAGAGCAATTGTTCAACAAAGTGCAAGCAATGATATCATCAATGTAATGTTTAAAGCATGTCATGTCTATGGCAATATCATGACAATAGAAGGATTCCACATGGTCATCATGATGCATAGCAAAATCAACACATGGGAATAACAATGGAACATATGTCATGTCATAAGTATCATCCATAGCATGCAAGTCATCACAAATCATCATGTCCACTAGTGGGATCATGGCATCATCAACACCTGTATTCTTACCTTGTTCATACCTCTCATATGAAGTGGGTGTTGTGGTAGTATTAGCCTCCATGTGGGCAACTTCTTCATCATGTATGGGGATAGCATCATCTTCATCCACCATGCACATCTTATCGGTCGGAGGCATCGTCATCTCCAAGCTTGGCACTTCTTTATCCATGGAACCTAGCACATCATGGGATAACACACTAGAGGTAGAGGGTAAGTCGTTAGAAATCAAAGTGGTCTCACATGACCTATCAACTACCACTCTCAAATCACTAGGTGTATCACTCATGCCCTCCAAGTGGAAGCACTCAATCTCACGTATGGTGGAGTCACTCATCTCACTCTTGTTTTCACTCAGGTGGGCTAAGTGGCTCTCATACTCACATGGGATTGGTACCACATCATCACTCAAGCATATGGGGGTAGGTTCGGTTCTCTCAACTCCTTGTGCCTCCTTTGGTGAAGGGAAAGTCCCATGCTCACCATTCTTGACCTTGTCGTTGCCATCTTGCACCTTGGCTTGTGTAGTCCTCTTGACGTACTCGTCCAACTTGGCGAAGTAGAGGTCTTCGTCCTCCTCATCCATGAGGTTGCATGCGTCATCTAGGACGTCAAGTCTTGGTGTTGAAGCTTGATGGCGTGGAGGAGAGCTTGCTCTTGGTGCCATTTTGGTGGTGGCACGAGTAGTTGAAGGTGCCTTATGATGGTGTCGACGGAGGTCATTGGCGTGCCTTGCCAAAGGTTGATGTAGATGGTGCACTTGATCATCCACATGACGCTCGCGACGATGCTCCTTGTCCTTGGCACTCTTCTTGTGATGGCGGTGCATTCTTGAGCTTGGTTGAGCATTATGGATGGTGCTCAACATGTATTCTTCGTCTTCATGGCGAAGATGCCTTGAACGACGTCTTGTATCCTTTTTATGTTGGTGATGATCACGAGAGGATGTATGTTGATGAAGATTCTTGCTTCTTGGCGCCTCTTTTGGAAGGTGATGTTGGGGTGCCGCTCTTTGTGTAGTTGGTGGCACTTGATGCCTAGGAGGTTGTTGCACATGACGCCTTCGAGGTGGCCTTGCTTGGCGTCTTGGAGATGGTGGTTCTTGGCACCTTGGAGCCGGTGGTGCTTGACGGCTTGGAGGTGATGGCGCTCGCTGCCTTGGAGATGGTGACCCATGACGCCATGTAGGTGGTAGCGCTTGATGCCTTGGAGGTGGATCATCGAAGTAGGTGGTGCCCTTTGGTGTGGCACGCTTGGCCTTGAAGGTCATGGTTTCTTGATGATGCGTCTCCGCTAGCTTGGCGTAGTAGTCCTCCATCTCCAAGCGGTGGAGGTATTCTTCATGGCTCATGGAAGAGCCCTCGAAGTGGGTGAAGCTCGCCATGTCCTCCATGCTTGGTGAGGCATCGTCATTGTAGCACTCGAAGTCGTCCATGCTTGGGGAGTCGTTGTTGATGTAGTACTCCATATCACCCAAGCATGTGGAGCCATTGTCGGTGTAGTGCTCCATGTACTCCATGCATGAGGAGCCATTGTCGATGTAGAGCTCCAAGTCCTCCATGCTTGAGGAGCCATAATTGATGACGTGCTCCATGTCTTCCATGCATGTGGAGCCGTCATAGGTGTAATGCTCCGGGTCCTCAAAGCATGTGGAGCCATTGTCGGTGTAGTGCTCCGTCATGTCCTCTATACTTGTGGAGTCATTGTCGTGGTGGCTCATCATGGATTCTTCATATCTATCATCCTCAGTTCCGGAGTCCCTAGACATGTTTCACAAGACCAAGTGGTGTATATAGAAGTGGTAGGGGGTTAGAAATGCAACGTCCAACCTTACTTTACCTTGGAAGATAGTATCGTGCAAGTGGCAACACTTGAGAGCAATCAAAACCAAGCAAAGTGAAGTTCACGCGGAACACCAAAACCAACTAACCACTAAAAAACACACACACACAAAGCTTATGGTGGATGGGTATGGAAGGTGGCGTGTCCAAGAACAATCCGAACTCAAGATGTTGTAACGGCAAGTAAAGAACCACAATGATCACAAAGCAAAACAAGTCAATGCACAAGAAGGAAATATGTACAAGGAAACACACACGGTGGGATAAATGGGACTTGTGCGACGGAGAAAGTGAGCTAAGAACCAAATGATTACCTAGCGAAGACTATAAGCTCGTGTCGCACAAGTGCAAGGAGAGACGCTAGTTCGATTGCAATAAATTGGTGGGCTACAAGATATGCATAATAAGTACCACCTATTTGATGTTCATCGAGCTTGCGCTTCCTATTCTATGAGGCACTTGTTTCTTTCTTTCTCTTTTTTTTCTTTTTTTTCTTTTTCTTTTCTTTTTCACTTGTCTCTTCCTTGTGCCAACAACTATACAAGATAACTATATGAGATAGATCGCTCACAACTTTTGCTCGGAATTCTACGAGGTATCAAATGTGCATAGCCCAAGAAATCATAGGAGAAACTAGTCTCAATAGGTGTTTGTTGAACACAAAGATAGTGTGGCTCACAAAGGGATGCAAGTGGGGAGAAGTCGCGGAATTTTATACCTTTCGTCGCCGATCTTCACCCTTTATTGGTGGATTCCGCCTTGCTCACGGAATTTGGATGTAGTAGATAGCATGAGCCACGGAGATGATGATCTAGAGCTCTTTCTCCTATTCAAAACGAGCTAAAGAACACCAAAATCCAAGTTCAGATGCAAAAGTTATGCTCAAAACGGTGGAACAGATTTTTCTGTCAGCAGGGGGGCGGACAGTCCGGTGCGCGCAGGCCGGACAGTCCGGCCGGGCCGGATATTCCGGTCAGTTTAGCCCGGAAACTCTGGTGGGGCGGATATTCCGGTCTGTTTTGGCCGGACAGTCCGGTCTGGTCAAACCAGAACTTCCAGAACACGAACGGGACGAGTTTTGGCGGAAAAACTAGGACCGTAACCTCAAATTGATGGGGAAAATCAAGGAATTAGGCTAAGGAAATGCAGGGGAAGGTAGATAAACAAGTTTAGCAAGTAATCCACGGATCAAAACCTACCAAAACGCACTCAAATCACAGATCGGTCCAAAAGACGAAATTGGGGCTATTTTTTGGGGATTTTCGAATTTATGCGGGAAAAGACCAAATCGATGAGGAATCCGTGGCAACCAAAAGCTGCTAATACCAGATGATGTGGGGTAACCCCGTGGGTTGACACAAGATCCACTCGAATTTGTGGCTATTTTTGTGGTTTTTCAAGAAAAAATTTGGTGGGGAAGAACGAGGGTGAAATCCGTGGCAACTTGGGCTCTGATACCAGATGATGAGGGCAAACGTCTAGGGTGGCCTGATCTTCACGGATCTCATGGTCAAATCGATGGGAAAGTGAAAGGGAGAAGCTAGTGGAAGCGGACACACACCTCGCAAAGAACACGATGAACACACGCAAAACACACACGATACATGGCCGATTGCTCTCACCGGTGGCCACCGGTCCGATAGAATCCTCGCAAGGAAATATTGGTCACATGATCCCGTCAATCCCAAGCGGAGAGGGAAGAACACCATGGAGAGGGTCTTGACGTCTTGGCAAAGGGACACCGATGCCAAGGCCTTGTACAACGAGGGAGGCGCGATGCAAACTCCAACGAGGTGGTGACGATAGTCGATCCCCTTTGGTAGAAGGGGATGAGGCAAAACTAGAGATTCCACAAAGGGGGTTGTCTTTAGTCTATCATCTATGCCTAAGGGATACATGAGGGGGTGGGGGCTCTATTTATAGGCCAACCAGAAGTTCAGGGGTAGTTTGGGCATAAAACTAGGGTCTGGTGCGAAATAGAGGGGTACATGGGCCAAGGGCCCAGCTGTTGGCTCGCAGGCCCATCACTTGGGCCGGACAGTCCGGGTTGGAGTGACCGGACTGTCCGGGGTAGCCGGACACTCCGGGTAGTGTCCGGGTAGTGTCCGAACTGGCCTTCTGAATGTCCACGCCAGGTTGGGGCTGGGGCAGGCCAGACACTCCGGCCAAGTCACGTCGGACACTCCGGCTGCGCCGGACACTCCGGCTGGATTCGGGCGGACTCTCCGGGGCGATGACGGCGGAGACTCTCGTTCTAGAGCTGGCTGCTCCTGGTCCATCTTCTTGGTTGACTTAGGGACGATCTTGGGGACTTGGCGTTGTGGATGTAGTAGCATCCACAGGACGGGCTGCATCACGTTTTTTTGCCTCGTGTCTAACCCTGGTGACTTAGTTGTGCTCACTTTTGCCCTCGAGGGTAACACTGGCAGTTTGGTTGTACTCAGTTTTTCCCTCCAGTACTAACACTGCTATGTGCAATATACTCAGTTTTACCCTCCGGTGGTTGGTCAACAGAGAGTCAACGAATGGGTTTTAGCTAGCTAATTGAGTCATTTTACGCACAACAAATGCAAAAAGATCAAAACATAGTGGCATCTACCCAAGGAGTCTTATTATGTGACCTACCATCATAAGAAATGTATATAAATCAAGTTTTAACCTAAATCACCACTTCTCAAATCACCTACTATCTATGAAGGTTCATGGCTTTCTACTCAAGCCTCTTCCCAAAACATACCTCCCCATAACATAGTTTGTCTGAATGAGGCAATAATTGTCAAACTGGTGTATATTTGAATTGCAAATAGTTTGATGTATGCCAAGTTGTATTTTATTGTATAGAAGAAGCATTTTCCATTTTTTAAATCTCTTTCTATTTTCTATTTTCTATTTGAATCCCTTTGTCAGTCTTGCCCTTGGTTTTTAAGTTCTACTCAGTTTTTCCCTTGGTTCTTAAGTTCTACTCAGTTTTCCCCTCTCTTAGTCACAATCTCTCACACATGTGCTCATCTTGGCGGCTACACTCTAATTGGTTGAGCCAATTGTCACGCGGATCGTGCCCACCAACCGTTGATCCTCTATGATCTTGCGGATAGGATAACCCCTATATCTGTCGGGGGCACCCCTCTATCCGTGCAAAATAACGCGTTTGCCACCGGTACTTTAACTCCATAAACAAATGAATTTGGATATAATTTGAAGGGAAAGTGTTCAAAGGTGTATAATTTGTGCATTACATTCCACTCTATGAAAATGATAATCTCTCAAGATTTTCTTAGCACAATATTATCAAGTATTAAGTGTGATTTCAAAGAGTTCAAATGTGTATAATTTTCATATACGCAAGTTTATACATTACATTCTACTCTATGAAAATGGGGGAGAAAATGATAATCTCTCAAAGATTTGCTAGCACATCATTATCTCGTTATTAAGCGCGATTTCACAGTGTTGAAAGGTTTAAATTTTTGTATACGCAAGTTTATGCATTATATTTCACTCCATGGAAATGATAAATGATCAGGATTTATTAGGACAACATTATCATGTCCTAAGTGCGATTTCAAAGAGTTCAAAGGTGTATAATTTTCGTATATGCAAGTTTATGCATTACATTCCACTATATGAAAACATGGCATGTCTATGGCAATATCATCACAATCAAATAATTTCACATGCTCAACATTATGCAAAGGCAAAGTATTACATGGAAATATCAATGAAGCATATGTGATATCACAAATATCATCCATAGCATGCAAATCATCACAAATCATCATGTCCACTAGTGGGATCATGGCATCATCAACACCCGTATTCTTACCTTGTTCATACCTCTCATATGATGTGGTGTGTTGTGGTAGCATTGGCCTCCATGTGGGTGACTTCTTCATCATGTATGGGGATGGCCTTAGCTTCATCCACCATGTTCATCTTCTTGGTCGAAGTCATCATCATCTCCAAGCTTGGTGCTTCTTGATCCATGGAACCTAGCACATCATGGGATAACACACTAGAGGTAGAGGGTAAGTTGTTAGAAATCAAAGTGGTCTCACATGACCTATCAACTACCACTCTCAACTCACTCAGTGTATCACTCATGCCCTCCAAGTGGAAGCACTCAATCTCACATATGATGGAGTCGCTCATCTCACTCTTGCTTTCACTCAAGTGGGCTAAGTGGCTCTCATACTCACATGGGATTGGTACCACATCATCACTCAAGCATATGGGGGTATGCTCGGTTCTCTCAACTCCATGCACCTCCTTTGGTGAAGGGAAAGTCCCATGCTCACCATTCTCGACCTTGTCGTCGCCATCTTGTGGTAGTGGTGGAAGTAGGCTCATGTTGTTGTCGAGAGCGGTGCACGGTTCGACTTCATCACATATGTGGCCTTGGCTTCCTCCATCTTGAAGTGTAGACTCTTGGCATGAAGCTTGATGGCATGGAGGAGAGCTTGCTCTTGGTGCCCTTTTGGTGGTGGCACGAGTAGTTGAAGGCGCCTTATGATGGTGTCGACGGAGGTCATTGGCGTGCCTTGCCAAAGGTTGATGTAGATGGCACACTTGGTCATCCACTTGACGCTCGCGACGATGCTTCTTGTCCTTGGCACTCTTCTTGGTGAGGCGTTGTAATGAGCGCAAAGCATCATTAGTCTTGGCCATCATGCTCATGGTTTTGTCGAAGTTGTTGTCCATGTCGCTCTTGAAGTTGTTGAGGGAGCTTTTGAACTTGTCCATGTGATGGTGGACCTTGGCGCTCTCGAGGTGGGGGCTCCCTCTTGGTCGATGCAACTTGAGGAGCTTGTCGTTGTCATTCTTGAAGTCATTCATGCTTGGGGAGTTATTGTTGTTGTAGAACTCCATATCACCCAAGCATTTGGAGCCATTGTCGGTGTAGTGCTCCATCATGTCATCCATGCTTGTGGAGGCATATGCATGGTGGCTCATCATGGATTCTTCATAGATATCATCCTCGGTTCCGGAGTCCCTAGACATGATTCACAAGACCAAGTGGTGTATATGGAAGTGGTAGGGGGGTTAGGGATGCAACGCCAAACCTTACTTTACCTTGGAAGATAGTATCGTGCAAGTGGCAACACTTGAGAGCAATCAAAACCAAGCAAAGTAAAGTTCACGCGGAACACCAAAACCAACTAACCACTAAAAACACACACACACAAAGCTTATGGTGGATGGGTATGGAAGGTGGCATGTCCAAGAACAATCCGAACTAAAGATGTTGTAATGGCAAGTAAAGAACCATGATGATCATGAAGCAAAACAAGTCAATCCACAAGAAGGAAATATGTACAAGGAAACACACATGGTGGGATAAATGGGACTTGCGTGATGGAGAATGTGAGCTAAGAACCAAATGATTACCTAGCGAAGACTATAAGCTCGTGTCACACAAGTGCAAGGAGAGACACTAGTTCGATTGCAATAAATTGGTGGGCTACAAGATATGCACAATAAGTACCACCTATTTGATGTTCATCGAGCATGCGCTTCCTATTCTATGAGGCACTTGTTTCTTTCTTTCTTTTTCTTCTTTTTCTTTTTATATTTTTTTCTTTTTCTTTTTCTTTCTTTTTTCACTTGCCTTTTCCTTGTGCCAACAACTATACAAGATAACTATATGAGATAGCGCTCACAAATTTTGCTCGAAATTCTACAAGGTATCAAATGTGCATAGCCCAAGCAATCATAGGAGGAACTAGTCTCAATAGGTGTTTGCTGATCGCAAAGATAGTGTAGCTCACAAAGTAAAGCAAGTGGGGAGAAGTTGCAGAATGTATATACCTTTCCTCGCCAATCTTCACCCTTTATTGGTGGATTTCGCTTTGCTCACGGAATTTGTATGGAGTAGATAGCATGAACCACTTAGATGATGATGTAGAGCTCCTTCTCCTCTTCGAAACGAGCTAAAGAACACCAAAATCCGAGTTCGTATGCAAAAGTTATGCTGAAAACAGTGAGAGGCTGAAATCTGGAATCTGCTGATTCCTTTCCGGTCTGGGCGGTAGTACCGCTTTTTGGACCCGGTAGTACCGGAAAAGTGCGGTAGTACCGCTTTTTCAGCCCGGTAGTACCGGTTATACCTCGGACGCGCAGATTTGACGCGATTTCGTGATTTTTGGGCGATTTGGGCAGAAAATCTTCAAAAAAGCATCAAATCGAAGGGGCAAATGATGGAATTAGGCCATGGGAACGCAGGGGAAGGTAGATCAACAAGTTTAGCAAGTAATCCATGGATCAAAACGCACTCAAATCACAGATCGGTCCAAAACACGAATTGGGGCTATTTTTGGTGGAATTTTCGAATTTATGGGGAAAACACCAAATCGAGGAGAAATCCGTGGCAACCAAAAGCTGCTGATACCAGATGTTATGGGGTAACCCCGTGGGTGGCCCGATCTTCACAGATCTCGTGGTCAAATCGATGGGAAAGCGAGGGGAAAGAGAGAAGGTAGCGGAAGCGGACGCACACCTCGCGAAGAACACGATGAACACATGCAAAACTCACACGATACAAGGCCGATTGCTCTCACCGGTGGCCACCGGTCCGATAGAATCCTCGCAAGGAAAGATCGGTCAACATACTCCCATCAATCCCAAGCGGAGAGGGAAGAACACCTTGGAGAGGGTCTTGACGTATTGGCAAAGGGACACCGATGCCAAGGCCTTGTACAACGAGGGAGGCGCGATGCAAACTCCAACGAGGTGGTGACGATAGTCAATCCCCTTTGGTAGAAGGGGATGAGGCAAAAGTAGAGATTCCACAAAGGGGGTTTCCTTTAGTCTATCATCTATGCCTAAGGGATACATGAGGGGTGGGGGCTCTATTTATAGGCCAGCCACTTACATAGGGGTAGTTTGGGCATAATACTAGGGTTGCATCATAATAAGGGGGATACATGGGTTGTGGCCCAACTGCTGTGCGCGCAGGCACTGTCACGACCGGTACTACCTGACTTGATGACCGGTAGTACCGCTTGGGGGCGGTAGTACTGCAAGCTAGTACCGGGTCATCCAGAGGCGATGGCGCTGGCTTCAGTATTGGCCGGTAGTACCAGTCATGTCGGGCCGTAGTACCGGGGCGCGATAGTACCGCTAACGGGAGCGGTAGTACCGCTGGCATGTGTCTTCCGCCATCTCCTCTTCCAAGCATCCGTCTTGTCGGGCTTGATGCTCCGAGCTTCCTCTCTTGCCTCCGTACTTGTCGGTGTGAACCTATCATGCATATGGGACGGAGTATGAAGTAGTATACCATTCCAAAAGGGTAGGAAGTGGGCTCGCATAGGGGAACAGATTCACCTTTGGAGTCCATGACGACTTGGCATAAGTTGGAGACCATGATGTGGTAACGATCGAAGGTCGGGCTACATCACGAAGCCGGTGGTTTTTCTCCCTAGGTTTTTGGTGATGCTATTTAGCATCATCGCCAAGGGTCAAGGTTTTGTGCTAAAAGTTTTCCATCTCATGAAAGGTCAAGCACAAAAACTAGAATAATAGATAAACTAGCACTTGCTTAAACATATAAACAAAATATACGTGTCGGACTTAAATAAGTGGCAGGAGGCTTGTATCCAAGTTTTCCTACTTACTCACAAGTTTTCAACATTACATTACAAAATATAACGAGGCATGTCTAATACAATACTATTTTATGCCTCTAGTGCAGAAGACTTGGACGCAACGTCATCAGCAATGGGAGAACCTTTTACGCCAATCTCTTCACGCTCCAACATGCTAACAAAGATTCTGAAGCAACAAGATATGCATCTGGAATATCTTTTGCAGGGACAAAGATGTCCGCCTTGACCAGGTTGGCCACTAATTTGTCATAGTCAGCCAAAGAGATCTGGATAGCTTCACCATAGATCTCATCATTATTCTCGTCAACAACCAACATGCCTGAGGTGATCAGCTTGATGCCATCATCGTCGTAGTGAGCCTTGGTAAGCGCTAACGCCATCCTTGCTCCCGTCTAGCTAGGAAAAAGCTTCCAATTCTTGATCTTCTCAGGGGCTCGCTGCATGATCTCGAAGAATTTGGCGGTAGAGGCACCTTGCTTAATGGATATATCCAACATTGGTATATCTCCTTGATCTTCTCGATGATGGTGGTGATGAAAATTCTAGTTAAAATAATCCGTCTTTTGAGATTGCCATGCTTGCTCCCATATTTGCTAAGCCAATGGGGGCTACATAGGAAAATCAGAGGCTGTAAGTATCAAAACACCATAAAGTTTCCGACTTGCAAATAGAAAAGTAGAGAAGTGTTATCGAACATGCTCGTTTAGTCCTGATCGCAAGCTGCCTCTAAGAGATCGTGCTCAGTTTGAAATTTCTTGAAGGCTTTGAGGTTTTTGACGTTTTGCATTGTGGCATCATTGTTCTTAATATTCATCTCTTCAGTCTCTGCCTTGAGCTTCACGATCTCAGTGTTGGCATATTCTTGGATGGACTTCATGGTCTCCTCATGCATCTTTATAGCGTCTGCCAGGTCCTTCTTCAAAATGTTGTTCTCGTTGTCAAATCTTGTATATGTTTGGATTTCTCCACAATATCCTTGGATTTATCGATAGCATTTGCAAGTCAGGAGAAAATGAAGCTATGAGTGTGTGCTGTGGAGTCAATATACGATGGCAGAATAGCCAAGTTGGCAAATATATGACAGACGATTTCCCTTCTTGATCCGCTCCTTATCCTTTTTATTTACTTTTTGTGCCAAGAGTAACCTCTAATGAGAGAGAAGTAATGATTGGGAAAGTTGATGTCCCGAAACAGATTTCTACGCTTCACCGTAAAAATTCGTGTAAAATCTCTATACGTCCTTTTGAGGTGTGAATTTTTGTGCTTCTGCCCCAGGTTGTTATCGAACTTTTGTTAGTTCAACACTTTTTGATTTGAGCAACAGAAGGTCTTCGAAAAAATTCGTCTTTACCTGCTGGTCTGTTTTGACAGATTTCTGCCTTTTTTTGCATTTGCTTCTTGTTGGTTCCTTTTTGAGTTCTTTTGGGGAATTGAGCTTTTTGAGGGAATTGCTACAGTAACTAGTGTTTTAATGGAAGTTTTATTGGTGTTGGAACTGAACCTAAAGACCTATTATCTTGAGTGCACTAATGTTGATAATAAAGATTGTGTGAAGTTTTGTATGAAGAAGAGTTTCAGGTGTATGGAAGGAATAAGTAATGAGATGAAGGATGGACTAAAGCTCAAGCTTGGGGATGCCACGCGTGTCACACCAAGAAATATTCAAGAGGTACAAGCGTCAAAGCTTGGGGCATCCCCTTCTTCATCAATACAATTCCAGGTTCCTTCCAAACACTTCATTTTTATTGTTTCATGCACAGTTGTGTTGTTCTTGGAGCGTCTTCTTTTTCATTTTCGTTTTGGTTTTTTCCTTTGCTTGGTTTTCTGAATAAATTGGTTGGACCCCCTCTTTCATACATTGGTTTTCAAATAGTTTGGTTTGGATTGGAAAAGAGTAGAAAAAATCATGTTTAAGTGGTAAAGAGAGCTTGTTTTTGACTGTGGCCCATGCTTTGTCATGCCATGTTTGATATTGTTTTGGCTATATGCTTAGTATTCTTTGTTGTAGCATGACTTGTTATGAACAATTGAGATTGCTTAATGTGCCTTGGAAGAATCATGCGTTGTTTTAGCATATTAAAGCATAGTATTGTGGTATTCTCCTTTGATGCTTTATTTGGGTTGACTTGGCACATGCGCACACCATGTTATGACTATCCCAAGTCACCATAGCCTTTATGATCCTTTAGTTTTCAACTTGTAGTATCACTTTATGCTTTAATCAACGATGTTTTGCCGCCTGCATGATTATGGCCATTTTTGCTCTCTTAGGTGGTCGCTCCCAGTCTTTTGCTAGCCTCCGCAACCAAGTATGAGTTCCACTCATGCATCCAACTCCTAAAACCAAGTTATTCCAAAGAGTCCACCATGCCTACCTATTAGCATATGCTATTCCAAGTATATTCATGTTTTTGTCTACCTTCCGAATTAAACTTGTTATGAGAAAACTAGTGATTAAAGCTCTCACGAACTTGATGGCACACTTTACTTTCTTGCACTTAATAAACTAGAACCATTGCGTCCATCTTTGTTGCGTATATGCTTGCGCTTTATAAGTTGAAGTTAGCAGAACCATGTATCATGGGGAACGCTTTCAACATTGCACTTGTACTTTGTACCCCATTGATATCATGTTCTTTTGCTTATGGATCCCGGCGGTGTGAAATAAAAGGGGAACTTGTAAGATCATGGAGTTTGTATTTGTGTTAGAGAAATGCCTTGGCGGCTAGCCTAAGCCATGACCAATCATGGTGGAAACTTGCAGCATAACCATAATGAGCACTCTATAAAGCATCCTCAATAAAAACCTATGCAAGTAGCAAATGAAAAGATCGCTGAGATGCTTATTGTCTGCTTGCCTTGTCATTTTGATTATGGGATAGCTCCTGTATCATGTGTAAGGGGTACGCCGTTGGCGGTTCTCGATGATACATATGTACTTACAATGACAAGAGCTTACTTGTGACTAAAGTTGAGTAGCATGAGTTTCGGTCTTCGTAAGTAAGGGGCATGAGATTTTGGCTTATAAGTTGTCAAGCATATCCTCTTAGTTGTGTCACTTTAACCTTAATCACCTTCAATATGCTTATGATAGGGGCAATGAGAGCTGAAAGCTTATAAGTACCATAATTTTTGGAAGCTCTTTATGAGACTTGAATCCCTACTTCCTTCTATGAAGGCCCTTCTTTCACTTTTATGTTGAGTCTCCACCTTCTATATTTATGCACCTACTTTGAGAGCATAGTGGCCATTCTTAGTTCTATGTGCATTGTCCCAAGACTTGTTGATATTGCTTTGATATTGCTTGTCCCATTCATAGCTTTGATATTGCTTGTTTTAAACTATTTGTATCTAGTCACTCTTATGAACTTTGAAGGTGTCCTATGCATTTATGTTTGCTACTCTATGAGGGACAAGCTGAATGCCACTATGCTATGTTTTCTTTATGTGAAACAAACAAACGTCTTGCAAAGCATTATTATTCATGAAATCTTTTGTTTGTGCCATTTCATGTTGCAACATAGTTGCTTTGTCTTATTGTTAGAACTTTGTCTTTCATGTTATGATTTAAGTACTATGATCCTAGCTATCAATGTTTTACAAATACTTTGATCAAGTTTATGATGGTGCATGTCACCTCAAAAATTATTCTTTCTTTTTATCACTTACCTACTCGAGGACAAGCAGGAGTTAAGCTTGGGGATGGTGATACGTTGCTAACGTATCCATAATTTTTGATGTTCCATGCTTGGTTTTATCTACTTTCTTATGTTTTGTCCACACTTTGGAGTACTTTTCATATGATTTCTTGGACTAACCTATTAACAAGAGCCACAGTGTCAGCTGCCTGTTTTCTTCTGTTTTTGGTTCTAGGAAAGTCAGAAAATGAATATTCTCGGAATTGGACCGGACAAAAGCCAAAGTTAGTTTTTCACCGAGGGACACCAGGTGCCAGAATACGAGACAGAGAGGGGCTGGGGCCCGGCCACACCACCTGGCCGCATGGCCAGGCCTGGCCCGCGCCAGGGGGTGGTCTGGCCTCCCCAGGCACCCCCTCGGCCTCTCCTTCCGCCTATAGGATGCCTCCGATACAGAAACCCTAAGTACCAGATCAAAATTCCACGAAACAGTATGTAGCCGCCGTCATCTCCATCCCTAGGTCGGGAGGGATCTGAAGTTCTTCTCGGCACCCTGTCGGGGGGGGGGGAGAATTCACCCTGGGGACCTTCTTCATCATCATGCAAGCCTCCATTGTGATGCGTGAGTAGTTCATCTCTGTACTACGGGTCCATGTAGTAGCTAGATGGTTGGTTCTCCTCCTTTGTGCTATCATGTTTAGATCTTGTGAGCTCCGTTCATGATCAAGATCATCTATTTGCAATCATACATGTTGTGTTTGCGGGGATCCGATGGATATTGAGATGCTATTTCAGATTGATTATTGATTCTATCATGTCTTTGTTATTTGTGATCTTGCATGCTTTCCGTTGTTAGTAGCTATGTTGGCCAAGTAGATGCTAGCAACTCCAAGAGTTAGTATATATGCTCGATAGTGGGTTCATGCCTCTAGTAATCTGGGGAAGTGACAGAAATCTCTAAGGTACTAGATGTGATATTGCTACTAGGGAGAAAACAACAATCCTTTGTTCATAGAACAATCATATTGTTTACTTTACATGCAATGCGTAATGCAATTATCCGTTGCTTGCAACTTAATACTGGAGGGGGTTCAGATAATAACCTGAAGGTGGATTATTAGTCATAGATGCAGTTGGATGGCGGTCTATGTATAATGTTATAATGCCCAATCAAGTCTCAAAGGAGTCAAGTTGAGTAGTATATGCGTGTATGCTTTCTCGATGTTTGTCAATTGCCCCACTGTAATTTGTTCACCCAACATGTCATCTATCTTAAGGAGAGCCACCACTAGTGAACTATGGACCCTGGTCCTTTCTTTTACCATCAATCTACAATCAACTGTTTACTGCTTTGTGTTTACTTTCTGCATACTATTACTTTCTTCCACTCGATACGTTTAATCCTTTGTTTTCAGCAAAACCGGTGAGATTGACAACCTCATCGTAAGTTGGGGACAGAGTTCTGTGGTTGTGTTGTGCAGGTCTCCATGTTGCTGTTGACGTCGGTAGTGCGCCCTGCCAAAGTCCAGCTAGCAACACCTTTGAGGTGTTTCCTTGCTCCTACTGGATTGATAACCTTGGTTTCATAACTGAGGGAAACTTACTGTTGTGCTCATCATACCTTCCTCTTGGGGTTCCCCAACGAGCTCGTTAGTACACGAGTCAACACATCCTCAAACCGATGGCCAAACCGAAGTTGTCAACCGAAGCCTCGGAACTCTTCTACGTGTGTTGATCAAGAAAAACTTGAAGGATTGGGAGGAATGCATTCCCCACGCTGAGTTGGCCTACAACCGAGTCAAGCACTCAACAACAAAGGTGAGTCCATTCATGATCGTCTATGGTTTAGAGCCCCTCACCGCACTCGACATCCTACCACTACCTCTCCATGAGCGCATGAACATGGACGTCGAGAAGCGCGCACAAGATATGAAGCAGCTTCATGAAGAAACAAGAGCTACTATCGAACAACAAGTCCTGCGCCAAGCTTCAAGATTAAACAAGGACAAGAAGGAGATGATCTTTAAAGAAGGTGATCTTGTGTGGATACACCTAATCAAAGACCGCTTCCCCAAGGAACACGACTCCAAGCTCAAGCCAAGAGGAGATGGTCCCTTCAAGGTCCTCAAGAGAATCAACAACAACGCCTACATCATCGACATACCGGCGTCCAAGTACCTCGTAAGCAATACGTCCAACGGCCCCGCGCGGGATCCCCTTCCAACACCGCCGGCGGCCTCTGCCCCAGCTCTGGCCTAGCTACCTAGCCATGGCGCGGCCACCACCCGAGGCCGACCTCGCCAGCAACTCCTCTTATCCCTGACGACCTCCGCCCCCTCGAGATGGCCCCGCCGCCAGAGCTCCTCCGCGCCTACCTCGCTGCCCTGCCTCCTCTGAGCCTCCGCCGCTCCGCTCGTGGTCCTCCTCGAGCCCGACCTCGCCGGAGCTCCTCCCGCCAAGATCCGTGGGCGCCCTCCTCCGCTGCATCGCGCGCCCCGAGCCCGAGTTTGCCCGACGCCTGCGCGTGGCCACGCGTCCCAAGCCACCGCGACCATCGCCGCCTGCTGTGAGCCCGGCTGCGCCAGGGACCTCCCCTCCTCTGCGACCCTGCTCGCTAGCTCCATCGTCTTCTCCCTGCAAGCTGCCTCCGCTCCCCGACACGCCACGACGCCAACGCGCCCCACCGGCCGCTCTACACCGTGCTGCCACGAGCGAGCCCTGGGTCCTGGCCGCCCCTCGTCGCCCTGCAGCGTATCGATCGGCACCTAAAATCTGCCGCCCGACCCTCCACACCCTGCAGGCCAAGTGCAGTTCTCTGACGGTCGCCGCCCAGTCTAGTTCGCTGTGGCACTACTCCTGTACACACCCGCGTATGCGGGTGTATGTACTGTGCTTGTGTGTTATCCGTGGGCTCCTAAGAGCAACTCCACTCGTTTTTGATTCCCATGCCAAAATTTAGCTCCGGATAAAGCTAAATAGCTCCGGATGGAGCTAATTTTTTGGCCTGGGAATCACCATTTCCTAGCTGGGTTCCCAGGCCTTCCCACTGCACCGCCGTCATGCACCTACTCGTCACTACCCCGCATGAACCAGCGACGGCGAAGACGATGCTGGCCGGAGTGGAGGCATACGGGGAAGGTCGGAGGCGCGCATAGGAGGGAGAGATCGAGTGGGTCCCGGCGAGCACCCGCGACGGAGAGCACAAGAGGCGAGGGTGGCCGGCGGAGCTCTCGGAGTCAGAGCCATGGCGGCAGGACACGCAGAGAAGGAGGAGCTCTAGGGGAAGGAGAGGGTGCTGGCGGCGGGGCTCTCTAGATCGAGCGGGGACGGCGGCAGGGCTCTCCAGATCGAGCGGGGACAGCGGCGAGGCTTTCCACATCGAGCAGGGACGACGGCGGGGCTCTCCAGATCGAGTGGGCCGGTGGTGCGCGAGAAGAGATGATGGCGGCAGGGGGAGAAAGATGGTTGCGTGGGAAGGGAGAGAGGAGTCGTGGGGAGAGAGACGGCGTGGGCAGGGACACGTGGGACGACATGATTGGTGAATCTTTACATCCGGCGTTCCCATGGCGTTCCCAGCGCCCCGGGATCGGCCTGGGAACGCCGGACAAAAATGACGCTATTTTGGGTCTAGGAATGCCTCTTAGAAACGCTACTGGGGTGTTTTTTTGCAAATCCAGATGAAAAAACGTCCTGGGAACGGCCTGCTGGGAATGCTTAGTATGATCAAAGGATGGTGGTCATTATTCTCAAGTCACTTGAGAATATATGACTAGGTGTTGAAGAAAGGTTGTGAGTATATCAAATTAGACAAGCCCTAGCAAGATGAATCATCTAGCTTGAACATGAGAAGTCAAGATAGAGTATGATGAAGTACATAACATAAGTTGTATGCAGTAGTTGGAAGCATAGTAGTTTAACCAAGATAATAAAAGAACAAACTTGTATTATGGGAGTAGTACCATATCTCTTTTAGAGGATTGATATCACATGTGATATAGAGAGAATTGTAATCTTGCAAGCCTTAGAAGTAGAGGCAAGGTTATCATAAAGGAGTTTATGGATGGAGTTAGAAGTAGTTACATTGATGGATTCATCAAGAGTAGCTAAGTAACAGAAGTTATATGTAGAAGAATGAAGAATGAGAATTATTGAAGTGGCATGACCATGTCATCATATGATGATAGATATGGTGGATCCAGATAAATAGTCCATTTAGGAAGATGAGATCTTAGTGAAGTAGACGAGAGATTTAAACAAAGTATATTTCGGAAAGGAATTCCTTAAGTATGAACCAAGCTTAGTGAAGTGTGAGGATAGGAATTCTTGAGAAACCTTCAACCAAGGTCTTATGAAGCCATGAACATAACCATGTTTTGATATGGGCATGAAGGAGAAGGTGAAGCCTAATTTTAGGACTCCGCCAAGCTAGGTGATGCGGGCGCATCCCATTGATGATTGGCACGTCAGGACAACCTACGATATGTAATGATAAGTCTAAGGTTGTGTCAAATATTATTGCTATGTTATTGAGTCCGAGTCTAGGTTAGATTCGAGTCCGTTTATGTGTTCAGTTTGGGTCTATCCAACCGACTAGTTGCAGGCCTCCTATATAAAGGAGCCAACCACCTAGGGTTTAGGGGAGTTCAGTTGTTTAGTCTAAAAACTATATTGTGCTCTACCGTGTATCATCCCTCTAGGGATGACGATACCGTTTACCATATTATTGCTGCGGAGGTTCTTGTGTTCATCAAGGATTATCGTTCTCAGGTTTGAGGCGTGGTGATCTTCATCATGTTACTTGCTGGATTGATTTCTCTTCTTCAGGTTGCGTTCATCGCGTGATCGAAGGATTACTATCTGGGTTGACTCGCTGTGAAAGATCATCGGCTTGATCCGTATCAACTGGTATCAGAGCTCTCGTTGATCACAATGTGTTTTTGGATCATCTACGGACTGTTTTTCTACAAGCAGTTTACAGATCGGTTATGGAGAAGAGATTGGTTTTCAGATCGAGAGTATCTGGCGGCGCGTTGCAGTCACGGCGAGAGTTTTCCTTCCGTGGCCGCGTGGTGGTGAACGATCGGAATTGCCACAAGTCCAGGTCTCCAGATCCGATCATGGCTAGAGTCCTGAGGATCTACCGCTTGTTTTCGTTCTAGATCCGACAGTGGGCTGTTGAATTAAAAAAGGAAGGAGGCCACCGCCCGTATGCCTCTGGTCCGAACTCGGCCCCGCGTTCTCGGGCGTACCTGCTTCTGTGCCTTGGCGCGCTAGCGATCGAGGATCACACGTCCCGCGCGCGCCTCGCTGGGATCGAAGCAACGAGCTGTCCCAGAATATCATCAGAGCGAGGCACGACGAAAAAAAAGCAGATCAAGGGATACGTGAGAAAAGAAACTCAAAGGAGTCGGGGAATTAATTCGTTCCATTTTTTTTGTGCTGAATTGGAGGATTTCATGCACCACGGGTGGCCTTCACGCTACCTAGAGCTGATCGACCGGAAGGTTTCATTGATTCATTTCCGTGTCTGATCACGTGGAGTCTAGGCATGAAAAATAAAAAGTCCAACTAACCGGCACCTTCACGTACGTGCTACAGCAGTGCATCAGTATTAAAAAAAAGGCAAAAGGGATCACGTCAGGATCAAAATTGATTGTTGGAGGCGAGATATTCCTTTCACCTCTAACTCCACATGGATTTTTTTTCTTCTCTGCGATTTGCTTCAGTTTGGCCGGATATTTTGGCAGATTTTTGTGTGACGGAACAAGATAGGACATGATGGATTCTTTTCCAGGAGATACTTTGGGCTTGAGGTGTACATGTGGCAAAAAGTCTAGTGCTGCTTTCAATGACTATCTCAATGTCCTAGATGGAGTGGCACGTGATGCATCCGAGCTTAGATGGTGCCTACATAGACTTGCGACCGTTGAGGAGTACCAAGATTGGGAAAGGCACATGGAACGGAGTTTCCATCGATGTTGCAAATACAATGGCAAGTTTAGTGGGTATGATGGGTATGTTCTTGCTCACCGGCGTGTGGACAAGGAGTTAGACAGTTGATGGTCCGAGACGGTTGACATAGATGGTTTTTCTCATACTTGGGAGGACTACAAAAGTTTTCTCCGTCATGGTTTCGTATTACCGTATATGGAGGAAATCGAGCAGCCGCCCAAGGTTGTGAATGAGATAGTGGATGTTGGCAAGAGTATAGCTCTTATACTAAAGGTCGCGATTGCTGTGACTACTCATAAGAAGTTGACAGTTGTTCCATTGCCAACAATTAGCAAGGTGGCAGCCACGATTTCTGAAGCATTAGTGGTTGATGTTGTTAAGGCTGATGTTGTTAAGGATGTTGTGGAGGATGTTGTACCATTGAGTGGGCTGAATTTGCAACTCAACAAGGTACAAGGTGATTCTTGCATGACAGTTGACAAGGGCCAGCGTTGGAATTTATTTCAGGCGCAGTGTATGATCAAAGGCAAAACATGCAAGTTGATTATTGATGGAGGAAGCTGTAATAATGGCATTAGCAAGGCAATGGTGGCAGCGTTGGGGTTGTCCACATGGCGTATTCCTGAACCTAAGCATCTACAGTGGTTAAATAGTTGCGGTATGGTGAAGGTAACTCTTAAGGTGCGTGTGCCATTTAAAGTTGGTGATTATGTTGATGAGATTGAGTGCGATGTGTTGCCATTGGAGGTATGTGGGTTGTTACTTGGTCGTCCATGGCAGTATGATCGCAACGTTACACATGCTGGAAGAGCAAATAAATATTCTTTTGTGCATGGTGGCAAACAGCAGACTTTGAAGCCTATGCAGGATGATCACATAAAGTCTGATGTGGAGCTAGTGCTACATAAGGAGAATGTGCGCAAGGCTAAGCCAAAATCTGGACTAGCTAAGGTGCAGGATGGAGGGCATGATGCACAGCGCGACAATGTTGATATTGCTTCAGCTATGCCTGTAGATGACAAGCCAGTGGAACTTGTTAGTGACAAGCCAGTTGAAGTGTATCCTCTTATTGCTGAGAGGAAGGATGTTGCAGCATGTGTTCAGAAGGTTGTTTGTGTTGACACAGGTGTTCAGACGGATGATAGTTGTGCTCCTGATGTTCCAGTGCATGTGGTGCAGCGGGGTAACAACAGCAGTTTCGTTAGCACACCTGTGAGGCGTTTTGTTGGGATAGTTGTGCAGATGCATAGAGGCAACGATGGACATGTTCGTTAGTTGTGTGGTCCAGGCATTACTCATCTTATGCCAGGTCATGCAAAGAAGATCCATGTTTAGCAACCACGGGTTCCAACAAGAAGTGAGAAGAAGAAGGCGGTGGCGCCTAGGTCCAAGCTCGTCTGGAGACGCAAGGGGGTGCATGCGCCAAGGTATGTTTCAAGTCAAGCAAGCCGAGAGGGAGGATGTGGAGTGGAAGGCAAGCAAGACTTGAAGATGGCGAAGACGCGTGAAGCGATTGTTCATATCACGCCACCTTTCCGACCCGACCCGCAAGCGTTGGTGACAACGCTTCTTGAAGGGGGGATGATGATATGGGCATGAAGGAGGAGGTGAAGCCTAATTTTAGGACTCCACCAAGCTAGGTGATGCCGGCGCATCCCATTGATGATTGGCACGCTAAGACAACCTACGATATGTAATGATAAGTCTAAGGTTGTGTCAAATATTATTGCTATGTTATTGACTCCGAGTCTAGGTTAGGTTCGAGCCCGTTTGTGTGTTCGGTTTGGGTCTATCCAACCGACTAGTTGCAGGCCTCCTATATAAAGGAGCCACCCACCTAGGGTTCAGGGGAGTTCAGTTGTTTAGTCTAAAAACTATATTATGCTCCACCGTGTATCATCCCTCCGGGGACGGCGATACCGTTTATCATATTATTGCTGTAGAGGTTCTTGTGTTCATCAAGGATTGTCGTGCTCAGGTTTGAGGCGTGGTGATCTTTATCACGTTACTTGCTGGATTGATTCCTCTTCTTCAGGTTGTGTTCATCGCGTGATTGGAAGGATTACTATCCAGGTTAACTCGCTGTGAAAGATCGGGACAAAACTAAGGATCATCGGCTTGATCCGTATCATGTTTACTTCAATATTCATAACCTTAGAATGAAGTTAGTAGTGGGATCAAATCCTATTTTTTAGACAGCAAAAGAATAGTATCCCTTAGTCAAAAGAAGTTTCTAAGGGATAATTAGAATGCGAGTTGAGAGTATTGATGGAAGCCTTGTCTACGTTAATATCTAACCCTAATAGAAACCTTGACCCATGAACCAACAAGATTGCTCTAGGTAGTAATTCCAATATCTCACTCTAAGTTGAGATATCAAACCTACTCATAGATTTAGAAGTAGTATCCCTAAACCTTGATCCTTATCCATATTCATAATAGAAAATGAGTCTGTTAAAACCTTCCTAAAACTCATGGTGGTTATTTGGAAATGAACATTTCCATTAATGATTACTATTCATGCTTCTTGACTTCACCAAGGTTGTCCATGGTAATCCTAAACACTATAAATCAAGTAGGATCTGAATAAGAGAAATCACCAAATATGGAGAACCATGAAAATCGAATCATCATATTAAGAACCACAAGGTTTAATACCTTATAATGTATATTTATAATTCCTTTAGGAAGTTAAGAATTAGTAAGATTCTATATATATATCATTCACCATTTGAAACCCTTACCATTATAATTGTTAAGAACGTGTTTGGTTCAGACCTGCAAATAGGAACGGTATTGAAATCGATTGATGGGGGTAATGGTAATAGGATGAGAAATTTTGAATTCTGTTTGGTTCACAATGGTAACAAAAAGGGAGTGGAATAGACCACATCTCTTTTTTTCCTCTGCCATATCTTCAGATCAGGAACGCCATGAGATCCAAGAAAAATAACTCTAATCTAAACCAAGATCCGGAGGGCTCCAACTTCCATGACAATCGGAACGAGGAGAAGGGATCCAGGAAAGAACTCAGCTCAAGATTGGGGATAGATGGACGCATCTCCTCCTCACATGCCGCTGTCGCCGCCGCTCCATGCGTGCCCTCATATGCTGCCGCTGCTAGTGAGCTAGGGGTGGTCGAGGGACAGGTCGTGGTCCTATAAAGCTCTAGCCGGCGGCTCCGACGGTAGCACTTGAGCTCGGGTGGTCCATGGAGGCGGGACTCGATGGAGAAGATGGGAGGGACTCGGTAACGAGATCTGTTACCGGAGGGTTGTGACCAGTATCGATTTTGTACAGGGTGGGATTTATGTACAGGGTACTTGATTACGACGAAGTTGAACCAAACGTGTTTTAAAGGCATCTACTTCCACCGTAATCAACTTACATTACAAAATGTTGAACCAAACACGTTCTAAGTGAAAACAGAATCATTTTTGTGAAATCTTATTATAAGAAACAAATTCCTAAAACCCTATTCCTTATTAATATTTCCTAATGAAAAGGGCTTTACATATAATTATGAATATTTTTAATGCACAATAAAAAATGAAGAGATGAGGGTTATATTTTCTTTACACAATAATATTCAGGGCCTACAAACTCTCTGGATATTTAAAACCTTGGAGAAAGTCATATTTGAAATGGTTTGTAAAAAACAGAAAACAGAAAGTCAAAATTGAAAAAGAAAACACAACGCTACAGTACCGACCCACGGCCCAGATCGTCATGGTGCTAATTGTCTCCCGCGTGCGCCAGCTGCCGCCGCTCGCTCACTTTGCTTCAGCCCAGCACCGGCTTGGCCCGAATAACGCTTCGTCCGATCTATCGTCGTCGTCCACCTCGCGCAACGGCCGAAGCAGGTGCGTGTCACCGTCCATCGTGTTAGGGAGCGCCAAGATGCTCGCCGCCGTCGCCAAGAGGGATAAGAACACCACCGTGATGTCCTTCTGTCCTCATCCTCTCATTCGCTCGCCCGCACCCTCTCTTCTCCTCTCTTTTCCACAGAAGGCCGAAACCCTAGCTCGCCGGCAGTCATCGTTCTCGCCATCTCCGGTCGCCCCAGGCCCCGCTGAGACTACCCCTGGATGTGCCTCACTGTCCTTGTTCATCTCCGACAAGACCCGCAAGCAGACGCGCCACGAGCAGCGCAGAATCGAGCACGGAATTATGTCGGCCATCGTTTGCATTACCATCGATTCACCATCTCTAGTCCGGCCCAAGCCCCATCGAGCATGCTACAAGCATCAGGATGAGCTCACGCTTCTCCTAGACATCTCCAATCTCTCTCTCTCGCTCTGGATCACCGCATCACCATAGTCCGCCGTCGCTCTCCGCAAAAGTTGGTCGCTGGAGATGCTCCTATGATCTTTAGTGAGCGTAAATGGTCTAGCTAGGTTCGTCATGTTCTCCTCGTTCAAATGCATCACTCCACGTGGTCTCTGGTGCCCTAAATCGGCTTTGTTGTCGTGCTCCAGTGAGTTGATGTCACACCGCCGCCACGCTCACGTCACCTTCCCTGAGTTGACCAGTCTCTGCTCGCGTGGCCACCGACGTGGCAATAGGCCCACCGATCAGTGACCTTGGGGTAGAATAGGTTGCGGTGAAAAAAGATTTAAAGTAAAGCTGATGTCAGCAGTGATGCAGTAATTCATTTAGTTATTTTATTTTAATAAATCCAAAAAATGATTAAATCTTGTTAAATCAACATCTTTTCTTTTATAATTCAGAAAAATATATATTATATATCAAAATGTTTAGAAAAATAAACTCTAAAATATAAACCTATTGTCATATTTTATTTTCCAACAAAAATAAGAAAATTATTATTATTAATAAAAAACCTATCAAGGATTAATCTTGTAAAATGTATATTCCATTATTTAAAATTTAGAAAAATAAGTATCATATATCAAAATTCTTAGAAAAACAAAATATGCATTTATAAACTTATTTTGTACATTTTTGTGTCACTTACTATTAATTATTAAGTCTTTATAAAGGGATAAAACTTATAAAAATAACATTTTATTATTTAAAAATCAAAAATACATATAATATACCAAAATGATCACAAAAATAAAGTCTAGACTTCAAAAATATCATATTCTGTAACTGAAGTCAAATAAAAGGTAAAGGTAATCCTTAAGCATTTCTATGAAGACTCTAATTGATTAATAATCTTGCTTAAGAAAACTTCTAGATACCATGCCTCATTTGAGTGCTTTAATATTGCCTACTACTCATTGTATTTGCATATTGTTTCACACACTCTCACAAGCCTTAACAAGAAGCACATGTGTGAAGCTGGTATAAAAGTGCAACGCATTCCAAAGAACTCATCACCAACTCCAAACCCTAGATCATATATGATTATTCTGGGAATTCACGTTTATCACACTGCATTACATTACTTATGCATAATTGCATCTTGCTTCTTTAAACATTAGTCCTTACCGGACCAATGATGCTATTTCTAGATTTTGGATCTTCTAGTATCTTGAAGACCGTGATTGCATAATCTTGCAATCACAAAAGGCAAGTTCACACTTGCTCATGTCCTTTGATTATTCTCTATCAAATGCTTGCAACTCAAATGTTGTCATCACCTGCATTTCAAAAAGGTCAAAAAATACTATTTTCATAATAATATGATTATGGATTATTTACTAAGTGGTAATAATCTACTGATACAATTCTAGTGGTAAAGGAAGATAATATCTAGGACTTAACAACCAATGTTGCCAGTGATTCTAGCACCGTATATTACGCGTTAACCATGAGATTTGGAATGGGACGAAGAAGTCAGCTGGATCTTCTTCCTTTCGCATGGACGGATGACCTTATCGTGAAGCTATAGATTTCTCGTGGACAATCCAGAGAATCTAGCACATGGGTGGGACCCCTCAGTGCCCCGTGATCTAGGTGTCTAGATTATTTGTGCATAGCTGTCTTGGTGGAGGTTCACCATAGCTGATGGTGGCTACCAGGCATAGTTGCTTACAGAGTCTTCGAGAGGCTCCCTGGACTGTACTCATGGTAGGGCCTTGGGGGATTGTGTCTTCATGCGAGGTCACAGAGAAGGGCAGTGATTGGCTTGAATCTTAGACTAGGCCTCATACTAAGGAAGTGTGAACGAGCCTATAACTTGGATGTGCAACAAAGCTAAGGTCTCTCATGGGTAAAGCAACGCACCTCTGTAGAGTGTAAGAACTATGACATGTTACTCCCTGTTCCGAGAAGGAGCTACGAACGCGATAGGAAAGGAACCCCACGAAGGTTCTGGTCAACCTGTGAAGGCTGTCGGACATAGTTTTCAGAATAAAAGCAACCTTTGAAGAAATGTTTACAAAAACCTGCATTGCCTACGACCTTTGGTCTGTGGCTGTAGAGATAGTGCATCATACACTCCTTTTTAGTGAACTTGCTGAGTACGCTCGTACTCAACCATACCTTCTTAACCCTTGCTAGGTTCTAAGCTATTGAAGACGACGGGAACATCAATTTTTGCCCAAGAAACCATCATCGGCAGCTATAATTCTTCAATAAAGTCAATGAAGTCAACATATACATCAACCGAAGTGAAGATAACGCTCTTAAGTAGATAGGAGTAGATTCTCTAGCCATAAAACCTACTTCTGTAGATCATTGCATTAGTAGCAATTGCAAGCCAATTAGTTTGGATGCTAGTCTTAGTTACTAGATAGTTCTAAGTTATTATTTTTGGTTCTTCCTTGTAAGAAGTTTCTTCCTCTCTCTTGAATCTAGAGTGTTCTCTGGATCTTTTGTAAAGAGTCGAGTTATAATCTCTAGTCATGTCTTGGACCTGCTATGTTTCTGTTGTACCACTCAAAGGGATGTAATACTAGTGAATGGTCTTTCATTGATGTTATGTCAACGACTATAGTATACTACATCATGAAGTGGTGTGCTAGGTCACCGCAAGGGCCATTCCAGGTCTTCTGGTGCTGCAGGGAGTTGAACTGCCCTACAGATGCGATGCACTTTATCTCCTCGAGGGTATTGTTAGCTTCATCCAAGAGTACTTGGCGATGTGCTTTTAGGGCTTGAGCCCTATCTTCCAACTCCGCATGTGTAAGATCTGCAGTAGTAGGGATTGGCGTAGTGAGTGCGTCTCCGAGGATTTTACGGGCACCAGGGGTAATTACGTGTCCATCCACCAAAGTAGTTTTCGGCTCATCTGGGATTAGAGCTCCATCTGAGTCTTCTTCGTATTCTTTGGTGATTACCTCCTCAGCTGGAGGGTCCTTTGCCGGAGTCTTCTTCTTCTTTGCCCTCTTGGCAGCGCCGGTAGCAGAGACGACTTTGGGTTCGTTTCCTAGAGTCAAGCTCTGATCAATAATTTCGGACATTTGGACATCGGGATTTTCTCCAAGATCCATGTCATCCTGCACTTTGGGAGAGTTTTCTCCGGATCCTTCATCCATGGCTTCTCCTTCTTCTACAGCCTTGGAGTTGAACTCCTCTTCATATTATATGGAGAACTTTCGGAAATCTGCTGATGTCATTGAATCATCCGAAGATGCCGGTAAGTCGGCATTTGTTTCGATCGCCTCCAACATCGAGTCATCGTTGTCTCCAGCATCGGTAGAGCCCGATCCGGATCCAACGTATCCGACAAAGTGTGATGTGTGTGTCCTGAGGTAGTTGCGGCTTTATTCATTTGCTTCCTCGAAACACCTGATGGTCTCAAGGATCTCCTCCATGCTAGCGTCATGCAACATCATACACCTCAACATGTGCCCCAGGAAAGATTGTCCTACTTCAGCGTCAGCAAAACCAGATCTAGAGCTGTTGTTGCTTTGCTCCTCCTGAGATTCGACCTTGCTGGGGACTTTGTCCTGAGATTCGACCTTGCTAGGGAGATCCACTTTAGATCCGATGTCCGCAGGAAGATCTGCTTCAGGCTCAGCTTTCTCCATGATTTCCGCATCAAGTACGAGCTGGGTGGGATTCGGGTTTGCCAGAATCCGGAACTCTGCTGCCTCCATGAACAAAGTGGACCAAGAAACTTCTTCTGCCTCTATCATGACCGCTCGGGTGGGTGGGGCAGGTTGAGCGAAACCAAGGTAAACGTCGATCTCGCCAAAATACGTGATGGTGTAGCTAGTCACGACCTCCCTAGCCAGAATCCAAGTCTCATCGAGAAGAACGAGAGGGATGTCACTAGCATAGAGGACACGATCGATAGCGATTGTCTCGCTGATTTCGATTCTTGCAGATTCCGCTCGAAACGCAGATCCGAAGCTCACTTGCCCCACGGTGGGCGCCAACTGTCGTCAGATTGAGGACAAGTACGCCATGAGGGGGTCCTCGGGGCATGTGGAAGAGAGGGGTGTGAGTCGTACAATGTTCCAGGATGGCGAGCACACAAGTTACCCAGGTTCGAATCCGCCGACGACGGACGGATCCTACTCCTACTAGCAATCCAGTAACACGACAGAGCCAGAATATGGGTTGCAAGGGTTTCACCTATGCGAGTTGAAATTGTAGACTATTGTGGGTGCCCTAAAGGCTGGTCCCTAGGACGGCTTATATAAATATCCGGCCTAGGGTTTACAAGAGAGACCTATCTGGCTACGACTAAAAGTCGGTTACAGAGTACATCTTGGAATACAAGTAACTACACAGGACTACATCTGTAAGTCTTCTGGGCCTTCCGGTAGCCAGACTGGACTCCATCTCTTCTCTCTGACAGGGCCTCCCGTGAAGCATAGCTCTAACCAGAAGTGGGCCACCGTTGTCAGTGAGGTACAGTGAGGATATCCGGAAAGTATATCCCCAACAGTTCTTCGTGTTCTTCCATTGATATAGAATAGGCGAGAATATCTTCAATATATACCACCATGAATTTAACGAGATATTCCAAGAATACCAAGTTCATGAGGCAAGAGAAACGAACAGATGCTCAAAACACTTTTTGAGCTCAATACTCTTTGAAAGATCAACATTAAGAGCAAGGATTGGTGTATAGAAAGATGCATTGAAATAATAGATTATCTGGCCCTTCGGGTAAGAAAAGAGATACTGACTTGTTCACCTTGTTAATCGGATCACCGGTTGAAAATAGGAGATATTTGGATAATAATCGATGACAACTCACACATTTAAGCAAAGCTATCATAGATGAAAGGATGAGATTCTCCTATATCAAAGAGAACCCTGCAGATATGAAGTTCAAAAGATGTGAAGCATGATAAATTGATGATAATCCACCATAGTGCCTTAAGAAACCTCCGGATTGCCAAAGATACTTGAATATGATATAAATATGATCAAGGTACAACTCAAATTCACAAGAGATAATCTCAATCATTTGGAGAATTAGATTGATAGCGTTGAATATATTCCACTCATGATAAGTGTCATATAGCTAACCAGGAAACAAAATTACAATCACAAGCATCAGATCAACACAAGCTATGCATTTAGCCCAAAAGAATTTGAAGATGAAGTAAAAACTTCAGATTGAAGCGCTAGTAGCAAAAGATCGAGTTAGCATGGACATGCCGATAAAGAAGGTGAATAGTGTATCGCACACGATTGAAAAGGAGTGTGGAAACACATATGTATCAAAGAAAAAATTCCTGCATTTTTCGACATTAAAATACCAATTAGAGGCGAAAAACAACTTATGGATAGAGATTAGCAACTCCACATTATGTGAAACCGTGCTAAAGAATGAACACCCTTAACAAGATTGCGTCGGTTAACAAAGAGTCAGATATATCGTGTCGGTTTACACATAAGAGTATCGGTATGAAATGTACCAACAGTTGATAACCAAAGGAAGATTGCGAAGCAAGGTTGGATGCAACAGATCAATAAAGGATTAACACATCCTATGGTACTACATATACCCCGAACATGTGAATCCTAGTTTGAATTTTTAGAAGAGGATAGACAAACGTTACACGCCTTACCATAATAGGGTGGGTGGGTAAGAAGAAAATGGAAGCAGTCCTACTCTCACGTTTAATTTTTCCTTAGTATACATAACTACCAAAATATTTTCTAGACTGACTACAACCATCTTGGCTGAGACCCTGAAGGGCAAAATGGATATGATACCAAATTGTAATACCTTGGACCCTACGCTCTAAGCAACAAGCTAGGAATGTACCCAAAAGTGGATAAGGGATTATACTGTGGAGGCCCAAGGCCACCCACGTGTAGGCTCGTAGAAGCGGAGTAGAGCACGGTACCGGCCAACCACCCTACCCACTTTCAAGAACATCCTGACAAGAGCGAGTGGCGTAGTCAATAGGTATTCGGAAAAAACTTACACAAGTGTGTATGCCAGCAACATACAACAGTACATCAGAGTCAGGCCATCTAAAAACAATAGAAACATAAATATTCAATGCCAAATGGTAATATTCAAATATCCCAGATAGAGATAATAGTTTAGGATACATCCTCGTACCTCACACATCAGAGTATCAAGCGGAAGCGGAAAACAAGATCCAAGTACGGATAAGAAGAAAATTGGCATAAGATGCCCTGAATATAAGCACATCCCACCCACAGATCTCACAGATCTCCATCATCCGAATCTCTACACCTGATGGTCGTCGCCATCATCATCGGTTTCTTCGACCCAGTAACCTTCTTGTGCGTATATCTGTCCATCTGAACCAAATATTTATCGTGTGAGACCCTAGGGGTACTCAGCAAGTCTTAATACATCTAAGGGGAACTACCTGGGGTGACCCAATTGCAACGAAAGATAATTTCTAAATAGTTTTATAAAGACACGCTACAACATCCGCCCAATCAGATATGGATGGACGGTCATTAAGTAGAAACAATAGTTATATTAGCAACAGAAATAAACATCACTCCCCCTCCTTCTCGCTTACCGACAAGAAGGCGGAAGAACATCCCATCCGTTGGTATATTAATCATTTGATGAGTGTTGCACTATTTACTTGTCATGTTTTAGTCAATTTAAAGATGGTACTTTAGTTATACTTGTCTATGATCAAGAAACTGTGCTCCAAGTCATCCATAACCGCGGACACGGCTTTCATAAAGATTTACCCTGCAAGGGTGCACAAATACCAACACACATGATCAACCTCGGGAAGAACAAAATAAAAAGCAACGAGGCCTCACGACAATGCATTCACAGGATTTATAAATTATTTTAGGGGGCCACCCAACTAAGCTACCCGTAACAAAGTTGGCCGACTCCGAGAGGGACCCAGGGTTTGTGTCAATGGCTGTAAATGACTGGGAACCCAAAAGTATGACTGGGCTTGTCGATACCGCGAAAACATTCCACGTTCCAAAACAGTACAGGTGCTCCATGCGAAATCGTAAATAAAACAGTAAAGTATGGCATAAGTACAGGATAGTAATAACACCCAAACTAATTTTGTCCCAAAGAAATAAAGTGTGAATCAAGCTCAGGCGAAGGGGGATGCATAGAGTCTCGCTCATGTGGATAGTGCGAATAGTCAAGGAATATATATCAAGTACTTAGGGGTCCTACGGGACACAAGTGGGCGTGAAAGAACGAAATAACAACTATTGCCTACGAGTGCCTCTTTCTTTAGTTATCCCATAAGTTGTATATGTACCTCATTATCCAAGTGATGTGGGCATCTCATGCAGTTTGATACAGTAGGACAACCAACGACATGTAATAATTTAGTCTAAGGTCGTGTCAAACATTTTTACTATGTTTGTGAGTCAGACTCCAATTAGGCCAAGTAAGTCCGACTCCAGTAGGGTCAGCCACCCCTACCCCTTTGTCCTATATAAACAAGGGGGTGTCACAAGATTAAAGGAGCTGGAAATTATGTAGAAATTTTAGTTCCTCGTTTGTAAACCATCCCTCCGGGGTTGGCATCGTGACCACGTATCTGCGCTCGTCTTGTTATTCAGTATATTGAGTGTGCATGAAGGTGCTTGTTATTCAAGTATTGTCGTGCTTTGGCGTGAGGCTTGTTGTTCGTCATCAAGTTGCTCGTTGGATTAATCTATTCTGGCGTGAGGTTCATCTTTTATTGTCGAGTTGCTCGCAAGATTGATCGCGTAATTGGGAGATTTCTATCAGATCCTTTGGATCAGGAGGTGCATCGTGAAAGATCGGGCCAAACAGTCTTCATCACCAAGACTCGTACAAACCCTACACATGCAATTCTACAACTTGCGTGGCTCAAACAACTCCCGTGGTAATGGCTCATAGGATTAAGGATACAAGCTTTGGTGTGGTTTAAAAGTAAAGGCTATACAATACTTGTGATGTAGCCCAACATACGGAAACCACCTTTGGTCCACATCATGCTACGCGAACCATTCCTATCAAGGTGAACTCCTTCCGTCTTTTGCCTTCCTTCGGTTATCATGTGAATGGGATTCTACTTGAGAAGAATTCCTATTGTATGACTAGGCCCATGACCATGATGCCAAGAGGAGGAAACAAGGATGCACAAGGAGCCAAGACCCTCAAGAACGAAGCCTGGGAAAGGAGACGCAAGAAGATGCTGGAGCCAGACCGGAGTCTCCGCCCCAGCACACCGGAGTCTCCGGTCTACCACACCAAAGTCTCCGGCCCACCTCCGGACCGGCCCCCGAACCGAAGCCTGGGACAGTCTGAGTGCGGAATGTTCGTTTGTGGTACCAAACTTCCCAGGTGAGTGCACCGTGGTACCCGAGTTGTCATCAATCGTGCGGAGGGGCCATAGTAGAATCGCCAATTGTCTAGAAGGGCCAAATGGGGGTGAATACAAATCTAACGGCCAAACGGTCGTTTGAACCAGACGAAAAAGGTTGAACTTAAGTACGCCGTTAGGTCAATTCTTCTTGGCCCGCCATGTCAGTATTCCCTGTTATCTTTTGCGGTCGTGGACTAGCTTACCCCTGCGTGGACCAGATCCCTGAGTGAACCAGATCTATTTCTTTGCTCTGCTCTAGTCTTCTCCCCTGCTCCCCTCCCATAACATTTGCTCAGCTCCGGCTGCTCGTCTCAGATCGGAGCTCGCAGTTGCTCTAATTTTCGCCCCCGCCATGTCCGATCAACCTCCCACGCCTCTAATTGAAGCTCACAGCCGTCACCGTCGCATCGTCCGCTGAATCGGAGCTTTGCGTCCCCGGACTAATATCTCGCCTCTGACTAGTCCTTCTCGCACGGCGGAGCGCGTCCCATCGGGGGATCCAGGCCGGCGACCGGCCTCGGGAAGTTGCATGCTGCCGTGCACCCCAGGCATGGTAGCCCTGGCACAACAGTTCGACGACCACGCTCTCATGGTCACCGTGCTGGGCGTCTGTCCTACCGTGTCACCGACAAAGTTGTTTTCGGCTTTCAAGTCTCATTTTGGGATTAGACGAAATGAGGTCAAGATTGAGGTATGCACGCCGCCATTCAATTTTTTCGTCCGGTTCGAGCACAGCTTAGACACCGAGCGCTTTCTGCATTCTTCCCGTTCTTTCAAGTGCTGCAGGGAGAAAATGAGCTTCATGCGTTGGCATCGCGCTTGTGGGTGGGACGATCGCTTGGGGAAGCTTCGTTTCTTCTCTAAACTTGGCTTTGACGACCTCCCATTGGATGCTTGGGAGCTGGAGGCCCTCAAGCAGGTCGTCAGTAGCCTTGGCGGCGAGCTGGTGGAAATCGTGCCACTGAGCGACAAATGGGTCATCGAGGTAAAGGCGTGGCTGAAAGATCCTGACGCCATTCGTAAGATGTATGAGGTGCAGATTCCAAGCAGGGCAGGGCAACAGCTTTGCTGGAAGCACCCGGTCCTCATCCACCTGGAGGAGCTTCTGGAATCAGTACATGGCATTCAGGGCCCCGAAGAGGCTGCCAGAAAGCGTCCTCCTCGCCTGTAGTATTGGCCTCGAAGGATCAATGGCACAAGACCACCACCGTTTTGCGACGGCGCACACAGTTTTGGTGGGGGGACCGGGTTTGGACGAGCTGGTGGTTCTGATTTCCCTCGAGTGAAGACAGAGCTCTAGTGAATTGCCGTGGTATGTGTGGCTAATGAATTTGTATATGGAGAGCGTAGCAGGAAGTTAGCATCGACTAAAAATGTGCAATAGTTTGAATCGATGTAGTACGTGTGTGTAATAGTTTGAAGTAGTATGTGTGTGTAATAGTTTGAATCGATGTAGTATGTGTGAGTAATGAATTTGATGTAGTGTGTGTGTAATAGTTTGAATCAATGTAGTTGAACACCGTGCTTTATAATTTCTGCGAATAACCAAGGACAACCTCATGAAAAGAGGGTGGTCTGGCAATGAGCAATGTCAATTCTGTGGATGCCAGGAAAATGTAGTCCATCTCCTCTTCAAGTACAAGGTAGCAACATTTGTAACACGTTGAACTGAAGGACCATTTTGCAGGCAACACAAGACAAAGGATGATGTAGCCCGATCTTCGGTCGTTACCACATCATGGTCTCCAACTTATGCCAAGTCGTCATGGTCTCCAAAGGTGAATCTATTCCTCTATGCGAGCCCACTTCCTACCCCATTGAATGGTATACTACTTCATACTCCGTCCCATATCCATTATAGGTTCACACCAACAAGTACGGAGGAATGGGAGGAAGCCTGGAGCACCAAGCACGACAAGACAGAGGCTTGGAAGAGAAGATGGAAGAAGCAGCAGCTGGAGCATCGGAGTCTCCGGCTGCACACAACAGAGTCTCCAGCCACACCGGAGTCTCCGGGCTGAAGACACTGGAGTCTCCAGCCTGCGTACCCCAGAGTCTCCGGACCCATCTCCGGACCAACCCCCAGATAGACCGGAGTCTCTAGCCCAGACCGGAGTCTCCGGACCCCACACCGGAGTCTCTGGCCTGAGCATATGGGCCTGCGCATCCCCAACTGGGCCTTTGGCCCATGTACCCCTTAGTCCGCCCAGACTTTACCCTTTTATTCCTAAAGTACCCTTGAACTAGTGGCTGGCCTATATATAGTGCCCCACCCCCTCATGTAACCCTAGGCATAGATGATAGACTAAAGACAACCCCCTTTGTGGAATCTCTAGTTTTGCCTCGTCTCCTTCTACCCAAGGGGGTCGACTATCGTCACCACCTCGTTGGAGTTTGCATCGTGCCTCCCTCGTTGTACAAGGCCTTGGCATCGGTGTCCCTTTGCCAAGACGTCAAGACCCTCTCCAAGGTGTTCTTCCCTCTCCACGTGGGATCGAGGGAGCACGTTGACCGATCTTTCCTTGGGAGGATTCTATTGAACCGGTGGCCGTCGGGGAGAGCAATCGGCCTTGTATCGTGTGAGTTTTGCGTGTGTTCATAATGTTCTTCACGAGGTGTGTGTCCGCTTCCGCTACCTTATCCCTTTCCCCTAGCTTTCCCATCGATTTGACCACGAGATCCCTGAAGATCGGGCCACACACAGGGTTACCCCATAACAAAGGAAAAATGGTTTACAGCACAGACAACTGACGCAAAATCTGTAGTCTGGGATAAAATGATGCTAGTTAACTGGATTTAACCACGATTAGTAATTGAAGGAAATAGATACTTGATAGTATTTGCTTACAGCAGTAGTACTTCCATACAAAAGGGTCTTATACCTGTACAAAAGTGGGCTAAACTTCCTACTAGTTTATAGAACAATTCGTCAGCATTTCATCTACAAAATCCATTCTTTAGTCTGAACTTAACTATTCTACACTGAAGAAACTACAGATCTCCACCAGAAAAGTTGGCTAGCCAATTGCCTTGAGAGGACATAAGTTCTTTGATCATTTAACCCAAACTGATCTATTGCCTTCCCGCCAAACTACAAGAAATCTGCATCGTTCATGCACGAGCGATTTGCGTGCGCCAATCCCGATTCAGTTGGACCATCCGCACCGCCGCAACAATTTCTTCGAAACTGAAATTCGGCATCTCCTTCTTGGGATCGTAGGTCCGTGTGAACTCGAACCTAAATTCCGGGGCTGAGCTGATGCCCACCGCCGGCTCCGGCTGTCGAACAATCCAGCATGCTGAGTGTAGACGCTTGGTCGCTGCCACGGTACGGCCTCCGAAGGTGCGTAGGATGGAGTGTCTTTGCCGTAGATGGCGTGTTCTCAGCCTCCCCCACTGCGGTAAGGTAGTCCACGCCGAAGCATTGACGTGAGAGTTCCTAGACCTTGGCACTGCCCTGTTCGAGGGTGTGTACCCCCGACGACATGCTCTCGTGAACGATTTAATATGTACCTTGTTCCCACTGCCTAGAGTATCCCGTAATGCCGCCGCACGATTTCTCCACATCGCTCTCTTGGCCCTGCTTGCCGCATCTGGCAGTGACGACGCCGCCGTCGCCGCCGTGGCTGATTCGGCACATTCGGGGAAATCATCCGCCTGGCAGGGCAATGGGAGACCGGCCTTGAAGTAGAGCTTCATGGCCTGCCTTAGAGGGGCTAAATACCCCAGTTTCGGTGGCTGTCACGACGGTGGCGGCTGCTTAGGTGGGGCCATGTTACCCTAGTTGGTGCGGCGCGGAGGAGGTGCGCAAGGTGAACTGTGGTTTGTCGGAGAAGGGGAGTGAAAGACTAACAGTAGGTTTGGACTACGGGCACGCGTGAAAATAACCAACTCCCATTTCCTTAGAGGGTAATATTTTGACACTCGTTGCATTAACCGCTCAATCTTTATTTCCCTTCTCAGCATAAGAGTGCGAACGTATTAAAAAGATCGGTCTGGCTATCCACCTCATCGGGCAATGTACCAGGATAGGTAGGAGACCGGGTTTTATTTTAGAAATGTTGACGACTGTGCCCTTATGTTTATACGATATTATTTCTATGCCACCATGTACCGTCGATTGTAGCAACACCATCAGAAACAGGGGATGACGACGTGGCATGTTTTCTTTTTTTAAAGGGCATCAGAAACAGGGGATGCCGACATGGCATGCTTTCTGACTGGCGGGCCCGCCTCCTCCACCTTCAACGGCGCACATCCCAGGTTCGAGGGCTGGTGCCGCCCACCAACACATTATTGTGCAATTTTCCATGTGGAACCTGAATTCCAGCGCTGAGCTGATGCCCATGTCGAACACAGAGAATTCTGAAAGAAGCTACTAAAAATAAATACTTTGAATTCTGAAAGTACTAAAATTAAATACATTACAATTTTGTCTGAAAGGTAATATGCATACTGCTGATCGAAATAATATAAATATAGTACAAATTTCTACTTCAAAAAATAGACTTGAAAATGCTAGCAAATAACCTAGGATGAATATAGGATTCATTCTCTCATATATATTTCATCGTCGGCGGCTCCCACGTGCTGCAACACATGTTCAGAGAACTCTCTCCGTCTGCAATGTGCTGCCAGTATCTCGTCTAGAGGGTAAGGCCTCGATGTATGTTCCAGACTTAAGCCATGCATTACCATTGTTGGTTCCTCATCCTAGGCTTGAACCTCATGATCATACAGTCTGATATAATTCCTATAGTATATGCAACCTGGTTTGACTGTGGGGTGTAACCTGGTGTCAATGGAGATAGACCGATTGTAATCAATGAAGAGGGCACGACTTCCAATGTCACTGACGGCCTTGAGAGAGCGGTTCTTCGTGTCCACCCGGTACAACACCGGTTGCTCTTTGGTGAAATCCCCGTTCAACACAAGAAGTAGATCACCATCTGACTCCACAAGGTAAAATTTGTAAGTTCCGTGTACCTGTTCAAAGACTGGGGCTGAAATTATTTTGGCCATCGTGACAGTGCTTGCGCGCTGCTCTAACTAGATGTTGGTCGACAAGATGTCTCCATTCTCAAGTAATGCATATACTTCCCCTGGGAATGCCATCATGCAGTCCACCAGAAGCGTATCAGGAGGTGGCGAATACAATCCTTCTCCAAATGATTCATTGATTTGCCCCGTTGGGGTGCTCTCATCGGCCCATGCAATATGATCTGGATAATCAGTGCAAACGAACACCATCATCGAGGACTTCATTACGACGACAGATTGCAGATGATCAGATGGTATGTGTGCTTGAAACTCAGTGTTAGACTTATGAGTGATTGGGTTCAGAAGCCGAATCTGGTATGGCTCCACCCTCTGAGCAAGCACGATGACACCATGAGAAACACCGACAAAGTAGAATCTTTTGGAAGAAGAGGGCATCAGTTAGCACTAAGATGTTTACAATGGAAAATACCAATAAATATCGGATGTGAATGTGAACTTGCGATGGACTTCCATTAGATTTGTCCTGAAGCAACGACCAGTGGCGAGCTTGAGTAAGGTGAAGTCGCCAACGTCTGGAAGTGTGTGATCTATCATGATCCAGTTGTTGAGATGGAATTCGGGCACCTTTAAAGTGCGGCGCCAATCGGTGCTAACTTCCCGACAAGCAGCATAGGTGTCGACATACTCCTCTTTCTCTAGCAAGTAGTCAGCGATCTTGCGAAGTGGGTCGGCCGGGAGATCGGACCAGTTCCTCTTCATCCGGCTACTGGCCATGGCTTACGTGCGGGAATGTTTTGATCGAGGAAGAAAGAAGAACTACCACTACGAGGAGAAGAAGAAGAGGAGGACAAACGAGGGAGACGAAGCGGAACTGCCACTGCGAAGAGATGAGGAGACGAGGGAGAAGAAGCGGAACTTCCACTTCAAGTTTGGATCAACGGGCTTTTTTTCGGAACTAGCGGGTGAACCAGCCATGCACTGCATGCAAGTTTTGATCAAACAGACTGACATGTGGGACCTGCTAAAAAATTCCGTGAAGTGCTACCGTGCATAGTGCGCTGACAGGTGGCATGTTTTCTGACTGGCGGGCCCGCCTCCTCCACCTTCGACGGCGCGCGTCCTAGGTTCGAGGGCTGGTGCCGCCCACCAACACATTTGATGAGGACATCCATACTATTCCACTATCTCCTACTCCTATTCACAATGAAGATGTTGCTGCAAAGAACAAGTCCAATGAAATCAGGATTGGACCCATTACAAGAGCTCGTGCAAAGCTGATTGAGCAACAGGTGAATTCACTCTTAATTGAACCTGATGTTTTACTTAATGAGAACTTTATACTACCGAAGTCTATGCATCTTTGTATGATCAGGTTTATTGATAACACAAGCGTTGCATGAGGAGGAGGAGAGTTGCAGCAAGAAGGACAAGCGCTGATTTCCAATATCAACAAGTGCGCGAGGGAGGAGCGGGAGGCATGCGCACTAGGAGGCAATGATGAAATCACGTATGAGCAAGAGAGAGAGATGGCGCACCAAGAATTACATGTTTGAGGTGTTCCACGACGTTTGGACTGCGTGCCAATAATGCTGAACCCATATATGGGTCGGTACGTATCAGTTTGAGTCGAACTGAGTCAGTTTGGGCCAAGTTATGGCTGTTTTTAGGCCCGTTTAGAGGGGAGGACGCCCCAGCCCTCATATAAACCTCCGTAGCCGTCACAAGTTAGGGTTTAGACCACGTTAAAATATTTTGGAGTTGTTTCTTTCATAGAACCTCTGGAATTACCCTGTGTTTGAATCTGCCAACTATAATTGAGTGTGATCTGTTGTTCCATTGGGAATTAGTAGATTGCATACTACCGTTCGTGGTCACGGCTGCGTGTGCAAGAGTGTGGTGTTGTGAATATCCTACAAGGTTCGAGATCTGTTGCGCTGGCATCAGGGATCGAGCGGGAGAGATCATAGCTATGCACTAGTTATCTATCATCCACCATCATCATCGCCATCCACTTACTGAGAAGATCGGGCCACCCCATATCAACATTATTGTGCAATTTTCCGTGCTTTGTCGGAACCAGCTCCGCTCCGCTCCTCTGCTCCTGCCGCCGCCACTCGGCTTAGTCGTGCACCACTCTCGTCGTCCCCTTGGGCCATCGTCCTCCCGCCCTCCCCTCCTTGCCATCCCCTCACATCCCCTACCCTCCCTGCCCTGTCTCCTTGCCGCCGTCCACCGCCCAGGCGCGTCTAGAGATGAAAACCGAGAGTCGGCCGTTGGGTTAGGGGCCCAACAACGCTGGTGATCCGGATCCCGCTCGGAGATGGATCCTGCAAGGCTTGAGAACACGGAGATGGGTCCTGCGCGGCTGGAGAGCACGAAATCTCCTTCAAGTCTAGAGAGCACAGAGGACAATGAAACAGGGGGAGAGGAAGCGGGCTGTAGAGCTTTGGAGGTATGGATCCCGAAGAAGGTGCCATGCGTCCACATTGAAGGGTAACAACTGTGATTCCTTTTCTGCATACCCCAATTAGCGTTTCTAGTCCCGTTGTGATAGAAAGGATATGTGTTGGTAACCGCAGGATGTCTGTACAGCTTGTCCTTCAGCATGATGCTTTGTCAAGCAAGCATGAAGACACTGAAATGTGTGGCGGTGCAGATGATGATGAGAAAGCATATCCAGACGTGGTTGCTGACCCTGATAGGATGGAGAGTAGGGAATATTTGGTTGATTTGAACTTTGAGCCTGACTATGGGACTGATGAGGAAGAGGAATGTGAAGAAGTGGAAATGGGATGTAGATACGACGACGAAGATGAGGATAGGACAGTGAAACACTTTGATAGGGACAATGCTACAATTGATGAGCGGACTGTCTTTGATAATGTGGAGGACTGAAGATATGCAGAGATGCAAATATGAAGTTCCAAGTGGATTGCTGCTACTGCTACTGTACTTGACTTGCTGATACTTCTTTATGAAATGACTCTAGTTGTTCTTAATACAAAGAACACACATGCAATGACACTGGTGGATCCATGTGTGGTCTCTTAAGAGAACACACATGCAATGACTCTAGCTGTTGTTAATTAAAAAGAGCACACATGCAATGACACTGGTGGATCCATATGTGGTATGTGAAAAGATCACACATGCAATGACTCCAGTTGTTGTTAGTAAAAAGAACACACATGCAATGACACTGGCGGATTCATCTATGGTCTCTGAAGAAAACACACATTTCAATGACACTAGTGGATCCATATGTGGTATGTGAAAAAAACACACATGCAATGACTCTGGTTATTGTTAGTAAAAAGAACACACATGCAATGACACCGGTGGATCCATGTATGGTCTCTGAAGAGAACACACATTTCAATGACACTAGTGGATCCATAGGTGGTATGTGAAAAGAATACACATGAAATGACTCCAGTTGTTGTTAGTAAAAAGAACACACATGCAATGACACTAGTGGATCCATTTGTGGTCTTTAAAGAGAACACACATGCAATGACCCTGGCTATTGTTAGTAAAAAGAGCACACATGCAATAACACTAGGGGATCCAAAGGTGGATTGTGAAAAGAACACACATGCAATGACTCCAGTTGTTACTAGTAAAAAGAACACACATGCAATAACACTGGTGGATCCATGTGTGGTCTCTGAAGAGAACACACATTTCAATGACACTGGCGGATCCATATGTGGTATCTGAAAAGAATAGTCATGAAATGACTTTGGTTATTTTTAGTGAAAAGAACACACATGCAATGACACTGGTGGATCCATGTGTGGTCTCTAAAGAGAACACACATTTCAATGACATAGGTGGATCCATATGTGGTATGTGGAAAGAACACACATGAAATGACTCTAGTTGTTGTTTGTAAAAAGAACACACATGCAATGACACTGGTGGATCCATGTGTGGTCTCTGAAGAGAACACACATCCAATGACTCTAGCTGTTGTTGGTAAGAAGATCACACATTTCAATGACACTGGTGGATCCATATGTGGTATGTGAAAAGAACACACATGCAATGACTCTGGTTATTGTTAGTAAAAGGAACACACATGCAATGACACTGGTGGATTCATGTGTGGTCTCTGAAGAGAACACACATTTCAATGACATTGGTGGATCCATATGTGGATTGTGAAAAGAACACACATGCAATGACTCCAGTTGTTGCTAGTAAAAAGAGCACACATGCAATGACACAGGTGGACCCATAGGTGGATTGTGAAAAGAGCACACATGCAATGACACTGGTGGATCCATATGTGGTATGTGAAAATAAGACACATGCAATGACTCTGGTTGTTGCTAGTAAAAAGAACACACATGCAATGACACTAGTGGATCCATGTGTGGTCTCTCAAGAGAACACACATTTCAATGACACTAGTGGATCCATATGTGGTATGTGAAAAAAACACACATGAAATGACTCTAGTTGTTGTTAGTAAAAAGAACACACATGCAATGACTCTGGTGGATCCATGTGTGGTCTCTGAAGAGAACACATATCCAATGACTCTAGCTGTTATTAGTAAGAAGAGCACATATTTCAATGACACTGGTGGATCCATAGGTGGTATGTGAAAAGAACACACATGCAATGACTCTGGTTGTTGTTAGTAAAAATAACACACATGCAATGACACTGGTGGATCCATGAGTGGTCTCTGAAGAGAACACACATTTCAATGACACTGGTGGATCCATGTGTGGTGTGTGAAAAGAACACACATGCAATGACTCGAGTTGTTGTTAGTAAAAAGAGCAGACATGCAATGACACAGGTGGATCCATAGGTGGATTGTGAAAAGAGCACACATGCAATGACACTGGTGGATCCATATGTGGTATGTGAAAAGAACACACATGCAATGACTCTGGTTGTTGTTAGTAAAAAGAACACACATGCAATGACACTGATGGATCCATATGTGGTCTCTAAAGAGAACACACAATTCAATGACACTGGTGGATCCATATGTGGTATGTGAAAAGGACACACATGAAATGACTCTAGTTGTTGTTAGTAAAAAGAACACGCATGCAATGACACTGGTGGATCCATGTGTGGTCTCTGAAGAGAACACACATCCAGTGACTCTAGCTGTTGTTAGATAGAAGAGCACACATTTCAATGACACTGGTGGATCCATAGGTGGTATGTGAAAAGAACACACATGCAATGACTCTGGTTGTTATTAGTAAAAAGAACAGACATGCAATGACACTGGTGGATCCATGTGTGGTCTCTGAAGAGAACACACATTTCAATGATCCTGGTGGATCCATGTGTGGTGTGTGAAAAGAACACACATGCAATGACTCGAGTTGTTGTTAGTAAAAAGAGCACACATGCAATGACACAGGTGGATCCATAGGTGGATTGTGAAAAGAGCACACATGCAATGACACTGGTGGATCCATATGTGGTATGTGAAAAGAACACACATGCAATGACTCTGGTTGTTGTTCGTAAAAAGAACACACATGCAATGACACTGGTGGATCCATGTGTGGTCTCTAAAGAGAAACACATTTCAATGACACTGGTGGATCCATATGTGGTATGTGAAAAGAACACACATGAAATGACTCTAGTTGTTGTTAGTAAAAAGAACACACATGCAATGACACTGGTGGATCCATGTGTGGTCTCTGAAGAGAACACACATCCAATGACTCTAGCTGTTGTTGGTAAGAAGATCACACATTTCAATGACACTGGTGGATCCATAGGTGGTATGTGAAAATTACACACATGCAATGACTCTGGTTGTTGTTAGTAAAAAGAACACACATGCAATGACACTGGTGGATCCATGTGTGGTCTCTGAAAAGAACACATATTTCAATGACACTGGTGGATCCATATGTGGTGTGTGAAAAGAACACACATGCAATGACTCCAGTTGTTGCTAGTAAAAAGTGCACACATGCAATGACACAAGTGGATCCATAGGTGGTTGTGAAAAGAACACACATGCAATGACACTGGTGGATCCATATGTGGTATGTGAAAATAACACACATGCAATGACTCTGGTTGTTGTTAGTAAAAAGAACACACATGCAATGACACTGGTGGATCCATGTGTGGTCTCTAAAGAGAACACACATTTCAAAGACACTTGATGCAGCCCGTCATACAGACGCTTCTACATCTACACCAATAAGTTCCCCAAGTGGACCCATGATGATATGGGGTGGCCCGATCTTCTCAGTAAGCAGTTGGCGGTGATGATGGTGAATGATAGATAACTAGCCTGTAGCTATGAACTCTCCCGCTCGATCCCTGATGCCAATGCAACAGCTCTCGAACCTTGTAGGATATTCACAACACCACGCTCTTGCGCACGCAGCCGTGACCACGAACGGTAGTATGCAATCTACTAATTCCCAATGGAATAACAGATCACACAATTATAGTTGGTAGATTCGAACATAGGGTAATTCCAGAGGTTCTATGAAAGAAACAACTCTAAAATATTTTAACGTGGTCTAAAACCTAACTAGGGGTCGTCCTAGGGCTTATAAGGGCGGCTGGGGCGGCCAAAAACCGAAACGAAACGCAAACAACTCAAACTGATACAAACCGACTCGGACCAGATTCGGTCGGTGGGCGGACACTCCGGTTGAAATCGGCCGGACACTCCGGGTGGAGTGTGCCGGACAGTCCGGTCTGGCTGGAAACTTCAAAGTTTCCGGATGGTGTCCGGGCAGTGTCCGATTTGATATACTGATTGTCCACGCCAGTTCGCCTCCTGACCAGGCCGGATAGTCCGGGTGGATCCGGCCGGACAGTCCGGGTGGATCCGGCCGGACACTCCGGTCATGGCAGATCTTCTTGCCTCCGTCTTGATGATCTTCTCTTGCGCCTTCCTCCCGCTCCTCCCTCACGCATCCTTGGGCGATCATCATGTTGGGCTTCTCTTGTAGCCCTTCTCCTCCTCGCGCCATGCTTGTTTCTCCAACGAACCTGATCATACACAAATGCATAGACTTAGGCAGTATAAAGTTCTCATCAATCAAAGTACCAGATTAGTTTAGGAGTAAATTCACCTGTTGATCGAGTAGCTTAGCACGAGCTCATGTAATAGGTCCAATTCTAATCTCATTGGACTGATCCTTTCTTGCAATAGTTGTAGCATCTTCAGTAGTCATTGGGGTAGGTGTAATTATAGGGATGTCCTCATCATCTCCCCCCCTTCAAAAGGTGTCGACCTCGACGCTCCAAGGTCTTCTCCAACATATGGTGACAAATCAGCAACGTTGAAGCTATTGCTAACTCCACCAAACTCCTCAATAGGTATATCAACCGAGTAGGCGTTATCATTAATCTTGGCTAACACCTTGTAAGGACCAGCACCACGTGGCTTCAATTTGGACTTTCGAAGTAGTGGAAACCTATCCTTGCGTAGATGCACCCAAACCATATCTCCAGGCTCGAACAACACTTCTTTCTTGCTTGATTCCTTGCAGCAACAATGTTCTTGCCTTTCTTCTCAATAGCCTCTCGAGTCTTCTCATGTATTTTCTTCACATAATCATCACGTTTTGATGCCTCCATATCAACTCTCTCATGTAATGGCAGAGGCAACATATCAAGTGGCGTCAATGGCTTGAAACCATACACCACCTCAAAAGGACAAAGCTGAGTAGTTGAATGCACAGCCCTGTTGTAAGCAAACTCAACATGTGGCAAACACTCTTCCCACTCCCGTAGATTCTTTTTAATCATGGTCCTTAGCAGCTGTGACAATGTTCGGTTCACCACCTCCGTTTGACCATCTATTTGGGGATGACATGTAGTACTGAACAGCAGCTTCGTTCCTAGCTTTCCCCATAAGGTCTTCCAAAAGTAGCTCATGAACTTCACGTCACGGTCAGAAACAATCGTCTTTGGTACTCCATGTAATCTCACGATGTCCCTAAAAAACAGGTTAGCAACATGCGACGCATCGCCGCTTTTGTGGCAGGCAATAAAATGAGCCATCTTAGAGAACCTATCCACTACCACAAATATAGAATCATGACCTCTTTGTGTTTTAGGTAGACCTAGCACAAAATCCATACTAATGTCTTCCCATGGAGTAGTCGGTGCAGAGAGAGGTGTATACAAACCGTGAGGCTTCAGCTTAGATTTCGACTTGTGGCATGTAATACATCGGCTCACAAAGCTGTACACATCACGCCTCATCTTGGGCCAGTAAAAGTGATCAGCAAGCATGAGCAACGTCTTCTCACGCCCAAAGTGACCCATCAAACCACCATCATGTGATTCCTGCACTAAGAACAAACGCAACGACGATTCTGGAATACATAGTTTGTTAGCTCGAAACAAATATCCATCATGTATATGATACCTATCCCATGCGTTTCCTTTATCCAGCAACGCTTGTACTTGCTTCTGAATTTCCTTAGTTTCTTCGGGATTAGTCCTGTAAGGTGCACGGTTGGGAAGTGTGGCGCCAGGAATCAGGTCCACTTGATGTTCTATACCACGCAATGGGGGCAAACCTGCGGGTACGTCTTCTGGAAACACATCCCCAAAGTCCTGCAAAACAGAAGAGACACCAAGAGAAATAGGGGTCATGTCGTTAGAAACCAATACCTCGCCCTTATACATGAGCACAAGTGGCATGGCTGTAGGATCCTCACGAAACTCTCTCATATCTTCCTTAGTGGCTAATATCAATAACCCAGGCACTCTCTCACTTTTTGTTATATCACTCAATTTAGGCTCAATTACATCAGGAACAGCTGTAACACAGTCTCGCCGAGTGGTAGTATCTTCCTTCAAGTTCACCTCTATCTTCTGGCGAGAATCATTCACAATTTCTTGTGGTGTCATTGGCTGCATAGTAATCTTCTTTCTTTGAATTCCAAGTGATATGTATTGGCTCGGCCATTGTGTTGCACATGGCGATCATAGAGCCAAGGCCGACCCAATAGTAGGTGACAAACAGTCATAGGAACCACATCAAAATCAATAGAATCTTTGTATGGCCCTATTTGAAAATTCACACGTACCATATGATTTACCTTCATCTCACCATTGTTGCTCAACCATTGTATGTAGTATGGCTTGGGATGAGGTAAGTATGTCAAATTCATTTTGGCACATAGTTCCTTACTTGCAAGATTTCTGCAGCTACATCCATCAATAATTACCATGCAAGCTTTGTTTGGTCCAACTAGAGCTTTTGTTTGGAACAAGTTGCAACGCTGGGATTCCTCAACCGGTTGCACACTAAGTACACGTGAAGATACGACAATAGTGGGTGCACGCTCAGCATATGCATCAGCACCCACCTCGTCGTCATCAATATCATCATCAGAAGCTTCATCTCCACTTTCTACATCACCTTGTTCATTAACAAACATAACCTTGCTGTCTGGACAATCTTTCTTGTAGTGACCTCTACCTCCACAAGTATGGCACACCACATCATGAGTACGTGCAGCATACATGTTGGAACCCGAGCTAGCAGCAGGAGCAGCGGGTTTCCGAGCATTAGAACCAAACGAAGGTGTACTTACGGGCTTAGCCGATGATGTAAAGGGAGCAACAGCTGGTGACGCAGCTGTAGGAGGAGTAGGTCTGGCCGAAAATCTACTGGAGGATGGAAAATGAGCACGTGACTTCGCCTCTTCTGCCAACTGGGACTCGGCCTCTCTAGCATGATGCAACAACTCATTCATGGTCTCATACTTGTGATGACGAACAATGCTCTTGATTGGTAACTTCAAATTGTTTAGGAATCGCTGCATGGTCATCTCAATGGACTCACGAATTCTAGCACGCTGCATAAGCATCTCCATCTCCATGTAGTACTCATCAACTGTCATGGTACCTTGCTTCAGTTGTGTCAATTTATCAAAAACTGATCGCAAATAGTTAGTTGGTACGAAACGAGCTTTCATGATTTGCTTCATCTCGCGCCAATCCATCAAAGGAAGTTCATTGTCCTCCCTCCTATGTTGCACAAGAGCATCCCACCAACGCAAAGCATAACCATCAAATTCAAATGCTGCAAGTTTGACCTTCTTATCTTCTGGATAGTCAAATAAGCGCCAGAGTTTCTCAATCTTCAACTCCCATGTGAGGTAGTCTTCAGGATCAATGGAACCATCAAACTTAGGAATTGAGAATTTTGGCTTGCCCAAACCGTCATCAGCAGTTTGGTTGGGCACACCTGGACCACGCCCAAGATGGGCAAACCCACGACCATGAGCAGGTGCATGGACAGGGGGAATAGCACGTCCCCTGCCAACATGTGTAGCAACATCAACAGCGCTACCCTCATCGAAACCATCAAAGGCATCATCATGTTGAGGATCTTCCCTTCTATGTAAGGCGGCTGTCAAACCCTCAATGGACTGCTGCAAAGCGGTGACATTGACATTGAGCGTAGCCACTTGTGTTTGGATAGTATCAACCGTCCCAACATGCTGATCCAATCTCATATTCATATCTTGAAGATTCTTGTCAATGGCATCTGTCGTGTTAGTAAACACACATGTCAAGTGGGATTTCAAAGCCTCATATTCACGCCAATTGACGAGCTCCTCATCCTTCTTTTTCTGAACACAACATCATCATCACTACAAGACATGATTAGTAGGTTAGTGCAAAAATCAAAATCTGTATGGTGGAAACACTCACAACTCACTCACAACTAATAAGAAAGGAGATCTTACCATTCCAAAGTGAATAGAGATGCTCTACCAAACGAAATCAAAGACTGATGCACTTGATGTGATGGAGTGAATATCAAAGGTATAGAGAACGATCACAGGGCACAAAGGTTATTTAAGGTGGAGCTATAGGTATGGTATCCTATCTACACCGCAAACAAGTTCTAGTGCTGATCGTACAAATACCCAAGAAACACACACAGTGGAGAAAAAACATGGCAAAGCAATTTATGAAAAGGAATATTATAATGCACAAGAGAGACGCTAGTAATAGCTCAAATAGAACAGGCACAAGATTGCTCAATCTACTAGTGCTATACACAACAAGGCCTCCAATATTGCACACTTCGATATCTCTTTTTGTCAGGCTTGTAGCTCTTTTCTCTTTTTTTATACTGATTCTCTTTTCTTTCCTCTTTTTTTTTGATTTTTCAACTATATTACTCAAATGCAAACGAGTACAGCAACTTATAACAGAACTGGACCGGATAGTCCGGTTGATATGCGCCGGAGACTCCGGTAGGGCCGGATAGTCGGGTGTGATTCAACCGGATAGTCCGGTTTTGCCTGTCGAAATTTTTTTGCACTTCAAAACCCTAATGAGCAGCCTGTCTGAGCAAAGCAACTAGTCTCGTGGGTACGTTCCTAGGCACAAATGCTGTAGATAGGCTGTGTCTATGGTATGCAAACAAAGGTACGCTATGTGGACTCGGAAAAACGATTAAACACTTGCGGAAACGGTAACGGTGGAAACAACGGAAAACAAGATCAAACCCTAAACCTAGACACAAACGGAAACTAGACTCCTACGAGGAAAACCTGCAGATCGGATCTACGAGAAGATACAATCAGCAACTAAAACACGAAAACGATGCAATCTAGTCTATGGCAAATCTTTTTGTAAGGCTTTTTCTGTATAGGACGAAAAACACTCTCTAATCTATGGATGGATTTATGGACGCTTACCGAGGCAACACTGGAAATCTGATACCAAGATGATATGGGGTGGCCCGATCTTCTCAGTAAGCTGTTGGCGGTGATGATGGTGAATGATAGATAACTAGCATGTAGCTATGAACTCTCCCGCTCGATCCCTGATGCCAATGCAACAGCTCTCGAACCTTGTAGGATATTCACAACACCACGCTCTTGCGCACGCAGCCGTGACCACGAACGGTAGTATGCAATCTACTAATTCCCAATGGAACAACAGATCACACTCAATTATAGTTGGTAGATTCGAACACAGGGTAATTCCAGAGGTTCTATGAAAGAAACAACTCCAAAGTATTTTAACATGGTCTAAAACCTAACTAGGGGTCGTCCAGATTGATACAAACCGACTCAGACCAAAAACCAAAACAAAGCGCAAACAACTCAAATTGATACAAACCGACTCAGACCAGATTTGGTCGGCGGGCGGACACTCCGGTTGAAATCGGCCGGACACTCCGGTTGAAATCGGCCGGACAATCCGGTCAGGCCGGACACTCCGGGTGGAGCGTGCCGGACAGTCCGGTCTGGCCAGAAACTTCAAAGTTTCCGGATGGTGTCCGGGCAGTGTCCGATTTGATATACTGATTGTCCATGGCAGTTCGCCTCTCGACCAGGCCGGACAGTCCGGGTGGATCCAGCCGGACACTCCGGTCGTGGCAGATCTTCTTGCCTTCGTCTTGATGATCTTCTCTTGCGTCTTCCTCCCGCTCCTCCCTCGCGCATCCTTGGGCGATCATCATGTTGGGCTTCTCTTGTAGCCCTTCTCCTCCTCGCGCCATGCTTGTTTCTCCAACGAACCTGATCATACACAAACGCATAGACTTAGGCAGTATAAAGTTCTCATCAATCAAAGTACCAGATTCGTTTAGGAGTAAATTCACCTGTTGATCTAGTAGCTTAGCACGAGCTCTTGTAATAGGTCCAATTCTAATCTCATTGGACTGATCCTTTCTTGCAACAGTTGTAGCATCTTCAGTAGTCATTGGGGTAGGTGTAATTGTAGGGATGTCCTCATCACATGACTCGTGCCCGAGCCAAACTCCTACAAGCTAAGGTGAACTCACTCCAGGACAGTTCTACATCTACACCAACAAGTTCCCCAAGTGGACCCATGACTCCCGCCGCGTCGACCCACGAGCCCTGAAGCTGCCAGAGCCAGAGTGTCCGCCCAACTCCAGCCGGAGTGTCCGGTCCAGCCGGAATGTCCGGCGCGACTCAGCCGAAGTGTCCGGCCTACCCCCGCCCCGTCTGGACTCGGACATTCTGTGTGCTAGTTCGGACACTGGCCGGACACTGCCCGGAGTGTCCGGCCACCCCGGACTGTCAGGCCGTTCCAACCCGGACTGTCCGGCCTGAAGATGGGCCTGTGAGCCTAGCTGGGCCCTATGTCCCATGTACCCCTCTACTTCGCCCAGAACTCTACTTTAATGCCTGAATTACCCCTCAACTTGTGGTTGGCCTATATATAGACCCCCACCTCCATTGTAAACCCTAGGCTTGATATTGGAATTAGTGGAAACCCCTTTGTGGATCTATCTAATTCTTGCCTCTTGCTCCTTGAATAAGGAGCACCAATATCCCCAAACCTCGTTGGAGTTTGCATTGTGCCTCCGTGTTGATGAGGATATCTACGGGGATTATGATGATTCTGACTGCCTGAACTGGAAGGAAATACTGAGTCAAATCAATAATGACTATCAGGTGAATTCATTCTTAATTGAACCTGATGTTTTACTTAATGAGAACTTTATACTACCTAAGTCTATGCATCTTTGTATGATCAGGTTTATTGATAACACAAGTGTTGCGCGAGGAGGAGGAGAGTTGCAGCAAGAAGGACAAGCGCTGATTTCCAATATCAACAAGTGCGCGAGGGAGGAGCGGGAGGCATGCGCACTACGAGGCAATGAGGAAATCACATATGAGCAAGAGAGAGATATGGCGCACCAAGAATTACATGTTTGAGGTGTTCCACGACGTTTGGACTGCGTGCCAATAAGGCCGAACCCATATATGGGTCGGTGTGTATCAGTTTGAGTCGAACCGAGTCAGTTTGGGCCAAGTTATGGCTGTTTTTAGGCCCGTTTAGAGGGGAGGACGCCCCAGCCCTCTTATCAACCTCCGTAGCCGTCACAAGTTAGGTTTTTAGACCACGTTAAAATATTTTGGAGTTGTTTCTTTCATGGAACCTCTGGAATTACCCTGTGTTCGAATCTGCCAACTATAATTGAGTGTGATCTGTTGTTCCATTGGGAATTAGTAGATTGCATACTACCGTTCGTGGTCACGGCTGCGTGCGCAAGAGTGTGGTGTTGTGAATATCCTACAAGGTTCGAGAGCTGTTGCATTGGCATCAGGGATCGAGCGGGAGAGATCATAGCTACGGACTAGTTATCTATCATCCACCATCACCATCGCCAAGAGCTTGCTGAGAAGATCGGGCCACTCCATATCATCTTGGTATCATATTTCCTCGTTGCCTCGGTAAGCAATCCACAATCCATCCATAGATTAGAGAGTGTTTTTCATCCTATATACAGAAAAAGCCCCACAAAAAGAGTTGCCATAGCCTAGATTACATCGTATTCGAGTAATAGTTGCTGATCGCGTTCCTCTATTAGATTAGATCTAGATCTGTTCTTCGTAGATTTGTTGTTTAGTGTTCTAGTTGTTTTCCACCATCTTTTTCCGCTACCATCAAGTCAGATCCGATCCAAGTAAAGAGTCCTAGTTGTGTACTACTTGGCGAGCAAAAAAAAAAATTCGGCTCACTGCCTCACGCCTGACCGCAGACAAGTCTGTGCTCTAGCGTGACCCAAAAAAAAAATTCCGAAAAAAAAAACTACCGGCATCCTGCCGCGGCAGGATTTTAGGCCGTTTTACTGCCGCGGCAGGATTTTAGGCCGTTTTACTGCCGTGGCAGAGACCAATTCTCAGGTCAAATTTTTTTCTTTTTTTGTTTATTTTTTTTACTGAGTCCACATAGCGTACCTATCCTTGTGAGCCTTAGTAAGCCTTTCTTTGTGTCTATAACTATCCTATGAGACTAGCGTGCTTAGTGCTCTACGGGCTGCTCAGTTAGCAATCTTGTGCCCGTTTCGTTGAGACATTGCTAGCGTCTCTCCTTGTGCATTGCAACACGAGAATTCCTCCGACATACCTTACTTTTTTTCGAGCTCATTTTCATAGTTGCAATTGCCCCATTTATCTCCACCGTGTGTGTTTCCGTGGGTCTTTGTCATACGATCAGCACTAGGACTTGTTTGCGGTGTAGATAGGATACCATACCTACAGCTCCACCATAAATACCCTGTGTGCCCTATGATCGTTCTCTATACCTTTGATATTCACTTCATCACTTCAGTGCATCAGTCTTTGATTACGTTTGGTAGAGCATCTCTATTCACTTTGGAACGGTAAGATCTTCTTTCTTATCAGTTGTGAGTGAGTTGTGAGAGTTTCCACCATACTGATTTTGATTTGTGCACTAATGTACTAATCATGTCTTCTAGTAGTGTTGATGTGATGCAGAAAATGGAGGCAGGTGATGTTACAAATAATGTGGAGACGTACAGTTACAAATTCATCGACAATTGGCGTTGTAGTGGAACTTTTTGGAAGGAAGAACGCGGTATTTTTGATGGTGATGGTCTTTTCCACCATAGTGTGATGATTGGTGAGCGATGTGCTTCCATTACCATTGATAGTAACTCTACTATTAATTTGATCAGCGTTGAAGTTGTACAAAAGTTGCAGCTACCCACATGTGCCCGTGCGGTGCCATATCTCTTGCATTCATCATATGGCACATTGCTGATTTCACACACCGTTGATGTTCCTATGACTTTTAAAGAGCATACTGAGATTGTGCGCTGTGATGTATCTCCTATACCACTTGATTCTTGTCACATACTATTGGGAGAACCTTGGAGCAGAAGGTTTGACGCTCAAATATGTCCTGTTGTTGGAAGGATTTCTTTCAAATGGAACATGAAGAGGCGTGTTATGCTCAGGATTTCAGCCGACAAATTTCATGAGTATCATCTTCTTCGCAAGGAGAGGACAAAAGAGTTCAGTTTGTCTGCTAAGTACAAGGTCATGATGAACGGTGACAATTCTATTATTTGTCATCTTGAACACGGTGTGCATTACAACCCATGTGAGAATGAGAGCCACATAGCCAAGCTGAGTGAGAGTGTTATCAAAAGTGAGCTGTGTGATTCCACTAAACGTGAGGTTGAGAGCATCCATTCTAAGAGTATGAGAGAAAAAGATTACATCAGTGCAGTAGATGATAATACATGTGAGGACATTTCTCCTAATGTAATCATCTCTACTCCTGGTATTGTTTCTTGTGCTATGCAGGTTGCTTTTGAAGAAAGGGAGCCGCCTATTTTACAACCTGCATCACACAATCTGGTATTGTTACTTGAGGAGGATGTCGTAGTACCTACTACAGCTGAGAAGTTTGTTAATGACATTGGTACTGATTTGGAGTTTCAGCCAACATGTGCGACATATTGTGAGTCTATTCCTTTACTGAAGCCTCCTTGTGATTTTCCTTGCACTACTGTTTCAGCACCATGTGATAGTTTACCAAATTCAAATTTTGATCATGTGGTACTAATAACACATAAGGAAATACTTGCTCGAATACCACCTGCTGATATTGTGTATTCCATCATGCTAAATGAACCTATGAGTATGAGTTGTGCTATGGATAAGATTTCTGAAATTTCATTTCTGAATTCTAGCACATATTCTCCTTGTTTCACTTTCAATCTGATTGGTGAATATAGCATGCATGAAAATTTTCTTGTGGATCACATATGCATTACTTGTGATCGAATCGCTGAACTGCAACATGTTGTTTTCAGCCATACATGTTGTGTGTCGACGATTTTGTGTTGTGAGATATATCCTAAAATTTGTGATAATATGAAACTAAAGTCAGGTCTAGTTGATATAATGCAGCCAACACAAGTAATTTTACCTATGTTGGATCGTTGTAATCTTGCTAGAATAGAACCCCAGTTTTCATATTCATTGTGTTTATCCCAAAATTCGTTGTCTAGTTGTGCTAATGCTTTATACTTCACTTATATTTGCAAATTGAGTTGCATTTTACATACTGGACAACATGATCATGTTCATAATATTAGAGTAGCGCAGTTGAAGCATGGCATGATTCAATTTGGTTTTCAGACATATTAAATTGGTTTGATCTTGTTCACAAATTTGATCATAGATCTTCTTTGAGAAAACTGAATTTAATATTGAAGAACATGACTATCTATTTAGTTGTTTTTTACCATGATCATATTCTTTGTACTTCACTTATACCTGCAATTTAAGTTGCTTGATGTATACTGGACATACTTTTCATGTGAACAACAATAATACAACATGTTATATATACATATACTTTGCGTACACGTTGTTCTTTTTGTTTCTCCCACTTTCAGCTTACCTAAAGCCGAGGACGGCTTTTCATGAAGAAAGGGAGGATGATGAGGATATCTACGGGGATTATGATGATTCTGACTGCCTGAACTGGAAGGAAATACTGAGTCAAATCAATAATGACTATCAGGTGAATTCATTCTTAATTGAACCTGATGTTTTACTTAATGAGAACTTTATACTACCTAAGTCTATGCATCTTTGTATGATCAGGTTTATTGATAACACAAGTGTTGCGCGACGAGGAGGAGAGTTGCAGCAAGAAGGACAAGCGCTGATTTCCAATATCAACAAGTGCGCGAGGGAGGAGCGGGAGGCATGCGCACTAGGACGCAATGAGGAAATCACGTATGAGCAAGAGAGAGAGATGGCGCACCAAGAATTACATGTTTGAGGTGTTCCACGACGTTTGGACTGCGTGCCAATAAGGCTGAACCCATATATGGGTCGGTGTGTATCAGTTTGAGTCGAACCGAGTCAGTTTGGGCCAAGTTATGGCTGTTTTTAGGCCCGTTTAGAGGGGAGGACGCCCCAGCCCTCTTATAAACCTCCGTAGCCGTCACAAGTTAGGTTTTTAGACCATGTTAAAATATTTTGGAGTTGTTTCTTTCATAGAACCTCTGGAATTACCCTGTGTTCGAATCTGCCAACTATAATTGAGTGTGATCTGTTGTTCCATTGGGAATTAGTAGATTGCATACTACCGTTCGTGGTCACGGCTGCGTGCGCAAGAGTGTGGTGTTGTGAATATCCTACAAGGTTCGAGAGCTGTTGCATTGGCATCAGGGATCGAGCGGGAGAGATCATAGCTACGCACTAGTTATCTATCATCCACCATCACCATCGCCAAGAGCTTGCTGGGAAGATCGGGCCACCCCATATCACGTGTTGTACAAGGCCTAGGCATCGGTGTCCCTTTGCCTAGACGTCAAGATCTCACCGAGTCTCCCATCTCGCCGTGCCGGTTCGAGAGGGAGAGTCCTCCGCCCGACGCCGATCCTAGGGATTGCGCCGGACCTGTCACCGCCGGTGTGAGCTATTGGTGTTTATCGTGGTTTTGCGTGTGTGTTCATCCCGTTCTTCGTGCATGTATTCGTCGTGTTCATCCTCCCCTCCTTCTCCCGCACTCCACCCTCGATTTGAAAGAGAATCGTGAAAGATCGGGCCACCCTAGAGGTTTTCCCTCAACATATTGGTATCAAGAGCTTCGATGCTCATGATTTCCCCCACAAAATTTTCTTCTATCCACCAAAAATTCGAAAATCCCCACAAAAAACAGCCCATATTTGCCTTTGGATCGATCTCTTGATTTGGAGTGTTATTTGTGGTTTTTATCCGACCAACCTTGTCTAAGGAGTTGGTCCAGCTTTATCATGCGTTTCCCCAGCTCGATTTGGCCAGTTTTTTGCGTATTTGAGGCCCGAAGGCGAGGATTTCCGCTCAAGAACACGAGCAGGAAACCCGCGCCGGAGAGTCCGGCTCGTATCGACCGGAGTGTCCGGCCCGACCGGAGTGTCCGGCCGAACCAGACCGGAGTGTCCGGCCGGACCGGAGTATCCGGCCCAGACAAACCGGAGTGTCCGGCTGTAACGCCTGTTTTGACTGTTTTGCCTCATTTTTCGCATTGGCTAATCTCCATTGTTTGCTTGTGTCCCGTGTGTGTGTCAGCAACTACCAGCAAGCTTCTGCATCATCAACTCCCGTGCTCATCGACACCACGGACCACGCACATCATCCCGCACCACCGACGCCAAGTTCATCATCAAAGAAGGTATAACTTGCGTCACCTTGTTAACCCCATCTTCCTTTGTGTGTACCTATCCCATGAGAGTGGCTCATCTTGTGTTTGCTTGAGCATTGTGCATTTTTCCTTGGGTAGTGAGAGTGCAAGAGCAATATCAAGTGTGACTAGGTAGCATCAAGGGAGAGCAAAAAACACAGAAAAAGATACAAAGAAAAAGCAAAAGAAAAATAGTCTCCCATTGCAAAATAGAGAAAGAAGAGCGCCCAAGGCAAGTGCACAAATCCGTTGCTTACTTTTAATCTTGGCAAACGAGCCGCGGTCTCTCCTTGCATTGGCATGATAACGAGCTTAGTCTTCGTTAGGACATTTAGTTTGCTCATTTTCATAGTCATGTCAATCCCAACTTTCTCCACATGTGTGTATATAGTCATAGGTTCCCGGCACCCTTTCGAGTTATTGACCTTCGCCTTTGGCTTGAGTTTTGTTGGATTTTTACCACTTTTGACTATCCCTTTTCTTTTGGTTGGTTCTTTGGCATTCCACAACCCTAACCTACCACCAACAAGCTTTTGAGAGTTAGTTCTTTCTTTAGTGTGAGTTTTCTTTGCATTTACACTTTGCCCGCTTATAGCTCTCACTTGTGGTTTCTAGTTTGGTGCAATCCCTAAGGTGAGGTACAACGCTAACACCACCATATTCCACTTCCATATAGAATACTTGTGTGTTTTGCATGATGGATAGGCACGGTGAGACGAGCCAACCACGTCCCCAAGAAGAAGATGAAGGTCCGTACATGACGCGCGCAAGTCACTTCATCGTTAAGAGTTTCGTGAACGTTGCCAAGCCCTTGAGACGCGACAAGATGAACAATTTGGCGAGACGCAAGCCGAGTTCAAGAACATCGACAACCGCTTCGATGGCCTCGAACGACAAATTCGTGCAATGCATCACAACTTCGATCACCAAAATGAAGCGCTCCAATGCTCCGTCGCTGAAACAAATGACAATCTTCGATGCCTCATCGATGACATGGCAAGACCATTTTCACGCGCATCAAGCTCGGCAAGTTCTTCGCATCGTCATGCACCTCTTCCACAAGATCTACATCAAAGTGCTCAAAGACGCAATGATGCCCCCGTGGTTGAAGATGGAATCTCTTTGAACTATGTACCTTCCCCACGGCACGCCGCAATGTCAAGCTATGATGGTGACCCCTCTTCAAGGCCACGAGCAAGGCAAGAAGCACATCGTCATCACGCAAGGGCACTAGTGATCCGACAAGAGCAACCACAAGAGGAACCGCAAGTACAACCACAAGTCTACCACCATCGACTGCGACACATACTTGATACAACAAGTGATGACTCCAATTTGGAGAATCAAGCTCGTCATCGACGTGCAACTCTCCAAGATGATCCTCTTCATCATCAACGTCATGAACGTCAACAACGACACCATGGTCATCGCGCGGCGCCTCCTCCACATCAACACAACTTGGAGCGTCAAGTGATACAAGTTGAGCGACGCCCACCACGTCAAGAGGCTCATGACCATGTTCTTTGCCGTGAGGCCCATGTGCCTAACCAACATCACCAACCGAGGAACGAGCCTCCTCTTCATCATCAACCGCGTCAAGAGGCTCCACACCCTCGCCACCTTGAGGCTCAAGCGCCTCAACCACGTCAACAACCGCGCCAAGAGCAAGAGCAAGCTCCTCCTCAACAACAATATCAAGAGCAAGCTCCGCAACAAGGACGCGAGAACCAAGTTCCACCTCCCCAACTACAAGATCATCAATAAGGTCACCAAGCTTGTCACAATGACCGCAACAATGAAGAAACTTTTGGCAAGCTCAAGTTCACGATGCCCAAGTTCACCGGATCCAATGACCCCAAAGAATACCTCTCATGGGCACTCAAAGTCGACAAGATCTTCCGCATGCACAACTATAGCAACGAGAAGATGGTCGCCATGGCTTCGCTAGAGTTTGATGATTACGCCAACCTTTGGTGGGATCAAGTTCAAGTTGCTCGTGATGCAAGACAAGAGCCGCCAATCACAAGTTGGCATGACATGAAGGCTCACATGAGATCCCGGTTTGTCCCCGCGCACTACACGCGTGACCTCTTCAACAACCTTCAAGCTCTTCGTCAAGAGACAAAGACCGTGGAAGAATACTTCAAGGAAATGGAACTCAACTTGATTCGCGCCAACATTGATGAGCGCATGGAGCAAACAATGGCACGTTTCCTTATGGGCTTGAATCACCCAATCAAGCTCATCGTCGAGTTCCAAACCTACAACCACATGGTTGAGCTTGTGCACATCGCAACAAAGGCTGAACGTCAAGTGCAAGAGGATATCAAGTACAACAAGCCCAAGACGTACTTCACCTACAAGAAAGCTTCAACCGCTACACCAACAACTTTCAATGGTAGCTCCTCAAGTACCTCCAAGCCTTCCTTCAAGCCCACACTTCCTGAAGGAAAACTGCCCCCAAGTGGCAAGCAAGCAAAGAGTGATACACCTTTCAACGTTGAATGCTACAAGTGTGGAGGTAAAGGAGACAAGTCGGCCGAATGTGGAAACAAGAAAGTCTTGTTCATCCATGACAATGGTGATGAAGAGTACTTGACTGAAGATGAGTTTGATGCCCGTGTCAAGGAAGCAATGGCAAGGCAACGAGTGGAAGATGATCAAGAACTCCTCATGTGTGAACATGACGCAAGTCTATCGCTTGTAGTCACAAGGATCTTGACCACTCAAGCACAAGAGCATGAAGACCAACGCTCCAATATCTTCCAAACACGAGCCGACATCAACGGCAAATCTATCAAGGTGATCATTGACGGACGTAGTTGTCACAACCTTGCTAGCACCGAGTTGTGTGAGAAGCTCAACCTCACCCTCCATCCACACAAGCACCCCTACCACGTGCAGTGGCTAAGTGACCAAGGGTCCATGAAGATCCAGCATATCGTATCGGTCTGCTTCGCCATTGGTCCTTACAAAGATACAGTGGAGTGTGATGTGGTTCCTATGACAGTTTGCCACATGCTTCTTGGTCGACCATGGCAATTTGACAAGACTGCTCAACATGATGGTCGCACCAATATATACACCTTCAAATGGCTCAACAAAACATGTGTTTTGCAACCGATGACTCCTAGCCAAATAATTGCGGACAATGCAAAGGCTTTAGCGAGGGCGCAAAGCACAACACCTACTTGTCAGAAGAGCGGTGAGAGAGAGAACCACATCATAGTGAGTGAGAGCCACAAGCCAAATTCGAGTGGAAAAACTAAGAGTGTTCTCCTTGCCACCAAAAGTGAGATGAGAGATGTTCGGAACAACCCATCCATCTTGCACTATGTCCTCCTTTGCAAGGGACTAGCGCAAGGAACTAATGAATTAACCAATGTTCCTCCATCTTTGATGAATCTTTTATAGGAATTCAAGGATGTGTTCCCCGAAGAGCTTCCACATGGACTACCTCCTCTTCGCGGCATATAACATCGAATTGACCTCATCCCCGGGGCACCACTTCCCAACCGCGCCGCTTACCGCACGAACCCGGAGGAGACGAAGGAGATCGAACGTCAAATCAACCAACTTGTCTACAAAGGTTTGATCCAAGTTAACACTAGTCCAAGTGCCGTACCCGTGATTCTTGTTCCCAAGACGGATGATACGTTACGGTTATGCATGGACTGCCATCCAATCAATGCTATCACCGTGCGTTATCGACATCCCATACCACGTCTCGATGACATGCTTGATGAGTTGTGTGGAGCCACTATTTTTTCGAAAATTGATCTTCATAGTGGTTACCATCAAATACGCATGGCTAAAGGTGATGAGTGGAAAACCGCCTTCAAGACCAAACTTGGTCTCTATGAATGGTTGGTTATGCCCTTTGATTTATCAAATGCTCCATCCACTTTCATGTGCCTTATGAATCACATCTTGCGTTCTCTCATTGGAAAAAGTGTTGTTGTCTATTTCGATTATATTCTTGTTTATAGCAAATCACTTGAGGACCATGTAACACATGTCAAGGAAGTTTTACAAATCCTTCGACATGACAAGCTTTATGCTAATCTTCCCAAGTGCACCTTTGCTAAAGACAAGTTGATTTTTCTTGGGTTTGTCGTTTCTTCGAAGGGAATTGAAGTTGATGTTTCCAAGGTAAAGGACATACGAGATTGGCCCATACCAAAAAATGTGAGTGAACTCCAAAGTTTTCATGGGTTGGCCGGTTTCTATCATTGCTTTGTGAAAGACTTTTCAACCATTGCTTGTCCCCTTAGTGAATTGACCAAAAAGAATGTCACCTTCGTGTGGGGCAAAGCACAACAAAAAGCTTTTGATGAACCTAAAAAGAGGCTCACCGAAGCACCTCTCCTTGCTTTACCAGATTTCACAAAAACTTTTGAGATAGAGTGTGATGCTAGTGGTATTGGCATTGGAGGAGTCCTTATGCAAAACGGACGCCCTATAGCCTACCATAGCGAGAAACTTGATGGTGCTCGCCTTAACTATCTGATTTATGACAAAGAGCTTTTTGCCTTAGTTCATGTCCTTCAAGTTTGGCAACACTACCTTTGGCCCAAGGAATTTATCATACATTCCGACCACGAGTCGTTGAAATATCTCAAAGGCCAAGCTAACTTGAGCAAGAGACATGCTAAGTGGGTTGAGTTCATGGAGTCTTTTCCGTATATTGTCAAGTATAAGAAGGGCAAAGATAATGTAGTTGCGGACGCATTGTCTCGCAAACATACAAGCCTTCTTACGAGACTTGAAATCAACGTGTTGGGTCTTGAGGAAATAAAATCTTTGTATGCTTCTGATCCGTTCTTTGAACCAATTTTCGCAAAGTGCTCCAATGACAAAGGAGTTGATGATTTCTATTTGCATAAGGGCTTTCTATTTAAACAAAACAAGCTATGCATCCCGAAGTCGTCGCTTCAACTTTTGCTTCTCCAAGAATCTCATGGTGGAGGCCTTATGGGTCACTTTGGTCGTGACAAGACATTGGACATGCTCTCAAATCACTACTTTTGGCCCAAGATGAAGCGTGACGTGGAGCGCTACGTTCAACGATGCACGGCATGTGTTCAAGCTAAGTCGCAAGCTAATCCCTATGGTCTTTATATGCCATTGCCTTCCTCATACACCTTGGTCCGACATTAGCATGGATTTCATGTTAGGATTGCCTAGATCTAAGCATGGTCATGATTCTATATTTGTTGTTGTGGATCGTTTTTCCAAAATGGCACACTTCATACCGTGCCATAAGACCGACGATGCTTCACCTGTTGCAATTATGTTTTTCAGGGAAATCGTCCGTCTTCACGGTGTGCCAAGGACAATCGTCTCCGACCGCGACGTCAAATTCATGAGCTACCTGTGGAAGACCCTCATGGCCAAGCTCGGTGTCAAGCTCCTCTTCTCATCCGCATCACATCCTCAAACTGATGGCCAAACCGAAGTTGTCAACCAAAGCCTCAGAACTCTCCTTCGTGCGTTGATCAAGAAAAAACTGAAGGATTGGGAGGAATGCATTCCACATGCCGAGTTCGCCTACAATCGACCCAAGCACTCAATAACCAAGATGAGTCCATTCATGATCGTCTATGGTTTCGATCCCCTCACCGCGCTCGACATCCTACCACTACCTCTCCATGAGCGCACGAACATGGACGTCGAGAAGCGCGCACAAGCTATGAAGACGCTTCATGAAGAAACAAGAGCGACTATCGAACAACAAGTCCTTCGCGAAGCTTCAAGGTTAAACAAGGACAAGAAGGAGATGATATTTGAAGAAGGTGACCTTCTGTGGATACAGCTAAGCAAGGACCGCTTCCCTAAGGAACGTGACTCCAAGCTCAAGCCAAGAGGAGATGGTCCCTTCAAGGTCCTCAAAAGAATCAACAACAACGCCTACATCATCGACATACCGACCTCCAAGTACCTTGCAAGCAATACATTCAATGTCAAGGATCTCTCACCCTACCATGGAGATGCTCAAGATGATATCCATGAAGAGTCGAGGACGACTCTTTCCCAAGGGGGGGAGCTGATGCAGCCCATCCTACGGACGCTTCTACATCTACACCAACAAGTTCCCCAAGTGGACCCATGACTCGTGCCCGAGCCAAACTCCTACAAGCTAAGGTGAACTCACTCCAGGACGCTTCTACATCTACACCAACAAGTTCCCCAAGTGGACCCATGACTCGTGCCCGAGCCAAACTCCTACAAGCTAAGGTGAACTCACTCCTCTCCTTGTGCCAATTTGATACCTCCTTGGATGGCGTGCTACTTCATACCTCTACTCTGTGCATCATCTGGTACGAACCCCCGCCGCGTCGACCCACGAGCCCGGAAGCTGCACCTGAGCTGAAGCTGCTAGAGCCGGAGTGTCCGCCCGACTCTAGCAGGAGTGTCCGGTCTAGCCGGAGTGTCCAGCGCGACTCAGCCGGAGTGTCCGGCCTACCCCCGCCCCGACTGGACTCAGACATTCTGTGTGCCAGTTCGGACACTGCCCGGACACTGCCCAGAGTGTCCGGCCACCCCGGACTGTCCGGCCGTTCCGACCCGGACTGTCCAGCCTAAAGATGGGCCTGCGAGCCTAGCTCGGCCCTATGGCCCATGTACCCCTCTACTTCGCCCAGAACTCTACTTTAATGCCTGACTTACCCCTCAACTTGTGGTTGGCCTATATATAGACCCCTACCTCCATTGTAAACCCTAGGCTTGATATTGGAATTAGTGGAAACCCCTTTGTGGATCTATCTAATTGTTGCCTCATGCTCCTTGACTAAGGAGCACCAATATCCCCAAACCTCGTTGGAGTTTGCATTGTGCCTCCGCGTTGTACAAGGCCTAGGCATCGGTGTCCCTATGCCTAGACGTCAAGATCTCACCGAGTCTCCCATCTCGCTGTGCCGGTTCGAGAGAGAGAGTCCTCCGCCCGACGCCGATCCTAGGGATTGCGCCGGACCGGTCACCGCCGGCGTGAGCTATTGGTGTTTATCGTGGTTTTGCATGTGTGTGTTCATCGCGTTCTTCGTGCGTGTGTTTGTCGTGTTCATCCTCCCCTCCTTCTCCCGCACTCCACCCTCGATTTGAAAGGGAATCGTGAAAGATCGGGCCACCCTAGAGGTTTGCCCTCAACAACACTAGTGGATCCAAATGTGGTATGTTAAAAGAACACACATGAAATGACTCTAGTTGTTGTTAGTAAAAGGAGCACACATGCAATGACACAGGTGGATCCATAGGTGGACTGTGAAAAGAGCACACATGCAATGACACTGGTGGATCCATATGTGGTATGTGAAAAGAACACACATGCAATGACTCTGGTTGTTGTTACTAAAAAGAACACACATGCAATGACACTGGTGGATCCATGTGTGGTCTCTGAAGAGAACACACATTTCAATGACACTGGTGGATCCATATGTGGTATGTGAAAAGAACACACATGAAATGACTCCAATTGTTGTTAGTAAAAAGAACACACATGCAATGACACTGGTGGATCCATGTGTGGTCTCTGAAGAGAACACACATGCAATGACTCTGGCTGTTGTTAGTAAAAAGAGCACACATTTCAATGACACTGGTGGATCCATAGGTGGTATGTGAAAAGAACACACATGCAATGACTCTGGTTGTTGTTAGTAAAACGAACACACATGCAATGACACTGGTGGATCCATGTGTGGTCTCTGAAGAGAACACACATTTCAATGACACTGGTGGATCCATATGTGGTATGTGAAAAGAACACACATGAAATGACTCCAGTTGTTGTTAGTAAAAAGAACACACATGCAATGACACTGGTGGATCCATATGTGCTATGTGAAAAGAAGACACATGCAATGACTCCAGTGGTTGTTAGTAAAAAAAACACACATGTAATGACACTGGTGGATCCATGTGTGGTCTCTGAAGAGAACACACATTTCAATGACACTGGTGGATCCATATGTGCTATGTGAGAAGAAGACACATGCAATGACTCTAGTGGTTGTTAGTAAAAAGAACACACATGCAATGACACTGGTGGATCCATGTGTGGTCTCTGAAGAGAACACACATGCAATGACTCTGGCTATTGTTAGTAAAAATAACAGACATGCAATGATACTGGTGGATCCATAGGTGGATTGTGAAAAGAACAGACATGCAAGGACACTGGTGGATCCATATGTGGTATGTGAAAAGAACACACGTACAACGACTACAGTTGTTGTTAGTAAAAAGTACACACATGCAATGACACTGGTGGATCCATGTGTGGTCTTTGAAGAGAACACACATTTCAATGACACTGGTGGATCCATATATGGTATGTGAAAAGAATAGTCATGAAATGACTCCAGTTGTTGTTAGTAAAGAGAAGACACATGCAATGACACTGGTGGATCCATGTCTGGTCTCTGAAGAGAACACACATGCAATGACTCTGGCTGTTGTTAGTAAAAAGAGCACACATGCAATGACACTGGTGGATCCATATGTGGTTTGTGAAAAGAACACACATGCAATGACTCAGTTGTTGTTAGTAAAAAGATCACACATGCAATGACACTGGTGGATTCATGTGTGGTCTCTGAAGAGAACACACATTTCAATGACACTGGTGGATCCATATGTGGTATGTGAAAAGAACACACATGCAATGACACTGGTGGATCCATGTGTGGTTTGTGAAAAAAACCACATGCAATGACTCTGGCTATGGTTAGTAAAAATAACACACATGCAATGACACTGGTGGATCCATAGGTGGATTGTGAAAAGAACACACATGCAATGACACTGGTGGATCCATATGTGGTATGTGAAAAGAACACACATGCAATGCCTCTAGTTGTTGTTAGTAGAAAGGACACACATGCAATGACACTAGTGGATCCATGTGTGGTCTCTGAAGAGAACACACATTTCAATGACACTGCTGGATCCATATGTGGTATGTGAAAAGAATAGTCATGAAATGACTCCAGTTATTGTTAGTAAAAAGAACACACATGCAATGACTCTGGCTGTTGTTAGTAAAAATAACACACATGCAATGACACTGGTGGATCCATAGGTGGATTGTTAAAAGAACACAAATGCAATGACACTGGTGGATCCATATGTGGTATGTGAAAAGAACACAGATGCAATGACTCCAGTTGCTGTTAGTAAAAAGAACACACATGCAATGACACTGGTGGATCCATGTGTGGTCTCTGAAGAGAACACACATTTCAATGACACTAGTGGATCGATATGTGGTATGTGAAAAGAATAGTCATGAAATGACTCCAGTTGTTGTTAGTAAAAAGAACACACATGCAATGACACTGGTGGATCCATGTGTGGTCTTTGAAAAGAACACACATGCAATGACTCTGGCTGTTGTTAGTAAAAATAACACACATGCAATGACACTGGTGGATCCATGTGTGGTCACGTGCAATGACTCCAGTTGTTGTTAGTAAAAAGAGCACACATGCAATGACACTGGTGGATCCATAGGTGGTCTCAGAAGAGAACACACATTTCAATGACACTGGTGGATCCATATGTGGTGTATGAAAAGAACACACATGGAATGACTCCAGTTGTTGTTAGTAAAAAGAGCACACATGCAATGACACAGGTGGATCCATAGGTGGATTATGAAAAGAGCACACATGCAATGACACTGGTGGATCCATATGTGGTATGTGAAAAGAACACACATGCAATGACTCTGGTTGTTGTTAGTAAAAAGAACACACATGCAATGACACTGGTGGATCCATGTGTGGTCTCTGAAGAGAACACACATTTCAATGACACTAGTGGATCCATATGTGGTATGTGAAAAGAACACACATGAGATGTCTCCAGTTGTTGTTAGTAAAACGAACACACATGCAATGACACTGGTGGATCCATGTGTGGTCTCTGAAGAGAACACACATCCAATGACTCTAGCTGTTGTTAGTAAGAAGAGCACACATTTCAATGACACTGAAGAGAACACACATTTCAATAACTCTGGCTGTTGTTAGTACAAAGATTTGCCCTCTCTCTCGGTCACAAATCTCACAAAATCCCAAACATGTGGAGATCCCAAACATGTGCTCACTCTGGGTGCTATGCCCTGATTGGCTGACACGGATGTCACGTGGATCGTCTCCACCAACCGTTTATCCTATGTGATCCAACGCGTAGGATAACCCCTCCCTTCTCCACTTTTTTATGCATGGTCAATCCGTGCAACCTCTCTAGCCGTGCCACCGATACTTTACCTCCATAAACAAGTGAAAATCGATATATCTAACTACAATAAATAAAATTAATGATCATATTTCGAAGAAGCCATCGTCTTCGTCTTCCGGTTCGTCCTTGTCTTCGTCAACGCCATGGTCCCTGCCATCGCCGCTGTCGGTGTCCTCCTCTGACAACTCGACACCGCCCCCTTCCTCGAATAAGCGCGCTATCTCCTTGTCGGAGTCCTCCTCCTCCTCCTCTTTGTAGTCCCACGGGTCCACTTTACTCTCCTCCGCTCCTGCCTCCAACTGATCAATGAACGCCTCCTCGTTGGCCGAGTCGGACTCGTCCAAATAGCTATCTCCTCTCTTCTTCCTGGTCTTCTTCTCGTTCCTCTTCTTGTCAGTACTCGCCGGTGCAACACGCGCCCCCGTCCTGGCTGCTGCTTTGCGCTCGTCCGACGCTGTAGGTACCCCACGCTCCTCCTATGTAGCTTCGACGTCGCGGTGTCCTCGAGTGCTGATGTCGATGGATCCTGGTGCGGTCGGACACGACATGCTGCCTCAGCAGGCGACTCGTGAGCGTGAACGATGCAGCGAAGAGCCGAGGATGCAGGACGGTCAGTGGATGGCTTGGACCTGCCATTGCCACGGCGAGGGGGCATTGTGCATGAGGTAGTTTGATGCAGCCCGTCCTACGGACGCTACTACATCTACAACGCCAAGTCCAAGGTCGTCCCCAAGTAACCCAAGAAGACAGACGCGAGCGGTACTACCGCACTGGTACTACCACTCAGCCTCAACGGTACTACCAGCCATGACTGAGGCCCACGCCATCGCCTCTGGACGCCTCGGTATCGGGTTGCGGTACTACCGCCCCCAAGCGGTACTACCGGTTACGCAACCGGGACTACCAGACCTAGAGCTCGACGACAGCTGAAGCCCGGAGCTACCGCCCCCTAAGGGCGCTACCGCTTCGGTCCGGTACTACGCCTTAACAGCTCGGCCACAGCCCATGTACCCCTTATTATGTTGCAACCCTAGTATTATGCCCAAACTACCCCTATGTAAGTGGCTGGCCTATAAATAGAGCCCTCACCCCTCATGTATCCCTTAGGCATAGATGATAGACTAAAGAAAACCCCCTTTGTGGAATCTCTACTTTTGCCTCGTCCCCTTCTACCAAAGGGGATCGACAATCGTCACCACCTCGTTGGAGTTTGCATCGCGCCTCCCTCGTTGTACAAGGCCTTGGCATCGGTGTCCCTTTGCCAAGACGTCAAGACCCTCTCCAAGGTGTTCTTCCCTCTCTGCGTGGGATCGAGGGAGCATGTTGACCGATCTTTCCTTGCGAGGATTCTATCGGACCGGTGGCCACCGGCGAGAGCAATCGGCCTTGTATCGTGTGAGTTTTGCGTGTGTTCATTGTGTTCTTCGCGAGGTGTGCGTCCGCTTCCGCTACCTTCTCCCTTTCCTGTTGAGGGCAAACCTCTAGGGTGGCCCGATCTTTCACGATTCCCTTTCAAATCGAGGGTGGAGTGCGGGGGAAGGAGGAAAGGATGAACACGACGAACACACGCACGAAGAACGCAATGAACACACACACGCAAACCCGCGATAAACACCAATAGCTCACACCGGCGGTGACCGGTCCGGCGCAATCCCTAGGATCGGCGTCGGGCGGAGGAGTCTCTCTCGAACCGGCATGACGAGATGGGAGACTGGGTGAGATCTTGACGTCTAGGCAAAGAAACACCGATGCCTAGGCCTTGTACAATGCGGAGGCACGATGCAAACTCCAACGAGGTTTGGGGATATTGGAGCTCCTTAGTCAAGGAGCATGAGGCAAGAATTAGATAGATCCACAAAGGGGTTTCCACTAATTCCATTATCAAGCCTAGGGTTTACAATGGAGGTGGGGGTCTATATATAGGCCAGCCACAAGTTCAGGGTGATATGGGGTGGCCCGATCTTCTCAGTAAGCGGATGGCGATGATGATGGTGGATGATAGATAACTAGTGCGTAGCTATGATCTCTCCCGCTCGATCCCTGATGCCAGCGCAACAGATCTCGAACCTTGTAGGATATTCACAACACCACAGTCTTGCGCACGCAGCCGTGACCACGAACGGTAGTATGCAATCTACTAATTCCCAATGGAACAACATATCACACTCAATTATAGTTGGTAGATTCGAACACAGGGTAATTCCAGAGGTTCTATGAAAGAAACAACTCCAAAATATATTAACGTGGTCTTAAAACCTAACTTGTGACGGCTACGGAGGTTTATATGAGGGCTGGGGCGTCCTCCCCTCTAAACGGGCCTAAAAACAGCCATAACTTGGCCCAAACTGACTCGGTTCGACTCAAACTGATACATACTGACCCATATATGGGTTCGGCCTTATTGGCACGCAGTCCAAACATCGTGGAACACCTCAAACATGTAATTCTTGGTGTGCAATCTCTCTCTCTTGCTCATACGTGATTTCCTTATTGCCTCCTAGTGCGCATGCCTCCCGCTCCTCCCTCGCGCACTTGTTGATATTGGAAATTAGCGCTTGTCCTTCTTGCTGCAACTCTCCTCCTCCTCGCGCAACGCTTGTGTTATCAATAAACCTGATCATACAAAGATGCATAGACTGAGGTAGTATAAAGTTCTCATTAAGTAAAACATCAGGTTTAATTAGGAATAAATTCACCTGATAGTCATTATTGATTTGACTCAATATTTCCTTCTAGTTCAGGCAGTCAGAATCATCATAATCCATGTATATATCCTCATCATCCTCCCTTTCTTCATGAAAAGCCGTCCTCGGCTTTGGGTAAGCTGAAAGTGGGAGAAACAAAAAGAACAACGTGTACGCAAAGTATATGTATATATAACATGTTGTATTATTGTTGTTCAGATGAAAAGTATGTCCAGTATACGTCAAGCAACTTAAATTGAAGGTATAAGTGAAGTACAAAGAATCATGATCATGGTGAAAAACAACTAAATAGATAGTCATGTTCTTCAATATTAAATTCAGTTTTCTCAAAGAAGATCTATGATCAAATTTGTGAACAAGATCAAACCAATTCAATATGTCTGAAAACCAAATTGAATCATGACATGCTTCAACTGCGCTACTCTGATTATTATGAACATGATCATGTTGTCTAGTATGTAAAATACAACTCAATTTGCAAATATCAAGGAAGTCTAAAGTAGTAACAAAACTAGACAAAGACTTTTGGGACAAACATAGTGAATATGAAAACTTGGGTCCTATTCTAGCAAGATTAGAACAATCCAACATAGGTAAAATTACTTGTGTTGGTTGCAATATATCAACTAGACCAGAATGTATTTCCATAATATCTGGAACATGAGCTATTGTCCCATAGAAAACATTTTGTGATATATGGCTAAAAACAGCATGTTTCAGTTCAGCGATTCTATCACAAGTATTGCATATGTGATCCACAAGAAAATTTTCATGCATGCTATATTCACCAATCAGATTGAAAGTGAAATAAGGAGAATATGTGCTAGAATTCAGAAATGAAATTTCAGAAATCTTATCCATAGCACAACTCATACTCATAGGTTCATTTAGCATGATGGAATACACAACATCAGCAGGTGGTATTCGAGCAAGTATTTCCTTATGTGTTATCAGTACCACATGATCAAAATTTGAATTTGGTAAACTAGCACATGGTGCTGAAACAGTAGTGCAAGGCAAATCACAAGGAGGCTTCAGTAAAGGAATAGACTAACAATATGTCGCACATGTTGGCTGAAGCTCCAAAACAGTACCAATGTCATCAACAATCTCCTCAGTTGTAGTAGGTACTAAAACATCCGCCGCAAGTGACAATGCACAGTCCGACGATGTAGGTTGTAAAATAGATTGCTCCCTTTCTTCAAAAGCAACCTGCATATCACAAGAAACAATACCAGGAGTAGAGATGATTACATTAGTAGAAATATCCTCACACGTATTAGCATCTACTGCACTGATGTTTTCTGTTTCTCTCATACTCTTAGAATGGATGCTCTCAACATCATGTTTAGTGGAATCACACAGCTCACTTTTGATAACACTCTCACTCAGCTTGGCTATGTGGCTCTCATTCTCACATGGGTTGTAATGCACACCGTGTTCAAGATGACAAATAATAGAATTGTCACCATTCATCATGACCTTGTACTTAGCAGACAAACTGAACTCTTTTGTCCTGTCCTTTCGAAGAAGATGATACTCATGAAATTTGTCGGCTGAAATCCTGAGCATAACACGCCTCTTCATGTTCCATTTGAAAGAAATCCTTCCAACAACAGGACATATTTGAGCGTCAAACCTTCTGCTCCAAGGTTCTCCCAATAGTATGTGACAAGAATCAAGTGGTATAGGAGATACATCACAGCGCACAATCTCAGTATGCTCTTTAAAAGTCATAGGAACATCAGCGGTGTGTGAAATCAGCAATGTGCCATATGATGAATGCAAGAGATATGGCACCACACGGGCACATGTGGGTAGCTGCAACTTTTGTACAACTTCAACGCTGATCAAATTAACAGTAGAGTTACTATCAATGGTAATGGAAGCACATCGCTCACCAATCATCACACTATGGTGGAAAAGACCATCACCATCAAAAATACCCCGTTCTTCCTTCCAAAAAGTTCCACTACAACGCCAATTTTCGATGAATTTGTAACTATACGTCTCCACATTATTTGTAACATCACCTGACTCCATTTTCTGCATCACATCAGCACTACTAGAAGACACTATTAGTACATTAGTGCACAAATCAAAATCAGTATGGTGGAAACTCTCACAACTCACTCACAACTAATAAGAAAGGAGATCTTACCGTTCCAAAGTGAACAGAGATGATCTACCAAACGAAATCAAAAGCTGATGCACTGATGTGATGAAGTGAATATCAAAGGTATAGAGAACGATCACAGGGCACACAGGGTATTTATGGTGGAGCTGTAGGTATGGTATCCTAACTACACCGCAAACAAGTCCTAGTGCTGATCGTATGACAAAGACCCACAGAAACACACACGGTGGAGATAAATGGGGCAATTGCAACTATGAAAATGAGCTCGAAAAAAAGTAAGGTATGTCGGAGAAATGCTCGTGTTGCAATGCACAAGGAGAGAAGCTAGCAATGTCTCAACGAAACGAGCACAAGATTGTTAACTGAGCAGTCCGTAGAGCACTAAGCACGCTAGTCTTGTAGGATAGTTTTAGACACAAAGAAAGGCTCACTAAGGCTCACAAGGATAGGTACGCTATGTGGACTCAGTAAAAAAAATAAACGAAAAAAGAAAAAAATTTGACCTGAGAATTGGTCTCTGCCACGGCAGAAAAACGGCCTAAAATCCTGCCGCGGCAGGATGGCGGCAGAATTTTTTTTCTCGTACTAGCACAGACTGGTCTGTGGTAAGGCGACGGTTCGATTTTTTTTTTCGGAATTTTTTTTTCACGCTAGAGCACAGACCTGTCTGCGGTCAGGCATGAGGCAGCGAGCCGGTTTTTTTTTATTCCGACTCTCCAAGTAGTACACAACTAGGACTCTTTACTTAGATCGGATCTGACTTGATGGTAGCGGAAAAAGATGGTGGAAAACAACTAGAAAACAAATCTACGAAGAACAGATCTAGATCTAATCTAATAGAGGAACTCAACCAGCAACTATTACTCGAACACGATGTAATCTAGGCTATGGCAACTCTTTTTGTGGGGCTTTTTCTGTATAGGATGAAAAACACTCTCCAATCTATGGATGGATTGTGGATTGCTTACCGAGGCAACGAGGATCTCTGATACCAACATGATATTGCTCACCGAGTAAACCCAACGCTCTGATACCAAGATGATATTGCTCACTGAGTAAACCCAGCGCTCTGATACCAAGATGATATGGGGTGGCCTGATCTTCTCAGTAAGCGGATGGCGATGATGATGGTGGATGATAGATAACTAGTGCGTAGCTATGATCTCTCCCGCTCGATCCCTGATGCCAGCGCAACAGATCTCGAACCTTGTAAGATATTCACAACACCACACTCTTGCGCACGCAGCCGTGACCACGAACGGTAGTACGCAATCTACTAATTCCCAATGGAACAACAGATCACACTTAATTATAGTTGGTAGATTCGAACACAGGGTAATTCCAGAGGTTCTATGAAAGAAACAAATCCAAAATATTTTAACGTGGTCTTAAAACCTAACTTGTGACGGCTACGGAGGTTTATATGAGGGCTGGGGCGTCCTCCCCTCTAAACGGGCCTAAAAACAGCCATAACTTGCCCCAAACTGACTCGGTTCGACTCAAACTGATACATACCGACCCATATATGGGTTCGGCCTTATTGGCACGCAGTCCAAACATCGTGGAACACCTCAAACATGTAATTCTTGGTGAGCCATCTCTCTCTCTTGCTCATACGTGATTTCCTTATTGCCTCCTAGTGCGCATGCCTCCCGCTCCTCCCTCGCGCACTTGTTGGTATTGGAAATCAGCGCTTGTCCTTCTTGCTACAACTCTCCTCCTCCTCGCGCAACGCTTGTGTTATCAATAAACCTGATCATACAAAGATGCATAGACTGAGGTAGTATAAAGTTCTCATTAAGTAAAACATCAGGTTCAATTAGGAATAAATTCACCTGATAGTCATTATTGATTTGACTCAATATTTCCTTCCAGTTCAGGCAGTCAGAATCATCATAATCCATGTATATATCCTCACCACAGGGGTAATTCAGGCAGTAAACTAGAGTTCTGGGCGAATTAGAGGGGTACATGGGCCTGAGGGCCCAGCTAGGCTCGCAGGCCCATCGGTTGGGCCGGACAGTCCGGGCAGAGCGGACACTCCGGGTGGTGTCCGGGGAGTGTCCGATTCGACCTTCTGAATGTCCACGCCAGGTCCGGGCTCGAGCAGGCCGGACACTCCGGCTGAGTCGGGCTGGACACTCCGGTGTGGCCGGACACTCCGGCTAGATTCGGGCGGACACTCCGGCAGCTTCAACTCAGGTGCAGCTTCAGGGCGCGTGGGTCGACGCGGCGGAGGTTCGTACCTGATGATGCACATAGTAGAGGTATGAAGTAGCACGCCATCCAAGGAGGTATCAAATTGACACAAAGAGAGGAGCGAGTTCACCTTAGCTTGGAGGAGTTTGGCTCGGACACGAGTCATGGGTCCACTTGGGGGACTTGTTGGTGTAGATGTAGAAGCGTCCGTAGGGCGGGCTGCATCAGCTCCCCCCCTTGGGAAAGAGTCGTCCTCGACTCTTCATGGATAACATCTTGAGCATCTCCATGGTAGGGTGAGAGATCCTTGACATTGAATGTATTGCTTGCAAGGTACTTGGAGGTCGGGATGTCGATGATGTAGGCATTGTTGTTGATTCGTTTGAGGACCTTGAAGGGACCATCTCCTCTTGGCTTGAGCTTGGAGTCACGTTCCTTGGGGAAGCGGTCCTTGCTTAGGTGTATCCACACAAGGTATGATGATGATATCTACAGGGATTATGATGATTCTAACTGCCTGAACTAGAAGGAAATACTGAGTCAAATCAATAATGACTATCAGGTGAATTGATTCCTAATTGAACCTGATGTTTTACTTAATGAGAACTTTATACTACCTAAGTCTATGCATCTTTGTATGATCAGGTTTATTGATAACACAAGCGTTGCGCGAGGAGGAGGAGAGTTGCAGCAAGAAGGACAAACGCTGATTTCCAATATCAACAAGTGCGCGAGGGAGGAGCGGGAGGCAGGCGCACTAGGACGCAATGAGGAAATCACATATGAGCAAGAGAGAGAGATGGCGCACCAAGAATTACATGTTTGAGGTGTTCCACGACGTTGGGACTGTGTGCCAATAAGGCCGAACCCATATATGGGTTGATATGTATCAGTTTGAGTCTTACCGAGTCAGTTTGGGCCAAGTTATGGCTGTTTTTAGGCCCGTTTAGAGGGGAGGATGCCCCAGACCTCATATAAACCTCCGTAGCCGTCACAAGTTAGGTTGAAGACCACGTTAAAATATTTTGGAGTTGTTTCTTTCATAGAACCTCTGGAATTACCCTGTGTTCGAATCTGCCAACTATAATTGAGTGTGATCTGTTGTTCCATTGGGAATTAGTAGATTGCATACTACCGTTCGTGGTCACGGCTGCGTGCGCAAGAGTGTGGTGTTGTGAATATCCTACAAGGTTCGAGAGCTGTTGCATTAGCATCAGGGATTGAGCGGGAGAGATCATAGCTACGCACTAGTTATCTATCATCCACTATCACCATCGACAAGAGCTTGCTGAGAAGATCGGGCCACCCCATATCATCTTGGTATCAGAGCACTGGGTTTACTCGGTGACCAATATCATCTTGGTATCAGATTTCCTCGTTGCCTCGGTAAGCAATCCACAATCCATCCATAGATTAGAGAGTGTTTTTCATCCTATACAGAAAAAGCCTCACAAAAAGAGTTGCCATAGCCTAGATTACATCGTATTCGAGTAATAGTTGCTGGTCGCGTTCCTCTATTAGATTAGATCTAGATCTGTTCTTCGTAGATTTGTTTTCTAGTGTTCTAGTTGTTTTCCACCATCTTTTTCCGCTACCATCAAGTCAGATCCGATCCAAGTAAAGAGTCCTAGTTGTGTACTACTTGGCGAGTCAAAAAAAAAATTTCGGCTCGCTGCCTCACGCCTGACCGCAGACAAGTCTGTGCTCTAGCGTGACCCAAAAAAAAAGAATTCCGAAAAAAAATAGAACCGTCGCCTTATCACAGACCAGTCTGTGCTAGTACGAGAAAAAAAAATTCTGCCGCCATCCTGCCGCGACAGGATTTTAGGCCGTTATTCTGCCATGGCAGAGACCAATTCTCAGGTCAAATTTTTTTCTTTTTTTTTGTTTATTTTTTTACTGAGTCCACATAGCGTACCTATCCTTGTGAGCCTTAGTAAGCCTTTCTTTGTGTCTATAACTATCCTACGAGACTAGCGTGCTTAGTGCTCTGCGGGCTGCTCAGTTAGCAATCTTGTGCCCGTTTCGTTAGGACATTGCTAGCGTCCCTCCTTGTGCATTGCAACACGAGCATTCCTCCGACATACCTTACTTTTTTGAGCTCATTTTCATAGTTGCAATTGCCCCATTTATCTCCACTGCGTGTGTTTCCGTGGGTCTTTGTCATACAATCAGCACTAGGACTTGTTTGCGGTGTAGTTAGGATACCATACCTACAGCTCCACCATAAATACCCTGTGTGCCCTGTGATCGTTCTCTATACCTTTGATATTCACTTCATCACATCAGTGCATCAGTTTTTGATTTCGTTTGGTAGATCATCTCTATTCTCTTTGGAACAGTAAGATCTCCTTTCTTATTAGTTGTGAGTGAGTTGTGAGAGTTTCCACCACACTGATTTTGATTTTTGCACTAATGTACTAATCATGTCTTCTAGTAGTGTTGATTTGATGTAGAAAATGGAGGCAGGTGATGTTACAAATAATGTGGAGACATATAGTTACAAATTCATCGACAATTGGCGTTGTAGTGGAACTTTTTGGAAGGAAGAACGCGGTATTTTTGATGGTGATGGTCTTTTCCACCATAGTGTGATGATTGGTGAGCGATGTGCTTCCATTACCATTGATAGTAACTCTACTATTAATTTGATCAGCGTTGAAGTTGTACAAAAGTTGCAGCTACCCACATGTGCCCGTGCGGTGCCATATCTCTTGCATTCATCATATGGCACATTGCTGATTTCACACACCGCTGATGTTCCTATGACTTTTAAAGAGCATACTGAGATTGTGCGCTGTGATGTATCTCCTATACCACTTGATTCTTGTCACATATACTATTGGGAGAACCTTGGAGCAGAAGGTTTGACGCTCAAATATGTCCTGTTGTTGGAAGGATTTCTTTCAAATGGAACATGAAGAGGCGTGTTATGCTCAGGATTTCAGCCGACAAATTTCATGAGTATCATCTTCTTCACAAGGAGAGGAAAAAAGAGTTCAGTTTGTCTGCTAAGTACAAGGTCATGATGAATGGTGACAATTCTATTATTTGTCATCTTGAACACGGTGTGCATTACAACCCATGTGAGATTGAGAGCCACATAGCCAAGCTGAGTGAAAGAATTATCAAAAGTGAGCTGTGTGATTCCACTAAACGTGAGGTTGAGAGCATCCATTCTAAGAGTATGAGAGAAAAAGAAAACATCAGTGCAGTAGATGCTAATACATGTGAGGATATTTCTACTAATGTAATCATCTCTACTCCTGGTATTGTTTCTTGTGCTATGCAGGTTGCTTTTGAAGAAAGGGAGCAATCTATTTTACAACCTACATCGTCGGACTGTGCATTGTCACTTGCGGCGGATGTTTTAGTACCTACTACAACTGAGGAGATTATTGATGACATTGGTACTGTTTTGGAGCTTTAGCCAACATGTGCGACATATTGTGAGTCTATTCCTTTACTGAAGCCTCCTTGTGATTTGCCTTGCTCTACTGTTTCAGCACCATGTGATAGTTTACCAAATTCAAATTTTGATCATGTGGTACTGATAACACATAAGGAAATACTTGCTCGAATACCACCTGCTGATATTGTGTATTCCATCATGCTAAATGAACCTATGAGTATGAGTTGTGCTATGGATAAGATTTCTGAAATTTCATTTCTGAATTCTAGCACATATTCTCCTTGTTTCACTTTCAATCTGATTGGTGAATATAGCATGCATGGAAATTTTCTTGTGGATCACATATGCATTACTTGTGATAGAATCGCTGAACTGAAACATGCTGTTTTCAGCCATACATCACAAAATGTTTGCTATGGGACAATAGCTCATGTTCCAGATATTATGGAAATACATTCTGGTCTAGTTGATATATTGCAACCAACACAAGTAATTTTACCTATGTTGGATTGTTCTAATCTTGCTAGAATAGGACCCAAGTTTTCATATTCATTGTGTTTATCCCAAAATTCGTTGTCTAGTTGTGCTAATGCTTTATACTTCACTTATATTTGCACATTGAGTTGCATTTTACATACTTGACAACATGATCATGTTCATAATAATCAGAGTAGTGCAGTTGAAGCATGGCATGATTCAATTTGGTTTTCAGATATATTGAATTGGTTTGATCTTGTTCACAAATTTGATCATAGATCTTCTTTGAGAAAACTGAATTTAATATTGAATAACATGACGATCTATTTAGTTGTTGTTTACCATGATCATGATTCTTTTTACTTCACTTATACCTGCAATTTAAGTTGCTTGATGTATACTGGACATACTTTTCATGTGAACAACAATAATACAACATGTTATATATACATATACTTTGCGTACACGTTGTTCTTTTTGTTTCTCCCACTTTCAGCTTACCTAAAGCCGAGGACGGATTTTCATGAAGAAAGGGAGGATGATGAGGATATCTACAGGGATTATGATGATTCTGACTGCCTGAACTGGAAGGAAATACTGAGTGAAATCAATAATGACTATCAGGTGAATTCATTCCTAATTGAACCTGATGTTTTACTTAATGAGAACTTTATACTACCTAAGTCTATGCATCTTTGTATGATCAGGTTTATTGATAACACAAGCGTTGTGCGAGGAGGAGGGGAGTTGCAGCAAGAAGGACAAACGCTGATTTCCAATATCAACAAGTGCGCGAGGGAGGAGCGGGAGGCAGGCGCACTAGGACGCAATGAGGAAATCACGTATGAGCAAGAGAGAGAGAGATGGCGCACCAAGAGTTACATGCTTGAGGTGTTCCACGACGTTTGGACTGCGTGCCAATAAGGCCAAACCCACATATGGGTCGGTATGTATCAGTTAGAGTCGAACCGAGTCAGTTGGGGCCAAGTTATGGCAGTTTTTAGGCCCGTTTAGAGGGGAGGACGCCCCAGCCCTCATATAAACCTCCGTAGCCGTCACAAGTTAGGTTGAAGATCACGTTAAAATATTTTGGAGTTGTTTCTTTCATAGAACCTCTGGAATTACCCTGTGTTCGAATCTGCCAACTATAATTGAGTGTGATCTGTTGTTCCATTGGGAATTAGTAGATTGCATACTACCGTTCGTGGTCACGGCTGCGTGCGCAAGAGTGTGGTGTTGTGAATATCCTACAAGGTTCGAGAGCTGTTGTATTGGCATCAGGGATCGAGCGGGAGAGATCATAGCTACACACTAGTTATCTATTATCCACCATCACCATCAACAAGAGCTTGCTGAGAAGATCGGCCCACCCCATATCAAGGTCACCTTCTTCAAATATCATCTTCTTTTCCTTGTTTAACCTTGAAGCTTGGCGAAGGACTAGTTGTTCGATAGTTGCTCTTGTTTCTTCATGAAGCTTCTTCATAGCTTGTGCACGCTTCTTGACGTCCATGTTTGTGTGCTCATGGTGAGGTAGTGGTAGGATGTCGAGCACGGTGAGGGGCTCGAAACCATAGACGATCATGAATGGACTCATCTTGGTTGTTGAGTGCTTGGCTCGATTGTAGGCGAACTCGGCGTGTGGAATGCATTCCTCCCAATCCTTCAGGTTTTTCTTGATCAACACACGAAGGAGAGTTCCGAGGCTTCGGTTGACAACTTCGGTTTGGCCATCAGTTTGAGGATGTGATGCGGATGACAAGAGGAGCTTGACGCCGAGCTTGGCCATGAGGGTCTTCCACAAGTAGCTCATGAATTTGGCGTCGCGGTCGGAGACGATTGTCCTTGGCACACCATGAAGACGAACGATTTCCATGAAAAACAGATTTGCAACATGTGAAGCATCGTCGGTCTTATGGCACGGTATGAAGTGTGCCATCTTGGAAAAACGACCCACAACAACAAATATAGAATCATGACCATGCTTAGATCTAGGCAATCCTAACACGAAATCCATGCTAATGTCGGACCAAGGTGTATGAGGAATAGGCAATGGCATATAAAGACCATAGAGATTAGCTTGCGATTTAGCTTGAACACATGTCGTGCATCGTTGAATGTAGCGCTCCACGTCACGCTTCATCTTGGGCCAAAAGTAGTGATTGGAGAGCATGTCCAATGTCTTGTTGCGACCAAAGTTACCCATAAGGCCTCCACCATGAGATTCTTGGAGAAGCAAAAGTTGAAGCGATGACTTCAGAATGCATAGCTTGTTTTGTTTAAAAAGAAAGCCCTTATGCAAATAGAAATCATCAACTCCCTTGTCATTGGAGCACTTTCCGAAAATTGGTTCAAAGAATGGGTTAGAAGAATACAAAGTTTTGATTTCATCAAGACCCAACACGTTGATTTCAAGTCGAGTAAGAAGGTTTGTGTTCTTGCGAGACAAAGCGTCCGCAACTACATTATCTTTGCCCTTCTTATACTTGACAATGTAAGGAAAAGACTCCATAAACTCGACCCACTTAGCGTGTCTCTTACTCAAGTTGGCTTGGCCTTTGAGATATTTCAACGACTCATGGTCGGAATGTATGATAAATTCCTTCGGCCAAAGGTAGTGTTGCCAAACTTGAAGGACACGAACTAAGGCAAAAAGCTCTTTGTCATAAATCGGATAGTTAAGGCGAGCACCATCAAGTTTTTCGCTATGGCAGGCTATAGGACGTCCGTTTTGCATAAGGACTCCTCCAATGCCAATACCACTAGCATCACACTCTATCTCAAAAGTTTTTGTGAAATCTGGTAAAGCAAGAAGACGTGCTTCGGTGAGCCTCTTTTTAAGTTCATCAAAAGCTTTTTGTTGTGCTTTGCCCCACACAAAGGTGACATTCTTTTTGGTCAATTCATTAAGGGGACAAGCAATGGTTGAAAAGTCTTTCACAAAGCGACGATAGAAACCGGCCAACCCATGAAAACTTCGGAGTTCAGTCACATTTGTTGGTATGGGCCAATCTCGTATGTCCTTTACCTTGGAAACATCAACTTCAATTCCCTTCGAAGAAACGACAAATCTAGGAAAAATCAACTTGTCTTTAGCAAAAGTGCACTTGGGAAGATTAGCATAAAGCTTTTCATGTCGAAGGATTTGCAAAACTTCCTTGACATGTGTTATATGGTCCTCAAGTGATTTGCTATAAACAAGAATATCATCGAAATAGACAACAACACTTTTTCCAATGAGAGAACGCAAGATGTGATTCATAAGGCGCATGAAGGTGGATGGGGCATTTGATAAACCAAAGGGCATAACCAACCATTCATAGAGATCAAGTTTGGTCTTGAAGGCGGTTTTCCACTCATCACCTTCAACCATGCGTATTTGATGGTAACCACTACGAAGATCAATTTTCGAAAAAATAGTGGCTCCACACAACTCATCAAGAATGTCATCGAGACGTGGTATGGGATGTCGATAACGCACGGTGATAGCATTGATTGGACGGCAGTCCATGCATAACCGTAATGTATCATCCGTCTTTGGAACAAGAATCACGGGTACGGCACTTGGACTAGTGCTAACTTGGATCAAACCTTTGGAGACGAGTTGGTTGATTTGACGTTCGATCTCCTTTGTCTCCTCCGGGTTCGTGCGGTAAGCGGCGCGGTTTGGAAGTGGTGCACCGGGGATGAGGTCGATGTGATGTTCAATGCCGCGAAGAGGAGGTAGTCCATGTGGAAGCTCTTCGGGAAACACATCCTTGAATTCTTGCAAAACACTCATCAAAGATGGAGGAACATTGGTTAATTCGTTAGTTCCTTGCGCTAGTCCCTTGCAAAGGAGGACATAGTGCAAGATGGATGGGTTTTTCCGAACATCTCTCATCTCACTTTTGGTGGCAAGGAGAACACTCTTAGTTTTTCCACTCAAGTTTGGCTTGTGGCTCTCACTTACTATGAGGTGGTTCTCTCTGTCACCGCTCTTCTCACAAGAAGTTGTTGTGCTTTGCGCCCTCGCTAAAGCCTTTGCATTGTCCGCAATTATTTTGCTAGGAGTCATCGGTTGCAAAACACATGTTTTGTTGAGCCATTTGAAGGTGTATATATTGGTGCGACCATCATGTTGAGCAGCCTTGTCAAATTGCCATGGTCGACCAAGAAGCATGTGGCAAACTGTCATAGGAACCACATCACACTCCACCGTATCTTTGTAAGGACCAATGGCAAAGAAGACGGATATGGTATGCTTGATCTTCACGGACCCTTGGTCACTTAGCCATCGCACGTGGTAGGGGTGCTTATGTGGATGGAGGGTGAGGTTGAGCTTCTCACACAACTCGGTGCTAGCAAGGTTGTGACAACTCCCTCCGTTAATGATCACCTTGATAGATTTGCCATTGATGCCGGCTCGTGTTTGGAAGATATTGGAGCGTTGGTCTTCATGCTCTTGTGCTTGAGTGGTCAAGATTCTTGTGACGACAAGCGATGGACTTGCGTCATGTTCACACATGAGGAGTTCTTGATCATCTTCCACTCGTTGCCTTACCATTGCTTCCTTGACACGGGCATCAAACTCATCTTCACTCAAGTACTCTTCATCACCATTGTCATGGATGAACAAGACTTTCTTGTTTCCACATTCGGCCGACTTGTGTCCTTTACCTCCACACTTGTAGCATTCACCGTTGAAAGGTGTATCACTTTTTGTTTGCTTGCCACTTGGTGGGTGTTTTCCTTGAGGAAGTGTGGACTTGAAGGAAGGCTTGGAGGTACTTGAGGAGTTACCATTGAAAGTTGTTGGTGTAGGGGTTGAAGCTTGCTTGTAGGTGAAGTATGTCTTGGGCTTGTTGTACTTGATATCCTCTTGCACTTGACGTTCAGCCTTTGTTGCAATGTGCACAAGCTCAACCATGGTGTTGTATGTTTGGAACTCGACGATGCGCTTGATTGGGTGATTCAAGCCAATAAGGAAACGTGCCATTGTTTGCTCCATGCGCTCATCAATGTTGGCGCGAATCAAGTTGAGTTCCATTTCCTTGAAGTATTCTTCCACGGTCTTTGTCCCTTGACGAAGCGCTTGAAGGTTGTTGAAGAGGTCACGCGTGTAGTGTGCGGGTACGAACCGGGATCTCATGTGAGCCTTCATGTCATGCCAAGTTGTGATTGGCGGCTCTTCTCTTGCATCACGAGCAACTTGAACTTGTTCCCACAAAAGGTTGGCGTAATCATCAAACTCTAGCGAGGCCATGGCGACCATCTTCTCGTTGCTATAGTTGTGCATGCGGAAGATCTTGTCGACTTTGAGTGCCCACGAGAGGTATTCTTCAGGGTCATTGGATCCGGTGAACTTGGGCATTGTGAACTTGAGCTTGCCAAAAGTTTCTTCATCGTTGCGGTCATGGCGACGAGCTTGGTGACCTTGTTAATGATCTTGTAGTTGGGGAGGTGGAACTTGGTTCTCGCATCCTTGTTGTGGAGCTTGCTCTTGGTATTGTTGTTGAGGAGGAGCTTGCTCTTGCTCTTGGCGCGGTTGTTGACGTGGTTGAGGTACTTGGGCCTCATGTTGGCGAAGGTGTGTAGCCTCTTGACGCGGTTGATGACGAAGAGGAGGCTCGTTCCTTGGTTGGTGATGTTGGTTAGGCACATGGGCCTCACGGTGAAGAACATTATCATGAGCCTCTTGACGTGGTGGGCATCGCTCAACTTGTACACTTGACGCTCCAAGTTCTGTTGATGTGGAGGAGGCGCCTCGTGATGACCATGGTGTCGTTGTTGACGTTCATGACGTTGATGACGAGGAGGAGGATCTTGAAGAGCTTGACGTCGATGACGAGCTTGATTCTCCAAGTTGGAGTCATCACTTGTTGTGTCAAGTATGTGTCACGGTCGATGGTGGTAGACTTGCGGTTGTACTTGTGGTTGCGCTTGTGGTTCCTCTTGTGGTTGCTCTTGTCGGATCGCTAGTGCCCTTGCGTGATGACAGTGTGCTTCTTGCCTTGCTCGTGGCCTTGAAGAGAGGTCACCGTCATAGCTTGACGTTGCGGCGTGCCGTGGGGAAGGTACATAGTTCGAAGACATTCCATCTTCAACCACGGGGGCATCATTGCGTCTTTGAGCACTTTGATGTAGATCTTGTGGAAGAGGTGCATGACGATGCGAAGAACTTGCCGAGCTTGATGCGCGTGAACATGGTCTTGCCATGTCGTCGATGAGGCATCGAAGATTGTCATTTGTTTCAGCGACGGAGCGTTGGAGCGCTTCATTTTGGTGGTCGAAGTTGTGCTGCATTGCACGAATTTGTCGTTCGAGGCCATCGAAGCGGTTGTCGATGTTCTTGAACTCGGCTTGCGTCTCGCCAAATTGTTCATCTTGTCGCGTCTCAAGTGCTTGCCAACGTTGACGGAACTTTTGTCGAACGATGAAGTGACTTGCGTGCGTCATGTACAGACCTTGATCTTCTTCTTGGGGAGGTGGTTGGCTCGTCTCACCGTGCCTATCCATCAATCAAAACACACAAGTATTGTATATGGAAGTGGAATATGGTGGAGTTAGCCTTGTACCTCACCTTGGGGATTGCACCAAACTAGAAACCACAGGTGAGAGCTATTAGCGTGCAAAGTGGAAATGCCAAGAAAACTCACACTAACTCTCAAAAGCTTGTTGGTGGTAGGTTAGGGTTGTGGAAAGCCAAAGAACCAACCAAAAGAAAAGGGATAGTCAAAAGTGGTTAAAATCCAACAAAACTCAAGCCAAAGGCGAAGGTCAACAACTCAAAAGGGTGATGGGAACCTACGACTATGTACACACACGTGGAGAAAGTTGGGATTGACACGACTATGAAAATGAGCAAACCAAAAGTCCTAGCGAAGACTAAGCTCGTTGTTGTGCCAATGCAAGGAGAGACCGTGGCTCGTTTGCAAAGAGGAAAAGTGAGCAACGGATTTGTGCACTTGCCTTGGGAGCTCTTCTTTCTCTCTTGCTTCCAAGCTTTGAGACTCTCTTTTGCAAGGGGAGACTATTTTTCTTTTGCTTTTTCTCTGTATCTTTTTCACTTTTTTTTTGCTCTCCCTTGATGCTACCTAGTCACACTTGCTATTGCTCTTGCACTCTCACTATCCAAGGACAAATGCACAATGCTCAAGCAAACACAAGATGAGCCACTCTCATGGGATAGGTACACACAAAGGAAGATGGGGGTTAACAAGGTGACGCAAGTTATACCTTCTTTGATGATGAACTTGGCGTCGGTGGTGTGGGATGATGTTCGTGGTCTGTGGTGTCGATGAGCGTGGAAGTTGATGATGCGGAAGCTTGCTGGTACTTGCTGACACGCACACCGGACACGAGCAAAGAAAGGAGATTGCCAATGCGAAAAAATGAGGCAAAACTGTCAAAACTGGCGTTACAGTCGGACACTCCGGTCTGTCTGGGCCGGATACTCCAGTCTGGCCGGACACTCCGGTCTGGTTCGGCCGGACACTCTGGTCGGGCTGGACACTCCGGTCGGTATGAGCCGGACACTACGGCGCAGGTTTCCTGCTCGTGTTCTTGAGCGGAAATCCTCGCCTTTGGGCCTCAAATCCGCGAAAAACTGGCCAAATTGGGGTGGGGAAACGCAGGATAAAGCTGGACCAACTCCTTAGACAAGGTTTGGTCGGATCAAAACCACAAATAACACTCCAAATCAAGAGATCGATCCAAAGGCAAATATGGGCTGTTTTTTGTGGGGATTTTCGAATTTTTAGTGGATAGAAGAAAATTTTGTGGGGGAAACCATGAGCAACGAAGCTCTTGATACCAATATGTCGAGGGCAAACCTCTAGGGTGGCCCGATATTTCACGATTCCCTTTCAAATCAAGGATGGAGTGCGGGGGAAGGAGGAAAGGATGAACACGACGAACACACGCATGAAGAACGCGATGAACACACACACGCAAACCCGCGATAAACACCAATAGCTCACACCGGCGGTGACCGGTCCGGCGCAATCCCTAGGATCGACGTCGGGCGGAGGACTCTCTCTCGAACCGGCACGGCGAGATGGGAGACTCGGTGAGATCTTGACGTCTAGGCAAAGGAACACCGATGCCTAGGCCTTGTAAAACGCGGAGGCACGATGCAAACTCCAACGAGGTTTGGGGATATTGGTGCTCCTTAGTCAAGGAGCATGAGGCAAGAATTAGATAGATCCACAAAGGGGTTTCCACTAATTCCAATATCAAGCCTAGGGTTTACAATGGAGGTAGGGGTCTATATATAGGCCAGACACAAGTTTAGGGGTAATTCAGGCATTAAAGTAGAGTTCTGGGCGAAGTAGAAGGGTACATGGGCCCGAGGGCCCAGCTAGGCTCGCAGGCCCATCGCTTGGGCCGGACAGTCCGGGTCAGCACGGCCGGACAGTCCGGACAGAGCGGACACTCCGGGTGGTGTCCGGGGAGTGTCTGATTCGACCTTCTGAATGTCGACGCCAGGTCTAGGCTCGGGCAGGCCGGACACTCCGGCTGAGTCGGGTCGGACACTCCGGTGTGGCCGGACACTTCGGCTGGATTCGGGCGGACACTCCGGCAGCTTCAGCTCAGGTGCAGCTTCAGGGCGCGTGGGTCGACGGGGCGGGGGTTCGTACCTGATGATGCACAGAGTAGAGGTATGAAGTAGCACACCGTCCAAGGAGGTATCAAATTGGCATGAAGAGAGGAGCGAGTTCACCTTAGCTTGGAGGAGTTTGGCTCGGGCACGAGTCATGGGTCCACTTGGGGGACTTGTTGGTGTAGATGTAGAAGCGTCCGTAGGGCAGGCTGCATCATTTCCCCTCGCTTTGGTCTTTTCCCACGAGACCACGAGATCCGTGAAGATCGGGCTACCCACGGGGTTACCCCATAACATCTGGTATCAGCAGCTTTTGGTTTTCACGGATTTCTCCTTGATTTGGTCTTCTCCCCATAAATTCAAAAATTCCATCAAAAATAGCCAAAATTCGTGTTTTGGACCGATCTGTGATTTGAGTGCGTTTTGGTAGGTTTTGATCCGTGGATTACTTGCTAAACTTGTTGACCTGCCTTCCCCTGCGTTCCCATTGCCTAATTCCATCATTTACCCCTCTGATTTGGTGTTTTTCTTGAAGATTTTCCGCCCAAATCGCCCCAAAATCAAAACACATCAAGTCTGCATGTCCTAGGTATAACCGGTATTACCGGGCCGAAAAAGCGGTACTACCGCACTTTTCCGGTACTACCAGGGTCCAAAAAGCGGTACTACCGCCTGGACCTGAAAGGAATCAGCAGATTCCAGATTTCAGCCTCTCACCGTTTTGAGCATAACTTTTGCATATGAACTCGGATTTTGGTGTTCTTTAGCTCGTTTCGAAGAGGAGAAGGAGCTCTACATCATCATATAAGTGGTTCATGCTATATACTCCATCCAAATTCCGTGAGCAAGGCGGAATCCACCAATAAAGGGTGAAGATCGGCGACGAAAGGTATAAAAATTCCGCCACTTCTCCCCACTTGCATCCCTTTGTGAGCTACACTATCTTTGCGGTCAACAAACACCTATTGAGACTAGTTCCTCCTATGATTGCTTGGGCTATGCACATTTGATACCTTGTAGAATTCTGAGCAAAAGTTGTGAGCGTGCTATCTCATATAGTTACCTTGTATAGTTGTTGGCACAAGGAAGAGGCAAGTGAAAAATAAAATAAAAAGAAAAAAATAGAAAAAAAAGAACAAAAAGAAAGAAAGAAACAAGTGCCTCATAGAATAGGAAGCGCAAACTCGATGAACATGAAATAGGTGGTACTTATTGTGCATATCTTGTAGCCCACCAATTTATTGCAATCAAACTAGCGTCTCTCCTTGCACTTGTGCGACACGAGCTTATAGTCTTCGCTAGGTAATCATTTGGTTCTTAGCTCACTTTCTCTATCGCGCAAGTCCCATTTATCCCACCGTGTGTTTCCTTGTACATATTTCCTTCTTGTGGATTGACATGTTTTGTGATGCGGCCCGTCCTACGAACGCTCCGACATCTACACCACCGAGTCCCCCAAGTGGACCGATGACCCGTGCCCTAGCCAAGCTCCTCCAAGATAAGGTGAATTCGCTCCTTGCATCATGTGACTTTGACATACACCTGGATGGCTTGCTACTTCATACCACTACTCTGTGCATCATCAGGTACGAACCCCCGCCGCATCGACCCACGAGCCCTGAAGCTGCACCTGAGCTGAAGCTGCCTAAGCCGGAGTGTCCGCCCGAATCTAGTCGGAGTGTCTAGTACAGGCGGAGCCCGGCGCGACTCGGCCGGATTGTCCGGCCTGCCCCAGCCCCAACCTGGCGTGGACATTTAGAAGGCCAGTTAGGACACTCCCCGGACTCCACCGGAGTGTCCGGCTACCCCGGACTGTCCGGCCATTCTGGCCCAGTCTGTCCGGCCAGAAGATGGGCCTGCGAGCCTAGCTGGGCCTTGTGGCCCATGTACCCCTCTACTTCGCCCAGAACTCTACTTTAATGCCTGAATTACCCCTGAACTTGTGGTTGGCCTATATATAGTCCCCCACCTCCATTGTAAACCCTAGGCATGATATTTGGAATTAGTGGAAACCCCTTGTGGATCTATCTAATTCTTGCCTCATGCTCCTTTGACAAAGGAGCACCAAATATCCCAAACCTCGTTGGAGTTTGCATCGTGCCTCCGTGTTGTACAAGGCCTTGGCATCGGTGCCCCTTTGCTAAGACGTCAAGATCTCACCGATTCTCCCATCTTGCTGTGACGGTTCGAGAGAGAGTCCTCCGCCCGACGCCGATCCTAGGGATTGCGCCGGACCGGTCACCGCCAGCATGAGCTATTGGTGTTTATCGTGGTTTTGCGTGTGTGTGTTCATCGCGTTCTTCGTGCGTGCGTTCGTCGTGTGCATCCTTTCCTCCTTCCCCCGCACTCCACCCTCGATTTGAGTGGGATTCGTGAAAGATCGGGCCACCCTAGAGGTTTGCCCTCAACATATTGGTATCAAGAGCTTCGTTGCTCACGAATTCCCCCACAAATTTTTCTTCTATCCACGAAAAAATTCGAAAATCCCCAAAAAAGAACCCCATATTTGTCTTTCGATCGATCTCTTGATTTGGAGTGTTATTTGTGGTTTTGATCCGACCAAACCTTGTCTTAGGAGTTGGTCCAGCTTGATCCTGCATTTTCCCAGCCCGATTTGGCCAGTTTTTCACGGATTTGAGGCCTCAAGGCGAGGATTTTCGCTCAAGAACACGAGCAGGAAACCCGCGCTGGAGTGTCCGGCCCGTACCGCAGGAGTGTCCGACCGAACCATACCGGAGTGTCCGGCCCAGACAGACCGGAGTGTCCGGCTGTAACGCCAGTTTTGATTGTTTTGCCTCATTTTTCGCATTGGCTAGTTTCCTTTGTTTGCTCGTGTCTCGTGTGCTTGTCAGCTACTAACAGCAAGCTTCGGCATCAACAACCTCCGCGCTCATCTACACCACGGTCCACGAACATCATCCCGCACCACCGACGCCAAGTTCATCATCACCAACAAAGGTATAACTTGCGTCACCTTGTTAACCCCTATCTTCCTTTGTGTGTACCTATCCTATGAGAGTGGCTCATCTTGTGTTTTCTTGAGCATTGTGCATTTGTCCTTGGATAGTGAGAGTGCAAGAGCAATATCAAGTGTGACTAGGTAGCATCAAGGGAGAGCAAAAAAAAATTAATAGTCTCCCATTGCCAAAGAGAGTCTCAAAGCTTCTATGCAAGAGAGAAAGAAGAGCGCCCAAGGCAAGTGCACAAATCCGTTGCTCACTTTTTTTCTTTGCAACCAAGCCACGGTCTCTCCTTGCATTGGCACGACAACGAGCTTAGTCTTTGTTAGGACTTTTTGTTTGCTCATTTTCATAGTCGTGTCAATCCCAACTATCTCCACATGTGTGTATATAGTCGTAGGTTCCCGGGACCCTTTTGAGTTGTTGACCTTCGCCTTTGACTTGAGTTTTGTTGGATTTTACCCACTTTTGACTATCCCTTTTCTTTTGGTTGGTTCTTTGGCATTCCACAATTTAACCTACCACCAACAAGCTTTTGAGAGTTAGTTCTTTCTTTAGTGTGAGTTTTCTTTGCATTTCCACTTTGCACGCTTATAGCTCTCACTTGTGGTTTCTAGTTTAGTGCAATCCCCAAGGTGAGGTACAAGGCTAACACCACCATATTCCACTTCCATATACAATACTTGTGTGCTTTGCATGATGGATAGGCACGGTGAGTCGAGCCAACCACCTCCCCAAGAAGAAGATCAAGGTCCGTACATGACGCGCGCAAGTCACTTCATCGTTCGACAAGAGTTCCGTGAACGTTGCCAAGCCCTCGAGACAAGACAAGATGAACAATCTGGCGAGACGCAAGCCGAGTTCAAGAACATCGACAACCGCTTCGACGGCTCGAACGAAAAATGCCAGCAATCCATCACAACTTCGGCCACCAAAATGAATCGCTCCATCGCTCCGTCGCTGAAACAAATGACAATCTTCGACGCCTCATCGACGGAATGGCAAGGCCACGTTCATGCGCTTCAAGCTCTTCAAGTTCTTCGCGTAGTCATGCACCCCCTCAACAAGATCTACATCCAAGTGCTCCAAGACGCAATGATGCCCCCGTGGTTGAAGATGGAAGTTCTTCGAACTATGTACCTTCCCCACGGCACGCCGCAACGTCAAGCTATGATGGTGATTTCTCTTCAATGCCAAGAGCAAGGCAAGAAGCACACCGTCATCACGCAAGGGCATTAATGCTCCAACAAGAGCAACCACAAGAGCAACCGCAAGTCTACCACCATCGACCGCAACACATACTTGACACAACAAGTGGTGACTCCAATTTGGAGAATCAAGCTCGTCATTGACGTGAGACTCTCCAAGACCCTCCTCCTCGTCACCATCGTCATGAACGTCCACACCGACAACATGGTCATCACGAGGCACCTCCTCCACCACAACAAAACTTGGAGCGTCAAGTGGTACAATTTGAGCGACGCCCACCACGTCAAGAGGCACACGACCATGAACTTCGCCGTGAGGCCCATGTGCCTAACCTACGTCACCAACCAAGGAACAAGCCTCCCCTTCATCGTCAACCACGTCAAGAGGCTCCACCCCCGCATCACCATGAGGCCCAAGCGCCTCAACACCGCCAACAACCGCGCCAAGAGCAAGAGCAAGCTCCTCCACAACAATATCAAGAGGAAGCTCTACAACAAGGTCACGAGAACCAAGTTCCACATCCTCAACCACAAGATCGTCAACAAGCTCGTCACAACGATCGCATGGAAGATGAAGACCATCATCAACATGGCAACAATCGCTACCGTGACTGCAATGAGGAAGAAACATTTGACAAGCTCAAGTTCACAATGCCCAAGTTCACCGGATCCAATGACCCCGAAGAATACCTCTCGTGGGCACTCAAGGTCGACAAGATCTTCCACATGCACAACTATAGCAATAAGAAGATGGTCGCCATGGCTTCACTTGAGTTTGATGATTATGCGAACCTTTGGTGGGAACAAGTTCAAGTTGCTCGTGATGCAAGACAAGAGCCGCCAATCACAACTTGGCATGACATGAAGGCTCACATGAGATCCCGGTTCGTCCCCGCGCACTACATGTGTGACCTCTTCAACAACCTTCAAGCGCTTCGTCAAGGGACAAAGACCGTGGAAGAGTACATCAAGGAAATGGAACTCAACTTGATTCATGCCAACATTGATGAACGCATGGAGCAAACAATGGCACGTTTCCTTATTGGCTTGAATCACCCAATCAATCGCATCGTCGAGTTCCAAACATACAACACCATGGTTGAGCTTGTGCACATCGCAACAAAGGCTGAACATCAAGTGCAAGAGGATATCAAGTACAACAAGCCCAAGACGTATTTCACCTACAAGCAAGCTTCAACCGCTACACCAAGAACTTTCAATGGAAGCTCCTCAAGTACCTCCAAGCCTTCCTTCAAGCCCACACTTCCTCAATGAAATCTGCCCCCAAGTGGTAAACAAGCAAAGAGTGATACACCTTTCAATGGTGAATGCTACAAGTGTGGAGGTAAAGGACATAAGTCGGCCAAATGTGGAAATAAGAAAGTCTTGTTCATCCATGACAATGGTGATGAAGAGTACTTGAGTGAAGATGAATTTGATGCCCGTGTCAAGGAAGCAATGGCAAGGCAACGAGTGGAAGATGATCAAGAACTCCTCATGTGTGAATAAGACGCAAGTCCATCGCTTGTCGTCACAAGGATCTTGACCACTCAAGCACAAGAGCATGAAGACCAACGCTCCAATATCTTCCAAACACGAGCCGACATCAATGGAAAATCTATCAAGGTGATCATTGACGAAGGGAGTTGCCACAACCTTGCTAGCACCGAGTTGTGTCAGAAGCTCAACCTCACCCTCCATCTGCACAAGCACCCCTACCACGTGCAATGGCTAAGTGACCAAGGTTCCGTGAAGATCAAGCATACCGTATCGGTCTCCTTCGCCATTGGTCCTTACAAAGATACGGTGGAGTGTGATGTGGTTCCTATGACAGTTTGCCACATGCTTCTTGGTCGACCATGGCAATTTGACAAGGTTGCTCAACATCATGGTCGCACCAATGTATACACCTTCAAATGGCTCAACAAAACATGTGTTTTGCAACCGATGACTCCTAGCCAAATAACTGCGGACAATGCAAAGGCTTTAGAGAGGGCGCAAAGCACAACAACTTCTTGTGAGAAGAGCGGTGCGAGAGAGAACCACCTCATAGTAAGTGAGAGCCACAAGCCAAACTCGAGTGGAAAAACTAAGAGTGTTCTCCTTGCCACCAAAAGTGAGATTAGAGATGTTCAGAACAACCCATCCATCTTGCACTATGTCCTCCTTTGCAAGGGACTAGCGCAAGGAACTAATGAATTAACCAATGTTCCTCCATCTTTGATGAATGTTTTGCAGGAATTCAAGGATGTGTTCCCCGAAGAGCTTCCACATGGACTACCTCCTCTTCGCGGCATCGAACATCGCATTGACCTCATCCCCGGTGCACCACTTCCCAACCGTGCCGCTTACCGCACGAACCCGAAGGAAACAAAGGAGATTGAACGTCAAATCAACCAACTCGTCTCCAAAGGTTTGGTCCAAGTTAGCACTAGTCCAAGTGCCGTACCCGTGATTCTTGTTCCCAAGACGGATGACACGTTACGGTTATGCATGGATTGCCGTCCAATCAATGCTATCACCGTGCGTTATCGACACCCCATACCACGTCTCGATGACATGCTTGATGAGTTGTGTGGAGCCACTATTTTTTCAAAAATTGATCTTCGTAGTGGTTACCATCAAATACGCATGGCTGAAGGTGATGAGTGGAAAACCGCCTTCAAGACCAAACTTGGTCTCTATGAATGTTTGGTTATGCCCTTTGGTTTATCTAATGCCCCATCCACCTTCATGCGCCTCATGAATCATATTTTGCGTTCTCTCATTGGAAAAAGTGTTGTTGTCTATTTCCATGATATTCTTGTTTATAATAAATCACTTGAGGACCATATAACACATGTCAAGGAAGTTTTGCAAATCCTTCGACATGAAAAGCTTTATGCTAATCTTCCCAGGTGCACCTTTGCTAAAGACAAGTTGATTTTTCTTGGATTTGTTGTTTCTTCGAAGGGAATTGAAGTTGATGTTTCCAACGTAAAGGACATATGAGATTGGCCCATCCCAACAAATGTGAGTGAGCTCCGAAGTGCTCATGGGTTGGCCAGTTTCTATCGTCGCTTTCTGAAAGACTTTTCCACTATTGCTTGTCCTCTCAACGAGATGACGAAAAAGAATGTCACCTTCGTGTGGGGCAAAGCACAACAAAAAGCTTTTGATGAACTCAAAAAGAGGCTCACCGAAGCACCTCTCCTTGCTTTATCGGATTTCACAAAAACTTTTGAGATAGAGTGTGATGCTTGTGGTATTGGCATTGGAGAAGTCCTTATGCAAAACAGACGTCCTATAGCCTACCATAGCGAGAAACTTGATGGTGCTCGCCTTAACTACCCAATTTATGACAAAGAGCTTGTTGCCTTAGTTCATGTCCTCCAAGTTTGGCAACACTACCTATGGCCCAAGGAGTTTATCATACATTCCGACCATGAGTCCTTGAAATATCTCAAAGGCCAAGCCAACTTGAGTAAGAGACACGCTAAGTGGGTTGAATTTATGGAGTCTTTTCCGTACATTGTCAAGTATAAGAAGGGCAAAGATAATGTAGTTGCGGACGCATTGTCTCGCAAGCACACAAGCCTTCTTGACTTGAAATCAACGTTTGGGTCTTGAGGAAATAAAATCTTTGTATGCTTCCGACCCGTTCTTCGAACCAATTTTCTCAAAGTGCTCCAATGACAAAGGAGTTGATGATTTCTACTTGCATAAGGGCTTTCTATTTAAACAAAACAAGCTATGCATTCCGAAGTCGTCGCTTCAACTTTTGCTTCTCCAAAACATGTTCTCCACTCACTACTTTTGGCCCAAGATGAAGCGCGACGTGGAGCGCTACGTTCAACGATGCACGACATGTGTTCAAGCTAAGTCGCAAGCTAATCCCTATGGTCTTTATATGCCATTGCCTATTCCTCATACACCTTGGTCCGACATTAGCATGGATTTCGTGTTAGGATTGCCTAGATCTAAGCATGGTCATGATTCTATATTTGTTGTTGTGGATCACTTTTCCAAAATGGCACACTTCATACCATGACATAATACTGACGATGCTTTACATGTTGCAAATCTGTTTTTCAGGGAAATCATCCGTCTACATGGTGTGCCACGAACAATCGTCTCCGACCTCAACGTCAATGTCATGAGCTACTTATGGAAGACCCTCATGGCCAAGCTCGGCATCAAGCTCCTCTTTTCATCCGCGTCGCATCCTCAAACCGATGGACAAAGCAAGGTTGTCAACTGAAGCCTCGGAACTCTTCTACGTGTGTTGATCAAGAAAAACTTGAAGTATTGGGAGGAACGCATTCCCCACGCCGAGTTCGCCTACAACCAAGCAAAGCACTCAACAACCTAGAAGAGCCACCCACTGCGCTCGACATCCTACCACTACCTCTCCATGAGCGCACGAACATGGACGTCGAGAAGCGTGCACAAGCTATGAAGACGCTTCATGCAGAAACAAGAGCTACTATCGAAAACCAAGTCCTTCGCCAAGCTTCAAGGTTAAACAAGGACAAGAAGGAGATGATCTTTGAAGAAGGTGACCTTGTGTCGATACACCTAAGCAAAGACCGCTTCCCCAAGGAACGTGACTCCAAGCTCAAGCAAAGAGGAGATGGTCCCTTCAAGGTCATCAAAAGAATCAACAACAACGCCTACATCATCGACATACCGACCTCCAAGTACCTTGCAAGCAATACATTTAATGTCAAGGATATCTCACCCTACCATGGAGATGTTCAAGATGACAACCATGAAGAGTCGAGGACGCCTCTTTCCCAAGGGGGGAGCTGATGCGGCCCGTCCTACCGACGCTCCAACATCTACACCACGGAGTCCCCCAAGCTAAGTCGCAAGCTAATCCCTATGGTCTTTATATGCCATTGCCTATTCCTCATACACCTTGGTCCGACATTAGCATGGATTTCGTGTTAGGATTGCCTAGATCTAAGCATGGTCATGATTCTATATTTGTTGTTGTGGATCACTTTTCCAAAATGGCACACTTCATACCATGCCATAAGACCGACGATGCTTCACATCTTGTAAATCTGTTTTTTAGGGAAATCGTTCGTCTACACGGTGTGCCACGAACAATCGTCTCCGACCACGACGTCAAATTCATGAGCTACTTATGGAATACCCTCATGGCCAAGCTCGGCGTCAAGCTCCTCTTTTCATCCGCGTCGCATCCTCAAACCGATGGACAAACCGAGGTTGTCAACCGAAGCCTCAAAACTCTTCTACGTGTGTTGATCAAGAAAAACTTGAAGGATTGGGAGGAATGCATTCCCCACACCGAGTTCGCCTACAACCGAGCAAAGCACTCAACAACTAAGATGAGTCCATTCATGATCGTCTATGGTTTCGAGCCCCTCACCGCGCTCAACATCCTACCACTACCACTCCATGAGCGCACGAACATGGACGTAGAGAAGCGTGCACAATCTATGAAGACGCTTCATGAAGAAACAAGAGCAACTATCGAACAACAAGTCCTTCGCCAAGCTTCAAGGTTAAACAAGGACAAGAAGGAGATGATCTTTGAAGAAGGTGACCTTGTGTCGATACACCTAAGCAAAGACCGCTTCCCCAAGGAACGTGACTCCAAGCTCAAGCAAAGAGGAGATGGTCCCTTCAAGGTCATCAAAAGAATCAACAACAACGCCTACATCATCGACATACCGACCTCCAAGTACCTTGCAAGCAATACATTTAATGTCAAGGATATCTCACCCTACCATGGAGATGTTCAAGATGACAACCATGAAGAGTCGAGGACGCCTCTTTCCCAAGGGGGGAGCTGATGCGGCCCGTCCTACCGACGCTCCAACATCTACACCACGGAGTCCCCCAAGTGGACCGATGACCCGTCTCGAGCCAAGCTCCTCCAAGATAAGGTGAATTCACGCCTCGCATCATGTGACTTTGACATACACCTGGATGGCTTGCTACTTCATACCACTACTCTGTGCATCATCAGGTACGAACCCCCACCGCGTCCACGAGCCCTAAAGTTGCACCTGAGCTGAAGCTGCCTGAGCTGGAGTGTCCGCCCGAATCCAGCCGGAGTGTCCGGTGCAGGCGGAGTGTCCGGCGCGACTCGGCCTGAGTGTCCGGCCTGCCCCAGCCCCAACCTGGCGTGGACATTTAGAAGGCCAGTTCGGACACTCCCCGGACTCCACCCGGAGTGTCCGGTTACCCCGGACTGTCCGGCCTGAAGATGGGCATGCGAGCCTAGCTGGGCCTTGTGGCCCATGAACCCCTCTACTTCGCCCAGAACACTACTTTAATGCCTGAATTACCCCTGAACTTGTGCTTGGCCTATATATAGTCCCCCACCTCCATTGTAAACCCTAGGCATGATATTTGGAATTAGTGGAAACCCCTTGTGGATCTATCTAATTCTTGCCTCATGCTCCTTTGACAAAGGAGCACCAAATATCCCAAACCTCGTTGGAGTTTGCATCATGCCTCCGCGTTGTACAAGGCCTTGGCATCGGTGCTCCTTTGCCAAGACGTCAAGATCTCACCGAGTCTCCCATCTCACCGTGCCGGTTCGAGAGAGAGTCCTCCGCCCGACGCCGATCGTAGCGATTGCGCCGGACTGGTCACCGCTGGCGTGAGTTATTGGTGTTTATCGTAGTTTTGCGTGTGTGTGTTTATCGCGTTCTTCGTGCGTGCGTTCGTCGTGTTCATCCTTTCCTCCTTCCCCCGCACTCCACGCTCGATTTGAGTAGGATTCATGAAAGATCGGGCCACCCTAGAGGTTTGCCCTCAACATTTTGCTTCGTGATCATCGTGGTTCTTTACTTGCCATTACAACATCTTGAGTTCGGATTGTTCTTGGACATGCCACCTTCCATACCCATCCACCATAAGCTTTGTGTGTGTGTTTTTTAGTGGTTAGTTGGTTTTGGTGTTCCGCGTGAACTTCACTTTGCTTGGTTTTGATTGCTCTCAAGTGTTGCTAGTTGCACGATACTATCTTCCAAGGTAAAGTAAAGTTTGACGTTGCATCCCTAACCCCCCTACCACTTCCATATACACCACTTGGTCTTGTGAATCATGTCTAGGGACTCCGGAACTGAGGATGATATCTATGAAGAATCCATGATGAGCCACCATGCATATGCCTCCACAAGCGTGGATGACATGATGGAGCACTACACCGACAATGGCTCCACATGCTTGGGTGATATGGAGTTCTACAACAACAATAACTCCCCAAGCATGGACGACTTCAAGAACGACAACGACACGCTCCTCAAGTCGCGTCGACCAAGACGGATCCTCCACCTCAAGAGCACCAAGGTCCACCATTAAATGGACAACTTCAAGCACGACATGGACAATGAGTTCGCCAAAACCATGAGCATGATGGCCAAGACTAATGATGCTTTGCTCTCATTACAATGCCTCACCAAGAAGAGTGCCAAGGACAAGAAGCATCGTCACGAGCGTCATGTGGATGACCAAGTGCGCTATCTACATCAACCTTTGGCAAGGCACGCCAATGACCTCCGTAGGCACCTTCAACAACTCGTGCCACCACCAAAATGGCACCAAGAGCAAGCTCTCCTCCACGCCATCAAGCTTCAACGCCAAGACTTGACGTCCTAGATGACGCATGCAACCTAATGGATGAGGAGGACGAAGACCTCTACTTCTCCAAGTTGGAAGAGTACGTCAAGAGGACTACACAAGCCAAGGTGCAAGACGCCGATGACAAGGTCAAGAATGGTGAGTATGGGATTTTCCCTTCACCAAAGGAGGCGCATGGAGTTGATAAAACCAAGCCTACCCCTACATGCTTGAGTGATGATGTGGTACCAATCCCATGTGAATATGACAGCCAATTAGCCCACTTGAGTGAAAACAAGAGTGAGATGAGTGACTCCACCATACGTGAGATTGAGTGCATCCACTTGGAGGGCATGAGTGATACACCGAGTGAGTTAAGAGTGGTAGTTGATAGGTCATGTGAGACCATTTGGGTTTCTAACGACTTACCCTCTACCTCTAGTGTGTTTCCTCATGATGTGCTAGGTTCCATGGATCAAGAAGCGCCAAGCTTGGAGATGATGATGCCTCCAACCAAGAAGATGTACATGGTGGATGAAGATGATGCCATCCCCATACATGATGAAGAAGTCACCCACATGGAGGCCAATGCTACCACAACACCCACATCATATGAGAGGTATGAACAAGGTAAGAATACATGTGTTGGTGATGCCATGATCCCACTAGTGGACATGATGATTTGTGATGATTGGCATGCTCTGGATGATATTTCTGATATCACATATGCTTCATTGATATTTCCATGTGATAGTTTTCCTTTGCATAATGTTGAGCATGTGAAATTATTTGATTGTGATGATGTTGCCATTGACATGCCATGCTTTAAACATTACGTTGATGATATCATTGCTTGCACCTTGTTGAACAATTGCTCCAATGTTTTGCTTGCAATGATGTTACCAATGGTACCCCTCGAACCATGCTTTGTCATTAATGTTTTACAATTTCTCCCGTTGCTTGCAATAAGTTGAAAAATTGCTCTTTCACTTGTTTTGCTTGCAACAATAATGATAATATGGTTTCTATTGAGATGGCCCCCATAGCTTTCTCAAATTTTGGAGATTTTGGTAAATGCCATGATAAGCATGTTCCCCACTTGCATACTCACCATGCATCTATTTCATACTTGATTGACACTCATGGTGATGTGCACAAGAAGAGATATGACATGATGGATGATGTGTTTCTCTACCATGCACACATGTTCTTCCTTTTGTGTTTGATGTATGTAGGTGATGCGGCCCGTCCTACGGACGCTCCTACATCTACACCACCGAGTCCCCCAAGTGGACCGATGACTCGTGCTCAAGCCAAGCTCCTTCCAGATAAGGTGAATTCGCTCCTCTCATCATGTGACTTTGAGATACACCTGGATGGCTTGCTACTTCATACCACTACTATGTGCATCATCAGGTACGAACCCCCGCCGTGTTGACCCACGAGCCCTAAAGCTGCACCTGTGCTGAAGCTGATTGAGCCAGAGTGTCTGGCTAGAACCAGCCAGAGTGTCCGGCTAGAACCAGCCAGAGTGTCCGGCGTGGCTCGGCCGGAGTGTCCGGCCTGCCCCAGCCCCAACCTGGCGTGGACATTCAGAAGGCCAGTTCGGACACTCCCCGGACAGTACCCGGAGTGTCCGGCTACCCCGGACTGTCCGGCCTGAAGATGGGCCTGCGAGCCTAGCTAGGCCTTTTGGCCCATGTACCCCTCTACTTTGGCCAGAACTCTACTTTAATGCCTGAATTACCCCTAAACTTGTGGTTGGACTATATATAGTCCCCCACCTCCATTGTAAACCGTAGGCATGATATTTGGAATTAGTGGAAACCCCTTGTGGATCTATCTAATTCTTGCCTCATGCTCCTTTGACAAAGGAGCGCCAAATATCCCAAACCTCATTGGAGTTCGCATCGTGCCTCCGCATTGTACAAGGCCTTGGCATCGGTGTCCCTTTGCCAAGATGTCAAGATCTCACCGAGTCCCCCATCTCGCCGTGCCGGTTCGAGAAAGAGTCCTCTGCCCGACGCCGATCCTAGGGATTGCGCCGGACCGGTCACTGGCGGCGTCAGTTATTGGTGTTTATCGTGGTTTTGCGTGTGTGTGTTTATCGCGTTCTTCGTCTGTGTGTTCATCGTGTTCATCCATCCCTCCTTGCCCCGCACTCCACCCTCGATTTGAGTGGATTCGTGAAAGATCGTGATGAGGACATCCATACTATTCCACTATCTCCTACTCCTATTCACAATGAAGATGTTGCTGCAAAGAACAAGTCCAATGAAATCAGGATTGGACCCATTACAAGAGCTCGTGCAAAGCTGATTGAGCAACAGGTGAATTGATTCCTAATTGAACCTGATGTTTTACTTAATGAGAACTTTATACTACCTAAGTCTATGCATCTTTGTATGATCAGGTTTATTGATAACACAAGCGTTGCGCGAGGAGGAGGAGAGTTGCAGCAAGAAGGACAAACGCTGATTTCCAATATCAACAAGTGCGCGAGGGAGGAGCGGGAGGCAGGCGCACTAGGACGCAATGAGGAAATCACGTATGAGCAAGAGAGAGATGGCGCACCAAGAATTACATGTTTGAGGTGTTCCATGACGTTTGGACTGCGTGCCAATAAGGCCGAACCCATATATGGGTCGGTATGTATCAGTTTGAGTCGAACCGAGTCAGTTTGGGCCAAGTTATGGCTGTTTTTATGCCCGTTTAGAGGGGAGGACGCCCCAGCCCTCATATAAACCTCCGTAGCCGTCACAAGTTAGGTTTTAGACCACTTTAAAATATTTTGGAGTTGTTTCTTTCATAGAACCTCTGGAATTACCCTGTGTTCGAATCTGCCAACTATAATTGAGTGTGATCTGTTGTTCCATTGGGAATTAGTAGATTGCATACTACCATTCCTGGTCACGGCTGCGTGCGCAAGAGTGTGGTGTTGTGAATATCCTACAAGGTTCGAGAGCTGTTGCATTGGCATCAGGGATCGAGCGGGAGAGATCATAGCTACGCACTAGTTATCTATCATCCACCATCACCATCGACAAGAGCTTGCTGAGAAGATCGGGCCACCCCATATCATCTTGGTATCAGATTTCCTCGTTGCCTCGGTAAGCAATCCACAATCCATCCATAGATTAGAGAGTGTTTTTCATCCTATACAAAAAAAGCCCCACAAAAAGAGTTGTCATAGCCTAGATTACATCGTATTCGAGTAATAGTTGCTGGTCGAGTTCCTCTATTAGATTTGATCTAGATCTGTTCTTTGTAGATTTGTTTTCTAGTTGTTCTAGTTGTTTTCCACCATCTTTTTCCGCTACCATCAAGTCAGATCCGATCCAAGTAAAGAGTCCTAGTTGTGTACTACTTGGCGAGTCGAAAAAAAAATTCCAAAAAAAAAAATCGGCTCGCTGCCTCACGCCTGACCGCAGACAGGTTTGTGCTCCAGCGTGAAAAAAAAATGAAAAAAAAATTTGTTTATTTTTTTTACTGAGTCCACATAGCGTACCTATCCTTGTGAGCCTTAGTAAGCCTTTCTTTGTGTCTATAACTATCCTACGAGTCTAGCGTGCTTAGTGCTCTGCGGGCTGCTCAGTTAGCAATCTTGTGCCCGTTTCGTTGAGACATTGCTAGCGTCTCTCCTTGTGCATTGCAACACGAGCATTCCTCTGACATACTTTACTTTTTTGAGCTCATTTTCATAGTTGCAATTGCCCCATTTATCTCCACCGTGTGTGTTTCCGTGGGTCTATGTCATACGATCAGCACTAGGACTTGTTTGCGGTGTAGTTAGGATACCATACCTACAGCTCCACCATAAATACCCTGGGTGCCCTGTGATCATTCTCTATACCTTTGATATTCACTTCATCACTTCAGTGCATCAGTCTTTGATTACGTTTGGTAGAGCATCTCTATTCACTTCGGAACGGTAAGATCTTCTTTCTTATCAGTTGTGAGTGAGTTGTGAGAGTTTCCACCATACTGATTTTGATTTTTGCACTAACTTACTAATCATGTCTTTGAGTGATGATGAAATTGTGTCACAGAAAAAGCAGGTGCAGAAGCTTGTTACTTGGAGAGAGTCTGTTGATAGAAATATCACCGACATACAAGATGATGTGGAGAATAATACTGGAGCCATCAATAATATTCAGACGCAGCTGACTGCTATGAATGTCAACTTTGCCACCTTGCAGCGTTCCATTGAGGCAATTCAGGCAACACTCTAGCCCGGACTTGCACAACATGATGATGGGTTTGAGGACTTTGATGAGGGGAGTGCGGCTGATGCTGCTTCACATCGTGGCAGGGGACGTGCAAATCCCCCTGCACCTGCGGCTGCTCCTCTGTATGGCCGTGGGTATGCTCCTCTTGGACGTGCCCAGCGTGCTTACAATCCAGCTGATGATAGTTTGGGCAAGCCCAAGTTCTCAATTCCTTCGTTCAATGGCTCGCTTGATCTTGAGGATTATATTACTTGGGAGTTGTAGATTGAAAAGCTCTGGCGTTTATTTGATTACCCAGAAGACAAGAAGGTCAAACTTGTTGCATCAGAATTTGATGGTTAAACTTTGCGCTGGTGGGAAGCTATTGTGCAGAATAGACGGAACGACAATGAACTTCCTGTGAGGGATTGGCGTGAGATGAAGGCCATCATGGCGGATCGTTTTGTTCCCTCCAATTATTTGCGTTCTGTGTTTGACAAGCTCACACAGTTGAGGCAAGGCACAATGACAATTGATCAGTACTACATGGAGATGGAGATGCTTATGCAGCGTGCTAATGTTCGTGAATCACGAGAGATGACGATGCAACGTTTCCTCAACAATTTGAAGCTTCAAATCAAGAGTATTGTGCGTTATCACAAGTATGAGACAATGAACGAGCTGCTGCACCATGCTAGAGAGGCCGAGTCCCAGCTGGCTGAAGAGGCAAAGTCACGTGCTCGATTTCCATCTTCTAGCAGATTTTCGGCCAGATCTACACCTCCCACTGTCATGCCACCAGCTGCTGTTCCGTTTACACCATCGGCCAAACCAGCAAGTACACCTTCATTTGGTTCTAATACTCGGAAACCCGCTGCTCCTACTGCTAGCTCGGGTTCCAACATGTCTACTGCACGTACTCGTGATGTGGTGTGCCATACTTGTGGAGGCAGAGGTCACTACAAGAAGGATTGTCCAAACAGCAAGGTTATGTTTGTTAATGAACAAGGTGAAGTAGAAAGTGGAGATGAAGCTTCTGATGATGATATTGATGACGACGAGGTTGGTGCTGATGCATATGCTGAGCGTGCACCAACTATTGTCGTATCTTCACGAGTACTCAATGTGCAACCGGTTGAGGAATCCCAGCGTTGCAACCTGTTCCAAACAAAAGCTCTAGTTGGACCAAACAAAGCTTGCAAGGTCATTATTGATGGAGGTAGCTGCAGAAATCTTGCACGTAAGGAACTATGTGCCAAACTGAATTTGACATACTTACCTCATCCCAAGCCATACTACATACAATGGTTGAGCAACAATGGTGAGATGAAGGTAAATCATATGGTACGTGTGAATTTTCAAATAGGGCCATACAAAGATTCTATTGATTTTGATGTGGTTCCTATGACTGTTTGTCACCTCCTATTGGGTCAGCCATGGCTCTATGATCGCCATGTGCAACACAATGGCCGAGCCAATACATATCAATTCCATGTACGGAAAACAAGCACATGACTTCGCCTCTTCTGCCAACTGGGATTCGGCCTCTCTAGCATGATGCAACAACTCATTCATGGTCTCATACCTGTGATGACGAACAATGCTCTTGATCGGTAACTTCAAATTGTTTAGGAATCACTGCATGGTCATCTCAATGGACTCACGAATTCTAGCACGCTGCATAAGCATCTCCATCTCCATGTAATACTCATCAACTGTCATGGTGCCTTGCTTCAGTTGTGTCAATTTATCAAAAACTGATCGCAAGTAGTTGGTGGGAACAAAACGAGCCTTCATGATTTGCTTCATCTCACGCCAATCCATCACAGGAAGTTCATTGTCCTCCCTCCTATGTTGCACAAAAGCATCCCACCAACGCAAAGCATAACCATCAAATTCAGATGCTGCAAGCTTGACCTTCTTGTCTTTTGGATAATCAAATAAGCGCCAGAGTTTCTCAATCTTCAACTCCCGTGTGAGGTAATCTTCAGGATCAATGGAACCATCAAACTTGGGGATCGAAAACTTTGGCTTGCCCAAACCATCATCAGCAGCTTGGTTGGGAACACGTTGAGCACGCCCAAGATGGGCAAAACCACGGCCATGAGCAGGTGCATGGGCAGGTGCTTGGGCCGGTGCATGGGCAGGGGGAATAGCACGTCCCCTGCCAACATGTGGAGCAGCATCAACAACGCTACCCTCATCAAAATCATCAAAGGAATCATCATGTTGAGGATCTTCCCTTCTATGTAAGGCGGCTGTCAAACCCTCAATGGACTGCTGCAAAGCGGTGACATTGACATTGAGCGTAGCCACTTGCGTTTGGATAGTATCAACCGTCTCAACATGCTGATCCAATCTCATATTCATGTCTTGGAGATTCTTGTCAATGGCATCTGTCGTGTTAGTAAACACACGTGTCAAGTGGGATTTCAAAGCCTCATATTCACGCCAATTGACGAGCTCCTCATCCTTCTTTTTCTGCAACACAACAACATCATCACTAGTAGACATGATTAGTAGGTTAGTGCAAAAATCAGAATATGTATGGTGGAAACTCTCACAACTCACTCACAACTAATAAGAAAGGAGATCTTACCATTCCAAAGTGAATAGAGATGCTCTACCAAACGAAGTCAAAGACTGATGCACTGGATGTGATGAAGTGAATATCAAAGGTATAGAGAACAATCATAGGGCACACAGGGTATTTATGGTGGAGCTGTAGGTATGGAATCCTAACTACACCGCAAACAAGTCCTAATGCTGATCGTACAAAAACCCAAGAAACACACACGTGGAGAAAAACGTGGCAATGCAACTATGAAGGGTGCTGCAGTACGCTCGAGAGAACTAGCAAAGCTCAAAGGAAACAGACACAAGATTGCTCACTCTATCGGTGCCCAAAGATATCACTAGGCCTCTTACTCAAATTCTCTTTTTTTTACAATTTTTATTTTTCTTTTGTATAGCTTTTTCTTTTGCTATCTTGCTCTTTTTTTATAGATAACACAAGGCCAATTACAAAGTACGACACCAAAAATCCTAAGAGCAGCCTGTAGGAGCGGAAACTAGTCTCAATGGGCAAGTTCCTACACCTATGTAGTAGATTGGCTGTGGCTAAGGGTTTTGGAAAAGTGTAAATCGATCACACTTTGTAATTATGGTGTCGTGGCAGAAAAACAGCTCAAAATCCTGCCGTGGCAGAACAAATCCTGCCATGGCAGAGAAAGACGCAGAAATCCTGCCGTGGCAGACTTGGTAACTTGGTAACTCAGAAAGTCCTGCCGTGGCAGAGAAAGACGCAGAAATCCTGCCGTGGCAGACTCGGTAACTTGGTAACTTGAAAAGTATATTTGTTTTTTTTAATTCCGACTCGGCCAAGAGTAGATGACTAGGACTCTTAGAGTAGATCGGATCTGACGTGATGGTGGCAGAAAAACAAAGGTGGAAAACGACTAACAACAAAGAGAAAAACAAATCTACGAAGAACAGATCTAGATCTAAACTAAAGGATGAACACGACCAGCAACTATTACTCGTCTACGATGCAATGTAGTCTATGACAACTCTTTTTGTGGGGCTTTTTCTGTATAGGACTAAAAACACTCACCAATCTATGTATGGATGGCGGATTGCTTACCGAGGCAACGAGGAAATCTGATACCAAGATGATATGGGTGGCCCGATCTTCTCAGTAAGCAGGTGGCGATGACGATGGTGGATGCTAGATAACTAGTGCGTAGCTATGATCTCTCCCGCTCGATCCCTGATGCCAGTGCAACAGATCTCAAACCTTGTAGGATATTCACAACACCACACTCTTGCGCACGCAGCCGTGACCACGAATGGTAGTATGCAATCTACTAATTCCCAATGGAACAATAGATCATGCTCAATTATAGTTGGTAGATTCGAACACAGGGTAATTCCAGAGGTTCTATGAAAGAAACAACTCCAATATATTTTAACGTGGTCTAAAAACTAAAGCTATAGCGCCCCCATCTATTTAAGGGTCTAAGAGGCGGTGGTGTAATTGTAGGGATGTCCTCATCACTCCGGGGTTTCAGGCCGGAAACTCCGGTCCAGGCCGGAGACTCCGGTGTGGGTAGGCCGGAGACTCCGGTGTAGGCCGAAGACTCCGGTATGCAGGCTGGAGACTCCGGTCTGGAGTCAGATCGCGAACTGCTCGTGTTCTTGAGCGGAAATCCACGCCTAGGGTCCTCAAATCCGTGAAAAATTGGCGAAATTGGGCTGGGAAAACGCAGGATAAAGATGGACCAACACCTAAGACAAGGTTTGGTCGGATCAAAACCACAAATAACACTCCAAATCAAGAGATCGATCCAAAGGAAAATTTGGGGTTTTCAAATTTTGGGTGGATAGAAGAAAAATTTGTGGGGAAAATCTTGAGCAACGAAGCTCTTGATACCAATATGTTTCGGGCAAACCTCTAGGGTGGCCCGATCTTTCACGATTCCCTTTCAAATCGAGGATGGAGTGCGGGGAGAGGAGGGGAGGATGAACACGACGAACGCACGCAAGAAGAACGCGATGAACACACACACGCAAAACCACGATACACACCAATAGCTCACGCTGGCGGTGACCTGTCCGGCGCAATCCCTAGGATCGGCGACAGGCAGAGGACTCTCTCTCGAACTGACACGGCAAGATTGGAGACTCGGTGAGATCTTGACGTCTAGGCAAAGGGATTCCGATGCCTAGGCCTTGTACAACGCGGAGGCACGATGCAAACTCCAACGAGGTTTGGGGATATTGGTGCTCCTTAGTCAAGAAGCATGAGGCAAGAATTAGATAGATCCACAAAGGGGTTTCCAGTAATTCCAATATCATGCCTAGGCTTTACAATGGATGTGGGGGACTATATATAGGCCAGCCACTTAAACAGGGGTACTTTAGGAATAAAAGATAAGTTCTGGACGGACTAAGGGGTACATGGGCCGAAGGCCCAAAGGCCTTTTCATGTCTGGTGACGGTCGGACCGAAGACTCCGGTCTAGACCAGAGAATCCGGTGTAGTCTCCAGACCAGCCTCCGGAGGGGTCGTCATTCTGTCCCAGGCCTGGTGCAGGGCGTCAGACCAGAGAGAGGGCCAGAGTCTCCGGTGGCTTCAGGCCGTAGACTTTGGCAGGCCGGAGACTCCGGTGTGCGCAGACCAGACACTCCGGTCTGAGCAGCTCTAGCAGCGTTTGCTTCACGTTCTGCTCCTTGTCCACCATCCTTGGGTGCTTGGTGATGTGTCGAGGCTTCGTACCTGATGATGCATAGGGTAGTTGCATGAAGTAGCATACCATCCAAGGAGGTATCGAATTGGCACGAGGAGAGGAGCGAGTTCACCTTAGCTTGTAGGAGTTTGGCTCGGGCACGAGTCATGGGTCCACTTGGGGGACTTGTTGGTGTATATGTAGAAGCGTTCGTAGGACGGGCTGCATCACCAGCCCCTTACATAGGGGTAGTTTGGGCATAAATCTAGGGTTGCACCATAATAAGGGGGATACATGGGCTATGGCCCAACTGCTGTGTGCACAGGCACTATCACGATCGGCACTACCGGTCCTCGGGTCTGGTAGTACCGGACTAAAGCGGTAGCAGCTTCAGGGGCAGTAGCTCCGAGCTTTAGCTATCGTCGAGCTCCAGGTCCGGTAGTACCGGTTGGGTAACCGGTGGTACCGCTTGGGGGAGTAGTACCGCAAGCCGATACCGGGGCGTCTAGAGGCGATGGCGTGGGCTTTAGTCATGGCCGGTAGTACCGCTGAGGCTGAGCGGTAGTACCGGGGCGCGGTAGTACCGCTGTTGGGGAGCGGTAGTACCGCCCACGTCTGTCTTCTTGGGTGACTTGGGGACGAGATTGGACTTGGTGTTGTAGATGTAATAGCGTCCGTAGGACGGGCTGCATCAACTGGTTACTGCTGGCGTGAGCTATTGGTGTGTATCGTGGTTTTGTGTGTGTGTGTTCATCGTGTTCTTCGTGCGTGCGTTCGTCGTGTTCATCCTTCCCTCCTCTCCCCGCACTCCATCCTCGATTTTAAAGGGAATGGTGAAAGATTGGGCCACCCTAGAGGTTTGCCCTCAACACTCCTTTTCACGAGGCGTCACCAATACTGGCGAGGTGGATAGTAGATGCTTGAGGTCTTCAAATGCTTCTTGTGCGTCCTCTGTCCACTTGAACTTGTCAGCTTTACGGAGAAGCCGGTAGAAAGACAGTGCCTTTTCGCCCATGCGACTGATGAATCGACTGAGCTCCGCGATTCGCCCAGCCAGCTGCTGGACGCCTTTTACGTTCTTCGGCTTCTCCATGGCTAGTATGGCCTTTATCTTCTTCGGGTTTGCTTCGATTCCTCTCGCGGAGATGAGATACCCGAGCAGTTGCCCAGATGGTACGCCGAAGTAGCATTTGTCTAGATTGAGCTTGATCCGGTAGTGATCGAGATTGTCGAAAGTCTCGCGGAGATCATCGAGTAACGCAACTTCCTCTTTGGTTTTAACGACGATGTCATTGACGCAGACTTGGATATTGCGACAAAGTTGGTTCTTGAGGCAGGCCTGCATACACCGCTGATAGGTGGCTCCTGCGTTTTTTATCCTGAAGGGCATCGTGTTGTAACAGAATACACCAGAGGGTGTTGTGAACGCCATTTTCTCCTGGTCTTCCTCCATTCGAATCTGATTGTAGCCTGAGTAGGCATCGAGGAAGTAGAGGCGTTCGCATCCCATAGTGGAGTCGATTATCTGATCGATCCGTGGCAACGGGAAGTGATCCTTCGGGCAGTGCTTGTTCAAGGAGGTGAAGTCCACGCACATCCGTAGGATATCCGTGTCCTTTTTAGGCACAAGCACTGGATTTGCGAGCCTGGTGCTTTCCTTGATCTCGCGTATGAATTTTGCATCGAGGAGTCTGTTGACTTCCGTACCGACCACTTTTGCTCTTAGTTCAGATAGTCGCCGTATTGTTTGCTTGACTGGCCTTGCGTCTAGATTCACGTTGAGTGAGTGCTCGGCGAATTCCCTGGGAACTCCTGGCATGTCTGCTGGACACCAGACGAAGATTTCCCAGCACTCATGGAGGAATTCAACGAGCGCGAGTTCCTATGTCGGACTCAAGTTATTGGCAATGAGGGCTGTGTTGATCGGGTCCGTTGGGTGGAACTGGACTTTCTTGGTGTGCATCGACGAGTTGAAGGATAGGTCGGATGAGCTTGGCTTTCTCAGGGGAGGCAAACTGTTGTCTGTCGACTCCTTCAAACTTGCGAGTTCCTCTTGCATGCCAAAGGACTAGGAGATTCTGTTGAATTCACTATCGCAGCTATCAGAACTATCGAAGGTTCCGTTGATTGTGATGACGCCGTTTAGGCCTAGCATCTTCATCTGCATGTAGGCATAGTGTGGTACCGCCATGAACCTCACGAACGTGACGCGTCCGAGGATACAGTGGTACTGTGAAGGCCAGTCAACAACTACAAAGCATGACGAAGATGACGTCGAGGTTGATCTTACCCAGGGAGAACACGCCCTTCCGTGGGACGATGCCGTGGAACATCGTGCCTGAAACTTCCACACATGTCAGAGGGATCCTCATTGCGTGCAAGGTACTTGCGAACATGAGGTTGATGCCGCTTCCGCCGTCCATGATGACGCGACTCATATCGAAGCCCCCAATCTGTGCCTCGAGTACGAGGGGACAGTGGCCTGGGGAAGGTACTTGGCGCAGATGGTCGCGCTTGTCGAAGGAGATGCAGGACTCGCTTCCACTGAGGTACTTAGTAGTGGAGGCGATGAGTTTATCATCAAATTGAGTTGCGAGTGATTGCCTTATGCACTCGATTTGAGGGGCGCCCTTTTTGGATCATCCCCATATTGCCCAGCACTCGCGGGTATGGCTCGCCTCCATGGTTCTGGACTAGCACAGCCGCAGGTGGTGGTGGTCTAGTTGGTGGCGGTGGTGCTCCGTGAGTCACGGCGCCCGAGGCAGCTCCGTATCCCTGGTTGATCGCGTCACGATTCATTTGTGCCGGGCCTTGAGGAACTCACGGCAGTCCTTGGGAAGGTGGCTAGACTTTTTCTTGCTGTCGTTCTTGTCGATGTAAAAGTGTACGTTTCACGGTCTAGACAGTTTTCCCTGGATGGATGTTCTAGGTGCCTCGTCACGAGTGCGGTGCTACCACACTTGCGTGGTCTTCCCGCTGTCGCGGTATCCATCGTTGTGATATCCGCTATTGCGGTTGTCGTCGCATTTGTGGGCGTAGCCAGCCGCGACCTTGTCGACCTCTTTGCGGTCCTCGTAGACACGCATTCGACGTTTCCCTCGGTGATCACGTCTGCGCCCGAGGTTGTCGTTATCATCGGAGTAGGCACGGTTTTTCACGGAGTCCTCTCCATCGGCCCACCGATTCGTATTCATCATCAGGTGGTCCATTGTCTTGGGCTTCAAGCGGCCCAGCTCCTCCCTGAGCTCTTTACAGCGAACGCCGCCATTGAACGCGTCGATTGCGCGATCCTCAGAGATATCTTCTATGGAGTTCTTGATGATGGACCATCTCTGGATGTATGAGCGCAGCGACTCGCCAGACCTCTGGTGGCAGCCTCTTAGTTCCTCGATTGATGCGGGCCTTTTGTAAGTGCCCTTGATGTTGCGCACGAAGCTATAGACCAGCTCTTCCTAGCTGCCAATTGATCCACGTGGGAGATTGCTGAGCCATGCATGGGCGGCGCCTTGCAGCTGTAGCTGTAGGCATTGCATTGCCGTGCTTGAGCTTTCACCATGTAGCCTGACGGAGGAGATGTGATCTTCCAGCCAGATCTTTGGGTCTTGTAGGCCGTCAAACTTCGGGTTCAACGATGGGAGTTTGAACCCCTTAGGCATTCGCTTCTGCCCGATGGCTCTGCTGAAGCATCTGGCGCTGTAGAGCTCTACTTTGTCATCTTCCCAGTCAGTCGAACGGGCACGCCTCGCACGCATCTTGTCGACCTTGTGTTGTGTGATGTCATCACGCGCATCGTAGTCACGGTCATGCCGCCGTGAGCCGTGACAGATCGTGGCTGTCGTTGCTGGAGGAGTATGAATAGTAATACTTGTCCAGAGCTTTACTTTTCTTTGGCTCCGGTGTTGGCTCCTTGATGAGGGCAGCTTCGACTAGCCACAAGCCCCCGATCATAGATCGGTGCATGGCAGCTCGTGAATCCCCAGCCGGTGGCTGGTTGTTGAGGAGGTACATGGTAGCCGCTGTCACCGCTCCTTGCGGTGTTTTTGGGAGCACGTTGCCCCGCGTATCTACCGTCATGGAGCCAAAGTCGAGGACTTTCGCGGCTTCTTCTTGCTCCTTGTCGGTGAGATGGGCCAGTCGAGATCGCCGTTTGGCGACCACGTAGTTGTTGCCCTTGGAGGAGAATCCTCCCATGGAAGAGAGTTGAGCCCGTCGAAGACTCGACTCGTCCACCGCCTTTCTATGCGCGTCGAGTTGCGCGATTACTTGCTGTTGGCGCTTGTACTCCTCTTTGAGGAGCCAATGGTAACCCATCATCATCTGTTGTGATGAGTTTAGGGGGAGGGGATTGCCCCGCAGAGCCGATCGACAGCGGGCCCACTTGTTGTCGTTGAGCTTGATCAGCACACGCTCTTCGGTGCGCTCATTCGTCGTGAGGTTCGGGTCTCCTTCTGTCGCATTGTTGGTGGGCACGTTGTTGGCGGGGCCACCGTTTTCGCTGTTTGTCGATCCAGTGCCAGTGTTGTCGCGATTGACACCGGTGTCACCTGTGTTGATGATGACACACATGAAGTGATTGGGGAAGCTATTGCTCCCACATCTTTCAGATCCGGAGCCATAGGCTTCATCTTCTGTGGCCAGATCACCCAGATCGGATCCGCGACTACTGTCGTTGTCCGTGCTCCCAACTGTTGTCGGGGCGTTGAGCTTGCTTAGGGTGCCGATTGGTGGTGGAAACCACGATGCTGGAGCAATCACGGGAACCGTCGGCTGGTTAGGGAGTCCAAGTGTGCCTAGCTGACCAACTTGGAAGCGTAAGCTCCTGATCGCCAGGCCAATCCCATCGCCCACGGACTCGAAAGCCGGGCGAGTGGCTGGCGTGTGGACAGTGCAGTCGAAGGCCCCAAATAATTGGCGAATCTCCGCTATTGCAGAGTTGTAGATCGTGATTGATGGGGCTGAAGAAGGCGCGACAACAACACTCCCTTTTCCCACAGACGGCACCAATTGACGAGGGGTTAACTCATCAATTCCCATTGTTATGTAATTGGGTATTGGAGAAGGCGGGAGCGCTGGAGGCATCAATTGCCTAGCAAACAAGCACACATGGACACAAGGTTTACCCAGGTTCAGGCCTCATAGAGGTCCCTTCTCCTGCTTGTCTGCTCTTGGAATTATCGAGGGAGTCGAAAGTTACAGGGGGTGCATAGATGCAATCTGGCGATGGTTGTGGAAACTAGGGTTGTGATTTTCCTCCTCGCCGCCACCTCCTAGCCTTTATATAGATAGGCTAGGTCTCAGGTAGCAAGTCGAGTCGGTTACAGATTAGGGTTTGTCCCTTTAAACTTTCTATCTTAAGCTTCATCTTATGCTGCAAGCAATCAGAGTCTCGGTGTTGTGACCTCGGATCGTTAAGGATCCTAAGTCCCTATGATTAACATGCTAGTCCCTAGATCAACAGCTAGCACTTCACAGTCGATGAATATCATGTAAAACACAAGTCTTTATTACACGAATAATCCAGAGTATAATTATTACAACTTGCATAGCTTATAGCTAGCTCAAATAAAACAGTGGAAACTAAGTAAAACTTGAGTCCATCAACGCCACAGGCTAGTTGCGTGAAGACCCTCGATCCCTACGCACCTTTCAGTCTTCGGATTCTGCACATAAGACGTGCATCCAACAAGTTGGGTCAATACTTCGAATGTATTGGAAAATTACACCAAGGAAAGAATAAAACTATCTCTACATGCAAAGCTAAGTGTAGGCTTTGGGGGTTCTTTTACATAAGGCCAATTTTCTCTAAGTAAGAAGAAAAGAGGAAGAGTTTACCCTACTTTGTAAACATTGGTAATTAGTATAGGGTCGAATGAAACACGTGGATATTACTCACCAAGTGTCCAATCAACCTAGCACTTGGATATTACGCACCAAGTTCCCAAAATCCCACCTAATGGCGATATTACTCACGCCTTGGGGTTTATAAAACTTTAAGTTTGGAAAAGAGAGAGGAAGATCTTTCAGAGGCTCCATCCTTCAGATGCTCAAACTGTTCTTTTCCGTGATGTCGGCTGATCGATCGGATTGCAATACTCTCGAGAGGTTGTGCACTTTCCCCACAATCCATGACCAAGTCCTTTTACAGACAAGACCATGGCGAAGCCTTCCCTTAGTAGCCCCTCTACCAGCTGGATCCAACCGTGCCAAGAACCTCCAAATGTTGGTACCCCGGTGAGGTTTCCCACTAAGAAGCCAAGACAGAGCCCATATGTATTGTGGTTGCACTAGAAGCTTCTGAATTCTGAAACATGGCAGACTTCTTTGATTCCTGGGTGGCCGTCCTCCACCAAATATCCACTCGTTGACCCGACAACCATTCCGCCCAGAAGAAAACTTTGTTTTATTTCGAAGGGGGTTTTGAGGAGAAAAGTTCGCTCGAGAGAGCTCTCATACTTAGAAAATTTTGAGTCTTTCGAACCCCCCAACGATACTTAGTATATATATAGCATAGCAAGCAATACTTAGCAAAAACAGGGGAACCTAATAGGACAGAAAAATCCTAAGTATAGAGCTACTCATGGCATACTACAAAACCGCACTTGCAAAGAATAGTAACAAGAAAACCTACTAAAGACCTACACATGCACACTACAAGATTTCAAGAGTAAAACATGCATAGTCAAAACTGGGACATAATATGTACAAGTGGTGTAACTTGCCTTGATCCGAGCAGCACTCTACACAACAGTACTCCTTAGCGCACTCCGAACAATCTAAGGAAACACAAAAATAGATCCAATCACAAATTGCACAAAACAATGCCACGATGGTAAATATGCATGCATGCAACAAGGTAATATGCAAGGATGGATTTCAATTCGACCAAGGGTTTTATTCTGGGGTGTTGTTGAGTTGGGGATGTCATTAGTATCAATTTCCCACAGATTTTAAGTATTTCGGATTAAAACTTAATTAAACAAGCTCATAAATAGATCTACACTTCCAATCTACCTCGAAACAGATCTAAACACTCTAAGCATGATATTACAATTTTCCAGAGAAGATCTCCTAGATACAAGGCCAACGCAACAAGAATCAACTAAAACGGAGTTACGGATATTTTTCTAGAATTAAAATACTCCAATCTAAACATTAAATCCTACTGCAAGATTACTGCAGTAAACCAGCAATATTAATACAGATCCGTGTTCTACTCAATTTTGCGAATCCAACGGTATATTATATGCAATTTTTAGACAAAAACTTGAATTACTATGAATTAAACGAGATTAAAACACCTTTTGCCTATTTTAGAAAAAGACAGAACGGCGGCCAGCTACGCGATGACAAGTGGCGTCCAGGGATTGGTCCAGCGGGCCGATGCGGGCTGACTCAGCATGCTAACGCGGTGCTGCAACATGGCGCGAGGGGGTTGGCCGATACCCCTTTGGCCTGGCCATCTAATCTTAGGCGTCGGATTAGAATCGGACGGCTGGGAGGGTGGCCGGTGGCTTACCGTGGCGGACGGTGTCGAGGTCGACGGCGGACGGCGGCGGCGCGTCGGAGGTGGTCGGCGGTGGCGGTGCGGAGGATCCCCGGCGTGACGAAGTAGATGACGGCGGCTGCCTTCTCGTCACGGTTCCGTTCCCGGGGGTGGCGTCGGCTCCCTTCCTCCGAAGCGACCGCGAACGGCGGCTAGAGTTCGCGGACGCCAGCGAGTCTCCGGCGAGCAATTGCGGAGGCTGCGGTATGCTACAGAGAGGGAAAACAGCGTGAGACGAACTAGTATAGCAAGGGGATCTCGAAAAGGGAAAGATGAGGGGCAAAGGGCGCCAGACTCTTGCCGTCGAGCGTCGGCGGTGGCGACCTCCGGCGAGGCCTACGCAGGCAGCCCGGTGGTGGTTGGCGTTTAAGAGCCTGGGTTTTTGGGAGGCGGGTCAACCGGTATTTAAAGGCGGCCTAGCGTGGCGCGGGGTCGCGGAACCGAACTCCGATTTGGCCGGAGTTTGTTCCAGAGGCGGCGGCGGAACGAGTTCGTTCCGAACTCAGCGGAACGATGACGACGGCGGGGTGGGGTCGGCGCGTCAGCGACTGTGGGGGCGCGGGCTGGCTGCTGGCGCGTCTGCTGGGCCGGCCTACGCGCTACGCGGCGCCCACTCTGCCAGGCGGGGCGGTAGATAGGTCACGGGCTGGTCTAGCCTGCCCGTTAGGCTAGATTCCCCTCTTTTTTTTGTTCTTTTTTTTCTGTTTCACTAAAGTTCCATATCTTTTGTAAACAGACTCCGAATTAAGTGAGGTTTGTCACTAAAATTTTGTAGAAAGGAGAAGATTAGTATGGGGCTATAAAATAACACTTTTGCAAGGGTTTAGGAGGTTAAATTTTTTTTAACCCCTTTTTGCCTTTATATGACTATAGGATTTGGATAAGTATCTGATGCGCCTTATTATTGTGTGATGCCATGATGCAAAGATATGATGCATGCTTCTAGTAACATCTGCAATCGTAAAATTTGGGATGTTACAAACCCTTAAGAAGAATCTCGTCCCCGAGATTCAGGTTGGTTAGCAAATAGGTGTGGGTCTTCTTTCTTCAGGTCTTGTTCACGTTCCCACGTGGCCTCTTCCTCGGAATGGTGATTCCATTGAACTCTGCAAAACCTAATAGTCTTGGTACGAGTAATCCTCTCAGCTATTTCCAAAATCTTGGTGGGTGTTTCCTCATAGGTGAGATCGTTTTCTAGTTGAACCTCATCAAAAGGAACTGTATCCTTTAGTGGTGTTTCAGCCATTTCCGGGTGACACTTCTTTAGTTGTGACACATGAACAGTCAACACTTCGGGCAACTCCAACTGACAGGCAACCTCCCCTCTACGAGCCAAAATCATGTAGGGCCCTATGAATCGAGGTGCCAACTTAACCTTAATTCCAAATCTCTTAACTCCTCATAGCGGTGAAACTCGGAGATATGCACGATCTCCCACTTTGTAAGTTACATCCCTACGCTTGGAATCAGCATAACTCTTTTGCCTAGATTGGGCTACTTTTAACCTGTCTTGAATCTGTCTTACCTTTTCTTCGGCATCCCTGATCAGTTCAGGTCTAAACAAACTACGTTCTCCAACTCCATTCCACAGCAGTGGAGTTCTACACTTTCTGCCATATAGAACTTCAAATGGAGCCATCTTGATACTAGTTTGGTAACTGTTATTGTATGAGAAATTCGCATATGGCAATTATCATCCCAACTAGACCCATAGTCTAGTGCACAGGATCTTAACATGTCCTCCAAGATCTGATTAACTCTTTCCGTTTGACCATCTGTTTGTGGGTGGAAAGCAATACTAAACTCCAGTCGTGTCCCTAGAGACTCGTGTAGCTGTCGCCAAAACTTCGAGGTGAATTGGGTACCTCTATCAGAGACAATCCCCTTGGGTACACCATGAAGACTTACGATCCTTGACATATAAATCTTGGCAAGTTTAGCACTTGTATAGGTGGTCTTTACGGGAATAAAGTGGGCCACCTTTGTGAAGTGATCGACTACTACCCAGATAGAATCATACCTAGAACGAGTTCGGGGTAGTCCTATGATAAAATCCATGCCTACCTTGTCCCACTACCAGTCGGGCACAGGTAATGGCTGCAGCAGCCCTACTGGTTTTTGATGTTCGGCCTTGACTCTGTTGCACACGTCACACAAGGAGATGTATTCTACAATTTCTCTTTTCAAGTTATTCCACCAGAATCTATCCTTCACATCCATGTACATCTTTGTATTACCAGGATGAATTGAGTAAGGCGAATCGTGAGCTTCCTAAAGAATTAACTTCCTGATATCGGGATCATCGGGAACGCATAAATGCTTATCACACCAAAGTGTCCCTTGTTCATCCGTATGGAACCCTTTTGCTTTAACCTTTCTTATATTAGCTTTTATCTCTTCCAACGCTTTGTCCCCCTTCTGGGCCTCTTTGATTTGGTCCAGAAGCGTTGGCACTATATCCATCGTTGCTAGGTATCCCTCCGGAACTATTTCCAACCTGAGATCCTTGAACTGTTCACACAAATCCTTTGGGAGTTCTCCCACGGTAAGTCCATTTACATAGACTTTCCGGCTTAAGGCGTCAGCCACAACATTGGCCTTTCCAGGATGGTACTGCAGGTCCAAGTCATAGTCCTTGATGAGCTCAAGCCATCTCCTTTGCCTCATATTTAACTCCTTTTGAGTGAAGATATATTTAAGACTCTTGTGATCCGTGAAGACATCACAATGCTTGCCCATGAGGTAATGTCTCCATACCTTGAGCGCATGCACAACTGATGCTAGTTACAAATCGTATGTGGGGTATTTGTTCTCATGGTTCTTAAGTTGCCAAGAGGCGTAAGACACTACTTTTCCATCTTGCATCAGTACACTACCAAGTCCTTGTTGAGAAGCGTCGCAATAGACTTGGAAATCTTTTTGGATGTCAGGGAGACACAAAACTGGTGATGTTACTAGGCGCTCCTTCAATTCTTGAAAGCTTGCTTCACATGCCTCGGTCCATTGGAACTTCTTTTCCTTCTTCAACAATTCTGTCATAGGCTTTGCTATCTTGGAAAAGTTTTCGATGAACCTTCGGTAATATCCTGCAAGGCCCAAGAAACTCCTGATATCACCCACATTCTTAGGGGACTCCCATTCTGTCACGGAAACTACCTTACTTGGGTCCACGACAACTCCTTTAGCTAACACAATATGACCAAGGAATCCCACTTCTTTTAACCAGAACTCACATTTTCTAAACTTGGCATACAACTTGTGTTCCCTTAACTTTTCCATAATTAGGCACAGATGCCTCTCATGTTCCTTCTCGTCCTTGGAATATATGAGTATGTCATCAATGAATACCACAATAAACTTATCCAAGTACTCCATGAACACCTTGTTCATCATAGTCATGAAGTATGATGGGGCATTGGTTAAGCCAAAAGACATCACAACTCAAAGAACTTCTAGTTTGATTAGCATAAATCAAGTGCCAGCTAGGCCAGCCATTAGTACCATAGCTTTCCCAAGAAGGATAGGAGATAAATCAGAGACAAATAGAAGTGAGAACAAGAAGCCCTTGTTCCCTCAATGAAGTTTAATTGCTTTGAAGAGTGAGTCTGATATTCAGATACTCATACAATCTGTATCTTGTGGTGAAGGCTGTCTTGGGTACATCCTGTTCCGGGATCTTTAACTGGAAATAACCTGATCGGAGATCAATCTTAGAGAACACACTAGCTCCCTTTAATTGGTCGAACAGGTCGTTAATATTGGGTAGAGGGTACTTGTTCTTGATTGTCACTTCATTCAACGACCGATAGTCCACGACTAGTCTCTTGGTTTTATCCTTCTTCTCCACGAATAAGACAGGCGCTCCCCAAGACGACGCACTTGGTTGAATGAGGCCTTTGTCCAATTGCTCCCTAAGTTGTTTCTTAAATTCCTTCAACTCATCAACATCCATCTTGTATGGTCTCTTTGCTATCGGTCCAGTGCCAGGCATCAAGTCAATGAGAAACTCGATGTCTTGGTCAGGAGGCATCCTTGGCAACTCTTTGGGAAACACATCTGGATACTCCTTCACAATTGGCACATCCTCCAAGCTAACCCCCTTAAGAGAGTTCACCATACTTCCTTTGAGTGCAAAGGCCGATTTAAAGCGGATTCTCTTCTTATTCGGAGTTGTGAGTGCGACAGTCCTTTTGGCACAATCTATGACTCCCTCATATTCGGTCATCCAATTCATGCCCAAAATTATGTCTAAGCCTTGTGACTCCAGAACGACTAGGCTTGTGGGAAAGATGTGTGCCCCAATCCTTAGTTCTAACCCACGGCAACCAGAGTTTGCCACTATTCTCCTCCAAGAGAACTTACCCTTAGGGGAGTACTAATAGTCTCTGTAGGTATCTTGCCTCTATCCACAAATACCCTTGATATGAACGAATGTGATGCACCAGTATCAAAAAGAACAACTGTGGGGGTGGAGTTAAGCTTGAACTTACCAATCACGGAGTCAGGTGCCTCCCGAGCATCCTCCACCGAGACATGATTCACCGTGGCTTTGGCAAATGGATTCGGCTTCTTCCCATTTCCATTACCATTACCATGGTTGTGTCCATTGTCGTTCCCATTACCATTCCCATTCTTCATCTTTTCGGGGCAAGTAGTTGCATAATGCCCTGTCTTGTTACACTTGAAGCATGTCACTTCACTCAGATCCTTCCCATTGCCATTTCCATTGCGGTGTTTCTGGCCATTGTGGTTATGTCCTCCATGACGATGACCATTGTGGTTGTGGCCGTTGTGGTTGTGGGGTGGTGGTGACGAAGTGCGTTGCTTCTGATATGGGGATGAGTTGTGCTTGTGTGAAGAGGACTTTATCTTGCGGTTCTCTATACTCCTTTGCTTTGCTTCAACCACAACTACCCTGTCCAGAAGTTCTTGATAGTTATCAAACTTCGGAGCTACAAGCTGAATGGATATCTCATCATTAAGTCCCCTTAGGAACTCTTCCTGTCTCTTGGCATCAGCGGAAACATCATCAGGTGCATAACGTGCCAGCTTGCTGAAAACGTCCCCATACTCGGAGACAGAGCGGTGCTGTTGCTTCAAGTCGGGGAACTCACGTCTCTTTAGTGACATGACACCAGCAGCTACGTGATGAGTATGAAAGGCTGCCTCAAACTGGTTCCAGGTGATAGCTTCAATATCAGGGTGGGTGACTTGGTAATTATCCCATCATTCACCAGCTGGTCCCTCAAGTTGGTGCGCGACAAAGCGCACCCTGTCAGCTCCAACAACTTGGACGGTATCTAACTTCTTGTTGGTGGTGCGGAGCCAGTCATCTGCCACAATTGGCTCAGAACTACTTGAGAAAATAGGAGGGTTCAACCTCAAAAACCGAGTCAGGCGATCCTGTTGGGGCGGTGGAGGTGGTGGAGGCGGTGGGTTGTTGTTGTTTTGCATGTTTTGAGTGAGGAGTTGGATCAGCTGATTCTAGGAGTTCAGAAGTTGTGCCATCTCTAGGGGCATGTTGTTGTTGTTCCCATGTCTCGCCATCTGTTGGGTTTGGGAAACAAGTTAAGAAATAGATAGAAAGTCTAAGGAATAAACTCCTACCCTTATGTAAACACGAGAGAAGCACACGAGAAACACAAGGCACACATAGCACATAGTTTAACACAACTCAACCAAGTTTAACTAAACCAAAATAGTTTTCGTACTCATTACAATCGCGAACAAAGTTGACTATAGAAATAAAGGTGGTCCAACTATCTACTCTACTCATCATCCACTTCCTCATCCTCAATAGTGAAGCCTTCCTTCTCCAGCATTGACTTGTATAACTCCAAGTCCCTCGTTGTGGCTTCAAGCTTCTCCTGAAGTTCCTTCACCTCATGCGGCTCCGGTGTAGCAGCCTCGAGACTTTCTTGGAGTTCCTTCACCTCTTGCAGCTCCTGGGTAGCAGCTTCGAGCTTCTCTTGAAGTTCCTTCTTCTCCTTCTACAGCTTCTTGATCAAGCTTGACCCCATAGTCATGGGCGTGATCTTCTCCTCCAAGCTCCTCTTGGCTGCTCGTAGGTCCTTGAACATGGTGGCAAAGTTCTTGAACTCCATCTTGTTTTTTGCGAGTATAAGACTTTGTTCCCTAATCCTCTTGTTCTTATCCTGCACCCTCTTCTCTTGATTAGCGAACTTCTTGTCTTGGGCGGTGAGCTTCCCTCCTAGGGACTTGATCTTCTCTTCCAGCTCTTTGATCTTCTCGTCCTTCTCCTTGACTAGGGCACATAACTCGTCATTCCTCATGATCTCAAAGCAGCTTCCCTCCTCAAGATCATTGATGTGGCACTCCAAGTCTTGATATTGGATCCTTGGACGCTTGCATGTCGCCCTTTCCTCCAGGGTTAACTCAATTGGAACTCCCTTCTCATCACGTCTTCCAAACAGTTTGATGTAGTGGCCTTCAACCTCTTCATGGTGGCGTCCACAAAGGCGTCCAATGAGCTCCTGCATGCTAATGCTAAGTCCTTTCTCCTTGGAGTCGCTAGTGACGTTGAGTACAATGGCCTCCGCCTTGGGTTCAGATTCGCTGCGCCCCGGTTGGATGACTTCGATCGCCCAGCATCCTTCCTTGTGCATCTTCCTCAACTCGCTTCCCTTGATTGACGGCATGGGCAACACTAACGTCTTGATGATGTCCAGAAGGCATTCCCCAAAGCGTAGGTACTTGATGTCTTCGGCGGTTTCGTAGTAGAAGGTCGTCATCTTTAAGTTAGGAGAACGAAAATTAGGCACAAAGTGATAAGGAAGAGAATTACTAGTAGATCATAAATAACTTAGAAGAATATAGAAAGCAAAACACACAATGGTAAAAGGTGGTTTCCAATCCTAGGGGTCACGTCCTACAGGCAACTTTGTGCTCTGATACCATCTGTTGTGACCTCGGATTGTTAAGGATCCTAAGTCCCTGTGATTAACATGCTAGTCCCTGGATCAACAGCTAGCACTTCACAGTCGATGAATATCATGTAAAACACAAGTCATTATTACACGAATAATCCAGAGTATAATTATTACAACTTGCATAGCTTATAGCTAGCTCAAATAAAACAGTGGAAACTAAGTAAAACTTGAGTCCATCAACGCCACAGGCTAGTTGCGTGAAGACCTTGGATCCCTACGCACCTTTCAGTCTTCGGATTCTGCACATAAGACGTGCATCCAACAAGTTGGGTCAATACTTCGAATGTATTGGAAAATTACATCAAGGAAAGAATAAAACTATCTCTACATGCAAGGCTAAGTGTAGGCTTTGGGGGTTCTTTTGCATAAGGCCAACTTTCTCTAAGTAAGAAGAAAAGAGGAAGAGTTTACCATACTTTGTAAAAATTGGTAATTAGTATATCCTAAGCGTGCACCAACTATTGTCGTGTCTTCGCGTATACTTAGTGTGCAACCGATTGAGGAATCCTAGCGTTGCAACTTGTTCCAAACAAAAGCTCTAGTTGGACCTAACAAGGCTTGCAAGGTCATTATTGATGGAGGTAGCTACAGAAATCTTCCAAGTAAGGAACTATGTGCCAAGTTGAATTTGACATACTTACGTCATTCGAAGCCATACTACATACAATGGTTGAGCAACAATGGTGAGATGAAGGTAAATCATATGGTACATGTGAATTTTCAAATAGGGCCATACAAAGATTCTATTGATTTTGGTGTGGTTCCTATGACTGTTTGTCATCTACTTTTGGGTCGGCCTTGGCTTTATGATCGCCATGTGCAACACAATGGCCGAGCCAATACAAATCACTTGGAATTCAAAGGGAAGAAGATTACTATGCAGCCAATGACACGACAAGATATTGTGAATGATTCTCGCCAGAAGATAGAGGTGAATTTGAAGGAAGATCCTACAGCTCGGCGAGATTGTGTGACAGCTGTTCCTGATGTAATCGAGACTAAATTGAGTTATATAACGAAAAGTGAGAGAGTGCCTAGTTTATTGATATTAGCCACCAAGGAAGATATGAGAGAATTTCATGAGGATCCTACAGCCATGCCACTTGTGCTCATGTATAAGGGCAAGGTATTGGTTTCTAACGACATGACCCCCGTTTCTCTTGGCGTATATTCTATTTTGCAGGACTTTGAGGATGTGTTTCCAGAAGATGTACCCGCAGGCTTACCTCCATTGCATGGTATAGAACACCACGTGGACCTGATTCCTGGCGCCACACTTCCCAATCGTGCACCCTACATGACTAATACCGAAGAAACTAAGGAAATTCAGAAGCAAGTACAAGCGTTGCTGGATAAAGGGTACCGATGACTCCTAGCCAAATAATTGCGGATAATGCAAAGGCTTTAGCGGGGTCACAAAGCACAACACCTACTTGTGAGAAGAGCGGTGAGAGAGAGAACCACCTCATAGTGAGTGAGAGCCACAAGCCAAACTAAGAGCGTTCTCCTTGCCACCAAAAGTGAGATGAGAGATGTTCGGAACAACCCATCTATCTTGCACTATGCACTCCTTTGCAAGGGACTAGCGCAAGGAACTAATGAATTAACCAATGTTCCTCCATCTTTGATGAGTGTTTTGCAAGAATTCAAGGATGGGTTTCTCGAAGCGCTTCCACATGGACTACCTTCTCTTCGCGGCATTGAACATCGCATCGACCTCATCCCCGGTGCACCACTTCCAAACCGTGCCGCTTACCGCACGAACCCGGAGGAGAAAAAGGAGATTGAACGTCAAATCAACCAACTCGTCTCCAAAGGTTTGATCCAAGTTAGCACTAGTCCAAGTGCCGTACCCGTGATTCTTGTTCCAAAGATGGATGATACGTTACGGTTATGCATGGACTGCTGTCCAATCAATGCCATCACCGTGTGTTATCGACATCCCATACCACGTCTCGATGACATGCTTGATGAGTTGTGTGGAGCCACTATTTTTTCGAAAATTGATCTTTGTAGTGGTTACCATCAAATACACATGGTTGAAGGTGATGAGTGGAAAACCGCCTTCAAGACCAAACTTGGTCTTTATGAATGGTTGGTTATGCCTTTTGGTTTATCAAATGCCCCATCCACCTTCATGCGCCTTATGAATCACATCTTGTGTTCCCTCATTGGAAAAAGTGTTGTTGTCTATTTCGATGATATTCTTGTTTATAGCAAATCACTTGAGGACCATGTAACACATGTCAAGGAAGTTTTGCAAATCCTTCGACAGGAAAAGCTTTATGCTAATCTTCCCAAGTGCACTTTTGCTAAAGACAAGTTGATTTTTCTTGGATTTGTTGTTCCTTCGAAGGGAATTGAAGTTGATGTTTCCAAGGTAAAGGACGTACGAGATTGGCCCATCCCAAAAAATGTGAGTGAACTCCGAAGTTTTCATGGGTTGGCCGGTTTCTATCGTCGCTTTGTGAAAGACATTTCGACCATTGCTTGTCCCCTTAATGAATTGACCAAAAAGAATGTCACCTTGATGTGGGGCAAAGCACAACAAAAAGCTTTTGATGAACTTAAAAAGAGGCTCACCGAAGCACCTCTCCTTACTTTACCGGATTTCACAAAAACTTTTGAGATAGAGTGTGATGCTAGTGGTATTGGCATTGGAGGAGTCCTTATGCAAAACGGACGTCCTATAGCCTACCATAGCGAGAAACTCGATGGTGCTCGCCTTAATTATCCAATTTATGACAAAGAGCTTTTTGCCTTAGTTCGTGTCCTTCAAGTTTGGCAACACTACCTTTGGCCCAAGGAATTTATCATACATTCCGACCACGAGTCGTTGAAATATCTCAAAGGCCAAGCTAACTTGAGGAAGAGACACGCTAAGAGGGTTGATTTCATGGAGTCTTTTCCGTACATTGTCAAGTATAAGAAGGGCAAAGAAAATGTAGTTGCGGATGCATTGTCTCGCAAACATACAAGCCTTCTTACGAGACTTGAAATCAACGTGTTGGGTCTTGAGGAAATAAAATCTTTGTATGCTTCCGATCCGTTCTTTGAACCAATTTTCGCAAAGTGATCCAATGACAAAGGAGTTGATGAATTCTATTTGCATGAGGGCTTTCTATTTAAACAAAACAAGCTATGCATTCCGAAGTCGTCGCTTCAACTTTTGCTTCTCCAAGAATCTCATGGTGGAGGCCTCATGGGTCACTTTGGCTGTAACAAGACATTGGACATGCTCTCCACTCACTACTTTTGGCCCAAGATGAAGCGCGACGTGGAGCGCTACGTTCAACGATGCATGACATGTGTTCAAGATAAGTCGCAAGCTAATCCCTATGGTCTTTATATGCCATTGCCTATTCCTCATACACCTAGGTTCGACATTAGCATGGATTTCGTGTTAGGATTGCCTAGATCTAAGCATGGTCATGATTCTATATTTGTTGTTGTGGATCGCTTTTCCAAAATGGCACACTTCATACCATGCCATAAGACCGACGATGCTTCACATCTTGTAAATCTGTTTTTCAGGGAAATCGTCCGTCTACATGGAGTGCCACGAACAATCGTCTCCGACCGCGACGTCAAATTCATGAGCTACTTATGGAAGACCCTCATGGCCAAGCTCGGCGTCAAGCTCCACTTTTCATCCGCGTCGCATCCTCAAACCGATGGACAAACCGAGGTTGTCAACCGAAGCCTCAAAACTCTTCTACGTGTGTTGATCAAGAAAAACTTGAAGGATTAGGAGGAATGCATTCCCCACGCCGAGTTCGCCTACAACCGAGCAAAGCACTCAACAACTAAGATGAGTCCATTCATGATCGTCTATGGTTTCGAGCCCCTCACCGCGCTCAACATCCTACCACTACCACTCCATGAGCGCACGAACATGGACGTCGAGAAGCGTGCACAATCTATGAAGACGCTTCATGAAGAAACAAGAGCAACTATCGAACAACAAGTCCTTCGCCAAGCTTCAAGGTTAAACAAGGACAAGAAGGAGATGATCTTTGAAGAAGGTGACCTTGTGTGGATACACCTAAGCAAAGACCGCTTCCCCAAGGAACGTGACTCCAAGCTCAAGCCAAGAGGAGATGGTCCCTTCAAGGTCATCAAAAGAATCAACAACAACGCCTACATCATCGACATACCGACCTCCAAGTACCTTGCAAGCAATACATTCAATGTCAAGATCTCTCACCCTACCATGGAGATGTTCAAGATGATAACCATGAAGAGTCGAGGACGACTCTTTCCCAAGGCGGGGGAGCTGATGCGGCCCGTCCTACGAACGCTCCTACATCTACACCAACAAGTCTCCAAGTGGACCCATGACTCGTGCCCGAGCCAAACTCCTACAAGCTAAGCTGAACTCGCTCCTCTCCTCGTGCCAATTTGATAACTCCTTGGATGGTATGCTACTTCATGCAACTACCCTATGCATCATCAGGTACGAAGCTTCGACACATCACCAAGCACCCAATGATGGAGAACAAGGAGCAGAGCATGAAGCAGGAGCCGCTGGAGCTGCTCGGTCTGTGCACACCGGAGTCTCCAGTCCACCAAAGTCTCCGGCCTAAAGACACCGGAGTCTCCGGCCCCACCTCCAGTCGGCCCCCAGAACAGGGCCCTGGGACAATCTGAAGGCCCCTCCGGAGGACGGTCCAGAGACCGACCGGAATCTCCGGCATAGACCGGAGTCTGCGATCCACCACACCGGAGTCTATGGTCCGATCGTCGCCGGGCATGAAAAGGCCTTTGGGCCTGCGACCCATGTACCCCTTAGTCCATCCACAACTTGTCTTTTATTCCTAAAGTACCCCTGTTTAAGTGACTGGCCTATATATAGTCCCCCACCTCCATTGTAAACCCTAGGCATGATATTGGAATTAGTAGAAACCCCTTTGTGGATCTATCTAATTCTTGCCTCATGCTCCTTGACCAAGGAGCACCAATATCCCCAAACCTCGTTGGAGTTTGCATCATGCCTCCGTGTTGTATAAGGCCTAGGCATCGGTGTCCCTTTCCCTAGATGTGAAGATCTCACCGAGTCTCCCATCTCGTCGTGCCGGTTCGAGAGAGAGTCCTCCGCCCGACGCCGATCCTAGGGATTGCGCCGGACCGGTCACCACCGACGTGATCTATTGGTGTGTATCGTGGTTTTGCGTGTGTGTGTTCATCGCGTTCTCCTTGCGTGCGTTCGTCGTGTTCATTCTCCCCTCCTCTCCCCGCACTCCATCCTCGATTTGAAAGGGAATCGTGAAAGATCGGGCCACCCTAGAGGTTTGCCCTCAATACAATTTCTCAGAAAAATAAGCTATAGGCCGACCCTCTTGCATCAAAACGCCAACTATGCCCATACCACTAGCATCACATTCAACTTCAAATTATTCAAAAAATCAGGTAATGCAAGTAATGGTGCACAAGTAAGCAAATGTTTTAATGTATCAAATGCAATGTGTTGGGCCGTGCCCCGTACAAAAGGAACACCTTTCTTTGTCAAATCATTCAAAGGTGCAGCAATGGTGCTAAAATCTTTCACAAAGCGCCTATAGAAACCAGCTAATCCGTGGAAACTACGCACATGACTTACATTCATGGGAGTAGGCCAATTCTGAATTGATTCAATTTTAGATTGATCTACCACTACCCCATTCTTAGATACAATAAATCCTAGGAATATGACCTTATCTTTTGCAAATGTGCACTTCTCAAGATTAGCATACAAATTATTATCACGCAACACTTGCAAAACTTGTCGAATATGAGTGCAATGTTCAGTTTTGTTGTGGTTGTATATAAGTATATCATCAAAGTAAACAACCACAAAACGACCAATAAAATCTCTCAAAACATGATTCATTAATCGCATAAATGTACTAGGTACATTAGTAAGACCAAACGGCATAACTAACCACTCATAAAACCCAAATTTTGTTTTGAAAGGAGTTTTCCACTCATCCCCTTCTTTCATCCTAATTTGATGATAACCACTACGCAAGTCAATTTTAGAGCAAACAGCAGCACCACTCAATTCATCTAGCATATCCTCTAAGCGTGGAATAGGATGACGATATCGAATAGTGATGTTATTAATCGCTCTAGAATCAACACACATGCGCCATGTACCATCTTTCTTAGAAACTAAAATAACAGGAATAGCACATGGGCTAAGAGAGACACGAATGTACCCTTTATCCAAAAACGCTTGTACTTGCTTCTGAATTTCCTTAGTTTCTTCGGGATTAGTCCTCTAAGGTGCATGGTTGGGAAGTGTGGTGCCAGGAATCAGGTCCACTTGATGTTCTATACCACGCAATGGAGGCAAAACTACGGGTACGTCTTCTGGAAACACATCCCCAAAGTCCTGCAAAACAGAAGAGACACCAAGAGAAATAGGGGATATGTCATTAGAAACCAATACCACGCCCTTATACCTGAGCACAAGTGGCATGGCTATAGGATCCCCACCGAAACTCTCTGTTGAGGGCAAACCTCTAGGGTGGCCCGATCTTTCACGATTCCCTTTCAAATCGAGGGTGGAGTCCGGGGAAAGGAGGGAAGGATGAACACGACAAACACACGCACGAAGAACGCGATGAACACACACGCAAAACCACGATAAACACCAATAGCTCACACCGGTGGTGACCGGTCCGGCGCAATCCCTAGGATCGGCGTCGGGCGGAGGACTCTCTCTCGAACCAGCACAGCGAGATGGGAGACTCGATGAGATCTTGACGTCTAGGCAAATGAACACCGATGCCTAGGCCTTGTACAACGCGGAGGCACAATGCAAACTCCAACGAGGTTTGGGGATACTGGTGCTCCTTAGTCAAGGAGCATGAGGCAAGAACTAGATAGATCCACAAAGGGGGTTTCCACTAATTCCAATATCAAGCCTAGGGTTTACAATGGAGGTGGGGTCTATATATAGGCCAGCCACAAGTTCAGGGGTAATTCAGGCATTAAAGTAGAGTTCTAGGCGAAGTAGAGGGGTACATGGGCCATAGGTCCCAGCTAGGCTCGCAGGCCCATCACTTGGGCCGGACAGTCCGGGTCGGCACGGCCGGACAGTCCGGGCAGGGCGGACACTCCGGGTGGTGTCCGGGGAGTGTCCGATTCGACCTTCTGAATGTCCATGCCGGGTCCAGGCTCGGGCAGGCCGGACACTCCGGCTAAGTCGGGCCGGACACTCCGGCTGGATTCGGGCGGACACTCCGGCAGCTTCAGCTCAGGTGCAGCTTCAGGGCTCGTGGGTCGACGCGGCGGGGGTTCGTACCTGATGATGCACAGAGTAGAGGTATGAAGTAGCACGCCATCCAAGGAGGTATCAAATTGGCACGAGGAGAGGAGTGAGTTCACCTTAGCTTGCAGGAGTTTTGCTCGGGCATGAGTCATGGGTCCACTTGGGGGACTTGTTGGTGTAGATGTAGAAGCGTCCGTAGGACGGGCTGCATCAAGGAGCCTTAGGAGTATTACCCGGATCCTTCCTATTCGACAACAGAACTGCCAGGCAAGCAATTCCCCATGCTTGCATACATATAGTACCTACGCTTCTATCTTACTCTTGCATCATTGAGTCGCGATTGCATTAAGAATCCCAAGTATTGCATAGCCTTTACTTTTAAACCCCACTGAAGCTTGTACCTCCATCCCATGAGCCATTATTATAGGTTGTTTGAGCCATGCGAGTCGTAGAATTGCATGTGTAGGGTTTGTGCGAGTCTTTGAATAATGAGGTACTTAAACAACTTAATATGAGTAGAGAACTAATGAAAGAGGCATCGGTGAGCATTAATTGTTATTTGGTTCTTTAAGCTCACTTGTGTCCCGTAGGACCCCGAGTACTTGATTCCTGTTCCTTGACTATTCGCACTATCCACATACGGGAGACCCTATGGATCCTCCTTTGTTTGAGCTTGATTCACACTTTATTTCTTGGGGCCACATAGTAGTTTGGGGCTTTATTACTATCATGTACTTATGCCATGCTTTACTGATTTATTTACGATTGTGCATGGAGCACTTGTACTGTTTTGGAATGCGGAGTGTTTTCGCGGTATCGACAAGCCTAGTCACATTTTCAGGTTCCCAGTCGTTTACAGCCACTGACGCAAACCCTGGGTCCGTCTTGGAGCCGGCCAACTTCGTTGCGGGTAGCTTAGTGGGGTGGCCCCCTGAAATGATTTATGAATCATGTGAATGCATTGTCGTGAGGCCTCGTTGCGTTTTATTTGGTTCTTACTGAGGTTGATCATGTGTGTGTTGCTATTTGTGCACCCCTGCAGGGTAAATCTTTCTGAAAGCCGTGTCCGTGGTTATGGATGACTTGGAGCATAGTTTCTCGATCATAGACAAGCATAACTAAAGTACTGGCTTTAATTTGACTAAGACATGACTACTAATTAGTACAATACTCATGGAATGGTTAATAAAATTGCCAACGGATGGGTTATTCTTCCGCCTTCTCGTCGGTAAGCGAGAAGGAGGACGAGCGAGGTTAAATTATGTTGCTTATATAACTGTTGTTTTTAATTAACAAGCGTCCGTCCATCTTTGGTTGGGCGGATGTGTAGCATGTCTCTATAGAAATTTGTTGCTATTATCTTTCGCTGCAATTGCGTCACCCCCAGGTTGTTCCCTTTAGATGCATTAAGACTTGCTGAGTACCCCTAGGGTCTCACACGATAAATATTTGGTTTAGGTGGACAGGTATACTCTCAGGAAGGCTATTGGCTTGAGGAGACGGATGATGGTGGCAACGATCGTGAGGTGTAGAGATTCCGGGGATGGAGATCCTTGAGATCTGTGGGCGGGATGTGCTTATTTTCAGGGCATCTTATGCCGATTTGCTTCTTATCCGTACTTGGATCATGTTTCCCGCTTCCGCTTGATACTCTGTTGCGTGATGTTTGAGAACGTATCCTAAAATATTATATCTATCTAGGATATTTGGATCTTGCCGTATGGCGTTGAATATTCCTATTTCTATTTATTTTAGATGGTGTGACTCTGATGTCTATTGTAAGTCACAGGCATACATACTCATTTGTGTATGTCGTGGTCGCGTTACCTGTCGCTTACGCCGCTCGCTCTTGTCCCAATGTTCTTAAAAGTGGATAAGGTGGTAAGCCGGTACCGTGCCCTACTCCGCTTCAACGGGCCTACACGTGGGTGGCCTTGGGCCTCCGCGGTAGAGTCAGTTATCCACTTTTGGTTCGTCCAGGCTTGAACTTAGAGCGTAATGTCCGAGGTATTACAATTGGTATCAGAGCCATTCCGCCCTTCAGGGTCTCAGCCAAGATGGTTGTTGTCAATCTAGAAAATATTTTGATAGCTATGTATACTAGGGAAAAACTAAATGTGAGAGTAGGACTGCTTCCATTTTTCTTCTTACCCACCCACCCACCTTTTTCTGGTAAGGAAGTGTAACATTTGTCTATCCTCTTCTAAAAATTCAAACTAGGATTCACGTGTTTGGGATTTCTGTAGTACCATAGGATGTGTGTAATTCCTCATCTATCTGTTGCATCCAACCTTGTTGTCGCAATCTGTCTTGGTTATCAACTATTGGTACATTCCATACCGACGGGCTTATTGTAACCGATGTGATCTATCCGACTCTTTCTAAACCGATGCGATATGTCTTACTCTTTGTTAACCGACGCGATCTTGTTAAGGGTGTTCTTTCTTCCTGCATGCTTTCACAGAATGTGGACTTGCTAATCTCTATTTGTTGAGTTGTTTTTGCGCATCTATGGGTATTTTAATGCCGAAAAATGTGATTTTTTTCTTTGATTCATCTGCGTCTCCACACTCCTTTTCAGTCGTGTGAGATACACTATTCACCTTCTTTTGTCGGCATGTCCATGCCTACTGGATCTTTTGCTACCGGCGCATAATCCTGAAGTTTTACTTCATCTTCAATTCTTTTGTAGCTAAATACATAACGTGTGTCGACCCGATGCTTGTGATTATAATTTGGTTCACGGTATAGCCATATAACACTTATCATGAGTGGGATGTGGTTAACGCTATCAATCTAATTCTCTAAATGATGACGGTTATCTCTTGTGATTTTGAGTTATACCATGATCATATCTATATCATATTCAAGTATCTTTGGCAGTCCAAAGATTTCTGAAGGCACTATGATGGGTTATTATCCGATTGTTGTGCTTCTTATCTTTTTGAACTCCATATCTGCAAGGTTCTCTTGATACAGGAGACGCTAGTAATAACTCAAATAGAACAGGCACAAGATTGCTCAATCTACTAGTGCTATTATAAAACTAGTCCTCCAATCAACCTTGATATCTCCCTTTTGTTGTTTACTTTTGTATCTCTTTTCTTTTCTCTTTTTTTAACAACTTTTTTTTCTATTGTCTTTATTTTTTATTTTTCAACTATCTGACACAATGCAATACGTGATGCAACAATTCTGAGCAATTAGGGGCCAGATATTCCGGTTTTGTCGGGGGCCGGATAATCCGGTCTACCTGGACGAAAAAAATTGCACTTCAAACCCTAATGAGCAGTCTGTCGGAGCAAAGCAACTAGTCGCGTGGGTACGTTCCTAGTCACGGATGCTGTAGATAGCATGTGTCTATGGTATACAAACAAAGGTACACTATGTGGACTCAGACAAAAGAGGAAAACTTGCGGAACACGGTGATGGTTAACACGGCGGAAAACAAGATCAAACCCTAAACCTAGACACAAACAAAAAACTAGACTCCTACGAGGAAAAACCTGCAGATCGATTCTACGAGAAGATACAATCAGCAACTAAAACTCGAAAACGATGCAATCTAGTCTATGGCAAATCTTTTTGTAAGACTTTTTCTGTATAGGACAAAAAACACTCTCTAATCTATGGATGCATACCGAGGCAACACTGGAAATATGATACCAAGAGTATATGGGGTGGCCCGATCTTCTCAGTAAGCGGATGGCGGTGATGATGGTAGATGATAGATAACTAGCCTGTAGCTATGAACTCTCCCGCTCGATCCCTGATGTTAATGCAACAAATCTCGAAACCTTGTAGGATATTCACAACACCACGTTTTTGCGCACGCAACCATGACCATGAACGGTAGTATGCAATCTACTAATTCCCAATGGAACAACATATCACACTCAATTATAGTTGGTAGATTCAAACACAGGGTAATTCTAGAGGTTTTATGAAAGAAACAACTTTAAAATAGTTTTAACGTGGTCTAACCTAAACTAGAGGGTGTTCCTAGGCTTATATGGCCGCCAGAACGTCCCGAAAACATGAAACTAAAACGTGTCTGATATAGTCAGATCCGTCCGGATCTGATGGGAACTTTTTGGGCCGGATTATACGGTCTAAGAGGGCCGGATTATCCGGGGGCCAGATTTTCTGGGGGGAAAGTCCAGTCAAATATCCCCCCCAGAACAGAACGTCGCGCCGAAGTCCTTTGCAGAATCTTCAAAGCAGGGCCGGATTATCCGGGGTGTGGGGGGTCGGATTATCCGGGGTCTTTTAGACGTGGAAGTACTCATTGGAAAGATCTTGGAATTATCTATCCAACAAGTGCTTATTTGCTTGATTTGGAGTTCGTATGAGGAATCCACGTCCGTTTCAATTTTAGGACTTCTGTCTGTCCGAATTGAACATTCCTTCTCTTCGATAATCTCCCTTGCTTGTATTGTACCTTCCTCCCGCTCATCCCTCGTGCATCCTTGGGCAATCATCATGTTGGACTTCTCTTGTAGCCCTTATCCTCCTCGTGCCATGCTTGTTTCTCCAACGAACCTGATCATACATAATGCATAGATTTAGGCAATATAAAGTTCTCATCAATCAAAGTACTAGATTCGTTTAGGAGTAAATTCACCTGTTGTTCAAGTAGCTTAGCACGAGCTCTTGTAATAGGTCCAATTATAATCTCATTGGACTGATCCTTTCTTGCAACAGTTGTAGCATCTTCAGTAGTCACTAGGGTAGGTGTAATTGTAGGGATGTCCTCATCAACCGCCATCCGCTTACTGAGAAGATCGGACCACCCCATATCACCCATGTTGACTTTCGGGGAAGCAGTTTCGACGATACGTCCGGTTGCACCGGACTGGGCGCCGGAAATTCCGGTCGGCCACTGGAATGGGTCACGGATGCACGTTTCGGCATGCGCCGGCCGGTTCCGGTGTGCGCTGGAATTTCTGGACCGTGGTCCGATCCATCGGTTGGTTCGCCAGGATTTCTAGCGAGATTTCCGGTCCGCCGGTCCTGGCGCTAGTTTGGTCTGGGCCTTCATCTTTTGATGGCTTGGTTCCTTCTCTTGACATTCCTTCATAGGGTTCATACATGATGATGCATAGAGTATTGGAATGAAGTAGCAAGCCATCCAAGGATGTATCGAAATCACACGAGAAAAGGAGCAAATTCACCTTAGCTTGGAGGAGTTGGCTTGGGCACGAGTCATCGGTCCACTTAGGGGACTTGGTGGTGTAGATGTAGAGGCGTCCGTAGGACAGACTGCATCAGAATAGGTCGCACCGAATATGCACTATAGATGATGCACAAAGTTGTTTCCATGGGTCCAGATGCTCCTCTTGTCGTGGGGTCACCCTAGATACCCTCGATGGGAATTAACGTGCCAATCCTTGATAACGGTTTCCACGCTGACAATGGTCTCCCCCTGAATATCCTTGATGGGACTACTCTCCTTAATCCACGGGTACGCTAGCAGAGGAACAGTTATCCTCTCCGGGTTTCCTGGGAGAGACAAAGGCATTGACTTAGAGGCCGGCATATGACCTCTGGATGTATGCCAATCTCATATGTCGACCTTAGCCGAGATAACCCTGCCATACTGATCTTGCAAAGAAAAGACAACTTTATTATGTCAACATATCTTCTATATGTCGGCTTGAGTATGCCGGCATCCCTATGCCGGTCAACCTTAAGCATGGTCAACCTCACTTTATACCATAGCTTGAGCCTACCGGGGGTCATCCTCCCCACGAAACTGAAGTAGTTAATAGAACTTTGTCTACTATGCTAAGGGTTGTTTAAAGAAGAACTTAAAAGAGTGGGAAGATTGTTTACCTCATATTGAATTTTCGTACAATCGTTCACTACATTCTACCACTAAGTTGTGCCCTTTTGAGATTGTGTATGGTTTTGTTCGACATGCACCCATCTTTAGTGCAAAATAATTATGATGCTACACAACGTGATGAACATATTTTAAAGTTGCAGGCCAAAGAGAATATTGAACGTATGAATGCTAAGTATAAAATTGTTGGAGATAAAGTTAGAAAGCATGTTGTGTTTGATGTTGGAGATCTTGTTTGAATGCATTTGCACAAAGATCGTTTCCTGATTTGCACAAATCTGAGTTAATGTCACGTGTTGCTGGTCCTTTCAAAGTGTTAGAGAGGATAAATGATAATGCATACAAAATTGAGCTTCCTCCAAAGTTTGGTACCCGCATTTAACATTGTAGATTTGAAGCCATACTTTGGTAAAGAAGATGAGATTGCGTCTAGGACGACTTCAATTCAAGAAGTGGATGATGAGGACATCTCTACTACTAATACAACCGCTTCACCTACAACACCCTTACAAGGACCTCTCACAAGATCTCGTGCACGTCAACTCAATTATCAGGTACTTTCGTTTCTAGGAACTCTTCTTAATACAAATGAGAATATGATATTGCCTAAATCAGATGTGTTCATGTTACTTAGTAATGATGAACCTATCAATGACAATAAGGATAGTCAATGGAGCATGCTCATGATGGAGATTGCAGCAATCGTGTGAGGATTGGAGATGACGCTACAAGTGAAGATTTTAGAACTTTTAAGCCACCATAATGAGAGATGAAGAGATGGACGAAACCAAGAGAATGCTATTTAATAATTTCATCCATAGAGTCATATGGTGTCGCATCACCTTTTATTTATGGGTCAGGCCCATGTAATTTGCGTCCATAATAATAGGATGGATCTTTAGAGTCCGCATATGTGGAGGAAAGTGACTTAGGAAGGATTTTCGACCTCCTCTCGCAAGGTTGGTCGCATCCCCCTTCGTCCCTCCATATACTCCCATTAGGTCATCGTTTAGACTTGGATTTTGTTTAGACTAAATGTTATCCATTGTTGGAACTATGCCATAGGCTTGAGTGTCGTAGAGTCCTCTTGTACTATGCACCTATACAAAATCCCACCTTCATAATAAAGCTTTCATATTCATTCGCAATATCTTGATTGCAATATTAGTTCTTGTTCTCGATTTCAGGTAGGAATTAAGACCCTCGCTGGTTAGGCTGATCGTGATTCCGTAAGATCGGTAACCTCCAGGAGATTGGCCTAACAATTGCATTGGCACTCATGCCCGCACGTGTAGTCGGATCGTCAAGTTTGAACTCCACCAAATCAAATTATCATCGTCTCATCGAAAGATCAGACACATTGCCCTACCACGACGTCACTACATCTACAACGCCAAGTCTCCCAAGTGGACCGATGACCCGTGCCCGAGTCAAACTCCTACATGATAAGGGGAACTCGCTCCTCTCCATGTGTCACTTTGACTCCCCTTTGAATGGTCAGCTACTTCATGCAAATGCCTTGTGTAGCTATGAACCCCAAGGGCTACACCAAGATGGAGTGTCAAAAGAAGACTGAGTCAAGTGCACGCAAGGAGGAGCAACAGCTCAAATCGACGCCAGACCCAGCCAGCCAAACCTACCGCCAAAATCGCTAGCTCAACCTGGCGTCAAAACCAGCCAGCCGGACCTGCCACCGGAATCTCCCTCTCAACCCGGTGATAGGCCCCGTGGACTTCAATCCTGGCGCCCCGCCGAAACGACTCCTAGTATACATTTCGGCTCCCACCGAACCAATCCGGATCCCGCCGAAATGAAACCGACACCACATTCGGCGCTGCCGGACTTACCGACGAAAACGGCTATCTACGCATAGATCTAGGTTTGATGCCCTGGAAGATTTTCTTTACCTGCACCTTCGCCCTAACTACTATAAATAGCCCATATGGCTCACCCTTTGACTTCAGACTTGATAATAGAACTAGAAGAAAACCCCTCAAAGGAATCTATCTAGTTTTGATCTCACCTTCGTTGAGATTTATTATCACAAACCTCTTTAGATTTTGCATTGAGCATCGAAGTTGTACAAGGCATTTACTTTGAGTGGCCTCTAGTAAAGTTGTCATGATCTCACCAACGTTTTCATCTCTCACCGTTTGGGTTCGAGAGAGAGTTTTAATCAATACCGATCCTAGGGATTGTATTGAGCCGGTAGCCACATGAGTGAGCCATCGGCTTTGTATCGTGTTTGTGTTGCGCGTGTTCGCCGAGTTCATCGCATGTGAGTTCATTTGCATCTTCCTCTCCCTCTTCCCTCACGAATCCCCCGCTTATCTCCGAGAATCGTGAAAGATCGGCCATCATGTGGCTTATCCCACAACAATGTCGTCGCCAGACGGAAACCATAGTTCGTGATGAAGTGAACCAAACAACGGGGAAAGATGAGCACGTCCCCCTCACACAGAGTCTTCTGAAACAGCTTACCCTTGGTGTCAAAGAAACCAACCAGCACGCTGCCACCATGCACAAACATCATCTCCGACGCCCTTGGGTGAGAGTGGGGAAGCACTGCCCCCTAGGGGGCAATGTCCCTCCGTGCTATCGACATGGCAAGGGTGTTCAGGCCAGGGAACTCAACGGCAGTGGCAATGCTCGCTGAGAGTTCTAAAAGATGGTGCTAGGGTGCTTGCAGAGGAAACCATTCATGAATAGCTTCATTTCACTCTGACGTGCCATAGTGCACACATCTTGAAGAGGTGGACTATCTGATAGGTTTGCTGGAGTAAGGCCAAGGAGGACAATAAAGTAACACAAGACAGTTGAAGAGCTTCATCTTTTAGAACTCTCGGACACAGATGGACGAGTAAAACATGGGTTTAAATAATGTGATGAGAAAGGAGTGCAACCAAAGCCAAATCTGTGTAACTTGTACTCTATAAGATTCTCTTGAAGTTCACTGCAGAATTTGCTTTCGATTGTGGCTAAAGCAAAGAATGCAAGGTAACTGCTTATACAGAATGCCACAGCACATGTTCTACTTCCAACATCAAACAAAGCTCTGATCCATAGAACACCTCTGATTATCACTGAGTGCCGAATTCAGTACAAGTGGATACGCTTCAACAAGACAAACCCCAAACCACCAAATACAATCTAACTCGGTTTACAACATCAGAGCTTCCATCAGGTTTATATTTGTGAGGAAAACAGAAGATCAAATGCAGAAAGAGGCGGTTAGCTAACTGAGCATCTGTTAAATGCCCCCCAAAAAATCATGGCTTGAAACAGAAAATGCAGTTTAATGTAGCCAACAAGCAATGTGGAAGCCTTGAGTTGCATATGGCTATAACTGCTTGAACAGTCACCTTTTCCTAGTTTTCCCGGAAGAGGTACTTTCAGATTGCGTCGGCTTGGCATCCCCACTGACCTTTCCATCAGTGGGTGGGTTTTTAAGCTCTTCAGGAATAGCAAGGGCAGAAGAGTAGTGCTTAATCCTCCAAGAAATGAGAATACTGGACACAATGCCAAGTATTGGGAACAAGTAAGAGTATATATGAGTCTTCTTAGATCCTGTAGTAGAAGCCACTGCTGCACCAGCAAGGCTTACAATGGAAACATTCTGTAGGATCATTGGTAAGCAGCCAACAATTGTAGGAAGGAGAAAATCTCTGAAAAATCCAACATCAGTGGCTGATAGAGCATAATTGATGATGTATGACGGCAGAGGAGAAAATCTAGCAAGTAACACAAATTTCCAGCCATCCTTCTCAACCCCTTTAACCACGACATGGAAGTACTTATTTCTCTGTAACCATTCCATTGCTGAACTGAAGTATTTGAAAATTGTCCTGAGAAAATTTAGAAAATGAACATTAGAAAAGAGGACCAGAACCAAATTACAAGTCATGAATCACTAGTTTATACAGAAGAAAGTGTAGGAAGGAGAAAATCTCTCAGAGATCCACTGATGGCAGATTTAGCAAATGATTACAACATGTAAGCCTGGCTACAGAAGTTGATAAGAAAGCATGTGTTTCAGGACATTAATCTGACAGTTTCAGCAGATGGACATAACCATAGAGGGCAATTATCACTAGATTTCTATAAAGTAAACAAAAATAGACTTCACTAGGGTACAGTAAAGGATGAAGAGGGCTTCTTTAGAGAAATTTCATCCTTAAAAGGACATAAGGATAATCCATGGACCATGCACTTTGATTCCTGGGCAACAAACTCAACAATCCGTGTACAAGTTAATTAGCGTAATGCCGCATGCACGTCTTGAAGTTTGATCTAATTTACCGTTGAGATGTAGTACCATGCAGCCTGTTGAAGTATATGTAGATTGCCTAACCTTCTCCATCAGTTCAGACTTTTGGTTCCATGAAACTTAACATGGTACTCCCTCCGTACTGAAATAAGTGACTTGGATTTGTCTAGATTCGCATGTATCTAGACGTATTTTAGTGTATAGATACATGCGGATTTAGACAAAATCAAGTCACTTATTTCAGGATGGAGGGAGTATCAGAGTAGAGGTCTTGAGTTCAAGTCTCGGCTTTGGCAATCTAAACCCTCTTTCAGGGGTTGAAGTATACTTGGATTGCCCAACCTTCTCCATCAGTCCGGACTTTTGGTTCCGCTGGTTGTCACGTGAAACTTAACACAGCCTATCTCACTTTATGAACAACATGTGAGTAAAACCAAAATAATATTTCATTTTTTTCAAAACTAGAGCATTACTGAGTTTGTTGCCTAGGAATCAAAACGATGGGGTAGCCACAATAGCAACCAATGCACAACCATGAATAAACGTTTACCTCCCTAGTCCCACAGCCGCCGCCGCCTCCTCCAAAAAGAACTAGTCGCCGCCTTCTCCCAGCCGGCGATCGACAGGTCCTCGCCTCCTCCGCTTCTGCTCACGCGGGCAGGAGGGGGTAGGGACCCAAGACCTACGCTCGGCATTCTTTAAGGTCCCTAATGTTAGCGTTTTTCTGGTGTCGTGGTGGCGGTGGAGGCGCTACATCGAATAATGGTACCCCAGCTTTAACCCCATCTCGGCGACGTTTACGCGTTGAGAAGCTTGTGGGATTCTGTCTTCGCCGGGTGTGTGCTCCGGCTTTGTGTGGTGTTGATCTTGCCACCGATCTGGTCCTGGCGGCCTTCGAGTGCGGCGGTGCGGATTGCTGCTAGTTTGTGGTGGATGGTGGAGGATCCAGCCGCTTGATAGGCGGGGTGGCGATGGCCAAGGATCCGGTGTTGAATGTTGAAGATGCTCGGAGGGCTTCTCCGGCCGATGTTCCTTAGCAGCAAGCCAGATCCAGTTTTACGGGGCTGGTGGTTATTGCGGTTCATTGACGCCTTATGGCTAGAGGTTTCTTCAGTGCCAAAGTGCGGACTGGCTACTGGTGATCTTGTTCTTCTCCGGCAACAGCGAAAGATTTGGGTCATTAGTAGGTGCAGCAAGGACGGTTTGCAACTGTTCAATCGTTTGTTTTCTCCTTGTTTTCCGTTACTTGTATTCGTACCATCTTTGTATTGCTACAGTTATAAATACAAGTAATGTATGCCCACAAGCGTACATATTCAAAAAAAAAACCAATGCACAACACATTTGTACCATTCTAACAGGCACATGCCTAGGCGGTGCCAGCTTCCCATCTAGCCGGCAAAGGAAGCCATCTAATCTTGACCCCCATGGGCCTTTTAGAACATTGTTCATTGGCATAAGATGTTCACAAATATGAAGAAAGACGCAACTCAGTTGTTGATGATTCTAACTGAACGACCTATGTATAACACTGTGAAGTTTATTATGTGAAGGGGGAATGCCAAACAAGGTAGGCCCAGCACATGGAATCGGCGTGGAGACTACGGGGCCAAGCGTAGCCCGTTGGAGGCAAGCTCAATCTAGAAGGCCCAGTCAGTCGACTTGAGGAGCAAGATATGGCCCAGTCAGCCTCATAGGTGATCTCGGATCCTTAACTAATTCGGATCTTATCCTGTAAACCCTAGCCAAGGTACTCATATAAACTGTTGGGAATATGCCCTAGAGGCAATCATGTATGATGATATTCCTGTGTATTCATAAGGTTATGGTCCATGTATGAACTACTGATATGTATCATCGAATATGTGATTTGATTGCTGATATGTATCATCGAATATGTGATTTGATTGTGGAACTACATATTCATGTTGTTCATACTAATTGTCCTTGGTCATTGAGATTGTGCCGGACACACAACTTAGACCAATGTGAAAGTCAGCAGATGACTAGGTTCCACTTGTCATGGGCATGGAGATGCTATTCCGACTTACACGGATTCGACTAAAGAGTTTAGCGAGTCGGACTGACCAATATTGAGATGCAACGAACAAGCCGTTATTTGCATGTCTCAATCAATGTAATCCTTAGACCTGAGGTTATTGCACAATCCGAGTTGAGGATCTCCGACTTAGGTTCTGTCAAACGCTGTTCCGTCACTGGGCAGTAATAAAGGCGGAGTTCGGGTCGACGGAGAATCAAGCTGCGTGATGTGAATAACCAAGACGGGATTTTGCCCCTCCATCTGGAGAGATATTCTCTGGGCCCTCTCGGAAGATATGATTCGGAAAGCATGGCCATGCGCGTCTCGGATAAGTGTTAACCGAGGCAACCGACTAAGAGTTAGTCGGATGAATCACTTATCTCGGATCGAGAAAGAGAGTCGGACTATTTAAGGGATGACGGTCATTCGCCTATAGTCCGACAAGGTATATCGTGAGGCAAAAGGGACTCAGACGAAAGTCGCATTGGAAGGTATGTCGTCATGACTTATTGGTACTTGGGAGTTGGCACGTTCTGCTAGGAGCCGCTACCAACTGATCGATCACGAGTGAGACTCGAAATCGTGTCCGGGTTACCATGAGCCTGTCGGGTCACACTTAAGAGCAGGAGCAAGTTTGGGTTAGACCCAAACAGGAAACCTATTTGGGTTGGACCCAAATAGAGACATGGACTTAGTCAGCAAGTGAGACTTGCTGTGGCTAATATAGGCCTTTTTAGTGGATGGGCCACAAGTGAGTGGAGCCCACTTTCACTCCCTATATAAGCTGGGGCGCAGGTGCTTAGAGCATAAGGTTAGGTCACTCCATGTGTTGGAAACCCTAGCCCTAGTCCATACCGGACCTAGCAGTCCATCGCCGGCGCTCCTCCTCGTACGTGTGGATACCGGCGGAGGTGTTGTACGTTCGGCACTTCGACGATCGTGAAGAAAGTACAGATCGTGGATCGTGGAACCGGAACGGATCGCGAGGACTGCACTGCATCAAGCGACGTGCTTCATCAATTCCGCAACTGCGCGTCTAGTGGTAATCCTCGTGGCCTTCTACCTGAGCTGGATCTTGGGATCACCACGTAGGGAAAAAGTTTTGTTTATCTCTACGTGGCCCAACATAAACCTCCGCGAGGAACCCTAAAAACATCATCTCGTACTCATCACACCTTAGCGCGAACACCACCTAGCCCTAGTCGACTCTCCGCCTCCGACGACTCTATAATCGATCTAGTGCAATACAATCACAAACAGGAGTAGGTCTTTACCTCCACCGAGAGGGGCCGAACCTAGGTAAACTCCATATGCCCAATCTCATTCCAGGAATGCCTAAGCCCTCTCCAATCTCCACCTCCGTTAAGCTACCCCTGTAGCATCTGTCAGATCAAAGCACCAACAGTTGGCGACCACCGTGGGGCGTGGGACTTCAGGTGTGATATTCCCAGCAAGACCAACTTCGTCACTCGTCGGCCAGATCGCCACCGGCCGCATGATCACCATCGGCCCCATGTTGTATGTCGTCTCCGATGGCTACACTCCGGTGTCGGCGCCGGTTACACGCACCATCATGGTGTCGTTCGCCCGCATCAAAACCTTCATCGGCTACACTGCAATCGCCGAAGCCACGGAGGCGGGGGGAAACGTTGGAAGCCCCGGTTCCGCTGACCTCGCGCCTTCAAATGGCAACTCCGTCAACGATAGTCAGCTCAGCGACGACGCGGATTCGATCGCCCAGGCCTCCGACGCTGGCAACGTCGAGCAGGAGCAAGACTCGCTGCTCCGTGTCCTCGACGACGAGTTGACTCCATGGAGTCGCATCTGCAGGAACTATGACCCCCGCAAGTGTCTACATGACCACCGGCGAAAACTCCAACGCCAACCTCAACGGTAGAAACGATGGAACGGCCGAAACAGCGGACCACCGAAAATGGTGGCAACGGCAGGAACGCCGGTAACACCAGCAACAGAGTCCTCAACAAGTGCAAAACTGCAACGGAGCAAAAATGACGAGCGCAAAACTACTGCATGTAGCGACAGTAGTCGCATCCGCTACATTAGGCGAGTCTGCCTCCCTACTCGCACTCACTACATCTTCCAGAGAGCCATCAGTAGAGACCCCAATCGTCGCCGCCACAGCTTTTTTCCTGACACAGCCTCAACCCCCTGAGAAACTTGCTCGGTGACTATTGGTGTCGCCTCTTCAGGTGGGTGACCATTGGATTCTTCTCCGCCGAGGGCATCATGACCTTGGTGGACGCGAAAGAGGCATCAGGCGCGGGACCAACAATCTTCAGAGCTTCTAGAGTCGGTGCTTAAGCCGAGTCTTGGACGGTTGTCACCACTTCTCTAAGAGCAGAAGGCACAACTCTAAAAACAAAATACAGGGAAAATATCAAACAAAGAAATCGTCAAGGAAATATCAACTGCAATAATTAAACTGACTTACTCTATATCGACGGGGAGAGACTTGATGGCAGATTTGGACGAAGGCTTGCTCAGGATGGTGGACATCGGCTACGACGTCTTCAAGGGTATCACCTTTGGGCACGAGGCGCTTTGCGGGCTTCATGCCCGTGGGAGTATTTTTCTTGGTTCTCTTGAATACCACTAGCCTCTCGTCGTCCTCCATCTCTAGCGGCTCCGCTGGTCGTTTCCCAGGATCATCCGCAGCGATCTAGCTTGAGGCTGCGGCTGTTTTTTTGGCTACGAGTGTGAGGTCCGGGTCCAACTCCGTCTCCTCGTCATCATCATAGACTACGACGGCGGTTGCTCCGTCATTCGCCACACTGGCCGACTCCACCAAAACATCATCAGGATGACGCACCAGACCATCGACATTTCTCCAAGTCTACCAGAATACAAGAAAGCAACAGGTGAGAACAAAGCGGGTGAAGTTTTTTGTCAAAGCAAAATCAACAAAGTTTGGCGGACTTACTTTGGGAGCCGGCTTATCTAGCAAGTATAGCAGAATCTCCTCCTCAAAGCCATTGAAGGTCGCCGTGCACATCTTCCCCAGCAACACCACTGCCCACTCTGCGGCGCAAGTGCAGGACTCGTCATTCTACCCCGTGAAGTCGCACATCAGATGAGGGCGAGTGCGCAGAGGAGCGATTCGGCATCTAGCCCAGCAGTTATACAGATTAACGGTCTTCAGCCAGGCTTGCTTCAGATTCCGGAGTTGCTACCGCATCTCCAACATCGTGTCTTGCTGGCTCTTGGGGACAACTGCATTCAAGTTGCGAGGGGCACTCAACTCGCCATCGAACATCGGAATCGTCAGTTCTCCCTCTCAAGTCGTCTCCTTCATGTAGAACCAAGTCTTCTGCCAGTTCGCTTGCGCTTTCATCGGCCGCCCCAGATCCAGGAACTCCTCGCCAGCGCACACTTGGAGCATCACCCCGCCAGTTGCCACCACTAGGCCATCCTTATACTCAGTGGCGACTCGGCCATGGAAGATGGCGAGCTAGAAAGGGAAGTAAGGCGGACAGCCTAGATAGCAATCACAAAAGGAGATGAAAATCGCAATTTGTTGAATGGAATGAGGCCCAAAATCATGAAACTTAATGTTGTAGAAAGCCAGCAAACGGCAGATAAAGTTGCAGGTCGAAAAGGAGAGACCGCGGCTCAAGAAGCTCAAGAACACTATGAACTCAGCAGGCCTAGCCTTCGAGATCTCCTCATCGTCGGGAGTACACCATATGTTATGTCATTGCTCCGGGATTATCCCGACGGTGATGAACGGCAATAGGTGGTGCGCCTTCACCCTCAATCGGGACCAAGCTCCTTTCACCGCCATTACGGCTTTGTTGGTTTGGAGACAGAACAAGAAGATGAAATGGGGGAAGATTGCTGGCAGGCATTGTACTTCTCGCTCTCTCCGCTCAGCTTTAAAGGGAGCCGACGTGAAATTACCATGAGGTCCTCCATCGTGTGTGGCGACCATTGGACGACGTGTGAAAGTGCCTGAGTTTGTGGCCACAATCATGACGCGTCATGGAGATCGTGGTCTCCGTAACTGACGTGTGTGATCTGATCTCCATCAATGCGCCTACTCCATCCCGAGGTGACTCCTCGAGTTGTCCCATCAAAACAGGCTAGTTGACAGTGCGGCAAACGAAGCAACAAACACAGACAGACAAAAACCTGTGAATCGGCACAGTGGCGACTCCCCGAGTTGTCTCACCGTGCGAAAGGCGAAGTCGACATCATGACGCGTCCCAACGAGCACTCTCACCGTGCGAAAGGCGAAGTCGACATCATGACGCGTCCCAACGAGCACGAGTCACCGCAGTCGATACCGATAAGGCCGAGCACATAGGGAAAACATGACCCTATTAATGCCATTTCATTTTGTTTTCTCTTATTTTAGGAGTTCCTCAATGACTCGCAGTCGCTGGCTCAGGGATTCAAGGTCACCAGGCGACTCGACGATCTGACGACTTGACGATTCGGGGAACGAGCGACTCGACGACTCGAAGCCAACAACGAGTCCCTGACACACTCGAGGACTAATGGAGGGGGGATGCCCAACAAGGTAGGCCCACCACATGGAATCGTCGTGGAGACTGCGAGGCCAGGCGTAGCCCGCTGGAGGCAAGCTCGATCTAGAAGGCCTAGTCAGTCAACTTGAGGAGCAAGATACGGCCCAGTCGGCCTCATAGGCGATCCCGGATCCTTAACTGATTCGAATCTTATCCTGTAAACCCTAGCCGAGGTGCTCATATAAACCTTCGCGGGAAACTCATACTCATCACGCCTTAGCGCACCACCTAGTCGACTCTCCGCCTCTAGCAACTCTGTAATACAATCACAAGTAGGAGTAGGTCTTTACCCCCGCTTCCGGGAATGCCTAATTTCTCTCCACTCTCCGTCTCTGTTAAACTACCCCTGTAGCATCTGCCAGATCAATGCACCTCGCTATGAAGTTTATTATGCCTTGCGTTTGGCCCATTTCAGCTAGTTCGTTTGCTCTGCACATGTCATCCATACATGTGATGTGTACCAAGGATTATAGTTGCATAGCAAACCGAAATTTCAATATCCATGAAATGACCCGATCCTTTTTTTTTCTTGCTTGAGAACAGGAATATTAATGCATGGTGAATGTCGATATGGTGGACAAGGTTGCAGATGCCTATATTGGCTTCAATGCTACAACAGTGTTGCATGACAAACCATCTGAAAGTCTGAGCTTAAGTAACCAAGCCCATGATTAATCAACAAAACATGTTACTAAGCTTGGATAAACTTTAACCTCCAGAACTCTATGCACTTAAAATCAAATAAAATATTCTTTATATATGATACAGCGATGCTTCTTTCCCGGGATTTTTGGAAAAATTGGTCCATTACCACCTTTATTCCATATGTTACTAGCATTATCAATTCCAGCATTCGCTTTAAGAAGTCTAAAATAAGAACTGAATATAAAATATGGCTAAATTCTTAGAAAGCGCAATGGTCTGTGTATGATGAACTACTAAAGGAAAAAACCATGCTCAACACCTTATTGAGACTCTCACATGATGAAATAAGTTATCAGGTATACAATGTTGCTTCAAATTTGTCTGTTCTATACACTCAAGTGATAAACTGAAACCAATGAATGCTAAAACTGTATCCGCACACTCCGAACATACATCAAATTGTCCTATCTTGGGTAAGCCCAACTACTTCCTTTACCACCACCCTGTTATGGGCACCCATTGCTGGTGTAAGATTGTTGAGCAGCCACTGAGATATCAGTAACTCCCAAATTCTGATACATACGTAATAATAGATTTGAGAGTAAATGTGTGATTTTGGTCGCAACGAACTTGAAACATGACAATCATCTAAGAATAGATTTGAGAGTAAATGTGTGATTTTGGTCGCAACGAACTTGAAACATGCCAATCATCTAATAAACCACCAGCTTACGGTAGATCTCACTAACACCACCATATACCATAGGGAACTTATGGGCACCCACTGCTGGTGTAAGATTGTTGAGTAGCCTCTGAGATAGCAGTAAAATCCCAAATTCTGATACCCCGTACATACGTAAGCATACCAAAATAATGAGATTTGTGAGTACATGTGTGATTTTAGTCGCATCGAACCTGAAACATGCCAATCATCTAGTAAGCCACCAGCTTACAGTAAATCTCGCTAACACCTGACCACCATGTACCTATGAGAACCAACTTTATCTTATTTGCATGACCATGTGAATCGAGGTTGCGACAATGCTACATGAAGTAAAGAATTCTGTTAACGTTCCAACTCCAAGGCGCAAGCAAGCCAGGAAAAATGGAAAAAAAGATCAGCAATTTGTTCTTTTTAAAAGAACTTCTCCAAGCAACTTTCTTCTAACCATTCTTGAACTGATCCCCGTGATCGGTACCAAACACGCAGCTTAACTCAAAATTAGAGACTGCGCGCACAGATTAGCACTTATAGATCTCGAGTCCCGTGCACAGCAAAAAACAATTTATCCAAGACGACACAAAGCAGGAAAAAAAGGAAATGAGGGAGGGGTGCCTCCACCTGCCGATCCAGAAGGAAAGGGAGGCGCCCAGGATCTTGGCGGAGAAGACGCAGGCCACGCCGGGGAGGAACCCGAAGACCAACGCGGCGGTGCCCTCGAAGAAGATGGCGTAGGGCGGGAACAACGCGAGGGTGAGCGCATGGGCCGCAACGTAGGAGGGCGCCGCCCAGGGCCCCAGCGTGCTCCTCCCTCGCCGGAACGCCACCACCGCCGCTTCTCCGTCCCACCCGTGCTTTCGCCCCGCCGATACCGCGACTGCGACTGCCGCGAAAGCCGCCAATCCGCGCCCCCATGCCTTCGTCGTCCTCGCCATTGTTGCTGGCCGGCGGTGAGAGCCAGAAGCCGCTGCTTGGAGCAGCGTTCTAGTTGTATCTGTGGAACGCGGCGGCGGCGACGGCGTGCAGCGAGGGAGAAGGGGTAGGGGTGGGCGTTCGGTCGTGACAAAAATCCGGTATCATTTCGCTCTATTTTAAATCGGTATTTAAAAAATAAAGACCGAAATTTACTTATACCCGATAAATTTGGGCATCCAATAATTCAGGTTCAGGTTCGGTCATTACTGAATTGTGTGGTAGATATTATCAAATAGAAAAGTTAGATAATATTTCGTAAAAAAATACAATTTCAGTTGTAATTTGAAAATATAGTGCACTTTGTCGATTCATATCAATTGGCGGGAATTAATAGTCAACAATACTATATTTGGCTCAGTCGAGTAACATAAATCTATAGTGATGGGCAACTTAGGCTTTGGGACTAGGCCACTCTCACGTAACTTTCGGTCAGTTCGGTCCATTCGGGTAGCGGGAACTAATGACCGAATTAACCAAACTAAATTCGGTCTTTAAAATTTGCTACCAATTTTCTGATCGGTTATTTTGGTCTCAGTCTATTCAGTTTCGGTTTCGGTCTTTTCGGGTTCGCTTTTCGGTTATCGGTTTTTCTGCCCACCCCTAGCTAGGGTAGGGGCATGTTTGGTAGGCCAGATCTTCTCTTCTCGTATCTAGGAAGAAATAAGTCTATTTGGTGTCTCGCGGCGTGACTGGATTTGGCTCGCACGGCTCTTAAAAGCAGGTCTCATCCTGGCTCCGGGGAACTTCAAAATCGAGTGTTTCCATCGGGACAGGCCCTGGCGAGCGCAAGGAGAGGAATAGCGTGCACGGGGAGGCAGCAGGGAGATGGCAGGAGCCGAAAGATTCGCAGCGCTGTATGGTGCGAAAAGTAGGCTCACCTCCTTCTTATCCTACCACCTCCCGCTGGAAGACAAATCTCTCCCCATTTTCCCCTTGTGTGGCGGCTTTGGCGACGGCGGCGACGACGATTTAGATCTTTGGCAGCAGCTGCTAAGCACACTCCGGCACCGGCTAGCGTCTTTTGTCCTACACCGGCATCTGTTGGCTCGTAGATCTGTGGGGTAGACTTCTCCCCCGTCTTCTTCTCCGCCTGCGGCAGGTCCTCGCCATTCGCCACCATGAAGGTAAGAACTGTAGCCTTGCCTTCTCTCCAACTTGTTTGCCTAGGTAGTTAGCTCGACATTGGGTGATGCACCCGTCCTACAGATGTCCCTACATCTACACCACCAAATCCTCCAAGTGGACCAATGACTCGAGCCCGAGCTAAACTACTACAAGCTAAGGTTAACTCGCTCATCTCCTCGTGTGACTTTGATACATCCTTGGATGGATTACTACTTCATACAACTACACTATGCATTATCAGCTATGAAGCCCCCACGGATGAAGTACAAGGAGCAGGACGAGAAGAAGAAGCTGCTAGAGCTGAAGCCCCCTGGAGTCTTCGGCCCTACACCCCAGAGTCTCCGGCCTGGACTCCGGACCAGTCTCCGGACCCCTGCCAGGAGCGTTTAGTACACCCCCACAGAGTCTTCACCGGAGAGCAACGCCACCCTTGGAGTTTCCGTGCACCCCGGAGTCTCCAGGCCAGCTACCCCGGAGTCTTCGGCCTTCGACCCTGGAGTCTCTGCCCCAGGACTCCGGCCACGACTCCAGACCCCACCCAGGAACTCTCTGTATGCCACCCCGGAGTCGGCCCCGGAGACTGAGCTCCACTCCGGAGTCTCCGGTGTAAGTGAGATAGGCATGTTAAAAGCCTGAAGGCCCATGTAACCCCAAATCCATACAGAATTTACCCTTTATTGCCTAAACTACCCCTGAACTAGTGGTTGGCCTATATATAGTCCCCCACTTCTATTGTAATTAGTGGACACCCCTTGTGGATCTGTCTAGTTCTTGCCTCATGCTCCTTTGATAGAGGAGCACCAAATATCGCAAACCTCGTTGGAGTTTGCATCGTGCCTCTCTCATTGTACAAGGCGTTGGCATCGGAGTCCCTTTGCCAAGACGTCAAGATCTCATCGAGACTCCCTAGTCGCCATGCTAGTTTGAGAGAGAGAACTCCGCCCGGCGCCGATCCTAGGGATTGCGTCGGACCGGTCGTCGCCGGCATGAGCTATTGGCTTGTATCGTGGTTTTGCGTGTGTGTGTTCATCATGCTCTTCGTGCGTGAGTTCATCATGTTCGTCCTCTCCTCCCCCCCCCCCACTTCACCCTCGATTTGAAAGGATTCATGAAAGATCGGGCCATCCTCGAGGTTAGCCCTTAACATATTGGTATCAAGAGCTTCATTGCTCACGAATTCCCCTAGAAATTTTTCTTATATCCACCAAAAAGTCGAAAATCCCCAAAAAAGATCCCTAAATTTTCCTTTGGATCGATCTCTTGATTTGGAGTTCTATTTGTGGTTTTGATCCGACCAAATCTTGTCTTAGGTGTTGGTCCAACTTTACCCTGCGTTTCCCAGCCCAATTTGGCCAATTTTTCGCGGATTTGAGGCCCCAAGGCGTGGAATTCCGCTAAAAACACGAGCTGTTTGAGCAGGATTCCCGACCCCGGAGTCTCTGGCCCAAGGCACTGGAGTCTCCGGCCCAGACCCCGGAGTCTCTGGCCCTGGACGCCAGTTTTGCCCACTTTGGCCTCTTATTTCGTTTGTCTAATTTTTCTCCTTGTTGTTTGTGTTCCGTGTGCATGTCGTCAACTAATAGCAAACTTTTGTACCTTCAACGTCCGCGCTCATCGACACCACGACACTGAACATCATCCCGCACCACCGATGCCAAGTTCATCATCACCAATGAAGGTATAACTTGCGTCACCTTGTTAACCCTATCTTCCTTTGTGTGTACCTATCCCACAAGAGTGGCTCATCTTGTGTTTGCTTGAGCATTGTGCATTTGTCCTTGGATAGTGAGAGTGCAATAACAATAGCAAGAGTGACTTGGTAGCATCAGGAGAGAGCAAAAGAAGAAGAAACAAAAGATACAAAGAAAAAGAAAAATAGTCTCCGATAGCAAAAGGGAGTCCCAAATCTTGTAAGCAAGAGAGAAAGAAAGAGTGCCCAAGGCAAGTGCACAAATCCATTGCTCATTTTTCCTCTTTGCAAACGAGCCATCGTCTCTCCTTGCATTGGCACGACACCGAGCGTAGTCTTCGTTAGGACATTTTGTTTGCTCATTTTCATAGTCGTGTTAATCCCAACAATCTCCACGTGTGTGTATATAGTCGTAGGTTCCCGTCACCCCTTTTGAGTTGTTGACCTTTGCCTTTGATTTGAGTTCTGTTTGGATTTTACCCACTTTTGACTACCCCTTTTCTTTTGGTTGGTTCTTTGGCATTCCACAATCCTAACCTACCACCAACAAGCTTTTGAGAGTTATTTCTTTCTTTAGTGTGAGTTTTCTTTGCGATTTCACTTTGCAAGCTAACAGCTCTCACTTATGGTTTCTGGTTTGGTGCAATCCCCAAGGTGAGGTAAAAGGCTAACACCACCATATTCAACTTCCATATACAATCCTTGTGTGTTTTACATGATGGATAGGCACGGTGAGTCGAACCAACCACCTCCCCAAGAAGAAGAACAAGGCCCGTACATGACGCGCGCAAGCCACTACATCATCCGACATGAGTTCCGTAATCGTTGCCAAGCACTTGAGATGCGACAAGATGAACAATTCGGTGAGACGCAAGCAAAGTTCAAGACCATCGAAAACTGCTTTGATGTCCTCGAAAGACAAATGCATGCAATGCAACACAACTTTGGACATCAAAATGAAGCGCTCCAATGCTCCATCGCTGAAACAAATGACAAGCTTCGACTCCTCGTTCACAGAATGACAAGACCACGTTCACGTGCATCAAGCTCTTCAAGCTTGTCACGTCACCATTCTCCTCTTCGTCAAGATCATCATCCAAGTGCTCCAAGACACAATGATGCACCCGTGGTTGAAGATGGAAGCTCTTCGCACTATGTACCTTCCCCATGGCACGCCGCAACAACAAGCTATGATGGTCATTTCTCCTCAAGGCCCCAAGCAAGGCGCGAAGGACCGTCATCACGCAAGGGCACAAGCTGAACCTCAAGCACAACCTCAACTCCACCATTATCGCCCACGACACATACTTGACACAACAAGTGATGACTCCAACCTCAACTCTATAATTTTTTATGTTCCATGCTTGGTTTTATCTACTTTCTTGTGTTTTGTCCACACTTTGGAGTACTTTTCATATGATTTCTTGGACTAACCTATTAACAAGATGCCACATTGCTAGTTGCCTGTTTTCTGCTGTTTTTTGTTCCAAGAAAGTCAGAAAATGAATATTCTCGGAATTGGACGGGACAAAAGCCAAAGTTCCTATTTTACCGGAAGACTCACGGAGCCAGAATACGAGACGGAGGAGGGCCAGGGCCTTGCCACACCCCCCTTGGCGCGGGCAACCCTAGGCCGCGCCAGGGCATGGTGTGGGCCCCCTGGCTGGCCACCGACCTTGCCTCCTTCGTCTATATATTCCTCCCGAGGCAGAAACCCTAAAGAGTCAATCAGAAATCCATGAAAAGTTCCGCATCGCCGCCGCCACCGAAGGGGAGATTCGGGGGACAGAAAGCCTCTGTTCCGGCACCCTGCCGGGACGGGGAAGTGCCTCCGGAGCCATCTCCATCGATCTCCATCACCATTCCTGATTCCCATGATGAGGAGGGAGTAGTTCTCTCTCGAGGCTAAGGGCTCTACCGGTAGCTATGTGTTCATCTCTCTCTCTCTATGCATGATCATATTGTGATCATGAGCTTTGTAATCAAGTAGATCTACCTTGCTACTCAAGTGCTTTATTAGATCTCTGCTCTCCCTATGTGTGTGAAAGTGACAGCGTGCACACCATGGTGGCACTTAGGCTATAGATTACAAATACTTGTTATGAGTTATATTTGGAGTTGGATGTCTTTATGAAATTGTGGTGTTTGTTGGAATCATCTAGTGCTCAAGGTGACAGTGTGGGGTTTTCTAGATGGGAAAGGCTTACTTTGAGGTGTGATGTTATAGCCCTACCAACGATTAGAGTGTCCAACCGGAGAGTAGTTTAGCGTAGTATCGTGAAGATAATATATTTATATGAGAGTGTTCACTAGTGAAAGTATGATCCCTAGGCCTTGTTTCTAAGCATTGATACACCGTTTGCAATTAGATTTGTTACATGTTTGCTTGCTTCCATCTTTATTTCAGTTTGCCTTTAGTCTTTTCCCACATCAACCACACGCCAGCAAGCTATTTTCTAGCACCGTTACTACTTATAATTATCTATACCACTTGTATTTTACTATCTCTTCGTCGAACTAGTGCACCTATACACCTAACAAGTGTATTGGGTGTGTTGGGGACACAAGAGACTTCTTGTATCTTGATTGCAGGATTGCTTGAGAGGGAATACCTTTGACCACTTCCTCCCTAAGTTCGATAAACCTTGGGTGATCCACTTAAGGGAAAACTTGTTGCTGTTCTACAAACCTCTGCACTTGGAGGACCAACAACTGTCTACAAGAATAGAAGTGCGTAGACATCAAGCTATTTTCTGGCGCCGTTGCCGGGGAGGTAAGGTAAAAGGTATTCACACCGGAGGATTAAAGAAGAAGAACCTCCCACGGCAAACGCTTATTTTCTAGCGCTGTTGTCGGGGAGGTAAGGTAAAAGATACTCACATCCTCCGCTGTGAGTGCTCGAAGTTATTTCCTTTAGATTCTGCAATTTTGTCTTTTTGTTTCTTGTTTTTATTTTCACTAGTTAGGCTTAATGGAAAACAACAACAAAAATAGAGAGCTTTATAGTATTTATCTTGAGTTAGGACGTGAAGTGTTTGAAGAGAAAATTAAAAAACCTATAGAACTTTATTTGCATGCTATATCAATGTTGTTAGTATGAATTCTTTGGACACCATTATTGCTAATGCTATGGAAAAGTCTAAGCTTGGGGAAGCTAGTTCTTATGAAAATGATCTTTTCAGTTCCCCAGCTTTGGAAGATAGCTATTCTATTGCTTATGATGATACCAAACCTCCAATATATGATGATTACAATGATGAATATGATATTTTCAGTCCACCTACTATTGAGGAGAAAGTTAATTATGATTACAATATGCCTCCTATATTTGATGATTATGGTGATGAGGATAATAATGATAGCTATTTTGTTGAATTTGCTCCCACTACAATTAATAAGAATGACTATGTTTATGTGGGGAGGATTAATTCTTTTATGCATGTAGCTCATGATAAGAATGTTTTATGTGATAGTTATGTTGTTAATTTTATTCATGATGCTACTGAAAGTTATTATGAGAGGGGGAAACATGGTTTTATGCATCTCAATAATATTAAGTATCCCCTCTTTATGTTGAAAGTCTTGAAGTTGCACTTGTTTTGCTTTACTATGCTTGTTGCTTTGTGCTTTCATTACTTGTTTCTTTACAAGATTCCTATGCATAGGAAGTGGGTTATACTTAAATGTGCTTTGAATTTGCTTCTTGATGCTCTCTTTTACTTCAATTCATATTTCTTATGTGAGCATCTTCTCAAACTATCATGCCTAACTTAAAAGCGTTAAAGAAAAGTACTTATTGGGAGATAACCCAAAAGTCTTAGATGAGTCTTGGAAGTTATTACATCTGTAATAACCGCTCCTTATCCTTTTTATTTGCATTTTGTGACAAGAGTAACCTCTAATGAGAGAGAAGTAATGATTGTGAAAGTTGTTGTCCCGAAACAGATTTCTGTGCTTCACCGTAAAAATTCGTGTAAAATCTCTGTTCGTCCTTTTGAGGCGTGAATTTTTGTGCTTCTGCCCCAGGTTGTTATCTAACTTTCGTTAGTTCAATACTTTTTTATTTGAGCAACAGAAGGTCTTCGAAAAAATTCGTCTTTACCTGCCGGTTTGTTTTGACAGATTTCTGCCTTTTTCTGCATTTGCTTCTTATTGGTTCCTTTTTGAGTTCTTTTGGGGAATTGAGCTTTTTTGAGGGAAGTGCTACAATAGCTAGTGTGCTAATGGAAATTTATTGGTGTTAGAACTGAACCTAAAGACTTATTATCTTGAGTGCACTAATGTTGCTAATAAAGATTGTGTGAAGTTTTGTATGAAGGAAAAATTTCAGGTGTATGGAAGGAATGAGTAATGAGATGAAGGATGGACTAAAGCTCAAGCTTGGGGATGCCATGCGTGTCACCTCAATAAATATCCAAGAAGTACAAGCGTCAAAGCTTGGGGATGCCCAAGGCATCCCCTTCTTCATCAATAAAAATTCCAGGTTTCTTCCAAACGCTTCATTTTTATTGTTTCATGCACAGTTGTGTTGTTCTTGGAGCGTCTTCTTTTTCGTTTTCGTTGTGGTTTTTCGTTTGCTTGGTTTGCTGAATAAATTGGTTGGACCCCCTCTTTCTTACATTGGTTTTCAAATAGTTTGGTTTGGATTGGAAAAGAGTAGGAAAGTTCATGCTTATATGGTAAAAAGAGCTTGTTTTTGACTGTGGCCTATGCTTTGTCATGCCATGACTTGATATTGTTTTGGCTTTATGCTTAGTATTCTTTGCTGTAGCATGACTTGTTATAAACAATTGAGATTGCTTAATGTGCCTTGGATGAATCATGCGTTGTTTTAGCATATTAAAGCATAGTATAGTGGTATTCTCCTTTGATGCTTTGTTTGGGTTGACTTGGCGCATGCTCACACCATGTTATGACTATCCAAAGTCACCATAGCCTTTATGATCCTTTAGTTTTCAACTTGTAGTATCACTTTATGCTTTGATCAATGATGTTTTGTCGCTCTGCATGATTATGGAAATTATTGCTCTCTTAGTTTGTCGCTCCCAGTCTTTTGCTAGCCTCCACCACCAAGTATGAGTTCCACTCATGCATCCAACTCCTTAAACCAAGTTATTCCAAAGAGTCCACCATACCTACCTACTAGCATATGCTATTCCAAGTATATTCATGTTTTATCTACCTTCCGAATTAAACTTGTTATGAGAAAACTAGTGATTAAAGCTCTCACGAACTTGATGGCACACTTTACTTTTCTTGCCCTTAATAAACTTGAACCATTGTGTCGTCTATGTTGTATATGCTTGCACTTATTTGTTGGGGATTAGCAGAACCATGCTATCATGGGGAACACTTTCAACATTGCACTGGTACTTTGTACTTAGTTGATATCATGCTCTTTTGTCTATGGATGTCGTCAGTGTGAAATGAAAGGGGAGCTTGTAAGTCCATGGAGTTATGTATATGTGTTAGAGAAACGCCTGGGCCGCTGGTCTAATCCATGCTGACATGGTGGAAACCTACAGCGTAACCATAATGAGTTGTCTATGAAGCATTCTTCTTATAAAAAAGAGTCCTATATTGAGAAAAAAGAGAAAAAAGAGAGATTATGAAAAGAGGAAAGAGAGAAAAAATCACCATATTCCCATGGTAAATAAGAAGATTGCTGAGATGCTCGTTGTCTGCTTACCTTGTCATTTTGATATGGGGATTCTTCCGTATCATCGGGCAAGGGGTACCCCGTTGGCGGTTCTCTATGATACACATGTACTTACAATGACAAGAACTTACCGGTGACTAAACTTGAGTAGCATGAGGAGCGGCCCTCGTATTCAAGGGACATGAGATTTCTAACTTATACTTCGTCAAGCATATACACCATAGTTTGTTCACTTTAACCTTAATCACTTCAAGATGCTTATGATAGGGGCAATGAGAGCTGAAAGCTATTAAGTACCATAATTTTTGAAGCTCTTTATGAGACTTGAATCCCTACTTCCTTCTATGAAGGCCTTTCTCCCACTTTTATATTGAGTCTCCACCTTCTACCTTTATGCACCTACTTTGAGAGCATAGTGGTCATTCTTAGTTCTATGTGCATTGTCCCAAGACTAGTCACTCTTATGAACTTTGAAGGTGTCCTATGCAATTATATTTGCTACTCTATGAGGGACAAGCTGAATTCTATTATGCTATGTTTTCTTTATGTGAAACAAACAAACGTCTTGCAAAGCATTGTTATTCATGAATCTTTTGTTTGTGCCTTTTCATGTTGCATCATAGTTTCTTTGTCTTACTGCTAGAGCTTTGTCTTTCATGTTATGATTGAAGTACTATGATCCCAGCTTTTAATGCTTTACAAATACTTTGATCAAGTTTATGATGGTGCATGTCACCTAAAAAATTATTCTTTCTTTTCATCACTTACCTACTCGAGGACGAGCAGGAGTTAAGCTTGGGAATGTTGATACATTGCAAATGTATCTATAATTTTTGATGTTCCATGCTTGGTTTTATCTACTTTCTTGTGTTTTGTCCACACTTTGAAGTACTTTTCATATGTTTTCTTGGACTAACCTATTACCAAGATGCCACGGTGCCAGTTGCATGTTTTCTGCTATTTTTGGTTCCAGGAAAGTCAGAAAATGAATATTCTCGGAATTGGACGGGACAAAAGCCAAAGTTCCTATTTTACCGGAAGACTCACGGAGCCAGAATGTGAGACGGGGGAGGGCCAGGGCCTGGCCACACCCCCCTTGGCACGGGCAACCCTAGGCCGCGCTGGGGCATGGTGTGGGCCCCTTGGCTGGCCACCGACCTTCCCTCCTTTGCCTATATATTCCTCCTGAGGTAGAAACCCTAAAGAGTCAATCAGAAATCCACGAAAAGTTCCGCAGCGCCGCCGCCACCGAAGGGGAGATTCAGGGAACAAAAAGTCTCTGTTATGGCACCCTGCCGGGATGGGGAAGTGTCCCCGGAGCCATCTCCATCGATCTCCACCACCATCTCCATCACCATTGCTGATTCCCATGATGAGGAGGGAGTAGTTCTCTCTCGAGGCTAAGGGCTCTACCGGTAGCTATGTGTTCATCTCTCTCTCTATGCATGATCATATTGTGATCATGAGCTTTGTAATCAAGTAGATCTACCTTGCTACTCAAGTGCTTTATTAGATCTCTGATCTCCCCATGTGTGTGAAATTGTCAGCGTGCACACCATGGTAGCACTTAGGCTAGAGATTACAAATACTTGTTATGAGTTATATTTGGAGTTGGATGTCTTTATGAAATTGTGGTGTTTGTTGGAACCATCTAGTGCTCAAGGTGACAGTGTGGGGTTTTCTAGATGGGAAATGCTTACTTTGAGGTGTGTTGTTATAGCCCTACCAACGATTAGAGTGTCCAACCGGAGAGTAGTTCAGCGTAGTATCATGAAGATAATATATTTATATGAGAGTGTTCACTAGTGAAAGTATGATCCCTAGGCCTTGTTTCTAAGTATTGATACACCGTTTGCAATTAGATCTGTTACATATTTGCTTGCTTCCATCTTTATTTCAGTTTGCCTTTAGTCTTTTCCCACATCAACCACACGCTAGCAAGCTATTTTCTAGCATAGTTACCACTTATAATTATCTATACCACTTGTATTTTACTATCTCTTCGTCGAACTAGTGCACCTATACACCTGACAAGTGTATTGGGTGTGTTGGGGACACAAGAGACTTCTTGTATCTTGATTGCAGGATTGCTTGAGAGGGAATACCTTTGACCACTTCCTCCCTGAGTTTGATAAACCTTGGGTGATCCACTTAAGGAAAAACTTGTTGCTGTTCTACAAACCTCTACACTTGGAGGCCCAACAACTATCTACAAGAATAGAAGTGCGTAGACATCAGAGGAACAAGCTCGTCACCGACATGAAGCTCTCCAAGAACCTCATCTTTGTCATCGTCGTCATGAACATCCACGTTGATACCATGGTCATAATGAGGTGCCTCTCTACCACATCAATACATGGAGCGTCAAATTGTACATGTTGAGTGATGCCCACCACGTCATGAGGCTCAAGACCATGATCTTTGTCGGGAGGCCCAAGTGCCTAATCCACATCACCAATCGAGGAACGAGCCTCCTCTTCGTCAACAACCGCGCCAAGAGGCTCCACCTCCTCAACACCTTCATGAGGCCCAAGCGCCTCAACCTCGTCAACCACTGCGCCAAGAGCAAGAGAAAGCTCCTCAACAAGGTCGCGAGAACCAAGTTACACCTCCTCAACCTCAAGCACATCAACAAGCTCACCAAGCTCGTCGCAATGATTGCATGGAAGATGAAGACCGTCACCACCATGGCAAGCACCACCACCTAGACTGCAATAAGGAAGAAACCTTCGGCAAGCTCAAGTTCACGATGCCCAATGATACCTTTGATCTAGATTCACGAATGTAGTATAATAGCTTTTTCCCTAGAAGACCTAGGTTTAATCAAACCTCGGAAAGCACTACTAAAAGGTAATAAAAAAGGACACGTCTACATGACTTTGTTTGTTCGTTTTACCTTAGTTGACCATACCAATCTAGTTTACTTTATAATGGGTTTGAATCAATGGATGGAGATAGGCGAGGGTTGAAGGTCCACCTGCAGCTGCACATCAAATGGGATAAAAGATAATAATAATAAGCATAGTCATGTATAATGTTTGTATTGGGATAATCTCTTGTGGGCAACACATCCTAATGTTCTAGAGCCCCGTGATGCAGCGGGCATAGCAATAGACTTTTAATCAATCGGGAGTACACCGAAGCCATGGGTTACAAACAATTATTAAGTGTAAAACATAGATCAAAGCTTTAAGTGGTGATGTTGTTGATGATCCCGAATGGGGCGCTAAGCGAAGACCGTACTACCCTTTCTATCACTGAGGTTCCTATGAGATCACCGCTAGCCAAGTATCTCACCTTAAGCCTTTATCAATCTATGGGATCTTGGGTACCTACAAGTCCAAAAATCGAGACAAGAGACGAAGAAACAAAAGATACAAATCACAATTCCAAACAAAATACAATTCTCCCATGATCTAGATGCACATAATCGCTGCGAGGTTTCTCCCCAACCCGCAGCCCGTGAGGACTACTCACTCATAGCAAATAGATCGGAGATAGAAAACATCTTACAAATACTTAGATCGAAATCAAATATTCTTACAATGGTCGCTAAATCACAAGGAGATCTAAAGTACAAAGCAATGGCTATGGCTAGTGGATGGATGGATGGGGGAAGTGATGAACAATGGATGAACATTGGTGTGGATCTCCTTTGATGGTGTTGTGATGCAATCTGAGAATGGCGGCTCTCTGGCCGGCGGCTGGAGCCTCAAAATATATAGGCATCTTCACGAAAGTTGTAAGGTTTGACGAGACGAAGCCGTCGCCACCTGGTACGGGCGGGCGGTACAGGCGAACCGTGCCCGTACTAGTGGTCGTTAAGCCTTCGGGCGCCCTAGAACACCTCTCCAATTACTTGGCCCTGTGTACTTCCTCAAAATGCTTCATTATGACTCCTTATTTTGCTTTAAAGTCGTGATTTCCTGCACAACATAAATCAAAGAAGGGATTTGCATATCTTTGCAATTATTAGTGATTAGTGGCAAGAGTTGAGAGTTTCTTTGGCAATTGCTTGACCAAAAACAATGTTTAAACGCAGTGGAAGATGGCCAAAATCGGATCCATCAACTTCCCCAAAGCTCAAACCTTGATTGTCCTCGAGTAAGAAGAACCAAAAGAGCTATAAGGAATTCAACGTTTAAACTTGAAACAACGAGAATAAGAGTTCACTTACAGTTGGTAGTCGTATGTGCTCAACACTTCATTCATTTGCGAAGCTTATCAAAGTTAGAGAGATGACAAGAATACTATACAAGCTTCGGTAAGTCAAGATAATCAAAGTGAAGTTTAATATAAGTATAAGTAACTAGAAGTGTAGCAATCAATCCAATTCCTCTAATTAACTCTCAGCTTGCCAAGGAACACTAGGATGTTTAAATAGCATAATTGAGTAAGAGAGTTTCATGTCCCAAGTAGTATAACAATGAAGTGTCTTATTTACACCCACATCAATAAATCAAGTCTATCTAAAACACTTCTAATCCAATCATTGTCTTTCAAGAAAAAATTGTAAAGTAGTAATGAGACCATGCCAAGGACTTGTTATGTGGATCCTCATAGATATCTTTTTCTTTCTTTCATTTTTCAAGGATCGCTGATTGTTTCTTTGCAAGTGTTTGCACAAACTTTGACAATACCAATACGCTTGCCCATATATTGACACAGATGCCACTCATGTCATCAACTCATAGCCGAAATCCGGGGTTATACCATAATCATTCAAAAGCTCGCGGAGTTGTTGGCATCCCAAAGGTGTGCATTAGAGACATAGAACAAAGTTGTATCACTTCTTTCTCTTTTTTTTGAGCTAGTCACGTAGTTTGATCCACAAGGTTAGCTTTGGCATGCATCACAATTACCACTAGACTTTATTTCAATCAAACAACTCCTTTCATGAGTGTCATCAAGACTATCAAAATATCTATGGGGTTAAGTATCATCAAGGGTATACTCTCAAGACAATCGTTCATCAAACAAGTCATAAATTTCAGACTTTTTCTTATTGTAATTGTTTGGAATTATTATTTCCAAGGCAAGACTCGATTAACTAAAAGAACTAGAGCAAGAGCTTCAACAACTAATCATCATACCAATAAAAATCCTTACTCTAACCATATTAAATTACTTCCCACTAGCATGGAATCTTAGCAAATCAACCAACTAAGATAAACAACTTAAACTTCATAAGTGGGAGACATAGGACATACCTCTCATAAGTGACTTCATGATCCTCTTCCTTATAGGGATGTGTTCCTTCAAAATTCAAACACGATTACTCTCGAAATGATATTAAAGCAAAGAGGCAAAGTTTGAATCCATGTTTACAAAAAAAGGAAAAAAGGAAAAAAGGAAAAATCTTTTGTATTTTTGAGGATAGGGATTAAAGAATAGAAAAGAACTTGCGACCAAGCAAGGGTTTAAAAATAGAAAAACAAATGAAAAAAAATAAACTAAAACAAAAGCAAATTAAAAAGCAAAGGAAAAAAGCAAAGTGTTGGAACAAGCCAACACCAGTGTTTCAAAGCTCACAAAGAGCTGGAGTACAACCTCGTTATTACACAAATAAATTTGCTGGGGGAACACATCCTCAAGCTTAGGCTTGTGCAAGCCCTTTCGTTGCTCATTGTGGTGGTGGTGGATAATCTCCCATGTTCCATTGGCTACTCCAATCGTGGAACTGGGTGGCGAGGCTTGTAGTGGCATCTCAAAGGTTGATGGAGAGGTTGTTCATGTTTTGAATATTTCCTTCGAGTGCATAGATGTCTTCATAGGTGGTGTAGTAGTTTGGTGGATGCACATCTTGTTCGGGTCCTCCTTGTTCTACTTCTTCATCTTCTCCTCCTCCCATGAGTATTTCTTGTTGGGGTAGATTAGCTTCAACCTGCATGTCATAACGCAAACTTCCATCCTCGATAGAGAATAAACCGTTAGGCAAAGGAGATGGGATCACGTGATCCGCTCTAGGTATATTGAAGAAATATCTACCATGATTTTTAGAAATCATACCACATGCTCTTAGAAAGACCGAGACGGTTACCTCCAGTCAACGGTTTGATGTTACTTAGGTTGATGCGAAGTGCTCATGGAAGAACGGTCTCAACTCCTCCTCCACATATGGGTCCTCGAGATTGAAGAGCCTAATACTTAAGGTAAAACACAAGAAGAGCACCCAAATTTGATGTTAAGTTACAATTGATAAGGGCAGCTTTTGCGAGGATCAACATATCGTCCTCATTAACTCTAGTAAACTCACCACTTGCATATAGGGTGTTAGCAATCACATAGAATAAATATCGAATAGCAGGATGACCAATTTGGTTCCCCTTGGGTGTGTTTCCACGAATTCTCATCAAATTGAAATATTGTGAAGGGGAAGGATCTAAAACAAAGATAGTTGTGCATACATCGGTGATGTTGTTGGAAAACCCAAAGCATTGAGCCCATTGGCTGAGTGTTGAATTGTACACATAGTTCATAAGGCGGAATTTGATTTGATCAACTCTGAGCCTTTGTTCCTAAGAACAACCATAAGGATCCACCGTGTGCATCAAGGTGCTGAAGAACTCAAGCGTCAAGCGGCAATATGTCGCAACATCCTGAAAGACAAAATTGTACAAACCAACATTGTTGCAAAGTAAACCAAAATCACGATGAATTCCAAGTTGGTTTAGGATATAAGTACACGCCCACTTGGTGGATTTGATCTCTCGAATCTTGAGACGATTGCAACGGCTCAGATGGAAATCCTCGGTGAACTCGATACCAAGTGACTCGGGGGTTAACGTATCGACGGGTGGTGTGGAGGACTCCGCAACCATATCACGTGTACGACTCCTCGTGTTCATCTAATAAATAAAAACAAGACAAAGTAAATAAAGATTGCTAATAATTTTTTTGGTCCAAAAGAAACGTAGCATGAGTGATTCTCTACACTAATTATAAAAGAAACTCCTCTAAAAACAATGCTAAGCATACTTAATATCAAGATTGAATCAAGAACAAGACCTATGTCTAGATTGACAATGATGAATGATTGAGTGAAGCTTTTGCACAAATAAGTTGGGGATCGGAGGAGAATCATACCTTAGACCGAATGAGTGCGAAGAATCGAAGAAAGATTGAGTAAATTTGAAGATCGAATGGATGTGGTTTGAAGGTTGGAGGAAGAAAAAAGAGAAAAAATGATTTGGGGATTTTTAGGTTACCTCCTCGGGGTGCTTATGGCGGCCGCGTACGTGGTACGGGCGGGCGGTACGGTCGGACCCTGCCCGTACCGGGTGACTTACCTTGGGGGCAATGACTGCTCCTGGGCGGTGCACTTAGTACGGGCGCGTGGTATGGTCGCGCGCGCCCGTACTACTGGTCATTAACGCTGTAGTGACTTTGCTTGAAATCTGATATTTGCTCGGGGGTATGGTATGGGCGCGTGGTACAGGCGCGTCCGGCCGTACCAGTGGTTGTTATAGACATTGTTCCTTTCGGCAAACATCAATTTTTTTATCTCCCTTTGGCTTGATGTGGTACAGGTGCATGGTACGGTCCACTCCGGTCGTACTAGTGGTCATTAAGAACACTATGAAGTACAAGACTCAAGAAATTTGATTAGTAGCTCCGTGCGCCTTTGCACATCTTATCAAAGGACTAAATAACAACAAAAGTATTAAGTAATGAACCAACAATACTTCCTAGGCCATGTGTTAGTAAAATAAAATCTAGAGGAGTACCTTGTTTCTTCTCCTCTCTCCATAGGTCTTCTTGAACACTCTTTATTAAAAACAAAAATAAAAACAAAAACAAAAACAAAACTAACACGATACTAATACAATATAAAATATAAAGAAAGAATTCTATTTCACATGGGTTGCCTCCCATGAAGCGCTTCTAGTTAAGGTCAATTAGCTTGACCTTGATGGCAATCAATTATGTTTGTGAAGTGAAACACCCACTCCAAAGTAGTTGGCTTTCAAAGTAATTACACCATCATCATCATTAGGCTTGGCCTTTTTTTCCTAGGGAAGTGGACTACAAAAGGATCTCTAGATGGTAGCCCTATTCTCACATTCCCTTCATGTAAATTAATTTAAGCTTTAATAGTTCTTAGGAATGGCCTACCTAGAATTATAGATGTTATGGGATCTTCAGGCATGTCCACAATAACAAGATCAATAAGAGCGGGACTATCTTTAAATTCAACAAATATATTTTATTTTATCCCAACAACTTGTTTATAAGTTGAATCAGCTAGATGGAGTCTCAATTCAGTTGTAACAAATTGCTCCAAGTTTAATTTATCAAATAAACTTTTGGAAATTATTGAGACGCTTGCACCAAGATCACAAAGTGTGGATATCTCATTAACTCCCAACTTATTTTTAATACTGGGATCAAATATATCATCTAGCTTAGCTGGAAGCTTATCAGCTAGTCTTTTATACTCCATCTCTAAATCGCGAACCTTAGATGCTACTTGTTGTATAAATTATTGGTACATAGCATCATTACCTTGTTCTATACCTGGATTCTTAATGGTGATCATCTTCAATAGATCTTCCACGTATATTCCAGCATTGGTGCGTTGATATAATCCAGCTCTTCAGATTTTTCTTTATTGGTTACCACCCTCATCATCTTGAGGTCTTCTACCGGATTTGGCTCGGGTTTTCCAACAAACTTTTCTAGTATGCGAGCTTGGCTCTCGGCTACCTTACCTAGCTGATCCTCAACGGTCTTTGTTCTTTCCTGTAGAGCCTGCACATCATTCTAATTGCAATGGCCTGGTTAGATAATTTTCCTATACTACTTTCATGGTTCTCCGTAATCTTAATAAGTATATTATTTTGCTTGGTTTGAGCTTGTATAAATGTTCTAACGGTTTGCTCAAACATGAGATTTCCATGATTTTCTCCATTAGTATTATCATAATTATTATAAGAAGCTCCTGCAGGATTAGCATGATATTTTTGAACATTGGAAGCATAATTATTTTTCCATGCAGGATTAAAAGGAGTACGAGCTATAAAATTAACATCATTAACATCGGTAGTGATAGCATTAACTTGGGTATCTTCCTTACCCTTTACTAAGCTAAGCAACTCATCTACCTTAGATGTAAGCTCTTCATTGTTTACCTCGGTAACTGAACTTACTCTCTTCGAGGTTCTTTCCACATGCCATTGGGCATGATTATTTTGCATATCATCAAGCGGCTTCTTTGCAACACTCACTTGCTTTCCCATGATCGTTCCTCCTGCTGCAGTATCTAGCATAGACTTAGGCATTGGGTTAAGACCATTATAAAATAAATGTAGTATAATCCACTCTTCCATCCCATGACTAGGACAGTTCATTACGACTTCTTTCATCCTTTCCCACGCAAGCGCTAGTGGCTCATGAACTTCTTGTCTAAAGCTTGTAATGTTGTATCTTAGCTGCATAGTCTTAGCTAGGGGAAAAATTTAGTCAATAAACAAATTAGTACATTCCTCCCAAGATTTAATAGTTCCCTTTGGTAGAGCGAGCAACCAATCCTTAGCCTTTCCTCTAAGAGAGAAAGGAAACAATCTTAGCTTAATAGCACTTGGATCTACATCCTACGCATCATGTCACAAACTTTAGTAAAATTATTTAAGTGCAATCCCGAATCTTTAGCAGATGAACCCCTAAATTGGTTTTGTTGAACCAAACTTCAAAGGTTAGGTTTTATCTCATATGTTTCCACATCAACTGCGGGCTGAGTTATGGGTGCACAAATAAAATCATCAGTGGGAGTAGCATACTCCCCTAGTCTCTTTTGAGCCATGGCTCTTATCTTTAAGTAACTAATTTTTGGGGGTTTTCAAATAGATAACAAGAAAGTAAACTAATAACAAGAATTAAATTACAACTAATGATAAAACTAAAAACAAGGTCTCTAATGTCCTCACCAGGATAGCGAAATTGCTTCCCCGGCAACAACGTCAGAAAAAGGGTTGATACCTTCGATCCGGATTCATGGATGTAGTATAATAGCTTTTTCCCTAGAAGACCTAGGTTTAACCGAACCTCGGAAAACACTGATAAAAGGTAATAAAAAAGGACACGTCTACAAGACTTTGTTTGTTCGTTTTACCTTAGTTGACCGGACCAATCTAGTTCACTTTATAACGGGTTTGAATCAATGGATGGAGATAGGCCAGGGTTAAAGATCCACCTGCAGCTGCACATCAAATGGGATAAAAGATAATAATAAGCATAGTCATGTATAATGTTTATATTGAGATAATCTCTTGTGGGCAACACATCCTAATATTCTAGAGCCCCCGTGATGTAGCGGGCATAGCAATAGACTTTTAGTCCAACCGAGAGTACACCGAAGCCATGGGCTACAAATGATTATTAAGTGTAAAACACAGATCAAAGCTTTAAGTGGTGATGTTGTTGTTGGTCCCGAATGGGGCGCTAAGCAAAGACCGTACTATCCGTTCTGTCACCAAGGTTCCTATGAGACCGCCGCTAGCCAAGTATCTCACCTCAAGCCTTTATCAATCTATGGGATCTTGGGTACCTACAAGTCCACAGATCGAGACAAGAGATGAAGAAACAAAAGATACGAATCACAATTCCAAACAAAATACAATTCTCCCATGATCTAGATGCACATAATCACTGCGAGGTTTCTCCCCAACCTGCAGCCTATGAGGACTACTCACTCATAACAAATAGATCAAAGATAGAAAACATCATACAAATACTTAGATCGAAATCAAATATTCTTACAATGGTCACTAAACCACAAGGAGATCTAAAGTACAAAGCAATCGCTATGGCCAGTGGATGGATGGATTGGGGAAGTGATGAATAATGAATGAACAATGTAACACCCTCAGATCGGCCTATGCAAGTTTTAGCGATTCTCGCCAACCCGCATAGAAATGATTCAAAGGTGCCCACCATGCACATTCATGTGGGTGGAAAACAAAGTAATACCATTACACTTAGTCCACGATGGAACCCACAAAACAAATATGATATGGGGTGGCCCGATCTTCTCAGCAAGCTCTTGTCGATGGTATGGTGGATGGTAGATAACTAGTGCGTAGCTATGATCTCTCCCGCTCGATCCCAGATGCTAGTGCAACAGATCTCGAACATTGTAGGATATTCACAACACCACACTCTTGCGCACGCAGCCGTGACCACGAACGGTAGTATGTAATCTACTAATTCCCAATGGAACAACATATCACACTCAATTATAGTTGTAAAATTCGAACACAGGGTAATTTACTCCAAAATATTCTAACGTGGTCTAAAACCCTAATCTACGGTGCCCCCATCTATTTATGACTTTAGGGGGTGGCGGCCAATGGTGGAACCCAAGTTGGGTCTACCCAAACTGGATACAAACCGGCCACAAAGTGGCTTGGCCAAACTGACTCTGCCGTGGCTGAGTTCTAGTCGGTTTCTCTGCCGCGGCAGCCTGCCGTGACAGAGCTGGACTCCGTTTTCCTACCACGGCAACCTGTCGTGGCATAGAACGTCCATCTCTTGTTGATCTTTGGCTTGGACAGCTCCTTGCGCTTCCTCCCTCTCCTCCCTCGCGCATTCTTCATTGATCAACACGCCTCGTTCCATTTGCTCCTTGCTCCTTGCTATGCCTTCTTCTCCTAAGTACCTGATCATGCAATAATTCAAAGACTTAGGTAGTATAAAATTCTCATTGATTAAAACACCAGGTTCATTAAGAAACAAGTTCACCTGTTGTTCTAGTAGCTTAGCATGAGCTCTTGTGATTGGTCCAATCCTTATCTCATTGGATTGATCCTTCTTTGCAATTGGAACATCTTCATTATCAATTGGGTAGGTGTAACTGTAGGAATGTCCTCATCATCTCCCCCCCTTCAAAAGGCGTCGACCTCGACGCTCCAAGGTCTTCTCCAGCACATGGTGACAAATCAACAACGTTGAAGCTGTTGCTAGCACCACCAAACTCGTCAATAGGTATATCAACTGAGTAGGCATTATCATTAATTTTGGCTAGCACCTTGTAAGGACCAACACCACATGGCTTCAATTTGGACTTGCGAAGTAGTGCAAATCTTTCCTTGCGTATATGCACCCAAACCATATCTCTAGGCTCGAACAACACTTCTTTTCTTGCTTGATTCCTTGCAGCAACAATGTTCTTGCCTTTCTTCTCAATTGCCTCTCTAGTCTTCTCATGTATTTTCTTCACGTAATCAGCACGTTTTGATGCCTCCATATCAACTCTCTCATGTAATGGCAGAGGTAACATATCAAGTGGCGTCAATGGCTTGAAACCATACACCAACTCATAAGGACAAAGCTGAGTAGTTGAATGCACAACCCTGTTGTAAGCAAATTCAACATGTGGCAAACACTCTTCCCACTCCCGCAGATTCTTTTTAATCATGGTCCTTAGCAGCTGTGACAATGTTCTATTCACCACCTCTGTTTGACCATCTGTTTGGGGATGACATGTAGTACTGAATATCAGCTTTGTGCCTAGCTGCCCCCATAAGGTCTTCCAAAAGTACCTCATGAACTTCACGTCTCGGCCAGAAACAATCGTCTTTGGTACTCCATGTAATCTCACGATGTCCTTGAAAAATAGGTTAGCAACATGCGACGCATATTCGCTTTTGTGGCAGGCAATAAAATGAGCAATCTTAGAGAACCTATCCACTACCACAAATACAGAATCATGACCTCTCTGAGTTTTAGGTAGACCTAGCACAAAATCTATACTAATGTCTTCCCATGGAGTAGTAGGTTAGAGAGAGGTGTATACAAACCGTGAGGCTTCAGCTTAGATTTCGTCTTGTGGCATGTAATACATCGGCTCACAAATCTGTACACATCACGCCTCATCTTGGGCCAATAGAAGTGATCAGCGAGCATGAGCAACGTCTTCTCACGCCCAAAGTGACCCACTAAACCACCAGCATGTGATTCCTGCACTAAGAACAAACGCAACGACGATTCTGGAATACATAGTTTGTTAGCTCGAAACAAATAGCCATCATGGATATGATACTTATCCCATGCGTTTCTAATAGCACACAAACGATATGGTTCAGCAAAGTCATGGTTAGTTGCATAAAGTGCACAAACAGCTTCTAATCCAGGAATTTTAACATCATGGTTAATAGCATATTCTTCCTAGATAGAGCATCAACAACAACATTCTCTTTTCCCTTCTTATAGTTAATGATGTAAGGAAAAGACTCAATGAACTCAACCCATTTTGCTAATCTTCTATGCAAGTTTGATTGAGCTTTCAAGTATTTCAATGCTTCATGATCAAAATGTATGATGAATTCCTTTGGCCACAAATAATGTTGCCAAATCTCAAGTACTCTAACAAGTGCATACAATTCTTTATCATAAATTGAATAATTCAAACGAGCACCAGTCAATTTCTCAGAAAAATAAGCTATAGGCCGACCCTCTTGCATCAAAACGCCACCTATGCCTATACCACTAGCATCACATTCAACTTCAAATTGCTTCGAAAAATCAGGTAATGCAAGCAATGGTGTAGAAGTAAGCAAACATTTTAATGTATCAAATGCAATGTCTTGGGTCACGCCCCACACAAAAGGAACACCTTTCTTTGTCAAATCATTTAATGGTGCAGCAATGGTGCTAAAATCTTTTACAAAGCGCCTATAGAAACCAGCTAAACCGTGGAAACTACGCACTTGACTTATATTCATTAGAGTAGGACAATTCTGAATTGATTAAATTTTAGATTGATCTACCTCTACTCCATGCTTAGATACAACAAATCTTAGGAATATGACCTTATCTTTTGCAAATGTACACTTCTTAAGATTAGCATACAGTTTATTATCACGTAACACTTGCAAAACTTGTCTAATATGAGTGCAATGTTCAGATTCGGTGTGGCTGTATATGAGTATATCATCAAAGTAAATAACCACAAAACGACCAATAAACTCTCTCAAAACATGATTCATCAAACGCATGAAAGTACTAGGTGCATTAGTAAGACCAAACGGCATGACTAACCACTCATACAAGCCGAATTTAGTTTTGAAAGCAGTTTTCCATTCATCCCCTTCTTTCATCCTAATTTGATGATAACCACTACGCAAGTCAATTTTAGAGAAAACAGCAGCACTACTCGATTCATCTAGCATATCCTCTAAGCGTGGAATAGGATGACGATATCGAATAGTGATGTTATTAATCGCTCTATAATCAACACACATGCGCCATCACCATCTTTCTTAGGAACTAAAATAATGGGAATAAAACAAGGGCTAAGAGAGACACGAATGTACCCTTTATCCAGCAACGCTTGTACTTGCTTCTGAATTTCCTTAGTTTCTTCGGGATTAGTCTTATAGGGTGCACGGTTGGGAAGTGTGGCGCTAGGAATCAGATCCACTTGATGTTCTATACCATGCAATGGAGGTAAACCTACGGGTACATCTTCTAGAAACACATCCCCAAAGTCCTACAAAACAGAAGAGACACCAAGAGAAATAGGGGTCATGTCGTTAGAAACCAATACCTCGCCCTTCTACATGAGCACAAGTGGCATGGCTGTAGGATAAACTCTCTCATATCCTCCTTGGTGGCTAGTATCAATAACCCAGACACTCTCTCACTTTTCGTTATATCACTCAATTTAGGCTCAATTACATCAGGAACAGTTGTCACACAGTCTCGCCGAGTGGTAGAATCTTCCTTCAAGTTCACCTCTATCTTCTGGTGAGAATCATTCACAATATCTTGTGGTGTCATTGGCTGCATAGTAATCTTTTTTCCTTTGAATTCCAAGTGATATGTATTGGCTCGACCATTGTGTTGCACATGGCGATCATAGAGCCAAGGCCGACCCAATAGTAGGTGACAAACAATCATAGGAACCACATCAAAATCAATAGAATCTTTGTATGGCCCTATTTGAAAATTCACACGTACCATATGATTTACCTTCATCTCACCATTGTTTCTTAACCATTGTATGTAGTATGGCTTGGGATGAGGTAAGTATGTCAAATTCAATTTGGCACATAGTTCCTTACTTGCAAGATTTCTGTAGCTACCTCCATCTATAATAACCTTGCAAGCCTTGTTAGGTCCAACTAGAGCTTTTGTTTGGAACAAGTTGCAACGTTGGGACTCCTCAACTGGTTGCACATTCAGTATACGTGAAGATACGACAATAGTTGGAGCACGCTCAGGATATGCATCAGCACCATCCTCGGCATCATCAACATCATCATCAGATGCTTCATCTCCACTTTCTACTTCGCCTTGTTCGTTCACAAACATAACCTTGCTGTTTGGACAATCTTTCTTGTAGTGCCCTCTACCTCCACAAGTATGGCACACCACATCACGAGAACGTGCCGTAGACATGTTGGAACCCGAGCTAGCAGCAGGAGCAGCGGGTTTCCGAGCATTAGAACCAAACGAAGGTGTACTTGCTGGTTTGGCCGATGGTGTAAACAGAGCAGTAGCTGGTGGCGTGGCTGTAGGAAGAGTAGATCTAGCCGAAAATCGACTAGAGGATGGAAAACGAGCACGTTACTTCGCCTCTTCTACAAACTGGGATTCGGCCTCTCTAGCATGGTGTAATAGCTCATTCATGGTCTCATACTTGTGATGACGAACTATGCACTTGATTGGTAACTTCGGATTGTTAAGGAATCGCTGCATTGTCATCTCAATGGACTCACAAATTCTAGCATGCTGCATAAGCAGCTCCATCTCCATGTAGTACTCATCAACTATCATGGTGTCTTGTTTCAATTGCGTCAATTTATCAAAAACTAATCGCAAGTAGTTGGTTGGTACGAAACGCGCTTTCATGATTTGCTTCATCTCGCGCCAATCCATCACAGGAAGTTCATTGTCCTCCCTCCTATGTTGCACAAGAGCATCCCACCAACGCAAAGCATAACCATCAAATTCAGATGTTGCAAGCTTTATGTTATGGGGTAACCCCGTGGGTGGCCCGATCTTCACGGATCTCGTGGTCAAATCGATGGGAAAGCGAGGGGAAAGGGAGAAGGTAGCGGAAGCGGACACACACCTCACGAAGAACACGATGAACACACACAAAACACACACGATACAAGGCCGATTGCTCTCACCGGTGGCCACCGGTCCGATAGAATCCTCGCAAGGAAAGATCGGTCAACGTGCTCCCTCGATCCCACGCGGAGAGGGGAGAACACCTTGGAGAGGGTCTTGACGTCTTGGCAAAGGGACACCGATGCCAAGGCCTTGTACAACGAGGGAGGCGCGATGCAAACTCCAACGAGGTGGTGACAATAGTCGATCCCCTTTGGTAGAAGGGGATGAGGCAAAACTAGAGATTCCACAAAGGGGGTTTTCTTTAGTCTATCATCTATGCCTAGGGTTACACGAGGGGGTAGGGAACTATATATAGGCCAGCCACTAGTTCAAGGGTACTTTAGGAATAAAAGGGTAAAGTCTGGGCAGACTAAGGGGTACATTGGCCAAAGGCCCAGCTGGCGGCGCGCAAGCCCACACGCTCAGGCCGGAGATTCCGGTGTGGGGTCCGGAGACTCCGATCTAGGCCGGAGACTCCGGTCTGTCTCCGGTGTCGCCTCCGGAGTGGCAGACAGATTGTCCTCAGCTTGATCTGGGGGTCGGTCCGGAGGTGGGTCTGGAGACTCTGGGGTATGCAGGCCGGAGACTCCGGTGTCTTCAGGCCGGAGACTCCGGTGTGGCCGAAGACTCCGGTGTGTGCAGGCCGGAGACTCCGGTGCTCCAGCTGCTGCTTCTTCCGTCTTCTCTTCCAAGCCTTCGTCTTGTCGTGCTTGGTGCTCCAGGCTTCCTCCCATGCCTCCGTACTTGTTGGTGTGAACCTATCATTGATATGGGACGGAGTATGAAGTAGTATACCATTCAAGAGGGTAGGAAGTGGGTTCGCATAGAGGAACGGATTCACCTTTGGAGTCCATGGCGACTTGGCATAAGTTGGAGACCATGATGTGGGAACGACCGAAGGTCGGGCTACATCACTTTACCTTCTTATCTTCTGGATAGTCAAATAAACGCTAGAGTTTCTCAATCTTCAACTCCCATGTGAGGTAATCTTCAGGATCAATGGAACCATCAAACTTGGGAATTGAGAATTTTGGCTTGCCCAAACCATCATCAGTAGGTTGGTTGAGCACGCGCTGAGCATGCCCAAGAGGAGCAAGCCCACGACCATGAGCAGGTGCATGGGCAGGGGGAATAGCACGTCCCCTACCAACATGTGGAGGAGCATCCACAATACTACCCCCATCAAAATCATCAAAGGCATCATCAGGTTATGGTTCTTGCCTTCTCTGTATGGCGGCTGTCAAGCCCTCAATGGAATGCTGCAAAGTGGCGACATTGGCATTGAGTGCAGCCACTTGCGTTTGGATAGTATCTACTGCTCCAATATTCTGATCCAGCCTCATATTTATGTCCTGGAGATTCTTGTCAATACCATCTACGGTGTTAGTAAACACAAGTGTCAAATGAGACCTCAAAGCCTCATATTCACGCCAATTAACAAGCTCCTCATCCTTCTTTTTCTGCGACACAACATCACCATCACTAGTAGTCATGATTAGTAGGTTAGTGCAAAAATAAAAATTTGTATGGTGGAAAACTCTCACAACTCACTCACAACTAATAAGAAGGAGATCTTACCATTCCAAAGTGAATAGAGATACTCTACCAAACGAAATCAAAGACTGATGCACTTGATGTGATGAAGTGAATATCAAAGGTATAGAGAACGATCGCAGGGCACACATGTTATTTATGGTGGAGCTATAGGTATGGTATCCTATCTACACCGCAAACAAGTCCTAGTGCTGATCGTACAAAAACCCAAGAAACACACATGTGGAGAAAAACGTGGCAATGCAACTATGAAGGGTGTTGCACTACGCTCGAGAGACACTAGCAAAGCTCAAAGTAAACAAGCACAAGATTGCTCAATCTACCGGTGCACAAAGATATCACTAGACCTCTTGCTCAAATTCTCCTTTTCCACAATTTTTTTTCTTTTTCTTTTTTATAGCTGTCCTTTTTTTGAATACTTTTTTATTTTACTTTTTTTTGTTTTTCTCTTTTTTTTGATTTTATAGATAACACATAGCCAATTAAAAAGTAAAACACCAAAAATCCTAAGAGCAGCCTGTAGGAGCGGAAACTAGTCTCAATGGGCAAGTTCCCACACCTATGTAGTAGATTGGCTGTGGCTAAGGGTTTTGGAAAAGTGCAATTTGATCACACTTTGTAATTATGGTGTCGTGGCAGAAAAACAGCTCAAAATCCTATCGTGGCAGAACTAATCCTGCCGTGGCAAAAAATTAGGCAGAAATCCTGCCGTGGCCGAGTGGCGACAGCAAAACAGGCGGAAAACGTGCTGCGGCAGAGTGGCGGCAGCACGCGGCAGAGAATCGCGCAGAAACGCACCGCGGCAGATTGGCGGCAGCGCGCGGTAGAAATAGTGTGCCGCGACAGAGTCGCTGTCGGACTCAGTTTCGTGGCATGGAAAGTGGACGTTTCCGTGCCGCGGCAGAAGCGGTAAGTCTATTTTTTTTTGTGAATCCGACTCAGCCAAGAGGAAGTAACCAGGACTCTTTAAGCTAGATCGGATCTGACTATGGAGCGGAAGAACAGGTGATGAACACGACTAGAAAGAAGAAAACAATGAAAGAAAAACTAGATCTAGACTAATTGATGAAAACGACCAGCAACTATTACTCGTCTACGATGTAATCTAGGCTATGGCGAATCTTTTTGTGGGGCTATTTTTTGTATAGGACGAAAACACTCTCTAATCCATGGATGGATGGCGGATTGCTTACCGAGGCAATGAGGAAATCTGATACCAAGATGATATGGGGTGGCCCGATCTTCTCAGCAAGCTCTTGTCGATGGTATGGTGGATGGTAGATAACTAGTGCGTAGCTATGATCTCTCCCGCTCGATCCCTGATGCCAGTGCAACAGATCTCGAACCTTGTAGGATATTCACAACACCACACTCTTACGCACGCAGCCGTGACCATGAATGGTAGTATGTAATCTACTAATTCCCAATGGAACAACAGATCACACTCAATTATAGTTGTAGAATTCGAACACAGGGTAATTTCAGAGGTTCTATGAAAGAATCAACTCCAAAATATTTTAACGTGGTCTAAAAACCTAATCTACGGCGCCCCATCTATTTATGAGTTCAGGGGGTGGCAGCCTATGGTGGAACCCGAGTTGGGTCCACCCAAATTGGATACAAACCGGCCACAAAGTGGCTCGGCCAAACTGACTCTGCCGTGGCTGAGTTCTAGTCGGTTTTTCTACCGCGGCAGCCTGCCGTGGCAGAGTTGGACTCCGTTTTCCTGCCACTGCAGCCGGTCGTGGCAGAGAACTGGGGCTTTTGTCTGCCGCGGCAGAGAACGTCCATCTCTTGTTGATCTTTGGCTTGGACAGCTCCTTGCGCTTCCTCCCTCTCCTCCCTCGCACATTCTTCATTGATGAACACGCCTTGTTCCGTTTGCTCCTCACTCCTTGCTATGCCTTCTTCTCCTAAGTACCTAATCATGCAATAATTCAAAGACTTAGGTAGTATAAAATTCTCATTGATTAAAACACCAGGTTCATTAAGAAACAAGTTCACCTGTTGTTCTAGTAGCTTAGCACGAGCTCTTGTGATTGGTCCAATCCTTATCTCATTGGATTGATCCTTCTTTGCAATTGGAACATCTTCATTATCAATTGGGGTAGGTGTAACTGTAGGGATGTCCTCATCAAGATATATACAACACGACTCCCATGAGTCAAGAATACAGATATACAGTACAAAGATCCAAATCACCTTGGAAACGATACAACATCCGAGTACGGACAAGATGCAAATGGGGCTAAGAGCCCTAAAGAATAACCAATGGCATCCATAACCCTGCCCAGGCTAAGCCGGAAGGGTAACTCTGCTAACGACGTCGATCTCAAACCTGCTAAAGGGGTACCGACAAAGGGCAAAGGAAAAAGGGAGCGGTCAGTACTGAGGCGAGTACAAGGCGAGTCTAGAATTTGGCGTCTCTCGCCTACATAGGTATGGTGGGCTGAAGCGGCAGTGAAGCAAGCACTAAACCACCTATAGAGACTCGATACAACTGTCGACTATTAGAGAGAGGTAAGAAATATCTATGCGGGACCAACCTGATACTAACACCAATCATACTCATCCTGGCATTTCCCCCTCCAGACCAAACAAGGAAGTCAAACCAAGGAACTCACACAGTTGACAGTTTTATTCATTCCATTATAGTTGCAGCACTTACTAGTCAGATATAGATAGCATGAGTCATCCTGATATCATAAGCAGTGGGCAGTTTTAGTTAACCATTCCATTATAGTTGCAATACTTACTACTCAGATACGATTAGCATAAGACATCCCAAATCTAGTATTGTTGGCACTTTTATTTACTCATTCTGTTGTAGTGAAACTGATTACTAGACATGTCACAGTCCAATTTATAACACTACTTCAGTTATTAGGGACATTAAAACTGAGCAGTCTAGGCCTCCTCTCACTGCATCAACGTTCTCTGCCATTCAATCTTCCTCTCTGATCGTTCGGGGTTGTTAGATCTCCTGTAAACCCATAGTGGGCCGGATGTCCCTGAGGGTAGCTCCTTTGCAGAACAAATTGGCCTTCTCTGGTTGATCGGGCCTAAAAAATCCTCACCAAGGCCCAACTAGCTCGCACCTCCCAGTTGCGAAGGGCATCTATGCTAGGAGCAGAGCGCCTCTCCACTCCCATTCTCTCTCGCGAACCCTCTGCCAGATCTCTCTTCGCCCTATCCTTCTACGTCGGCGGGATCCCGCATCCCTCAACAAGATCGACATAGGCCGCCACCAAAACACAGACCCTCTCCAGGTTGCGCTGCTCTAGGTCAGTTCCATCACCCAGCTTTGGGGTCCTCCAGATCCACATCTGGCTGTCAACGACAAGCTGACCACGCTCAATTGGCCATCTGGTTCAACGAGATCGAAATCAGTACCAAGTTCGACGAGCAAACACAGCCTTGTACGTGGAGCAGGTGCTTACGAGGCGTACGCGCACCCGGCCGAGAGAGAGAGAGAGAGTATGTCGTGGACGGCCAGCTGATTCTGGATAAGAGCATGTACGTACCAATGTTGACAGCAGATGGATCCTTATTAAGCAAGGCCGGTAGGATCGAGAGAGGAGGAACTTCAACGGGAGTCGACATGACATCAGCACGCGGGAGGCAACTACCTCCATCGCCAGAAGGCGATAACCGACCGGATGCAGCAGCAAGACAAACCATGCCCTCTTGGCCCCGCAAGCTCAAATAAGCTCGCGAAGTCCCGCGACCGTACTGCAGCAAGGGTGCAACCGTACACGCCAACCACAACACCATGCCCTACTCCTCTGTTCACCAGGGGATCCGCCACCTCGACAGATCCCTGCCGCAATCAGCAGCTCCGTCACCATCGACCTCACCCGGGCCTGCCGGACTGCTGTCGGTCTGACGATCACCATCGCAAGCCACCTCCCGGAGCCGCCTCCACCGTAGGGGCGCCCTTGTAGTCCACCTTCCGAGGTCGTCGCCCTAGCGTCCGAGATATCACCCTTGATTAAACCACGCCTAACGACACCTCCACCAAAATGAGCAAGAGGAGCCTAGGACAACCCTCCAACACTAGGACGGGGATTCAACGAGTGGGACACTCTAGCAAGTTAAACCCGCATACCCCCAATGAATGGGACTGCTAGGTGGATGCCATATCTAGGCCAAACGGGGCCCAATCTGGCACCCCGACCATACCATGGCCAGGGGGTAGGCTCCCTAACCCGCTGGTAACCCCTAAAACGCACGTAGGCTGCTAGGCCCGTCAACCTAGATCGGGCCCAGATGGTCCTAGATCTAGGACGAGGCAGGCCCTGCACCATCCAGGCCGGCTCCACCTGCCGTCTTTGTCCCTGGTAGTCATCCCAGCCCGCCTCTGTACCGGTTCCGATGGAGGACGTCGCCCGGGGAGCCTAGACATCACCGGCAGACGATCTCCCGGAGAGGCCTCAGCCGCTCGATCCCTGATGCCAATGCAACAGCTCTCGAACCTTGTTGGATATTCACAACACCACACTCTTGCGCACGCAGCCGTGACCACGAACGGTAGTATGCAATCTACTAATTCCTAATGGAACAACAGATCACACTCAATTATAGTTGGCAGATTCGAACACAGGGTAATTCCAGAGGTTCTATGAAAGAAACAACTCCAAAATATTTTAACGTGGTCTTCAACCTAAGTTGTGATGGCTACGGAGGTTTATATGAGGGCTGGGGCGTCCTCCCCTCTAAACGGGCCTAAAAACAGCCATAACTTGGCCCAAACTGACTCGGTTCGACTCAAACTGATACATACCGACCCATAGATGAGTTCGGCTTACTTGGCGCGCATGCCATATGTCGTGGTGCACCTCAAAAGTGTCCTGGCGCGCCACATATCTCTCTTGATCATGCTTGTTTGCCTTATTGCCTCCTAATGCATCTTCCATCTCTTGGTCGCCTTCCTCCCTCTCCTCCCGCTGGCGCTAGTCCGATAGATGCCAAATCTAGTCAAACAATAACACCATGATTTAGGTAGTATAAAGCTCTTATAAATCAAAGTATCATGTCCAACTAGGAACGAATTCACCTTGTGATATTTTTCAATGAGGCTCAATATTTCTTTCCTGTTCAAACACTCGAAATCAGCATGATCCATGATTGTATCCTCATCAGGCACGGCACACCATGGCCCGCCTAGCTCGCATGCCGGGCCGTGCCGGCACGGGGGCTTGCCTCCCAGGCCCGGGCACAACACAACGGCTTGACGGGCCGGCCCGTGGCACGTGAAGCACGCTGGCCCGTTATTGATTCCTGCCGGCCCGTGAAAATATCCTTCAATATGAGCCGATTTTATAATATAACAGCTATGTTTCGGTGGTCTAGTGGTCTATTGGAGCGCGGGAGAGCAGGAGGTTTTGAGTTCGACTCCCGCCAGCTGCCTTTTTATGTCTATATTTTGGAAATCCTGGAGTACACGTGTTAAACGGGCCGTGCCGGGCCGGCCCGCGTACCTGAGACCGCGGCACAGGCACAACCCCGCTGTTTCGCGGGCCGACACGGGCCCGGCCGGTGCCGGGCTTTTTTCGCGGGCCCACGTGACATCACGCTAGAGAGCGGCCCGTTGGCCAGGTTTGCCTGCGGTTGTATCGGAGGTCCCGGTCATGTGTAGCAACAACCAACATCTGGACAAGCCAGAACATCTACGAAGTGGCAACAGAGAGGGCACGACAGGGAAAAATTCACCACAGGGGCATCACGAGGCGACGCCCGAGACGCGGCCGACGAGGCGCTGTGGATGCCGGCGTCCAAGAGAGCAGTGGCGGAGCCAGGCTCTAAATCCTATGATGTCAATCTTGACTAGTGTGACAAAGAAATTGAGAACACACTTGTGTAGACTAATTAAACAAGATCATGTAAGTTTATTGCAATATATTTATGGTAGCAGCCCTTTGCGATCATGCTTACCTTTATAGGTATGCATAATAGCATCGGTGCTAATAGACTGGAATACATCAGTTTCAACATATGTGATGAGACAATGATATAAGAAATCACCCCCTATTCTATTGCATAAATCAGTCTTGATGAGTTTCATGGCAAAAAATGCTCTTTCAACTATTGCCGTCGCAACCGGCAAAATCAATGCTAGCTTAACCAAAAGAAATACTAGAGGAAAACTAGTATGCTTCTTTGTCTGAACTAGTTTTCTACAAAGATCACTGACCCCTTTCAAATTGGACAGTCTTGAATCATCCGAACATTTGCAAGGAAGTTGTCAAGTTGGACGTTAAGATCTTCCATCTTACTATCACTGTCAAAATCATCAGGATATAGCCGAGCCATTGCGAGCACTTTGTCTTTTTCAAAGTTTGAGAACGAATTAGAAGGATCTAAACAAGCCATCCCAAGTAGCAAGGTTGTGCTACTCTCACTAAAGCGGTCATCCAGCTCTACACGCAACAAATCAATAACAACATACATGGCCCTTTGATAATAATTCATATTTGATATGCCATCAGTTTGAGCTTTGCGCTTTGATATTGATCCCCGAGGAATATGCATAGCATTCATATCGGGGAGTTGAATACCATGTTTGAGGCAGAAATCATTAACCATTGTAAACATACCTTCCCAGCTTTGGTTTCTCATGCCCTGTAGCCTTCTTTTGGTTGTACCAAGAAATGACACATCATTCACAATGTCCTGATCCTTCCTTTGCAAAGCGAGGTTCAGATCATTAGTAATCCCGAGTATAACCTTCATCAAGTGCAGCATAAAAACAAAGTCAAATGTTTGAATACCATCCAGAACACCTTTTGCTTTAATCCTATCAAGAGCTTTGCCGGAATTTTGTGCATTGTCATCAATAACTTCAATTATCGAGGGAAACATAACAATCATATTCATAAGAGAACTGAAATGGGAACCCCATCGAGTATCTCTGGGCCTTTTAAGTCCAAGTTCCTGATTCAAACCTCTCCCAGTTTCAAGTTCACCCATCTGAAGTGCCTTCTCAATTTTTTTGGCCTGTATTTCTCTAAGCATATCCCTATTTTTAAAAGACTTTCCAACTATGGACAGAACAACACTCATCCACTCAAAAAGCCATACCACATCTTCATGATTTTTTGCAACTGCAACTAGTGTTAATTGAAGTTGATGAGCAAAACAGTGTATGCTATGAGCAGATTTGGAATCTTCCATCACTAAAGTTTTCAATCCATTCAAATGTCCTTGCATGTTGCTAGCTCCATCGTAGCCTTGGCCGCGGATTCGAGAAGGACTAAGGTTATGATCTTTAAGAACATGATAAATAGCCTTTTGGAGGGCAAGAGAAGTCGTTTGAGTGACATGAGAAAGTCCAATAATACGCTCCACTGAAAACCCCCTTTTATCAACATCTTATAGCAAGAGCCATTTGTTCCTTGTGAGATACATCACGAGATTCATCAACCAATATAGCAAAGTACCCATCTCCTAAATCCTCTATGATTGCTTTGACTATTTCTTTAGCGCAAGCTTCCACAATATCTTTCTAAATGGGAGGAGAAACCAACTTTAAATTCCCAGGAGCATTCTTCAAAGCAACAACAGCCACATCAGGACAACATGCACCATACCAGTCATAAAAAGTAAGAAAATTGCCCTTCCTCAGAGAAGACTCACTTTCATCATGACCTCGAAATGGCAAACCGAGAATAAGAAGCAACCTTGCAATATCTATTGATGCAATTAGCCGAGTTTGGTACTCTATCTTAGATTTCTTAGTTTGCTTGTGTAGAACAGCTGCAATGGATTGCTCCTGGTTCATTAGATCATCACATCTTTTCATGTTCTGATTATGAGAACTCGATGGACCACCAACATGAGTATCCAACCTCTTAATGTTATTCCAACTCTTCCACCCCTTGGTTGAAAATACATCTCCACCACCATGGCCTAGACTTTCATTTTGAAACAAGTAGCAGCAAAGACAAAATGCCGCATCTTCCTTTATACTGTACTCTAGCCAAGGCTTGTATGTGTTGAACCAATCTTCAATAAAACGTCGCTTAATTCCACTGAAATCCGTTTGAGGGAAATTATGTCCTACGGGTTGGAATGGGCCTTTCTGTAGGTAAGTTCTGCGCACATCATCACGAACTTTGGCTGTCTTGTATTGGGAAATAGGTTTTCGTTCTGCAGGATCCACTGGAAGTTTAGATAGATCAACTAGTTCTGTGTCCTTGATTAAGCGTGGCCTGGCACTGCTATTAACTAACACCCTTTCCAAAGGAGCTCTAGCATCAACACAAGTTTGTTCCTCATTTTCATTTGATCTCTGTAAAGAATCTGTGGCACTTGACTTTGACTGCCACTTCTTAACAAATCTGTCCATTTACAGAACTTAAGACCTGGCAATAGAAAGTTATTTGTATAAGAAAAGTGATATAAATAATTGTTATTTGCCTAAGAAAATAGATCACTTCATCACATAGAACAACAATTCTAGATTGAACTAAACTAATATTCAGACATTTACAGACGAATGAAATAAGCAACCTGAGACTGTCCACCTGGGCAGCACGCTATCATGACTTAACAGAAAATCCATTCACAAACTTGCAGCAAGCAATACAGCTATATGAAGAAGAACAGTTCACTCGTTTACTCGACCACACTGCAGTACTGACGCTCGTGCAACATGAACATACCAGCACTTGCAAGACAAACAAGAGAGAAAGAACGGTACAGACTACAGAGTACAATACTACCACAAGCAAATCAGGGAAGGAGAACCGACGGCTTACCAATAAAATTGGGGAAGTCGAGAGCTAATGTTGGGCGACGGATGAATTGACAACAAATTGGCGAACCTGATTGACTGACCATGCTTGATCGGTGATTGCCGATGATGAGGACATCCCTACAATTACTCCTACCCCAATGACTACTGAAGATGCTACAACTGTTGCAAGAAAGGATCAGTCCAATGAGATTAGAATTGGACCTATTACAAGAGCTCGTGCTAAGCTACTGGAACAACAGGTGAATTTACTCCTAAACGAATCCGGTACATTGATTGATGAGAACTTTATACTGCCTAAGTCTATGCATTTATGTATGATCAGTTTTGTTGGAGAAACAAGCATGGCGCGAGGAGGAGAAGGGTTACAAGAGAAGCCCAACATGATGATCGCCCAAGGATGCGCGAGGGAGGAGCGGGAGGAAGGCGCAAGAGAAGATCATCAAGACGGAGGCAAAAAGATCTGCCACGACCGGAGTGTCCGGCCGGATCCACCCGAACTGTCCGGCCTGGTCGAGAGGCAAACTGGCATGGACATTCTGTCTGCCAGTTCGGATACTACCTGGACATCATCCGGAAACTTCAAAGTGTCCGGCTAGACCGGATTGTCCGACACACTCCACCCGGAGTGTCTGGCCTGACCGGACTGTCCGGCCGATTTCGACCAGAGTGTCCGCCCGCCGACCGAATCTGGTCCGAGTCGGTTTGTATCAGTTTGAGTCGTTTGCGTTTAGTTTTGGTTTCTGGCCGCCCCAGTTGCCCTTATAAGCCCTGGGACGACCCCTAGTTAGGGTTTAGACCACGTTAAAACTATTTTGGAGTTGTTTCTTTCATAGAACCTCCAGAATTACCCTGTGTTCGAATCTACCAACTATAATTGAGTGTGATCTGTTGTTCCATTGGGAATTAGTAGATTGCATACTACCGTTCGTGGTCACGGCTGCGTGCGCAAGAGCGTGGTGTTGTGAATATCCTACAAGGTTCGAGAGCTGTTGCATTGGCATCAGGGATCGAGCAGGAGAGTTCATAGCTATAGGCTAGTTATCTATCATCCACCATCATCACCGCCATCCGCTTACTGAGAAGATCGGGCCACTCCATATCATCTTGGTATCAGATTTCTAGTGTTGCCTCGGAAAGCATCCACAAATCCATCCATAGATTAGAGAGTGTTTTTCGTCCTATACAGAAAAAGCCTCACAAAAAGATTTGCCATAGACTAGATTGCATCATTTTCGAGTTTTAGTTGCTCATTGTATCTTCTCGTAGATCCGATCTGCAGGTTTTCCTCGTAGGAGTCTAGTTTTCGTTTGTGTCTAGGTTTAGGGTTTGATCTTGTTTTCCGCTGTTTCCACTGTTATCGTTTCTGCAAGTTTTTATCGTTTTTTCCAAGTCCAGATAGCGTACCTTTGTTTGCATACCATAGACACAGCCTATCTACAACATCTGTGCCTAGGAGCGTACCCACGAGACTAGTTGCTTTGCTCCGACAGGCTGCTCAATAGGTTTTTGAAGTGCAGAAATTTTCGACAGGCAAAACCGGACTATCCGGCCGAATCACACCGGACTATCCGGCCCAACCGGAGTCTCCGGCGCATATCAACCGGAATATCCGGCCCAGTTCTATTATACGTTGCTGTACTCGTTTGCATTGAGTAATATAGTTGAAAAATCAAAAAAAAGAGAGAATAGAAAAGAATCAGTATAAAAAAAAGAGAAAAGAGCTACAAGCCTGACACCAAGAGATATCGAAGTGTGCAATATTGGAGGCCTTGTTGTGTATAGCACTAGTAGATTGAGCAATCTTGTGCCTGTTCTATTTGAGCTATTACTAGCGTCTCTCTTGTGCATTGCAATCTTCCTTTTCATAAGTTGCTTTGCCACGTTTATCTCCACTGTGTGTGTTTCTTGGGTATTTGTACGATCAGCACTAGGACTTGTTTGCGCTGTAGATAGGATACCATACCTATAACTCCACCTCAAATAACCTGTGTGCCCTGCGATTGTTCTCTATACCTTTGATATTCACTTCATCACATCAAGTGCATCAGTCTTTGATTTCGTTTGGTAGAGCATCTCTATTCACTTTGGAACGGTAAGATCTCCTTTCTTATTAGTTGTGAGTGAGTTGTGAGAGTTTCCACCATACAAATTCTGATTTTTGCACTAACCTACAAATCACGTCTACTAGTGATGATGATGTTGTGTTGCAGAAAAAGAAGGATGAGGAGCTCGTCAATTGGCGTGAATATGAGGCTTTGAAATCCCACTTGACACGTGTGTTTACTAACACGACAGATGCCACTGACAAGAATCTCCAAGATATGAATATGAGATTGGATCAGCATGTTGGGACGGTTGTACTATCCAAACGCAAGTGGCTACGCTCAATGTCAATGTCACCGCTTTGCAGCAGTCCATTGAGGGTTTGACAGCTGCCTTACATACAAGGGAAGATCCTCAACATGATGATCCTTTTGATGATTTCGATGAGGGTAGCGCTGTTGATGCTGCTCCACATGTTGGCAGGGGACGTGCTATTCCCCCTGTCCATGCACCTGCTCGTGGTCGTGGGTTTGCCCATCTTGGGTGTGGTCAATGTGTGCCCAACCAAGCTGCTGATGATGGTTTGGGCAAGCCAAAATTCTCAATTCCTAAGTTTGATGGTTCCATTGATCCTAAAGACTACCTCACATGGGAGTTGAAGATTGAGAAACTCTGGCGCTTATTTGACTATCCAGAAGATAAGAAGGTCAACCTTGCAGCATCGGAATTTGATGGTTATGCTTTACGTTGGTGGGATGCTCTTGTGCAACATAGGAGGAAGGACAATGAACTTCCTGTGAGGGATTGGCGCGAGATGAAGCAAATCATGAAAGCTCGTTTCGTACCAACCAACTACTTGCGATCAGTTTTTGATAAATTGACGCAACTGAAGCAAGGCACCATGACAGTTGATGAGTACTACATGGAGATGGAGATGCTTATGCAGCGTGCTAGAATTCGTGAGTCCATTGAGATGACCATGCAGCGACTCCTAAACAATTTGAAGTTACCGATCAAGAGCATTGTTCGTCATCACAAGTATGAGACCATGAATGAGTTGTTGCATCATGCTAGAGAGGCCGAATCCCAGTTGGCAGAAGAGGCGAAGTCACGTGCTCGTTTTCCGTCCTCCAACAGATTTTTGGCCAGGTCTACACCTTCTACAGCCGCGCCACCAGCTGCTGCTCCCTTTACACCATCGGCCAAGCCAGCAAGTACACCTTCGTTTGGTTCTAATGCTCGGAAACCCGCTGCTCCTGCTCCTAGCTCGGGTTCCAACATGTCTACTGCACGTCCTCGTGATGTGGTGTGCCATACTTGTGGAGGTAGAGGTCACTACAAGAAAGATTGTCCAAATAGCAAGGTTATGTTTGTTAATGAACAAGGTGAAGTAGAAAGTGGAAATGAAGCTTCTGATGATGATATTGATGACGGCGAGGTTGGTGCTGAGGCATATGCTGAGCGTGCACCCACTATTGTCGTATCTTCACGTGTACTTAGTGTGCAACCGGTTGAGGAATCCCAGCGTTGTAACTTGTTCCAAACAAAAGCTCTAGTTGGACCAAACAAAGCAAGGAAGGTAATTATTGATGGAGGTAGCTGCAGAAATCTTGCAAGTAAGGAACTATGTGCCAAACTGAATTTGACATACTTACCTCATCCCAAGCCATACTACATACAATGGTTGAGCAACAATGCTGAGATGAAGGTAAATCATATGGTACGTGTGAATTTTCAAATAGGGCCATACAAAGATTCTATTGATTTTGATGTGGTTCCTATGACTGTTTGTCACCTACTATTGGGTCGGCCTTGGCTCTATGATCGCCTTGTGCAACACAATGGCCGAGCCAATACATATCACTTGGAATTCAAAGGAAAGAAGATTACTATGCAGCCAATGACACCGAAAGAAATTGTGAATGATTCTCGCTAGAAGATAGAGGTGAACTTGAAGGAAGATACTACCACTCGGCGAGACTGTGTCACAGCTGTTCCTGATGTAATTGAGCCTAAATTGAGTGATATAACGAAAAGTGAGAGAGTGCCTGGGTTATTGATATTAGCCACCAAGGAGGATATGAGAGAGTTTCGTGAGGATCCTACAGCCATGCCACTTGTGCTCATGTATAAGGGCGAGGTATTGGTTTCTAACGACATGACCCCTATTTCTCTTGGTGTCTCTTCTGTTTTGCAGGACTTTGGGGATGTGTTTCCAGAAGACGTACTCGCAGGTTTGCCTCCATTGCGTGGTATAGAACATCAAGTGGACCTGATTCCTGGCGCCACACTTCCCAACTATGCACCTTACAGGACTAATCCCGAAGAAACTAAGGAAATTCAGAAGCAAGTACAAGCGTTGCTAGATAAAGGGTACATCGTGTCTCTCTTAGCCCTTGTGCTGTTCCTGTTATTTTAGTTCCTAAGAAAGATGGTACTTGGCGCATGTGTGTTGATTGTGATGCAGCCCGTCCTACGGACGCTTCTACATCTACACCAACAAGTCGCCCAAGTGGACCCATGACTCGTGCCCGAGCCAAACTCCTCCAAGCTAAGGTGAACTCGCTCCTCTCTTCGTGCCAATTCGATACCTCCTTGGATGGCGTGCTACTTTATACCACTACTTTGTGCATCATCAGGTACGAGCCCCCGCCGCGTCGACCCACGAGCCCGGAAGCTGCACCAGGCCTGAAGCTGCCAGAGCCGGAGTGTCCGGCCGAATCCAGCCGGAGTGTCCGGCCACCCCGGAGTGTCCGGCCCAACTCAGCCGGAGTGTCCGGCCTGTCCGAGCCCGGACCTGGCATGGACAATCAGAAGGTCGAAACGGACACTCCCCGGATACTTCCCGGAGTGTCCGGCCACACCGGACTGTCCGGTCGATCAGATCCGGACTGCCCGGCCTCCCCGGACTGTCCGGCTCACTCGCCCCGGAGTGTCCGGCCGAAGTGATGGGCCTACGTGCCTAGCTGGGCCCTTCGGCCCATGTACCCCTCTACTTTGCCCAGAACTCTACTTTAATGCCTAAATTACCCCTGAACTTATGGCTGGCCTAGATATAGACCCCCACCTCCATTGTAAACCCTAGGCTTGATATTGGAATTAGAAGAAACCCCTTGTGGATCAATCTAGTTCTTGCCTCATGCTCCTTGACTAAGGAGCACCAATATCCCCAAACCTCGTTGGAGTTTGCATTGTGCCTCCGCGTTGTACAAGGCCTAGGAATCGGTGTCCCTTTGCCTAGATGTCAAGATCTCACCGAGTCTCCCACCTCGCCGTGCCGGTTCGAGAGAGAGTCCTGCGCCCGACGCCGATCCTAGGGATTGCGCCGGACCGGTCACCGCCGGCGTGAGCTATTGGTGTTTATCATGGTTTTGCGTGTGTGTGTGTTCATCGCGTTCTTCGTGCGTGTGTTCGTCGTGTTCATCCCTCCCTCCTTTCCCCGCACTCCACGCCCGACTTGAAAGGGAATTGTGAAAGATCGGGCCACCCCAGAGGTTTGCCCTCAACATATTGGTATCAAGAGCTTCGTTGCTCACGATTTCCCCCACGAATTTTTCTTCTATCCACCAAAAATTCGAAAATCCCCACAAAAAACAGCCCATATTTGCCTTTGGATCGATCTCATGATTTGGAGTGTTATTTGTGGTTTTGATCCGACCAAACCTTGTCTAAGGAGTTGGTCCAGCTTTATCCTGCGGTTTCCCAGCCCGATTTGGCCAGTTTTCGCGGATTTGAGGCCCGAAGGCGAGGATTTCCGCTAAAGAACACGAGCAGGAAACCCGCGCCGGAGTGTCCGGCTCATACCAACCGGAGTGTCCGGCCCAACCGGAGTATCCGGCCGAAACACACCGGAGTGTCCGGCCCAAACAGACCGGAGTGTCCGGCTGTAACACCTGTTTTGACTGTTTTGCCTCATTTTTCGCATTGGCTAATCTCCTTTGTTTGCACGTGTCCCGTGTGCGTGTCAGCAAGTACCAGCAAGCTTCCGCATCATCAACTTCCGCGCTCATCGACACCACGGACCACGAACATCATCCCGCACCATCGACGCGAAGTTCATCATCAAAGAAGGTATAACTTGCGTCACCTTGTTAACCCCATCTTCCTTTGTGTGTACCTATCCCATGAGAGTGGCTCATCTTGTGTTTGCTTGAGCATTGTGCATTTGTCCTTGGATAGTGAGAGTGCAAGAGCAATAGCAAGTGTGACTAGGTAGCATCAAGGGAGAGCAAAAAAAAAAGATACAAAGAAAAAGCAAAAGAAAAATAGTCTCCCCTTGCAAAAGAGAGTCTCAAAGCTTGTAAGCAAGAGAGAAAGAAGAGCGCCCAAGGCAAGTGCACAAATCCGTTGCTCATTTTTCCTCTTTGCAAACGAGCCACAGTCTCTTCTTGCATTGGCATGACAACGAGCTTAGTCTTCGTTAGGACATTTTGTTTGCTCATTTTCATAGTCGTGTCAATCCCAACTTTCTCCACGTGTGTGTACATAGTCGTAGGTTCCCGTCACCCTTTAGAGTTGTTGACCTTCACCTTTGACTTGAGTTTTGTTGGATTTTTACCACTTTTGACTATCCCTTTTCTTTTGGTTGGTTCTTTGGCTTTCCATAACCCTAACCTACCACCAACAAGCTTTTGAGAGTGTGAGTTTTCTTTGTATTTCCACTTTGCACGCTAATAGCTCTCACTTGTGGTTTCTAGTTTGGTGCAATCCCCAAGGTGAGGTACAAGGCTAACACCACCATATTCCACTTCCATATACAATACTTGTGTGTTTTGCATGATGGATAGGCACGGTGAGACGAGCCAACCATCTCCCCAAGAAGAAGATCAAGGTCCGTACATGACGCGCGCAAGTCACTTCATCGTTCGACAAGAGTTCCGTGAACGTTGCCAAGCACTTGAAACGAGACAAGATGAACAATTTGGCGAGACGCAAGCCGAGTTCAAGAACATCGACAACCGCTTCGACGGCCTCGAACGACAAATGCATGCAATGCATCACAACTTCGGCCACCAAAATGAAGCGCTTTAACGCTCCATCACCGAAACAAATGACAATCTTCGACGCCTCATCGATGGCATGGCAAGACCACGTTCACGCGCATCAAGCTCGGCAAGTTCTTCGCATCGTCCTGTACCTCTTCCACAAGATCTACATCAAAGTGCTCAAAGACGCAATGATGCCCCCGTGGTTGAAGATGGAATCTCTTCGAACTATGTACCTTCCCCACGGCACGCCGCAACGTCAAGCTATGACGGTGACCTCTCTTCAAGGCCACGAGCAAGGAAAGAAGCACACCGTCATCACGCAAGGGCACTAGTGATTCAACAAGAGCAACCACGAGAGGAACCACAAGCGCAACCGCAAGTCTACCACCATCGACCGCGACACATTCTTGACACAACAAGTGATGACTCCAATTTGGAGAATCAAGCTCGTCATCGACGTCAAGATCTTCAAGATCCTCCTCCTCGTCATCAACGGCATGAACGTCAACAACGACACCATGGTCATCACGAGGCGCCTCCTCCACATCAACAAAACTTGGAGCGTCAAGTGATACAAGTTGAGCGATGCCCACCACGTTAAGAGGCTCGTGACCATGTTCTTTGTCGTGAGGCCCATATGCCTAACCAACATCACCAACCAAGGAACGAGCCTCCTCTTCGTTATCAACCACGTCAAGAGGCTACACACCTTCGCCACCATGAGGCCCAAGTACCTCAACCACGTCAACAACCGCGCCAAGAGCAAGAGCAAGCTCCTCCTCAACAACAATACCAAGAGCAAGCTCCGCCACAAGGACGTGAGAACCAAGTTCAACCTCCCCAACTACAAGATCATCAACAAGGTCACCAAGCTCGTCGCAATGACCGCAACGATGAAGAAAATTTTGGCAAGCTCAAGTTCACAATGCCCAAGTTCACCGGATCCAATGACCCTGAAGAATACCTCTCGTGGGCACTCAAAGTCGACAAGATCTTCCGCATGCACAACTATAGCAACGAGAAGATGGTCGCCATGGCTTCGCTAGAGTTTGATGATTACGCCAACCTTTGGTGGGAACAAGTTCAAGTTGCTCGTGATGCAAGACAAGAGCCGCCAATCACAACTTGGCATGACATGAAGGCTCACATGAGATCCCGGTTCGTCCCCGCGCACTACACGTGTGACCTCTTCAACAACCTTCAAGCTCTTCGTCAAGGGACAAAGACCGTGGAAGAGTACTTCAAGGAAATGGAACTCAACTTGATTCGCGCCAACATTGATGAGCGCATGGAGCAAATAATGGCACGTTTCCTTATTGGCTTGAATCACCCAATCAAGCGCATCGTCGAGTTCCAAACATACAACACCATGGTTGAGCTTGTGCACATTGCAACAAAGGCTGAACGTCAAGTGCAAGAGGATATCAAGTACAACAAGCCCAAGACGTACTTCACCTACAAGCAAGCTTCAACCCCTACACCAACAACTTTCAATGGTAGCTCCTCAAGTACCTCTAAGCCTTCCTTCAAGCCCACACTTCCTCAAGGAAAACTGCCACCAAATGGCAAGCATGCAAAAAGTGATACACCTTTCAATGGTGAATGCTACAAGTGTGGAGGTAAAGGACACAAGTCGGCCGAATGTGGAAACAAGAAAGTCTTGTTCATCCATGACACTGGTGATGAAGAGTACTTGAGTGAAGATGAGTTTGATGCCCGTGTCAAGGAAGCAATGGCAAGGCAACGATTGGAAGATGATCAAGAACTCCTCATGTGCGAGCATGACGCAAGTCCATCGCTTGTCGTCACAAGGATCTTGACCACTCAAGCACAAGAGCATGAAGACCAACGCTCCAATATCTTCCAAACACGAGCCGGCATCAATGGCAAATCTATCAAGGTGATCATTGACGGAGGGAGTTACCACAACCTTGCTAGCACCAAGTTGTGTGAAAAGCTCAACCTCACCCTCCATCCACACAAGCACCCCTAGCACGTGCAATGGCTAAGTGACCAACGGTCCGTGAAGATCAAGCATACCGTATCGGTCTCCTTCGCCATTGGTCCTTACAAAGATACGGTGGAGTGTGATGTGGTTCCTATGACAGTTTGCCACATGCTTCTTGGTCGACCATGGCAATTTGACAAGGCTGCTCAACATGATGGTCGCACCAATATATACACCTTCAAATGGCTCAACAAAACATGTGTTTTGCAACCGATGACTCCTAGCCAAATAATTGCGGACAATGCAAAGGCTTTAGCGAGGGCGCAAAGCACAACACCTACTTGTGAGAAGAGCGGTGAGAGAGAGAACCACCTCATAGTGAGTGAGAGCCACAAGCCAAATTCGAGTGGAAAAACGAAGAGTGTTCTCCTTGCCACCAAAAGTGAGATGAGAGATGTTCGGAACAACCCATCCATCTTGCACTATGTCCTCCTTTGCAAGGGACTAGCGCAAGGAACTAACGAATTAACCAATGTTCCTCCATCTTTGATGAGTGTTTTGCAGGAATTCAAGGATGTGTTTCCCGAAGAGCTTCCACATGGACTACCTCCTCTTCGCGGCATTGAACATCGCATCGACCTCATCCCCGCTGCACCACTTCCAAACCGCGCCGCTTACCGCACGAACCCGGAGGAGACAAAGGAGATCGAACGTCAAATCAACCAACTCGTCTCCAAAGGTTTGATCCAAGTTAGCACTAGTCCAAGTGCCGTACCCATGATTCTTGTCCCAAATACGGATGATACGTTACGGTTATGCATGGACTGCCGTCCAATCAATGCTATCACCATGCGTTATCGACATCCCATACCACGTCTCGATGACATGCTTGATGAGTTGTGTGGAGCCACTATTTTTTCGAAAATTGATCTTCGTAGTGGTTACCATCAAATACGCATGGCTGAAGGTGATGAGTGGAAAACCGCCTTCAAGACCAAACTTGGTCTCTATGAATGGTTGGTTATGCCCTTTGGTTTATCAAATGCCCCATCCACCTTCATGCGCCTTATGAATCACATCTTGCGTTCTCTCATTGGAAAAAGTGTTGTTGTGTATTTCTATGATATTCTTGTTTATAGCAAATCACTTGAGGACCATATAACACATGTCAAGGAAGTTTTGCAAATCCTTCGACATGAAAAGCTTTATGCTAATCTTCCCAAGTGCACTTTTGCTAAAGATAAGTTGATTTTCTTGGATTTGTCGTTTCTTCGAAGGGAATTGAAGTTGATATTTCCAAGGTAAAGGACATACGAGATTGGCCCATACCAACAAATGTGAGTGAACTCCGAAGTTTTCATGGGTTGTCCAGTTTCTATCGTCGCTTTGTGAAAGACTTTTCAACCATTGCTTGTCCCCTTAATGAATTGACCAAAAAGAATGTCACCTTCGTGTGGGGCAAAGCACAACAAAAAGCTTTTGATGAACTTAAAAAGAGGCTCACTGAAGCACCTCTTCTTGCTTTACCGAATTTCACAAAAACTTTTGAGATAGAGTGTGATGCTAGTGGTATTGGCATTGGAGGAGTCCTTATGCAAAACGAACGTCCTATAGCCTACCATAGCGAAAAACTTGATGGTGCTCGCCTTAACTATCCGATTTATGACAAAGAGCTTTTTTCCTTAGTTCGTGTCCTTCAAGTTTGGCAACACTACCTTTGGCCCAAGGAATTTATCATACATTCCGACCACGAGTCGTTGAAATATCTCAAAGGCCAAGCTAACTTGAGCAAGAGACACGCTAAGTGGGTTGAGTTCATGGAGTCTTTTCCGTACATTGTCAAGTATAAGAAGGGCAAAGATAATGTAGTTGCGGACGCATTGTCTCGCAAACATACAAGCCTTCTTACGAGACTTGAAATCAACGTGTTGGGTCTTGAGGAAATAAAATCTTTGTATGCTTCCGATCCGTTCTTTGAACCAATTTCCGCAAAGTGCTCCAATGACAAAGGAGTTGATGATTTCTATTTGCATAAGGGCTTTCTTTTTAAACAAAACAAGCTATGCATTCCGAAGTCGTCGCTTCAACTTTTTCTTCTCCAAGAATCTCATGGTGGAGGCCTTATGGGTCACTTTGGTCGCGACAAGACATTGGACATGCTCTCCAATCACTACTTTTGGCCCAAGATGAAGCGTGACGTGGAGCGCTACGTTCAATGATGCACGACATGTGTTCAAGCTAAGTCGCAAGCTAATCCCTATGGTCTTTATATGCCATTGCCTATTCCTCATACACCTTGGTCCGACATTAGCATGGATTTCGTGTTAGGCTTGCCTAGATCTAAGCATGGTCATGGTTCTATATTTGTTGTTGTGGATCATTTTTCCAAGATGGCACATTTCATACCGTGCCATAAGACCGACGATGCTTCACATGTTGCAAATCTGTTTTTCAGGGAAATCGTCCGTCTTCACGGTGTGCCAAGGACAATCGTCTCCGACCGCGACGTCAAATTCATGAGCTACTTGTGGAAGACCCTCATGGCCAAGCTCGGCGTCAAGCTCCTCTTTTCATCCGCATCACATCCTCAAACTGATGGCCAAACCGAAGTTGTCAACCGAAGCCTCGGAACTCTCCTTCGTGTGTTGATCAAGAAAAACATGAAGGATTGGGAGGAAAGCATTCCACACGCCGAGTTCGCCTACAATCGAGCCAAGCACTCAACAACCAAGATGAGTCCATTCATGATCGTCTATGGTTTCGAGCCCCTCACCGCGCTCGACATCCTACCACTACCTCTCCATGAGCACACAAACATGGACGTCGAGAAGCGCGCACAAGCTATGAAGAAGCTTCATGAAGAAACAAGAGCAACTATCGAACAACAAGTCCTTCGCCAAGCTTCAAGGTTAAACAAGGACAAGAAGGAGATGATATTTGAAGAAGGTGACGTTGTGTGGATACACCTAAGCAAGGACAGCTTCCCCAAGGATCGTGACTCCAAGCTCAAGCCAAGAGGAGATGGTCCCTTCAAGGTCCTGAAAAGAATCAACAACAACGCCTACATCATCGACATACCGACCTCCAAGTACCTTGCAAGCAATACATTCAATGTCAAGGATCTCGCACTACCATGGAGATGTTCAAGATGATATCCATGAAGAGTCGAGGACGACTCTTTCCCAAAGGGGGGAGCTGATGCAGCCCGTCCTACGGACGCTTCTACATCTACACCAACAAGTCCCCCAAGTGGACCCATGACTCGTGCCCGAGCCAAACTCCTCCAAGCTAAGGTGAACTCGCTCCTCTCTTCGTGCCAATTCGATACCTCCTTGGATGGCATGCTACTTCATACCACTACTTTGTGCATCATCAGGTACGAGCCCCCGCCGCGTCGACCCATGAGCCCGGAAGCTGCACGAGGCCTGAAGCTGCCAAAGCCGGAGTGTCCGGCCGAATCCAGCCGGAGTGTCTGGCCTGTCCGAGCCCGGACCTGGCATGGACAATCAGAAGGTCGAATCGGACACTGCCCGGATACTTCCCGGAGTGTCCGGCCACACCGGACTGTCCGGTCGATCTGACCCGGACTATCCGGCCTCCCCGGACTGTCCGGCTCACTCGCCCCGGAGTGTCCAGCCCAAGTGATGGGCCTACGTGCCTAGCTGGGCCCTTCGGCCCATGTACCCCTCTACTTCACCCAGAACTCTACTTTAATGCCTGAATTACCCCTGAACTTGTGGCTGGCCTATATATAGACCCCCACCTCCATTGTAAACCCTAGGCTTGATATTGGAATTAGAAGAAACCCCTTGTGGATCTATCTAGTTCTTGCCTCATGCTCCTTGACTAAGGAGCACCAATATCCCCAAACCTCGTTGGAGTTTGCATTGTGCCTCCGCGTTGTACAAGGCCTAGGCATCGGTGTCCCTTTGCCTAGACGTCAAGATCTCACCGAGTCTCCTACCTCACCGTGCTGGTTCGAGAGAGAGTCCTGCGCCCGACGCCGATCCTAGGGATTGCGCCGGACCGGTCACCGCTGGCGTGAGCTATTGGTGTTTATCGTGGTTTTGCGTGTGAGTGTTCATCGCGTTCTTCGTGCGTGTGTTCGTCGTGTTCATCCCTCCCTCCTTTCCCCGCACTCCACGCCCGACTTGAAAGGGAATCGTGAAAGATCGGGCCACCCCAGAGGTTTGCCCTCAACACAGCTGCACCTGCATATGCACGCGGTTTTACTCCTATTGGGAGTGCTCAACATGTCCCTAACCAAGTTATTGATGATGGTTTGGGTAAGCCGAAATTCTCAATTCCCAAGTTTGATGGTTCACTTGATCCTGAAGATTACCTCACATGGGAGTTGATGGGGATATGCCGAACGAGGTATGCCCAGCAGGACGTTCCGACTGGCCCAAGGACCTTGCGAGTGGGCCTGCATGAGGTGTCTGGAATGCGACTAAGGAGCAGGCCTGGCGACTAGAAGCTGGAGGCCCAGAAGCATAGCCGAAGCCTAGTCGGATTAGGTCAAATCCTCCGAATCCTTGACTAATTCGGTTGTAAACATTGTACTCACGTTCCATCATACACCCCCTCAAGCGACTCGCTGCTTAGACGCTGAGCTCGCAACCCCTGTAACTCGCTCTTTGCCAATACAATCTAGCAGGAGTAGGTCTTTACCCTCCGGGGGCTGAACCTAGGTAAACTCATGTGCATCCGCCCCCATATCGCACCGCGGATGGCCGCTAGCTTTTGCCCCCAATACTATCAATCGCTACCTCTGGTAGCGACTGTCGTGGCCATTCCCACGATAGTGGCGCCCACCGTGGGGCGTGGCCGGTCTGGACTAAGTTCTGCGATGAGACCCTACATGCCAATCGATCGGACGATCGCCACCGGCCGCATGATCGCCAGCGGCGAGATCTTACAGATCCTGCCTAGCATCTACATCTCGACGTCGCGCCCGATCACGCACAACACGGTGATGCCAATTGGCACCATCAGCTTGTTCGTTGGCTTCACCGACACAATCGACCCGGCGGGAACGGTGATTGTCGGTGGATCGCCACCATGCCGTGATATGCTCTCGGAGGACCAGATCCGCTCCATTAGCCGCCTCACCACCGAGTACGACTCGACCGCCAGCAACACGGCCGGGACTGATGCCACCGCGGACGACGCGACTCTCCACGACGATACTGACTCGGCAACCCCTGCGTCGGTCACCGGATCCATCACCGCCGCATCACAGGAGGACTCCATCACGCGGATCTCTAACCCTGAGGATTTTGAGGACCCCTCCATCCTTGGGATCTTTGACTCCGACTCCTGGTCGGAGTCCCTTGAGGACTTCCGCGCCAGATCCAATCGCTTTAACGTGATCTACATGGCGGGCAGCACGAGCGCCCCGCCAGATCCATTCTCCATGCCGATCCCACCGATCGCAACAGCGACAAAAGTGGAAGAAGCCCGCCTACGACTGGACGACGCGCATCGCAGGGAGCTAGCTGAGCGTGAAAAATTCCGCCTCGAGCGGGAAACAGCACAAGAGTGATACGTTGCAAGCATATCTATAATTTTTGATGTTCCATGCTTGTTTTATATCTACTTTCTTATGTTTTGTCCACACTTTGGAGTATTTTTATACACTTTCTGGGACTAACCTATTAACAAGATGTCACTGTGCCAGTTGCCTGTTTTCTTATGTTTTTGGTTCTAGAAAATCCAAAAAATGAATATTCTGGGAATTGGACAGGACAAAAGCCAAAGTCAATATTTTACCGGAAGACTCATGGATCCAGAAGATGAGACGGAGAGGGGCCAGGGGCTGGCCACACCATGTGGTGGCACGAGTCCCCCTAGCCGCGCCACCATGTGGTGTGGGCCCCTGGTCCACCCTCTGACATCGCCCTTTCGCCTATAAGAAGCCTCCGATGCAGAAACCCTAAATAATCCAGCCTCCAGCCACGAAAAGTTCCGCAGCACCGCCGCCACCAAAGGGGAGATTCGGGGGACAGAAAGTCTCTGTTCTGGCACCTTACCGGGACAGGGAAGTGCCCCCGGAGCCATCTCCATCGATCTCCACCACCATCTCCATCACCTTTGCTGATTCCCATGATGATGAGGGAGTAGTTCTCTCTCGAGGCTAAGGGTTCTACCGGTAGCTATGTGTTCATCTCTCTCTCTATGCATGATCATGAGCTTTGTAATTAAGTAGATCTACCTTGCTACTCAAGTGCTTTAATAGATCTCTGGCTCTCCCCATGTGTATGAAAGTGATAGCGTGCCCACCATGGTGGCACTTAGGCTAGAGATTACAAATACTTGTTATGAGTTATATTTGGAGTTGGATGTCTCTATGAAATTGTGGTGTTTATTGGAACCATCTAGCGCTCAAGGTGATAGTGTGGGGTTATCTAGATGGGGAAGGCGGATTTTTAGGAGTGCTGTTATAGCCCTACCATGGATTAGAGTATCCAACCGGAGAGTAGTTCAGAGTAGTATCATGAAGAGAAGATATTTAATGAGAGTGTTCACTAGCGAAAGTATGATCCCTAGGCCTTGTTTCTAAGCATTGAAACACCGTTTGCTACTAGATCAGTTACATGTTTGCTTGCTTCCATCTTTATTTCAGATTGCCTTTAGTCTCTTCCCATGTCAACCACGCGCCATCAAAGCTATTTTCTGGCACAGTTACCACTTATAATTATCCATACCACTTGTATTTCACTATCTCTTCGCCAAACTAGTGCACCTATACACCTGACAAGTGTATTGGGTGTGTTAGGGACACAAGAGACTCCTTGTATCTTGATTGCAGGGTTGCTTGAGAGGGATACCTTTGACCACTTCCTCCCTGTGTTCGATAAACCTTGGGTAATCCAGTTAAGGTAAAACTTGCTGCTGTTCTACAAACCTCTGCACTTGGAGGCCCAACAATTGTCTACAAGAACAGAAGTGCGTATACATCAAGCTATTTTCTAGCGCCGTTGCCAGGGAGGTAAGGTAAAAGTTACTCACATCTTCTGGCTACTAAGCTATCTTCTAGTACTGTTGCTGGTGTGTGAGTGCTCGAAGTAATTACCTTTAGATTCTGCAATTATATCTTTTTGTTTCTTGTTTGTATTTTCACTAGTTAGGCTTAATGGAAAACAACAACAAAATTAGAGAGCTTTTTAGTATTTTTCCTAAGGTAGAATATGAGTGGTCTGAAAATAAAATTAAAAAAACCTTGGAACTTTCTTTGCATGCTAATAGCAATGTTATTAGTATGAATTTTTTGAACACCTTTGTTACTAATGCTATGGAAACGTTTAAGCTTGGTGATGAGGACGCATTCATAGAGTACGATGATTCTGCTTGTTTGAGCTGGAAGGAAATATTGAGCCTCATTGAAAAATATCACAAGGTGAACTCATTCCTAGTTGGACATGATACATTGATTTATAAGAGCTTTTATACTACCTAAATCATATTGTTATTGTTTAACTAGATTTGGCATCTATCGGACTAGCGCCAACGGGAGGAGGGGGAGGAAGGCGACCGAGAGATGGAAGATGCATTAGGAGGCAATAAGGAGAGAAAGCATAATCAAGAATGATATGTGGCGCGCCAGGACACGTTTGAGGTGCACCACGACATATGGCCTGTGCGCCAAGTAGGCCGAACCCATCTATGGGTCGGTATGTATCAGTTTGAGTCAAACCGGGTCAATTTGGGCCAAGTTATGGTTGTTTTTAGGCCTGTTTAGAGGGGAGGACGCCCCAGCCCTCATATATACTCTAGCAGCCATCACAATTAGGGGGAAGCACGTTAAAATAAACTCTAGTTCTAGTTAGATCTGCTACAAGCGATCCTCTGAATTATTTAGCACCAATTCGTATCGATCTGGTGTGTTGCTACTATAATCTGAGTGTGATTAGTTATTCCATTGGGAATTAGCCAATTGCAAGTTTGAGTGTGATCTACTATTCCACTGGGAATTAGTAGATTGCAATACCGCTTCGTGGTCAGCGGCTACGTGCGCAAGTGTGTGGAGTTGCGAATATCCAAAGGGTTGAGATCTGTTGCATCTCGCAGCAGGGATTAGCCGGAGAGTTCTCAGGTTCATACAAGTTATCTTCATCATCTACATCGCCATCTACCCTAGCTCACTGAGAAGATCGGGCCACCCCTTATCATCTTGGTATCAGATTCCAGCGTTTACTCGGTGAGCATCCACAAATCCATTCGTAGATTAGTTCTTGTTTTTGTCCTATACAGAAAAAGCCACAAAAAGATTAGGTTTAGTGTTTGCCATAGCCTAGATAACACTGTTCGTGAGTTCTAGTTGCTGGTCGTAGTCTTTTTGTGTAGCCTTTCTTCTAAATCTGAGTCGTAGTTTTTTGCTAGTTTTTGTCTGTTTTTGATCCGTTGTCGGAGTCCCTAGACTATTTCTAGACTATTCGTCGTGTTCTTGAGTCTTAGATCTATTAGATCTGTTTTCTTTTAGTTCTGGAGTTGTAGATCCGTTTCAAAGAAGAAGAAAAAAACAAAGAAGAAGTCACGATCGCACCTAACTTGGTTTACGTGAGTTTCCTCACGTGAAAACGAAAAAACAAATCCGGGTCGCTGCTTCTCTCCTAACCACAGAGGTGGTCTGACCTCTAGCGTGAGAGTCAGGCAAAAAAAAACCGGACCCCTCGCCTGACCACAGACAAGTCTGTCCTCATACGAGAATATTTTGTGTCTGCCGACATCCTGCCGCGGCAGGATTTTGACCCTTTTTCTGCCATGGCAGAGACCAATTTTCAGGTCAATTTTTTTCTTTTTTTTGTTTATTTTTTCCTGAGTCCACATAGCGTAGCTATCCTTGTGAGTCTTAGTAAGCCTTTCTTTGTGTCTAAAACTATCCTACGAGACTAGCGTGCTTAGTGCACTGTGGGCTGCTCAGTTTAGCAATCGTGTGCCCGTTTCGTTGAGACATCGCTAGCGTCTCTCCTTGTGCATTGCAACACGAGCTTTACTCTGACATACCTCAATTCTTGTGCCCTTTTTCATAGTTGCAATTGCCCCATTTATCTCCACCATGTGCGTTTCCGTGGGTCTGTTTGTCATACGATCAACACTAGGATTTCTGAATTGGTGGTGTTAGGTATCCCAACCAAGCTCCAACATATACCTTGTTTGTCGTGTGATAGTTTCTTGTACCCTTGGTATTCGCTTCATCACATCCGTGCACATAGTTGTTCATCCAAGTTGGTAAGCTTCTCTAATTTACTTTGAAACGGCAAGATTCCTCTTTCTTCTAGTTGAGTGAGTTGTGAGAGTTTCCACCACCAGATTTTGTTTTGTGCACTAATGTACTAATCATGTCTTCTAGTAGTGTTGATGTGATGCAGAAAAAGGATGCAGATGATTATCTCTTTCCATTACGCTCCTACTGCAGCAACACATTTTGGGAGGAGGAATCATGAGTGGTACCTACTTCGGGTTTGTTCCACTTCATGACAGAAATCTGTGGTAGACAAGCTGCTACTACCATCGATACTTGTTCTTTCGTGAATTTGATTAGTATTGAGGTTGTTGAAAAGCTACAATTATATACATGTGAATAACATTCCCATTCATGTTAGCAACTTCTAGTCATGCACTACCAATTACTTAGATCACAAGTGTTCTGCTCACCATTTATGGTCCTAGAAGATATGTTTCTTGTTATGTCGTTCCTAGAGCGTTTAACTCCTGCCATATCATGTTAGTAACAAAGTGGTGTAAAGAATTCTAGGTTACCTTTGGTAGTGACTGTTTTGATCCTTCTATCTTTTGGAATGGTAAGCACACGTGGTTAGCACATACGCATATTAATCAATTTCAGGAGATTAGGCGTCAAAACCTATGTTCACCTATAACTACCAACATAAAACCACATGTTGATCCTGTCATAGAAGAACCGAGAGTGAGAGTTGATGAGACAAATGAGGTTTCTACTAATGTAATCATCTCTACTCCTAGTGTTTTTCTTGTGATATGCAGGTTGCTTTTAAAGAAAGGGAGCCATCTATTTTACAACCTGCATCACACGATCGGGTATTGTCACTTAAGGAGGATGTCTTAGTACCTACTAAAACTGAGGAGATTGTTGATGACATTGGCACTGATTTGGAGCTTCAGCCAACATGTGTGACATATTGTGAGTCCATTCCTTTACTGAAGCCTCCTTGTGACTTGCCTTGCACTAATGTTATAGCACCATTGATATGGGGTGGCCCGATCTTCTCAGTAAGCGGAATGCGGTGATGATGGTGGATGATAGATAACTAGCATGTAGCTATGAACTCTCCCGCTCGATCCCTGATGCCAATGCAACAGCTCTCGAACCTTGTAGAATATTCACAACACCACGCTCTTGCGCACGCAGCCGTGACCATGAACGGTAGTATGCAATATACTAATTCCCAATGGAACAACAGATCACACTCAATTATAGTTGTAGAATTCGAACACAAGATAATTTCAGAGGTTCTATGAAAGAATCAACTCCAAAATATTTTAACGTGGTCTAAACCCTAACTTGTGACGGGTACGGAGGTTTATATGAGGGCTGGGGTGTCCTCCCCTCTAAACGGGCCTAAAAACAGCCATAACTTGGCCCAAACTGACTCGGTTCGACTCAAACTGATACATACCGACCCATATATGGGTTCGGCCTTATTGGCACGCAGTCCAAACATCGTGGAACACCTCAAACATGTAATTCTTGGTGCGCCATCTCTCTCTCTTGCTCATACGTGATTTCCTCATTGCCTCCTAGTGCGCGTGCCTCCCGCTCCTCCCTCGCGCACTTGTTGATATTGGAAATCAGCGCTGGTCCTTCTTGCTGCAACTCTCCTCCTCCTCGCGCAACGTTTGTGTTATCAATAAACCTGATCATACAAAGATGCATAGACTTAGGTAGTATAAAGTTCTCATTAAGTAAAACATCAGGTTCAATTAAGAGTGAATTCACCTATTGCTCAATCAGCTATGCACGAGCTCTTGTAATGGGTCCAATCCTGATTTCATTGGACTTGTTCTTTGCAGCAACATCTTCATTGTGAATAGGAGTAGGAGATAGTGGAATAGTATGGATGTCCTCATCATCTCCCCCCTTCAAAAGGCGTCGACCTCGACGCTCCAAGGTCTTCTCCAGCATATGGTGATAAATCAGCAACGTTGAAGCTATTGCTAGCACCACCAAACTCCTCAATAGGTATATCAACTGAGTAGGCATTATCATTAATTTTGGCTAGCACTTTGTAAGGACCAGCACCACGTGGCTTCAACTTGGACTTGCGAAGTAGTGGAAATCTGTCCTTGCGTAGATGCACCCAAACCATATCTCCAGGCTCGAACAACACTTGTTTTCTTGCTTGATTCCTTGCAGCAGCAATGTTCTTGCCTTTCTTCTCAATAGCCTCTCGAGTCTTCTCATGTATTTTCTTCACATAATCAACACGCTTTGATGTCTCCATATCAACTCTCTCATGTAATGGCAGAGGCAACATATCAAGTGGCGTCAATGGCTTGAAGCCATACACCACCTCAAAAGGACAAAGCTGAGTAGTTGAATGCACAACCCTGTTGTAAGCGAACTCAACATGTGGCAAACACTCTTCCCACTCCCAAAGATTCTTTTTAATCATGGTCCTTAGCGGCTGTGACAATGTTCTATTCACCACCTCCGTTTGACCATCTATTTGGGGGTGACATGTTGTACTGAACAACAACTTCGTTCCTAGCTTCCCCCATAAGGTCTTCCAAAAGTAGCTCATGAACTTCACATCACGGTCAGAAACAATTGTCTTTGGTACGCCATGTAATCTCACGATGTCCCAGAAAAACAGGTTTGCAACATGCGACGCATCGTCGCTTTTGTGGCAGGCAATAAAATGAGCCATCTTAGAGAACCTATCCATACTAATGTCTTCCCATGGAGTAGTAGGTGCAGAGAGAGGTGTATACAAACCGTGAGGCTTCAGCTTGGATTTCGACTTGTGGCAAGTAATGCATCTGCTCACAAATCTGTACACATCACGCCTCATCTTGGGCCAATCAGCAAGCATGATCAACGTCTTCTCATGCCCAAAGTGACCCATCAAACCACCAACATGTGATTCCTGCACTAAGAACAAACGCAACGACAATTCTAGAATACATAGTTTGTTAGCTCGAAACAAATATCCATCATGTATATGATACTTATCCCATGCGTTGCTAAGAGCACATAAACGATATGGTTCTGCAAAATCATGGTCAGTTGCATAAAGTGCACAAATAGCTTCTAATCCAGGAATTTTAACATCAAGATTGGTTAATAGCATGTTCTTCCTAGATAGAGCATCAACAACAACATTCTCTTTTCCCTTCTTATAATTAATGATGTAAGGAAAAGACTCAATGAACTCAACCCATTTAGCTAATCTTCTATGCAAGTTTGATTGAGCTTTCAAGTATTTCAATGCTTCATGATCAGAATGTATGATGAATTCCTTTGGCCACAAATAATGTTGCCAAACTTCAAGTACTCTCACAAGTGCATACAATTATTTATCATAGATTGAATAATTCAAACGAGCACCAGTCAATTTCTCAGAAAATAAGCTATAGGCCGACCCTCTTGCATCAAAACGCCACCTATGCCTATACCACTAGCATCACATTCAACTTCAAATTGCTTCGAAAAATCAGGTAATGCAAGCAATGGTGCAGAAGTAAGCAAACGTTTCAATGTATCAAATGCAATGTCTTGGGCCGCACCCCATACAAAAGGAACACCTTTCTTTGTCAAATCATTTAATGGTGCAACAATGGTGCTAAAATCTTTCACAAAGCGCCTATAGAAACCAGCGTGACCATGGAAACTACGCACTTGAGTTACATTCATTGGAGTAGGCCAATTCTGAATTGATTCAATTTTAGATTGATCTACCTCTACTCCATGCTTAGAAACAACAAATCCTAGGAATATGACCTTATCTTTTGCAAATGTACACTTCTCAAAATTAGCATACAGTTTATTATCATGTAACACTTGCAAAACTTGTCTAATATGAGTGCAATGTTCAGATTCGGTGTGGCTGTATATGAGTATATCATCAAAGTAAACAACCACAAAACGACCAAAAAACTCTCTCAAAACATGATTCATCAAACGCATGAAAGTACTAGGTGCATTAGTAAGAGCAAACAGCATGACTAACCACTCATACAAGCCGAATTTAGTTTTGAAAGAAGTTTTCCATTCATCCCCTTCTTTCATCCTAATTTGATGATAACCACTACGCAAGTCAATTTTAGAGAAAACAGCATCACCACTCAATTCATCTAGCATATCCTCTAAGCGTGGAATAGGATGACGATATCGAATAGTGATGTTATTAATCGCTCTACAGTCAACACACATGCGCCATGTACCATCTTTCTTAGGAACTAAAATAACAGGAACATCACAAGGGCTAAGAGAAACACGAATGTACCCTTTATCCAGCAACGCTTGTACTTGCTTCTGAATTTCCTTAGTTTCTTCGGGATTAGTCCTGTAGGGTGCACAGTTGGGAAGAGTGGCGCCAGGAGTCAAGTCCACTTGATGTTCTATACCATGCAATGGAGGTAAGCCTGCGGGTACATCTTCTGGAAACACATCCCCAAAGTCCTGCAAAACAGAAGAGACCCCAAGAGAAATAGGGGTCATATCGTTAGAAACCAATACCTCGCCCTTATACATGAGCACAAGTGGCATGGCTGTAGGATCCTCACGAAATTCTCTCATATCTTCCTTAGTGGCTAATATCAATAAACCAGGCACTCTCTCACTTTTCGTTATATCACTCAATTTAGGCTCAATTACATCAGGAACAACTGTCACGCAATCTCGCCGAGTGGTAGTATCTTCCTTCAAGTTCACCTCTATCTTCTGGCGAGAATCATTCACAATTTCTTGTGGTGTCATTAGCTGCATAGTAATCTTCTTTCCTTAGAATTCCAAGTGATATGTATTGGCTCGGCCATTGTGTTGCACATGGCAATCATAGAGCCAAGGCCGACCCAATAGTAGGTGACAAACAGTCATAGGAACCACATCAAAATCAATAGAATCTTTGTATGGCCCTATTTGAAAATTCACACGTACCATATGATTTACCTTCATCTCACCATTGTTGCTCAACCATTGTATGTAGTATGGCTTGGGATGAGGTAAGTATGTCAAATTCAGTTTGGCACATAGTTCCTTACTTGCAAGATTTCTGCAGCTACCTCCATCAATAATTACCTTCCTTGCTTTGTTTGGTCCAACTAGAGCTTTTGTTTGGAACAAGTTGCAACGCTGGGATTCCTCAACTGGTTGCACACTAAGTACACGTGAAGACACGACAATAGTTGGTGCACGCTCAACATATGCATCAGCACCATCCTTGCCATCATCAATATCATCGTCAGAAGGTTCATCTCCACTCTCTACTTCTCCTTGTTCGTTGACAAACATAACCTTGCTGTTTAGACAATCCTTCTTATAGTGACCTCTACCTCCACAAGTATGGCACACCACATCATGAGTACGTGTCGTAGACATGTTGGAACCCGAGCTAGCAGCAGGAGCAACGGTATTCTGAGCATTAGAACCAAACGAAGGTGTACTTGCTGGTTTGGTGTAACATCCCAAAATTTCCCGAATGTTAAAAATAAAATTAATAAGTTGATTGAATTGTTTGACCTTGTTGAAATTTGATTAAAAAGAAACTTTTTAGGATTGTTCAAACTTTCCTAAGCCATACTAAAAATTGAATGGTTTAGCATGACTGTCCAATAGGTTTGGAAGTTTTGTATAAATCCAAAAACAATGTGTTGCCTAGCATTTTGGCATCAAGAATAATTCTTAAGTTGGAATAATGAATAAACCCTAAAAATTCTACATATCACTTTATTCCTAAAGGGAATAAATTGGCTTTATTAAAATCCACTTTTGTTAAGGTAGATATTAACGCTAAATAATATCCTAAAATGATCTACTTGAAATTAGAAATTTTTAGAAACAAGTTTCAACTCATTTAGAGTCGTAAAACAAAGGTTACAAAAGAAATACTAAAACTAGTAAAAAAACGAAATGGAAAAAAAAACCAAATCTAACCGGACTGGCCGGCCAAGCCCGGGCCGCCCTCCTCCTTGTCTACCGCCTACACGCACAACCAGCAGCACAGCGGGCCGGCCCAAAGCAGCAGCAGCCCGCTCTCCCTCCACCTCTCGCTGGCGCGTGGGACCCGCCCGGCCTTCTCCTACCTCCGGTCGAGAGACCATCCCACGCACGAGATGAACTGCTCGCGTTTTCCTCTCCGATTCGATCGCATTTATTGCCCCTGCTACTCGTATTAGCCCCATATAAATACCCTCCTTCTCCTCGTATATTTTGTTTCGAAAAATTTCAACCCTAGCCTCTGTCCCCATCGATTTTAGATCACGCCAGAACCTGGCCACCGCCGGCGAGCTCGAACCAGGGTTTTCTGTCGTCCCTTGACCGTCTTTTCACCTCCACTATCTTCCCCTTGGTCTACCGCAACCCCTCATCTCTTTTTCCTCTTCGTAGGAACACCGGAGGAGCCGCAATCCCTCACCAGAGTCGTGGCAAGCCGAGTTTGTCTAGCCGTCGTTCACCATCTGCAGAGGAAACAGACGACCACGACGAGGACTCTATCGGGTTTCCCATCTTGCGTAGAGTCCCGTTCACCTCTTTCCCGTCGCCGTGGACCGCCGGAGCACCGCCCACAACCACCACCTGAGCTGCGTCGCCGCCGGTCGCCGCCCGTCGTCGGAGTGAGGAAGCAACAGTCCCCGACCATTGGATCGCCTTTGGATGCGTCGGATTAGATCCATCCCGCGGAGGGGTATCGGCGAATCAGGGAGCGCCACGTGGCATCAGCACCACCAAGCGCCAGTCAGCGCACCGTCAGCGTACACGTCATGCCAAATCAGCGCTCGCATAAGCCGCCAGGTCAGCACCGCATCCCAGTCAGCGTGGAATATTCCTTAGAATATTCCCTTTATTAGGAATATTGGATTAATTGGCAGAAATTGAAGTAATATTAGAAAATTTATAATAAAAGATTTGTATATCCAAAAATATAATATATAGTATATCAATGGATTCAGAAACTTGTGTAGAATATTAATATGGGATTAGATCTAAACTTTGTAGTATATATTTTTTGTAAAAATTTAAATAGTTTTAATGGCCTTTTGGAGTAATAAATTCATAGTAAATTATTCGTAGATCCGAAAAATATAAATAATAGGTCCCCGTATTCACAATTTCACGAAGAATACATATCTGGTCTTAGATATAATTTTTGAATAAGTAAATATTTTAAACGATTTAAACTCTATTAAAGAGTAAATAAATCATAGGAAAAGATCTACAACTCCGATTAAGATGAATCCAATTCCTACTGGTCCGTATTAATGTCCTCTATCCAGTAAAACTAATAACCAAATTTAATTAGACAATTAGGACAGAAGTTGCAACAGAACTACTAAAGCCTTTTTTTGGTCATCAAGATTTAATAATAAATACCCTATTGCATTAAATAATCTCCAACATGTATCATATGATCTAATACCATTCCAAGAACAAATATTAAATCACCCTGCATGTTTATGATCATCATTGTTGTGGTTGTTATGTTTGTAATTGTGTTGATTGGAATTGTTTTGTCCTCGTGTTAGATTGTTCGGAGAGTTAGATTGCTGCAGAAGAATTTAATCATCACTCATAACACAAACATATCTGCATGTGTAGGATTGTTTTGGTAGATCTACTTGAAAATATTTTGCAAGTGTGATGATTTTGTAGTATGCCATGATAGTTCTATACTTAGGAATTTCCGTCCTATAGGTTTCCCTGTTTTTGCCAAGTATTACTTGCTATGCTATATATATACTAAGTACCATTAGGGGTTCGAAAGACTCAAAATTTTCTAAGTATGAGAGCTCTCTCGGGCGAACTTTTCTTCTCCAAAACCCCCTTCAAAATAAAACTAAGTTTCTTCTGGGCGGAATGGTTGTCGGGACAACGAGTGGGATTTTGGTGGAGGACGGCCGCCTAGAAATCAAAGAAGTCTGCCATGTTTCAGAATTCAGAAGCTTCCAGTGCAACCACAATACATATGGGCTCTGTCTTGGCTTAGTACTTAGTGGGAAACCTCACCGGGGTACCAACATTTGGAGGTTCTTGGCACGGTTGGATCCAGCTGGTAGAGGGGCTACTAAGGGAAGGCTTCGCCATGGTCTTGTCTGTAAAAGGACTTGATCGTGGATTGTGGGGAAAGTGCACAACCTCTCGAGAGTATTGCAATCTGATCGATCAGCCGAGTTCACGAAAAAGAACACTTGAGCATCTGAAGGATGGAGCCTCTAAAAGATCTGCCTCTCTCTTTCCAAACTGAAAGTTTTCTAAAACCCCATGGCGTGCGTAATATTGCTAATGGGTGGGATTTTTTGGGGACTTGGTTTGTCATATCCAAGTAAATTGGTGCGTAATATCCAAGTGCCACCTGGTGTATAATATCCAAGTGTTAGGTTGACTGGACACTTGGTGCGTAATATCCTCGTGTTCCACTCGACCCTATACTACTTAATCAAATGTTTACAAAGTAAGGTAAAACTCCTCCTCTTTTCTTCTTACTTAGAGAAAATTGGCTTAATGCAAATGAACCCCAAAGCCTACTCCAAGCCTTGCATGTAGAGTTAGTCTTATTCTTTCCTTGGTGTAATTTGCCAATACATTCAAAGTATTGACCAACTCGTTTGGCTGCACGTTTCATGTGCAGAATTTGGAGATCGTTGAAAGGTGCGCTAGGATCGCGGGTCTTCACTCAACCTGCCTGTGGCATTGATGGGACTCAAGTTGTATATATTTTGCTTCTGTTGTAATAATGTAAACTCTGGATTATTCGATTCATGTAATAAAGACTTGTGTTTTACATGATATTTCATCGACTGTGAGTGCTAGCTAATGATCTAGGGACTAGCATGTTAATCACAGGGACTTATGATCTTTACCGGATCCTGGGTCACAACAGATGGTATTAGAGCATAAGTTGACTGTAGATCGTGACCCTAGACATGGAAAAACCTTAGGAGTAATATTTTCTAAGTTATTTCAGAAAAACTCTCATACTTCTCATCATCTATCTTTTGAGTTTAAAATTTCTTAAGTCTCTTCTTTTCAACATTAGAAATGACCGCTATGAACTTCAAGAAGAAACTTCTCTCAAGACTACCTTTCCAGAGAAGACCATCTTGCTCAAGTTAGGACTTGAAGACCTCTGTAGAAGATGTTCCAAGACTGAAGCTACAAGAATTGAAGACTTCAAAGAAAGTACCAAAAACATCGAAGGCCTTAAGTTAAAGTTATTGACCGAAGACCTCAAAGACAATGAAGATTATGAAGATCATGAAGATTTCAAGTGACCCATTAGAAACCAAAGTTGGATAGACTATAGTACGATTAGATGCAGTGATTTGTGAGCTGCCATTTTTGTGGTTTTCTTGACAGCAGCAAATAATACTTATTTTCAATAAAAAATTTATTTGTCTGGGTTGTTCATGTCCTTTTTGATAGACTTTACTCTCCCTACCTTAAATCTTGAAGACGGAAGAAGGGAGACAAACCGAAGAACTTGAATGAGAGCGCCATCAAAAGAAGAACACTCACATGGTGGAGGATGCTACAAGTCCTTGAACATAAACAACACACAAGTGCCTCCAGGATTAGGAAACACAAGGATAAATGCTTATCTCCAATGTAGTTCCCTCTCGTAGCAATTTCTTGCGGTAAAAAAAATTAGTTTGAGTGAAATTGGCTTGATTTGATATTTCGTTTGGTTTGTTTGCTTGTATGGGGTAATCTTCTTATTCCTCATCTATAATCCACTCGTTCCTACTCTAAACCTTGGTCAACTCGACAGATGGCCGTACCATCAAGGAAAAAAGGAACTCAACTTCTCCAAGCGAATGAGCATGCCGATGTAAAGCAATGAATGTACAAGGTTGAAGCCAATAGAATGGTTCGTTATGCCACCCAATTCCTAAAGGACGACGCTGCAACTTGGAGGGAGATGCAACACACCATTTATGATCATGAAGGGATGATATCCTAGGAAGAATTTAAAGTGGTTCTACTACAATCTCATCTTGTCACTCAGATATCAAAAAACTAAGGAGTTGAAGTCCAAAAACATTCAGCTTGCAGAATCTGTGGGGAAATAGGAGGACACACCTCTAAGGAGCATAGTGGTCAGTGCCACTACTGTGAAGCAAGTCACCCCTTTGAAGAATTCCCCACCTCTCAAGTTACATGCTTCGAACCAACCACAACCCTTCTCTATGTCACCTCTACCTAAAGATACAACAAGTGAATCATCAAGTCAGAGACGGAATGCGCCAAGGCCTCATGAAGCTCTTAGAGGACACAAGGTCTACGACAAGGGCTGGAGATGGAGTCAAGACTCTAGACACCACACCCAAAGTCATCACTTCACGATACTCGACATATGAAAGGAATGACCAACTTCCCAAAGTTGGCTCAAGAAAACACTATGGCAATGGAAAAGAGGATAACATTAATGTGGATGCAAGGAAGATAGACTACCATATCGATCAACACCTAATGAACCTCACACGACGAAGCACACATGAAACCTTCTAAGGACGACGAGAACAAATCATCATGTGTTACCAAGACGCCCTCATTTTGTCATCCATATGTGGCACAAGACATCAAAAAGCTAGAAGCTTCGAAGAAGTTCTCAATGGATAGAAGCTTACCTATACGAGAAGTGAGCACAAATAAGTACACACAAAATTTTGCATGCCCGTTGAAATACAATCTTTTAAGGGTGGTAGTACCCTAGTGTATCTCGAACCTATTTCTTTCTAGCCTTCTCGAATCTCGAGGACGAGATTCCTTTTAAGGGTGGTAGTCTGTAACATCCCAAAATTTCCCTATTTTGGAATGTTAAAAATAAAATTAATAAGTTGATTGAATTGTTTGACCTTGTTGAAATTTGATTAAAAAGAAACTTTTTAGGATTGTTCAAACTTTCCTAAGCCATACTAAAAATTGAATGGTTTAGCATGACTGTCCAATTGGTTTGGAAGTTTTGTATAAATCCAAAAAACAATGTGTTGCCTAGCATTTTGGCATCAAGAAAAATTCTTAAGTTCGAATAGTGAATAAACCCTAAAAATTCTACATATCACTTTATTCCTAAAGGGAATAAATTGGCTTTATAAAAATCCACTTTTGTTAAGGTAGATATTAACGCTAAATAATATCCTAAAATGATATACTTGAAATTAGAAATTTTTAGAAACAAGTTTCAACTCATTTAGAGTTGTAAAACAAAAGTTACAAAAGAAATACTAAAACTAGTAAAAAAACGAAATGGAAAAAAACCTAATCTAACCGGACTGGCTGGCCCAGCCCGAGCCGCCCTCCTCCTTGTCTACCGCCTACACCCGCAACCAGCAGCACAGCGGGCCGGCCCAAAGCAGCAGCAGCCCGCTCTCCCTCCACCTCGCGCTGGCGCGTGGGACCCGCCCGACCTTCTCCTACCTCCGGTCGAGAGACCATCCCACGCACGAGATGAACTGCTCGCATTTTCCTCTCCGATTCGATCGCATCTATTGCCCCCTGCTACATGTATTAGCCCCATATAAATACCCTCCTTCTCCTCGTATATTTTGTTTCGAAAAATTTCAACCCTAGCCTCTGTCCCCATCGATTTTAGATCTCGCCGGAACCTGGCCACAGACGGCGAGCTCGAACCAGGGTTTTCTGTCACCCCATGACCGTCTTTTCACCTCCACTATCTTCCCCTTGGTCTACCGCAACCCTTCATCTCTTTTTCCTCTTCGTAGGAACACCGGAGGAGCCGCAATCCCTCGCCGGAGTCGTGGCAAGCCGAGTTTGTCCAGCCGTCGTTCATCGTCTGTAGAGGAAACAGACGACCACGGCGAGGACTCTATCGGGTTTCCCATCTTGCGTAGAGTCCCGTTCACCTCTTTCCCGTCGCCGTGGACTGCCGGAGCACCGCCCACAACCACCACCTGAGCTGCGTCGCCCATTGTCGGAGTGAGGAAGCAACAGTCCCCGACCGTCGGATCGCCTTTGGACGCGTCGGATTAGAGCCATCCCACGGAGGGGTATCGACGAATCAGGGAGCGCCGCGTGGAATCAGCACCACGAAGCGCCAGTCAGCGCACCGTCAGCGTACACGTCGTGCCAAATCAGCGCTCGCATCAGCCGCCAGGTCAGCACCGCGTCCCAGTCAGCGTGGAATATTCCTTAGAATATTACCTTTATTAGTAATATTGGATTAATTGGCAGAAATTGAAGTAATATTAAGAAATTTATAATAAAAGATCTGTATATCCAAAAATATAATATAGTATATCAATGGATTCAGAAACTTGTGTAGAATATTAATATGGGATTAGATCTAAACTTTGTAGTATATATTTTCTATAATAATTTGAATAGTTTTAATGGCGTTTTGGAGTAATAAATTCATAGTAAATTATACGTAGATCCGAAAAATATAAATAATAGGTCCCCGTATTCACAATTTCACGAAGAATACATATCTGGTCTTAGATATAATTTTTGAATAAGTAAATATTTTAAACGATTTAAACTCTATTAAAGAGTAAATAAATCATAGGAAAAGATCTACAACTCCGATTAAGATGAATCCAATTCCTACTGGTCCGTATTAATGTCCTCTATCTAGTAAAATTAATAACCAAATTTAATTAGACAATTAGGACAGAAGTTGCAACAGAACTACTAAAGCCTTTTTTTGGTCATCAAGATTTAATAATAAATACCCTATTGCATTAAATAATCTCCAACATGTATCATATGATCTAATACCATTCCAAGAACTAATATTAAATCATCCTGCATGTTTATGATCATCATTGTTGTGGTTGTTATGTTTGTAATTGTGTTGATTGGAATTGTTTTGTCCTCGTGTTAGATTGTTCGGAGAGTGCGATTGCTGTAGAAGAATTTAATCATCACTCATAACACAAACATAAGGCAAGTTACACCACTTGTTCATGTTTATGTCCCAGTTTTGAATACTATGCATGTTTTGCTCTTCAAAATAGTAGTATGCATGTGTAGGATTGTTTTGGTAGATCTACTTGAAAATATTTTGCAAGTGCGATGATTTTTTAGTATGCCATAATAGTTCTATACTTAGGAATTTCCATCCTATTAGGTTTCCCTGTTTTTGCTAAGTATTACTTGCTATGCTATATATATACTAAGTACCATTGGGGGTTCGAAAGGCTCAAAATTTTCTAAGTATGAGAGCTCCCTCGAGCGAACTTTTCTTCTCCAAAACCCCCTTCAAAATAAAACTAAGTTTTCTTCTGGGCGGAATGGTTGTCGGGACAACGAATGGGATTTTGGTGGAGGACGGCCGCCTAGAAATCAAAGAAGTCTGCCATGTTTCAGAATTCAGAAGCTTCCAGTGCAACCACAATACATATGGGCTCTGTCTTGGCTTAGTACTTAGTGGGAAACCTCACCGGGGTACCAACATTTGGAGGTTCTTGGCACGGTTGGATCCAGCTGGTAGAGGGGCTACTAAGGGAAGGCTTCGCCATGGTCTTGTCTGTAAAAGGACTTGATCGTGGATTGTGGGGAAAGTGCACAACCTCTCGAGAGTATTGCAATCTGATCGATCAGCCGAGTTCACGAAAAAGAACACTTGAGCATCTGAAGGATGGAGCCTCTAAAAGATCTGCCTCTCTCTTTCCAAACTGAAAGTTTTCTAAAACCCCATGGCGTGCGTAATATTGCTAATGGGTGGGATTTTTTGGGGACTTGGTTTGTCATATCCAAGTAACTTGGTGCGTAATATCCAAGTGCCACCTGGTGTATAATATCCAAGTGTTAGGTTGACTGGACACTTGGTGCGTAATATCCTCGTGTTCCACTCGACCCTATACTACTTAATCAAATGTTTACAAAGTAAGGTAAAACTCCTCCTCTTTTCTTCTTACTTAGAGAAAATTGGCTTAATGCAAATGAACCCCAAAGCCTACTCCAAGCCTTGCATGTAGAGTTAGTCTTATTCTTTCCTTGGTGTAATTTGCCAATACATTCAAAGTATTGACCAACTCGTTTGGCTGCACGTTTCATGTGCAGAATTTGGAGATCGTTGAAAGGTGCGCTAGGATCGCGGGTCTTCACTCAACCTGCCTGTGGCATTGATGGGACTCCAGTTGTATATATTTTGCTTCTGTTGTAATAATGTAAACTCTGGATTATTCGATTCATGTAATAAAGACTTGTGTTTTACATGATATTTCATCGACTGTGAGTGCTAGCTAATGATCCAGGGACTAGCATGTTAATCACAGGGACTTATGATCTTTACCGGATCCTGGGTCACAACATTTGGCCGATGGTGTAAACGGAACAGCAGCTAGTGGCGTGACTGTAGGAGGAACAGATCTGGCCGAAAATCTGCTGGAGGATGGAAAATGAGCGCGTGACTTCGCCTCTTCCGCCAACTAGGATTCGGCCTCTCTAGCATGGTGCAATAGCTCATTCATGGTCTCATACTTGTGATGACGCACTATGCTCTTGATTGGGAACTTCAGATTGTTTCGGAATCGCTGCATGGTCATCTCAATGGACTCGCGAACTCGAGCATGCTGCATAAGCAGCTCCGTCTCCACTCATCTACTGTCATTGTGCCTTGCTTCAATTGCGTCAATTTATCAAAAACTAATCGCAAGTAGTTGGTTGGAATGGAACGCGCCTTCATGATTTGCTTCATCTCGCGCCAATCCATCACAGGAAGTTCATTATCCTCCCTCCTATGTTGCACAAGAGCATCCCACGAACGCAGAGCATAACCATCAAATTCAGATGTTGCAAGCTTGACCTTCTTGTCTTCTGGATAGTCAAATAAGCGCTAGAGTTTCTCAATCTTCAACTCCCATGTGAGGTAATCTTTAGGATCAATGGAACCATCAAACTTGGGGATCGAGAACTTTGGCTTGCCCAAACCATCATCAGTAGCTTGGTTGTGAACACGTTGAGCACGCCCAAGAGGGGCAAACCCACGGCCATGAGCAGGTGCATGGGCAGGGGGAATAACACGTCCCCTGCCAACATGTGGAGCAACATCCACAGCGCTACCCTCATCAAAATCATCAAAGGCATCATCATGTTGAGGATCTCCCTTCTATATAAGCGGCTGTCAAACCCTCAATGGAATGTTGTAAAGTGGTGACATTAACATTAAGTGTAGCCACTTGCGTTTGAATAGTATCAACAGTTCCAACATGCTGATCCAATCTCAAATTCATATCCTGGAGATTCTTGTCAATGGCATCTGTCGTGTTAGTAAACACACGTGTCAAGTGGGACTTCAAAGCCTCATATTCATGCCAATTAACAAGCTCCTCATCCTTCTTTTTCTGCATCACAACATCATCATCACTAGAAGACATGATTAGTAGGTTAGTGCAAAAATCAAAATCTGTATGGTGGAACTCTCACAGCTCACTCACAACTAATAAGAAAGGAGATCTTACTGTTCCAAAGTGAATAGAGATGCTCTACCAAACGAAATCAAAAACTGATGCACTGATGTGATGAAGTGAATATCAAAGGTATAGAGAACGATCACATGGCACACAGGTTATTTATGGTGGAGCTGTAGGTATGGTATCCTAACTACACCGCAAACAAGTCCTAGTGCTGATCGTATGACAAAGACCCACGGAAACACACACGGTGGAGATAAATGGGGCAATTGCAACTATGAAAATGAGCTCAATAACGTGAGGTATGTCGGAGGAACGCTCGTGTTGCAATGCACAAGGAGAGACGCTAGCAATGTCTCAACAAAACAGGCACAAGATTGCTAAACTGAGCAGCCCGCAGAGCACTAAGCACGCTAGTCTCGTAGGATAGTTTTAGACACATAGAAAGGCTTACTAAGGCTCACAAGGATAGGTACGCTATGTGGACTCAGTAAAAAAAAATTGACCTGAGAATTGGTCTTTGCCACGGTAGAAAAAGGGGTCAAAATCCCGCCGCGACAGGATGTCGGTAGGAAAAAACTCTCGCTGGAGGACAGAATTGTCTGTGGTTAGGCGAGGGGTCCGATTTTTTTGTCCTCCCTGAGGTTTCACGGACGAGTGCAGACTAGTCTACGGTCAAGCGGTAGCAATCCGCCGATTTTTTTCTGTGCTACCGCTCACGCAAAGGCTTAGACCCGTCTGTGTTTAGGGGAGGAGCAGCGATCCCAAATAAAAAAAGATTCAGCCTGAGGAAGCTCACGTACGTGAGTATTTTATCGGAATTTTGTTTCTCATGTACGAGCACGGATCGTGCTGTGGGCAAACGAGCTAGATCTTTTTTCCTTTACTTTCCCACGTAACAGATCGTAACTTGTAGAGATCGGTAGTTTTTTTATTTCACGTGTCGTACGGATCGAGACTCTTTTTTCTTTCTCTAAAACGGATCTACAACTCCAGAACTACAAAGATAAACAGATCTAGTAGATCTAAGACTCAAAAACACGATGAACAGTCTAGAAATAGTCTAGGGACTCCGACAACGGATCAAAAACAGACGAAAACTAGATAAAAACTACGACTCAGATTTAGAAGGCTACACAAAACGATTACGATCAACAACTAGAACTCACGAACAGTGTTATCTAGGCTATGGCAATGAACTATGAACCCTAATATTTTTGTGTGGCTTTTTCTGTATAGGACAAAAAACAACTAATCTATGGATGAATTTGTGGATGCTTACCGAGGCAACACTGGAAATCTGATACCAAGATGATGTGGGGTGGCCCGATCTTCTCAGTAAGCGGATGGTGGTGATGATGGTGGATGATAGATAACTAGCCTGTAGCTATGAACTCTCCCGCTCAATCCCTGATGCCAATGCAACAACTCTCAAACCTTGTAGGATATTCACAACACCACGCTCTTGCGCACGCAACCGTGACCACGAACGATAGTATGCAATCTACTAATTCCCAATAGAACAACAGATCACACTCAATTATAGTTGTAGAATTCGAACACAGGATAATTTCAGAGGTTCTATGAAAGAATCAACTCCAAAATATTTTAACGTGGTATAAACCCTAACTTGTGATGGCTACGGAGGTTTATATGAGGGCTGGGGTGTCCTCCCCTCTAAACGGGCCTAAAAACAGCCATAACTCGGCCCAAACTGACTCGGTTCGACTCAAACTGATACATACCGACCCATATATGGGTTCGACCTTATTGGCACGCAGTCCAAACGTGGTGGAACACCTCAAACATGTAATTCTTGGTGCGCCATCTCTCTCTTTTGCTCATACGTGATTTCCTCATTGCCTCCTAGTGCCCATGCCTCCCGCTCCTCCCTCGTGCACTTGTTGATATTGGAAATCAGCGCTTGTCCTTCTTGCTGCAACTCTCCTCCTCCTCGTGCAACGCTTGTGTTATCAATAAACCTGATCATACAAAGATGCATAGACTTAGGTAGTATAAAGTTCTCATTAAGTAAAACATCAGGTTCAATTAAGAGTGAGTTCACCTGTTGCTCAATCAGCTTTGCACGAGCTCTTGTAATGAGTCCAATACTGATTTCATTGGACTTGTTCTTTGCAACAACATCTTCATTGTGAATAGGAGTAGGAGATAGTGGAATAGTATGGCTGTCCTCATCAACCATGTGATAGTTTACCAAATTCGAATCTTGATCATGTGGTACTGATTACACATAAGGAAATACTTGCTCAAATATCATCTGCTGATATTGTGTATTCCATCATGCTAAATGAACCTATGAATATGAGTTGTGCTATGGATAGGATTTCTGAAATTTCATGTCTGAATTCTAGCACATATTCTCCTCGTTTCACGTTCAATCTAATTGGTGAATATAGCATGAATGAAACTTTTATTGTGGATCACATATGCATTACTTGTGACGGACTTGCTGATTTCGATCGTAATGTTTTTAGTCAAGTATGCAATGTGCAAATTTCTGATTGCTTTGGGACAGTAGCTCTTGTTCCAAATAGTATGAATATACATTCTGCTCTAGTTGATATTGTGCAGCCAACAAAAGTAACTTTACCTATGTTGGTTGGTTCAGTTTTTCCTAGAATTGGATGTGATTTGTCATATTTTTATTCTCTGTTCCACACATTGATGCCTAGTTGCTTCTTACATACTAGGTATAATACTGAACATAAAACTAATTGCACTATTGTTTGGTCATCTACTTGTTATACATATCAGAGCAGCGTAGTTGAAGCGTGGTATCCACTTTCTCATGATTTTCATTTTTTGAGTTGGGTTGATTTGGCAACCAAGGAATTTGATCATAGATCTTCCGTGAGAACACTAGAGTTGATGCTGAACAATAAGAATATACACACACGTGTTTTTCTTTGTGATCTTGACTATGTGAACTTCACTTATATCTGCAATTATGATTGCTGTTTGCTACAATGGTCATTGCTTCCTGATTTCCAATTGGGTTACATGTTTGTATATTGTCATTTGGGAATAATCATTGTGTTTTCCAAACCTAATACCACAGGTTATAAATACATCTATTATGCATACACGTTGCTCTTTTTGTTTATTCCACTTTCAGCATATCCAAAGCCGCGGACGGCTTTTCATGAAGAAAGGGAGGATGATGAGGACGCATTCATAGAGTACGATGATTCTGCTTGTTTGAGCTGGAAGGAAATATTGAGCCTCATTGAAAAATATCACAAGGTGAACTCATTCCTAGTTGGACATGATACATTGATTTATAAGAGCTTTTATACTACCTAAATCATATTGTTATTGTTTAACTAGATTTGGCATCTATCGGACTAGCGCCAGCGGGAGGAGAGGGAGGAAGGCGACCGAGAGATGGAACATGCATTAGGAGGCAATAAGGAGAGAAAGCATAATCAAGAATGATATGTGGCGTGCCATGACACTTTTGAGGTGCACCACGACATATGGCCTGCGCGCCAAGTAGGCCCAACCCATCTATGAGTCGGTATGTATCAGTTTGAATCAAACCGGGTCAGTTTGGACCAAGTTATGGCTGTTTTTAGGCCTGTTTAGAGGGGAGGACGCCCCAGCCCTCATATATACTCCAGCAGCCATCACAATTAGGGGGGAGCACGTTAAAATAAACTCTAGTTCCAGTTAGATCTGCTACAACGATCTTCTAAATTATTCAGCACCAATTTGTATCGATCTGGTGTGTTGCTACTATAACCTGAGTGTGATTAGTTATTCCATTGGGAATTAGCCAATTGCAAGTTTGAGTGTGATCTATTGTTCCACTGAGAATTAGTAGATTGCACTACCGCTTCGTGGTCAGCAGCTACGTGCGCAAGTGTGTGCAGTTGTGAATATCCAAAGGGTTGAGAGTTGTTGCATGGCAGCAGGGATTAGCTGGAGAGTTCTCAGGTTCATACAAGTTATCTTCATCATCTACATCGCCATCTACCCTAGCTCACTGAGAAGATCGGGCCACGCCTTATCACTTGGGGAAGTTAGTTTTTATGAAACTGATATTTTTAGTTCCCCAGCTTTAAAGAAGAAAGTTTGCTCTGATGATACTTTATCTCCTATATGTGGTAATTCTAATGATACTTGTGATATTTTAAATCCACACACTGAAAGCATCCCTTTTAAAATACCTATAAAAATTGTTGAACGCGTTATGAATAACTATTATTTTAGAGATGAAACTGTCCATCCTGGTGATCATTTACTCTTTATACATGAATTATGCGGGTTGTTCAAGTATGCAGGTATTTCAATGAATCAAGTTAAGAGTAAGCTATTCTCTTTATCACTTAAGGGCAAAGCAAGGGAGTGGTATGAGCTACTAGACGATCCTCATCATTCGGAGTGGAAGGAACTTGAATCTCTCTTTTACTCTAAATTTTATCCTCCTCATGAAGTTCATAAAGGTAGGAATTATATTTATAATTTTCATCCTCATGATGGAGAAAGTATTGCCCAAGCATGGGGGAGATTGAAGTCACTGATGCTCAAATGTCCCATTCATGAGCTCCCCAGTAATATTATTATTAATAATTTTTATGCAAGGCTTTCAGGACATTACAAGGACTATCTAGATACCTGTTTAGAGGGATCCTTCACAAGTAAGGAGGTCAAAGCTAAGTGGGATCTTCTTAAAATAATTGAAAGCAATACCGAAGATTGGGATAACGACAAAGGTAAAAAACCAGGTATAAACTATGAGTATGATTGCATTAAGTCTTTCGCTGAAACTGCTAAATTTCAAGAGCTTAGTACTAAATATGGTCTTGATCCTCAGATTCTTATTGATTGTTTTAGAGCCTTTGCTTCTCATATTAATGCTCCTAAATAAAAATGGGACATATATCATGAGCCTTTTAAAGACACTTCATGGAAAATGAAATTGTTATTAATGATAGCAATAAACATGCTCAAACCTCTAAAAGTACTATTTCTTATAAGCATGTTAATTTTTGGAATACATAGACCTTGTGAGAATAATCAAATTGAAGAAGAATATTGTATCACCCACAGGAGTGAAAAAACTAGAACGTGGTATAGGGCTCTAAATGATCTTGGTAAAAAAATTTGTGCCCTCTATCCTTTTATTTGTGAACTTTGCTTTGAAGTGGGTCATTTCAATTTTCAATGCTCAGGCCATAATAATAGCCCATCTAATCCAATGAGTACTACAAGTTTGTATTGTGATGACATGATCACTCCTAATCAACATGATGAACTTACATTATGTTTGGGGTGTGAAGAGTTATCAAGAAAAACCTCTCTGGTAGATATGGGTGCTTTTGATATGAATAGTGTCCTGCATGGTTGTCATCTTTATTGTGTTGATAATTGCCACACAAATAATTACATACAAAATATTATAAAAGATGAGGTTTTACCAAAATATGACAGGACTAATATGTGTTTTGATCTTATTAATGAAAAGGAGAAATCCTCCAAAGTTTCTTTTATTGTCTCTAACAATAAACCAGGATATATGGAGAAGCTTCCTTTCAAGCCTCTCCCTCCTAAAGAGAAGAAGAAAAAGAAGAAAAGGGGGAGTAAAAGGAGAGAGGAAACATTATTTTCCCCTAAGCATGTTGCTCCTATTATAGTTTTTGATGAGTCTGAACTCGATGATGTTCTTATGCCTGTTACTTATAGTAGTGATCATGATTGGGAAAAGCACACTTCTTTTGATATTGAAAATCTCTTCGGTACCAATTCTAAAAATGATGATATTAATAATTGTTGTACTATTAGTGCTATCCATGTTCCTTCCAATGACGATATGTTTACAAATGAACACACTTTGGAAGATAATTATTATATTGCTTATGATGATACTACACCCCCAATATATGATGATTACAATGATGAATATGATATTTTCAGTCCACCTACTATTGAGGAGAAAATTAATTATGATTACAATATGCCTCCTATATTTGATGATTATGGTGATAATGATGGCTATTTTGTTGAATTTGCTCCCACTACGATTAATAAGAATGACTATGTTTATGTGGAGAGTATTAATTCTTTTATGCATTGGCTCATGATAAGAATGTTTCATGTGATAGTTATATTGTTAATTTTATTCATGATGCTACTGAAAGTTTTTATGAGAGGGGGAAACATGGTTTTATGCATCTCAATAATATTAGGTTTCCCCTCTTTATGTTGAAAGCCTTGAATTTGCACTTGTTTTGCTTTCCTATGCTCGTTGCTTTGTGCTTTCATTACTTGTTCCTTTACAAGATTATTTTTCATAGGAAGTGGGTTAGACTTAAATTTGTTCCATATTTTCCTTTTGATGCTCTCTTTTACTTTAATTCATATTTCTTATGTGAGCATCTTCTCAAACTATCATGCCTAACTTAAAGGCGTTAAAGAAAAGTACTTATTGGGAGATAACCCAAAAGTTTTAGTTGAGTCTTAGAAGTTATTGCTTCAGTAATAACCTCTCCTTATCATTTTTGTGTGGTTTTTGTGCCAAGAGTAACCTCTAATGAGAGAGAAGTAATGCTTGGAAAAGTTGTTGTCCCGAAACAGATTTTTGTGCTTCGCTGTAAAAATTCGTGAAAAATCTCTGTACGTCGGATTGGGATGTAATTTTTTGTGCTTCTGCCCCACGTTGTTATATAACTTTTGTTAGTTCAACACTTTTCAATTTGAGCAACAGAAGGTCTTCGAAAACATCGGTTTTTACCTGCTGGTCTGTCTTAACAGATTTCTGTCATCATTTGCATTTGCCTCTTAATCTCTTTCTCTTTGAGTTCTCTTTCATCATTTGAACTTTTTAAAGGAAGTGCTACAGGAGCTTGTGTTTTAATGGACGTTTTACTTGTGTTGGAACTGAACCAAAAGACTTATTATCTTGAGTACACTAATGTTGCCAATGAAGATTGTGTGAAGTTTTGTATGAAGGAAATATTTAAGGGTAGGGAAGAATAATGTGATGAGATGAAGAATGGACAAAAGCTCAAGATTGGGGATGCCACCCCATGTCACCCCAAGAAATATTCAAGAGGTACAAGCGTCAAAGCTTAGGGATGCCCAAGGCATCCCCTTCTTCATCAATAAAAATCCCAAGTCTTTCTAGACACTTCATTTTTATTGTTTCATGCACTGTTGTGTTGTTCTTGGAGCGTCTTTATTTTAGTTTTTAGTTTTTGTTTGCTTGGTTTGCTGCAATAAGTTGGTTGGACCCCGGCACTTCTTTTGGAGAGAGACACACTCTACTTTCATTGTTTAGAATACTCTAGTTTTCATTCTTATTGTTTTGTGAGTTTTCTCTATTGCTAGCACTGTGATTAGCCTTAGTTTTCTTGTGCTTTTAGCTTAGAACTTTTTACTTCTTCTTTTTAGATTTGTGAGACAAACCCACTGATCTTTATTTATTATTATCTTTGTGAGTTGTTTCAAATAAGTCTATTGGTGTTGGAAGAGAGTAGAAATGATGAGGACGCATTCATAGAGTACGATGATTCTGCTTGTTTGAGCTGGAAGGAATATTGAGCCCTCATATATACTCCAGCAGCCGTCACAATTAGGAGACCACGTTAAAATAAACTCTAGTTCCAGTTAGATCTGCTATAAGCGATCCTCTAAATTATTCAGCACCAATTCGTATCGATCTGGTGTGTTGCTACTATAATCTGAGTGTGGTTAGTTATTCCATTGGGAATTAGCCAATTGCAAGTTTGAGTGTGATCTATTGTTCCACTGGGAATTAGTAGATTGCAATACCGCTTCATGGTTAGCGGCTACGTGCACAAGTGTGCGGAGTTGCGAATATCCAAAGGGTTGAGAGCTGTTGCATCTGGCAGCAGGGATTAGCCAGAGAGTTCTCAGATTCATACAAGTTATCTTCATCATCTACATCGCCATCTACCCTAGCTCACTGAGAAGATCGGGCCACCCCTTTGGAATTGGTAGTGCATGACCAGAAGTTGCTAACATGAATGGTGAGCGGAACACTTGCGATCTGAGTAATTGGCAGACACTGCCAATTACTCAGATCGCAAGTGTTCCGCTCACCATTCATGTTAGCAACTTCTGGTCATGCACTACCAATTCCAAAGGGGTGGCCCGATCTTCTCAGTGAGCTGAGGTAGATGGCGATATAGATGATGAAGATAACTTGTATGAATCTGAGAACTCTCCAGCTAATCCCTGCTGCCAAATGCAACAGCTCTCAACCCTTTGCATATTCGCAACTCCACACACTTGCGCACGTAGCCGCTGACCACGAAGCGGTATTGCAATCTTCTAATCCCCAGTGGAACAATAAATCACACTCAAACTTGCAATTGGCTAATTCCCAATGGAATAACTAATCACACTCAGATTATAGTAGCAACACACCAGATCGATACGAATTGGTGCTGAATAATTCAGAGGATCACTTATAGCAGATCTAACTAGAACTAGAGTTTATTTTAACGTGGTCTCCTAATTGTGACGGCTGCTAGAGTATATATGAGGGCTCAATATTTCCTTCCAGCTCAAACAAGCAGAATCATCGTAGTCTATGAATGCGTCCTCATCAAGAAAGCTTCATGCTTTAGTGGTACAAAAGGGAGCTTGTTTTGACTGTGGCTTAGACTTTATCATGTCATGTTTGATATTGCTTTGGCTTTATGCTTAGTGATTTTTGCTGTAGCATGACATGTTATAAACAATTGAAATTGCTTAATGTGCCTTGAAAGAATCATGCGTTGTTTTAGCATATTAAAGCATAGTATTGTGGTATTCTCCTTTGATGCTTTATTTGGGTTGACTTGGCGCATGCTCACACCATGTTAAGACTATCCCAAGTCACCATAGCCTCTATGATCCTTTAGTTTTCGACTTGTGATATCACTTTATGCTTTAATTAATGATGTTTTGTCGCTTTGCATGATTATGGCCATTATTGCTCTCTTAGTTGGTCGCTCCCAGTCTTTTGCTAGCCTCCATAACCAAGTATGAGTTCCACTCATGCATCCAACTCCAAATAAAACCAAGTTATTCCAAAGAGTCCACCATACCTACCTATTAGCATTTGCTATTCCAAGTATATGCATGTTTTTATCTACCTTCCAAATTAAACTTGTTATGTGAAAATTAGTGATTAAATCTCTCATGAACTTGATGGCACACTTTATTTTTCTTGCCCCTAATAAACTTGAACCATTGTGTCATCTATGTTGTATATGCTTGCACTTATACATTGGGATTAGTAGAACCATGATGTCATGGGGAACGCTTTCAACATTGCCCTTGTACATTGTACCCAGTTCATATCATGCTCTTTTGTTTATGGATGTCGTCGGTGTGAAATGAAAGGGGAGCTTGTAAGTCCATGGAGTTATGTATGTGTGTTAGAGAAATGCCTGGGCGGCTGGTCTAATCCATGCCTAATAATGGTGGAAACCTGCAGCATAACCATAATGAGCAATCTATGAAGCATTCTTCTTATAAAAAAAGAGATAGAGATTGAGAAAAAAAAGATGAGAAAAGAGGAAAGAGAGAAAAAAGCACCATTTTCCCATGGTAAGTAAGAATATTGCTGAGATGCTCATTGTCTGCTTGCCTTGTCATTTTGATTATGGGATAGCTCCTGTATCATGTGCAAGGGGTGCCCCGTTGGCGGTTCTCTATGATACACATGTACTTACTATGATAAGAACTTACCGGTAACTAAACTTGAGTAGCATGAGGAGCGACCCTCGTATTCAAGGGACATGAGATTGCCAACTTATACTTTGTCAAGCATATACTCCATAATTTGTTCACTTTAACCTTAATCACTTCAAGATGCTTATGATAGGGGCAATGTGAGCTAAAAGCTAATAAGTGTTGGGCCACGTAGAGATAAACAAAACTTTTTCCCTACGCGGTGATCCCAAGATCCAGCTCAGGTAGAAGGCCACGAGGATTACCACTAGAAGAGCAGTTGTGGAATTGATGAAGCACGTCGCTTGATGCAGTGCAGTCCTCGCGATCCGTTCCGGTTCCACGATCCACGATCCGTACTTTCTTCACGATCGTCGAAGTGCTGAACGTACATCACCTCCACCGGTATCCACACGTACGAGGAGGAGCGCCGGCGATGGACTGCTAGGTCCGGTACGGCGGCGACATGATGAACTAGGGCTAGGGTTTCCAACACATGGAGTGACCTAACCTTGTGCTCTAAGCACCTGCGCCCTAGCTTATATAGGGAGTGAAAGTGGGCTCCACTCACTTGTGGCCCATTCACTAAAAAGGCCTATATTAGCCACCGCAATTCTCACTTGCTGACTAAGTCCATGTCTCTATTTGGGTCCAACCCAAATAAGTTTCCTGTTTGGGTCTAACCCAAACTTGCTCCCGCTCTTAAGTGTGTGACCTGACAGGCTCATGGTAACCCGGACACGATTCCGAGTCTCACTCGTGATCGATCAGTTGGTAGCGGCTCCTAGCAGAACGTGCCAACTCCCAAGTACCAATAAGTCATGACGACATACCTTCCAATGCGACTTTCGTCTGAGTCCCTTTTGCCTCACGATATACTTTGTCGGACTATAGGCGAATGATCGTCATCCCTTAAATAGTCCGACTCTCTTTCTCGATCCGAGATAAGTGATTCATCCGACTAACTCTTAGTCGGCTGCCTCGGTTAACACTTATCCGAGACGCGCATGGCCATGCTTTCCGAATCATATCTTCCGAGAGGGCCCAGAGAATATCTCTCCGGATGGAGGGGCGAAATCCCGTCTTGGTTATGCACATCACGCAGCTTGATTCTCAGACGACCCGAACTCCGCCTTTATAACTGCCCAATGACGGAACGGCGTTCGACAGAACCTAAGTCGGAGATCCTCAACTCGGATTGTGCAATAACCTCAGGTCTAAGGATTACATTGATTGAGACATGCAAATGACGACTTGTTCGTTGCATCTCAATATGGGTCAGTCCGACTCGCTAAACTCTTTAGCCGAATCTGTGTAAGTCAGAATAGCATCTCCATGCCCATGATAAGTGGAACCTAGTCATCTGCCGACTTTCACATTTGTCTAAGTTGTGTGTCCGGCACAACCTCAATGACCAAGGACAATTAGTATGAACAACATGAATATGTAGTTCCACAATCAAATCACATATTCGATGATACATATCAGCAGTTCATACATGGACCATAACCTTATGAATACACAGGAATATCATCATACATGATTGCCTCTAGGACATATTCCCAACAGTCTCCCACTTGCACTAGAGTCAATCATCCGACATCACATGTCTAGGCATCTAATGCCCATAGCTCTCAGGTGCGCCTCATGCTTTGGCTGTGGAAGTGGCTTTGTCAACGGATCCGCAACGTTTGCATCCGTGTGTACCTTGCATAACTTGATATCACCTTGATCCACGAACTGGCGAATAAGGTGGTACCGCATGAGTATATGTTTGTTCTTCTGGTGTTGTCTAGGTTCCTTGGCTTGTGCAATAGCACCATTGTTGTCACAATACACGTCTAACGGATTGGACGAGCCCTGAACCACACCAAGATCCATGAGGAAATTCCTCATCCAAATGGCTTCTTTTGCCGCCTCCGAGGCAGCAATATACTCAGCCTCTGTCGTAGACGCAGACACCATTTCTTGCTTGGAACTTTTCCAGCTCACAACCCCTCCGTTTATCACAAACACATATCCGGATTGCGAACGAGAATCATCCGAGTCAGTGAGTTAACTCGCATCCGTGTAACCCTTTACACTGAGTTCATCCTCACCTCCATAAACCAGGAACATATCCTTAGTCCTTCTCAAGTACTTGAGGATATTTTTAGCCGCTGCCCAGTGGATCTCTCCAGGTTCAGCTTGGTATCTGCTCACAACACTTAGAGCATAGGAAACATTCGGCCTAGTACAAATCATAGCGTACATGATGGATCCGATTGCAGAAGCATACGGAATCGCACTCATCCGACTTCGCTCATCAGTTGTCGAAGGACAATGAGTCTTGCTAAGTTTTACGCCATGGGACATCGGTAAGAACCCCTTCTTAGATGATTCCATGTTAAACTTCTTCAACACTTTGTCCAAATATGTACTCTGACTCAATCCAATGAGCCGCCTTGATCTATCTCTATAGATCCGGATTCCTAGTATGTAAGTCGCCTCACCCAAGTCTTTCATCGAAAAACTCTTTTCCAATGATTCCTTGGTCTCTTGCAACATCTGGACATCATTTCCAATCAATAATATGTCATCCACATACAAGATCAGAAAGTTTACTTTGCTCCCACTAAACTTCTTGTATAAACAAGAATCATGATCGCTCTTGATGAAGCCAAACGATTTGACTACCTCATCAAAGCGAATGTTCCAACTCCGAGATGCTTGCTTCAACCCATAAATGGATTTCCGAAGTTTGCATACCTTGTCAGCATTAGCCGGATCGACAAAACCCTCGGGCTGTATCATATACACGTCCTCAGTTAAATTTCCATTAAGGAAAGCCGTTTTGACATCCATCTGCCATATCTCATAGTCGAAATAGGCTGCTATAGCTAACATGATCCGAACTGATTTAAGCATCGCTACAGGAGAGAAAGTCTCATCGTAGTCAACTCCTTGAACTTGTCGGAACCCCTTCGCGACAAGCCATGCTTTATAGATAGAAACATTTCCATCCATGTCAGTTTTCTTCTTAAAGACCCATTTGCACTCAACGGGTCTTGCACCGTCTGGCAGATCAACCAAGTCCCAAACTTGATTTTCATCCATGGACTTTAATTCGGATCTCATGGCTCCAAGCCATGACTTGGAATCAGAACCCACCATTTCTTCCAAATAAGTTGCCGGCTCATCACTGTCTAACAGCAATACATCACGAACACTTCGCAATCTGGCCAATCTTCGTAGTGTCGGTGCAGTTTCCGGCTTAGGTACCACGTCCGGCTCAACCTCTAAGGCTTTTGTCGACTCGCTGCTAGCCGGTATTTCTCGAATTTCTTCGAGATGCACCGTACTCCCACTGACTCCCCGACTGAGAAACTCTTTCTCAAGGAAGACACCTTTTCGAGCGAAAAACACTTTGCCCTCTTCTCGGTTGTAGAAGTAGTAACCTAAGGTTTCCCTCGGATATCCCACGAAAATACACTTATCCGACTTAGCTGTAAGCTTGTCCGACTGAAGTCGCTTGACAAAAGCTTCACAACCCCAAATCTTAAGGAAAGACAAACTCGGCTTCTTGCCAGTCCACATCTCATGTGGTGTCTTCTCTACCGACTTTGCTGGTACTCTGTTTAGTGTGAACGCTGCAGTTTCTAGACAATAACCCCAAAATGATAAAGGCAGATCTGTCTGACTCATCATTGACCGTACCATGTCCAACAAGGTCTGATTCCTCCTTTCCGACACACCATTTCTCTGTGGCGTTCCTGGAGGAGTGAGCTGGGGAACTATTCCACAACTCTTTAGATGGTCATCAAACTCATGGCTCATGTACTCGCCTCCTCGGTCTGACCGAAGAAACTTTATTTTCTTGCCAAGTTGATTTTGTACCTCATTCTGGAATTCCTTGAACTTTTCAAAGGCTTCCGACTTATGTTTCATCAAGTAGATATATCCATATCTACTCAAATCATCAGTAAAGGTAATGAAGTACTCATAACCACCTCTGGCTGTCGTGCTCATTGGGCCACATACATCACTATGTACTAGTCCCAATAAGTCGGACGCCCTTTCACAACTCTTTGCAAAAGGTGTCTTGGTCATCTTGCCAAGAAGGCAGGATTCGCATGTCTCGAACGACTCCAAGTCGAATGAAGTTAGGAGTCCATCATCATGGAGCTTCTTCAAGCGTTTCCAGCTTATATGACCAAGCCGACAATGCCAAAAGTAAGTCATATTCAGATCATTTGGTTTTAACCTTTTCACATTTATGTTATAGACAGATTCACCCTCAAGATTCAAAATAAATAACCCGTCCCGGACGGGCGCAAAGCCATGAAACGTATCATTCAAATATAAAGAACAACCATTATTCTTAATATTCGACTCATAGCCCTGTCTCATCAAACATGAGGCAGAAATGATGTTTTGACTAAGCACTGGAACATAATAACAATTATTTAGCTCCATTAAGAATCCAGAAGGTAAATGAAGCTACATTGTGCCGACTCCCAGAGCAGCGACCCTCGCTTTGTTTCCGACTCTAATGTCAACCTCGCCTCTTGCAACGCTCCTAGTTCTTACCAGTCCCTGCAACGAGTTGCAGATGTGAATGATTGATCCGGTATCATATACCCAAGAACTACCAGGTGCATCAGCAAGATAAATGTCTATAACATTGCAAACAAGCGTACCTGAGCCGGAAGTAACACCTCCGCTCTTGGCTTTATCAGCCAGATACTTGCTGCAATTCCTCTTCCAGTGGCCATCCGACTTGCAGTAGAAGCAAGTGGATCCGGCTGTAGGAGATGGCTTAGTCCCTGAGGAAGCGCTTTGGACTGGGTCCTCCGCCTTACCTCCTGACTTTGCCTTCTTCTTCTTAGTCCAAGATCTCTTCTTGAACTTAGCCTTGTTTTGTACCATTAACACTTGACTGGCACCTTTCTTGAGATCCGCCTCAGCCTGCTTGAGCATCCCATGTAATTCAGTGAGCTTCTTATTCATACCATGCATGTGGTAGTTCGATATGAACTGGCCATACGCACTAGGAAGAGAGTTCAGAATTATGTCCGTAGCAAACTCTTCGCTAATGGGGTAGCCAAGCCTTTCTAGAGACTGCACGTAACCAACCATCTTGATCACATGCGGACTCAGTGGATCGCCATCCTTAAGCTTGCAGCTCAACAAAGCCTGAGAGACTTGATACCTCTCAGTCTTTGCCTGAGCCTGGAACATACTTTTGAGGCTTTCGATCATATCGTAGGCCTCAACATTCTCGAACTGCTGCTGCAAGTCCGGTTCCATGTGAGCAAGCACAAGACAGCTAATCTCCGTGGATTCATCACAAATCCGACGGTAGGCATTGGTGGCTGCGACAGTCGCATTCTCATCCGGCTCAGCTGGAAGTGGGTTGTCTAGGACACGATCCCTTTTTTCTTGTTTGAGAACGATTCTCAGATTATGATACCAGTTGGTGAAATTAGTTCCATTCAGCTTATCTTTCTCTAAGATGGTTCTCAAAGCAAAACCGGAAATCTGAGGAAGACTGCTAGGTGCCATTGATCTACAACATAAAATATGCAAAACACTTAAGACATGTATCCATAAAGAGCAAGCATATTAAACACTTTAATATTTATGCTCCCACTAGAACCAACACCCCTCCGATGGTTACTTAGTGATTCAGGACCCTAAATAAGCAAGTCGACTAGTGAGCTTTAGCATCACCGCTAGCCGTCAAGTGATCTAGGTAGACAACTCCTTGTCAATCGTATCTCATACGACTCATGTTGGATGGGTGGCATGACATGCCCTGGCTCCCATCCGACTTTTCCCCAAGTCCCACAACCGTTGTGATAGACCTGTCTAGATTACCAAGTGCTTCCACTGTAAGAGTCCGACTCGAACCCGCCTAGTCGGAAAGAATTGATAGCACCTCAATTTTATGAGCCCACTACCAAAAATGTCCGACTTGTGATGGTGTAGCACTAGCGGGGAAACCGACTAGACCTTCTTTGATGGATTACTTTCTACCAGCTATCTAATAGAGGTAAACAGAGACATAACAATAACACAAAATAAGGCAATTATAATGTGAAATGGTATGGCTCTCTTCATGGCGATCTCCATCTCCATAAAGCCTGTAATCTGACTCGTGTCAACTCTTGTCATGGGCTGTCTTACACCATGTAGACAACTTGTACATCGACTTGCATGCCATCCGGATTCTCCAAACAGCTACACTAGCTAGTAATGCAAATTACACAGAGAATCCGACACGCAGGTCGTTATACAATAAGATGACAGCACCTAGGCTCCAGCCGGCTGACAAAAAACCGTGATACACAGATCACATACGGATTACACACATCACATGCACATAAGCCATACCATTCACAACATCATTCTGCAAAAACAAGTTATGCATAGATACGATATCTACCAGCGTTGTGAAACTTGAACGACATCTAAGGCGCTATGACAGGGTGAAGCCGGCGGTCCCCGATTCGATCCGGACTCTGATTCGATCAAACCCTTTGATCTTCGATCACCACATCCGGTTTTACGTGTCACAGTCTACCCCGATGGCGGAAACCGACCGGTAGGGGTATGTCGTTCCACTACCTTAGCAGTTAGATCACGGAAACCAGATCATCCGTTCCCCCGAGTACAGTTGATCCAAATCAACTTTGTACAAAACCGATCTGCCTCATAGATCGACCACCAAAACTGCAATTAGATCCAATCTAACGCCAACCGCATATCACATATGCGCGATCTCGAGCCTAAAACTAGAAGCTAACGCTCTGATACCACTGTTGAGCCACGTAGAGATAAACAAAACCTTTTCCCTACGCGGTGATCCCAAGATCCAGCTCAGGTAGAAGGCCACGAGGATTACCACTAGACGCGCAGTTGCGGAATTGATGAAGCACGTCGCTTGATGCAGTGCAGTCCTCGCGATCCGTTCCGGTTCCCCGATCCACGGTCCGTACTTTCTTCACGATCATCGAAGTGCTGAACGTACATCACCTCCACCGGTATCCACACGTACGAGGAGGAGCGCCGGCGATGGACTGCTAGGTCCGGTACGGCGGCGACAGGAGGGACTGGGGCTAGGGTTTCCAACACATGGAGTGACCTAACCTTGTGCTCTAAGCACCTGCGCCCCAGCTTATATAGGGAGTGAAAGTGGGCTCCACTCACTTGTGGCCCATTCACTAAAAAGGCCTATATTAGCCACTGCAAGTCTCAATTGCTGACTAAGTCCATGTCTCTATTTGGGTCCAACCCAAATAAGTTTCCTGTTTGGGTCTAACCCAAACTTGCTCCCGCTCTTAAGTGTGTGACCCGACAGGCTCATGGTAACCCGGACACGATTCCGAGTCTCACTCGTAATCGATCAGTTGGTAGCGGCTCCTAGCAGAACGTGCCAACTCCCAAGTACCAATAAGTCATGACGACATACCTTCCAATGCGACTTTCGTCTGAGTCCCTTTTGCCTCACGATATACTTTGTCGGACTATAGGCGAATGATCGTCATCCCTTAAATAGTCCGACTCTCTTTCTCGATCCGAGATAAGTGATTCATCCGACTAACTCTTAATCGGCTGCCTCGGTTAACACTTATCCAAGACGCGCATGGCCATGCTTTCCGAATCATATCTTCCGAGAGGGCCCAGAGAATATCTCTCCGGATGAAGGGGCAAAATCCCGTCTCTGTTATTCACATCACGCAGCTTGATTCTCAGACGTCCCGAACTGCGCCTTTATAACTGCCCAATGACGGAACAACGTTTGACAGAACCTAAGTCGGAGATCCTCAACTCGGATTGTGCAATAACCTCAGGTCTAAGGATTACATCGATTGAGACATGCAAATGACGACTTGTTCGTTGCATCTCAATATGGGTCAGTCCGACTCGCTAAACTCTTTAGCCGAATCCGTGTAAGTCAGAATAGCATCTCCATGCCCATGACAAGTGGAACCTAGTCATCTGCCGACTTTCACATTTGTCTAAGATGTGTGTCCGGCACAACCTCAATGACCAAGGACAATTAGTATGAACAACATGAATATGTAGTTCCACAATCAAATCACATATTCGATGATACATATCAGCAGTTCATACATGGACCATAACCTTATGAATACACAGGAATATCATCATACATGATTGCCTCTAGGACATATTCCCAACAATAAGTACCATAATTTTTGGAAGCTCTTTATGAGACTTGAATCCCTGCTTCCTTCTATGAAGGCCTTTCTTTTACTTTTATGTTGAGTCTCCATCTTCTATCTTTATGCACCTATTGAGAGAGCATAGTGGCCATTCTTGGTTTATTGTGCATTGTCCCAAGACTTGTTGATTGATTCATAACTTTGATATTGCTTGTTCTTAAACTATTTGTATCTAGTCACCCTAATGAACTTTGAAGGTGTCCTATGCATTTATGTTTTGCTACACTATGAGGGACAAGCTGAATACCATTCTCATCATGTTTTCTATATGTGAAACAAACAAACGTCTTGCAAAGCATTGTTATTTATGAATCTTTTGTTTGTACCTTTTCATGTTATAACATAGTTGCTATGTCTTATTGAACTATATCTTTCATGCTATGTTAAAGTACTATGATCCCATCTATCAATGTTTTACAAATACCTTGATCAAGATTATGATGGTGCATGTCACCTCAAAAATTATTCTTTCTTTTTATCACTTACCTACTCGAGGTCGAGCAGGAGTTAAGCTTGCAGATGTTGATACGTTGCAAACGTATCTATAATTTTTGATGTTCCATGCTTGTTTTATATCTACTTTCTTATGTTTTGTCCACACTTTGGAGTATTTTTATACACTTTCTAGGACTAACCTATTAACAAGATGCCACAGTGCCAGTTGCCTGTTTTCTTCTGTTTTTGGTTCTAGAAAAGCCAGAAAATGAATATTCTCGGAATTGGACGGGACAAAAGCCAAAGTCGATATTTTACCGGAAGACTCACGGATCCAGAAGACGAGACGGAGAGGGGCCACGGGCTGGCCACACCATGTGATGGTGCGGGTCCCCCTTGACGCGCCACCAGGTGGTGTGGGCCCCGGGTCCACCCTCTGACATCGCCCTTTCGCCTATAAGAAGCCTCCAATGCAGAAACCCTAAATAATCCAGCCTCCAGCCACGAAAAGTTTCGCAACGCCACCGCCACTGAAGGGTAGATTCGGGGGACAGAAAGTCTCTGTTCCGGCACCCTACCGGGACGGGGAAGTGCCCCCGGAGCCATCTCCATCGATCTCCACCACCATCTCCATCGTCGTTGCTGATTCCCATGATGAGGAGGGAGTAGTTCTCTCTCGAGGCTAAGGTTCTACCGGTAGCTATGTGTTCATCTCTCTCTCTATGCATGATCATATTGTGATCATGAGCTTTGTAATCAAGTGGATCTACCTTGCTACTCAAGTGCTTCAATAGATCTCTAGCTCTCTCCACGTGTGTGAAAGTGATAGCGTGCACACCATGGTGGCACTTAGGCTAGAGATTACAAATACTTGTTATGAGTTATATTTGGAGTTGGATGTCTCTATGAAATTGTGGTGTTTGTTGGAACCATTTAGCGCTCAAGGTGACAGTGTGGGGTTACCTAGATGGGGAAGGCGGACTTTGAGGAGTGTTGTTATAGCCCTACCATGGATTAGAGTGTCCAACCAGAGAGTAGTTCAGAGTAGTATCATGAAGAGAAGATATTTATATGAGAGTGTTCACTAGCGAAAGTATGATACCTAGGCCTTGTTTCTAAGCATTGAAACACCGTTTGCTACTAGATCTGTTAAATGTTTGCTTGCTTCCATCTTCATTTTAGATTGCCTTTAGTCTCTTCCCACATCAACCACGCATCATCAAAGCTATTTTCTGGCACCATTACCACTTATAATTATCCATACCACTTGTATTTCACTATCTCTTCGCTGAACTAGTGCACCTATACACTTGACACGTGTATTGGGAGTGTTGGGAACACAAGAGACTTCTTGTATCTTGATTACTGTAACATCCCAGCATTAGAGCTTAGAAATAAGCTAATATAAGGTTTGTGCATTTCATTCATGCATAGAAAATCCGAGGAATTTTCGCGCAAAACTAAAGAAGCCAGTGAGGGATCGGGATCTCTCTTGTTGTGATGGAAACATCTGGGCAAGTGCGATAGACTTTGACATGACCTCTATTGTATCTTTGTGTTTGAGAGGAATCATTTCATATTTGAAAATACAAATGATCAAAATTGAATTCAAAAGAAATTTGAATTAGATTATAATTAAAGAAATGAGTTATTGAATTCACTGATGTTATATAAGTATTACAATGAATAAATAAAATGAAAAATATATAAGACTTAATCATGGAAAGGAATAATCTTTATTATTATATACAAACATATAGTATTATTGTTCTTTTACAATAAAAGAATGAAAGTAATTACAGTAAACAAATAAATAGAAAAAGTAATTACATCAGATCGATACGAATTGGTGCTGAATAATTCAGAGGATCGCTTATAGCAGATCTAACTGGAACTAGAGTTTATTTTAACATGGTCTAACCTAATTGTGATTGCTACTAGAGTATATATGAGGGCTGGGACGTCCTCCCCTCTAAACAGGCTTAAAAACAACCATAACTTGGCCCAAACTAACCTGGTTTGACTCAAACTAATACATACCGACCCATAGATGGGTTCGGCCTACTTGGCGCGCATGCCATATGCCGTGGTGCACCTCAAACGTGTCCTGGCGTGTCACATATCTTTCTTGATTATGCTTGCTCTCCTTATTGCCTCCTAATGCATCTTCCATCTCTCGGTCGCCTTCCTCCCTCTCCTCCCGCTGGCGCTAGTCCGATAGATGCCAAATCTAGTCAAACAATAACACCATGATTTAGGTAGTATAAAGCTCTTATAAATCAAAGTATCATGTCTAACTAGGAATGAATTCACCTTGTGATATTTTTCTATGAGGCTTAATATTTCCTTCCAGCTCAAACAAGAAGAATCATCGTACTCTATTAATGCATCCTCATCATCCTCCTTTTCCTCAAGAAAAGCCGTCCGCGGCTTTATATATGCTGAAAGTGGAATAAACAAAAAGAACAACGTGCATGCATAATAGATGTATTTATAACCCGTGGTATCAGGTGTGGAAAACACAATGATTATTCCCAAATGGCAATATACAAACATGTAACACAACTGGAAATCAGGAAGTAATGACCATTGCAGCAAACAACAATCATAATTGCAGATATAAGTGAAATTCATATAGTCAGGATCACAAAGAAAAACACGTGTGTATATATATTCTTATTGTTCAGTATCAACTCTAGTGTTCTCATAGAAGATCTATGATCAAATTTCATGGTAGGAAAATCAACCCAACTCAAAAATGCAAATCATGAGAAAGTGGATACCACGCTTCAACTGTGCTGCTCTGATATGTATAACAAGTAGATGACCAAAAAATAGTGCAATCAGTTATATTTTTAGTATTATACCCAGTATGTAAGAAGCAACTAGGCATCAGTGTGTGGAACAGCAACAAAAATATGACAAATCACATCTAATTCTAGGAAAAACTGAACCAACATAGGTAAAGTTACTTTTGTTGGCTGCACAATGTCAACTAGAGGAGAATGTATATTCATACTATCTGGAACATGAGCTACTATCCCAAAGCAATCAGAAATTCGCACATTGCACACTTGACTCAAAACATTAAGATCAAAATCAGCAAGTCTATCACAAGTAATCCATATGTGTTCCACAAGAAATTTTTCATTCATGCTATATTCACCAATTAGATTGAACGTGAAACGAGGAGAATATGCGCTAGAATTCAGACATGAAATTTCAGAAATCCTATCCATAGCACAACTCATATTTTATAGTTTCATTTAGCATGAGGGAATACGCAATATCAGCAGGCGGTATTCGAGCAAGTATTTCCTTATGTGTAATCAATACAACATGATCAATATTCGAATTTGGTAAACTATCACATGGTGCTGTAACATTAGTGCAAGGCAAGTCACAGGGAGGCTTCAGTAAAGGAATAAACTCACAATATGTCGCACATGTTGGTTGAAGCTCCAAATCAATGCCAATGTCATCAACAATCTCCTCAGTTGTGGTAGGTACTAAGACATCCTCCACAATCGACAATACACAGTCCAGCGAAACAGGTTGTAAAATAGATTGCTCCCTTTCTTCAAAAATAACCTGGATATCACAAGAAACAACACTAGGAGTATAGATGATTACATTAGTAGAAACCTCATTTGTCTCATCAACTCTCACTCTTAGTTCTTCTACGACAGGATCGACATGTGGTTTTATGTTGGTGGTTACAGGTGGACATAGGTTTTGACGCCTAATCTCCTGAAATTGCTTAATATGTGTACGTGCTAACCACGTGTGCTTACCATTCCAAAAGATAGAAGGATCAGAACACTGACTACCAAATGTAACCTGGAATTCATTACACCACTTTGTTCCCAAGATGATATGGCAGGATTTAAAAGCTCTAGGAACAACATAACAAGAAACATATCTTCTAGGACCATAAATGGTGAGCGGGACACTTGCGATCTGAGTAATTTGTAGTGCATGACCAGAAGTTGCTAACATGAATGGGAATGTTATTGCACATGTATATGATTGTAGATTTTCAACAACCTCAACACTAACCAAATTCACGAAAGAACAAGTATCGATGGTAGTAGCAGCTTGTCTACCATAGATTTCTGTCATGAATTGGAACAAACCCGAAGTAGGTACCACTCCTGATTCCTCCTCCCAAAATGTGTTGCTGCAGTAGGAGCGTAATGGAAAGGGAGAATCATCTGCATCTTTTTTCTGCATCACATCAACACTACTAGAAGACATGATTAGTACATTAGTGCACAAAACAAAATATGGTGGTGGAACTCTCGCAACTCACTCAATTGGAAGAAAGAGGAATCTTACCGTTCCAAAGTAAATTAGAGAAGCTTACCAACTTGGATGAACAGCTATGTGCACGGATGTGATGAAGTGAATACCGAGGGTACAAGAAACTATCACACGACAAACAAGGTATATGGTGGAGCTTGGTTGGGATACCTAACAACACCAATTCAGAAATCCTAGTGCTGATCGTATGACAAACAGACCTACGAAAACACACACGGTGGAGAAAAGTGGGGCAATTGCAACTATGAAAAAGAGCTCAAAAATTGAGGTATGTCGGAGGAACGCTCGTGTTGCAATGCACAAGGAGAGACGCTAGCAATGTCTCAACAAAACGGGCACAAGATTGCTAAACTGAGCAGCCTATAGAGCACTAAGCACGCTAGTCTCGTAGGATAGTTTTAGACACTAAGAAAGTCTTACTAAGGCTCACAAGGATATGTACGCTATGTGGACTCAGTAAAAAAAGAAAAAAATGTCCTGAGAAGTGGTCTCTGCCATGGCAGAAAAAAGGCCCGAAATCCTGCCGCGGCAGGATTTCGGCAGACAGAAAAATTTCTCGTATGTCCTCAGACTGGTCTATGGTCTAGCGTGAGCCATTTTTTTTCGATTTTTTTGGGCTCAGTCTCACGTATTGGCACAGATGTGTCTGTGGTGCAGCGAGAGGTCCGAATATTATTATTATTTTTGGATTTTTTTGGCTGACTGTCACACCGGGCAGACCACCTCTGTGTGGTTATGCGGGCAGGTAGCGATTGCGAGACCCTCTGATATGGGGTGGCCCGATCTTCTCAGCAAGCTTTTGTCGATGGTGATGGTGGATGATAGATAACTAGTGCGTAGCTATGATCTCTCCCGCTCGATCCCTGATGCCAATGCAACATCTCTCGAACCTTGTAGGATATTCACAACACCACACTCTTGTGCACGCAGCCGTGACCACGAACGGTAGTATGCAATCTACTAATTCCCAATGGAACAATAGATCACACTCAATTATAGTTGGTAGATTCGAACACAGGGTAATTCCAGAGGTTCTATGAAAGAAACAACTCCAAAATATTTTAACGTGGTCTTAAAACCTAACTTGTGACGGCTACGGAGGTTTATATGAGGGCTGGGGCGTCCTCCCCTCTAAACGGGCCTAAAAACAGTCATAACTTGGCCCAAACTGACTCGGTTCGACTCAAACTGATACATACCGACCCATATATGGGTTCGGCCTTATTGGCACGCAGTCCAAACGTCGTGGAACACCTCAAACATGTAATTCTTGGTGCGCCATCTCTCTCTCTTGCTCATACGTGATTTCCTCATTGCGTCCTAGTGCGCCTGCCTCCCGCTCCTCCCTCGCGCACTTGTTGATATTGGAAATCAGGGCTTGTCCTTCTTGCTGCAACTCTCCTCCTCCTCGCGTAACACTTCTGTTATCAATAAACCTGATCATACAAAGATGCATAGACTTAGGTAGTATAAAGTTCTCATTAAGTAAAACATCAGGTTCAATTAAGAATGAATTCACCTGATAGTCATTATTGATTTGACTCAGTATTTCCTTCCAGTTCAGGCAGTCAGAATCATCATAATCCCTGTAGATATCCTCATCACCCTATTTTCCCCCTTTCTTCACGCGAGGAATCTCACGCCTCACGGGCTAGCGATCAGTTTTTTTGTCACGTACGTCTCAAGTGGGACTCCAGCTAGGGATCCGCCTCACGTATGTCTCAGGTGTCACGTACGGGTTGCCCTTTTGTTTCTTTCCCTCTTTAGCGTGAAGGAACTCATGTACAGGACACTGATCCGATCAAGACTCTTTTTTCCCTTTGAAACGGATCTACAACTCAAAAACTACCTGAGATAAATAGATCTAGAAGATCGAAGACTCAAGAACGAGACGAACAGTCTCAAGAACACGAGAACCAGTATAGAAACAGTCTAGGGAACCCGACGACACAACAAAAACTCCGACTACGAAACAAAAACAGGCGAAAACTAGACAAAACTATGACTCAGATTTAGAAGAAAGGCTACACAAAAAGGCTACGACCAGCAACTAGAACTCATGAACAGTGTTATCTAGGCTATGGCAAACACTAAACCTAATATTTTTGTGGCTTTTTCTGTATAGGACAACAACAAGAACTAATCTGCGGATGGATTTGTGGATGCTCACCGAGTAAACGCCGGATGGATTTGTGGATGCTCTGATACCAAGATGATATGGGGTGACCGATCATCTCAGTGAGCTGGGGTAGATGGCGATGTAGATGGTGAAGATAACTTGTATGAACCTGAGAACTCTCCAGCTAATCCCTGCTGCCAGATGCAACAACTCTCAACCCTTTGTATATTCGCAACTCCACACACTTGCGCACGTAGCCGCTGACTACGAAGCGGTATTGCAATCTACTAATTCCCAGTGGAACAATAGATCACACTCAAACTTGCAATTGGCTAATTCCCAATGGAATAACTAACCACACTCAGATTATAGTAGCAACACACCAGATCGATACGAATTGGTGCTGAATAATTTAGAGGATCGCTTATAGCAGATCTAACTGGAACTATAGTTTATTTTAACGTGGTCTAACCTAATTGTGACGGTTGCTGGAGTATATATGAGGGCTGGGGCGTCCTCCCCTCTAATTAGGCCTAAAAACAACCATAACTTGGCCCAAACTGACCCGGTTTGACTCAAATTGATACGTACCGACCCATAGATGGGTTCGGCCTACTTGGCGCGCAGGCCATATGTCGTGGTGCACCTCAAACGTGTCCTGGCGTGCCACATATCTTTCTTGATTATGCTTGCTCTCCTTATTGCCTCCTAATGCATCTTCCATCTCTTGGTCGCCTTCCTCCCTCTCCTCCCGCTGGCGCTAGTCCGATAGATGCCAAATCTAGTCAAATAATAACACCATGATTTAGGTAGTATAAAGCTCTTATAAATCAAAGTATCATGTACAACTAGGAATGAATTCACCTTGTGATATTTTTCTATGAGGCTCAATATTTCCTTCCAGCTCAAACAAGCAGAATCATCGTACTCTATTAATGCGTCCTCATCAACTGGATTTGCAAGCCAGGTGCTTTCCTTGATCTCGCGTATGAATTTTGCGTCGAGGAGTCTGTTGACTTCCATACCGACCGCTTTTGCTCTTGGTCCAGACAGTTGCCGTATTGTTTGCTTGACTGGCCTTGCGTCTAGATTCACGTTGAGTGAGTGCTCGGCAAATTCCCTGGGAACTCCTGGCATGTCTGCTGGACACCAGGCGAAGGTTTCCTAGCGCTCACGGAGGAATTTATGAGCGCGAGTTCCTATGCGGGACTCAAGTTGTTCCTATGAGGGTTGTCTTAGTCGGGTCTGTTGGGTGGACCTGGACTTTCTTGGTGTGCTCCGACGAGTCGAAGGATAGGTCGGGTGAGCTTGGCTTGCTCAGGTGAGGCAGACTATTGTCTGAATATCATTTTGCGGCCCAAAAGTTGGGGCGCCTACGCAACACAGTACCCAAGTTGCCTGTAATCAACCGCGATGACTACAGTTGGCGTGTCAAATACTCAGGGGGTCTTTTACGGCATGAATTCAACTTTACGTTTCAATACAAAATATCAGACTAACGGCCGTCAAGTTGCCCCCCAGTCAGTTCTCGCCGTTATTTCGCTCTCGTCGCTTAGGCGTCAATTAGGCTTGCAGCGTTGGCGCCTGCATCCATTACACGTCTTCTTCTTCCTCAAAGCGGCAATCTGTGGTCACGACCATGGCGCGGAGTTGGGACGTGACGAACCTGCTCGGTCGCGCTCTCCTCCCCATCCCGAGTTGGAGCTCGCCCTCACCATGGCCGTACCCATGGCATAGCTCGGGGACGAGAATTGGTTCCTGGTGAGATCTATCAATGTGTCGACCATGCTCGGTCCTATTTTCCTCCTCCAGAATCCGAGCTCACCATCACCGTGGTCGCACCCGCACCAATTCTGCCACCCCTACCGAGGCCTCTGTGGTAGCTCAAGTTCTGCCATGTTGAACCTGTAAGTGAATTCGGAGCTAGGCGGCAGTAACCCATTGTTGAACATGTAAGGAATTTGCTGAAGACTGTGTGCCGTGCCAAGGTCTTCGGCTGATGCATTCGGCTTCTACCAACGTCCACCGCCGATGTGAGATCATTTAGTTACTTCAATACGAAATTTTGACCAATTTAACTTATTGATGTATTCCTTGACAATTATAATATAATCGAGAACTAGAAATATTTTATAGTGTGCATGAGCATGATCAGTAATATAATTGAACACTAGAAATTTTAAGGCACTCATTATAAATGAGTAGATTAATGTATAAATATATATATAGAAGGTTCACCGTAGACACCACACAGATATATTGTCTTACATGCTACACACAGGTAATAATAATTAAGTAAAACAAAATAAAAGCAGGGGCAGCAGCAGGAGGCCGGGACACGGAGACGCCTAGCAGGGCAGGGGCATATCCGCAGGAGGCAGGGACAGCCTAGTCGAGGGGATACATGCCAGTCCTGACATAATCCGGAGGAATTTGCCGAAGGCTACGTGCCGTGCCAAGGTAATCGGCTTATGCCTTCTGCCTCCGCCTCTGGCAACGCCCACCGTGTGCTGGATCATGCTGTCAAGGTCCACGTTGATTGCTCTGCCACATAATGGGCAAAACAGTCTCCCCCTATGGTAGAAACGGGTTAGCCCACACCATAACCGCCTTAGCACGTAGCGGCTCATGTTGTCCCTAGATTCCTTGATATCGTCCACTTCATCATCATCCTCCTATTGATTTTTAAGAACATAACTTAGAACTCATACATATGATTTAATTGTATTACAACTCAAGAATTGACAATATGTATATGTAAGACAATATATCCATGGATATCAAAGAGAAAGAATCTCAGCAATAGTTTGGTCAGTTCATATATCATTTCATCTCAACACAATGACAAATAATTGCATCAGAGTGTATGTAGAATAAAGATTGCGGCCTCATAAGTTTCTTCAGGGATGGAGTGAGTGACCCAAGTAACAATTGCACAACCTATATTGTTCTTGTACATCGCCCCAGGTTCACTAACTCATCCTAGAAAAAACTGACTCCAATGTGTCTGCCTCTCTTTTGGGACAAATTTGAATCATTGGCCATAATAAGAAATTGAAATATAATCGTACAAAACAATATTCAGGGATATACATAGTCAGGTACAAAAACAAGCCTAAATGTTGTAATTATAAATAAAAAAACAAAACAATTAATCTTCAGGTACATGTTAAAAATACTTATGATCAAAACCATTCATTTACATATGCATCATACGAATCATTCAAAGATCAGAAACAAATCAAGGATCATATATGTAGTTCCATATGAGAATAAATAAAGGGCCTCATAATTTGTTTCAGAGATGGAGTTGGAGAACCAAAGTACCAACAACACAACATATATTGTTTGTGCGCATTACTGCCTCAGGTTCACCAACCCATCCCTAAAACACGACACCATCATACGTGTCTCGCCTTGAACTCTTTTGGGGAAAATTTCAATCATCGGCCTCGATGACAAACTAAAATGTAATTCTTATACACTATGAATGCATGGAATAGATGATTCAAATATCATAGTTCTATGAATGTAGAATAAGGATTGCGGCCTCATAAGTTTCTTCAGGGATGGCGTAAGCGAACCAAGTAACAATTGCACAACTTATATTGATCTTGTACATGGCCCCAGGTTCGCTACCTCCTCCCTGAAAAAATCTGACACCAATGTGTTTGCCTTTCTTTTGGGCAAATTTGAATCATTGGCCACAATAAGAAATTGAAATGTAATCGTACAAAACAATATTCAGGGATATACATATGCATCATACATCGCATTCATAGATCAGAAACAATACAAAGATTATATATAGGTTCTCATATGGGGTGGCCTGATCTTCTCAGCAAGCTCTTGTCGATGATATGGTGGATGATAGATAATTAGTGTGTAGCTATGATCTCTCCCGCTTGATCCCTGATGCCAGTGCAACAGCTCTCGAACCTTGTAGGATATTCACAACGCCACACTCTTGCGCACGCAGCCGTGACCACGAACGGTAGTATGCAATCTACTAATTCCCAATGGAACAAGAGATCACACTCAATTATAGTTGGTAGATTCGAACACAGGGTAATTCTAGAGGTTCTATGAAAGAAACAACTCCAAAATATTTTAACGTGGTCTAAAGACTAAAGCTAGAGCGCCGCCATGTATTTAAGGGCCTGGGAGGCGGTGTCCTAAGGGTGGATCTGAGTTGGGCCCACCCATCTATGGATACAAACCGACCCAACTTGGGTTCGGTCAAACTGACTCTGCCGTGGCAGAGTTGTAGTTGCTTTCTCTGCCGCGGCAGCCTCCCGTGGCAGAGAACTGAGTCTTTTCTTTGCCACGGCAGAGAACTCCTGTCTCTTGTTGATCTTTGCCTTGGACAGCTCCTTGCGCTTCCTCCCTCTCCTCCCTCGCGCATTCTTCATTGATAAACACGCTTGGTTCCATTAACTCCTCGCTCTGTGCTACGCCTTCTTCTCCTAAGTACCTGATCATGCAATAATTCAAAGACTTAGGTAGTATAAAATTCTCATTAATTAAAACACCAGGTTCATTAAGAAACAAGTTCACCTGTTGTTCTAGTAGCTTAGCACGAGCTCTTGTGATTGGTCCAATCCTTATCTGATTGGATTGATCCTTCTTTGCAATTGGAACATCTTCATTAGCAATTGGGGTAGGTGTAACTGTAGGGATGTCCTCATCATCTCCCCCCTTCAAAAGGCGCCGACCTCGACGCTCCAAGGTCTTCTCCAGCATATGGTGACAAATCAGCAACGTTGAAGCTATTGCTAGCACCACCAAACTCCTCAATAGGTATATCAACTGAGTAGGCATTATCATTAATTTTGGCTAGCACCTTGTAAGGACCAGCACCACGTGGCTTCAATTTGGACTTGCGAAGTAGTGGAAATCTGTCCTTGCGCAGATGCACCCAAACCATATCTCCACGCTCGAATAACACTTCTTTCCTTGCTTGATTCCTTGCAGCAGCAATGTTCTTGCCTTTCTTCTCAATAGCCTCTCTAGTCTTCTCATGTATCTTCTTCACGTAATCAGCACGTTTTGATGCCTCCATATCAACTCTCTCATGTAATGGCAGAGGCAACATATCAAGTGACGTCAATGGTTTGAAGCCATACACCATCTCAAAAGGACAAAGCTGAGTAGTTGAATGCACAACCCTGTTGTAAGCGAACTCAACATGTGGCAAACACTCTTCCCACTCCTGCAGATTCTTTTTAATCATAGTCCTTAGCAGCTGTGACAATGTTCGATTCACCACCTCCGTTTGACCATCTGTTTGGGGATGACATGTAGTACTGAATAGCAGCTTTGTTCCTAGCTTTCCCCATAAGGTCTTCCAAAAGTAGCTCATGAACTTCACGTCACGATCAGAAACAATCGTTTTTGGTACTCCATGTAATCTCAGGATGTCCCTGAAAAACAGGTTAGCAACACGCGACGCATCGTCGCTTTTGTGGCAGGCAATAAAATGAACCATTTTAGAGAACCTATCCACTACCACAAATATAAAATCATGACCTCTCTGAGTTTTAGGTAGACCTAGCACAAAATCCATACTAATGTCTTCCCATGGAGTAGTAGGTGTAGAGAGAGGTGTATACAAACCGTGAGGCTTCAGCTTATATTTCGACTTGTGGCATGTAATACATTGGCTCATAAATCTGTAAACATCACGCCTCATCTTGGGCCAATAAAAGTGATCAGCAAGCATGAGCAACGTATTCTCACGCCCAAAGTGACCCATCAAACCACCAGCATGTGATTCCTGCACTAAGAGCAAACGCAACGACGATTCTGGAAAACATAGTTTGTTAGCTCGAAACAAATATCCATCATGTATATGATACTTATCCCATGCATTTCTAAGAGCACACAAACGATATGGTTCAGCAAAATCATGGTCAGTTGCATACAGTGCACAAATAGCTTCTAATCTAGGAATTTTAACATCAAGATTGGTTAATAGCATGTTCTTCCTAGATAGAGATTTAGCAACAACATTCTCTTTTCCCTTCTTATAATTAATGATGTAAGGAATAGACTCAATGAACTCAACCCATTTAGCTAATCTTTTATGCAAGTTTGATTGAGCTTTCAAGTATTTCAATGCTTCATGATCAGAATGTATGATGAATTCCTTTAGCCACAAATAATGTTGCCAAACCTCAAGTACTCTAACAAGTGGATACAATTCTTTATCATAGATAGAATAATTCAAACGAGCACCAGTCAATTTCTCAGAAAAATAAGCTATAGGCCGACCCTCTTCCATCAAAACGCCACCTATGCCTATACCACTAGCATCAAATTCAAGTTCAAATTGCTTCGAAAAATCAGGTAATGCAAGTAATGGTGCAGAAGTAAGCAAACATTTCAATTATCAAAAGCAATGTCTTGGGCCGCGCCCCATACAAAAGGAACACCTTTCTTTGTCAAATCATTTAATGGTGGAGCAATGGTGCTAAAGTCTTTCACAAAGCGCCTATAGAAACCAGCCAAACCGTGGAAACTACGCACTTGACTTACATTCATGGGAGTAGGCCAATTCTGAATTGATTCAATTTTAGATTGATCTACCTCTACTCCATTCTAAGATACAACAAATCCTAGGAATATGACCTTATCTTTTGCAAATGCGCACTTCTCAAGATTAGCATACAGTTTAATATCACGTAACACTTGCAAAACTTGTCTAATATGAGTGGAATGTTCAGATTCGGTGTGGCTGTATATAAGTATATCGTCAAAGTAAACAACCACAAAACGACCAATAAACTCTCTCAAAACATGATTCATCAAACGCATGAAAGTACTAGGTGCATTAGTAAGACCAAACGGCATGACTAACCACTCATACAAACCGAATTTAGTTTTGAAAGCAGTTTTCCACTCATCCCCTTCTTTCATCCTAATTTGATGATAACCACTATGCAAGTCAATTTTAGACAAAACAACAGCACCACTCAGTTCATCTAGCATATCCTCTAAGCATGGAATAGGATGACGATATCGAATAGTGATGTTATTAATCGCTCTACATTTAACACACATGCGCCATATACCATCTTTCTTAGGAACTAAAATAACAGGAACAGCACAAGGGCTAAGAGAGACACGAATGTACCCTTTATCCAACAATGCTTGTACTTGCTTCTGAATTTCCTTAGTTTCGTCGAGATTAGTCCTGTAAGGTGCACGGTTGAGAAGTGTGGCGCCAGGAATCAGATCCACTTGATGTTCTATACCGCGCACTGGAGGTAAACCTGCGGGTAAATCTTCTGGAAACACATCCCCAAAGTCCTGCAAAACAGAAGAGACACCAAGAGAAATAGGGGTCATGTCGTTATAAACCAATACCTTGCCCTTATACATGAGCACAAGTGGCATGGCTGTAGGATCCTCACGAAACTCTCATATCTTCCTTGGTGGCTAGTATCAATAACTCATGCACTCTCTCACTTTTCGATATATCACTTAATTTAGGCTCAATTACAACAGGAACAGCTGTCACACAGTCTCGCCGAGTGGTAGTATCTTCCTTCAAGTTCACCTCTATCTTCTAGCGAGAATCATTCACAACATCTTGTGGTGTCATTGGCTGCATAGTAATCTTCTTTCCTTTGAATTCCAAGTGATATGTATTGGCTCGGCCATTGTGTTGCACATGGCGATCATAAAGCCAAGGCCGACCCAATAGTAGGTGACAAACAGTCATAGGAACCACATCAAAATCAATAGAATCTTTGTATGGCCCTATTTGAAAATTCACACGTACCATATGATTTACCTTCATCTCACCATTGTTGCTCAACCATTGTATGTAGTATGGCTTGGGATGAGGTAAGTATGTAAAATTCAGTTTGGCACATAGTTCCTTACTTGCAAGATTTCTGCAGCTACCTCCATCAATAATGACCTTGCAAGCCTTGTTAGGTCCAACTAGAGCTTTTGTTTGGAACAAGTTGTAACGCTGGGATTCCTCAACCGGTTGCACACTCAGTATACGTGAAGATATGACAATAGTTGGAGCACGCTCAGGATACGCATCAGCACCATCCTCGGCATCATCAACATCATCATCAGAAACTTCATCTCCACTTTCTACTTCGCCTTGTTCATTGATAAACATAACTTTGCTATTTGGACAATCTGTTGAGGGCAAACCTCTAGGGTGGCCCGATCTTTCACGATTCCCTTTCAAACCGAGGGTAGAGTGCGGGGAAGGGAGGCAAGGATGAACACGACGAACACACGCACGAAGAATGCGATGAACACACACACGCAAAACCACGATAAACACCAATAGCTCACGCCGGCGGTGACCGGTCTGGCGCAATCCCTAGGATCAGCGTCGGGCGGAGGACTCTCTCTCGAACCGACACAACGAGATGGGAGACTCGGTGAGATCTTGACGTCTAGGCAAAGGGAAACCGATGCCTAGGCCTTATACAACGTGGAGGCACGATGCAAACTCCAACGAGGTTTGGGTATATTGGTGCTCCTTAGTCAAGGAGCATGATGCAAGAATTTGATAGATCCACAAAGGGGTTTCCACTAATTCCAATATCATGCCTAGGGTTTACAATGGAGGTGGGGGACTATATATAGGCCAGCCACATAGTCAGGGGTACTTTAGGAATAAAGGACAAGTTCTGGACGGACTAAGGGGTACATGGGACGAAGGCCCAAAGGCCTTTTACATGCCTGGCGACGGTCGGTCCGGAGACTCCGGTGTGGTGGTCCAGAGACTCCGGTCGGTGTCCGGACCAGCCTCCGGAGGGGCAGACAGATTGACCCAACGCTTGGTCTTGGAGGCAGACCGGAGGTGGGTCCGGAGACTCCGGTGTCTTCAGGCCGGAGACTTTGGCAGGCCGGATACTCCGGTGTGCGCAGACCGGAGATTCCGGTCTGAGCAGCTCCAGCAGAGTTTGCTTCACGTTCTGCTCCTTGTCCACCATCCTTGGGTGCTTGGTGATGTGTCGAGGCTTCGTACCTGATGATGCATAGGGTAGTTGTATGAAGTAGCATACCATCCAAGGAGGTATTGAATTGGCACGAGGAGAGGAGCGAGTTCACCTTAGCTTGTAGGAGTTTGGCTCGGGCACGAGTCATGGGTCCACTTGGGGGACTTGTTGGTGTAGATGTAGAAGCGTCCGTAGGACGGGCTGCATCAGCTCCCCCCTTGGGAAAGAGTCGTCCTCGACTCTTCATGGTTATCATCGTGATCATCTCCATGGTAGGGTGAGAGGTCCTTGACACTGAATGTAGTGCTTGCAAGGTACTTGGAGGTTGGTATGTCGATGATGTAGGCGTTGTTGTTGATTCGTTTGAGGACCTTGAAGGGACCATCTCCTCTTGGCTTGGCTTGGCTTGGAGTCACGTTCCTTGGGGAAGCGGTCTTTGCTTAGGTGTATCCACACAAGTCCACCTTCCTCAAAGATCATCTCCTTCTTGTCCTTGTTTAACCTTGAAGCTTGGCAAAGGACTTGTTGTTCGATAGTAGCTCTTGTTTCTTCATGAAGCTTCTTCATAGCTTGTGCGCGCTTCTCTACGTCCATGTTCGTTCGCTCATGTAGAGGTAGTGGTAGGATGTCGAGCGCGGTGAGGGGATCGAAACCATAGACGATCATGAATGGACTCATCTTAGTTGTTGAGTGCTTGGCGTGGTTGTAGGCGAACTCAGCGTGTGGGATGCATTCCTCCCAATCCTTCAAGTTTTTCTTGATCAACACACGAAGTAGAGTTACGAGGCTTCGGTTGACAACTTCGGTTTGGCCATCAGTTTGAGGATGTGATGCGGATGAGAATAGGAGCTTGACGCCGAGCTTGGCCATGAGGGTCTTCCATAAGTAGCTCATGAATTTGACATCGCGGTCGGAGACGATTGTCCTTGGCACACCGTGAAGACGGACGATTTCCCTGAAAAACAGATTTGCAACATCTGAAGCATCGTCGATCTTATGGCATGGTATGAAGTGTGCCATTTTGGAAAAACGATCCACAACAAAAAATATAGAATCATGACCATGCTTAGATTTAGGCAATCCTAACACGAAATCCATGCTAATGTCGGACCAAGGTGTATGAGGAATAGGCAATGGCATATAAAGACCATAGGGATTAGCTTGCGACTTAGCTTGAACGCATGTCGTGCATCATTGAACATAGCGCTCCACGTCACGCTTTATCTTGGGACAAAAGTAGTGGTTGGAGAGCATGTCCAATGTCTTGTCGCGCCCAAAGTGACCCATAAGGCCTCCCCCATGAGATTCTTGGAGAAGCAAAAGTTGAAGCGATGACTTCGGGATGCATAACTTGTTTTGTTTAAATAGAAAGCCCTTATGCAAATAGAAATCATCAACTCCTTTGTCATTGGAGCACTTTGTGAAAATTGGTTCAAAGAACGGATCGGAAGCATATAAAGATTTTATTTCCTCAAGACCCAACACGTTGATTTCAAATCTCGTAAGAAGGCTTGTATGTTTGTCCACAACTACATTATCTTTGCCCTTCTTATACTTGACAATGTAAGGAAAAGACTCCATGAACTCAACCCACTTAGCGTGTCTCTTGCTCAAGTTAGCTTGGCCTTTGAGATATTTCAACAGCTCGTGGTCGGAATGTATGATAAATTCCTTGGGCCAAAGGTAGTGTTGCCAAACTTGAAGGACACGAACTAAGGCAAAAAGCTCTTTATCATAAATCGGATAGATAAGGCGAGCACCATCAAGTTTCTCGCTATGGTAGGCGATAGGACGTCCGTTTTGCATAAGGACTCCTCCAATGCCAATACCACTAGCATCACACTATCTCAAAAGTTTTTGTGAAATCCGGTAACGCAAGGAGAGGTGCTTCGGTGAGCCTCTTTTTGAGTTCATCAAAAGCTTTTTGTTGTGCTTTGCCCCACACGAAGGTGACATTCTTTTTGGTCAATTCATTAAGGGGACAAGCAATGGTCAAAAAGTCTTTCACAAAGCGACGATAGAAACTGGGCAACCCATGAAAACTTTGGAGTTCACTCACATTTTTTGGGATGGGCCAATCTCGTATGTCCTTTACCTTGGAAACATAACCTTCCATTCCCTTCGAAGAAACGACAAATCCAAGAAAAATCAACTTGTCTTTAGCAAAAGTGCACTTGGGAAGATTAGCATAAAGCTTTTCATGTCGAAGGATTTGCAAAACTTCCTTGACATGTGTTATGTGGTCCTCGAGTGATTTGCTATAAACAAGAATATCATCAAAATAGACAACAACACTTTTTCCAATGAGAACGCAAGATATGATTCATTAGGCGCATGAAGGTTGATGGGGCATTAGACAAACCAAAGGGCATAACCAACCATTCATAGAGACCAAGTTTGGTCTCGAAGGCGGTTTTCCACTCATCACCTTCAGCCATGCGTATTTGATGGTAACCACTACGAAGATCAATTTTCGAAAAAATAGTGGCTCCACACAACTCATCAAGCATGTCATCGAGACGTGGTATGGGATGTTGATAACGCACGGTGATAGCATTGATTGGACGGCAGTCCATGCATAACCGTAACGTATCATCCGTCTTTGGAACAAGAACCACGGGTACGGCACTTGGACTAGTGCTAACTTGGATCAAACCTTTGGAGACGAGTTGGTTGATTTGACGTTCGATCTCCTTCGTCTCCTCCGGGTTCGTGCGGTAAGCAGCGTGGTTGGGAAGTGGTGCATCGGGGATGAGGTCAATGCGATGTCCTATGCCGCGAAGAGGAGGTAGTCCATGTGGAAGCTCCTCGGGAAACACATCCTTGAATTCCTGCAAAACACTCACAAAGATGGAGGAACATTGGTTAATTTGTTCGTTCCTTGCGCTAGTCCCTTGCAAAGGAGGACATAGTGCAAGATGGATGGGTTGTTCCGAACATCTCTCATCTCACTTTTGGTGGCAAGGAGAACACTCTTAGTTTTTCCACTCGAATTTGGCTTGTGGCTCTCACTCACTATGAGGTGGTTCTCTCTCTCACCGCTCTTCTCACAAGTAGGTGTTGTGCTTTGCGCCCTCGCTAAAGCCTTTGCATTGTCCGCAATTATTTGGCTAGGAGTCATCGGTTGCAAAACACATGTTTCGTTGAGCCATTTGAAGGTGTATATATTGGTGCGACCATCATGTTGAGCAGCCTTGTCAAATTGCCATGGTCGACCAAGAAGCATGTGGTAAACTGTCATAGGAACCACATCACACTCCACCGTATCTTTGTAAGGACCAATGGCGAAGGAGACCGATACGGTATACTTGATCTTCACGGACCCTTGGTCACTTAGCCATGGCACGTGGTAGGGGTGCTTGTGTGGATGGAGGGTGAGGTTGAGCTTCTCACACAACTCGGTGCTAGCAAGGTTGTGGCAACTCCCTCCGTCAATGATCACCTTGATAGATTTGCCATTGATGCCGGCTCGTGTTTGGAAGATATTGGAGCGTTGGTCTTCATGCTCTTGTGCTTGAGTGCTCAAGATCCTTGTGACGACAAGCGATGGACTTGCGTCATGTTCACACGAGAGGAGTTCTTGATCATCTTCCACTCGTTGTTTTGCCATTGCTTCCTTGACACGGGCATCAAACTCATCTTCACTCAAGTACTCTTCATCACCATTGTCATGGATGAACAAGACTTTCTTGTTTCCACATTCGGCCGACTTGTGTCCTTTACCTCCACACTTGTAGCATTCACCGTTGAAAGGTGTATCACTTTTTGCTTGCTTGCCACTTGGGGGCAGTTTTCCTTGAGGAAGTGTGGGCTTGAAGGAAGGCTTGGAGGTACTTGAGGAGCTACCATTGAAAGTTGTTGGTGTAGCGGTTGAAGCTTGCTTGTAGGTGAAGTACGTCTTGGGCTTGTTGTACTTGATATCCTCTTGCACTTGACGTTCAGCCTTTGTTGCGATGTGCACAAGCTCAACCATGTTGTTGTAGGTTTGGAACTCGACGATGCGCTTGATTGGGTGATTCAAGCCAATAAGGAAACGTGCCATTGTTTGCTCCATGCGCTCATCAATGTTGGCGTGAATCAAGTTGAGTTCCATTTCCTTGAAGTACTCTTCCACGGTCTTTGTCCCTTGACGAAGGGCTTGAAGGTTGTTGAAGAGGTCACGCGTGTAATGCGCGGGGACAAACCGGGATCTCATGTGAGCCTTCATGTCATGCCAAGTTGTGATTGGCGGTTCTTGTCTTGCATCACGAGCAACTTGAACTTGTTCCCACCAAAGGTTGGCGTAATCATCAAACTCTACCGAAGCCATGGCAACCATCTTCTCGTTGCTATAGTTGTGCATCCGGAAGATCTTGTCGACTTTGAGTGCCCACGAGAGGTATTCTTCGGGGTCATTGGATCCGGTGAACTTGGGCATTGTGAACTTGAGCTTGCCAAAAGTTTCTTCATCGTTGCGTACATTGCGACGAGCTTGGTGACCTTGTTGATGATATTGTAGTTGGGGAGGTGGAACTTGATTCTCGCGTCCTTGTTGCGGAGCTTGCTCTTGGTATTGTTGTTGAGGGGGAGCTTGCTCTTGCTCTTGGCGTGGTTGTTGACGAAGAGGAGGCTCGTTCCTTGGTTGGTGATGTTGGTTAGGCACATGGGCCTCACGGCGAAGAACATGGTCAGGAGCCTCTTGACATGGTGGGCGTCGCTCAACTTGTATCACTTGACGCTCCAAGTTTTGTTGATGTGGAGGAGGCGCCGCGTGATGACCATGGTGTCGTTGTTGACATTCATGACGTTGATGACGAATAGGATGATCTTGGAGAGCTTCACGTCGATGACGAGCTTGATTCTCCAAGTTGGAGTCATCACTTGTTGTGTCAAGTATGTGTCGCGGTCGATGGTGGTAGACTTGCGGTTGCGCTTGCGGTTCCTCTTGTGGTTGCTCTTGTCGGATCACTAGTGCCCTTGCGTGATGACGGTGTGCTTCTTGCCTTGCTCGTGGCCTTGAAGAGAGGTCACCATCATAGCTTGACGTTGCGGCGTGCCGTGGGGAAGGTACATAGTTCGAAGAGATTCCATCTTCAACCACGGGGGCATCATTGCGTCTTTGAGCACTTTGATGTAGATCTTGTGGAAGAGGTGCATGACGATGCGAAGAACTTGCTGAGATTGATGCGCGTGAACGTGGTCTTGCCATGCCATCGATGAGGCGTCGAAGATTGTCATTTGTTTCGGCGACGGAGCATTGAAGCGCTTCATTTTGGTGGCCGAAGTTGTGATGCATTGCATGCATTTGTCGTTCGAGGCTGTCGAAGCAGTTGTTGATGTTCTTGAACTCGGCTTGCGTTTCGCCAAATTGTTCATCTTGTCGCGTCTCAAGGGCTTGGCAACGTTCACGGAACTCTTGTCGAACGATGAAGTGACTTGCGCGCGTCATGTACGGACCTTTATCTTCTTCTTGGGGAGGTGGTTGGCTCGACTCACCGTGCCTATCCATCATGCAAAACACACAAGTATTGTATATGGAAGTGGAAAATGGTGGAGTTAGCCTTGTACCTCACCTTGGGGATTGCACCAAACTAGAAACCACAAGTGAGAGCTATAAGCGTGCAAAGTGGAATTGCAAAGAAAACTCACACTAAAGAAAGAAATAACTCTCAAAAGCTTGTTGGTGGTAGGTTAGGATTGTGGAAAGCCAAAGAACCAACCAAAAGAAAAGGGATAGTCAAAAGTGGGTAAAATCCAACAAAACTCCAAGTCAAAGGTGAAGGTCAACAACTCAAAAGGGTGACGGGAACCTACGACTATGTACACACTCATGGAGAAAGTTGGGATTGACACGACTATGAAAATGAGCAAACAAAATGTCCTAACGAAGACTAAGCTCATTGTCGTGCCAATGCAAGGAGAGACCGTGGCTCGTTTGCAAAGAGGAAAAATGAGCAACGGATTTGTGCACTTTCCTTGGGCGCTCTTCTTTCTCTGTTGCTTACAAGCTTTGAGACTCTCTTTGGCAATGGGAGAATATTTTTCTTTTGCTTTTTATCTCTTTTGTATTTTTTTGCTCTCCCTTGGTGCTACCTAGTCACACTTGATATTGCTCTTGCACTCTCACTATCCAAGTACAAATGCACAATGCTCAAGCAAACACAAGATGAGCCACTCTCATAGGATAGGTACACACAAAGGAAGATAGGGGTTAACAAGGTGACGCAAGTTATACCTTCTTTGATGATGAACTTGGCGTCGGTGGTGCGGGATGATGTTCATGGGCTGTGGTGTGGATGAGCGCAGGGGTTGTCGATGCGGAAGCTTGTTGTTAGTTGACGACACGCACACGGGCACAAACAAACAAGGAGAAATTAGCCAATGCAAGATTAGAGGCAAAACTGTCAAAATCACGCGTCAGGCCGGAGATTCCGGGGTTTCAGACTGGAAACTCCGGTGTAGGCCGGAGACTCCGGTATGGGTAGGCCGGAGACTCCGGTGTGCAGGCCGGAGACTCCGGTCTGGAGTCAGATCATGAACTGCTCGTGTTCTTGAGCGGGAATCCATGCCTTGGGTCCTCAAATCCGCGAAAAATTGGCCAAATTGGGCTGGGAAAACGCAGGATAAAGCTGGACCAACACCTAAGACAAGGTTTGGTCGGATCAAAACCACAAATAACACTCGAAATCAAGAGATCGATCCAAAGGCAAATTTGGGCTGTTTTTTGGGAATTTTCCAATTTTGGGTGGATAGAAGAAAAATTTGTGGGGAAAATCGTGAGCAGCGAAGCTCTTGATACCAATATGTTGAGGGCAAACCTCTAGGGTGGCCTGATCTTTCACGATTCCCTTTCAAATCGAGGGTAGAGTGCGGGGAAGGGAGGGAAGGATGAACACGACGAACACACGCACGAAGAACGCGATGAACACACACACGCAAAACCACGATAAACACCAATAGATCACGCCGGCGGTGACTGGTCCGGCGGAATCCCTAGGATCGGCGTCGGGTGGAGGAGTCTCTCTCGAACCGGCAAGGCGAGATGGGAGACTCGGTGAGATCTTGACGTCTAGGCAAAGGGACACCGATGCCTAGGCCTTGTACAACGTGGAGGCACGATGCAAACTCCAACGAGGTTTGGGTATATTGGTGCTCCTTAGTCAAGGAGCATGAGGCAAGAATTAGATAGATCTACAAAGGATTTTCCACTAATTCCAATATCATGCCTAGGGTTTACAATGGAGGTGGGGGACTATACATAGGCCAGCCACATAGTCAGGGGTACTTTAGGAATAAAGGACAAGTTCTGGACGGACTAAGGGGTACATGGGACGAAGGCCCAAAGGCCTTTTACATGCCTGGCGACGGTTGGTCCGGAGACTCCGGTGTGGTGGACCGGAGAGTCCGGTCTGGACCGGAGACTCCGGTCGGTCTCCGGACCAGCCTCCGGAGGGGCAGACAGATTGACCCAGCGCTTGGTCCTGCAGGCAGACCGGAGGTGGGTCCGGAGACTCCGGTGTCTTCAGGCCGGAGACTCCGGTGTGCGCAGACCGGAGACTCCGGCCTGAGCAGCTCCAGCAGCGTTTGCTTCACGTTCTGCTCCTTGTCCACCATCCTTGGGTGCTTGGTGATGTGTCGAGGCTTCGTACCTGATGATGCATAGGGTAGTTGTATGAAGTAGCATACCATCCAAGGAGGTATCGAATTGGCACGAGGAGAGGAGCCAGTTCACCTTAGCTTGTAGGAGTTTGGCTCGGGCACGAGTCATGGGTCCACTTGGGGGACTTGTTGGTGTAGATGTAGAAGCATCCGTAGGACGGGCTGCATCACAATCTTTCTTGTAGTGCCCTCTACCTCCATAAGTATGGCACACCACATCACGCGTACGTGCCTTAGACATGTTAGAAACCGAGCTAGCAGCAGGAGCAGCGGGTTTCCTTGCATTAGAACCACCAAACAAATGCGTACTTGCTGGTTTGGCCGATGGTGTAAACGGAGTAGCAGCTGGTGGCGTGACAGTAGAAAAAGTAGGTCTGGCTGAAAATCTGTTGGAGGACGGAAAACGAGCCCGTGACTTCGCCTCTTCGGCCAACTGGGATTCGGCCTCTCTAGCATGATGCAACAACACATTCATGGTCTCATACTTGTGATGACGAACAATGCTCTTGATCGGTAGCTTCAAATTGTTCAGGAATCGCTGCATAGTCATCTCAGTGGACTCACGAATTCTAGCACGCTGCATAAGCATCTCCATCTCCATGTAGTACTCATCAACTATCATGGTGCCTTCCTTCAATTGCGTCAACTTATCAAAAATTGATCGCAAGTAGTTGGTTGGTACAAAACGAGCCTTCATGATTTGCTTCATCTCGTGCAAATCCATCACTGGAAGTTCATTATCCTCCCTTCTATGCTGCACAATAGCATCCCACCAACGCAAAGCATAACCGTCAAATTCAGACGCTGCAAGCTTGACCTTCTTGTCTTCTGGATAGTCAAATCAGCGCCAGAGTTTCTCAATCTTCAACTCCCATGTGAGGTAATATTTAGGATCAATGGACCCATCAAACTTGGGAATCGAGAACGTTGGCTTGCCCAAATCATCATCAGCAGCTTGGTTGTGAACACGTTGAGCACGCCCAAGAGGGGCAAGCCCACGACCATGAGTAGGTGCATGTACAGGGGGAATAACACGTCCCCAGCCAACATGTGGAGCAACATCAACATCACTACCCTCATCAAAATCATCAAAGGCATCATCATGTTGAGGATCCTGTCTTCTATGTATGGCGGTTGTCAAACCCTCAATGGAACGCTGCAAAGTGGCGACATTGACATTGAGCGCAGCCACTTGTGTTTGGATAGTATCAACTGTTCCAACATGCTGATCCAATCTCATATTCATATCCTAGAGATTCTTGTCAATGGCATATGTCGTGTTAGTAAACACACATGTCAAGTGGGACTTCAAAGCCTCATATTAACGCCAACTGACAAGCTCCTCATCCTTCTTTTTCGTTCCAAAGTGAATAGAGATGCTCTACCAAACGAAATCAAAGACTGGTGCACTTGTGATGAAGTGAATATCAAAGGTATAGAGAACGATCGTAGGACACACAGGTGATTTAAGGTGGAGCTATAGGTATGGTACCCTAACTACACCGTAAACAAGTCCTAGTGATGATCGTACAAAAACCCAAGAAACACACATGTGGAGAAAAACATGGCAATGCAACTATGAAGGGTGTTGCACTACGATCGAGAGACTTTGGCAAAGCTCAAAGTAACCAGGCACAAGATTGCTCAATCTACCGGAGCACAAAGATATCACTAGGCCTCTTGCTCAATTTCTCTTTTTCACTATTTTTCTTTTTCTTTTGTATAGCTCTCTTTTGCTTTTTCTGTTGCTATATTGCTTTTTCTTTTTTTTGATTTTATAAATTACACACGGCCAATTACAAAGTACAACACCAAAATCCTATGAGCAGCCTATAGGAGCGGAAACTAGTCTCAGTGGGCAAGTTCCTACACCTATGTAATAGAATGGTTGTGGCTAAGGTTGATAGAAAAGTGCAAATTCACACTTTGTAAAATTTCCTCCCGTGGCAGAAAAACAGGGCAAAATCGTGTCGTGGCAGAAAAACACGTCAAAAACGTGCCGCGCAGCAAAACCGAGTCGTGGCAGAACATGACTCCGCGGCAGGAAAATAGGTCGTTTCTGTGCCGCGGCAGAGTCGGTTGGAATTTTTATTAATTCCGACTCGGCCAAGAGTAATAGACTAGGATTCTTAGATTAGATTAGATCTGACCTTGTGGTGGCGGAAACAATGGTGGATTCGGCTAGAACAAAACTAGAAAATAGATCTACAAAGAACAGAGCTAGATCTAAACTAAAGGATGAACACGACCAGCAACTAGTACTCGTCTACGATGCAATCTAGTCTATGGCAACTCTTTTTGTGGGGCTATTTTCTGTATAGGACGAAAACACTCTCTAATCTATGGATGGATTGCGGATTTCTTACCGAGGCAACGAGGAAATCTGATACCAAGATGATATGGGGTGGCCCGATCTTCTCAGCAAGCTCTTGTCGATGATATGGTGGATGATAGATAACTAGTGCGTAGCTATGATCTCTCCCGCTCGATCCCTGATGCTAGTGCAACAGATCTCGAACCTTGTAGGATATTCACAACACCACACTCTTGCGCACGCATCCGTGACCACGAACGGTAGTATGCAATCTACTAATTCCCAATGGAACAATAGATCACACTCAATTATAGTTGGTAGATTCGAACACGGGGTAATTCCAGAGGTTCTATGAAAGAAACAACTCCAAAATATTTTAACGTGGTCTAAAGACTAAAGCTAGAGCACCCCCATCTATTTAAGGGTCTGGGAGGAGGCGGCCTAAGGGTGGATCCGAGTTGGCCCCACCCATCTATGGATACAAACCGACCCAACTTGGGTTCGGTCAAACTGACTCTGCCGTGGCAGAGTTGTAGTTGCTTTCTCTGCCGCGGCAGCCTGCCGTGTTAGAGAACTGAGTCTTTTCTTTGCCGTGGCAGAGAACTCCTGTCTCTTGTTGATCTCTGCCTTGGAAAGCTCCTTGCGCTTCCTCCCTCTCCTCCCTCGCGCATTCTTCATTGATCAACACACCTGGTTCCATTAGCTCCTCGCTCCTTGCTACGCCTTCTTCTCCTAAGTACCTGATCATGCATTAATTCAAAGACTTAGGTAGTATAAAATTCTCATTAATTAAAACACCAGGTTCATTAAGAAACAAGTTCACCTGTTGTTCTAGTAGCTTAGCACGAGCTCTTGTGATTGGTCCAATCCTTATCTCATTGGATTGATCCTTCTTTGCAATTGGAACATCTTCATTAGCAATTGGGGTAGGTGTAACTGTAGGGATGTCCTCATCAGGTTCCATATGAGAATAAATTTAGGGCCTCATTTTTTTCAAAGATGGAGTCAGAGAACCAAAATACCAATAGCACAACCTATATTGTTTATGTGCATTGCTGCCGCAGGTTCACTAACCATCCGTAAGAAAACGACACCATCAGATGCCCTTGCACTATTTTGGGGCAAAATTGAATCATTGGGCTCAGTAAGGAATAGAAATATAATGTTATAGGCATGTTGTGTATCGAAATCAACACTCAACTAGAAAACTCGACTAGATGGCAGATGATCAGATTGGGGTTTTGTGACTAGATGACAGATGCATCAATCGACCGATCGAACCATATATATACTACCCTACTTCAAGAGCAAAAGAATCTGTACACGATTGAGCAAATCCTATGTATGAACAATGAAATCTGCGGCTGTGACTAAAGAAGCTAGCAATGTAGTACCTCAGACTCCTCATCAGGGACCTCCTCCTCGAACTCATCATTCTCCGTGATTGCGTCGAAGATTTCTTGGACGGCGATGGGGTCGTTGATGTAGAGCACCGGATTGCCTCCGCCTGTCGCCTGCCCCCATCTAGATCTGCCACTGGCACCATGATGTTGTCGGCCACCTTCTGCTCGACGGCGACAGCTACTTGCTGGACGGATGAGCTCGAACCCTCGACATCGCGGAGACGAGCGGCATTCGTTCCCGGAGAAGACGCCTCCGCCTGCTTGGCAACGACCGAGCCATCTGGTACTGCGCCTTCAACTGGCTTCACCTCCGACTTGTCTGCACGCGTACGCTTCATGGCGCACCTAGGGAAGGAGGTAGTGCAAGCGAAGGAGATTCGGCGTGCGCGGTAGGTGCAGATTGGGGTTTTGGGACTAGATAGATTTGGGAAAATGACACGAGCACATGGAAGTAGAAGGCCGAGCGGGTTTATAAACACTGGACTGTTCATAGTCCTTGAGTGGACACATGTGGTGGGTGGGGGGGGGGTGATGTCTACGCACTCCTATTCTTGTAGACATCTATTGGGCCTCCAAGTACAGAAGTTTGTAGAACAGCAGCAAGTTTTCCCTTAAGTGGATCACCCAAGGTTTATCGAACTCAGGGAGGAAGTGGTCAAAGGTATCCCCTCTCAAGCAACACTGCAATCAAGATACAAGAAGTCTCTTGTGTCCCAACACACACAATACACTTGTTAGGTGTATAGGTGCACTAGTTCGGCGAAGAGATAGTAAAATAAGAGTGGTATAGATAATTATAAGTGGTAACGGTGCCAGAAAATACTTCCTGGCGTGTGGTTGACGTGGGAAGAGACTAAAGGCAAACTGAAATAAAGATGGAAGCAAGCAAACATGTAACAGATCTAGTAGCAAACGAAGTTTCATTGCTTAGAAACAAGGCCTAGGGATCATAATTTCACTAGTGAACACTCTCATATAAATATCTTCTCTTTATGATACTACTCTGAACTACTCTCCGGTTGGACACTCTAATCCATGGTAGGGCTATAACAGCACACCTCAAAGTAAGCCTTTCCCATCTAGATAACCCCACACTGTCACCTTGAGCACTAGATGGTTCCAACAAACACCACAATTTAATAGAGACATCCAACTCCAAATATAACTCATAACAAGTATTTGTAATATCTAGCCTAAGTGCCACCATGGGTGCACACTGTCAACTTCACACACATGGGGAGAGTAGAGATCTATTAAAGCACTTGAGTAGCAAGGTAGATCTATAGACTACAAGCTCATGATCACAATATGATCATGCATAGAGAGAGAGATGAACACATAGCTACCGGTAGAACCCTTAGCCTCGAGAGAGAACTACTCCCTCCTCATCATGGGAATCAGCAATGGTGATGGAGATGGTGGTGGAGATCGATGGAGATGGCTCCGGGGGCACTTCCTCGTCCCGACAGGGTGGCGGAATAGAGACTTTATGTCCCCCGAATCTCCCCTTTAGTGGCGGCGGTGCTGTGGAACTTTTCGTGGATTTCTGATTGATGATTTAGGGTTTCTGTATCGGGAGGAATATATAGGCGAAGGGGTGAGGTCGGTGGCCAGCCAGGGGGCCCACACCATGCCGTGGCGCGGCCTGGGGGGACCCTCGCCTAGGGGTGATTTGGCCACCCCGTGGCCCCCCTTCATCTCTCCTTCTGGTTTCGTGAATCTTCCAGGGAAATAACAACTTTGGATTTTGTCCGGTCCAATTCCGAGAATATTCATTTTCTGACTTTCTGGAACCAAAAACAGCAGAAAACAGGCAACTGGCACCGTGGCTCTTGTTAATAGGTTAGTCCAAGAAAGTGTATAGAAAGTACTCCAAAGTATGGACAAAACATAAGAAAGTAGATATAAAACAAGCATGGAACATCAAAAATTATAGATACGTTAGCAACGTATCAACATCCCCAAGCTTAACTCCTGCTCGTCCTCGAGTAGCTAAGTGATAAAAAGAAAGAACAATTTTTGAGGTGACATGCACCATCATAAACTTGATCAAAGTATTTGTAAAACATTCAAGGCTGGGATCATAGTACTTCAATCATAACATGAAAGATAAAGTTCTAGCAATAAGACAAAGCAACTATGTTGCAACTTGAAAAGGAACAAACAAAAGATTCATGAATAACAATACTTTGCAAGACGTTTGTTTGTTTCACATAAAGAAAACATAGCATAGTAGCATTCAGCTTGTCCCTCATAGAGTAGCAAATATAAATTCATAGGACACCTTCAAAGTTCATAAGAGTGACTAGAGACAAGTAGTTTAAAATGAGCAATATCAAAATTATGCATCAATCAACAAGTCTTGGGACAATGCACATAGAACTAAGAATGGCCACTATGCTCTCGAAGTAGGTGCATAAAGATAGAAGGTGGAGACTCAACATAAAAGTAAAAGAAAGACCTTCATAGAAGGAAGCAGAGATTCAAGTTTCATAAAGATCTTCCAAAAATTATGGTACTTATCAGCTTTCAGCTCTCATTGCCCCTATCATAAGCATCTTGAAATGATTAAGGTTATAGTGAACAAACTATGGTGTGTATGCTTGACGAAGTATAAGTTGGAAATCTCATGTCCCTTGAATACGAGGGCCGCTCCTCATGCTACTCAAGTTTAGTCACCGGTAAGTTCTTGTCATCGTAAGTACATGTGTATCATAGAGAACCGCCAACGGGGTACCCCTTGCCCGATGATACGGAAGAATCCCCATATCAAAATGACAAGGCAAGTAGAGAACGAGCATCTCAGCAATCTTCTTATTTACCATGGGAATATGGTGCTTTTTTCTCTCTTTCCTCTTTTCATATATTTTTTTTTCTCTTTGCTTTTTCTCTTTTTTCTCAATATCTGACTCTTTTTTTATAAGAAGAATGCTTCATAGACAACTCATTATGGTTACGCTGCAGGTTTCCACCATGACAACATGGATTAGAACGGCGGCCTAGGCGTTTCTCTAACACACATACATAACTCCATGGACTTACAAGGTCCCCTTTCATTTCACACCGACGACATACATAGACAAAAGAGCATGATATCAACTAGGTACAAAGTACAAGTGCAATGTTGAAAGCGTTCCCCATGACATCATGGTTCTGCTAATCCCCAACATATAAGTGCAAGCATATACAACATAGACCACACAATGGTTCAAGTTTATTAAGGGCAAGAAAAGTAAAGTGTGCCATCAAGTTCATGAGAGCTTTAATCACTAGTTTTCACATAACAAGTTTAATTCGGAAGGTAAACAAAAGCAAGAATATACTTGGAATAGGAAATGCTAATAGGTAGGTATGGTGTACTCTTTGGAATAACTTGGTTTTAGGAGTTGGATGCATGAGTGGAACTCATACTTGGTTGCTAGCAAAAGACTGGGAGCGACCAACTAAGAGAGCAATAATGGCCATAATCATGCAGAGTGACAAAATATCATTAATCAAAGCATAAAGTGATATTACAAGTCGAAAACTAAAGGATCATAAAGGCTATGGTGACTTGGGATAGTCATAACATGGTGTGAGCATGCGCCAAGTCAACACAAATAAAACATCAAAGGAGAATACCACAATACTATGCTTTAATATGCTAAAATAACGCATGATTCTTCCAAGGCACATTTAAGCAATCACAATTGTTTATAACAGTCATGCTACAGCAAAGAATACTAAGCATAAAGCCAAAACAATATCAAGCATGGCATGACAAAGCATAGGCCACAGTCAAAAACAAGCTCTCTTTACCACTTAAGCATGAACTTTTCCTACTCTTTTCCAATCCAAACCAAACTATTTGAAAACCAATGCATGAAAGAGGGTGTCCAACCAATTTATTCAGAAAACTATGAAAACCAAGCAAATGAAAAACCAAAACCAAAACGAAAAATAAGACGCTCCAAGAACAACACAACCGTGCATGAAACAATAAAAATGAAGTGTTTGGAAGAAACCTGGGATTTTTATTGATGAAGAAGGGGAATGCCTTGGGCATCCCAAACTTTGACGCTTGTACTTCTTGGATATTTCTTGGGGTGACACGCGTGGCATCCCCAAGCTTGAGCTTTAGTCCATCCTTCATCTCATTACTCATTCCTTCCATACACCTGAAATTTTTCCTTCATACAAAACTTCACACAATCTTTATTAGCAACATTAGTGCACTCAAGAAAATAAGTCTTTAGGTTCAGTTCGAACACCAATAAAACTTCCATTAAAACACAAGCTACTGTAGCACTTCCCTCAAAAAGCTCAATTGACGCAGCCCGTCCTGCGGACGCTACTACATCTACAACGCCGAGTCCCCAAGATCGTCGACCGACGAGCCCTGAAGCTGCACCTGCCCTGAAGCTGCCTGAGCCGGAGTGTCCGCCCGAATCCAGCCAGAGTGTCCGGCGCCACTGGAGTGTCCGGCGCGACTCAGCCGGAGTGTCCGGCCTGCTCGAGCCCGGACCTGGCGTGGACATTCAGAAGGTCATATCGGACAATCCCTGGACACCACCCGGAGTGTCCGGTCAGCCTAGACTGTCCGGCCGTGCCGACCCAGACTGTCCGGCCCAAGTGATGGGCCTGCGAGCCAACAGCTGGGCCCTTGGCCCATGTACCCCTCTATTTCGCACCAAACCCTAATTTTATGCCCAAACTACCCCTGAACTTGTGGCTGGCCTATAAATATAGCCCCCACCCCCTCATGTATCCCTTAGGCATAGATGATAGACTAAAGACAACCCCCCTTTGTAGAATCTCTAGTTTTGCCTCATCCCCTTCTACCAAAGGGGATCGACTATCGTCACCACCTCGTTGGAGTTTGCATCGCGCCTCCCTCGTTGTACAAGGCCTTGGCATCGGTGTCCCTTTGCCAAGACGTCAAGACCCTCTCCAAGGTGTTCTTCCCTCTCCGCTTGGGATTGACGGGAGCACGCTGACCGATCTTTCCTTGCGAGGATTCTATCAGACCGGTGACCACTGGTGAGAGCAATCGTCCTTGTATCGTGTGTTTTTTGCGTGTGTTCATCGTGTTCTTTGCGAGGTGTGCGTCTGCTTCCGCTACCTTCTCCCTTTCCCCTCGCTTTCCCATCGATTTGACCACGAGATCCGTGAAGATCGGGCCACCCTAGAGGTTTGCCCTCATCACAATCACACTGGTGGATCCATATGTGGTTTGTGAGAAGAACAGGCATGCAATGACTCTAGGTGTGGTTCATGAAAAGAACACACTGGTGGATCCATATGTGGTTTGTGAAAAGAATAGACATGCAATGACTCTAGTTGTGGTTCATGAAAAGAACAGACATGCAATCACACTGGAGGATACATATGTGGTTTGTAAAAAGAACACACATGCAATGACACTAGGTGTGGTTCATGAAAAGAACATACATGCAATGACACTGGTGGATCCATATGTGGTTTGTGGAAAGAACATACAAGCAATGACTCTAGCTATGGTTAATGAAAAGAATAGTCATGCAATGACACTGATGGATCCATATGTTGTTTGTGAGAAGAACAAACATGCAATGACACTGGGTGTGGTTTGTGAAAAGAACACACATGCAATGACTCTGGTGGATGATATGGGCATGAAGGAGGAGGTGAATCCTAATTTTAGGACTCCACCAAGCTAGGTGATGCGAGCGCATCCCATTGATGATTGGCACGCCAGGACGACCTACGATATGTAATGATAAGTCTATGGTTGTGTCAAATATTATTGCTATGTCATTGAGTCCGAGTCTAGGTGAGGTTCGAGTCCGTTGTGTGTTCGAGCGGGAGGCATGCGCGAGGGAGGGACGGGCTACATCAATTAACCACAGCTAGAGTCATTGCATGTTTGTTATTCCCACAAACCACACATGAATCCACCAGTGTCATTGCATGTCTGTTCTTTCCACAAACCACATAAGGATACACCTGTGTCATTGGATGTGTTTTCTTTTCATGAACCACACCCAATGTCATTGCATGTCTGTTCTTCTCACAAACCACATGTGGATCCACTAGTGTCATTGCATGTCTGTTCTTTTCATTAACCATAGCTAGAGTCATTGCATGTATGTTCTTCCCACACACACATGAATCGACTAGTGTCATTGCATGTCTATTCTTTTCATTAGCCAAACCCAGTCTCATTGTATGTGTGTTCTTTCCACAAAACACATAAGGATACACCAGTGTCATTGGATGTGTGTTCTTTTCATGGAACACACCTAGAGTCATTGCATGTCTGTTCTTTTCACAAACCACACATGGATCCACCAGTGTCACTGCATGTCTACTATTTTCATTAACCACAGCTAGAGTCATTGCATGTCTGTTCTTTCCACAAACCAAATATGGATCCACCAGTGTCACTGCATGTGTGTTATTTCCAGGAACCACAGGAAGAGCCATTGCGTGTATGTTCTTCTCACAAATGACATAAGGATCCACCAGTGTCATTGATTGTGTGTTCTTTTCATGAACCACACCCAGTGTTATGTGTGTTCTTCTCACAAACCACACATGGATCCACCAGTGTCATTACATGTCTGTTCTTTTCATTAACCATAGCTAGAGTCATTGCATGTCTGTTCTTTCCACAAACCACATATGGATCCACCAATTTCATTGGATGTGTGTTCTTTTCATGAACAACACCCAATGTCATTGCATGTGTGTTCTTCTCACAAACCACACATGGATCCACCAGTGTCATTGCATGTCTGTTCTTTTCATTAACCACAACTAGAGTCATTGCATGTCTGTTCTTTCCACAAACCACATAAGGATACACCAGTGTGATTCGATGTGTGTTCGTTTCATGAACCACAGCTAGAGTCATTGCATGTCTGTTCTTCTCACAAACCACACATGGATGCACTAGTGTGATTGCATGTGTGTTCTTTTCATGAACCACAGCTAGTGTCATTGCATGTGTGTTTTTCTCACAAACCACATAAGGATCCACCCGTGTCATTGAAGGTGTGTTCTTTTCACAAACCTTAGCTAGAGCCATTGCATGTGTGTTCTTTTTCACAAAGCACATATGGATCCACCAGATTCATTGCATGTGTGTTGTTTTCAAAAACCACACCCAGTGTCATTGCATGTGTGTTCTTCTCATAAACCACACATGGATCCACCAGTGTCATTGCATGTCTATTATTTTCATTACCTATAGCTAGAGTCATTGCATGTCTGTTCTTTCCACAAACCACATAAGGATACACCTGTGTCATTGGATGTGTTTTCTTTTCATGAACCACACCCAATGTCATTGCATGTGTGTTCTTCTCACAAACCACATATGGATCCACTAGTGTCATTGCATGTCTATTCTTTTCATTAACCATAGCTAGAGTCATTGCATGTATGTTCTTCCCACAAACCACACATGAATCGACTAGTGTCATTGCATGTCTGTTCTTTTCATTAACCAAACCCAGTCTCATTGTATGTGTGTTCTTTCCACAAACCACATAAGGATACACCAGTGTTATTGGATGTGTGTTCTTTTCATGGAACACACCTAGAGTCATTGCATGTCCGTTCTTTTCACAAACCACACATGGATCCACCAGTGTCACTGCATGTCTACTATTTTCATTAACCACAGCTAGAGTGATGGCATGTCTGTTCTTTCCACAAACCACATATGGATCCACCAGTGTCACTGCATGTGTGTTATTTTCATGAACCACAGCTAGAGCCATTGCGTGTATGTTTCTTCTCACAAACGACATAAGGATCCACTAGTGTCATTGGATGTGTGTTCTTTTCATGAACCACACCCATTGTTATTGCATGTGTGTTCTTCTCACAAACCACACATGGATCCACCAGTGTCATTACATGTCTGTTCTTTTCATTAACCACAGCTAGAGTCATTGCATGTCTGTTCTTTCCACAAACCACATATGGATCCACCAATTTCATTGGATGTGTGTTCTTTTCATGAACCACACCCAATGTCATTGCATGTGTGTTGTTCTCACAAACCACACATGGATCCACCAGTGTCATTGCATGTCTGTTCTTTTCATTAACCACAACTAGAGTCATTGCATGTCTGTTCTTTCCACAAACCACATAAGGATACACCAGTGTCATTCGATGTGTGTTCATTTCATGAACCACAGCTAGAGTCATTGCATGTCTGTTCTTCTCACAAACCACACATGGATCCACTAGTGTGATTGCATGTGTGTTCTTTTCATGAACCACAACTAGTGTCATTGCATGTGTGTTCTTCTCACAAACCACATAAGGATCCACCCGTGTCATTGAAGGTGTGTTATTTTCACAAACCACAGCTAGAGCCATTACATGTGTGTTCTTTTTAACAAAGCACATAAGGATCCACTGATACGGATCAAGCCGCCGATGATCCTTTAGTTTTGTCCCGATCTTTCACAGCGAGTCAACTGGGATGGTAATCTTCCAATAACATGATGAACGTCACCTGAAGAAGAGGAACAAATCTAGCAAGTAACGTGATGAAGATCACCAGGCCTCAAACCTGAGCACGACAATCCTTGATAAACACAAGAACCTCCGCAGCAATAATATGATAAACAGTATCGCCGTCCCCGGAGGGATGATACACGGTGGAGCACAATATAGTTTGTAGACTAAACAACTGAACTCCTCTAAACCCTAGATGGCTGGCTCCTTTATATAGGAGGCCTGCAACTAGTCGGTTTGATAGACCCAAACCGAACACTCAACGGACTCGAACCTCACCTAGACTCGGGCTCAATTACATAGCAATAATATTTGACACAACCATAGACTTATCATTACATATCGTAGGTCTTCCTGGCATGCCAATCATCAATGGGATGCGCCCGCATCACCTAGCTTGGTGGAGTCCTAAAATAAGGATTCACCTCCTCCTTCATGCCCATATCATCCACCAGAGTCATTGCATGTGTGTTCTTTTCACAAACCACACCCAGTGTCATTGCATGTTTGTTCTTCTCACAAACAACATATGGATCCATTAGTGTCATTGCATGTCTGTTCTTTTCATTAACCACAGCTAGAGTCATTGCTTGTATGTTCTTTCCACAAACCACAAATGGATCCACCAGTGTCATTGCATGTATGTTCTTTTCATGAACCACACCCAGTGTCATTGCATGTGTGTTCTTTTTACAAACCACATATGTATCCACCAGTGTGATTGCATGTCTATTCTTTTCATGAACCACAACTAGAGTCATTGCATGTCTATTCTTTTCACAAACCACATATGGATCCACCAGTGTGTTCTTTTCATGAACCACACCTAGAGTCATTGCATGCATGTTCTTCTCACAAACCACATATGGATTCACCAGTGTGATTGTGATGAGGGCAAACCTCTAGGGTGGCCCGATCTTCACGGATCTCGTGGTCAAATCGATGGGAAAGCGAGGGGAAAGGGAGAAGGTAGCGGAAGCGGACGCACACCTCGCGAAGAACACGATGAACACACGCAAAACACACACGATACAAGGCCGATTGCTCTCACCGGTGGCCACCGGTCCGATAGAATCCTCGCAAGCAAAGATCGGTCAACGTGCTCTCGTCAATCCCAAGCGTAGAGGGAAGAACACCTTGGAGAGGGTCTTGACGTCTTGGCAAAGGGACACCGATGCCAAGGCCTTGTACAACGAGGGAGGCGCGATGCAAACTCCAACGAGGTGTTGACGATAGTCGATCCCGTTTTGTAGAAGGGGATGAGGCAAAACTAGAGATTCCACAAAGGGGGTTTTCTTTAGTCTATCATCTATGCCTAAGGGATACATGAGGGGGTGGGGGCTCTATTTATAGGCCAGCCACAAGTTCAGGGGCAGTTTGGGCATAAACTAGGGTTTGGTGCGAAATAGAGGGGTACATGGGCCAAGGGCCCAGCTGTTGGCTCACAGGCCCATCACTTGGGCCGGACACTCCGGGTCGAGTGGGCCGGACACTCCGGGGTGGCCGGACACTCCGGGTAGTGTCCGGGTAGAGTCCGATGTAGCACACAGAATGTCCACGCCAGGACAGGGCTGGGGTAGGCCAGACACTCCGGCTGAGTTGCACCGGACAGTCCGGCTGCACCGGACACTCCGGTTGGTTCCGGGCGGACTCTCCGGGGCGATGATGGCGGAGACTCCAGATCTGGAGCTTGCTGCTCCTTGTCCATCTTCTCTTCCAAGCCTTTGTCTTGTCGTGCTTGGTGCTCCAGGCTTCCTCCCATGCCTCCCTACTTGTTGGTGTGAACCTATCATTGATATGGGACAGAGTATGAAGTAGTACACCATTCAAGAGGGTAGGAAGTGGGTTCGCATAGAGGAACGGATTCACCTTTGGAGTCCATGGCGACTTGGCATAAGTTGGAGACCATGATGTGGTAACGTCCGAAGGTCGGGCTACATCATCTCCCTTCCCTTCAAAAAGAGTCGTCCTCGACTCTACACGCTCATACAAAGTAGAAGATGTCGAGAGACCTTCTTGATCTTAGGGTTCACCATATAGTTGTCCTCGGGAAGATTGAATTGACAACACCTCAATGTTCCTTCACCTTTGTTGGGGGGATACCCCCGGGTAGGGTCACGCCGGGGTATAAAGGCCGAGTTAGCCGAGGTTCGGCAAGGCCAAAGCAGATGCTGGCCGGGTCACCTCAAGGCAGGCCGAACCACGGGGTAATCTGGACCTGGGGGCCTTCGCCTAACTAGGTCTCATCCGACTTAAGCAGTGAGTCAGAAGTAAATTTTTACTTGTATGCAGGAACAGGTGTGGCCGGATGAACCATCATCCGGGTCACAGCAAGCTTCTAGGAGAAGGAAGGAATCTTGCTGGTCAAAAGGAGGGTCCAGTACGCACTGCATGAGCGAAGCAGGCAAGAGCGGGACCACCGGGTCATGGCCGATAGGGGTGACGACGCCCGTGTCGGCTGACGAGGGCGCCGCAGAGGCTCACGTAGCTAAAGCATGTATGACGTGGGGGAAAAAGCACCCCGGTCGGCTTACCACTTTGGGAGAATATGCCTCCACGTATGCCCTAGGCAGGAACCGAGCCTCCCCTATAAAAGGGAGGCTAGGGCTTCTGTAGGAGGGGTTGATCTCTTGGCTATTCTGTTTTGGGCTAGGGTTTCAGGTGTAATCTGTGGGTGAGAGTAAGAGAGCTCCTTCTTCCTCCTCTCGCCAATACAGCTCTAGGAGCACTTGTAACCTTGGAAGGAAATCAATACAAACCCTTGTGTGGAGAATCACTTCACTATCCCTCCCTGGATTCCCCTAGCGTGTATTAATCCCCACCTTTAGCCTATCCATGGCATCTGCCGTGACACCACCATGACAGTTGGCGCCCACCGTGGGGCTAGCGGCGCTAGCAGGGGTCAAGATCCGGACGGGAAACCTCATCGCCACCAGCGAACGCATCGTCTCCGGGCTCGTTCAGCGCTTTGGAGCACGGGACTTCGTCAGTGACAACACAGTCTGCTTTGGCACGCACCCTCTCCCGCGCAACGGCATCTTCGTCATGCTCGGCGCGCACAAGGTCTACGTTGCAGTGGACATGTCTTGCGTTCATCCGCACCACGTCGTCGAGGCAGGCGAACCACCCCTCACTGTGGCTCGCGGGGAGCGTATCGCTCGTTCCCCGGACCGTGCAGAGGTGATGATGACAGCGCCTGGTGCGGGTGCGAGCAAGGATCCGGTGCCAGATCCGGAGGTAACGCCCAAAGCACCGAGGAAAGGTAGAGGTCCTCCGCTAGAGAGGCCGGAAAATGTGTTGAGAGAGGCAATGGACAGCTTCGCAAACCCTGTAGTAGCCGCGGTAGATCCGGCTCGTGCACAGGCCGAGCTGGAAGAAACTAGGCAGAAAATACTAGACGGCGCAAAGAAAATAGCCGCGGCCCAGCAGTCGTTGAGCATGACGCTGCGTGAGTACGCAAAGGCGAACAAAGTTGATAATGTAAAAGTGAAAGGGAGAAATCTCATGAGCGAGATGAACAGAGAAGGTGATGCTGGAATTGAGGAATCAGAAAACTGTTTGTCCGTGGGGCTGCCGAGGTATAGTACCCCGGCCAAGAACCTCAGAGCAGCGGACGCGGCTGCATCCGAGTTAGAGGGACTGACGGGTGAAGCCCGGCAAAGGCAGCAAGATCGTTTTAACGAGTTGGTTCGGATTGCAAATAGGCAAAACGAGGAACTGCTCAGGGCAAACCCGGAGAGGCCTGGAGCCTCCAAGATTGTCCATGCGGCGGTGGGTAACCCGAAGAAATCCGCTGGAGCCGCATCGTCCCGTCATGGTGGTCAAAGGAGAGAAGAGGTGGTAACCTCGGCCAGATGGAACAAACAGATTGTCCCGTATGAGCCGACACGGGCAGGGAAAGAAAAAGAAGCGCAGAAAAATGATGATAGACAGAGTGTGAGCCGAGGTGAAGCTGGCCGAGGTAACCGCGACCAAGGCAATGCCGGTCAAGGGAACGCTGTCAACGGCAATGCCGGACAACAAAATTCGGCTGGAGCAGGACAACCACAGCAGCGGAACGTACCAAGGCAAGAGCACGATGCCGGCCAAGGTATGCAACAGAAGGGTGCGCCATGAGAGCAAAACCGGTACAACGACGGTGATTCGGAGATGACTAACGCGGGATACCCAAGACCGGACTATCACGTGATAGGGTCGAGATTGGGAAGCAGAGATTTGATGCCGGATGATGCAAGGTTGAAACTGGATCGACTGTATAGGTCGGAACAGATTGAATGCCAAGGTCCACCGGGTCCAGCGTGTTTTGGACCCCGGATCTTGAAAGAGCCACCGGTACCGAACTTCCAGCTGCCCAGGGGCACAAAGACGTATGACGGTAGTACCAAGCCAGAGGATTGGCTGATAAATTATGCTACAGCCGTGAAGATTGCCACTGGCAACTTGAGATGGGCAGTACGATACGTACCCCAGATGTTGGAAGGCCCGGCAAGGGTATGGCTGAACAATTTGCCACCAGGGAGCATCAACTGCTGGATAGACTTTGAGGAAATGTTCATCAGCAATTTCTCGAGTACATATCAGAGGCCTAATAGACCACAAACCCTAGCTATGTGCAAGCAAAGACCCAACGAGACAGACCGGGAGTTCTTAACCCGGTGGTGTACCGTGAGAAACTCATGTGAGGGCGTGATAGAATCACAGGCCATAGCGTGGTTTGCACAGGGGTGCAGATATGGAAGCGAGCTGTGGATGAAGTTGCAAAGGAAAATGCCAGCTACGTTGGCAGAAATGATTCGGATTCCAGATTCGTATGCGTTCGGTGATCCGACCCAACCAAGGCCCGCATCAAACGAGTCAAGCGATGAGTACTATTAGAGGGATGGGTCCGGATCAGCCCGGAGAAATGACTACAGAGGAAAAAGGAGAGATGAAAGACCGGACCACCGGTACGGTTCGCACCAAGTTGCAGCTGTGAATCAAGATCAACCCGGAGTAGGGGGTAGCCAGCGCCAGAAAACTAGAGGGCAGTGGACTCCAAGAAACGATGGCAAGAAAACTTGGACACCAGAGCAAAAGAAGCAGTGGCAAGAAAGGAAGGACCGTCCGAGGTATACTTACGAGTCGATGTTGGACCAGCCGTGTAAGTTTCACACGCCAAATCCGAACAATCCAGCGGGTCATACGACGAGGCAATGTGAGTGGATGCGCAAGATCGAGCAAGGTGGTTCGGGGAATGCTCAGGCACCCCGGAATGATCAGCCTCGGCAGGAGTTACCCCGGCAGCAGTTGCTCTCCGGAGCGAACACGCAACAGCTAATGTTGCCTCCCCCTCCGCCGAGGTATGATAACAATGAAAGGAGGGATGTAGTGCATCAGGTAGAAAATCAGCATCAACCGGATCAGAGGCACCCCGGAAATGAGGGGAGAAATGAGTACAGGGAGCATCACCAGAGCTACTGTGTATTCACCACAGAGGAAACTGATAGAAAAAGCTTGCAGCGTAGGCATATGGAGGTGAATGCAGTAATGCCTGCAGTGACGAGGTACATGCCTTGGTCCGATCAGGAAATCACCTGGAGCATCAGGGATCATCCCAAGCTCATGCCAAGCCCTAGTTCGTATGCGTTGGTGCTGGATCCTACGTTCATTGGACCTAGCATTAACGTAAGGTTCTCAAAGGTGTTGATCGACAATGGCAGTAGCATAAATATCATGTATGCGGACACAATGCGCAAGTTGGGTATCTCGGAGAACATGCTCCAGGCCACGAGGACAACTTTCCATGGCATTGTGCCCGGCATTTCTTGTGAGCCCATAGGCAAGGTCCGGGTCGACGTCTTGTTCGGCACGAGGGACAATTGTCGAACTGAAAATCTGGAGTTCGAAGTGGTGAACTTAGAAAGTGCTTACCATGCATTACTCGGAAGGCCAGCCCTGAATAAGTTCATGGCAAGTTGTCATATTAGCTACTTGAAGATGAAGTTGCCCGGACCAAACGGAGTGGTAACCATTGCAGGGGATTTCCGACGTTCGATGGAGTGTGCGTCGGCCGGGTCGAACTTAGCCGAGTCACTTGTGATTGTGCAAGAAAATAGAAAAATTCAAGAGCTGGCAGCTTTGGCCTAGTCCACGCAGCAGTATATGCCGACACTGTGTAACCCGCATGGAAGTGTCTCTTTCTAGGCCACGAAAGATACCAAGAAGGTTCCTGTCGATGACATGTTCCCAGAGCGCACCGTAACAATTGGTGCCGGGCTAAGTGATAAATAGGAAAGCGAGCTTGTCAGCTTCCTCCGTGAGAATCGGGATATTTTTGCTTGGTCCACACAGGACTTGCAAGGTGTTCCGAGGGAGTTGGCCGAGCACTCTCTAAATGTAAGACCCGGAGCTAAGCCGGTGAAGCAACCACTCCGCCGCTTCGCCGAAGATAGGAGGAAAGTCATTGGGGATGAAATAGCTCGGTTGCTAGCTGCGGGATTTATCATGGAGGTTCTTTACCCGGATTGGCTGTCTAATCCGGTGCTGGTAGAAAAGAAGAAGGATGACCCAAACGTGGCAGTGGTTTTGCGCATGTGTATTGATTAGATGAACCTGAACAAGGCGTGTCCGAAAGATCCATTTCCGCTGCCAAGAATAGATCAGGTCATAGATTCAACTGCTGGATGTGAACTGTTGTCATTCATTGACGCATATTCTGGTTTCCACCAGATACCTCTAAATCCGGATGATCAAATAAAGACTGCGTTTATTACCCCGTATGGGGCTTATTGCTATTGCACCATGTCATTTGGTTTACGTAATGCAGGGGCAACGTACCAGAGATGTATGCAAAAATGTTTGCACGACCAAATAGGTCAAAATGTACAGGTGTACGTGGATGATGTGGTTATCAAGACCAAGGAAAGCAAAACGCTCCTTGACGATATCAGGCAAACGTTTGCAAACCTAAGAAGGTTCCGGATGAAACTTAACCCGGAAAAATGCACCTTTGGTGTCCCGACTGGAAAATTGCTCGGTTTCCTTGTTTCTAGCCGAGTTATCGAGGTTAATCCCACCAAAATCCGGGCCATCGAACGAATGGAACTACCGAAGTGTCTTAACGATGTCCAGAAGTTCACAGGTTGCCTGGCCTCGTTAAGTCGGTTTGTATGCCGGTTGGGAGAGAAGGCTTTGCCCCTTTACCAACACATGAAAAAGTCGGATAAGTTCATTTGGACACCGCAGGCCAATGAATCCTTTACCCACCTGAAGAAGATGTTAGCCACGGCACCAGTGCTAGCCTCACCACTATCAAAGGAGCCAATGTTGCTCTATATAGCCGCAACCAACCGAGTTGTAAGTGCAGTGATAGTGGTGGAGCGCGATGAGGAAGGTAAGTCGGTGCAAAGGCCGGTGTATTACTTGGTGAAGTGTTGTCAGCCTCAAAGCAGAACTACCCACATTATCAGAAAGTGGCATATGGCGTGTACATGGCCACCAAGAAACTGAAGCACTACTTTGAGGAGCATCCCATCCGGGTCATATGTGAGGCCCCCATATCCGAGATAATGAGTAACAAGGATGCGAGCGGCAGAATTGCAAAATGGGCAATTGAGCTAGCTCCTTATGCTCCGCAATATGACAGACGAGAAGCCATCAAATCTCAAGCTGTGGCTGATTTTTTCGTGGACTGGGTCGAGGTGCAGTACGAACCACCGCTTCCTGATCCGAACTATTGGCGAATGCACTTTGACGGATCAAAAACCAAAACCGGGCTAGGTGCCGGAGTTGTACTTACGTCGCCAAAAAAGGACCAGTTGAAATATGTGCTGCAGATCCATTTCACGGCATCAAACAATGTCGCTGAGTATGAAGCACTTGTGCATGGGCTCAAGGTAGCAAAAGAAATTGGCATACGTCGGATCATATGCTTTGGCGACTCGGATTTGGTGGTGCAGCAAGTATCCGGAGTGTGGGACGCACTTGATCCAAACATGGCCCTATACAGATTTCATGTGCAGAAAATATCCGGTTACTTTGAGGCATGCGAATTTCATCATGTGCCCCGGGTGGAAAATGAGGCTGCCGACATGCTGTCAAAGCTCGGGTCAACCAGACAAGCAATTCCACCAGGTGTAGCATTAGAGCACCTCAAGAAACCATCCATCAGGCCATCCCCAGAATCCGAGTCAATCTATGCCCCGGAGGACACAGAATCCGTAGTAGTGCCCATGGACGTTGACACAGAAAGTGGTGCGCAAAACCCGGGGACTGCCTCGGCAGACCCGGGGACTACTTCGCAAGACCCGGGGACTGCTCAGCGTGATCCGGTTGAAGTTATGCCGGTGGATCAGATGGAGATAGACGAGGATGTGTTCCCCGTGCGACCAATACCGGCTTGGGCACTGCCTATATTTCAATTCCTGAAGGATGGAACGTTACCCACTGAGGAGGTGCTGTCCAGGCAAACACAGAGGAGGGCAAAGGCCTACACGATCATCAATTCCGAGTTATACAAAAGAAGTGTGACCAATGTCCTCCAGCGGTGTGTTGACCCAGAAGAAGGGCTTGAAATCATCCGAGATATACATCAGGGGGAATGCGGGTATCACGCCTCATCCCGAGCCTTGGTGGCAAAAGCTTTCCGACACGGATTCTACTAGCATAATGCCTTAGAGCAAGCTGAAGATCTGGTGAGAAAATGTAATGGTTGTCAGAGGTACGCTACCAAGACACATATGCCAATGTCGGAACTCAAGACCATCCCAATCACTTGGCCGTTTGCCGTATGGTTCTTGGATATGGTTGGCCCGTTCAAACTAGCAAGGGGAAATATGACTCACATTCTGGTGATGGTGGACAAGTTTACGAAGTGGACTGAGGTAAAGCCTATAAGAAAGTGTGATGGAGCTACGGCCGTAACGTTTCTCAAAGATATCATCTTGAGGTACGGTTATCCTCACAGTATCATAACTGATAATGGCACAAATTTTGCGGAAGGAGCGTTTGCTCGTTTCTGCCGGGATAAGAGGATCCGGCTGGATGTAGCCTCGGTAGCCCACCCCGCATCGAACGGACAAGTGGAAAGATCCAACGGATTAGTATTATCCGGGATAAAACCCCGGCTCATTGAGCCACTGCAAAGATCAGCGGGGTGCTGGATAGAAGAACTGCCAGTGGTACTGTGGAGCTTAAGAACAACTCCGAATCGATGAACAGGCTATATGCCATTCTTTCTGGTATATGGGGCAGAAGCTGTATTACCAGTCGACCTAGAGCATGATTCGCCTAGGGTCACCCAATACACAGAAGCCGAAGTGCAAGAAGCCCGGCAAAATGATGTTGATCTGCTGGAAGAAGCGAGAGAACTAGCACTGTCCAGATCCGCCATATATCAGCAAAATCTCTGATGCTATCATAGCCGGAAAGTGTGCCCCCGAGTCTTTCGGGAAGGCGATCTGGTGCTTCGGTTGGTACAACGTACTACCGGAATGCATAAATTATCCCCCCCATGGGAAGGGCCATTCATCGTAAGCAAAGCATTGCACAACGATTCTTACTATCTTATAGATGCAAAGCCACTAGAAAAGAACAAGGCGGACAGGTCCGGAGAGGAATCTAAGCGACCATGGAATGTAGCTCTACTTCGTCCTCTCTACACTTAACTAAAGAGTGTATGTATCCGAGTTATCTCATATGTCGGTATGTATGTCGGCAGTGAATTTATCGATGAGATGTTGGCACCTAGAGCAGTAACTCGGGGACTGCCTTAATAATATTTGTTTTTTTTGCGCGTCAGCTGGAATACGTTATTCTACTTAACTCGGATTAGTTGTGTGTGAGCACCAAAAACCCAACTCTTCGACTTGCTGCTGTCCAACAAGAATTGGCTTCATGGCAAGAAAGAGAACAAGTTTGGAATTGCGTAGCACATGAAAAACGACTAAGGAAAAGAATTTATTCGAGCCGACGTTTGTTTTTCGGACTAACCATGTGTTTATTTTCAGATTGTTATATAGTTTTATTTTTTGAGCTAAGTCTAAAAGTTTCCCAGTATTGTTAAAACAATTTTGAAGCTCGGATTCGTAAGTTGTAAAACCGAATCTAGGTAGACACGATCCGAGCCAAAACATTGAACGAACAAGAAAAAGAAACTCGGGGACTACGCCCAAGCTAATCCGGCATAAGCACTTAGTAGCAAAATATCACATATGTTTGAAATACAACTCCACCCGGCATACCGGGGATCTCATAGGTTTCCAAGTGTTTTTTACTTAGGAGCAGCAGGAGGAAGTTCGGTGTCATCTTCGCCCTCTTCGATATCCGAGGCAGTGCCTCCTCGTCCTCACCCGAATCATCTTCAATGTTCTCAGCTTCTTCTTCGCCAGCGACTTCTAGGAAGCTCGGACCCTTAGTCCATTCGTGAATGGGGGCATATTCGATGAGGCTGTGGGCGCAAGCCTGGCGCCGAGCCACCCACTCCGGGTCATCTGTACATTTGGATCCGGTGCGCAGGCGGGTGAGGAGGCTGAGATCTATCTTCTCATACCAGGTCAGAATATGGTGAAGGATGGTATCAGCTGTGGCACGTCCAGCGGATTCTCTCCAGAGGTCGAGCTGGGTCTCGATTTCCGAAAGCTTTTCAGCGAGCTGTGCGACTCTCTCCGGAGCGTCATCAGCGGGCCAGAAAGCATTGCAAACTTGGACTGCAACATCAAGGAGGTCTCTGCCGTAGTTCTTAATGATTTCCACGCGAGACGACAGGCTGACCAACAGGTCCTCCATGTCAAAGGGAATGCTCTCACCCTCAGGAGTGACCGGAGTACCCCTTTCTCAGCGGAAATTGGCAACAGCAGCACTGGCAATGGCAGTACCCTCGAAAAAGTGGCCTGGGGAGCAAGGCAAAGAACGGAGTTGAGAAAACAAGAATTATGAAGTAACCCGGAGAAATAAGGCGGATAAAGGAAAAGGAATTACGGGAGATGTGGCTGTGAATCCGGGTCAATTCCTTGGTGCAAGCATCTTGCCTCTTCCGAAGCTGCTCAAGCTCAGCATTCGCCGACTCAAGTTTGACCTCGGCTTCCTGAAGAAGTTCACGGTCCTTAGCATTTTAGAGCTTGAGGCGCTCACGCTCTTCGGTGTAGTCCTGGCCAGCCTTTTTTAGCTCGGTTTGGTGCTGCGCTTTCATCTTAGCCATTTCAGCTTTGAGCTTGGCTATCTCATCATCTTTGGTCCGGAGGAGGGCGAGCTCATCATCTTTCTTCTTTAGCTCGGCTTGGTGCTGCCCTGCTTGTTCGAGAAAATGTAGCATCACGTCAGGCTCGGGCACACTATCTTCAAGCGATGCTGAAATAGTGTGTTGGTCCGGCAATGCCGAAGTATGAATGTTTGCCGAGCCAAGGAGGAAAGCTGATGAAAAGCACAGTAAAAACAGACAAGAAGGACGTACCCTTGATCTGCTCCAAGTTCTTCCGCATTATCTTGTTTTCAGCTTCCACCCCAGCTGTGGAGACCGAACAATCAGATTAGTTCGGCAAAGGAAGTGGAAGGAAAACGAAGGAGCGTTAAGGCAGAAATTTACCCCTCTTCTCGTACTCCGCGATGAGTGCAGCCTGTTTTGCGCGAAGATTCTTGTGCGTATCCAGCAAGCGTTGGAATTCCACACTCCGGCTGTTGGTGGTCACCTAAGAGAGATACAGAAACTTAAGTCAGCTTGGTGCATATTCGAAGTGTACTAAAATCCGGGCCAAGTGGAACTTAACCTGGCTCTAGGTGTGTGCATATTCGAAGTGTACTAAAATCCGGGCCAAGTGGAACTTAACCCGGCTCTAGGTGTGTGCATATTCGAAGTGTACTAAAATCCGGGCCAAGTGGAACTTAACCCAGCTCTAGGTGTGTGCATATTCGAAGTGTACTAAAATCCGGGCCAAGTGGAACTTAAGCCGGCTCTAGGTGTGTGCATATTCGAAGTGTACTGAAATCCGGGCCAAGTGGAACTTCAGCCGGCTCTAGGTGTGTGCATATTATCTACAACTTGTCAAGGAGAAGCAACATACCTCCATCATTCGCCCAGCGAGGTTAATGGCCTTTGCGGCCGTGTTCATCTGAGCGGAAAACTCGGCAGGGCCGAACTTCTCCGGGAGATCAGATTCCAGAACTACCTCTGCCTTATTCCAGTTCATGACAAACTCCATCAGGCTCGGGGGGTACCGTTCACCTGTAGGCATATGAGGCGTCACCAAACCCTTTGCATGTGCTTCCTTCCTCTCCACCAAGGCAAGGGCGGGGCTGGTGTGCAGAACCAACTGCTAGGCTTCGGTTGGCTCGGCAGGCACATCCTTTGCTGCTAATGTCTTCTTGGGGAGCATTGACACAAGGGTGCGCTGCCCAGACTCGGCGGCAGTGGGCTTGGCAACGTCTGGAGCTTTCTTGCCTTTGGCTTGCTCGGTAGAGGAAGTTGTAGCAGCGGTTTTCCCCTTAGAAATTGCCGGGGTAGTTCCTTGCCGAGGTTGAGAAGACTCGGAACATGCAGAGGAACTAGGTGCTGGTACTCTCGCAACTAGAGTTGGTGCCGGCGCTGAAGCTTTGGCTGCCGGAGTTGGTGCTGATGCCGAGGTTGGAGTTGGTGCTGGTCTGGTTGTTGGTCTGCTTGCTCGTACTGGAATTGGTGCTGGGGCCGAGGTAGCCTCAGTGGCTGCTGGTTGAGGTGTTGTCGAGGTGGTGGATGCCGTTGCTGCGGCTAGGCCGGTCTCCCCCACTCCAAGGTTACCCTCCTCTTGCCGAGGTGGAGCCGAACCCGGAGCGGCCGCAAAACCCTCTGGAATAGGGCTCAGCGGGCGTGACTCATCATCACGATGGGGAGAAGGGCTAGGTCGCAGAGGTGAAGAAATGCTGGATCCACTTTGAGGGACCTCCACCGGAGCCCTGCAAAATCGAATAACGTCAGAAGAAAAATTACGACGAAGTAAGAAAGAACAAGTTACAGAAGAAAGAAGGACGTACGCATCCGAGGTTTCGGCCGCTTTGGGTTTCCGAGCCCTTCGTGCTAGGGCTTTCTTTCGCCTTTTAACGGGCTAGGAAGGTCCGGAGGAAGAGCTTAGGAAGCCCCGCGCTTTTTCTTCGACGCCACCGGAACTGGCTCGTCTGTAGCGAGGGGAGGATCCTCGTGAATATGACCACTGGGGTGAGCTGATGGCGGAAAAGCAAAAGAAAGGGGGACAGCCTCAAAGGGTTCAATTATCTCGATATCCGAGTAATCTTCGTCATCGGGCCAATCTCTAGCAGAAGAGAAGTTACCCGTGGGTCGTTTCGTGGCGTCGGTCATGGGGAGAAACATCTCTTGGTCCGGCTCCTCCTCGTCCGAAGTCACCCGGTCCGGTGCCCACTTAAGGGTCGCATCGGTGCCGTCCTCGAGCGTCTGCTGAAGGAATAGCTGAGGAAAAGAACGAACAAAAGAGTCAAAAATGCAACAATAACAGACAAGTAATTAGTCCGGGGTAAGTTTGCAGCATGAAACTTAACACGGGAGGAAGCCGGTCACGGCAGAAATGCTCAATCCCCCAAGCCGGTCACGGAACGAACAAAAGAGAGCCTTAACCCGGCGATAAATCTCCGTGTGGTTCAGTTCGAAGGATGAAGTTCGGTTGGGATCGCGGCCGTAGCTCATATGGCACACCTTGTGGGTGCGCTTCTGGAGAGGGGAGATTCGGTTGCGCACGAAAGTGATCATTGCATCCTTGTTGCGCAACCCGAGCTCCTTCAGCTCCACGAACCTTTTGTTCACTTAGTTGGCCAGGGCCGTAGGTTTCCTGGGAACGGCGTCCCACAGATCCGGGTTCGGCGGACCCGGTGTATAGGGGAGCAACCGGATCAAATCTTCGGTGCCTGTGTTCTAGACGTAAAAGAACGTCCGGGCCCACCCTTTGCAGGATTCTAGCCCGGTGACCCGGGGGAAAACAGAAAACCTCCAGGGTGAGATGGAGGCCGCTCCGAACTGAGTGAGCCGCTTGTCCTCCGGATCAGTGTGGATGTCGGGGATAACGTTGCGACGAAGGGCGAAAAACCGGATCCACAGCTCCTTCATGGGCCATAATCCGGCGTAGCCTTCGATCGTAGAAGCAAAGGAAGAGAGAGAAGTAATGGCATTGGCTGGAAGATGGTGCGGCTGGAGATGGTAGGTGCTGAGGCAATCATGGAAGAAATCGCTCACCGGAAGTCCAAAGCCCCGTTGAAAGTGAGACAGGAACACAACGAACTCCCCAGGATTGGGTGAAGGAGCTAGCTCGGCGGAGGCGAGGCGAGCGGCGACGCCGGCAGGGATGCGTCTGGTCCGGTAGAGCCAGTCCAGGTCGTCCTGGCAGACCCAGGAGCCGGCCCACGCACCGCGGTCCGCCGCAGTGGCGTCCTCCTCCATCTCTTGTTCAGCAATGGCGAGTTCTTCTTCCGTCATCTGCTCCTCGAAGCCCTCGCTGGCGCTAGAGGCGGCGGGGGACAGTGGCCTGGACTGACGAGGACCCGTAGCGAGAGATTTGCGTCGCGGTGACGGCGACGCAGAGGCGCAACGGAGAAATGCGGCGGCGACGCTGCTTTTTGGCAGTGCTAGCGGCGGCGCGGTCGCGAGGAAGACGAAGAGGAATAGCAACAGGCAGAGGGGTGCGGCGGGCGGAAAATCCTAAGGGACGCACCCCTCCGCTATTTAACCACTCCCATCAGGGGTGAGTGGGATCGCGCCCTGTGGACCGGACACACGCAGTGGCCGTGTATCACCTGTCCGGACCAATCAGGGAGGAGCCACATGGAGGGCCACAGGGCGGAGAGAATCCTGTGACGTGACACTGTGATGCGAGAAACGAGGGGGCAGGCGTGACGTGACCCGCGCACAGTGGTAACTGACAATTACTGCGCCGGTTACTGTGCAGGCCCTTAAAATAAGGTGACATAATGATCACCCTTCACATGGGTTAGCGTACGAGAGAAGGAAACGGGATCCAGATGGAACTATGGTAACCCGGCTGGCAAGTGAAAACTTGGAATATGCGGAGGGAAAGTAAAACCATGAGGTCCGGGCTAAAGTGGTGACCCGGCCTGCAAGTGAAAACTTGGAATGTGCGAAGGGAACGTAAATCCATATAATCCGAGGTAAAGAGATAACTCGGCAATAACGATCAGAGCTCAAAATTGAACCTGGTGTGGCCTTAGCGGCCAAGGCAGCTAAGACCGCACCAGCTTCGGGGACTAATGTTGGGGGGATACCCCCGGGTAGGGTCACGCCGGGGTATAAAGGCCGAGTTAGCCGAGGTTCGGCAAGGCCAAAGCAGATGCTGGCCGGGTCACCTCAAGGCAGGCCGAACCACGGGGTAATCTGGACCTGGGGGCCTTCGCCTAACTAGGTCTCATTCGACTTAAGCAGTGAGTCGGAAGTAAATGTTTACTTGTATCCAGGAACAGGTGTGGCCGGATGAACCATCATCCGGGTCACAACAAGCTTCTAGGAGAAGGAAGGAACCTTGCTGGTCAAAAGAAGGGTCCAGTACGCACTGCATGAGCGAAGCAGGCAAGAGCGGGACCACCGGGTCATGGCCGACAGGGGTGACGACGCACGTGTCGGCTGACGAGGGCGCCGCAAAGGCTCACGTAGCTAAAGCATGTATGACGCGGGGGAAAAAGCACCCCGGTCGGCTTGCCACTTTGGGAATATGCCTCCACGTATGCCCTAGGTAGGAACCGAGCCTCCCCTATAAAAGGGAGGCTAGGGCTTCTGTAGGAGGGGTTGATCTCTTGGCTATTCTGTTTTGGGCTAGGGTTTCAGGTGTAATATGTGGGTGAGAGTAAGAGAGCTCCTTCTTCCTCCTCTCGCCAATACAGCTCTAGGAGCACTTGTAACCTTGGAAGGAAATCAATACAAACCCTTGTGTGGAGAATCACTTCACTATCCCTCCCTGGATTCCCCTAGCGTGTATTAGTCCCCACCTTTAGCCTATCCATGGCATCTGCCGTGACACCACCACGACAACCTTCAATGAAGCCTACAAAGCTCACCAAAAGCTAAGCAACACTCAAAGCATAGCCAATTCATGAAGATTATATTATGAGTCCTCAAGTAGAGTGAAGTCACCTTAGGATGTAGAGATGGCTCGTTGAAGGGCAGCCATAGGTGACTCTATACGGTTTGTCTTGTCAACTCTTGGTCCATAGAGGTTGACGCGTAAGCAATTGTACCTTCACACAACAAAGACCAAGCAACATATGTTTGTATGTGATAGAGGAGCATGTCATTTGTGGCTTGTCCGTTCTTGTTCACAACACTATTCGCACAACTCAAGTATCGCAAACGAAATGCGTATGCAAGGTCAAAGTGCATGAAAGTTGCTTGAACATCATCCAAATGTCGGAACTCAAAAACTCCATATAACATCTTAGTGTGGCACTCAAAGCAATTGACTAAAATATTGATCAACATCTTTGATGCAAAGCTAGGAGAATTCGGCAAAAACACATGAGGAAGAATATCCAAAGCAACATCATTATGTGTGCAAACCAACCATTAGAAAGAACAATTGTTCAATATATTGGATGCCATACACATATCATCAAAAGCCAAAATCAGGGGGTATGAGTATCACAAGCGGAAACACAAGCAACATGTTTACAAACAAACCAAATGAAAGAGCAAGTGGTCTTTATGTTTGTTGCAACAACAATAAGAGAGACTTGGAAGCTCTCATGAAAATTCATGCTCAAAATGGCATTATGGTTGCACACAAAACATCGGAAAGAGAAATTGTTCAACATTTTTGTGGCAGCACACCAAGCATCAATATCCAATAGCAACGAGACATGATTTTCACAAGGTGAAAGAATACCATCAACATGCTTGCAATCAAACCATAGGAAAGAGCACTTTGTCAACATGAAAGATGCAAACCATGCAAAACGTATCAGAGTTGGGTTTGATCTTGAACTCACTTGGGGGATGCTCTCTAGAGCTCTTTTTGTCAACTCGTGCTCAACCGAGGTTGACATGATTATGCGGGTACCTACACACATCAAGCACAAAAGGAAGAACGTGTGTGCATGGTAGAGAAATACATCATCCATCATGACATATCTCTTCTTGTGCACATCACCATGAGTGTCAATCAAGTATGAAATAGATGCATGGTGAGTATGCAAGTGGTGAACATGCTTATCATGGCATTTACCAAAATCTCCAAAATTTGAGAAAGCTATGGGGGCCATCTCAATAGAATACATATGAGAATTATTGTTGCAAGCAAAACAAGTGAAAGAGCAATTGTTCATCTTATTGCAAGCAACGAGAGAGATTGTAAAACATTCATGACAAAGCATGGTTCGAGGGGTACCATTGGTAACATCATCGCAAGCAAAACATTGGAAAGAGCAATTGTTCAACAAAGTGCAAGCAATGATATCATCAACGTAATGTTTAAAGCATGGCATGTCTATGGGAACATCATCACAATCAAATATTTTCACATGCTCAACATTATGCAAAGGCAAAGTATCACATGGAAATACCAATGAGTCATATGTGATATCACAAACATCATCCATAGCATGCCAATCATCACAAGTCATCATGTCCACTAGTGGAATCATGGCATCATCAACACCCTTATTCTAACCTTGTTCATACCTCTCATATGAAGTGGGTGTTGTGGTAGTGTTGGCCTCCATGTGGGCGACTTCTTCATCATGTATGGGGATGGCATCATCTTCATCCAAGCATGTCGCTTCTTGATCCATGGAACCTAGCACATCACGCGAAAACACACTATTGGTAGAGGGTAAGTCGTTAGAAATCAAAGTGGTCTCACATGACCTATCAACTACCACTCTCAACTCACTAGGTGTATCACTCATGCCCTCAAAGTGGAAGCACTCAATCTCACATATGGTGGAGTCACTCATCTCACTCTTGTTTTCACTCAAGTGGGCTAAGTGGCTCTCATACTTACGTGGGATTGGTACCACATCATCACTCAAGCATGTAGGGGTAGGCTCGGTGTGCTCAACTCCATGCGCCTCCTTTGGTGAAGGAAAGTCCCATGCTCACCATTCTTGACCTTGTCGTCGCCATCTTGTGGTAGTGGTGGAAGTAGGCTCATGTTGTTGTCGATAGCGGTGCTCGGATCGACTTCATCACATACGTGGCCTTGTCTTCCTCCATCTTGAAGTGTAGACTCTTGGCGTGAAGCTTGATGGCGTGGAGGAGAGCTTGCTCTTGGTTCCCTTTTGGTGGTGGCACGAGTCGTTGAAGGCACCTTATGATGGTGTCGACGGAGGTCATTGGTGTGCCTTGCCAAAGGTTGATGTAGATGGTGCACTTGGTCATCCACATGACGCTCGCAACGATGCTCCTTGTCCTTGGCACTCTTCTTGGTGAGGCGTTGTAATGAGCGCAAAGCATCATTAGTCTTGGCCATCATGCTCATGGTTTTGGTGAAGTTGTTGTCCATGTCGCTCTTGAAGTTGTTGAGGGACCTTTCGAACTTGTCCATGTGATGGTGGACCTTGGCGCTCACGAGGTAGAGGCTCCGTCTTGGTCGACATGACTTGAGGAGCTTGACGTTGTTGTTCTTGAAGTCATCCATTCTTGGGGAGTTATTGTTGTTGTAGAAATCCATATCACCCAAGCATGTGGAGCCATTGTCGGTGTAGTGCTCCATCATGTCATCCATGCTTGTGGAGGCATATGCAGGCTGGCTCATCGTGCATTCTTCATAGAAATCATCCTCGGTTCCGGAGTCCCTAGACATGTTTCACAAGACCAAGTGTTGTATATGGAAGTGGTAGGGGGTTAGGGATGCAACGCCAAACCTTACTTTACCTTGGAAGATAGTATCGTGCAAGTGGCAACACTTGAGAGCAATCAAAACCATGCAAAGTGAAGTTCACGCGGAACACCAAAACCAACTAACCACTAAAAAACACACACACACAAAGCTTATGGTGGATGGGTATGGAAAGTGGCGTGTCCAAGAATAATCCGAAATCAAGATGTTGTAAGTGGGGAGAAGTCGCGGAATTTTTATACCTTTCGTCGCCGATCTTCACCCTTTATTGGTGGATTCCGCCTTGCTCACGGAATTTGGATGGAGTAGATAGCATGAACCACGGAGATGATGATGTAGAGCTCTTTCTCCTCTTCAAAACGAGCTAAAGAACACCAAAATCCGAGTTAGTATTTAAAAGTCATACTCAAAACCGTGAAGCACATTTTTCTGTTAGCAGGGGCAGTCCGGTGCGTGTAGGCCAGACTGTCCGGCCGGGCCGGATATTCCGTTCAGTTTAGGCCGGAAACTCCGGTGGGGCGGATATTCCGGTCCGTTTTGGCCGGACAGTCCGGTCCGGTCGAACCAGAACTTCCAGAACACGAACGGGACGAGTTTTCGCGGAAAAACTGGGACCAAAACCTCAAATTGATGGGGGAAATCAAGGAATTAGGCTATGGAAACGCAGGGGAACGTAGATCAACAAGTTTAGCAAGTAATCCACGCATCAAAACCTACCAAAACGCACTCAAATCACAAATAGATCCAAAACACGAAATTGGGGCTATTTTTTGGGGGATTTTCGAATTTATGGGGGAAAAGACCAAATCGATGAGGAATCCATGGCAACCAAAAGCTGCTGATAACAGATGATGAGGGCAAACCTCTAGGGTGGCCCGATCTTCACGGATCTCGTGGTCAAATCGATGGGAAAGCGAGGGGAAAGGGAGAAGGTAGCGGAAGCGGACGCACACCTCGTGAAGAACACGATGAACACACGCAAAACAGACACGATACAAGGCTGATTGCTCTCACCGGTGGCCACCGGTCCGATAGAATCCTCGGAAGGAAAGATCGGTCAACGTGCTCCCATCAATCCCAAGCGGAGAGGGAAGAACACCTTGGAGAGGGTCTTGCCGTCTTGGCAAAGGGACACCGATGCCAAGGCCTTATACAACGAGGGAGGCGCGATGCAAACTCCAACGAGGTGGTGACGATAGTCGATCCCCTTTTGTAGAAGGTGATGAGGGAAAACCTCTAGGGTGGCCTGATCTTCACGGATCTCGTGGTCAAATCGATGGGAAAGCGAGGGGAAAGGGAGAAGGTAGCGGAAGCGGATGCACACCTCGCAAAAAACACGATGAACACACGCAAAACAGACATGATACAAGGCCGATTGCTCTCACCGGTGGCCACCGGTCCGATAGAATCCTCGCAAGGAAAGATCGGTCAACGTGCTCCTGTCAATCCCAAGCGGAGAGGGAAGAACACCCTGGAGAGGGTCTTGACGTCTTGGCAAAGGGACACTGATGCCAAGGCCTTGTACAACGAGGGAGGCGCGATGCAAATTCCAACGAGGTGGTGACGATAGTCGATCCCCTTTGGTAGAAGGGGATGTGGCAAAACTAGAGATTCCACAAAGGAGGGTTGTCTTTAGTCTATCATCTATGCCTCCGAGATACATGCGGCGGTGGGGGCTCTATTTATAGGCGAGCCACAAGTTCAGGGGTAGTTTGGGCATAAAACTAGGGTTTGGTGCGAAATAGAGCGGTACATGGGCCAAGGGCCCAGTTGTTGGCTCGCAGGCCCATCACTTGGGCCGGACAGTCCGGGTCGGAGTGACCGGACAGTCCGGGGTAGCCAGACACTCCGGGTAGTGTCCCAACTGGCCTTCTGAATGTCCATGCCAGGTTGGGGCTGGGGCTGGCCGGACACTTCGGCCGAGTCGCGCCGGACACTCCGGCTGGTTCCGGGCGGACACTCCGGGGCGATGACGGCAGAGACTCTCGTTCTGGAGATGGCTGCTCCCGGTCCATCTTCTTGGTTGACTTGGGGACGATCTTGGGGACTTGGCGTTGTGGATGTAGTAGCGTCCACAGGACGGGCTGCATCAGCTCCCCCCCCTTCAAAAAGAGTCGTCCTCGACTCTTCATGCTCATCCTAAGAAGATGATGTCGAGAGACCTTCTTGATCCTAGGGTTCACCATATAGTCGTCCTTGAGAAGCTTGATGTGGCAACTCTTCAATGTTCCTTCACCTTCCATGAGGCCTACAAAGCACATAACAAAAGCGAAGCAACACACAAAGAGTAGCCAATTCATGAAGATTATAGCATGAGTCCTCAAGTAGAAGGAAGTGACCTTATGATATAGAGATAGCTCATTGAAGGATAGCCCTAGGTAACTCTCTTCGATTCGTCTTCTCAACTCTTTGTCCATAGAGGTTGACACGTATGCAATTGTACCTTCACACAAGAAAGACCAAGCAACATATGTTTGTGTGTGATAGAGGAGCATGTCCGTTGTGGCATGTCCATTCTTGTTCACAACACTATTAGCACAACTCAAGTATTGCAAACTAAATGCGTATGCAAGGTCAAAGTGCATGGATGTCGTTTGAACATCATCCAAATGTGGGAACTCAAAAACTCCATAAAGCGTCTTAGTGTGGCACTCAAAGCAATTGACTAAGAAATGGATCAACATCTTTGATGCAAGAGTAGGAGAATTCGGCAAAAACACATGATTAAAGGTACCCAAACAACATCATTATGTGTGCAAACCAACCATTGGAAAGATCAATTGTTCAATATGTTGGATGCCATACACATATCATCAAAGGCCAAAATCATGGGGGTATGAGTATCGCAAGCGGAAGCAAAAACAACATGTTTGCAAACAAACCATATGAAAGAGCAAGTGGTCCTTATGTTTGTTGCAACAACAATACGAGAGACTTGGAAGCTCTCATGACAATACATGCTCATAATGGCATTATGATTGCACACAAAACATCGGAAAGAGAAATTGTTCAACATTTTTGTGGCAACACACAAAGCATCAATATCCAATAGCGACGAAACATGATTGTCACAAGGTGAAAGAATACCATTAACATGCTTGCAATCAAACCATAGGAAAGAGCACTTTGTCAACATGAAAGATGCAAACCATACAAAAGGTATCAGAGTTGGGTTTGATCTTAAACTCACTTGGGGGATGCTCTCTAGTGCTCTTTTTGTCAACTCGTGCTCAACCGAGGTTGACATGATCATGCGGGTACCTACACACATCAAGCACAAAAGGAAGAACGTGTGTGCATGGTAGAGAAATACATCATCCATCATGACATATCTCTTCTTGTGCACATCACCATGAGTGTCAATCAAGTATGAAATAGATGCATGGTGAGTATGCAAGTGGTGAACATGCTTATCATGGCATTTACCAAAATCTCCAAAATTTGAGAAAGCTATGGGGGCCATCTCAATAGAATACATATGAGAATTATTGTTGCAAGCAAAACAAGTGAAAGAGCAAATGTTCATCTTATTGCAAGCAACGAGAGAGATTGTAAAACATTCATGACAAAGCATGGTTCGAGGGGTACCATTGGTAACATCATCGCAAGCAAAACATTGGAAAGAGCAATTGTTCAACAAAGTGCAAGCAATGATATCATCAACGTAATGTTTAAAGCATGGCATGTCTATGGGAACATCATCACAATCAAATATTTTCACATGCTCAACATTATGCAAAGGCAAAGTATCACATGGAAATACCAATGAGTCATATGTGATATCACAAACATCATCCATAGCATGCCAATCATCACAAGTCATCATGTCCACTAGTGGAATCATGGCATCATCAACACCCTTATTCTAACCTTGTTCATACCTCTCATATGAAGTGGGTGTTGTGGTAGTGTTGGCCTCCATGTGGGCGACTTCTTCATCATGTATAGGGATGGCATCATCTTCATCCAAGCTTGTCGCTTCTTGATCCATGGAACCTAGCACATCACGAGAAAACACACTAGAGGTAGAGGGTAAGTCGTTAGAAATCAAAGTGGTCTCACATGACCTATCAACTACCACTCTCAACTCACTAGGTGTATCACTCATGCCCTCAAAGTGGAAGCACTCAATCTCACATATGGTGGAGTCACTCATCTCACTCTTGTTTTCACTCAAGTGGGCTAAGTGGCTCTCATACTCACATGAGATTGGTACCACATCATCACTCAAGCATGTAGGGTTAGGCTCGGTGTGCTCAACTCCATGCGCCTCCTTTGGTGAAGGGAAAGTCCCATTCTCACCATTCTTGACCTTGTCGTCGCCATCTTGTGGTAGTGGTGGAAGTAGGCTCATGTTGTTGTCGATAGCGGTGCTCGGATCGACTTCATCACATACGTGGCCTTGTCTTCCTCCATCTTGAAGTGTAGACTCTTGGCGTGAAGCTTGATGGCGTGGAGGAGAGCTTGCTCTTGGTTCCCTTTTGGTGGTGGCACGAGTCGTTGAAGGCGCCTTATGATGGTGTCGACGGAGGTCATTGGTGTGCCTTGCCAAAGGTTGATGTAGATGGCGCACTTGGAGATCCACATGACGCTCGCGACGATGCTCCTTGTCCTTGGCACTCTTCTTGGTGAGGCGTTGTAATGAGCGCAAAGCGTCATTAGTCTTGGCCATCATGCTCATGGTTTTGGTGAAGTTGTTGTCCATGTCGCTCTTGAAGTTGTTGAGGGACCTTTCGAACTTGTCCATGTGATGGTGGACCTTGGTGCTCTCGAGGTAGAGGCTCCGTCTTGGTCGACATGACTTGAGGAGCTTGACGTTGTTGTTCTTGAAGTCGTACATTCTTGGGGAGTTATTGTTGTTGTAGAAATCCATATCACCCAAGCATGTGGAGCCATTGTCGGTGTAGTGCTCCATCATGTCATCCATGCTTGTGGAGGCATATGCATGGTGGCTCATCGTGGATTCTTCATAGAAATCATCCTCGGTTCTGGAGTCCCTAGACATGTTTCACAAGACCAAGTGTTGTATATGGAAGTGGTAGGGGGTTAGGGATGCAACGCCAAACCTTACTTTACCTTGGAAGATAGTATCGTGCAAGTGGCAACACTTGAGAGCAATCAAAACCATGCAAAGTGAAGTTCACGCGGAACACCAAAACCAACTAACCATTAAAAAACACACACACACACAAAGCTTATGGTGCATGGGTATGGAAAATGGCGTGTCCAAGAATAATCCGAAATCAAGATGTTGTAATGGCAAGTAAAGAACCACAATGATCACAAAGCAAAACAAGTCAATCCACAAGAAGGAAATATGTACAAGGAAACACACACGGTGGGATAAATGGGACTTGCGCGACGGAGAAAGTGAGCTAAGAACAAAATGATTACCTAGCGAAGACTATAAGCTCGTGTCGCACAATTGCAAGGAGAGACGCTAGTTCGATTGCAATAAATTGGTGGGCTACAAGATATGCACAATAAGTACCACCTATTTGATGTTCATCGAGTTTCCGCTTCCTATTCTATGAGGCACTTGTTTCTTTCTCTCTTTTTCTTCTTTTTTTTTCTTCTATTTTTCCTCTTGTTCTTTTCTTTTTCACTTGCCCCTTCCTTGTGCCAACAACTATACAAGATAAATATATGAGATAGCGCGCTCACAACTTTTCTCAGAATTCTACGAGGTATCAAATGTGCATAGCCCAAGCAATCATAGGAGGAACTAGTCTCAATAGGTGTTTGTTGAACGAAAAGATAGTGTGGCTCACAAAGGGATGCAAGTGGGGAGAAGTCGTCGAATTTTTATACCTTTCGTCGCCGATCTTCACCCTTTATTGGTGCATTCCGCCTTGCTCACGGAATTTGGATGGAGTAGATAGCATGAACCACGAAGATGATGATGTAGAGCTCTTTCTCCTCTTCAAAACGAGCTAAAGAACACCAAAATCCGAGTTCGTATTTAAAAGTTATGCTCAAAACCGTGAAGCACATTTTTCTGTCAGCAGGGGGCGGACAGTCCGGTGCCCGTAGGCCGGACTGTCCGGCCGGGCCGGATATTCCGGTCAGTTTAGGCCGGAAACTCTGGTGGGGCAGATATTCCGGTCCGTTTTGGCCAGACAGTCCGGTCCGGTCGAACCAGAACTTTCAGAACACGAACGGGACGAGTTTTGGCGGAAAAACTGGGACCAAAACCTCAAATTGATGGGGGAAATCAAGGAATTAGGCTATGGAAACGTAGGGGAACGTAGATCAACAAGTTTAGCAAGTAATCCACGGATCAAAACCTACCAAAACGCACTCAAATCACAGATCGATCCAAAACACGAAATTGGGGCTATTTTTTGGGGATTTTCGAATTTAAGGGGGAAAAGACCAAATCGATGAGGAATCCATGGCAACCAAAAGCTGCTGATACCAGATGATGAGGGCAAACCTCTAGGGTGGCCCGATCTTCACGGATCTCGTGGTCAAATCGATGGGAAAGCGAGGGGAAAGGGAGAAGGTAGCGGAAGCGGACGCACACCTCGCGAAGAACACGATGAACACACGCAAAACAGACACGATACAAGGCCGATTGATCTCACAAGTGGCCACCGCTCTGATAGAATCCTCGCAAGGAAAGATCGGTCAACGTGCTCCCGTCAAGCCCAAGCGGAGAGGGAAGAACACCTTGGAGAGGGTCTTGCCGTCTTGGCAAAGGGACACCAATGCCAAGGCCTTGTACAACGAGGGAGGCGCGATGCAAACTCCAACGAGGTGGTGACGATAGTCGATCCCCTTTTGTAGAAGGTGATGAGGGCAAACCTCTAGGGTGGCCCGATCTTCACGGATCTCGTGGTCAAATCGATGGGAAAGCGAGGGGAAAGGGAGAAGGTAGCGGAAGCGGACGCACACCTCGCGAAGAACACGATGAACACACGCAAAACACACATGATACAAGGCCGATTGCTCTCACCGGTGGCCACCGGTCCGATAGAATCCTCGCAAGGAAAGATCGGTCAACGTGCTCCTATCAATCCCAAGCGGAGAGGGAAGAACACCTTGGAGAGGGTCTTGACGTCTTGGCAAAGGGACACCGATGCCAAGGCCTTGTACAACGAGGGAGGCGCGATGCAAACTCCAACGAGGTGGTGACGATAGTCGATCCCCTTTGGTAGAAGGGGATGAGGCAAAACTAGAGATTCCACAAAGGGGGGTTGTCTTTAGTCTATCATCTATGCCTCCGGGATACATGAGGCGGTGAGGGCTCTATTTATAGGCTAGCCACAAGTTCAGGGGTAGTTTGGGCATAAAACTAGGGTTTGGTGCGAAATAGAGGGGTACATGGGCCAAGGGCCCAGCTGTTGGCTCGCAAGCCCATCACTTGGGCCGGACAGTCCAGGTCGGAGTGACCGGACAGTCCGGGGTAGCCGGACACTCCGGGTAGTGTCCGAACTGGCCTTCTGATGTCCATGCCAGGTTGGGACTGGGGTAGGCCGGACACTCCGGCCGAGTCGCGCCGGACACTCCGGCTGGTTCCGGGCGGACACTCCGGGGCGATGACGGCGGAGACTCTCGTTCTAGAGCTGGCTGCTCCCGGTCCATCTTCTTGGTTGACTTGGGGACGATCTTGAGGACTTGGCGTTGTGGATGTAGTAGCGTCTACAGGACGGGCTGCATCAGCTCCCCCCCTTCAAAAAGAGTCGTCCTCCACTCTTCATGCTCATCCTAAGAAGATGATGTCGAGAGACCTTCTTGATCCTGGGGTTCACCATATAGTCGTCCTTGAGAAGCTTGATGTGGCAACTCTTCAATGTTCCTTCACCTTCCATGAGGCCTACAAAGCTCACAACAAAAGCGAAGCAACACACAAAGAGTAGCCAATTCATGAAGATTATAGCATGAGTCCTCAAGTAGAAGGAAGTGACCTTATGATATAGAGATAGCTCATTGAAGGATAGCCCTAGGTAACTCTCTTCGATTCGTCTTGTCAACTCTTTGTCCATAGAGGTTGACACGTATGCAATTGTACCTTCACACAACAAAGACCAAGCAACATATGTTTGTGTGTGATAGAGGAGCATGTCAGTTGTGGCATGTCCATTCTTGTTCACAACACTATTAGCACAACTCAAGTATTGCAAACTAAATGCGTATGCAAGGTCAAAGTGCATGGATGTCATTTGAACATCATCCAAATGTGGGAACTCAAAAACTCCATAAAGCGTCTTAGTGTGGCACTCAAAGCAATTGACTAAGAAATGGATCAACATCTTTGATGCAAGAGTAGGAGAATTCGGCAAAAACACATGATGAAAGATATCCAAAACAACATCATTATGTGTGCAAACCAACCATTGGAAAGAACAATTGTTCAATATGTTGGATGCCATACACATATCATCAAAGGCCAAAATCATGGGGGTATGAGTATCGCAAGCGGAAGCAAAAACAACATGTTTGCAAACAAACCATATGAAAGAGCAAGTGGTCCTTATGTTTGTTGCAACAACAATACGAGAGACTTGGAAGCTCTCATGACAATACATGCTCATAATGGCATTATGGTTGCACACAAAACATCGGAAAGAGAAATTGTTCAACATTTTTGTGGCAACACACAAAGCATCAATATCCAATACCGACGAAACATGATTGTCACAAGGTGAAAGAATACCATTAACATGCTTGCAAGCAAACCATAGAAAAGAGCAATTTTTCAATATCAAAGATGCAAAGCATGCCAAAGGTATCAGAGCTGGGTTCGATCTTGAACTAACTTGGGGGATGCTCTCTAGAGCTCTTTTTGTCAACTCGTGCTCAACCGAGGTTGACATTCTCTTGCGGGTGCCTACACACATCAAGCACAAAAGGAAGAACGTGTGTGCATGGTAGAGAAATACATCATCCATCATGACATATCTCTTGTTGTGCACATCACCATTAGTGTCAAGCAAGTGTAACATAGGTGCATGGTGAGTATGCAAGTGGTGAACATGCTTATCATGGCAATCATCAAAATCTCAAAAATTTGAGAAAGCTATGGGGGCCATCTCAATATAAACCATATGAGAATTATTGTTGCAAGCAAAACAAGGGACAGAGCAATTATTCAACTTATTGCAAGCAACAAGAGAGATTGTAAAACATTCATGACAAAGCATGGTTCGAGGGGTACCATTGGTAACATCATTGCAAGCAAAACATTGGAAAGAGCAATTGTTCAACAAAGTGCAAGCAATGATATCATCAACGTAATGTTTAAAGCATGGCATGTCTATGGCAACATCATCACAATCAAATAATTTCACATGCTCAACATTATGCAAAGGCAAAGTATCACATGGAAAAATCAATGAAGCATATGTGATATCACAAACATCATCCATAGCATGCCAATCATCATAAGTCATCATGTCCACTAGTGGGATCATGGCATCATCAACACCCTTATTTTTACCTTGTTCATACCTCTCATATGAAGTGGGTGTTGTGGTAGCATTGGCCTCCATGTGGGCGACTTCTTCTTCTTGCATGGGTATGGCATCATCTTCATCCACCATGTTCATCTTCTTGGGTGGAGGCATCATCATCTCCAAGCTTGATGCTTCTTTATCCATGGAACCTAGCACATCATGAGGAAACACACTAGAGGTAGAGGGTAAGTTGTTAGCAATGAAAGTGGTCTCACATGACCTATCAACTACCACTCTCAACTCACTCGGTGTATCACTCATGCCCTCAAAGTGGAAGCACTCAATCTCACATATGGTGGAGTCACTCATCTCACTCTTGTTCTCAGTCAAGTGGGCTAAGTGGCTCTCATACTCACATGGGATTGGTACCACATCATCACTCAAGCATATGGGGGTAGGCTCGGTTCTCTCAACTCCTTGCGCCTCCTTTGGTGAAGGGAAAGTCCCATGCTCACCATTCTTGATCTTGTCATCGTCGTCTTGTGGTAGTGGTGGAAGTAGGCTCATGTTGTTGTCGAGAGCGGTGCTCGGATCGACTTCATCACATACGTGGCCTTGGCTTCCTCCATCTTGAAGTGTAGACTCGTGGCGTGAAGCTTGATGGCATGGAGGAGAGCTTGCTCTTGGTGCCCTTTTGGTGGTGGCACGAGTAGTTAAAGGTTCCTTATGATGGTGTCGACGGAGGTCATTGGCGTGCCTTGCCAAAGGTTGATGTAGATGGCGCACTTGGTCATCCACATGACACTCGCGACAATGCTCCTTGTCCTTGGCACTCTTCTTGGTGAGGCGTTGTAATGAGTGCAAAGCATCATTAGTCTTGGCCATCATGTCCATGGTTTTGGCGAAGTTGTTGTCCATGTCGCTCTTGAAGTTGTTGAGGGAGCTTTCGAACTTGTCCATGTGATGGTGGACCTTGGCGCTCTCGTGGTGGAGGCTCCCTCTTGGTCGATGCGACTTGAGGACCTTGTCATTGTCGTTCTTGAAGTCCTCCATGCTTGGGGAGTTATTGTTGTTGTAGAACTCCATATCACCCAAGCATGTGGAGCCATTGTCGGTGTAGTGCTCCATCATGTCATCCATGCTTGTGGAGGCATATGCATGGTGGCTCATCGTGGATTCTTCATAGAAATCATCCTCGGTTCCGGAGTCCCTAGCCATGTTTCACAAGACCAAGTGGTGTATATGGAAGTGGTAGGGAGGTTAGGGATGCAACGCCAAACCTTACTTTACCTTGGAAGATAGTATCGTGCAAGTGGCAACACTTGAGAGCAATCAAAACCAAGCAAAGTGAAGTTCACGCGGAACACCAAAACCAACTAACCACTAAAAAACACACACATACAAAGCTTATGGTGGATAGGTATGGAAGGTGGCGTGTCCAAGAACAATCCGAAATCAAGATATTGTAATGGCAAGTAAAGAACCACAATGATCACAAAGCAAAACAAGTCAATCCACAAGAGGAAATATGTACAAGGAAACACACACGGTGGGATAAATGGGACTTGCGCGACGGAGAAAGTGAGCTAAGAACCAAATGATTACCTAGTGAAGACTATAAGCTCGTGTCGCACAAGTGCAAGGAGAGACGCTAGTTCGATTGCAATAAATTGGTGGGCTACAAGATATGCACAATAAGTACCACATATTTGATGTTCATCGAGCTTGCGCTTCCTATTCTACGAGGCACTTGTTTCTTTCTTTTTCTTCTTTTTTCTTTTTTTCTATATTTTTTTCTCTTTCTTTTTATTTTTCACTTTTTCATTTCTTTTTCACTTGCCCCTTCCTTGTGCCAACAACTATACAAGATAACTATATGAGATAGCGCGCTCACAACTTTTGCTCGGAATTCTACAAAGTATCAAATGTGCATAGCCCAAGCAATCATAGGAGGAACTAGTCTCAGTAGGTGTTTGTTGTACGCAAAGATAGTGTAGCTCACAAAGGGAAGCAAGTGGGGAGAAGTCGCGGGATTTTATACCTTTGGTCGCCGATCTTCACCCTTTATTGGTGGATTCCGGCTTGCTCACGGAATTTGGATGGCGTAAATAGCATGAACCACGGAGATGATGATGTAGAGCTCTTTCTCCTCTTCAAAACGAGCTAAAGAATACCAAAATCCAAGTTCGTATGCAAAAGTTATGCTCAAAACCGTGAAGCAGATTTTTCTATCAGCAGGGGGGCGGACAGTCCGGTGCGCATAGGCTGGACAGTCCGGCTGGGCCGGATATTCCGGCCAGTTTAGGCCGGAAACTCCGGTGGGGCGGATATTCCGGTCCGTTTTGGCCAGACAGTCCGGTCCGGTCGAACCAGAACTTACAGAACACGAACAGGACGAGTTTTGGCAGAAAAACTAGGACCAAAACCTCAAATTGATGGGGGAAATCAAGGAATTAGGCTATGGAAACGCATGGGAAGGTAGATCAACGAGTTTAGCAAGTAATCCACGGATCAAAACCTACCAAAACGCACTCAAATCACAGATCGGTCCAAAACACGAATTGGGGCTATTTTTGGTGGAATTTTTGAATTTACGGGGAAAAAGACCAAATCGAGGAGAAATCCGTGGCAACCAAAAGCTGTTGATACCAGATGATGAGGGAAAACCTCTAGGGTGGCCCGATCTTCACGGATCTCGTGGTCAAATCGATGGGAAAGCGATGGGAAAGGGAGAAGGCAGCGGAAGCGGACGCACACCTCGCGAAGAACACGATGAACACACGCAGAACACACACGATACAAGGCCGATTGCTCTCACTGGTGGCCACCGGTCCGATAGAATCCTCGCAAGGAAAGATCGGTCAACGTGCTCCCGTCAATCCCAAACGGAGAGGGAAGAACACTTTGGAGAGGGTCTTGACGTCTTGGCAAAGGGACACCGATGCCAAGGCCTTGTACAACGAGGGAGGCGCGATGCAAACTCCAACGAGGTGGTGACGATAGTCGATCCCCTTTGGTAGAAGGGGATGAGGCAAAACTAGAGATTCCACAAAGGGGTTTGTCTTTAGTCTATCATCTATGCCTCCGGGATAAATGAGGGGGTGGGGGCTCTATTTATAGGCCAACCACAAGTTCAGGGGTAGTTTGGGCATAAAACTAGGGTTTGGTGCGAAATAGAGGGGTACATGGGCCAAGGACCCAGCTGTTGGCTCGCAGGCCCATCACTTGGGCCGGACAGTCCGGGTCAGAGTGACCGGACAGTCCGGGGTCGCCGGATAATCCGGGTAGTGTCTGGGTAGTGTCCGAACTGGCCTTCTGAATGTCCATGCTAGGTTGGGGTTGGGGCTGGGGCAGGCCGGACACTCCGGCCGAGTCGCGCCGGACACTCCGGCTGGTTCCGAGTGGACACTCCGGGGCGATGATGGTGGAGACTCTCGTTCTGGAGCTGGCTGCTCCCGGTCCATCTTCTTGGTTGACTTGGGGACGATCTTGGGGACTTGGCGTTGTGGATGTAGTAGCGTCCGCAGGACGGGCTGCATCAGAAGGGGATCAGGCAAAACTAGAGATTCCACAAAGGGAGTTTCTTTTAGTCTATCATCTATGCCTAAGGGATACATGAGGGGGTGGGGGCTCTATTTATAGGCCAGCCACAAGTTCATGGGTAGTTTGGGTATAAAACTAGGGTTTGGTGCGAAATAGAGGGGTACATGGGCCAAGGGCCCAACTTTTGACTCATAGGCCCATCACTTGTGCCGGACACTCCGGGTCGAGTGGGCCGGACACTCCGGGGCGGCCGGACACTCCGGGTAGTGTCCGGGCAGAGTCCAATGTAGCACACAGAATGTCCGCGCCAGGACGGGGCTGGGGTAGGCCGGACACTCCGGCTGAGTCGCACCGGACAGTCCGGCTGCGCCGGACACTCTGGCTGGTTCCTGGCGGATTCTCCGGGGCGATGACGGCGGAGACTCCAGTTCTGGAGCTTGCTTCTCCTTGTCCATCTTCTCTTCCAAGCCTTCGTCTTGTCATGCTTGGTGCTCTAGGCTTCCTTCCATGCCTCCGTACTTTTTGGTGTGAACCTACCATTGATATGGGACGGAGTATGAAGTAGTATACCATTCAAGAGGGTAGAAAGTGGGTTCGCATAGAGGAACGGATTCACCTTTGGAGTCCATGGCGACTTGGCATAAGTTGGAGACCATGATGTGGTAACGACCGAAGGTCGTGCTACATCAGATTGCATGTGTGTTCTTTTCACAAACCACAACTAGAGTCATTGCATGTGTGTTCTCCTCACAAACCACATACGGATCCATCAGAGTCATTGCATGTGTGTTCTTTTCATGAACCATAGCCAGAGTCATTGCATGAATGTTCTTCTCACAAACCACATATGGATCCAACAGTGTGATTGCATGTGTGTTCTTTTCACAAACCACAGCTAGAGTCATTGCATATGTGTTGTTCTCACAAACCACATATGGATCAATCAGAGTCATTGCATGTCCGTTCTTTTCATTAACCATAGCTAGAGTCATTGCATGTCTGTTCTCTTCCTCAAACCACATATGGATCCACTAGTGTGATTGTGATGAGGACAACCCTACAATTACACCTACCCCAATGACTACTAAAGATGCTACAACTGTTGCAAGAAAGGATCAGTCCAATGAGATTAGAATTGGACCTATTACAAGAGTTCGTGCTAAGCTACTGGAACAATAGGTGAATTTACTCCTAAACGAATCTGGTACTTTGATTGATGAGAACTTTGTACTGCCTAAGTCTATGCATTTATGTATGATCAGGTTCGTTGGAGAAACAAACATGGCGCGAGGAGGAGAAGGGCTACAAGAGAAGCCCAACATGATGATCGCCCAAGGAGGCGCGAGGGAGGAGCGGGAGGAAGGCGCAAGAGAAGATCATCAAGACGGAGGCAAAAAGATCTGCCACGACCGGAGTGTCCGGCCAGTTCCACCCGGACTGTCTGGCCTGGTCGAGAGGCAAACTGGCATGGACATTCTGTCTGCCAGTTCGGACACTACCCAGATACCACCCGGAAACTTCAAAGTTTCCAGCCAGACCGGAATATCCGGCACACTTCAACCAGAGTGTCCGGCCAGACCGGACTGTCCGGCCGATTTCGACCGGAGTGTCCGCCCGCCGACCGAATCTGGTCCGAGTCGGTTTTTATCAGTCTGAGTCGTTTGCGTTTAGTTTCGGTTTCTGGCTGCCCCAGCCGCCCTTATAAGCCCTGGGACGACCTCTAGTTAGGGTTTAGACCACGTTAAAATATTTTGGAGTTGTTTCTTTCATAGAACCTCTGGAATTACCCTGTGTTCGAATCTACCAACTATAATTGAGTGTGATCTGTTGTTCCATTGGGAATTAGTAGATTGCATACTACCGTTCATGGTCACGGCTGCGTGCGCAAGAGTGTGGTGTTGTGAATATCCTACAAGGTTTGAGATCTGTTGCACTGGCATCAGGGATCAAGCGGGAGAGATCATAGCTACGCACTAGTTATCTACCATCCACCATCATCATCGCCATCCGCTTACTGAGAAGATCGGGCCACCCCATATCATGATGAGGACATCCATACTATTCCACTATCTCCTACTCCTATTCATAATGAAGATGTTGCTGCAAAGAACAAGTCCAATGAAATCAGGATTGGACCCATTACAAGAGCTCGTGCAAAGCTGATTGAGCAACAGGTGAATTCACTCTTAATTGAACCTGATGTTTTACTTAATGAGAACTTTATACTACCTAAGTCTATGCATCTTTGTATGATCAGGTTTATTGATAACACAAGCGTTGCGCGAGGAGGAGGAGAGTTGCAGCAAGAAGGACAAGTGTTGATTTCCAATATCAACAAGTGCGCGAGGGAGGAGCGGGAGGCAGGTGCACTAGGACGCAATGAGGAAATCACGTATGAGCAAGAGAGAGAGATGGCGCACCAAGAATTACATGTTTGAGGTGTTCCACGACGTTTGGACTGCGTGCCAATAAGGCCGAACCCATATATGGGTCGGTATGTATCAGTTTGAGTCGAACCGAGTCAGTTTGGGCCAAGTTATGGCTGTTTTTAGGCCCGTTTAGAGGGGGACGCCCCAGCCCTCATATAAACCTCCGTAGCCGTCACAAGTTAGGTTTAGACCACGTTAAAATATTTTGGAGTTGTTTCTTTCATAGAACCTCTGGAATTACCCTGTGTTCGAATCTGCCAAGTATAATTGAGTGTGATCTGTTGTTCCATTGGGAATTAGTAGATTGCATAATACCGTTCGTGGTCACGGCTGCGTGCGCAAGAGTGTGGTGTTGTGAATATCCTACAAGGTTCGAGATCTATTGCGCTGGCATCAGGGATCGAGCGGGAGAGATCATAGCTACGCACTAGTTATCTATCATCCACCATCATCATCGCCATCCGCTTACTGAGAAGATCGGGCCACCCCATATCATATCATCTTGGTATCAGATTTCCAGTGTGGCCTCGGTAAGCATCCACAAATCTATCCATAGATTAGAGAGTGTTTTTCGTCCTATACAGAAAAAGCCTTACAAAAAGATTTGCCATCGACTAGTTTGCATCGTTTTTGAGTTTTAGTTGTTGATTGTATCTTCTCGTATATCCGATCTGCGGGTTTTCCGCGTAGGAGTCTAGTTTCCGTTTGTGTCTAGGTTTAGGGTTTGGTCTTGTTTTCCACTGTTCCCACCGTTACCGTTTCCGCAAGTCTTTATCGTTTTTCCGAGTCCACATAGCGTACTTTTGTTTGCATACCATAGACACAGCCTATCTACAGCATCTGTGCCTAGGAACGTACCCATGAGACTAGTTGCTTTGCTCCGACAGGCTGCTCATTAGGTTTTTGAAGTGCAGAAATTTTCGATAGGCAAAACCGGACTATCCGGCCGAATCACACCGGACTATCTGGCCCAACTGGAGTCTCTGGCGCATATCAACCGGACTATCCGGCCCAGTTCTGTTATACGTTGTTGTACTCGTTTGCATTGAGTAATTTAGTTGAAAAATCAAAAACAAAGAAAAAAAAGAAAAGAGAATCAGTACAAAAAAAGAGATATAGAAGTGTGCAATTTTGGAGGCCTTGTTTTTTATAGCACTAGTAGATTGACCAATCTTGTGCCTGTTCTATTTGAGCTATTACTAGCGTCTCTCTTGTGCATTGCAATATTCCTTTTCATTAGTTGCTTTGTCACATTTATCTCCACTGTGTGTGTTTCTTGGGTATTTGTACGATCAGCACTAGGACTTGTTTGCGGTGTAGATAGGGTACCATACCTATAGCTCCACCTTACATAACCTGTGCCCAGCGATCGTTCTCTATACCTTTGATATTCACTTCATCACATCAAGTGCATCAGTCTTTGATTTCGTCTAGTAGAGCATCTCTATTCACTTTGGAACGGTAAGATCTCCTTTCTTATTAGTTGTCAGTGAGTTGTGAGAGTTTACACCACAGATTCTGATTTTTGCACTAACCTACTAATCATGTCTACTTGTGATGATGATGTTGTGTTGCAGAAAAAGAAGGATGAGGAGCTCGTCAGTTGGTGTGAATATGAGGCTTTGAAATCCCACTTGACACGTGTATTTACTAACACGACAGATGCCATTGACAAGAATCTCCAAGATATGAATATGAGATTGGATCAGCATGTTGGGACGGTTGATACTATCCAAACGCAAGTGGCTACGCTCAATGTCAATGTTACCACTTTGCAGCGGTCCATTGAGGGTTTGACAGCCGCCTTACATAGAAGGGAAGATCCTCAACATGATGATGCCTTTGATGATTTCGATGAGGGTAGCGCTGTTGATGCTGCTCCACATGTTGGCAGGGGACGTGCTATTCCCCCTGTCCCTGCACCTGCTCATGGTCGTGGGTTTGCCCATCTTGGTCGTGGTCAAGGTGTGCCCAACCAAGCTGCAGACGACGGTTTGGGTAAGCCAAAATTCTCAATTCCTAAGTTTGATGGTTCCATTGATCTTGAAGACTACCTCACATGGGAGTTGAAGATTGAGAAACTCTGGCGCTTATTTGACTATCCAGAAGATAAGAAGGTCAAGCTTGCGGCATCTGAATTTGATGGTTATGCTTTACGTTGGTGGGACGCTCTTGTGCAACATAGGAGGGAGGACAATGAACTTCCTATGATGGCGCGAGATGAAGCAAATCATGAAAGCTCGTTTTGTACCAACCAACTACTTGTGATCAGTTTTTGATAAATTGACGCAATTGAAGCAAGGCACCATGACAGTTGATGAGTACTACATGGAGATGGAGATGCTTATGCAGCGTGCTAGAATTCGTGAGTCCATTGAGATGACCATGCAGCGATTCCTAAACAATTTTAAGTTACCGATCAAGAGCATTGTTCGTCATCACAAGTATGAGACCATGAATGAGTTGTTGCATCATGCTAGAGAGACCGAATCCAAGTTGGCAGAAGAGGCGAAGCCACGTGCTCGTTTTCTGCCCTCCAATAGATTTTCGGCTCGGTCTACACCTTCTACAGCCGCGCCACCAGCTGCTACTCCCTTTACACCATCGTCCAAGCCCGCAAGTACACCTTCGTTTGGTTCTAATGCTCGGAAACCCGCTGCTCCTGCTGCTAGCTCGGGTTCCAACATGTCTACTGCACGTACTCGTGATGTGGTGTGCCATACTTGTGGAGGTAGAGTTCACTACAAGAAGGATTGTCCAAACAGCAAGGTTATGTTTGTTAATGAACAAGGTGAAGTAGAAAGTGGAGATGAAGCTTCTGATGATGATATTGATGACGGCGAGGTTGGTGCTGATGCATATGTGAGCGTGCACCTACTATTTTCGTTTCTTCACGTCTACTTAGTGTGCAACCGGTTGAGGAATCCCAGCTTTGCAACTTGTTCCAAACAAAAGCTCTAGTTGGACCAAACAAAGCTTGCAAGGTAATTATTGATGGAGGTAGTTGCAGAAATCTTGCAAGTAAGGAACTATGTGCCAAACTGAATTTGACATACTTACCTCATCCCAAGCCGTACTACATACACTGGTTGAGCCACAATGGTGAGATGAAGTTAAATCATATGGTACGTGTGAATTTTCAAATAGGGCCATACAAAGATTCTATTGATTTTGATGTGGTTCCTATGACTGTTTGTCACCTACTTTTGGGTCAGCCTTGGCTCTATGATCGCCATGTGCAACACAATGGCCGAGCCAACACATATCACTTGGAATTCAAAGGAAAGAATATTACTATGCAGCCAATGACACCACAAGAAATTGTGAATGATTCTCGCCAGAAGATAGAGGTGAACTTGAAGGAAGATAATACCACTCGGCGAGACTGTGTAACAGCTGTTCCTGATGTAATTGAGCCTAACTTGAGTGATATAACGAAAAGTGAGAGAGTGCCTGGGTTATTGATACTAGCCACCAAGGAGGATATGAGAGAGTTTCGTGAGGATCCTACAGCCATGCCACTTGTGCTCATGTATAAGGGCGAGGTATTGGTTTCCAGGACATGACCCCTATTTCTCTTGGTGTCTCTTCTGTTTTGCAGGACTTTGGGGATGTGTTTCGAGAAGACGTACCCGCAGGTTTGCCTCCATTGCGTGGTATAGAACATCAAGTGGACCTGATTCCTGGCGCCACACTTCCCAACCGTGCACCTTACAGGACTAATCCCGAAGAAACTAAGGAAATTCAGAAACAAGTACAAGCGTTGCTGGATAAAGGGTACATTCGTGTTTCTCTTAGCCCTTGTGTTGTTCCTATTATTTTAGTTCCTAAGAAAGATGGTACATGGCGCATGTGTGTTGATTGTAGAGCGATTAATAACATCACTATTATCATCATCCTATTCCACGCTTAGAGGATATGCTAGATGAATTGAGTGGTGCTGATGTTTTCTCTAAAATTGACTTGCGTAGTGGTTATCATCAAATTAGGATGAAAGAAGGGGATGAATGGAAAACTGCTTTCAAAACTAAATTCGGTTTGTATGCGTGGTTAGTCATGTCGTTTGGTCTTACTAATGCACCTAGTACTTTCATGCGTTTGATGAATCATGTTTTGAGAGAGTTTATTGGTTGTTTTGTGGTTGTTTACTTTGATGATATACTTATATACAGCCACACCGAATCTGAACATTGCACTCATATTAGACAAGTTTTGCAAGTGTTACGTGATAATAAACTATATGCTAATCTTGAGAAGTGTACATTTGCAAAAGATAAGGTCATATTCCTAGGATTTGTTGTTTCTAAGCATGGAGTAGAGGTAGATCAATCTAAAATTGAATCAATTCAGAATTGGCCTACTCCAATGAATGTTAGTCATGTGCGTAGTTTCCACGGTCTCGCTGGTTTCTATAGGCGCTTTGTGAAAGATTTTAGCACCATTGCTGCACCATTAAATGATTTGACAAATAAAGGTGTTCCTTTTGTATGGGGCGCGGCCCAAGACATTGCATTTGATACATTAAAACGTTTGCTTACTTCTACACCATTACTTGCATTACCTGATTTTTCGAAGCAATTTGAAGTTGAACGTGATGCTAGTGGTATAAGCATAGGTGGCGTTTTGATGCAAGAGGGTCGGCCTATAGCTTATTTTTCTAAGAAATTGACTGGTGCTCGTTTGAATTATTCTATCTATGATAAAGAATTGTATGCACTTGTTAGAGTACTTGAGGTTTGGCCACATTATTTGTGGCCAAAGGAATTCATCATACATTCTGATCATGAAGCATTTAAATAGTTGAAAGCTCAATCAAACTTGCATAGAAGATTAGCTAAATGGGTTGAGTTCATTGAGTCCTTTCCTTACATCATTAACTATAAGAAGGGAAAAGAGAACGTTGTTGCTGATGCTCTATCTAGGAAGAACATGCTATTAACCAATCTTGATGTTAAAATTCCTGGATTAGAAACTATTTGTGCACTTTATGCAACTGACCTTGATTTTGCTGAACCATATCGTTTGTGTGCTCTTAGAAACGCATGGGATAAGTATCATATACATGATGGATATTTGTTTCGAGCTAACAAACTATGTATTCTAGAATCGTCGTTGCGTTTGTTCTTAGTGCAGGAATCACATGCTGGTGGTTTGATGGGTCACTTTGGGCGTGAGAAGACGTTGCTCATGCTTGTTGATCACTTTTATTGGCCCAAGATGAGGCGTAATGTGTACAGATTTGTGAGCCGATGTATTACATGCCACAAGTCGAAATCTAAGCTAAAGCCTCATGGTTTGTATACACCTCTCTCTGCACCTACTACTCCATGGGAAGACATTAGTATGGATTTTGTGCTAGGTCTACCTAAAACTCAGAGAGGTCATGATTCTATATTTGCGGTAGTGGATAGGTTCTCTAAGATGGCTCATTTTATTGCCTGCCACAAAAGCGACGATGCGTCGCATGTTGCTAACCTGTTTTTCAGGGACATCGTGAGATTACATGGAGTACCAAAGACGATTGTTTCTGACCGTGATGTGAAGTTCATGAGCTACTTTTGGAAGACCTTATGGGGAAAGCTAGGAACGAAGCTGTTGTTCAGTACTACATGTCATCCCCAAACAGATGGTCAAACGGAGTCGGTGAATCGAACATTGTCACAGCTTCTAAGGACCATGATTAAAAAGAATCTGCGGGAGTGGGAAGAGTGTTTGCCACATGTTGAGTTTGCTTACAACAGGGCTGTGCATTCAACTACTCAGCTTTGTCCTTTTGAGGTGGTGTATGGTTTCAAGCCATTGACGCCACTTGATATGTTGCCTCTGCCTTTACATGAGAGAGTTGATATGGAGGCATCAAAACGTGCTGATTATGTGAAGAAAATACATGAGAAGACTCGAGAGGCTATTGAGAAGAAAGGCAAGAACATTGCTGCTGCAAGGAATCAAGCAAGGAAAGAAGTGTTGTTCGAGCCTGGAGATATGGTTTGGGTGCATCTACACAAGGATAGGTTCCCACTACTTTGAAAGTCAAAATTGAAGCCACGTGGCGCTGGTCCTTACAAGGTGTTAGCCACGATTAATGATAACACCTACTCGGTTGATATACCTATTGAGGAGTTTGGTGGAGTTAGCAACAGCTTCAACGTTGCTGATTTGTCACCATATGCTGGAGATGACCTTGGAGCGTCGAGGTCGACGCCTTTTGAAGGAGGGGAGATGATGAGGACATCCCTACAATTACACCTACCCCAATGACTACTGAAGATGCTACAACTGTTGCAAGAAAGGATCAGTCCAATGAGATTAGAATTGGACCTATTACAAGAGCTCGTGCTAAGCTACTGGAACAAGAGGTGAATTTACTCCTAAATGAATCTGGTACTTTGATTGATGAGAACTTTATACTGCCTAAGTCTATGCATTTATGTATGATCAGGTTCGTTGGAGAAACAAGCATGGCGCGAGGAGGAGAAGGGCTACAAGAGAAGCCCAACATGATGATCGCCCAAGGATGCGCGAGGGAGGAGCGGGAGGAAGGCGTAAGAGAAGATCATCAAGCCGGAGGCAAAAAGATCTGCCACGACCGGAGTGTCCGGCCAGTTCCACCCGGACTGTTCGGCCTGGTCGAGAGGCAAACTGGCGTGGACATTCTGTCTGCCAGTTCGGACACTACCCGGATACCACCCGGAAACTTCAAAGTTTCCGGCCAGACCGGAGTGTCCGGCACACTTCAACCAGAGTGTCCGGCCAGGCCGACCGAATCTGATTTCGAATGGAGTGTCCGCCCGCCGACCGAATCTGGTCCGAGTCGGTTTGTATCAGTCTGAGTCGTTTGCGTTTACTTTCGGTTTCTGGTTGCCCTACCCGCCCTTATAAGCCCTGGGACGACCTCTAGTTAGGGTTTAGACCACGTTAAAATATTTTGGAGTTGTTTCTTTCATAGAACCTTTAGAATTACCCTGTGTTCGAATCTACCAACTATAATTGAGTGTGATCTGTTGTTCCATTGGGAATAAGTAGATTGCATACTACCGTTCGTGGTCATGGCTGTCTGCGCAAGAGTGTGGTGTTGTGAGTATCCTACAAGGTTTGAGATCTGTTGCACAGGCATCAGGGATCGAGCGAGAGAGATCATAGCTACGCACTAGTTATCTACCATCCACCATCATCATCGCCATCCGCTTACTGAGAAGATCGGGCCACCCCATATCAGATTGCATGTGTGTTCTTTTCATGAACCACACCCAGTGTCATTGCATGTTTGTTCTTCTCACAAACCACATATGGATCCACCAGTGTGATTGCATGTGTATTCTTTTCACAAACCCCAACTAGAGTCATTGCATGTCTGTTCTTCTCACAAACCACATATGGATCCATCAGACTCATTGCATGTGTTTTCTTTTCATGAACCACATCCAGTGTCATTGCATGTGTGTTCTTCTCACAAACCACAGCTAGAGTCATTGCACATCCGATCTTTCCAAAAACCACATAAGGATCCATCAGTGTCATTGGATGTGTGTTCTTTTCATGAACCACTCCTAGTGTCATTGCATGTGTGTTCTTCTCACAAACCACATATGGATCCACCAATGTCATTGCATGTCTGTTCTTTTCACAAACCAAAGTTAGAGTCATTACATGTTTGTTCTTTCCACAAACCACATAAGGATCCACCAGTGTCATTGGATATCTGTTCTTTTCATGAACCACACCCAGTGTCATTGCATGTCTATTCTTTTCACAAACCACAGCTAGAGTCATTGCATGTCTATTCTTTCCACAAACCACATAAGGATACACCAGTGTCATTGGATGTGTGTTCTTCTCATGAACCACACCCATTGCCATTGCATGTGTGTTCTTCTCACAAACCACATATGGATCCACCAGTGTCATTGGATGTCTATTCTTTTCATGAACCACAACTAGAGTCATTGCATGTATGTTCTTTCCACAAACCACATAAGGATACACCAGTGTCATTGGATGTGTATTCTTTTCATGAACCACACCAGTGTCATTGCATGTCTATTATTTTCACAAACCACACATGGACCCACTAGTGTGATTGCATGTGTGTTCTTTCCATGAACCACATATGGGTCCACCAGTGTCATTGCATGTGTGTTCTTTTCATGAACCACACCCAGTGTCATTGCATGTGTGTTCTTTCCACAAACCACATAAGGATACACCAGTGTCATTGGATGTGTGTTCTTTTCATGAACCACACCTAGATTCATTTGTCTGTTCTTCTCACAAACCACACATGGATCCACCAGTGGCTTTGCATGTCTGTTCTTTTCACTAACCATTGCTAGAGTCTTTAAATGTCTGTTCTTTTCACAAACCACATATGGATCCACTAGTGTTATTGGATGTGTGTTCTTTTTATGAACCACACCCAATGTCATTGCATGTGTGTTCTTCTCACAAACCACACATGGATCCACCAGTGTCATTGCATGTATGTTCTTTTCATTAACCACAACTGGAGTTATTACATGTCTGCTCTTTCCACAAACTACATAAGGATACATTAGTGTCATTGGATGTGTTTTCTTTTCATGAACCAGACCCAGTGTCATTGCATGTCTGTTCTTCTCACAAACCACACATGGATCCACCAGTGTGATTGCATGTGTGTTCTTTTCATGAACCACACCCAGTGTCATTGTATGCGTGTTCTTCTCACAAACCACACAAGGATCCACCAGTGTTGTCACATCCCAAATTCTAGATTTGGCACTGAATACATACGTGTCATTGCATTCATGATCATATTTGCAAAAAAAATTCAGTTTTAAAGGCTTTTGGCCAAAGCACTACCTATTTGTCTTTCCATCTCTTATATGAGATTACTAGGGTTTTTGTCTTGCATCTGCTAGAGTGTTACTTTTTGGGCATTCCAGATGCTTGGATGCATAGAGCTCGTCAATACGAATCCGTAGAACTTTGTTTCGTCCAAATCGGAGTCCTGGATAAAAAGTTATGGCCAATTTTCAGAAGTGCAGAAAAAGTTCAGTTTTGCAGAAAGTACAACCAGTTTCAGTTACTGTTCAAAAAAAAAAAAGACGCGTCGGCCAGCCACCCGCCAGCCCACCGTGGCCCAGCAGCCCATCCGGGAGCCACCCGCGCTAGCGAGCGACAGATAGTGGCCGCCGCGCGCGCAGCGCGTAGCCCGCCGCCGCCCGGGCCCACCTGCCAGCGGCAGTTGTCGAGCAGACCGTGGTCGACACGAGCACGGACGCCGAGGTTCGCCGGAAGTCCGATTTCCGTGGGGTTGTTCCGCCCCCGCGTACTCCACTACCCCCCTTATAAGGGGTGGCCCGATCTTCTCAATAAGCGGATGGCGATGATGATGGTGGATGATAGATAACTAGTGCGTAGCTATGATCTCTCCCGCTCGATCCCTGATGCCAGCGCAATAGATCTCGAACCTTGTAGGATATTCACAACACCACACTCTTGCGCACGCAGCCGTGACCACGAACAGTAGTATGCAATCTACTAATTTCCAATGGAACAATAGATCACACTCAATTATAGTTGGTAGATTCGAACACAGGGTAATTCTAGAGGTTCTATGAAAGAAACAACTCCAAAATATTTTAACGTGGTCTAAACCCTAACTTGTGACGGCTACGGAGGTTTATATGAGAGCTGGGGCGTCCTCCCCTCTAAACGGGCCTAAAAACAGCCATAACTTGGCCCAAACTGACTCGGTTCGACTTAAACTGATACATACCGACCCATATATGGGTTCGGCGTTATTGGCACGCAGTCCAAACGTCGTGGAACACCTCAAACATGTAATTCTTGGTGCGCCATCTCTCACTCTTGCTCATACGTGATTTCCTCATTGCCTCCTAGTGCGCATGCCTCCAGCTCCTCCCTTGCGCACTTGTTGATATTGGAAATCAGCGCTTGTCCTTCTTGCTGCAACTCTCCTCCTCCTCAGGCAACGCTTGTGTTATCAATAAACCTGATCATACAAAGATGCATAGACTTAGGTAGTATAAAGTTCTCATTAAGTAAAACATCAGGTTCAATTAGGAATGAATTCACCTGATAGTCATTATTGATTTGACTCAATATTTCCTTCCAGTTCAGGCAGTCAGAGTCATCATAATCCCTGTATATATCCTCATCATCCTCCCTTTCTTCATGAAAAGCCGTCCTCGGCTTTAGGTAAGCTGAAAGTGGGAGAAACAAAATGAACAATGTGTACGCAAAGTATATGTATATATAACATGTTGTATTATTGTTGTTCACAGGAGAAGTATGTCCAGTATACATCAAGCAACTTAAATTGCAGGTATAAGTGAAGTAAAAAGAATCATGATCATGGTGAAAAACAACTAAATAGATAGTCATGTTCTTCAATATTAAATTCAGTTTTCTCAAAGAAGATCTATGATCAAATTTGTGAACAAGATCAAACCAATTCAATATGTCTGAAAACCAAATTGAATAATGCCATGCTTCAACTATGCTACTTTGATTATTATGAACATGATCATGTTGTCCAGTAGTAAAATGCAACTCAATTTGCAAAGATAAATGAAGTATAAAGCATTAGCACAACTAGGCAATGAATTTTGGGACAAATACAACGAATATGAAAACTTGGGTTCTATTCTAGCAAGATTACAACGATCCAACATAGGTAAAATTACTTGTGTTGGCTGCGTTATATCAACTAAACCTGACTTTAGTTTCATATTATCACAAATTTTAGCATATATTCCACAACAAAAAATCGTCGACACACAACATGTATGGCTGAAAACAACATGTTTCAGTTCAGCGATTCGATCACAAGTAATGCATATGTGATCCACAAGAAAATTTTCATGCATGCTATATTCACCAATCAGATTGAAAGTGAAACAAGGAGAATATGTGCTAGAATTCAGAAATGAAATTTCAGAAATCTTATCCATAACACAACTCATACTTATAGGTTCATTTAGCATGATGGAATACACAATATCAGCAGGTGGTATTCGAGCAAGTATTTCCTTATGTGTTATCAGTACCACATGATCAGAATTTGAATTTGGTAAACTATCACATGGTGCTGAAACAGTAGTGCAAGGCAAATCACAAGGAGGCTTCAGTAAAGGAATAGACTCACAATATGTCGCACATGTTGGCTGAAGCTCCAAATCAGTACCAATGTCATTAACAATCTTCTCAGCTGTAGTAGGTACTACGAGATCCTCCTCAAGTGACAATACCAGATCGTGTGATGCAGGTTGTAAAATAGGCGGCTCCCTTTCTTCAAAAGCAACCTGCACATCACAAGATACAACACTAGGAGTAGACATGATTACGTTAGTAGACAACTCACATTTCTCATTAGTGTCCACTCTCAAAATTTCTGGAATAGGCCATTTGTAGTTGTTCAAAAACATAGAACGTAGAAATTGCTTGAAATCTTCCCAAAGGATTTTTTACCCATGACACCATACACAATCCTTGCGTCCTTCCACCAACGAGCTACCTCTTCATCCACACGTGTGAGCAAGAATGTATTCTATATGGCCATTAAACTTGCTATCGAAAGTAGGACATCTCACAAAACCAAATCCCATATCAATTTCCCAAATCTGATATTTTGTAGGTGTGGCGGAACTTTCCAATCGCCACTTGATTGTAGTTGGATCATATGCCATGCCAACCACAATAGCTAAATAGTCATGGTAAACATCATCTGATTTCTGCATCACATCAACACTAGTAGAAGTCATGCTTAGTACATTAGTGCAAAAAAACAAAATTGTTTTGGTGGCACACTCACAACTCACTCAAAAACTGACAAGAAAGCAGATCTTACCGTTCCAAAGTGAATAGTGATGCTTACCAATTCGAAATCAAAGACCAATGCACTGATGTGATGAAGTGAATACCAAAGGTATAGAGAACGATCGCAAGGTATAGAGAACGATCGCAAGGCACACAGGTTATTTATGGTGGAGCTGTAGGTATGGTATCCTAACTACACCGCAAACAAGTCCTAGTGCTGATCGTATGACAAAGACCCACGGAAACACACACGGTGGAGATAAATGAGGCAATTGCAACTATGAAAATGAGCTCAATAACGTGAGGTATGTCGGAGGAACGCTCGTGTTGCAATGCACAAGGAGAGACGCTAGCAATGTCTCAACGAAACGGGCACAAGATTGCTAAACTGAGCAGCCCGCAGAGCACTAAGCACGGTAGTCTCGTAGGCTAGTTTTAGACACAAAGAAAGGCTTACTAAGGCTCACTAGGATAGGTACGCTATGTGGACTCAGTAAAAAAATAAACAAAAAAAGAAAAAGTTTTGACCTGAGAATTAGTCTCTGCCACGGCAAAAAAACGGCCTAAAATCCTGCCGCGGCAGGATGCCGGCAGTTTGTTTTTTTTCTCTCGTACTAGCACAGACTGGTCTGTGGTAAGGCGACGGTTCGATTTTTTTTTTTCGGAATTTTTTTTGGGTCACGCGAGAGCACAGACTTGTCTGCGGTCAGGCGTGAGGCAGCGAGCCGAATTTTTTTTTTGCTCGCCAAGTAGTACACAACTAGGACTCTTTACTTGGATCGGATCTGACTTGATGGTAGCGGAAAAAGATGGTGGAAAACAACTAGAACACTAGAAAACAAATCTACGAAGAACAGATCTAGATCTAATCTAATAGAGGAACGCGATCAGCAACTATTACTCGAATACGATGTAATCTAGGCTATGGCAACTCTTTTTGTGGGGCTTTTTCTGTATAGGATGAAAAACACTCTCTAATCTATGGATGGATTGTGGATTGCTTACCGAGGCAAGCAACAACTCTGATACCAAGATGATATGGGGTGGCCCGATCTTCTCAGCAAGCTCTTGTCGATGGTGATGGTGGATGATAGATAACTAGTGCGTAGCTATGATCTCTCCCGCTCGATCCCTGATGCCAATGCAACAACTCTCGAACCTTGTAGGATATTCACAACACCACACTCTTACGCACGCAGCCGTGACCACGAACGGTAGTATGCAATCTACTAATTCCCAATGGAACAACAGATCACACTCAATTATAGTTGGTAGATTCGAACACAGGGTAATTCTAGAGGTTCTATGAAAGAAACAACTCCAAAATATTTTAACGTGGTCTTAAAAACCTAACTTGTGACGGCTACGGAGGTTTATAAGAGGGCTGGGGCGTCCTCCCCTTAAACGGGCCTAAAAACAGCCATAACTTGGCCCAAACTGACTCGGTTCGACTCAAACTGATACATACTGACCCATATATGGGTTCAGCCTTATTGGCACGCAGTCCAAACGTCGTGGAACACCTCAAACATTTAATTCTTGGTGCGCCATCTCTCTCTCTTGCTCATACGTGATTTCCTCATTGCATCCTAGTGCGCTTGCCTCCCGCTCCTCCCTCGCGCACTTGTTGATATTGGAAATCAGCGCTTGTCCTTCTTGCTGCAACTCTCCTCCTCCTCGCGCAACACTTGTGTTATCAATAAACCTGATCATACAAAGATGCATAGACTTAGGTAGTATAAAGTTCTCATTAAGTAAAACATCAGGTTCAATTAAGAATGAATTCACCTGGTAGTCATTATTGATTTGACTCAGTATTTCTTTCCAGTTCAGGCAGTCAGAATCATCATAATCCCTGTAGATATCCTCATTAGCTTTTTCTTCTTGCTGCAATTCTCCTCCTCGTGCAACACTTGTGTTATCAATAAACCTGATCATACAAAGATGCATAGACTTAGGTAGTATAAAGTTCTCATTAAGTAAAATATCAGGTTCAATTAAGAATGAATTCACCTGATAGTCATTATTGATTTGACTCAGTATTTCCTTCCAGTCCAGGCAGTCAGAATCATCATAATCCCTGTAGATATCCTCATCAATTCCCCCGTCGATTTTTTCAGAGATTATTATTTTCTAGAAAATAGATCCAACTTCAAAAATTCGTAGGAAAAGATTTACTGGGCCAAATTTTGCAAATAATATGTCGTTGGATTCACAAAATTGTGTAGAATTTGTTTATAAAATAATATTACAGGTTTACAGTATGTTTTTCCCTGAGACTTTAAAAAGGCTTAAAACACTATAAAAATTATAGGAAAAGTTCTGTAACGCCTTTTTGCGTGATTCCAATTGCCCCTGATTTTAAATCACGTTACCTACACAGTAGTATTTTTTCCTAGGTCTTACAACCCTGTTTACTGCAGAAGTTTAGTGTTTTGCCTAAAAGCTTATTATTTGGGTTCACAAATTGCTTAGTCTTGTTTTCATTGCATTAAAGATTTTCCATGCATCATGCAGTAGTAGTAGTAAACATCAGAGAGCGAGAGGTTACTGAAAACCATGTTGAGCTATCATGCATGCATTTGTGCACTTGCTTATGTTTGTGTATGTTGTTTATGTGTTGTTTTGTATTGTGTAGATTGTGACAAGTGCAACGCTTGTTTCTACGAGGATTGTACCCTCGACTCCTACCGCCAAGGGAAGTAGATGCTATTTTGTTCATACCATTGTCCTACTATTTTTTCTCTTATGCATGTGTAGGGTATTTCTGTAGTTATTGTGTAGGAACTACTATGCTATGCTATATCCTATATACTGTGGTAGGAATTCCTTGTAGTTGAGCCCCGCTCAGTAGATGTGCTTAGACCTGCTGTGAAGACGGGGGGAAAGGGATCACACTGGTGAAGTTGTGTTTGTTTCAAACTAAAACAACTTAATGTTAATGAACTACCTAGGCGGAATGGTTTGTTGGTCAACGGAGTGTGGTTAATGGTGGGGAATGCCGCCCAGGGTACTGAGAAGGTTTGGTTCTCTTTGTTATGGTAGCTTACGTGTGCAACCATGTGCCAGTAAGAATGGGTGGCTGGTTGGACTTAGTAGGTCGTGGTGGTCCGAACCTAGCGTAGCCAGAGATGTAGTGAATGATAGGTTGGGACCGGTGCGTAGTGGGGTTTGGTGATCTACTTCCCGAAAAGTCCCATCTTGGACTTCTCCCTATCATCACACAATATGAGTGTGGTGGTACGAGCTGGGTTGGCCAGGTCACATGGGTGAAGTGTACAAACCCCTGCAGGGTGTAAAAACTAAGTACTTAGCCATGTCCCCGATTACGGACGATTGAGTTGCTTGATCTTGAGACTATGACATATTCTCACTCATCCTTATTTCCTAATTACTAAAACTTGATGGGTGAACTTAATGGGTTGCTGTGAATTAAATGGTTTACGAAAGTAGGATCAATGTGTTTGAAAAGTGCAAGCTAGCCAAAGCTCCACTAGCGAAATTAAGCATGTAGATGTTAGGTGCATTGTCTCCTTTACCTTAGCGCTACTTCCCATACATTCCATGTATTGACCCTTTGGGGCTGCTACGTTTCATGTTGCGGGTTATATCGATTCCGAGTGATCGATATAGGTCGCGGTAATCCACTCGACACTTGTTCCCTCGTGGGCAATTTGAAGATGGAGTAGTATCTTTATTTGTGTTGCTACCTGATTTATGTGTGAGCTAGCCTTCGAGCTAAGCATTTTTTGTAATAACCGAATCTTCTGGATCTTCGTTAATTATGATACACGGATTATTACTTTGTTATTCCATCTATGTTCTATGTAAGCCAATGAACCAATCCATGGATTGGCATGTTGCATAGAAGCTACAGTCTTTTCAGTATTGTAGTGTTACAGATGGTATCAGAGCCGTGTGTTGACTGTAGGATCGTGACCTAGGATTGGAAGAGGAAGCCTTATGTTTACTTAAGCCTATTTTAATTTCTGTCCTTATGCTTATGCCATTCACTCTAGTAAATTCTTTTCCCTTGCTGTTCTCACTCTTTCCTCTTTACAATTGATAGATGGGAGATGCCACCAGAGTTGAGTATGTTGAGCTCCAATCTCCAAGACCCTTCGCAAGACAGTTGGCGGAGCTTTGCCAGACACTGGGCATGCTAATGCCGATGTTCAAAGGGAGAAGGATGAACACCTATGTGCCTGGAGACCGCGTGTGGGAGATCATCGCGATTTTTCTTGCAGATCCCACCGTGCCTGGTATCGAGAAGCTGAACCTCACGAAGAAGTACCTTACCTGGGAGCAAGGAGTGGAGTCGGCCATGCATGAGACCCTGTCACGCCTGTGCTATCTCCACCGACACCGACTACCAGCAGGTTCACCCTTCCTTGCATTTGGAGGTCAGAATGAGCAAGGGCATGTGATGGTTACCACAGGTAATCGGAACAACATGCCACTCCAAGAGAAGCAGTTAGAAGACATGGAGATCAAATCTTGGGAGAGGGAAGAGAAGTTGATGCAGCAAAAGGAGGAGCTGGATTATTTTCAGGGCACTGTGCATCTGCAAGGGTATGAGATGGAGACCTTGCACACTGCAGTGAATACAATGGAGAAAGCCCTCATTGGAAGAGATGCCACGATTGCAACGTTGAATCAAACCATCGTGCAAAGGAAACAAGTTGTGGCTGAGCGTGATCAAACCATTGTGGACATGGCTGCCCAGATTGCTGCCCTTCAAGCCCAGCAGAATCCACCACCAAATAATGGCAACGACGATGATGGGAACGATGGTGACGATGATAGCGATGATGATGATGTGGATAATGGTGATGGAGGTAACAATGGTGGAGGAGGCGACAACGATGAAGACGGAGGCACTGATGATGAAGGAAGCGATGACGATGATGGAGGAGATGCAGCGGGCGCTTTTGCTGAAGGAAATGATGAAGAGGACCCTGAAGAGGTGGAATTCGAGGACTCAAGTGAATAAGACTCGGGAGAGGTGTACACACCACCACCATGGCATGCACGAGGATCGAAGCGTCGGCGCATGGACTCTAGAACCTATTGCAACCTATTCATCAAATAGCTAGAGATGGTCCTCCAAAACTAGTATTCGTTAGGGATATTCGTTAGTCTTAGACATCGATCAATGTAAACTTCTGCACTATTAGCTTATTGTGTTTAGATTGCTCAGTTAAGTACCTTGAAGTTCCAGGAATTTTCGTGAGATTTATTAAATGATTTTTGAACAAGTTTGGGTAAATTTCGTGTTTTTACTGATGCAGTTTTCTGCCTGACCAGTTGTACCGTGCGAGTTTTAATTCCTTGCTGGTAACTCGGATTGCGCTCAGAATTTAGGATCTGGAGCGTAATTACCTGTAGCACCTGCAAACAAATTGGCTAAAATTCGTGATGAGTTCAAGGTGCCCAGAAAAATTCGTGAACAAGACAGAAATGTTCTGCCAGATTTCTGGTTTTGCTTTTTTTTTGCTGTTTTGCTTTGCCAAACGCTGTTACCAGCGTTTCTAAATTATTTTGTAGCTATACTGTTAAGGAAAACCTGGAATGATGTTTGTGTGTGTGATTGCTCATGTGGTGATTGCTTATGATTGTTGTGGCTTGAGCTTGTTGCATGGGTAGAGGGCTATTACTCATATGTAGTTGTTTCCTTCTAATCTTACCTGTGCTGAACCGCAGATGTCTCGCCGCCGACCTGATGAGATGGCTCAGCTCATGGCCGCTCAAGCTCAGCTGACACAAGTGATGATGCAGTTCATGGCAACTCAGAACAACAACAATAACAACAACAACAGGAACAATCAGCCGCAGGGGGATGCTCTCACTAGGTTCTTGAGGCTGAGGCCAGCTAAGTTCTCCTCTGCGCCTGAGCCCATGGTTGCTCTCGATTGACTTCGTTCAGTGAACAAGGATTTGGTGACCGTTGGTTGCACTGATGCTGAAAAGGTGAGGTTTGCGGCTCAATTGCTGGAAGGATCCGCTGCCTCTTGGTGGGATGCTTTCCAGATCACCTACCCACTGGATACAGTTACCTGGGCTATGTTCGAGGAACGATAAAGGACGAACCACGTATCTTCCGGGACCATGAGCCTGAAGAGGAAGGAATTCCGCAACCTACGCCAAACCAACCGCACTGTGGCGGATTACATAGAGGAGTTCAACAATCTCTCTCGCTATGCCCCTGAGGATGTGGACACTGATGCCAAGAGGAGGGAGAGGTTCCTGGATGGTCTCAGTGATGAGCTTTCACTTCAGCTATCCGTGGTTTATTGTCCGACCTTTCAGGAGCTGATGGATAAGGCCAGGATTCTGGAAGGGAAACAACAGCAGGTGGAGCGACGCAAGAGGAAGAACATCCATCACCCCTCAGGACCACACCACCGCGCACGCATCTCTTATGATGGACACTCTGGACATTCCAGGCATGGCGGAGATGACCGCAGCCACCGTGGAAGCAATGGACATCGCCACAACGGTCACAGGAGTGACAACCACCACCGTGGAGGAAATGACCGCCACCATAATGGTCACAGGAACCACCACAACAACTCTGGGAGGAACAATGGATATGAATATGTGAGAAAGAAGGACCTCAGCAACGTGGAGTGCTACAAATGCAAGAAGCTGGGTCACTATGCTAGTACCTGCCCGGAGAAGAACACGGGAGTGGGACCCAAGCTTGGACCCAACCAGAAGGCGAATGTGAACCATGTGAATGTGGAGGAAATCCGTGATGAGCCGGATCTCGTGATTGGTAAGTTTCCAATCGATTCCCATATTGCACTTGTTCTATTTGATACTGGCGCATCGCATTCATTCATATCACGGGCATTTGTGGATAGACATAAGTTAGCCACTGAGTTACTAAAAGGGACTATTAGAGTGAGCTCACCAGGAGGAGAGATGCTAGCTAGTAAGGGATGCCGTGATCTTACCATAGGAATTGGAGCACACAGCTTCCAAGCACATTTGGTAGTTTTGAAGTCGCAAGGACTAGATGTAATACTGGGCATGGATTGGTTGTCTGAGCATGATGGCCAGATAGATTGTGGACAACGTGCCATCTCTCTTAGGACACCACAAGGCATAAAGATTAAGTTCAAGTCAGCAGCACGTCTTGAGGGTACTAAGGTGAACTCTCTTAAGGGGGTTAGCATGGACACCATACCCGTAGTGAGGGAATACCCCGATGTGTTTCCGTAAGAACTACCAGGGATGCCACCTGACAGGGACGTGGAGTTTCTTATTGACTTGATGCCGGGAAAAGGACCGATAGCCAAGAGGCCGTACAAGATGGATGTGGATGAGCTAACGGAATTAAAGAAGCAACTTAGGGAACAGTTGGACAAGGGATTCATTCAACCAAGTTCTTCATCTTGGGGTGCGCCTGTTCTATTTGTGGAGAAGAAGGATAGTAGTAAGAGGCTGGTGGTAGACTATCGCTCGCTTAATGAGGTTACCATCAAGAATAAATATCCTCTACCCAATATAAATGACTTGTTTGATCAGTTGAAAGGAGCGAAGGTATTTTCCAAGATCGATCTAAGATCAGGATATTTCCAATTAAAGATCCGTGAGCAGGACATACCAAAGACCGCCTTCACCACTAGGTATGGTCTATATGAATATACGGTTATGTCTTTTGGACAAACAAATGCTCCGACATATTTTATGACCATGATGAACAAGGTATTCATGAAGTACTTGGATAAATTTGTCGTGGTGTTCATCGATGACATATTGATATATTCTAAAGATGACAATGAGCATGAGAAGAATTTGCGCCTAATTATGGAGAAGCTGAGAGAGCATAAGCTATATGCTAAGTTTAGCAAGTGCGAGTTTTGGTTGAACACTGTGGGATTCCTAGGACACATAGTGTTAGGTGAAGGACTTGCAGTTAATCCAAGCAAGGTGGCGTCAGTTACAGAATGGGAGTCACCCAAGAATGTGGGAGATATTAGGAGCTTCTTGGGACTTGCTGGATATTACAGGAGGTTTATAGAAAACTTCTCCAAGGTTGCAAAGCCAGTGACTGAATTATTAAACAAAGAGAAAAAGTTTGAGTGGACGGAAGAGTGCGAAGCTAGTTTCCAGGAACTGAAGCAACGCCTAGTGACCGCACCTATCCGGTGTTTGCCAGATATACAGAAGTATTTCCAAGTGTATTGTGATGCCTCTCGTCAAGGACTGGGTAGTGTACTGATGCAAGATGGGAGAGTGGTATCCTATGCCTCGCGCCAACTCAAACACCACGAGAGGAATTACCCCACGCATGACTTGGAATTAGCGTCAGTTGTGCACGCGCTCAAGGTATGGAGGCACTACCTGATGGGTAAGCATTGTGATGTGTTTACAGATCACAAGAGCTTGAAATACATATTCACACAGAAGGAGCTAAATATGAGGCAGAGAAGATGGTTAGAGCTCATGAAGGACTATGACATGAGTCTGGAATATCATCCCGGAAAGGCTAATGTTGTAGCAGATGCGCTAAGCCGCAAGGTGTATGCTAATGGTTTAACCGTGGGAGAGTTACCCAAGAATTTGTGTGAGCAATTCAAGGATCTTAGATTGGAGATAGTATCTGAGGGGTATTTAGCAACAATTGAAATCAAGCCAACACTTCAGGATAAAATTTGTGAAGCTCAGAAGGAGGATACTGAACTGAGGAGAGTAAAGGAAAACATATCCAAGGGAAAAGCGGAAGGGTTTCGCGAGGATGAACAAGGAACACTATGGTATGGAGATCGTTTGTGCGTGCCCAACGATCAGGGGATTAGGAAGTTGATTCTCCAGGAAGCCCATGATTCGCCCTACTCCATACATCCTGGTAACACGAAGATGTACATGGATTTGAAGGAAAGGTACTGGTGGGTTAATATGAAGGGAGATATCGCAGAGTATATTGCCATATGTGATGTCTGTAGTAGAGTAAAGCCTGAGCACCAGAAACCAGCAGGGTTGCTACAGCCATTGCCGATACCTAATTGGAAGTGGGATAGAGTTGGAACGGATTTTATCATAGGACTGCCAAGGACGAGGTCAGGATACGACTCTATTTGTGTAGTGGTTGATCACTTAACCAAGGTATCCCACTTTATACCCATGAAGACCACTTACACTAGTGCTAAATTAGCCAAGATCTACATGAACATAATTGTGTGCCTGCATGGAGTTCCTAAGAGCATCATGTCGGATAGAGGCACCCAATTCACCTCTCACTTTTGGTGCCAGCTACATGAGTCGTTAGGAACGAGGTTGGAATTTAGCACAGCTTTCCACCCCCAGACGGATGGACAAACCGAGAGGGTGAATCAGATTTTGGAGGATATGTTGAGAGCTTGCGCTCTAGCTCATGGCTCTAGTTGGGATGAGAATTTGCCTTATGCTGAGTTTTCATACAACAACAGCTACCAGACTAGCACCAAGACGTCGCCGTTCGATGTACTATATGGTAAGAGGTGCAGGACACCATTGTTGTGGGATGGTGTAGGTGAGCGTCAGTTGTTTGGACCTGATTTGATCAAGGATGCTGAGGAGAAGGTCAGTTTGATTCGAGATAGGTTGAAGGTAGCACAGTCAAGGCAGAAGAGCTATGCTGATGCTAAGCGCAAGGAGGTGGTGTACGAGATTGGAGATCGAGCCCACCTCAGAGTTTCGCCTCTGCGTGGAATTAAGCAATTTGGGATTAAGGGCAAGCTGGCTCCTCGGTTTATAGGGCCCTACAAGATCCTAGCACGCAAAGGAGAGGTTGCGTACCAGCTGGAGATGCCAGAGGTTATATCCGTTGTTCACGACGTGTTCCATGTGTCTCAGCTGAAGAAGTGCCATCCGGAGATGATGGATACACCATTGAGAGACACCGTGTCGCTTGAAGAGGTCCAGCTGGAGAACGACTTGATCTATGAGGAGAAACCGGTCAGGATCTTGGAAACAGCAGAGAGATTTACACGCAGCAATACGATCAGGTTTTGCAAGGTACAATGGAGCCATCACACCGAAGAGGAAGCCACCTGGGAGCGAGAGGATGACCTCCGAGAGGACCACCCGCACCTATTTGCTAACCACGTCGAATCTCGAGGACGAGATTCATCTTAAGGGGGTTAGTCTTGTCACATCCCAAATTCTAGATTTGGCGCTGCATACATACATGTCATTGCATTCATGATCATATTTGCAAAAAAAATTTAGTTTTAAAGGCTTTTGGCCAAAGCACTACCTATTTGTCTTTCCATCTCTTATATGAGATTACTAGGGTTTTTGTCTTGCATCTGCTAGAGTGTTACTTTTTGGGCATTCCAGATGCATGGATGCATAGAGCTCGTTAATACGAATCCGTAGAACTTAGTTTCGTCCAAATCGGAGTCGTGCATCAAAAGTTATGGCCAATTTTCACAAGTGTAGAAAAAGTTCAGTTTTGCAGACAGTACAGCCAGTTTCAGTTACTATTCAAAAAAAGAAAAAAAAAGACGCGTCGGCCAGCCACACGCCAGCCCACTGCGGCCCAGCAGCCCACCCGGGAGCCACCCGCGCCAGCGAGCGGCAGATAGTGGCCGCCGCGCGCGCAGCGCGTAGCCCGCCGCCGCCCGGGCCAACCTGCCAGCGGCAGTTCTCGAGCAGACCGTGCTCGACACGAGCACGGACGCCGAGGTTCGCCGGAGGTCCGATTTCCACGGGGTTGTTCCGCCCCCGCGTACTCCGCTACCCCCCTTAAAGCCGCCGCCACCCCGCGTTTTCCCCCCTCGAAGCCCTCGGAAACGCCGCCAACGCCGCCGAATTCCTCGCCGGAGTCGTCGTCGCCACCGCCGTCCCCGAGCCCCCTTTTGCCCTGCCGCCTAGCCACCTCGCCTCACCCCCTTCTTTTCCCCCGCCTGCAGGTCGCCGAGAGCCGCCGCCACCGTCGAAACGCCACGCCGGAGCCGCCGCCGCCTCCCACACCGACCGCCGCCGGTTAGTCCACCGCAACCGCCCCTGGCCGTCGGATCGGCAACCAGCGGTCCAGATTAGCGTTGACCGCGGCCTGACCCCGTTGACTGGTCGACCGCCGGTCGGCTGGGACCCGCCTGTCAGCGGGGAATATTCCCCCGTCGATTTTTTCAGAGATTATTATTTTCCAGAAAATAGATCCAACTTCAAAAATTTGTAGGAAAAGATTTACTAGGCAAAATTTTGCAAATAATATGTCTATGGATTCACAAAATTGTGTAGAATTATTTTATAAAATAATATTGCAGGTTTATCGTATGTTTTTCCCTGAGACTTTAAAAAGGCTTAAAACACTATAAAAATTATAGGAAAAGTTCTGTAACGCCTTTTTGCGTGATTCCAATTGCCCCTAGTTTTAAATCACGTTACCTACACAGTAGTATTTTTGCCCAGGTCTTACAACCCTGTTTACTGCAGAAGTTTAGTGTTTTGCCTAAAAGCTTATTATTTGGGTTCACAAATTGCTTAGTCTTGTTTTCATTGCATTAAAGATTTTCCATGCATCATGCAGTAGTAGTAAATATCAGAGAACACCGAGAGGTTACTGAAAACCATGTTGAGCTATCATGCATGCATTTGTGCACTTGCTTATGTTTGTGTATGTTGTTTATGTGTTGTTTTGTATCGTGTAGATTGTGACGAGTGCAACGCTTGTTTCTGCGAGGATTGTACCCTCGACTCCTACCGCAAAGGCAAGTAGATGCTATTTTGTTCATACCATTGTCCTACTATTTTTCTCTTATGCATGTGTAGGGTATTTCTGTAGTTATTGTGTAGGAACTACTATGCTATGCTATATCCTATATACTGTGGTAGGAATTCCTTGTAGTTGAGCCCCGCTCAGTAGATGTGCTTAGACCTGCTGTGAAGACGGGGGAAAAGGGATCACACTATGGTGAAGTTGTGTTTGTTTCAAACTAAAACAACTTAATGTTAATGAACTACCTGGGCGGAATGGTTTGTTGGTCAACGGAACGTGGTTAATGGTGGGGAATGCCGCCAAGGGTACTGAGAAGGTTTGGTTCTGTTTGTTATGGTAGCTTACGTGTGCAACCATGTGCCAGTAAGAATGGGTGGCTGGTTGGACTACAGAAATGTAGTGATGTAGTCAGAGATGTAGTGAATGATAGGTTGGGATCGGTGCACAGTGGGGTTTGGTGATCTACTTCCCGAAAGGTCGCGTGTTTGATGGGTGAACTTAATGGGTTGTTGTGAATTAAATGGTTTACGAAAGTAGGATCAATGTGTTTGAAAAGTGCAAGCTAGCCAAAGCTCCACTAGCCTAATTAAGCATGTAGATGCTAGGTGCATTGTCTCCTTTACCTTAGCGCTACTTGCCATACATTCCATGTATTGACCCTTCGGGGCTGCTCATTTTCATGTTGCAGGTTATACCGATTCCGAGTGAACGATATTGGTCGCGGTACTCCACTCGACACTTGTTCCCTCGTGGGCAATTTGAAGATGGAGTAGTATCTTTATTTGTGTTGCTACCTAATTTATGTGTGAGCTAGCCTTCGAGCTAAGCGATTTTTGTAATAATCGAATCTTTCTGGATCTTCGTTAATGATGATACACGGATTATTACTTTGTTATTTCATCTATGTTCTATGTAAGCCAATGAACCGATCCAGGGATTGGCATGTTGCATAGAAGCTACAGTCTTTTCAGTACTGTAGTGTTATAAGTGTCATTGCATGTGTGTTCTTTTCACAAACCACAGCTAGAGTCATTGCATGTGTGTTCTTTTTTTCACAAACCTCATAAGTAACCACCAGTGTCATTCGATGTGTGTTCTTTTCATGAACCATGCCTAGTGTCAATGCATGTGTGCTCTTCCCACAAACCACATATGGATCCACCAATGTCATTGCATGTCTGTTCTTTTCATTAACCATAGCTAGAGTCATTGCATGTATTTTCTTTCCACAAACCACATAAGGATACACCAGTGTGATTGGATGTGTGTTCTTTTCATGAACCATACCTAGAGTCATTGCATGTCTGTTCTTCTCACAAACCACACATGGATCCACCAGTGTCATTGCATGTGTGTTGTTTTCACAAACCATAGCTAGAGTCATCGCATGTCTGTTCTTTTCACAAACCACATATGGATCCACAAGTGTCATTACATGTGTGTTCTTTTCATGAACCACAGCTAGAGTCATTGCATGTGTGTTTTCCTCACAAACCACATAAGGATCCACCAGTGTCATTGGATGTGTGTTCTTTTCATGAACCACACCCAGTGTCATTGCATGTGTGTTCTTCTCACAAAGCACACATGGATCCACCAGTGTCATTGCATGTGTGTTCTTTTCATTAACCACAGCTAGAGTCATTGCATGTCTGTTCTTTCCATAAACCACATATGGATCCATCAGTGTCATTGGATGTGTGTTCTTTTCATGAACCACACCTAGAGTCATTGCATGTCTGTTCTTTTCACAAACCACACATGGATCCACTAGTGTCATTGCATGTGTTCTTTCCATAAACCACAGCTATAGTTATTGCATGTCTGTTCTTTCCACAAACCACATATGGATCCACCAGTGTCATTGCATGTGTGTTCTTTTCATGAACCACACCTAGAGTCATTACATGTCTGTTCTTCTACCAAACCACATTAGGATCCACCAGTGTCATTGGATGCGTGTTCTTTTCATGAACCACACCCAGTGTCAATGCATGTGTGTTCTTCCCACAAACCACATATGGATCCACCAGTGTCATTGCATGCCTGTTCTTTTTATTAACCACAGCTAGAGTCGTTGCATGTATGTTCTTTCCACAAACCACATAAGGATACACCAGTGTCATTGGATGTGTGTTTTTTTCATAAACCACACCTAGAGTCATTGCATGTCTGTTCTTCTGACAAACGACACATGGATCCACCAGTGTCATTGCATGTGTGTTGTTTCACAAACCATAGCTAGAGTCATCGCATGTCTGTTCTTTTCACAAACCACATATGGATCCACAAGTGTCATTACATGTGTGTTCTTTTCATGAACCACAGCTAGAGTCATTGCATGCGTGTTTTTCTCACAAACCACATATGGATCCATCAGTGTCATTGGATATGTGTTCTTTTCATGAACCACACCTAGAGTCATTGCATGTCTGTTCTTTTCACAAACCACACATGGATCCACCAATGTTATTGCATGTCTATTATTTTCATGAACCACAGCTCGAGTCATTGCATGTCTGTTCTTTCCACAAACCACAGATGGATCCACCAGTGTCATTGCATGTGTGTTCTTTTCATTAACCACACCTCAAGTCATTGCATGTCTGTTCTTCTCACAAACCACATTAGGATCCACCAGTGTCATTGGATGTATGTTCTTTTCATGCACCACACCCAATGTCATTGCATGTGTGTTCTTCTCAGAAACCACACATGGATCCACCAGTGTCATTACATGTCTGTTCTTTTTATTAACCACAGCTAGAGTCATTGCATGTCTGTTCTTTCCACAAACCACATATGGATCCACCAGTGTCATTGGGTGTGTGTTCGTTTAATAAACCACACCCAATGTCATTGCTTGTGTGTTCTTCTCACAAACCACACATGGATCCACCAGTGTCATTGCATGTCTGTTCTTTTCATTAACCACAACTAGAGTCATTGCACGTCTGTTCTTTGCACCAACCAGATAAGGATACATCAGTGTCATTGGATGTATTTTCTTTTCATAAACCAGACCTAGTGTCATTGCCAGTGTCATTGCATGTGTGTTCTTCTCACAAACCACACAAGGATCCACTAGTGTCATTGCATGTGTGTTCTTTTCACAAACCACAGCTAGAGTCATTGCATGTGTGTTCTTTTTCACAAACCACATAAGGATCCACCAATGTCATTGGATGTATGTTCTTTTGATGAACCACACCCAGTGTTAATGCATGTGTGTTCTTCCCACAAACCACATATGGATCCCCTAGTGTCATTGCATGTCTATTCTTTTCATTAACCACAGCTAGAGTCATTGCATGTATGTTCTTTCCACAAACCACATAAGGATACACCAGTGTCATTGGATGTGTGCTATTGTCATGAACCACACCTAGAGTCATTGCATGTCTGTTCTTCTCACAAACCACACATGGATCCACCAATGTCATTTCATGTATGTTCTTTTCACAAACCACAGCCAGAGTCATCACATGTCTGTTCTTTTCACAAACCACATATGGATCCACCAGTGTCATTGCATGTGTGTTCTTTTCAAGAACCACAGCTAGAGTCATTGCATGTATGTTCTTATCACAAACCAAATAAGGATCCACCAGTGTCATTGGATGTGTGTTCTTTTCATGAACCACACCCAGTGTCATTGCATGTGTGTTCTTCTCACAAACCACACATGGATCCACCAGTGTCATTGCATGTGTGTTCTTTTCATTAACCACAGCTAGAGTCATTACATGTCTGTTCTTTCCACAAACCATATATGGATCCACCAGTATCATTGGATGTGTGTTTTTTCATGAACCAGAACTAGAGTCATTGCATGTCTGTTTTTTTCACAAACCACACATGGATCCACCAATGTCATTGCATGTCTATTCTTTTCATGAACCACAGCTCGAGTCATAGAATGTCTGTTCTTTCCACAAACCACATATGGATCCACCAGTGTCATTACATGTGTGTTCTTTTCATTAACCACACCTCGAGTCATTGCATGTATGTTCTTCTCACAAACCACATTCGGATCCACCAGTGTCATTGGATGTGTGTTCTCTTCATGCACCACACCCAGTGTCATTGCATGTGTGTTCTTCTCACAAACCACACATGGAACCACCAGTGTCATTACATGTCTGTTCTTTTTATTAACCACACCTAGAGTCATTGCATGTCTGTTCTTTCCACAAACCACATATGGATCCACCAGTGTCATTGGAGTGTGTTCTTTTAATAAACCACACCCAATGTCATTGCATGTGTTCTCTTCTCACAAACCACATATGGATCCACCAGTGTCATTGGATGTTTGTTATTTTCATGAACCACAACTAGAGTCATTGCATGTTTGTTCTTTACACAAACCACATATGGATCCACCGGTGTCATTGGATGTGTGTTCTTTTCATGAACCACACCAGTGTCATTGCATGTCTGTTATTTTCACAAACCACACATGGATCCACTAGTGTGATTGAATGTGTGTTCTTTTCATGAACCACAGCCAGAGTCATTGCATGTCTGTTCTTCTCGCAAACAACATATGGATCCACCAGTGTGATTGCACGTGTGTTCTTTTCACAAATCACATAAGGATACACCAGTGTGATTGCATGTGTGTTCTTTCCACAAACCACATAAGGATACACCAGTGTCATTGGATGTGTGTTCTTTTCATGAACCACACCTAGAGTCATTGCATGTCTGTCTTTTTCACAAACCACACATGGATCCACAAGTGTCATTGCATGTCTGTTCTTTTCACAAACCACTGCTAGAGTCATTGCATGTCTGTTCTTTTCACAAACCACTGCTAGAGTCATTGCATGTCTGTTCTTTTCACAAACCACATATGGATCCACCAGTGTCATTGCATGTGTTTTTTTTCATGAACCACAGCTAGAGTCATTGCATGTGTGTTCTTCTCACAAACCACATAAGGATCCACCAGTGTCATTAGATGTGTGTTCTTTTCATGAACCACACCTAGAGTCATTGCATGTCTATTCTTCTCACAGACCACACATGGATCCACCAGTGTCATTGCATGTGTGTTCTTTTCATGAACCACACCTAGAGTCATTGCATGTCTGTTCTTCTCACAAACCACATTAGGATCCACCAGTGTCATTGGATGTGTGTTCTTTTCATGCACCACACCCAGTGTCATTGCATGTGTGTTGTTCTCATAAACCACACATGAATCCACCAGTGTCATTACATGTTTGTTCTTTTTATTAACCACAGCTAGAGTCATTGCATGTCTGTTCTTTCCACAAACCACATATGGATCCACCACAATGATAGGGTAAAGGTGCCCGATCTTTCGATGAGACGATATCTGTTGATTATGGTGGAGGTCGACGTTGACGATCCGACTACATACGTGCGAGACGTTGCGCCTTAGCAATCGATACACCAACTTCCGAGGCTATTGATCACGCTGGAACCAGATCAACCTGATCACGAGGATCAATCCCTGCAAGCAATCGAAGAACCAGCAAGAATTATAGATGCAATCGTGATATTGCGAATATAGATGAAAGCTTTGTTGAAGAGATGGGATTCTGTCTGTGCGTATTACAAAAGGTCGATTTGACACTTGTGCCTATGGCAAAGCGTAGTTCATGGCTAAGTCTTTTACTAAACAAAATCCGAGTCTAAACGATGACATAATGATGAGGGAAAACCTCTAGGGTGGCCTGATCTTCACGGATCTCGTGGTCAAATCGATGGGAAAACAAGGGGAAAGGGAGAAGGTAGTGGAAGTGGACGCACACCTCGCGAAGAACACGATGAACACACGCAAAACTCATAAGATACAAGGCTGATTGCTCTCGCTGGTGGCCACCGGTCCGATAGAATCCTCGCAAGGAAAGATTGGTCAACGTGCTCCTGTCAATCCCAAGCGGAGAGGGAAGAACACCTTGGAGAGGGTCTTGACAACTACGCTCACGCACTCGCAAACGTAGGCGTTGTACAACGAGGGAGGCGCGATGCAAACTCCAACGAGGTGGTGACGATAGTCGATCCCCTTTGGTTGAAGGGGATGAGGAAAAACTAGAGATTCCACAAAGGGTGTTTTCTTTTGATATGGGGTGGCCCGATCTTCCCAGCAAGCTCTTGGCGATGGTGATGGTGGATGATAGATAACTAGTGTGTAGCTATGATCTCTCCCGCTCGATCCCTGATGCCAATGCAACAGCTCTCGAACCTTGTAGGATATTCACAACACCACACTCTTGCGCACGCAGCCGTGACCACGAATGGTAGTATGCAATCTACTAATTCCCAATGGAACAATAGATCACACTCAATTATAGTTGGCAGATTCAAACACAGGGTAATTCCAGAGGTTCTATGAAAGAAACAACTCCAAAATATTTTAACGTGGTCTAAAAAACCTAACTTGTGACGGCTACGGAGGTTTATAAGAGGGCTGGGGCGTCCTCCCCTCTAAACGGGCCTAAAAACAGCCATAACTTGGCCCAAACTGACTCGGTTCGACTCAAACTGATACATACCGACCCATATATGGGTTTGGCCTTATTGGCACGCAGTCCAAACGTCGTGGAACACCTCAAACATGTAATTCTTGGTGCGCCATCTCTCTCTCTTGCTCATACGTGATTTCCTCATTGCATCCTAGTGCGCCTGCCTCCCGCTCCTCCCTCGCGCACTTGTTGATATTGGAAATCAGCACTTGTCCTTCTTGCTGCAACTCTCCTCCTCCTGGCACAACACTTGTGTTATCAATAAACCTGATCATACAAAGATGCATAGACGTAGGTAGTATAAAGTTCTCATTAAGTAAAACATCAGGTTCAATTAAGAATGAATTCACCTGATAGTCATTATTGATTTGACTCAGTATTTCCTTCCAGTTCAGGCAGTCAGAATCATCATAATCCCTGTAGATATCCTCATCATCTGATGATTCTGACTGCCTGAACTGGAAGGAAATACTGAGTCAAATCAATAATGATCCCTGTAGATATCCTCATCATCTTTAGTCTATCATCTATGACTAAGGGATACATGAGGGGTGGGGGCTCTATTTATAGGCCAGCCACTTACATAGGGGTAGTTTGGGCCTAATACTAGGATTGCACCATAATAAGGGGGATACATGGGTTGTGGCCCAACTGCTGTGTGCGTAGGCACTGTCACGGCCGGTACTACCGGACTTGATGACCGGTAGTACCGCTTGGGGGCGGTAGTACCGCAAGCTGGTACCGGGTCGTCCAGAGGCGATGGCGCTGGCTTCAGTATTAGCCGGTAGTACCGGTCATGTTTTGCGGTAGTACCGGGGCGCTATAGTACCGCTGATGGGAGCGGTAATACCGCTGGCATGTGTCTTCTGCCATCTCCTCTTCCAAGCATCCGTCTTGTCGGGCGTGATGCTCCGGGCTTCCTCCCTTGCCTCCTTACTTGTCGGTGTGAACCTATCATGAATATGGGACGGAGTATGAAGTAGTATACCATTCCAAAAGGGTAGTAAGTGGGCTCGCATAGAGGAACAGATTCACCTTTGGAATCCATGACGACTTGCCATAAGTTGGAGACCTTGATGTGGTAACGACCGTAGGTCGGGCTACATCATCTCCCCCCTTCAAAAAGAGTCGTCCTCGACTCTACACGCTCATCACAAAGTAGAAGATGTCGAGAGACCTTCTGGATCCTAGGGTTCACCATATAGTCGTCCTCGGGAAGGTTGTATTGACAACACCTCAATATTCCTTCACACAACAAAGACCGAGCAACATATGTTTGTGTGTGATAGAGGAGCGTGTCTTTTGTGGCATGTCCATTCTTGTTCACAACACTATTAGCACAACTCAAGTATAGCAAACGGAATGCATATGCAAGGTCAAAGTGCATGGAAGTTAATTGAACATCATCCAAATGTGGGAACTCGAAAACTCCATATATCGTCTTAGTGTGGCACTCAAAGCAATGGACTCAAATATTGGTCAACATCTTTGATGCAAGGATAGGAGAATTTGGCAAAAACACATGAGGAAAGATATCCAAAACAACATCATTATGTGTGCAAGCCAACCATTGGAAAGAACAATTGTTCAATATGTTGGATGCCATACACATATCATCAAAAGCCAAAATCATGGGGGTATGAGTATCGCAAGCGGAAGCAAAAGCAACGTGTTTGCGAACAAACCATATGAAAGAGCAAGTGGTCCTTCTGTTTGTTGCAACAACAATACGAGAGACTTGGAAGCTCTCATGACAATACATGCTCAAAATGGCATTAAAGTTGCACACAAAACATCAGAAAAAGAAATTGTTCAACATTTTTGTTGCAACATACAAAGCATTAATATCCAATAGCAATGAAGCATGATTGTCACAAGGTGAAAGAATACCATTAACGAGCTTGCAAGCTAACCATAGGAAAGAGCAATTTGTCAACATGAAAGATGCAAAGCATGCAAAAGGTATCAGAGCTGGGTTCGATCTTGAACTCACTTGGGGATGCTCTCTAGAGCTCTTTTTGTCAACTCGTGCTCAACCGAGGTTGACATTCTTATGCGGGTACCTAACACATCAAACACAAAAGGAAGAACGTGTGTGCATGGTAGAGAAACACATCAACCATCATGACGTATCTCTTCTTGTGCACATCACCATGACTGTCAATCAAGTATGAAATAGATGCATGGTGAGTATGCAAGTGGGGAACAAGCTTATCATGGCATTTACTAAAATCTCCAAAAGTTGAGAAAGCTATGGGGGCCATCTCAATAGAAACCATATGATAATTATTGTTGCAAGCAAAACAAGTGAAAGAGGAATCATCCATATTATTGCAAGCAACAGGAGAAATAGTAAAACACTCATGACAAACCATTATCCGAGGGGTACCATTGGTAACGTCATTGCAAGCAAAACATTGGAAATAGCAATTGTTTAACAAAGTGCAAGCAATGATATCATCAACGTAACGTTTAGAGCATGGCATGTCTTTGGAAACATCATCACAATCAAATAATTTCACATGCTCAACATTATGCAAAGGCAAAGTATCACATGGAAATACCAGTGAGTCATATGTGATATCACAAACATCATCCATAGCATGCCAATCATCACAAGTCATCATGTCCACTAGTGGGATCATGGCATCATCAACACCCGTATTCTTACCTTATTCATACCTCTCAGATGAAGCAGGTGTTGTGGTAGTATTGGCCTCCATGTGGGTGACTTCTTTTTCTTGTATGGGGATGGCCTTAGCTTCATCCACCATGTTCATCTTCTTGGTCGGAGTCATCATCATCTCCAAGCTTGGCGCTTCTTGATCCATGGAACCTAGCACATCATGGGATAACACATTAGAGGTAGAGGGTAAGTTGTTAGAAATCAAAGTGGTCTCACATGACCTATCAACTACCACTCTCAACTCACTCGGTGTATCACTCATGCCCTCCAAGTGGAAGCACTCAATCTCACATGTGGTGGAGTCACTCATCTCACTCTTGTTTTCACTTAAGTGGGCTAAGTGGCTCTGATACTCACATGGGATTGGTACCACATCATCACTCAAGCATATGGGGGTAGGCTCGGTTCTATCAACTCCATGCGCCTCCTTTGGTGAAGGGAAAGTCCCATGCTCACCATTCTCGACCTTGTCGTCGCCATCTTGTGGTAGTGGTGGAAGTATGCTCATGTTGTTGTCGAGAGCGGTGCTCGGATCGACTTCATCACATATGTGGCCTTGGCTTCCTCCATCTTGAAGTGTAGACTCTTGGCATGAAGCTTGATGGCGTGGAGGAGAGCTTGCTCTTAGTGCCCTTTTGGTGGTGGCACGAGTAGTTGAAGGCGCCTTATGATGGTGTCGACGGAGGTCATTGGCGTGCCTTGCCAAAGGTTGATGTAGATGGCGCACTTGGTTATCCACATGACACTCGCGATGATGCTCCTTGGCCTTGGCACTCTTCTTGGTGAGGCGTTGTAATGAGCGCAAAGCATCATTAGTCTTGGCCATCATGCTCATGGTTTTGGCGAAGTCGTTGTCCATGTCGCGCTTGAAGTTGTCCATGCTTGGGGAGTTATTGTTGTTGTAAAACTCCATATCACCCAAGCATGTGGAGCCATTGTCGGTGTAGTTCTCCATCATGTCATCCATGCTTGTGGAGGCATATGCATGGTGGCTCGTCGTGGATTCTTCATAGATATCATCCTTGGTTCCGGAGTCCCTAGACATGATTCACAAGACGATTGGTGTATATGGAAGTGGTAGGGGGGTTAGGGATGCAACGTCAAACCTTACTTTACCTTGGAAGATAGTATCGTGCAAGTGGCAACACTTGAGAGGAATCAAAACCAAGCAAAGTGAAGTTCACGCGGAACACCAAAACCAACTAACCACTAAAAAACACACACACACAAAGCTTATGGTGGATGGGTATGGAAGGTGGCGTGTCCAAGAACAATCCGAAGTCAAGATGTTGTAATGGCAAATAAGAACCACGATAATCACAAAGCAAAACAAGTCAATCCACAAGATAGGAATTATGTACAAGGAAACACACACGGTGGGATAAATGGGACTTGGGCGACGAAGAACGTGATCTAAGAACCAAATGATTGCCTAGCGAAGACTATAAGCTCGTGTCGCACAAGTGCAAGGAGAGACACTAGTTCGATTGCATAAAATTGGTGGGCTACAAGATTTGCACAATAAATACCACCTATTTGATGTTCATCGAGCTTACGCTTCCTATTTTATGAGGCACTTGTTTCTTTCTTTTTCTTCTTTTTCTATTTTTTCTCTTTTTTTTTCTCTTTTTCTTTCTTTTTCACTTGCCTTTACCTTGTTCCAACAACTATACAAGATAACTATATGAGGTAGCGCACTCACAACTTTTGCTCGAAATTTGACAAGGTATCAAATGTGCATAGCCCAAGCAATCATAGGATGAACTAGTCTCAATAGGTAATTGTTGAACACAAAGATAGTGTAGCTCACAAAGGATGCAAGTGGGGAGAAGTGGCGGAATTTTTATACCTTTCGTCGCCGATCTTCACCCTTTATTATTGGATTCCGCCTTGCTCACGGAATTTGGATGGAGAATATAGCATGAACCACTTAGTTGTCGATGTAGAGCTCTTTCTCCTCTTCGAAACGAGCTAAAAAACACCAAAATCCGAGTTCGTATGTAAAAGTTATGCTCAAAACGGTGAGAGGCTGAAATCTGGAATCTCCTGATTCCTTTCTGGTCTGGGCGGTAGTACCGCCTGTTGGACCCGGTAGTATCGGAAAAGTGCGGTAGTACCGCTTTTTCGGCCCGGTAGTACCGGTTATACCTGGGACGCGCAGATTTGACGCGATTTCGCGATTTTTGGGCGATTTGGGCGGAAAATCTTCAAGGAAAACACCAAATCGAAGGGGTAAATGATGGAATTAGGCCATGGGAACGCAGGGGAAGGTAGATCAACAAGTTTAGCAAGTAATCCACAGATCAAAACCTACCAAAACGCACTCATATCACAGATCAGTCCAAAACACGAATTGGGGCTATTTTTGGTGGAATTTTCGAATTTATAGGGAAAAGACCAAATTGAGGAGAAACCCGTGGCAACCAAAAGCTGCTGATACCAGATGATGAGGGAAAACCTCTAGGGTGGCCCGATCTTCACGGATCTCGTGGTCAAATCGATGGGAAATAGAGGGGAAAGGGAGAAGGTAGCGGAAGCGGACGCACACCTCACGAAGAACAAGATGAACACACGCAAAACTCACACGATACAAGGCCGATTGCTCTTGCCGGTGGCCACCGGTCCGATAGAATCCTCGCAAGGAAAGATCGGTCAACGTGCTGCTGTCAATCCCAAGCGGAGAGGGAAGAACACCTTGGAGAGGGACTTGACAACTGCGCTCACGCACTCTCAAACGTAGGCCTTTTACAATGAGGGAGGCGCGATGCAAACTCCAACGAGGTGGTGACGATAGTCGATCCCCTTTGGTAGAAGAGGATGAGGCAAAACTAGAGATTCCACAAAGGAGGGTTTCTTTAGTCTATCATCTATGCCTAAGGGATACATGAGGGGTGGGGGCTCTATTTATAGGCCAGCCACTTACATAGGGATAGTTTGGGCATAATACTAGGGTTGCACCATAATAAGGGGGATACATGGGTTGTGGCCCAATTGCTGTGCGCGCAGGCACTGTCATGACCGGTACTACCGGACTTGATGACCGGTAGTACCGCTTGGGGGCGGTAGTACCGCAAGCTGGTACCGGGTCGTCCAGAGGCGATGGCGCTGGCTTCAGTATTAGCCGGTAGTACCGGTCATGTTTTGCGGTAGTACCGGGGCGCTATAGTACCGCTGATGGGAGCGGTAATACCGCTGGCATGTGTCTTCTGCCATCTCCTCTTCCAAGCATCCGTCTTGTCAGGCGTGATGCTCCGGGCTTCCTCCCTTGCCTCCTTACTTGTCGGTGTGAACCTATCATGAATATGGGACGGAGTATGAAGTAGTATACCATTCCAAAAGGGTAGTAAGTAGGCTCGCATAGAGGAACAGATTCACCTTTGGAATCCATGACGACTTGCCATAAGTTGGAGACCTTGATGTGGTAACGACCGTAGGTCGGGCTACATCATCTCCCCCCTTCAAAAAGAGTCGTCCTCGACTCTACACGCTCATCACAAAGTAGAAGATGTCGAGAGACCTTTTGGATCCTAGGGTTCACCATATAGTCGTCCTCGGGAAGGTTGTATTGACAACACCTCAATATTCCTTCACACAACAAAGACCGAGCAACATATGTTTGTGTGTGATAGAGGAGCGTGTCTTTTGTGGCATGTCCATTCTTGTTCACAACACTATTAGCACAACTCAAGTATAGCAAACGGAATGCATATGCAAGGTCAAAGTGCATGGAAGTTAATTGAACATCATCCAAATGTGGGAACTCGAAAACTCCATATATCGTCTTAGTGTGGCACTCAAAGCAATGGACTCAAATATTGGTCAACATCTTTGATGCAAGGATAGGAGAATTCGGCAAAAACACATGAGGAAAGATATCCAAAACAACATCATTATGTGTGCAAGCTAACCATTGGAAAGAACAATTGTTCAATATGTTGGATGCCATACACATATCATCAAAAGCCAAAATCATGGGGGTATGAGTATCGCAAGCGGAAGCAAAAGCAACGTGTTTGCGAACAAACCATATGAAAGAGCAAGTGGTCCTTCTGTTTGTTGCAACAACAATACGAGAGACTTGGAAGCTCTCATGACAATACATGCTCAAAATGGCATTAAAGTTGCACACAAAACATCAGAAAAAGAAATTGTTCAACATTTTTGTTGCAACATACAAAGCATTAATATCCAATAGCAATGAAGCATGATTGTCACAAGGTGAAAGAATACCATTAACGAGCTTGCAAGCTAACCATAGGAAAGAGCAATTTGTCAACATGAAAGATGCAAAGCATGCAAAAGGTATCAGAGCTGGGTTCGATCTTGAACTCACTTGGGGATGCTCTCTAGAGCTCTTTTTGTCAACTCGTGCTCAACCGAGGTTGACATTCTTATGCGGGTACCTAACACATCAAACACAAAAGGAAGAACGTGTGTGCATGGTAGAGAAACACATCAACCATCATGACGTATCTCTTCTTGTGCACATCACCATGACTGTCAATCAAGTATGAAATAGATGCATGGTGAGTATGCAAGTGGGGAACAAGCTTATCATGGCATTTACTAAAATCTCCAAAAGTTGAGAAAGCTATGGGGGCCATCTCAATAGAAACCATATGATAATTATTGTTGCAAGCAAAACAAGTGAAAGAGGAATCATCCATATTATTGCAAGCAACAGGAGAAATAGTAAAACACTCATGACAAACCATTATCCGAGGGGTACCATTGGTAACGTCATTGCAAGCAAAACATTGGAAATAGCAATTGTTTAACAAAGTGCAAGCAATGATAGCATCAACGTAACGTTTAGAGCATGGCATGTCTTTGGAAACATCATCACAATCAAATAATTTCACATGCTCAACATTATGCAAAGGCAAAGTATCACATGGAAATACCAGTGAGTCATATGTGATATCACAAACATCATCCATAGCATGCCAATCATCACAAGTCATCATGTCCACTAGTGGGATCATGGCATCATCAACACCCGTATTCTTACCTTATTCATACCTCTCAGATGAAGCAGGTGTTGTGGTAGTATTGGCCTCCATGTGGGTGACTTCTTTTTCTTGTATGGGGATGGCCTTAGCTTCATCCACCATGTTCATCTTCTTGGTCGGAGTCATCATCATCTCCAAGCTTGGCGCTTCTTGATCCATGGAACCTAGCACATCATGGGATAACACATTAGAGGTAGAGGGTAAGTTGTTAGAAATCAAAGTGGTCTCACATGACCTATCAACTACCACTCTCAACTCACTCGGTGTATCACTCATGCCCTCCAAGTGGAAGCACTCAATCTCACATGTGGTGGAGTCACTCATCTCACTCTTGTTTTCACTTAAGTGGGCTAAGTGGCTCTGATACTCACATGGGATTGGTACCACATCATCACTCAAGCATATGGGGGTAGGCTCGGTTCTATCAACTCCATGCGCCTCCTTTGGTGAAGGGAAAGTCCCATGCTCACCATTCTCGACCTTGTCGTCGCCATCTTGTGGTAGTGGTGGAAGTATGCTCATGTTGTTGTCGAGAGCGGTGCTCGGATCGACTTCATCACATATGTGGCCTTGGCTTCCTCCATCTTGAAGTGTAGACTCTTGGCATGAAGCTTGATGGCGTGGAGGAGAGCTTGCTCTTAGTGCCCTTTTGGTGGTGGCACGAGTAGTTGAAGGCGCCTTATGATGGTGTCGACGGAGGTCATTGGCGTGCCTTGCCAAAGGTTGATGTAGATGGCGCACTTGGTTATCCACATGACACTCGCGATGATGCTCCTTGGCCTTGGCACTCTTCTTGGTGAGGCGTTGTAATGAGCGCAAAGCATCATTAGTCTTGGCCATCATGCTCATGGTTTTGGCGAAGTCGTTGTCCATGTCGCGCTTGAAGTTGTCCATGCTTGGGGAGTTATTGTTGTTGTAAAACTCCATATCACCCAAGCATGTGGAGCCATTGTCGGTGTAGTTCTCCATCATGTCATCCATGCTTGTGGAGGCATATGCATGGTGGCTCGTCGTGGATTCTTCATAGATATCATCCTTGGTTCCGGAGTCCCTAGACATGATTCACAAGACGATTGGTGTATATGGAAGTGGTAGGGGGGTTAGGGATGCAACGTCAAACCTTACTTTACCTTGGAAGATAGTATCGTGCAAGTGGCAACACTTGAGAGGAATCAAAACCAAGCAAAGTGAAGTTCACGCGGAACACCAAAACCAACTAACCACTAAAAAACACACACACACAAAGCTTATGGTGGATGGGTATGGAAGGTGGCGTGTCCAAGAACAATCCGAAGTCAAGATGTTGTAATGGCAAATAAGAACCACGATAATCACAAAGCAAAACAAGTCAATCCACAAGATAGGAATTATGTACAAGGAAACACACACGGTGGGATAAATGGGACTTGGGCGACGAAGAACGTGATCTAAGAACCAAATGATTGCCTAGCGAAGACTATAAGCTCGTGTCGCACAAGTGCAAGGAGAGACACTAGTTCGATTGCATAAAATTGGTGGGCTACAAGATTTGCACAATAAATACCACCTATTTGATGTTCATCGAGCTTACGCTTCCTATTTTATGAGGCACTTGTTTCTTTCTTTTTCTTCTTTTTCTATTTTTTCTCTTTTTTTTTCTCTTTTTCTTTCTTTTTCACTTGCCTTTACCTTGTTCCAACAACTATACAAGATAACTATATGAGGTAGCGCACTCACAACTTTTGCTCGAAATTTGACAAGGTATCAAATGTGCATAGCCCAAGCAATCATAGGATGAACTAGTCTCAATAGGTAATTGTTGAACACAAAGATAGTGTAGCTCACAAAGGATGCAAGTGGGGAGAAGTGGCGGAATTTTTATACCTTTCGTCGCCGATCTTCACCCTTTATTGTTGGATTCCGCCTTGCTCACGGAATTTGGATGGAGAATATAGCATGAACCACTTAGTTGTCGATGTAGAGCTCTTTCTCCTCTTCGAAACGAGCTAAAAAACACCAAAATCCGAGTTCGTATGTAAAAGTTATGCTCAAAACGGTGAGAGGCTGAAATCTGGAATCTCCTGATTCCTTTCTGGTCTGGGCGGTAGTACCGCCTGTTGGACCCGGTAGTATCGGAAAAGTGCGGTAGTACCGCTTTTTCGGCCCGGTAGTACCGGTTATACCTGGGACGCGCAGATTTGACGCGATTTCGCGATTTTTGGGCGATTTGGGCGGAAAATCTTTAAGGAAAACACCAAATCGAAGGGGTAAATGATGGAATTAGGCCATGGGAACGCAGGGGAAGGTAGATCAACAAGTTTAGCAAGTAATCCACAGATCAAAACCTACCAAAACGCACTCATATCACAGATCAGTCCAAAACACGAATTGGGGCTATTTTTGGTGGAATTTTCGAATTTATAGGGAAAAGACCAAATTGAGGAGAAACCCGTGGCAACCAAAAGCTGCTGATACCAGATGATGAGGGAAAACCTCTAGGGTGGCCCGATCTTCACGGATCTCGTGGTCAAATCGATGGGAAATAGAGGGGAAAGGGAGAAGGTAGCGGAAGCGGACGCACACCTCACGAAGAACAAGATGAACACACGCAAAACTCACACGATACAAGGCCGATTGCTCTTGCCGGTGGCCACCGGTCCGATAGAATCCTCGCAAGGAAAGATCGGTCAACGTGCTGCTGTCAATCCCAAGCGGAGAGGGAAGAACACCTTGGAGAGGGACTTGACAACTGCGCTCACGCACTCTCAAACGTAGGCCTTTTACAATGAGGGAGGCGCGATGCAAACTCCAACGAGGTGGTGACGATAGTCGATCCCCTTTGGTAGAAGAGGATGAGGCAAAACTAGAGATTCCACAAAGGAGGGTTTCTTTAGTCTATCATCTATGCCTAAGGGATACATGAGGGGTGGGGGCTCTATTTATAGGCCAGCCACTTACATAGGGATAGTTTGGGCATAATACTAGGGTTGCACCATAATAAGGGGGATACATGGGTTGTGGCCCAATTGCTGTGCGCGCAGGCACTGTCATGACCGGTACTACCGGACTTGATGACCGGTAGTACCGCTTGGGGGCGGTAGTACCGCAAGCTGGTACCGGGTCGTCCAGAGGCGATGGCGCTGGCTTCAGTATTGGCCGGTAGTACCGGTCATGTTGTGCGGTAGTACCGGGGCGCGGTAGTACCGCTGATGGTAGCGGTAGTACCGCTGGCATGTCTCTTCCGCCATCTCCTCTTCCAAGCATCCGTCTTGTCGGGCTTGATGCTCGGGCTTCCTCCCTTGCCTCCATACTTATCGGTGTGAACCTATCATGAATATGGGACGGAGTATGAAGTAGTATACCATTCCAAAGGGTAGGAAGTGGGCTCGCATAGATGAACATATTCACCTTTGGAGTCCATGACGACTTGCCATAAGTTGGATACCTTGATGTGGTAACGACCGTAGGTCGGGCTACATCACCTAATGGGAGTATATATGGAGGAACAGAAGGGAATTTCGGCCAGCCTTGGGGAGGAGGTCGAAATCCATCTCCAGGCCGGTTTCCTCAACTATACGGACTCTAAAAGTTCAGCCCCTTTATTTGGACAAAAAATACATGGGCCTGGCCCATATTTAAAGGTGACGCAACACCATCTAATCACATGGACGAAAATTTGAAGTGTGTAGCTCTCTAGTTCATCCATGTCTTCATGTTTTCATTATGGTGGCTTCAAAGTTCTGAAATCTTCACTTGCAGCATCATCCTAGATCCTCACACGATTGCCGCCATCATCTCCATGCATGATCATGTTCCAATGCGTGTCCCTCTCATCCATGCTAGGCCCATCATTGCTAAGTAACATACACACATCTGATTTAGGCAGCATCATATTCTCATGAATATTACGAATAGTTCCTAGAAACGAAAGTACCTGATAATTTAGTTGGCGTGCACGAGCTCTTGTGAGAGGTCCTTGGAATTGTGGAACGTGAGGAAGTGTGACTGTAGGTGCAACGGTTGTATCAACCGTAGGGATGTCCTCATCATCCTCCCCTTCTTGAATTGAAGTCGTCCTCGACGCAATCTCATCTTCTTCTCCAAAGTATGGTTTCAAATCTACAATGTTAAATGAGGGACTTTCCGTGCCCATCTCTGCAGGAAGCTCAAGTTTATATGCATTATCATTCATTTTATCTAACACTTTAAAAGGACCAGCAGCATGTGGCATTAATTTATACTTGCGCAAATCAGGAAAACGATCTTTGCGCAAATGCAACCAAACTAAATCTCCCACATCAAACACAATATGCTTGCGTCCTTTATCACCAGCAACTTTATATTTAGCATTCATACGTTCTATATTCTCCTTAGTAATCCTCTGCAACGTAAGAATCTGTTCAGCACATTGTGTAGCATCAAAATTATGTTGCACCGAAGGTGGAATAGGTAATAAATCAATAGGTGCACGAGGAACAAAACCATACACAATCTCAAAAGGGCATAACTTAGTTGTAGAATGCACAGAACGATTGTAAGCAAATTCAATATGAGGTAAACAATCTTCCCACATTTTTAAGTTTGTCTTTAAAATAGCCCGTCACATGGTAGACAAAGTTCTATTAACTACTTCAGTTTGTCCATCAGTTTGGGGATGACATGTAGTACTAAATAGCAACTTAGTCCCCAACTTAGCCCATAAACATTTCCAAAAATGGCTAAGAAATTTAGTATCACGATCTGAAACAATAGTATTAGGCACACAATGCAAGCGAACAACATCGCGAAAGAATAATTCAGCAACATGAGCAGCATCATCACTCTTATGACAAGGAATAAAGTGTGCCATCTTAGAAAATCTATCCACAACCACAAAAATACTATCCCTCCCTTCTATGTTCGAGGTAATCCTAAAACAAAGTCCATAGAAATATCCTCCCAAGGTACACTAGGAACAAGAAGAGGCATATATAAACCATGTGGATTAAGGCGTGACTTAGCTTTTTGGCATGTTGTGCAGTGAGCAATAAACCTCTCAACATCCCTTCACATGCGTGGCCAAAAGAAGTGTGTAGCAAGTACGTCTTCTGTCTTCTTTACTCCAAAGTGACCCATCAATCCTCCTCCATGCGCCTCCTGCAACAACAAAACACAAACGGAACCTTCTGGAATGCATAGTTTGTTAGCACGGAACACAAACCCATCATTGAGGACGAATTTGTTCCAAGTTCTACCCTCTAGACAATGCTGCAAAACATCTTTAAAATCGGCATCTTTCATATATTGTTCTTTAATAGTTTCTAATCCAAAGATTTGAAGTCAAGTTGAGATAACATGGTATAACGACGTGACAAAGCATCAGCAATAATATTATCTTTACCCTTTTGTGTTTAATAACATAAGGAAAATATTCAATGAATTCAACCCACTTTGCATGACGTTTATTCAACTTACCTTGACTACGAATATGCTTCAAAGATTCATGATCAGAATGTATAAAAAATTCTTTAGGCCATAAATAATGTTGCCAAGTTAGTAATGTCCGAACAAGAGCATAGAATTCCTTATCATAAGTAGAATAGTTCAAACTAGCTCCACTCAATTTCTCACCGAAATATGCAACAGGTTTTCCCTCTTGTAACAACACTCCTCCCAAACCAATTCCACTAGCATCACATTCCAATTCAAAGGTCTTATTAAAATCAAGAAGTTGGAGTAAAGGAGCATGTGTAAGCTTATCTTTGAGTAGCATGAAGGCTTCTTGTTGTGCATCGCCCCAAACAAAGGGCACATCTTTCTTAGTAAGATCGTTCAGCGGCGCTGCAATGGAACCAAAATCTTTGACAAAGCGCCTATAAAATCCAGCGAGGCCAAGGAAGCTCCTCACTTGTGTGACTGTTTTGGGTTGTGGCCAACTCGAAATTGCTTCAATCTTGGCGGGGTCAACTTCAATACCCTGTGCTGTAACAATATAGCCAAGAAAAGCAACTCTATCCGTGCAAAAGGTGCACTTCGGAATGTTACCAAACAAACGTGCAGCACGTAAAGCATCAAAAACAGCACGTAAATGTTCCAAATGTTCTTCTACAGATTTGCTATATATCAACATATCATCAAAATAGACCACCACAAAATGTCCAATAAAACACGTAAAACTTCATTCATTAATCTCATGAAAGTGCTGGGAGCATTAGTTAAACCAAAGGGCATCACTAACCACTCATATATGCCAAATTTAGTTTTAAATGTAGTTTTCCATTCATCTCCTAACTTCATACGAATCTGGTGGTAACCACTACGCAAATCAACCTTAGAGAACATGGTAGAGCCACTCAATTCATCAAGCATGTCATCTAAACGAGGAATAGGATGACGATATCGAATAGTAATATTATTGATTGCTCTACAATCAGTACACATGCGCGAAGAACCATCTTTCTTTGGTACCAAAATAATAGGAACAACACATGGACTAAGAGACTCACGAATATGACCCTTGTCAAGAAGTTCTTCAATTTGTCGCTGAATCTCTTTCGTCTCCTCCGGATTGGTACGATATGGCGCACGGTTGGGCAAAGATGTTCCAGGAATCAAATCAATTTGGTGCTCAATTCCACGAATATGTGGCAGTCCTGGAGGTACATCTTGTGGGAAAACGTCCTCATACTCCTGATAGCATAACATGCAGTAGTACTCACATCAATTTCAAAAATATCAGATTTGCTAGCTAGCAAACAAGTACTTTTCAAACGAATTTCATTAGCATGTTTTGGATCAGATTTAGAAGTACTTGGAGAAGGCATAAGTTCCTTAGCAACAATCGGATTTTCGCTCAGCTTTTTCCCCTCATTATGTGCTCTACTAGCTCTAGCAAGATCATCTTTTAAAATACTTTCAGGAGACATGGGAAGTAACACAATTTTCTTATCATTATGAACAAGAGAATACTGATTTGTACTACCATAGTGTATAGAATTTGTATCAAATTGCCATGGTCTACAAAGTAAAAGAGCACATGCTTGCATAGGAACAACATCACACTCAACATAATCAGCATATGCAGCAATAGTAAAATGCACACGAACTGTACGTGTTACCTTAACCTTGCCGCTGTTATTAAGCCATTGAATGTGATATGGACGAGGATGGGGTCGTGTCGTGAGAGAAAGATTTTCAACCATCTCCATGCTCGCCAAGTTGTTGCAGCTCCCTCCATCAATAATAATGCGAATACATCGATCTTTAACCACACCCTTGGTATGGAACAAATTATGGCGCCAGTCAGGCTCGGCCTTGGTAATTTGTGCACTCAAGACTCACTGTGCAATTAAACTGGGGTATTTCTCCGCATGTTCCGCATCCATATATTCAGAATCTTGCTCCGTGGGTGCTACAGCATATTGCTCATCATATGCAATAAGAGCCAAAGTATCTTCATCATGATCACCGGCGGAATCGTATCCACCATCCTCAATAGCAATCATCACATGAGAGGAGGCACAATCACGTGCAAAGTGACCAAGTCCACCACATTTGTGGCACTAAATTTGGCTGGACTTGCCCGTAGATGCCATGGAGGACGCAACACTCGGGGCTGATCCCGTAGTAGTCTTCCATGCAGCAAACGGAGGTGGTGTAGATGCTGCAGATCGCGTGGATGTGGTCGCTGGAGGTGTAGGTGCAGCAGCCCGTGACGCCGAATTGGGTGATGTCCAAGTAGAACGCCCTGCAGAATAATTAGTTCGTATCGCCTCGCGTCGATCCTGCACTTCACATTCAGCATTGCAAGCAAGATGGAACAAATGGGTAATAGTTTGATAAGATTTATATCGAAGAATGGTATGAATTTCCTTATTTAACCCACCTACGAATCGTGCCATTAATGCTTCATTATCCTCCTCTATACCACAATGCAGCATGCCAGTTTGCAACTCTTGATAGTAATCCTCTACATAATTTTTGCCTTGATCTAGACGTGCTAATTTGGTAAGCATGGAACGCTGATAATGTGGTGGAACAAAACGAATACGCATAGTATGTTTTAAAGCATCACATGTAGTGATTGGATTAGCATGATTATCACGACAATATTCAGACCACCATATGGAAGGAAAACTAGTGAACTCACAAGTAGCAGCACTAACACATCTATCCTCGGGATAATTTTAGCATGTAAAACATTGGTCTACGTCTAATTCCCAAGAGAGGTATGCATCAGGATTATAGCGACCATTAAACGTAGGAACATTTAATTTCAGTTTAGCAACATGGTCATCATCACGTACCAACGGAAAAGGGGGTGGACGGTGAATGTGGGGATTGTATTGCCTAGGACGACCAGCTGGCTGATCAACTGTGAAGTCGTCCGCGTACTCGCCCTCATCCTCATCTTCCCCGTAATAATCATCCAACTGAGCATCATGGGCCCGTGTGACGCTCGTAGCTCCTGCAACGCCAGCAGCAGCAGTGCCCACGGCAGCAGCAGCACCCGCAGCCGAAGTTTGTGCCGGATGTTTGAGAATGCACTGTGCACGTCCCAACAAGTGCGGTGTAGGAGCCCTACGAGTCGGTTGTGGAGGAGGCACGCGAGCCGTCGGTGGTGGAGGTAAGCGTGCTAGCACCTCCTAGAATTTAGCGTCGAGTTTGGTGGTGAAGGCGGTCTCGAGTCCCTCGAGTTGCTCCATCGTGTCAGTAAAACGCTTGTCCACATCCTGCATATGGTCAGCCAAAAGTGTGGTGACGTGAGCCTACAAGGCTTCACCCTCCAGTGGCTGTGTCTCGTTGTTTTCTGGTGGCATGATTAGTACGCAAAAAGCACAGGTATATAATAGAGATACAACAAGAACAGTGGTGGAAAGCACTTAATCTGTCAAGCAAACCAAGACTCTTACCCGTTCTTACCCTGCAACAGGTGGTGAACAGCAACCGTCGTGATCAAGCTTCAGGAAGATTGAATAGAGCGATTGCCAGGTGGTGTCAACGCACGGTGTAGGAATATGTGGAGTTCTGGGTGGCTGCAATATCTGTAGACACAATTTCAAAACAGCAATGCAAGGTTGAATAACAGCTCAACGACGGTACTGTGCTGGTCCTAGACTATCCCAAGCTAGAGACGCGAGCCTAGATCACTACGAGTCACGTCGCGACACCGAAAAGCAACATGCACCAGTGCTCTGAACAGCGCGCGAATGAGGCGCAAATCACTAGTATGGAAAGTGTCTCAAAACGATCAGCAAAGTGGAACATCAGGATATGCTCAAGATTTTTTTTTGAAATTTCCGAAAACTGCACGATACTGCTCTGGAAAGCGTGGAGACGCCATTTTTCACTATAATGGCGTATAGCTCAAAACGATCCCAGAAGCCTAAAAATAGTATAGGCCCAAAAAAAATTGCTCTCCCCTCCTCTTCCCTTCTGGCCGAAACTTTTTGGAACTCGGATCAAGTTACAACTCGGATCGGATCTACAATGATGGAAAGAAAGTGCAGGAAAACGAATAACAAACCTAACTGGACTAGAACAAGGATATGTGGTGGCGGAAGCGGTATGCGGGCGTAGGGTTGTAGCAAGTGTATGGCGGTGGTGATAGCGGAATCAGTGGTGATGGCGGAATCGGTGGCGGCGGTGGTGATGACTGTGACCAGAACTCGAAACTCTAAAGATCTAGATCTAAAACCAGCACTAGACACGACGATGCAGACTAGAACTCAACAAAGCAAATACTAAAAAGAAACGATGCAATAGGCCTAAAAGTGTTTCTAGGGTACGGATCTAACCCTAATTTGTTGGCTTTTTATGGTTTATAGGAAGAAGAACAGATGCAATCTAAACTACGAAAACTGTAAGATCTCATCGAGAAACCCGTAATCTGATACCACTTGATAGGGTAAAGGTGTCTGATCTTTCGATGAGACGATATCTATCGATTATGGTGGAGGTCGACGTTGACGATCCGACTACAAACGTGCGAGATGTTGCTCCTTAGCAATCGATAGACCAACTTCCGAGGCTATTGATCACACCAGAGCTAGATCAACCTGATCACGAGGATCAATCCGTGCAAGCAATAGAAGAACCAGCAAGAATTATAGATGCAATCAAGATATTGCGAATATAGATGAAAGCTTTATTGAAGAGATGGGATTCTATCTGTGCGTAGTACAAAAGGTCAATTTGACACTTGTGCCTATGGTGAAGTGTAGCTTGTGGCTAAGTCTTTTACTAAACAAAATCTGAGTCCAAACGATGACCTAATGGGACTATATATGGAGGAACAGAAGGGAATTTCGGCCAGCCTTGGGGAGGAGGTCGAAATCCATCTCCATGCCGGTTTCCTCCACTATAAAAGTTCAGCCCCTTTATTTGGACGAAAAATAAATGGGCCTGGCCCATATTTAAAAGTGACACAGCACCATCTAATCACATGGATGAAAATTTAAAGTGTGTAGCTCTCTAGATTGTCCATGTCTTCATCTTTTCATTATGGTGGCTTCAAAGTTCTGAAATCTTCACTTGCAGCGTCATCCTAGATCCTCACACGATTGCTGCCATCATCTCCATGCATGATCATGCTCCAATGCTTGTCCCTCTCATCCATGCTAGGCCCATCATTCCTAAGTAAAATACACACATCTAATTTAGGCAGCATCATATTCTCATGAATATTAGGAATAGTTCCTAGAAACGAAAGTACCTGATAATTTAGTTGGCGTGCACGAGCTCTTGTGACAGGTCCTTGGTATTGTGGAACGTGAGGAAGTGTGGCTGTAGGTGCAACGGTTGTATCAACCGTAGGGATGTCCTCATCACATAGTCATTGGATGTGTGTTCTTTTCATGAACCACACCTAGTGTCATTGTGTTGGGGCCAAATCTCTAGGGTGGCCCGATCTTTCACGATTCCCTTTCAAGTCGAGGGTGGAGTGCGGGGGAAGGAGAGAAGGATGAACACGACGAACACACGCACGAAGAACACGATGAACACACACATGCAAAACCACGATAAACACCAATAGCTCACGCCGCCGGTGACCGGTCCGGCGCAATCCCTTGGATCGGCGTCGGGCGGAGGACTCTCTCTCGAACCGGCATGCCGAGATGGGAGACTCGGTGAGATCTTGACGTCTAAGAAAAGGGACACCGATGCCTAGGCCTTGTACAACGCGGAGGCACGATGCAAACTCCAATGAGGTTTGGGGATATTGGTGCTCCTTAGTCAAGGAGCATGAGGCAAGAATTAGATAGATCCACAAAGGGGTTTCCACTAATTCCAATATCAAGCATAGGGTTTACAATGGAGGTGGGGGTCTATATATAGGCCAACCACAAAGTCAGGGGTAATTCAGGCATTAAAGTAGAGTTCTGGGCGAAATAGAGAGGTACATGGGCCATAGGGCCCAGCTAGGCTCGCAGGCCCATCTTCAGGACGGACAGTCCGGGTCGGAATGGCCGGACAGTCACAGAATGTCCGAGTCCAGACGGGGCAGGGGTAGGCCAGACACTCCGGCTGAGTCGCATCGGAAACTCCGTCTAGAGTCGGGCGGACACTCCGGCTGTAGGAGCTTCAGCTCAGGTGCAGCTTCACGGCTCGTGGGTCGACACGGCGGGGGTTCGTACCTGATGATGCACAGAGTAGAGGTATGAAGTAGCACGCCATCCAAGGAGGTATCAAATTGGCACGAGGAGAGGCGTGAGTTCACCTTAGCTTTTAGGACTTTGGCTCGGGCACGAGTCATGGGTCCACTTGGGGAACTTGTTGGTGTAGATGTAGAAGCGTCCGTAGGACGGGCTGCATCAGCTCCCCCCCCCCCTTGGGAAAGAGTCGTCCTCGACTCTTCATGGATATCATCTTGAGCATCTCCATGGTAGGGTGAGAGATCCTTGACATTGAATGTATTGCTTGCAAGGTACTTGGAGGTCGGTATGTCGATGATGTAGGCGTTGTTGTTGATTCTTTTGAGGGCCTTGAAATATCATCTCCTTCTTGTCCTTGATGGAGTCAGGTTCCTTGGGGAAGCGGTCCTTGCTTAGGTGTATCCACACAAGGTCACCTTCTTCATATATCATCTCCTTCTTGTCCTTGTTTAACCTTGAAGCTTGGCGAAGGACTTGTTGTTCGATAGTTGCTCTTGTTTCTTCATGGAGCGTCTTCAGAGCTTGTGCGCGCTTCTCGATGTCCATGTTCATGCGCTCAAGGAGAGGTAGTGGTAGGATGTCGAGCGCGGTGAGGTGCTCGAAACCATAGATGATCATGAATGGACTCATCTTGGTTGTTGAGTGCTTGGCTCGATTGTAGGCAAACTCGGCATGTGGAATGCATTCCTCCCAATCCTTCAGGTTTTTTTTATCAATACACGAAGGAGAGTTCCGAGGCTTCTGTTGACAACTTCGGTTTGGCCATCAGTTTGAGGATGTGATGCGGATGAGAAGAGGAGCATGCCGCCGAGCTTGGCCATGAGGGTCTTCCACAAGTAGCTCATGAATTTGACATCGCGGTCGGAGACGATTGTCCTTGGCACACCGTGAAGATGGACGATTTCCCTGAAAAACAGATTTGCAACATGTGAAGCATCGTCGGTCTTATGGCACGGTATGAAGTGTGCCATTTTGGAAAAACGATCCACAACAAAAAATATAGAATCATGACCATGCTTAGATCTAGGCAATCCTAACACGAAATCCATGCTAATGCCGGACCAAGGTGTATGAGGAATAGGCAATGGCATATAAAGACCATAGGGATTAGCTTGCGACTTAGCTTGAACACATGTCGTACATCGTTGAACGTAGCGCTCCACATCACGCTTCATCTTGGGCCAAAAGTAGTGATTGGAGAGCATGTACAATGTCTTGTCGCGACCAAAGTGACCCATAAGGCCTCCACCATGAGATTCTTGGAGAAGCAAAAATTGAAGCGACGACTTCGGGATGCATACCTTGTTTTGTTTAAGTAGAAAGCCCTTATGCAAATAGAAATCATCAACTCCTTTGTCATTGGAGCACTTTGTGAAAATTGGTTCAAAGAATGGATCGGAAGCATACAAAGATTTTATTTCCTCAAGACCCAACACGTTGATTTCAAGTCTCGTAAGAAGGCTTGTATGTTTGCGAGACAATGCGTCCGCAACTACATTATCTTGGCCCATCTTATACTTGACAATGTACGGAAAAGACTCCATGAACTCAACCCACTTAGCGTGTCTCTTGCTCAAGTTAGCTTGGCCTTTGAGATATTTCAACGACTCGTGGTCGGAATGTATGATAAATTCCTTGGGCCAAAGGTAGTGTTGCCAAACTTGAAGGACACGAACTAAGGCAAAAATCTCTTTGTCATAAATCGGATAGTTAAGGCGAGCACCGTCAAGTTTCTCGCAATGGTAGGCTATATGACGTCCGTTTTGCATAAGGACTCCTCCAATGCTAATACCACTAGCATCACACTCTATCTCAGAAGTTTTTGTGAAATCCGGTAAAGCAAGAAGAGGTGCTTCGGTGAGCCTCTTTTTAAGTTCATCAAAAGCTTTTTGTTGTTCTTTGCCCCACACGAAGGTGACATTCTTTTTGGTCAATTCATTAAGGGGACAAGCAATGGTTGAAAAGTCTTTCACAAAGCGACGATAGAAACCGGCTAACCCATGAAAACTTCGGAGTTCACTCACATTTGTTGGTATGGGCCAATCTCGTATGTCCTTTACCTTGGAAACATCAACTTCAATTCCCTTCGAAGAAACGACAAATCCAAGAAAAATCAACTTGTCTTTAGCAAAAGTGCACTTGGGAAGATTAGCATAAAGCTTTTCATGTCGAAGGATTTGCAAAACTTCCTTGATATGTGTTACATGGTCCTCAAGTGATTTTCTATAAACAAGAATATCATCGAAATAGACAACAACACTTTTTCCAATGAGAGAACGCAAGATGTGATTCACAAGGCGCATGAAAGTGGATGGGGAATTTGATAAACCAAAGGGCATAACCAACCATTCATAGAGACCAAGTTTGGTCTTGAAGGCGGTTTTCCACTCATCACCTTTAGCCATGCGTATTTGATGGTAACCACTACGAAGATCAATTTTCGAAAAAATAGTGGCTCCACACAACTCATCAAGCATGTCATGAGACGTGGCATGGGATGTCGATAACGCACGGTGATAGCATTGATTGGACGGCAGTCCATGCATAACCGTAACGTATCATCCGTCTTGGGAACAAGAATCACGGGTATGGCACTTGGACTAGTGCTAACTTGGATCAAACCTTTGGAGACAAGTTGGTTGATTTGACGTTCGATCTCCTTCATCTCCTCCGGGTTCGTGCGGTAAGCGGCATGGTTGGGAAGTGGTGCACCGGGGATGAGGTCAATTCGATGTTCGATGCCGCGAAGAGGAAGAACAGCCAACACCCATCAAGACCACACCACCGCGCATGCATCTCTTATGATGGACACTCTGGACATTCCAGGCATGGCGGAGATGACCGCACACACCGTGGAAGCAATGGACATCGCCACGGCGGTCACAGGAGTGACAACCACCACCGTGGAGGAAATGACCGCCACCATAATGGTCACAGGAACCACCACAGCACCTCTGGGAGGAACAATGGACATGATTATGTGAGCAAGAAGGACCTCAGCAACGTGGATTGCTACGAATGCAAGAAGCTGGGTCACTATGCTAGTACCTGCCCGGAGAAGAACACGGGAGTGGGGCCCAAGCTTGGACCCAACCAGAAGGCGAATCTGAACCATGTGAATGTGGAGGAAATCCGTGATGAGCCGGATCTCGTGATTGGTAAGTTTCCAATCGATTCCCATATTGCACTTGTTCTATTTGATACTGGCGTATCGCATTCATTCATATCACGGGCATTTGTGGATAGACATAAGTTAGCCACTGAGTCACTAAAAGGGACTATTAGAGTGAGCTCACTAGGAGGAGAGATGCTAGCTAGTAAGGGATGTCGTGATCTTACCATAGGAATTGGAGCACACAGCTTCCCAGCACATTTGGTAGTTTTGCAGTCGCAAGGACTAGATGTAATACTGGGCATGGATTGGTTGTCCGAGCATGATGGCCAGATAGATTATGGACGACATGCCATCTCTCTTAGGACACCACGAGGCATAAAGATTAAGTTCAAGTCAGCAGCACGTCTTCAGGGTACTAAGGTGAAGTCTCTTAAGGGGGTTAGCATGGACACCGTACCCATAGTGAGGGAATACCCCGATGTGTTTCTGGAAGAACTACTAGGGATGCCACCTGACAGGGACGTGGAGTTTCTTATTGACTTGATGCCGGGAACAGGACCGATAGACAAGAGGCCGTACAAGATGGATGTGGATGAGCTAAAGGAATTAAAGAAGCAACTTAGGGAACAGTTGGACAAGGGATTCATTCAACCAAGTTCTTCATCTTGGGTTGCGCCTGTTCTATTTGTGGAGAAGAAGGATAGTAATAAGAGGCTGGTGGTAGACTATCGCTCGCTTAATGAGGTTACCATCAAGAATAAATATCCTCTACCCAATATAAATGACTTGTTCGATCAGTAGAAAGGAGCGAAGGTATTTTCCAAGATCGATTTAAGATCAGGATATTCCAATTAAAGATCCATGAGCAGGACATACCAAAGACCGCCTTCACCACTAGGTATGGTCTATTTGAATATACGGTTATGTCTTTTGGACTAACAAATGCTCCGACATATTTTATGACCATGATGAACAAGGTATTCATGGAGTACTTGGATAAATTTGTCGTGGTGTTCATCGATGACATATTGATATATTCTAAAGATGACAATGAGCATGAGAAGCATTTGCGCCTAATTATGGAGAGCTGAGAGAGCATAAGCTATATGCTAAGTTTAGCAAGTGCGAGTTTTGGTTGAACACTGTGGGATTCCTAGGACACATAGTGTCAGGTGAAGGAGTTGAAGTTGATCCAAGCAAGGTGGCGTCAGTTACAGAATGGGAGTCACCCAAGAATGTGGGAGATATTAGGAGCTTCTTGGGACTTGCTGGATATTACAGGAGGTTTATAGAAAACTTCTCCAAGGTTGCAAAGCCAATGACTGAATTATTAAACAAAGAGAAAAAGTTTGAGTGGACGGAAGAGTGCGAAGCTAGTTTCCAGGAACTGAAGCAACGCCTAGTGACCGCACCTATCCTGTGTTTGCCAGATATACAAAAGGATTTCCAAGTGTATTGTGATGCCTCTCGTCAAGGACTGGGTAGTGTACTGATGCAGGATGGGAGAGTGGTATCCTATGCCTCGCGCCAACTCAAACACCACGAGAGGAATTACCCCATGCATGACTTGGAATTAGCGTTAGTTGTGCACGTGCTCAAGGTATGGAGGCACTACCTGATGGGTAAGCATTGTGATATGTTTACAGATCACAAGAGCTTGAAATACATATTCACACAGAAGAAGCTGAATATGAGGCAGAGAAGATGGTTGGAGCTCATAAAGGACTATGACATGAGTCTGCAATATCATCCCGGAAAGGCTAATGTTGTAGCAGATGCGCTAAGCCGCAAGGTGTATGACCGTGGGAGAGTTACCCAAGAATTTGTGTGAGCAATTCAAGGATCTTAGATTGGAGATAGTATCTGAGGGGTATTTAGCAACAATGGAAATCAAGCCAACACTTCAGGATAAAATTTGTGAAGCTTAGAAGGAGGATACTGAACTGAGGAGAGTAAAGGAAAACATATCCAAGGGAAAAGCAGAAGGGTTTCGCGAGGATGAACAAGGAATACTATGGTATGGAGATCGTTTGTGCGTGCCCAACGATCAGGGGATTAGGAAGTTGATTCTCTAGGAAGCCCATGATTTTCCCTACTCCATACATCCTGGTAACACGAAGATGTACATGGATTTAAAGGAAAGGTACTGGTGGGTTAATATGAAGGGAGATATCGCAGAGTATATTGCCTTATGTGATGTCTGTAGGAGAGTAAAGGCTGAGCACCAGAAACCAGCAGGGTTGCTACAGCCATTGCCGATACCTGATTGGAAGTGGGATAGAGTTGGAATGGATTTTATCACAGCACTGCCCAGGACGAGGTCAGGATACGACTCTATTTGGGTAGTGGTTGATCACTTAACCAAGGTAGCCCACTTTATACCCGTGAAGACCACTTACACCAGTGCTAAATTAGCCAAGATCTACATGAACAGAATTGTGTGCTTGCATGGAGTTCCTAAGAGCATCGTGTCGGATAGAGGCACCCAATTCACCTCTCACTTTTGGCGCCAGCTACATGAGTCGTTAGGAATGAGGTTGTAATTTAGCACAGCTTTCCACCCCAGACGGATGGACAAACCGAGAGGGTGAATCAGATTTTGGAGGATATGTTGAGAGCTTGCGCTCTAGCTCATGGCTCTAGTTTGGATGAGAATTTGCCTTATGCTGAGTTTTCATACAACAACAGCTACCGGACTAGCATCAAGACGTCGCCGTTCGATGTACTATATGGTAAGAGGTGAAGGACACCATTGTTGTGGGATGGTGTAGGTGAGCGTCAGTTGTTTGGACCTGGTTTGATCAAGGATGCTGAGGAGAAGGTCAGTTTGATTCGAGATAGGCTGAAGGTAGCACAGTCAGGCAGAAGAGCTATGCTGATGCTAAGCGCAAGGAGGTGGTGTACGAGATTGGAGATCGAGCCTACCCCAGAGTTTCGCCTCTGTGTGGAATTAAGCGATTTGGGATTAAGGGCAAGCTGGCTCCTCGGTTTATAGGGCCCTACAAGATCCTAGCATGCAAAGGAGAGGTTGCGTACCAGCTGGAGATGCCAGAGGTTCTATCCACTGTTCACGATGTGTTCCATGTGTCTCAGCTGAAGAAGTGCCATCCGGAGATGATGGATACACCATTGAGAGACACTGTGTCGCTTGAAGAGGTCCAGCTGGAGAACGACTTGACCTATGAGGAGAAACCGGTCAGGATCTTGGAAACAGCAGAGAGATTTACACGCAGCAAGACGATCAGGTTTTGCAAGGTACAATGGAGTCATCACACCGAAGAGGAAGCCACCTGGGAGCGAGAGGATGACCTCCGAGAGGACCACCCTCACCTATTTGCTAACCACGTCGAATCTCGAGGACGAGATTCATCTTAATGGGGTTAGTCTTGTCACATCCCAAATTCTAGATTTGGCACTTCATACATACATGTCATTGCATTCATGATCATATTTACAAAAACAATATTCAGTTTTAAAGGCTTTTGGCCAAAGCACTACCTATTTGTCTTTCCATCTCTTATATGAGATTACTAGGGTTTTTGTCTTGCATCTGCAAGAGTGTTACTTTTTGGGCATTCCAGATGCATGGATGCATAGAGCTCGTCAATACGAATCCGTAGAACTTTGTTTCGTCCAAATCGGAGTCCTGGATCAAAAGTTATGGCCAATTTTCAGAAGTGCAGAAAAAGTTCAGTTTTGCAAACAGTACAGCCAGTTTCAGTTACTGTTCAAAAAAAAGAAAAAAAAAAGACGCGTCGGCCAGCCACCCACCAGCCCACCCGCCAGCCACCCGTGCCAGCGAGTGGCAGATAGTGGCCACCGCGCGCACAGCGCGTAGCCCGCCGCCGCCCGGGCCCACCTGCCAGCGGCAGTTCTCGAGCAGACCGTGCTCCACACGAGCACGGACGCCGAGGTTCGCCAAAAGTCTGATTTCCGCGGGGTTGTTCCGTCCCGCGTACTCCGCTACCCCCCTTAAAGTCGTCGCCATCCCGCGTTTTTCCCCCCTCGAAGCCCTCGGAAACGCCGCCGACGCCGCCGAATTCCTCGTCGGTGTCGTCGTCGCCGCCGTCGCCGCCATTAACTCCGGTGAGGCCGCCGCCGTCCCCGAGCCCCCTTTTGCCCTGCCGCCTAGCCGCCTCAGCTCACCCCCTTCTTTTCCCCCGCCTGCAGGTCGCCGGGAGCCGCCGCCGCCGTCGGAACGCCAGGCCGGAGCCGCCGCCGCCTCCCACACCGACCGCCACCGGTGAGTCCACTGCGACCGCCCCCGGCCGTCGGATCGGCAACCAGTGGTCCAGATCGGTGCTGACCGCGGCCTGACCGCGTTGACTGGTCAAACGCCGGTCGGCTGGGACCCGCCCGTCAGCGGGAAATATTCCCCCGTCGATTTTTTCAGAGATTATTATTTTCCAAAAAATAGATCCAATTTGAAAAATTCGTAGGAAAAGATTTGCTGGGCCAAATTTTGCAAATAATATGTCGTTGGATTCACAAAATTGTGTAGAATTTGTTTATAAAATAATATTGCAGGTTTACTGTATGTTTTTCCCTGAGACTTTAAAAAGGCTTAAAACACTATAAAAATTATAGGAAAAGTTCTGTAACGCCTTTTTGCGTGATTCCAATTTGCCTAGGTCTTACAACCCTGTTTACTGCAGAATTTTAGTGTTTTGCCTAAAAGCTTATTATTTGGGTTCACAAATTTCTTAGTCTTATTTTCATTGCATTAAAGATTTTCCATGCATCATGCAGTAGTAGTAAACATCAGAGAACACCGAGAGGTTACTGAAAACCATGTTGAGCTATCATGCATGCATTTGTGCACTTGCTTATGTTTGTGTATGTTGTTTATGTGTTGTTTTGTATCGTGTAGATTGTGACGAGTGCAACGCTTGTTTCTGCGAGGATTGTACCCTCGACTCCTACCGCCAAGGCAAGTAGATGCTATTTTGTTCATACCATTGTCCTACTATTTTTTGTCTTACGCATGTGTAGGGTATTTCTGTAGTTATTGTGTAGGAACTACTATGCTATGCTATATCCTATATATTGTGGTAGGAATTCCTTGTAGTTGAGCCCCGCTCAGTAGATGTGCTTAGACCTGCTGTGAAGACGGGGGAAAAGGGATCACACTATGGTGAAGTTGTGTTTGTTTCAAACTAAAACAACTTAATGTTAATGAACTACCTGGGCGGAATGGTTTGTTGGTCAACGGAGTGTGGTTAATGGTGGGGAATGCCGCCCAGGGTACTAAGAAGGTTTGGTTCTCTTTGTTATGGTAGCTTACGTGTGCAACCATGTGCCAGTAAGAATGGGTGGCTGGTTGGACTTAGTAGGTCGTGGTGATCCGAGCCCAGCGTAGCCAGAGATGTCGTGAATGATAGGTTGGGATCGGTGCACAGTGGGGTTTGGTGATCTACTTCCCGAAAGGTCCCATCTTGGACTTCTCCCTATCATCACACAATATGAGTGTGGTGGTACGAGCTGGGTTGGCCAGGTCACATGGGTAAAGTGTACAAACCCCTGCAGGGTGTAAAAACTAAGTACTTAGTCATGTCCCCGGTTACGGACGATTGAGTTGCTTGATCTTGAGACTATGACATATTCTCACTCATCATTATTTCCTAATTACTAAAACTTGATGGGTGAACTTAATGGGTTGCTGTGAATTAAATGGTTTACGAAAGTAGGATCAATGTGTTTGAAAAGTGCAAGCTAGCCAAAGCTCCACTAGCCAAATTAAGCATGTAGATGCTAGGTGCATTGTCTCCTTTACCTTAGTGCTACTTGCCATACATTCCATGTATTGACCCTTCAGGGCTGCTACGTTTCATGTTGCAGGTTATACCGATTCCGAGTGATCGATATAGGTCGCGGTACTCCACTCGACACTTGTTCCCTCGTGGGCAATTTGAAGATGGAGTAGTATCTTTATTTGTGTTGCTACCTGATTTATGTGTGAGCTAGCCTTCGAGCTAAGCGATTTTTTTAATAATCGAATCTTCTGGATCTTCGTTAATTATGATACACAGATTATTACTTTGTTATTTCATCTATGTTCTATGTAAGCCAATGAACCGATCCAGGGATTGGCATGTTGAGTAGAAGCTATAGTCTTTTCAGTACTGTAGTGTTACAAGTGTCATTGCATGTGTGTTCTTTTCACAAACCACAGCTAGAGTCATTGCATGTGTGTTCTTTTTTTCACAAACCTCATAAGGATCCACCAGTGTCATTCGATGTGTGTTCTTTTCATGAACCATGCCCAGTGTCAATGCATGTGTGTCCTTCCCACAAACCACATATGGATCCACCAATGTCATTGCATGTGTGTTCCTTTCATTAACCACACCTCAAGTCATTGCATGTCTGTTCTTCTCACAAACCACATTAGGATCCACCAGTGTCATTGGATGTGTGTTCTTTTCATGCACCACACCCAGTGTCATTGCATGTGTGTTTTTCTCACAAACCACACATGGATCCACCAGTGTCATTACATGTCTGTTCTTTTTATTAACCATAGCTAGAGTCATTGCATGTATGTTCTTTCCACAAACCACATATGGATCCACCAGTGTCATTGGATGTGTGTTCTTTTAATAAACCACACCCAATGCCATTGCTTGTCTGTTCTTTCCACCAACCAGAAAAGGATACATTAGTGTCATTGGATGTATTTTCTTTTCATAAACCAGACCTAGTGTCATTGCATGTCTGTTCTTCTCACAAACCACACATGGATTCACCAGTGTGATTACATGTGTGTTCTTTTCGTGAACCACAGCCAGTGTCATTGCATGTGTGTTCTTCTCACAAACCACATAAGGATCCACCAGTGTCATTGCATGTGTGTTCTTTTCACAAACCACAGCTAGAGTCATTGCATGTGTGTTCTTTTTCACAAACCACATAAGGATCCACAAGTGTCATTGGATGTGTGTTCTTTTAATGAACCACACCCAGTGTTAATGCATGTGTGTTCTTCCCACAAACCACATATGGATCCCCTAGTGTCATTGCATGTCTGTTCTTTTCATTAACCACAGCTAGAGTCATTGCATGTATGTTCTTTCCAAAAATCACATAAGGATACACCAGTGTCATTGGATGTGTGTTATTTTCATGAACCACACCTAGAGTCATGGCATGTCTGTTCTTCTCACAAACCACACATGGATCCACCAGTGTCATTGCATGTGTGTTCTTTTCATTAACCACAGCTAGAGTCATCGCATGTCTGTTCTTTCCACAAACCACATATGGATCCACCAGTGTCATTGGATGTGTGTTCTTTTCATGAACCACAACTAGAGTCATTCCATGTCTGTTCTTTTCACAAACCACACATGGATCCACCAATATCATTGCATGTCTATTCTGTTCATGAACCGCAGCTCGAGTCATTGCATGTCTGTTCTTTCCACAAACCACATATGGATCCACCAGTGTCATTGCATGTGTGTTCTTTTCATTAACCACACCTCGAGTCATTGCATGTCTGTTCTTCTCACAAACCACATTAGGATCCACTAGTGTCATTGGATGTGTGTTCTCTTCATGCACCACACCCAGTGTCATTGCATGTGTGTTCTTCTCACAAACCATACATGGATCCACCAGTGTCATTACATGTCTGTTCTTTTTATTAACCACAGCTAGAGTGATGCAGCCCGTCCTACGGACGCTTCTACATCTACACCAACAAGTCCCCCAAGTGGACCATGACTCGTGCCCGAGCCAAACTCCTCCAAGCTAAGGTGAACTCGCTCCTCTCTTCGTGCCAATTCGATACCTCCTTGGATGGCGTGCTACTTCATACCACTACTGTGTGCATCATCAGGTACGAGCCCCCGCCGCGTGACCTACGAGCCCGAAAGCTGCACCTGACCCGAAGCTGCTAGAGCCGGAGTGTCCGGCCGACTCCAGCCGGAGTGTCCGGCCACCCCGGAGTGTCCGGCCCGACTCAGCCGGAGTGTCCGGCCTGCCCGAGCCCGGACCTGGCGTGGACATTCACAAGGTCGAATCGGACACTCCCCGGATGCCACCCGGAGTGTCCGCCCTGCCCGGACTGTCCGGCCGCGCTGACCCGGAGTGTCCGCCTTGCCCCGGACTGTCCGGCCGTGCCAACCCGGACTGACCGGCCCAAGTGATGGCCTGCCCAGCCTAGTTGGGCCCTATGGCCCATGTACCCCTCTACTTCGCCCAGAACTCTACTTTAATGCCTGAATTACCCCTGAACTTGTGGCTGGCCTATATATAGACCCCCACCTCCATTGTAATCCCTAGGCATGATATTGGAATTAGTGGAAACCCCTTTGTGGATCTATCTAGTTCTGGCAACCAATATCCCCAAACCTCGTTGGAGTTTGCATTGTGCCTCCGCGTTGTACAAGGCCTAGGCATTGGTGTCCCTTTGCCTAGACGTCAAGGTATCACCGAGTCTCCCATCTCGCCGTGCCGGTTTGAGAGAGAGTCCTCCGCCCGACGCCGATCCTAGGGATTGCGCCGGACCGGTCACCGCCGGTGTGAGCTATTGGTGTTTATCGTGGTTTTGCGTGTCTGTGTTCATCGCGTTCTTCGTGCGTGTGTTCGTCGTGTTCATCCTTCCCTCCTTCCCCCCGCACTCCACCCTCGATTTGAAAGGGAATTGTGAAAGATCGGGCCACCCTAGAGGTTTGCCCTCAACATATTGGTATCAAGAGCTTCGTTGCTCACGATTTTCCCCACAAATTTTTCTTCTATCCACCAAAAATTCGAAAATCTCCACAAAAAACAGCCCATATTTGCCTTTGGATCGATCTCTTGATTTGGAGTGTTATTTGTGGTTTTGATCCGACCAAACCTTGTCTAAGGAGTTGGTCCAGCTTTATCCTGCGTTTCCCCAGCCCAATTTGGCCAGTTTTTCGCGGATTTGAGGCCCGAAGGCGAGGATTTCCGCTCAAGAACACAAACAGGAAACCCGCGCCGGAGTGTCTGGCTCGTACCAACCGGAGTGTCCAGCCCGACCGGAGTGTCCGGCCGAACCAAACCGTAGTGTCCGGCCCAGACAAACCGGAGTGTCCGGCTGTAACGCCAGTTTTGACAGTTTTGCCTCATTTTTCGCATTGGCTAATCTCCTTTGTTTGCTCGTGTCCCGTGTGCGTGTCAGCAAGCACCAGCAAGCTTCCGCATCATCAACTTCCGCGCTCATCGACACCATGGACCACGAACATCATCCCGCACCACCGACGCCAAGTTCATCATCAAAGAAGGTATAACTTGCGTCACCTTGTTAACCCCCATCTTCCTTTGTGTGTACCTATCCCATGAGAGTGGCTCATCTTGTGTTTGCTTGAGCATTGTGCATTTGTCCTTGGATAGTGAGAGTGCAAGAGCAATATCAAGTGTGACTAGGTAGCATCAAGGGAAAGTAAAAAAAAGATACAAAGAAAAAGCAAAAGAAAAATAGTCTCCCCTTGCAAAAGAGAGTCTCAAAGCTTGTAAGCAAGAGAGAAAGAAGAGCGCCCAAGGCAAGTGCACAAATCCGTTGCTCACTTTTACTCTTTGCAAACGAGCCACGGTCTCTCCTTGCATTGGCACGACAACGAGCTTAGTCTTCGTTAGGACATTTTGTTTGCTCATTTTCATAGTCGTGTCAATCCCAACTTTCTCCACGTGTGTGTACATAGTCGTAGGTTCCCGCCACCCTTTTGAGTTGTTGACCTTCGCCTTTGACTTGAGTTTTGTTGGATTTTTACCACTTTTGACTATCCCTTTTCTTTTGGTTGGTTCTTTGGCTTTCCACAACCCTAACCTACCACCAACAAGCTTTTGAGAGTTAGTGTGAGTTTTCTTGGCATTTCCACTTTGCACGCTAATAGCTCTCACTTGTGGTTTCTAGTTTGGTGCAATCCCCAAGGTGAGGTACAAGGCTAACACCACCATATTCCACTTCCATATACAATACTCGTGTGTTTTGCATGATGGATAGGCACGGTGAGACGAGCCAACCACCTCCCTAAGAAGAAGATCAAGGTCCGTACATGATGCGTGCAAGTCACTTCATCGTTCGACAAGAGTTCCGTGAACGTTGCCAAGCCCTTGAGATGCGACAAGATGAACAATTTGGCGAGACGCAAGCCGAGTTCAAGAACATCGACAACCGCTTCGACGGCCACCAAAATGAAGCACTTCAACGCTCCGTTGCCGAAACAAATGACAATCTTCGACGCCTCATCGATGGCATGGCAAGACCACGTTCACGCGCATCAACCTCGGCAAGTTCTTCGCATCGTCATGCACCTCTTCCACAAGATCTACATCCAAGTGCTCAAAGACGCAACGATGCCCCCGTGGGTGAAGATGGAAAATCTTCGAACTATGTACCTTCCCCACGGCATGCCGCAACGTCAAGCTATGACGGTGACCTCTCTTCAAGGCCACGAGCAAGGCAAGAAGCACACCATCATCACGCAAGGGCACTAGTGATTCAACAAGGGCAACCACAAGAGCAACCGCAAGTCTACCACCTCCGACCGCGACACATTCTTGACACAACAAGTGATGAATCCAATTTGGAGAATCAAGCTCGTCATCGACGTCAAGCTCTTCAAGATCCTCCTCCTCGTCATCAACATCATGAACGTCAACAACGACACCATGGTCATCACGAGGCGCCTCCTCCACATCAACAAAACTTGGAGCGTCAAGTGATACAAGTTGAGCGACGCCCACCACGTCAAGAGGCTCATGACCATGTTCTTCGCCGTGAGGCCCATGTGCCTAACCAACATCACCAACCAAGGAACGAGCCTCCTCTTCGTCATCAACCGCGTCAAGGGGCTACACACCTTCGCCACCATGAGGCCCAAGTACCTCAACCACGTCATCAACCGCGCCAAGAGCAAGAGCAAGCTCCTCCTCAACAACAATACCAAGAGCAAGCTCCGCAACAAGGATGCGAGAACCAAGTTCCACCTCCCCAACTACAAGATCATCAACAAGGTCACCAAGCTCGTCGCAATGACCGCAACGATAATGAAACTTTTGGCAAGCTCAAGTTCACAATGCCCAAGTTCACCGAATCCAATGACCCCGAAGGATACCTCTCGTGGGCACTCAAAGTCGACAAGATCTTCCGCATGCACAACTATAGCAACAAGAAGATGGTCGCCATGGCTTCGCTAGAGTTTGGTGATTACGCCAACCTTTGGTGGGAACAAGTTCAAGTTGCTCGTGATGCAAGACAAGAACCGCCAATCACAACTTGGCATGACATGAAGGCTCACATGAGATCCCGGTTTGTCCCCGCGCACTACACACATGATCTCTTCAACAACCTTCAAGCTCTTCGTCAAGGGACAAAGACCGTGGAAGAATACTTCAAGGAAATGGAACTCAACTTGATTCGCGCCAACATTGATGAGCGCATGGAGCAAACAATGGCACGTTTCCTTATTGGCTTGAATCACCCAATCAAGCGCATCGTCGAGTTCCAAACATACAACACCATGGTTGAGCTTGTGCACATTGCAACAAAGGCTGAACGTCAAGTGCAAGAGGATATCAAGTGCAACAAGCCCAGGACGTACTTCACCTACAAGAAAGCTTCAACTGCTACACCAACAACTTTCAATGGTAGCTCCTCAAGTACCTCCAAGCCTTCCTTCAAGCCCACACTTCCTCAAGGAAAACTGCCCACAAGTGGCAAGCAAGCAAAGAGTGATACACCTTTCAACGGTGAATGCTACAAGTGTGGAGGTAAAGGAGACAAGTCGGCCGAATGTGGAAACAAGAAAGTCTTGTTCATCCATGACAATGGTGATGAAGAGTACTTGAGTGAAGATGAGTTTGATGCCCGTGTCAAGGAAGCAATGGCAAGGCAACGAGTGGAAGATGATCAAGAACTCCTCTTGTGTGAACATGACGCAAGTCCATCAATTATCGTCACAAGGATCTTGACCACTCAAGCACAAGAGCATGAAGACCAACGCTCCAATATCTTCCAAACACGAGCCGGCATCAATGGCAAATCTATCAAGGTGATCATTGACGGAGGGAGTTGCCACAACCTTGCTAGCACCGAGTTGTGTGAGAAGCTCAACCTTACCCTCCATCCACACAAGCACCCCTACCATGTGCAATGGCTAAGTGACCAAGGGTCCGTGAAGATCAAGCATACCGTATCGGTCTCCTTCGCCATTGGTCCTTACAAAGATACGGTGGAATGTGATGTAGTTCCTATGATAGTTTGCCACATGATTCTTGGTCGACCATGGCAATTTGACAAGGCTGCTCAACATGATGGTCGCACCAATATATACACCTTCAAATGGCTCAACAAAACATGTGTTTTGCAACCGATGACTCTTAGCCAAATAATTGCGGACAATGCAAAGGCTTTAGCGAGGGCGCAAAGCACAACACCTACTTGTGAGAATAGCGGCGAGAGAGAGACCCACCTCATAGTGAGTGAGAGCCACAAGCCAAATTCGGGTGGAAAAACAAAGAGTGTTCTCCTTGCCACCAAAAGTGAGATGAGAGATGTTCGGAACAACACATCCATCTTGCACTATGTCCTCCTTTGCAAGGGACTAGTGCAAGGAACTAACGAATTATCCAATATTCCTCCATCTTTGATGAGTGTTTTGTAGGAATTCAAGGATGTGTTCCCCGATGAGCTTCCACATGGACTACCTTCTCTTCGCGGCATTGAACATCGCATCGACCTCATCCTCGGTGCACCACTTCCCAACCGCGCCGCTTACCGCATGAACCCGAAGGAGACAAAGGAGATTAAACGTCAAATCAACCAACTCGTCTCCAAAGGTTTGATCCAAGTTAGCACTAGTCCAAGTGTCGTACCCGTGATTCCTGTTCCAAAGACGGATGATACGTTACAGTTATGCATGGACTGCCATCCAATCAATGCTATCACCGTGCGTTATCGACATCCCATACCACGTCTCGATGACATGCTTGATGAGTTGCGTGGAGCCACTATTTTTTCGAAAATTGATCTTCGTAGTGGTTACCATCAAATACGCATGCCTGAAGGTGATGTGTGGAAAACCGCCTTCAAGACCAAAATTGGTCTCTATGAATGGTTGGTTATGCCCTTTGGTTTATCAAATGCCCCATCCACCGTCATGCGCCTTATGAATCACATCTTGCGTTCTCTCATTGGAAAAAGTGTTGTTGTCTATTTCGATGATATTCTTGTTTATAGCAAATCACTTGAGGACCATATAACACATGTCAAGGAAGTTTTGCAAATCCTTCGACATGAAAAGCTTTATGCTAATCTTCCCAAGTGCACTTTTGCTAAAGACAAGTTGATTTTTCTTGGATTTGTCGTTTCTTCAAAGGGAATTGAAGTTGATGTTTCCAAGGTAAAGGACATAAGAGATTGGCCCATACCAACAAATGTGAGTGAACTTCGAAGTTTTCATGGGTTGGCCGGTTTCTATCGTTGCTTTGTGAAAGTATTTTCAACCATTGCTTGTCCCCTTAATGAATTGACCAAAAAGAATATCACCTTCGTGTGGGGCAAATCACAACAAAAAGCTTTTGATGAACTTAAAAAGAGGCTCACCGAAGCACCTCTTCTTGCTTTACCGGATTTCACAAAAACTTTTGAGATAGAGTGTGATGCTAGTGGTATTGGCATTGGAGGAGTCCTTATGCAAAACGGACGTCATATAGCCTACCATAGCGAAAAACTTGATGGTGCTCGCCTTAACTATCCGATTTATGACAAAGAGCTTTTTGCCTTAGTTCGTGTCCTTCAAGTTTGGAGACACTACCTTTGGCCCAAGGAATTTATCATACATTCCGACCACGAGTCGGTGAAATATCTCAAAGGCCAAGCTAACTTGAGCAAGAGACACGCTAAGTGGGTTGAGTTCATGAAGTCTTTTCCGTACATTGTCAAGTATAAGAAGGGCAAAGATAATGTAGTTGCGGACGCATTGTCTCGCAAACATACAAGCCTTCTTACGCGACTTGAAATCAACGTATTGGGTCTTGAGGAAATAAAATCTATGTATGCTTCCGACCCGTTCTTTGAACCAATTTTTGCAAAGTGCTCCAATGACAAGGGAGTTGATGATTTCTATTTGCATAAGGGCTTCCTTTTTAAACAAAACATGCTATGCATTCCGAAGTTGTCGCTTCAACTTTTGCTTCTCCAAGAATCTCATGAGGCCTTATGGGTCACTTTGGTCGCAACAAGACATTGGAAATGCTCTCCAATCACTACTTTTGGCCCAAAGATGAAGCGTGACGTGGAGCGCTACGTTCAACGATGCACGACATGTGTTCAAGCTAAGTCGCAAGCTAATCCCTATGGTCTTTATATGCCATTGCCTATTCCTCATACACCTTGGTCCGACATTAGCATGGATTTCGTGTTAGGATTGCCTAGATCCAAGCATGGTCATGATTCTATATTTGTTGTTTTGGATCGTTTTTCCAAGATGGCATACTTCATACCGTGCCATAAGACCGACGATGCTTCACATGTTGCAAATCTTTTTTTCAGGGAAATCGTCCGTCTTCACGGTGTGCCAAGGACAATCGTCTCCGATCACGACGTCAAATTCATGAGCTACTTGTGGAAGACCCTCATTGGCAAGCTCGGCGTCAAGCTCCTCTTTTCATCCGCATCACATCCTCAAACTGATGGCCAAACCGAAGTTGTCAACCGAAGCCTCGGAACTCTCCTTCGTGTGTTGATCAAGAAAAACCTGAAGGATTGGGAGGAATGCATTCCACACGCCGAGTTCGCCTACAATCGAGCCAAGCACTCAACAACCAAGATGAGTCCATTCATGATCGTCTATGGTTTCGAGCTCCTCACCGCGCTCGACATCCTACCACTACCTCTCCATGAGCGCACAAACATGGACGTCGAGAAGCGCGCACAAGCTATGAAGAAGCTTCATGAAGAAACAAGAGCAACTATCGAACAACAAGTCTTTCGCCAAGCATCAAGGTTAAACAAGGACAAGAAGGAGATGATATTTGAAGAAGGTGCCCTTGTGTGGATACACCTAAGCAAGGACCGCTTCCCCAAGGAACGTGACTGCAAGCTCAAGCCAAGAGGAGATGGTCCCTTCAAGGTCCTCAAACGAATCAACAACAACGCCTACATCATCGACATCCCGACCTCCAAGTACCTTGCAAGCAATACATTCAATGTCAAGGATCTCTCACCCTACCATGGAGATGCTCAAGATGATATCCGTGAAGAGTCAAGGACGACTCTTTCCCAAGGGACGGAGCTGATGCAGCCCATCCTACGGACGCTTCTACATCTACACCAACAAGTCCCCCAAGTGGAACCATGACTCGTGCCCGAGCCAAACTCCTCCAAGCTAAGGTGAACTCGCTCCTCTCTTCGTGCCAATTCGATACCTCCTTGGATGGCGTGCTACTTCATACCACTGCTTTGTCCATCATCAGGTACGAGCCCCCGCCCCGTCGACCCACGAGCTCGGAAGCTGCACCTGACCCGAAGCTGCCAGAGCCGGAGTGTCCGCCCGACTCTAGCCAGAGTATCCGGCCACCCTAGAGTGTCCGACCCGACTCAGCCGGAGTGTCCGGCCTGCCTGAGCCCGGACATGGCGTGGACATTCAGAAGGTCGAATCGGAGACTCCCTGGATGCCACCCGGAGTGTCCGCCCTACCCGGACTGTCCGGCCGCGCCGACCTGGAGTGTCCGCCCTGCCCCGGACTGTCCGGCCCAAGTGATGGGCCTGCGAGCCTAGCTGGGCCCTATGGCCCATGTACCCCTCTACTTCGCCCAGAACTCTAGTTTAATGCCTGAATTACCCCTGAACTTGTGGCTGGCCTATATATAGACCCCCACCTCCATTGTAAACCCTAGGCATGATATTGGAATTAGTGGAAACCCCTTTGTGGATCTATCTAGTTCTTGCCTCATGCTCCTTGACTAAGGAGCACCAATATCCCCAAACCTCGTTGGAGTTTGCATTGTGCCTCCGCGTTGTACAAGGCCTAGGCATCGGTGTCCCTTTGCCTAGACGGTCAAGATCTCACCGAGTCTCCCATCTCGCCGTGCCGGTTCGAGAGAGAGTCCTCCGCCCGACACCGATCCTAGGGATTGCGCCGGACCGGTCACCGCCGGTGTGAGCTATTGGTGTTTATCGTGGTTTTGCGTGTGTGTGTTCATCGCATTCTTCATGCGTGTGTTCGTCGTGTTCATCCTTCCCTCCTTCCCCCCGCACTCCACCCTCGATTTGAAAGGGAATCGTGAAAGATCGGGCCACCCTAGAGGTTTGCCCTCAACATAGTCATTGCATGTCTGTTCTTTCCACGAACCACATATGGATCCACCAGTATCATTGGATGTGTGTTCTTTTAATAAACCACACCCAATGTCATTACATGTGGGTTCTTCTCACAAACCACATATGGATCCACCAGTGTCATTGGATGTTTGTTCTTTTCAGGAACCACAACTAGAGTCATTGCATGTTTGTTCTTTCCACAAACCACATATGGATCCACCGGTGTCATTGGATGTGTGTTCTTTTCATGAACCACACCAGTGTCATTGCATGTCTGTTATTTTCACAAACCACACATGGATCCACCAGTGTGATTGTATGTGTGTTCTTTTCATGAACCACAGCCAGAGTCATTGCATGTATGTTCTTCTCACAAACAACATATGGATCCACCAGTGTGATTGCATGTGTGTTCTTTTCACAAATCACATAAGGATACACCAGTGTGATTGCATGTGTGTTCTTTCCACAAACCACATAAGGATACACCAGTGTCATTGGATGTGTGTTCTTTTCATGAACCACACCTAGAGTCATTGCATGTCTGTTCTTTTCACAAACCACACATGGATCCACAAGTGTCATTGCATGTCTGTTCTTTTCACAAACCACTGCTAGAGTCATTGCATGTCTGTTCTTTTCACAAACCACATATGGATCCACCAGTGTCATTGCATGTGTGTTCTTTTCATGAACCACAGCTAGAGTCATTGCATGTGTGTTCTTCTCACAAACCACATAAGGATCCACCAGTGTTATTAGATGTGTGTTCTTTTCATGAACCACACCTAGAGTCATTGCATGTCTATTCTTCTCATAGACCACACATGGATCCACCAGTGTCATTGCATGTGTGTTCTTTTCATGAACCACACCTAGAGTCATTGCATGTCTATTCTTCTCACAAACCACATTAGGATCCACCAGTGTCATTGGATGTGTGTTCTCTTCATGCACCACACCCAGTGTCATTGCATGTGTGTTCTTCTCATAAACCACACATGGATCCACCAGTGTCATTACATGTTTGTTCTTTTTATTAACCACAGCTAGAGTCATTGCATGTCTGTTCTTTCCACAAACCACATATGGATCCACCACAGTGATAGGGTAAAGGTGCCCGATCTTTTGATGAAACGATATCTGTCGATTATGGTGGAGGTCGACGTTGACGATCCGACTACAAACGTGCGAGACGTTGCGCCTTAGCAATCGATACACCAACTTCCGAGGCTATTGATCACGCTGGAGCTAGATCAACCTGATCACGAGGATAAATCCATGCAAGCAATCGAAGAACCAGCAAGAAATATAGATGCAATCAAGAAATTGCGAATATAGATGAAAGCTTTGTTGAAGAGATGGGATTCTGTCTATGCGTATTACAAAAGGTCGGTTTGACACTTGTGCCTATGGCGAAGCGTAGTTCGTGGCTCAGTCTTTTACTAAAAAAATCCGAGTCTAAATGATGACCTAATGATGAGGGAAAACCTCTAGGGTGGCCCGATCTTCACGGATCTCATGGTCAAATCCATGGGAAAACGAGGGGAAAGGGAGAAGGTAGCGGAAGTGGAGGCACACCTCGCGAAGAACACGATGAACACATGCAAAAATCACAAGATACAAGGCCGATTGCTCTCGCTGGTGGCCACCGGTCCGATAGAATCCTCGCAAGGAAAGATCGGTCAACGTGCTCCTGTCAATCCCAAGTGGAGACGGAAGAACACCTTGGAGAGGGTCTTGGCAACTACGCTCACGCACTCGCAAACGTAGGTGTTGTACAACGAGGGAGGCGCGATGCAAACTCTAACGAGGTGGTGATGATAGTCGATCCCCTTTGGTAGAAGGGGATGAGGAAAAACTAGAGATTCCACAAAGGGGGTTTTCTTTAGTCTATCATTTATGCCTAAGGGATACATGAGGGGTGGGGGCTCTATTTATAGGCCAGCCACTTACATAGGGGTAGTTTTGGCATAATACTAGGATTGCACCATAATAATGGGGATACATGGGTTGTGGCCCAACTGCTTGCGTAGGCACTATCACGAGCGGTACTACCGGACTTGATGGCCGGTAGTACCGCTTGGGGGCGGTAGTACCGCAAGCTGGTACCGGGTCGTCCAGAGGTGATGGCGCTGGCTTCAGTATTGGTCAGTAGTACCGGTCATGTTGTGCGGTAGTACCAGGGCGCGATAGTATCGCTGATGGGAGCGGTAGTACCGCTGGCATGTGTCTTCCGCCATCTCCTCTTCCAAGCATCCGTCTTGTCGGGCTTGATGCTCCGGGCTTCCTCCCTTGCCTCCTTACTTGTCGGTGTGAACCTATCATGAATATGGGACGGAGTATGAAGTAGTATACCATTCCAAAAGGGTAGGAAGTGGGCTCGCATAGAGGAACAGATTCATCTTTGGAGTCCATGACGACTTGCCATAAGTTGGAGACCTTGATGTGGTAATGACCGTAGGTCGGGCTACATCATCTCCCCCCTTCAAAAAGAGTCGTCCTCGACTCTACACACTCATCACAAAGTAGAACATGTCGAGAGACCTTCTGGATCCTAGGGTTCTGATGCAGCCCGTCCTACGGACGCTTCCACATCTACACCAACAAGTCCCCCAAGTGGACCCATGACTCGTGCCCGAGCCAAACTCCTCCAAGCTCAGGTGAACTCGCTCCTCTCTTCGTGCCAATTCGATACGAATGGCGTGCTACTTCATACCACTGCTTTGTGCATCATCAGGTACGAGCCCTCGCCGCGTCGACCCACGAGCCCGGAAGCTGCACCTGACCTGAAGCTGCCAGAGCCGGAGTGTCCGCCCGGATCCAGCCGGAGTGTGCGGCCACCCCGGAGTGTCCGGCCCGTCTCAGCCGGAATGTCCGGCCTGCCCGAGCCCGGACCTGGCATGGACAATCAGAAGGTCGAATCGGACACTGCCCGGATACTTCCCGGAGTGTCCGGCCACCCCGGACTGTCCGGTCGATCTGACCCGGACTGTCTGGCCTCCCCGGACTGTCCGGCCCTCTCGACCCAGAGTGTCTGGCCCAAGTGATGGGCCTGCGAGCCTAGCTAGGCCCTATGGCCCATGTACCCCTCTACATCGCCCAGAACTCTACTTTAATACCTGAATTACCCCTGAACTTGTGGTTGGCCTATATATAGACCCCCCCTCCATTGTAAACCCTAGGCATGATATTGGAATTAGTGGAAACCCCTTTGTGGATCTATCTAGTTCTTGCCTCATGCTCCTTGACTAAGGAGCACCAATATCCCCAAACCTCGTTGCAGTTTGCATTATGCCTCCGCGTTGTACAAGGCCTAGGCATCGGTGTCCCTTTGCCTAGACGTCAAGATCTCACCAAGTCTCCCATCTCGCCGTGCCGGTTCAAGAGAGAGTCCTCCGCCCGACACTGATCCTAGGGATTGCGCCGGACCGGTCACCGCCGGTGTGAGCTATTGGTGTTTATCGTGGTTTTGCGTGTGTGTGTGTTCGTTGCGTTCTTCGTGCGTGTGTTCGTCGTGTTCATCCTTCCCTCCTTTCCCCGCACTGCACCCTCGATTTGAAAGGGAATCGTGAAAGATCGGGCCACCCTAGAGGTTTGCCCTCAACATATTGGTATCAGAGCTTCGTTGCTCACGATTTCTGCCCCACAAAATTTTCTTCTATCCACCAAAAATTCGAAAATCTCCACAAAAAACAGCCCATATTTGCCTTTGGATTGATCTCTTGATTTGGAGTGTTATTTGTAGTTTTGATACAACCAAACCTTGTCTAAGGAGTTGGTCTAGCTTTATCCTGCGTTTTCCCAGCCCGATTTGGCCAGTTTTTCGAGGATTTGAGGGCCGAAGGCGAGGATTTCCGCCCAAGAACACGAGTAGGAAATCCGCGCCGGAGTGTCCGGCTCGTGCCGACCGGAGTGTCTGGCCCGACCGGAGTGTCCGGCCAAATCACACCGGAGTGTCCAGCCAGACCGGAGTGTCTGGCCCAGACAGACCGGAGTCTCCGGCTGTAACGCCAGTTTTGACAGTTTTGCCTCATTTTTCGCATTGGCTAATCTCCTTTGTTTGCTCGTGTCCCGTGTGCGTGTCAGCAAGTACCAACAAGCTTCCGCATCATCAACTTCCGCGCTCATCGACACCACGGACCACGAACATCATCCCGCACCACCGACGCCAAGTTCATCATCAAAGAAGGTATAACTTGCGTCACCTTGTTAACCCCCATCTTCCTTTGTGTGTACCTATCCCATGAGAGTGGCTCATCTTGTGTTTGCTTGAGCATTGTGCATTTGTCCTTGGATAGTGAGAGTGCAAGAGGAATATCAAGTGTGACTAGGTAGCATCAAGGGAGAGCAAAAAAAAGAAAAAAGAAAGAAAAAGATACAAAGAAAAAGCAAAAGAAAATTGTCTTCCCTTGCAAAAGAGTCTCAAAGCTTGTAGGCAAGAGAGAAAGAAGAGCGCCCAAGGCAAGTACACAAATCCGTTGCTCATTTTTCCTCTTTGCAAACGAGCCATGGTCTCTCCTTGCATTGGCACGACAACGAACTTAGTCTTCGTTAGGACATTTTGTTTGCTCATTTTCATAGTCATGTCAATCCCAACTTTCCCCACGTGTGTGTACATAGTCGTAGGTTCCCGTCACCCTTTTGAGTTGTTGACCTTCGCCTTTGACTTGAGTTTTGTTGGATTTTTACCACTTTTGACTATCCGTTTTCTTTTGGTTGGTTCTTTGGCTTTCCATAACCCTAACCTACCACCAACAAGATTTTGAGAGTTAGTGTGAGTTTTCTTGGCATTTACACTTTGCACGCTAATAGCTCTCACTTGTGGTTTCTAGTTTGGTGCAATCCCCAAGGTGAGGTACAAGGCTAACACAACCATATTCCACTTCCATATACAATACTCGTGTGTTTTGCATGATGGATAGGCACGGTGAGACAAGCCAACCACCTCCCCAAGAAGAAGATCAAGGTCCGTACATGACGCGTGCAAGTCACTTCATCGTTCGACAAGAGTTCCGTGAATGTTGCCAAGCTCTTGAGACGCGACAAGATGAACAATTTGGCGAGACGCAAGCCGAGTTCAAGAACATCGACAACCGCTTCGACGGCCTCGAACGACAAATGCATGCAATGCATCACAACTTCGGCCACCAAAATGAAGCGCTTCGACACTCCGTTGCCGAAACAAATGACAATCTTCGACGCCTCATCGATGGCATGGCAAGACCACGTTCACGCTCATCAAGCTCAGCAAGTTCTTCGCATCATCATGCACCTCTTCCACAAGATCTACATCAAAGTGCTCAAAGACGCAATGATGCCCTCGTGGTTGAAGACGGAATCTCTTCGAACTATGTACCTTCCCCACGGCACGCCGCAACGTCAAGCTATGACGGTGACCTCTCTTCAAGGCCACGAGCAAGGCAAGAAGCACACTGTCATCACGCAAGGGCACTAGTGATTCAACAAGAGCAACCATAAGAGGAACCGCAAGCGCAACCGCAAGTCTACCACCATCGACCGCGACACATTCTTGACACAACAAGTGTTGACTCCAATTTGGAGAATCAAGCTCGTCATCGACGTCAAGCTCTTCAAGATCCTCCTCCTCGTCATCAACGTCATGAACGTCAACAACGACACCATGGTCATCACGAGGCGCCTCCTCCACATCAACAAAACTTGGAGCGTCAAGAGATACAAGTTGAGCGACGCCCACCACGTCAAGAGGCTCATGACCATGTTCTTCGCCGTGAGGCCCATGTGCCTAACCAACATCACCAACCAAGGAACGAGCCTCCTCTTCGTCATCAACTGCGTCAAGAGGCTACACACCTTCGCCACCATGAGGCCCAAGTACCTCAACCACGTCAACAACCGCGCCAAGAGCAAGAGCAAGCTCCTCCTCAACAACAATACCAAGAGCAAGCTCCGCAACAAGGACGCGAGAACCAAGTTCCACCTCCCCAACTACAAGATCATCAACAAGGTCACCAAGCTCATCGCAATGACCGCAACGATGAAGAATCTTTTGGCAAGCTCAAGTTCACAATGCCCAAGTTCACCGGATCCAATGACCCTGAAGAATACCTCTCGTGGGCACTCAAAGTCGACAAGATCTTCCGCCTGCACAACTATAGCAACGAGAAGATGGTCGCCATGGCTTCGCTAGAGTTTGATGATTACGCCAACCTTTGGTGGGAACAAGTTCAAGTTGCTCGTGATGCAAGACAAGAGCCGCCAATCACAACTTGGCATGACATGAAGGCTCACATGAGATCCTGGTTTGTCCCCGCACATTACATGCGTGACCTCTTCAACAACCTTCAAGCGCTTCGTCAAGGGACAAAGACCGTGGAAGAATACTTCAAGGAAATGGAACTCAACTTGATTCGCGCCAATATTGATGAGCGCATGGAGCAAACAATGGCGTGTTTCCTTATTGGCTTGAATCACCCAATCAAGCGCATCGTCGAGTTCCAAACATACAACACCATGGTTGAGCTTGTGCACATTGCAACAAAGGCTGAACGTCAAGTGCAAGAGGATATCAAGTACAACCAGCCCAAGACGTACTTCACCTACAAACAAGCTTCAACCCCTACACCAACAACTTTCAATGGTAGCTCCTCAAGTACCTCTAAGCCTTCCTTCAAGCCCACACTTCCTCAAGGAAAACTGCCACCAAATGGCAAGCAAGCAAAAAGTGATACACCTTTCAACGGTGAATGCTACAAGTGTGGAGGTAAAGGACACAAGTCAGCCGAATGTGGAAACAAGAAAGTCTTGTTCGTCCATGACAATGGTGATGAAGAGTACTTGAGTGAAGATGAGTTTGATGCCCGTGTCAAGGAAGCAATGGCAAGGCAACGAGTGGAAGATGATCAAGAACTCCTCATGTGTGAACATGACGCAAGTCCATCGCTTGTCGTCACGAGAATCTTGATGATATGGGGTGGCCCGATCTTCTCAGTAAGCTCTTGTCGATGGTGATGGTGGATGATAGATAACTAGTGCGTAGCTATGATCTCTCCTGCTCGATCCCTGATGCCAATGCAACAGCTCTCGAACCTTGTAGGATATTCACAACAGCACACTCTTGCGCACGCAACCTACTAATTCCCAATGGAACAATAGATCACACTCAATTATAGTTGGCAGATTCGAACACAGGGTAATTCCAGAGGTTCTATGAAAGAAACAACTCCAAAATATTTTAACGTGGTCTTAAACCTAACTTGTGATGGCTACGGAGGTTTATATGAGGGCTGGGGCGTCCTCCCCTCTAAACGGGCCTAAAAACAGCCATAACTTGGCCCAAACTGACTCGGTTCGACTCAAACTGATACATACCGACCCATATATGGGTTCAGCCTTATTGGCACGCAGTCCAAACGTCGTGGAACACCTCAAACATGTAATTCTTGGTGCACCATCTCTCTCTCTTGCTCATACGTGATTTCCTTATTGCCTCCTAGTGCGCATGCCTCCCGCTCCTCCCTCGCGCACTTGTTGATATTGGAAATCAGCGCTTGTCCTTCTTGCTGCAACTCTCCTCCTCCTCGCGCAACGCTTGTGTTATCAATAAACCTGATCATACAAAGATGCATAGACTTAGGTAGTATAAAGTTCTCATTAAGTAAAACATCAGGTTCAATTAGGAATAAATTCACCTGACAGTCATTATTGATTTGACTCAATATTTCCTTCTAGTTCAGGCAGTCAGAATCATCATAATCCATGTATATATCCTCATCATCCTCCCTTTCTTCATGAAAAGCCGTCCTCGGCTTTGGGTAAGCTGAAAGTGGGAGAAAACAAAAAGAACAACGTGTACGCAAAGTATATGTATATATAACATGTTGTATTATTGTTGTTCACATGAAAAGTATGTCCAGTATACATCAAGCAACTTAAATTGCAGGTATAAGTGAAGTACAAAGAATCATGATCATGGTGAAAAACAACTAAATAGATAGTCATGTTCTTCAATATTAAATTCAGTTTTCTCAAAGAAGATCTATGATCAAATTTATGAACAAGATCAAACCAATTCAATATGTCTGAAAACCAAATTGAATCATGACATGCTTCAACTGCGCTACTCTGATTATTATGAACATGATCATGTTGTCCAGTATGTAAAATGCAACTCAATTTGCAAATATCAAGGAAGTCTAAAGTAGTAACAAAACTAGACAAAGACTTTTGGGACAAACATAGTGAATATGAAAACTGGGGTCCTATTCTAGCAAGAGTAGAACAATCCAACATAGGTAAAATTACTTGTGTTGGTTGCAATATATCAACTAGACCAGAATGTATTTCCATAATATCTGGAACATGAGCTATTGTCCCATAGCAAACATTTTGTGATGTATGGCTGAAAATAGCATGTTACAGTTCAGCGATTCTATCACAAGTAATGCATATGTGATCCACAAGAAAATTTTCATGCATGCTATATTCACCAATCAGATTGAAAGTGAAACAAGAAGAATATGTGCTAGAATTCAGAAATGAAATTTCAGAGATCTTATCCATAGCACAACTCATACTCATAGGTTCATTTAGCATGATGGAATACACAACATCAGCAGGTGGTATTCGAGCAAGTATTTCCTTATGTGTTATCAGTACCACATGATCAAAATTTGAATTTGGTAAACTATCACATGGTGCTGAAACAGTAGTGCAAGGCAAATCACAAGGAGGCTTCAGTAAAGGAATAGACTCACAATATGTCGCACATGTTGGCTGAAGCTCCAAAACAGTACCAATGTCATCAACAATCTCCTCAGTTGTAGTAGGTACTAAAACATCCGCCGCAAGTGACAATGCACAGTCCGACGCTGTAGGTTGTAAAATAGATTACTCCCTTTCTTCAAAAGCATCCTGGATAGCACAAGAAACAATACCAGGAGTAGAGATGATTACATTAGTAGAAATATCCTCACATGTATTAGCATCTACTACACTGATGTTTTCTTTTTCTCTCATACTCTTAGAATGGATGCTCTCAACCTCACGTTTAGTGGAATCACACAGCTCACTTTTGATAACACTCTCGTTCAGCTTGACTATGTGGCTCTCATTCTCACATGGGTTGTAAAGCACACCGTGTTCAAGATGACAAATAATAGAATTGTCACCATTCATCATGACCTTGTACTTAGCAGACAAACTGAACTCTTTTGTCCTCTCCTTGCGAAGAAGATGATACTCATGAAATTTGTCGTCTGAAATCCTGAGCATAACATGCCTCTTCATGTTCCATTTGAAAGAAATCCTTCCAACAACAGGACATATTTGAGCGTCAAACCTTCTGCTCCAAGGTTCTCCCAATAGTATGTGACAAGAATCAAGTGGTATAGCATCACAACGCACAATCTCAGTATGCTCTTTAAAAGTCATAGGAACATCAGCGGTGTGTGAAATCAGCAATGTGCCATATGATGAATGCAAGAGATATGACACCGCACGGGCACATGTGGGTAGCTGCAACTTTTCTACAACTTCAACGCTGATCAAATTAATAGTAGAGTTACTATCAATGGTAATGGAAGCACATCTCTCACCAATCATCATACTATGGTGGAAAAGACCATCACCATCAAAAATACCGCGTTCTTCCTTCCAAAAAGTTCCACTACAACGCCAATTTTTGATGAATTTGTAACTATACGTCTCCACATTCTTTGTAACATCACCTGCCTCCATTTTCTGCATCACATCAACACTACTAGAAGACATTATTAGTACATTAGTGCACAAATCAAAATCAGTATGGTGGAAACTCTCACAACTCACTCACAACTAATAAGAAAGGAGATCTTACCGTTCCAAAGTGAATAGAGATGATCTACCAAACGAAATCAAAAACTGATGCACTGATGTGATGAAGTGAATATCAAAGGTATAGAGAACGATCATAGGGCACACATGGTATTTATGGTGGAGCTGTAGGTATGGTATCCTAACTACACCGCAAACAAGTCCTAGTGCTGATCGTATGACAAAGACCCACGGAAACATACACAGTGGAGATAAATGGGGCAATTGCAACTATGAAAATGAGCTCAAAAAAGTAAGGTATGTCGGAGGAATGCTCGTGTTGCAATGCACAAGGAGAGACGCTAGCAATGTCTCAACGAAACGGGCACAAGATTGCTAACTGAGCAGCTCGCAGAGCACTAAGCACACTAGTCTCGTAGGATAGTTATAGACACAAAGAAAGACTTACTAAGGCTCACAAGGATGGGTACACTATGTGGACTCAGAAAATAAAATAAACAAAAAAAAGAAAAAAAATTGACCTGAGAATTGGTCTCTGCCACGGCAGAAAAACGGCCTAAGATCCTGCCACGGCAGGATGGCGGCAGAATTTTTTTTTCTCGTACTAGCACAGACTGGTCTGTGGTAAGGCGATGGTTCGAATTTTTTTTTTCGGAATTTTTTTTTCACGCTGGAGCACAGACCTGTCTGCGGTCAGGCGTGAGGCAGCGAGCTGATTTTTATTTTTTATTTTTTATTCCGACTCTCCAAGCAGTACACAACTAGGACTCTTTACTTAGATCGGATCTGACTTGATGGTAGCGGAAAAAGATGGTGGAAAACAACTAGAACAACTAGAAAACAAATCTACGAAGAACAGATCTAGATCTAATCTAATAGAGGAACGCGACCAAGAACTATTACTCGAATACGATGTAATCTAGGCTATGGCAACTCTTTTTGTGGGGCTTTTTCTGTATAGGATGAAAAACACTCTCTAATCTATGGATGGATTGTGGATTGCTTACCGAGGCAACGAGGAAATCTGATACCAAGACGATATTGCTCACCGCGTAAACCCAGCGCTCTGATACCAAGATGATATGGGGTGGCCCGATCTTCTCATCAAGCTCTTGTCGATGGTGATGGTGGATGATAGATAACTAGTGTGTAGCTATGATCTCTCCCGCTCGATCCCTGATGCCAATGCAACAGCTCTCGAACCTTGTAGGATATTCACAACACCACACTCTTGCGCGCGCAGCCGTGACCACGAACGGTAGTATGCAATCTACTAATTCCCAATGGAACAACAGATCACACTCAATTATAGTTGGCAGATTCGAACACAGGGTAATTCCAGAGGTTCTATGAAAGAAACAACTCCAAAATATTTTAGCGTGGTCTTAAACCTAACTTGTGACGGCTACGGAGGTTTATATGAGGGCTGGGGCGTCCTCCCCTCTAAACGGGCCTAAAAACAGCCATAAATTGGCCCAAACTGACTCGGTTCGACTCAAACTGATACATACCGACCCATATATGGGTTCAGCCTTATTGGCACGCAGTCCAAACGTCATGGAACACCTCAAACATGTAATTCTTGCTACGCCATCTCTCTCTCTTGCTCATACGTGATTTCCTTATTGCCTCCTAGTGCGCATGCCTCCCGCTCCTCCCTCGCGCACTTGTTGATATTGGAAATCAGCTCTTGTCCTTCTTGCTGCAACTCTCCTCCTCGCGCAACGCTTGTGTTATCAATAAACCTGATCATACAAAGATGCATAGACTTAGGTAGTATAAAGTTCTCATTAACTAAAACATCAGGTTCAATTAGGAATAAATTCACCTGATAGTCATTATTGATTTGACTCAATATTTCCTTCAAGTTCAGGCAGTCAGAATCATCATAATCCATGTATATATCCTCATCACTTGTCCACTCAAGCACAAGAGCATGAAGAGCAACGCTCCAATATCTTCCAAATACGAGCCGACATCAATGGCAAATCTATCAAGGTGATCATTGACGGAGGGAGTTGTCACAACCTTTCTAGCACCGAGTTGTGTGAGAAGCTCAACCTCAACCTCCATCCACACAAGCACCCCTACCACGTGCAATGGCTAAGTGACCAAGGGTCCGTGAAGATCAAGCATACCGTATCGGTCTCCTTTGCCATTGGTCCTTACAAAGATATGGTGGAGTGTGATGTGGTTCCTCTGACAGTTTGCCACATGCTCCTTGGTCGACCATGGCAATTTGACAAGGTTGTTCAACATGATGGTCGCACCAATATATACACCTTCAAATGGCTCAACAAAACATGTGTTTTGCAAGCAATGACTCCTAGCGAAATAATTGCGGACAATGCAAAGGCTTTAGCGAGGGCGCAAAGCACAACACCTACTTGTGAGAAGAGCGGGGAGAGAGAGAACCACCTCATAGTGAGTGAGAGCCACAAGCCAAATTCGAGTGGAAAAACTAAGAGTGTTCTCCTTGCCACCAAAAGTGAGATGAGAGATGTTCGGAACAACCCATCCATCTTGCACTATGTCCTCCTTTGCAAGGGACTAGCGCAAGGAACTAATGAATTAACCAATGTTCCTCCATCTTTGATGAGTGTTTTGCAGGAATTCAAGGATGTGTTCCCCGAGGAGCTTCCACATGGACTACCTCCGCTTCGCGGCATAGAACATCGCATTGACCTCATCCCTGGTGCACCACTTCCCAACCGTGCCGCTTCCCGCACGAACCCGAAGGAGACAAAGGAGATTGAACGTCAAATCAACCAACTCGTCTCCAAAGGTTTGATCCAAGTTAGCACTAGTCCAAGTGTCGTACCCGTGATTCTTGTTCCAAAGACGGATGATACGTTACGGTTATGCATGGACTGCCGTCCAATCAATGCTATCACCGTGCGTTATCGACATCCCATACCACGTCTCGATGACATGCTTGATGAGTTGTGTGGAGCCACTATTTTTTCGAAAATTATCTTCGTAGTGGTTACCATCAAATACGCATGGCTGAAGGTGATGAGTGGAAAATCGCCTTCAAGACCAAACTTGGTCTCTATGAATGGTTGGTTATGCCCTTTGGTTTATCAAATGCCCCATCCACCTTCATGCGCCTTATGAATCACATCTTGTGTTCTCTCATTGGAAAAAGTGTTGTTGTCTATTTCGATGATATTCTTGTTTATAGCAAATCACTTGAGGACCATATAACACATGTCAAGGAAGTTTTCCAAATCCTTCGACACGAAAAGCTTTATTCTAATCTTCCTAAGTGCACTTTTGCTAAAGACAAGTTGATTTTTCTTGGATTTGTCGTTTCTTCGAAAGGAATTGAAGTTGATGTTTCCAAGGTAAAGGACATAAGAGATTGGCCCATACCAACAAATGTGAGTGAACTCCGAAGTTTTCATGGGTTGGCCGGTTTCTATCATCGCTTTGTGAAAGACTTTTCAACCATTGCGTGTCCCCTTAATGAATTGACCAAAAAGAATGTCACCATCGTGTGGGGCAAAGCACAACAAAAAGCTTTTGATGAACTTAAAAAGAGGCTCACCGAAGCACCTCTTCCTGCTTTACCGGATTTCACAAAAACTTTTGAGATAGAGTGTGATGCTAGTGGTATTGGCATTGGAGGAGTCCTTATGCAAAACGGACGTCCTATAGCCTACCATAGCGAAAAACTTGATGGTGCTCGCCTTAACTATCCGATTTATGACAAAGAGCTTTTTGCCTTAGTTCGTGTCATTCAAGTTTGGCAACACTACCTTTGGCCCAAGGAATTTATCATACATTCTGACCACGAGTCGTTGAAATATCTCAAAGGCCAAGCTAACTTGAGCAAGAGACACGCTAGTGGGTTGAGTTCATGGAGTCTTTTCCGTACATTGTCAAGTATAAGAAGGGCAAAGATAATGTAGTTGCGGACGCATTGTCTCGCAAACATACAAGCCTTCTTACGCGACTTGAAATCAACGTATTGGGTCTTGAGGAAATAAAATCTTTGTATGCTTCCGACCCATTCTTTGAACCAATTTTCGCAAAGTGCTCCAATGACAAGGGAGTTGATGATTTCTATTTGCATAAGGGCTTTCTTTTTAAACAAAACAAGCTATGCATTCCGAAGTCGTCGCTTCAAATCTTGCTTCTCCAAGAATCTCATGGTGGAGGCCTTATGGGTCACTTTGGTCGCGACAAGACATTGGACATGCTCTCCAATCACTACTTTTGGCCCAAGATGAAGCGTGACGTGGAGCGCTACGTTCAACGATGCACGACATGTGTTCAAGCTAAGTCGCAAGCTAATCCCTATGGTCTTTATATGCCATTGCCTATTCCTCATACACCTTGGTCCGACATTAGCATGGACTTCGTGTTAGGATTGCCTAGATCTAAGCATGGTCATGATTCTATATTTGTTGTTGTGGATCGTTTTTCCAAGATGGCACACTTCATACCGTGCCATAAGACCGACGATGCTTCACATGTTGCAAATCTGTTTTTCAGGGAAATCGTCCGTCTTCACGGTGTGCCAAGGACAATCGTCTCCGACCGCGACGTCAAATTCGTGAGCTATTTGTGGAAGACCCTTATGGCCAAGCTCGGCGTCAAGCTCCTATTTTCATCCGCATCACATCCTCAAACTGATGGCCAAAATGACGTTGTCAACCGAAGCCTCGGAACTCTCCTTCGTGTGTTGATCAAGAAAAACTAGAAGGATTGGGAGGAATGCATTCCACATGCCGAGTTCGCCTACAATCGAGCCAAGCACTCAAAAACCAAGATGAGTCCATTCATGATCGTCTATGGTTTCGAGCCCCTCACCGCGCTCGACATCCTACCACTACCTCTCCATGAGCGCACAAACATGGACGTCGAGAAGCACGCACAAGCTATGAAGAAGCTTCATGAAGAAACAAGAGCAACTATCGAACAACAAGTCCTTCGCCAAGCTTCAAGGTTAAACAAGGACAAGAAGGAGATGATATTTGAAGAAGGTGACCTTGTGTGGATACACCTAAGCAAGGACCGCTGCCCCAAGGAACGTGACTCCAAGCTCAAGCCAAGAGGAGATGGTCCCTTCAAGGTCCTCAAACGAATCAACAACAACGCCTACATCATCGACATCCCGACCTCCAAGTACCTTGCAAGCAATATATTCAATGTCAAGGATCTCTCTTATGGGTTCGTAGCATGGAAAACAAAAAATTTCTACCGCAAGAACGAACACAACCCAGATCTAATCTAGATAAAAGCCAAGATCTAATCTATTAGACATGAGCAATGAGATAGATAGGAACTAACCCTCGTAGATCCGAAAGCGTTAACGAGATTAGATCTCGTGGTTGATGTAGTCGATCACTTGCCAATCTCAAGATCGTGTGGACGATCCTTCCGGCGTCGCGTTCCAGCAGCGCTTCCGCAGTCGGTCAAGTTGACGATCCTTCCGGCGCCGCGTTTTGGCAGCGCTTCCGCAGTCGGTCACACGTGCGGAGTCGAAGCAGACCTTCCTCTCCCCGTTCCAGCGAGCAGCAGAGGCAGTAGATCTTCTCCACGGAATCCCAGCAGCACGACGGCGTGGTGGTGGTGGTGGAGTAGAGAATTCTGCAGGGCTTCGCCTATGCCTGTGCAGAAGAAAGGTGGAGGAGAGAGGCGGCAGAGATTAGGAGTTATGGGAGCAGGGGTGGAGGGGGCGCCCCTGCCCCTCTATTTAAGGGGGGTGAGGCGCCATGGGAGGGGGAGTCCTTGTAGGACTCCCCTTCCTCTAGGCCGGCGGATTGGGGAGTGGGGGGAGGAGTCCTCCTCCCCATGACTCCTAGTCTTGACCCACCAGGACTCCTTGATCCCTTCCTTGGTTTTCAAGCAAACTCCAAGAAACCTTCCAGAACATTCCGGAACATTCCGAAACCTTCTAGAACCCTCATACAAATACTCCGGAACATTTCCTAACTCAGAAAATGATCTCCAATATATGAATCTTATTCTCCGGACCATTCCGGATCTCCTCGTGATGTCCCGAATCTAATCCGAGAGTCCGAACAACATTCGGTCTCCAAGGCATATTCCATATCTACTTAAAACAACTTCGAACCTTAAGTGTGTCACCCTACGGTTTGTGAATATGTAGACATGAAGAGACACATCTCCTATCAATAACCATCAGCGGGACCTGGAGATCCATAATGGCTCCCACATACTCAACGATGACTTCGTGATCGATAGAACCATTTACATACGAAACCAATTCCCTTTGTCACGCGATACTATACTTATCCGAGGTTTGATCGTCAGCATCTCCATACCTAGTTCTACCTCGTTACTGATAAGTACTCTTTACTCGTTCCGTGATATGTCATCCCTTGTGACCTAGTCACATGCTTGCAAGCTAACTAGATGACATTCCACCGAGAGGGCCCAGAGCATATCTATCCGTTATATGGATGGACAAATCCAAATCTTGGTCCATGCGCTTCAACACATACTTTCAGAATACCCAATGACACCTTTATGACCACCCAGTTACGAAGCGGTGTTTGATGTCATCAAAGTACCCATCCGGTGATGGTGATTAACACAACCTCATGGTCGAAGGATTAGGTTACTATGCATTTAAAAGCTTACAGCAATACGAACTTAATGACTTGATCTTTACGCTACGCTTACTATGGGTGTGTGTCCATTACATCATTCTCCTAATGATATAACCTTGCTATTAATCACATCCAATGTCCATGATCAGGAAACCATGATCATCAATTAATCAACAAGCTAGTTCAACAAGAGGCTTACTAGGGACTCTTTTATGTTTACAAAACACACATCTATTAGTGTTTCCTAATAATACAATTATAGCATGGGATGTAAACATTTATCATAAACATAAAGATATAATAATAACCACTTTATTATTGCCTCTTGGGCATATCTCCAACAGTCTCCCACTTGCACTAGAGTCAATAATTTAGTTAAAAACTTGTGCATTCAACACCTATGGCTTTCTGGTGTTGTATAGACACTATTGCTACTGGCAAACATAATCTTCGGATCTGACACTTCCAGGTCCGTGTGTATTTGCATGTCCTCGCGTCTCTACGCATTACTCATTCTCCAATGAGATGGCATTGTATAAATTTGGTCCTTTGGTGAGACCTTTAGTTCCTTCGGCTCAAAATATGTTGATATTATTGTCATACAATATATCTTCATAGTATTAGCCCACTTTGAACCACACCTAGTTTGATAACAAACTACTTAACACAAATGCCCTCATTTACTTCTACAATAGCAGTTATATACTTAGCCTTTTGTTGTAGTATCCGTCACAATGTCTCAACTTTGGAACTCATCCAAATCCATCATGGAACATCCTTTCCATTATATTGTGCCACCCATAGTCTAAATTGAGATAAATTTAATTTGTATCTTGTGACAAAATTAGTATCAATGTAACGCTTTACAATGAACTACCTTTAACTATTTGTCACTTATACATGATATATTCTTAGTTCTTCCAAAGCTCATAAGAATATCTTTACTATTTGTCCAATAATCATCTTATGAATCATTCTGGTATATGCTCATAACATTTAGAGCATAGGACATATCTGGATGTGTACATCTTAAAGAATGATTGATCAAAATACTCTTGCGATTTCACCAAGTGTCAAAACACTTGAATCTCGTGTTAACACACTCGAATCTTGATTCAGTCCTTTCCGTGCGTCAAGAACCTTTCTTGTTGTTTCCATATTGAACTCATTCAACATCTTATCTATGTACATTTGGCAAAACCATATTAGCGCATCAATCTATCCATATAGACATTGATGCCTAATTCTTGGGTTATGCCTAAGTCTTTCATCAAAATGAAATTCTTAACCTGTGTCAATACAAGATACATCATTTCCAATCAACAACATGTCCTCTATATAATGTATTAGAAATATGTCTCAGCGCTCCCACTTAATTTCTTGCAAAATGCAAACATCTTCATCGTCTCTGATGAAATTAAACCTTTTAACGGTTTCATCACGGTGAAGATTCCAACTCCACGATGCTTACTTCAACCATTGAAGTTTTGCATACTCTTTTAGCATTCTTTTAGTTTAACAAAACCCTTTGGATCGTGTCATGTACACGTCCTAGGTAACCATTCTATTAGAAGAACTTGTTTTGTTTGTTCAACTACCATATACCAAAATATATGTAGTGGTTGCTACATTAATCCGTCCAGACTAAATATCGCTAGGCTTATCATAGTCAATTCCTTGAACATTGTCGTAAACTCTTTCCGACATGTCGACTATTTCATAGATTTGAAACATCCATGTCTATTTCTTTATAGATCCAAACACGACCGATAGGCTTCACGCCTTTCCGGAGGGTCTTCTAAGTTCAGAAACTTGATTTCTCGTGTATGGATACTATCACGGATTCCATGACTTCTAGTCATTTTATGGAGTCAGGGCCCATCATCGCTTCTTTGCATGTAGTCGGTTCATCATTGTCAAAACAATAATGACTTGCTTATCAAATCTTACTATTTGATTCTTACCGACCCACACGGTTCTATAAGAACTCTAATCTCCGAGATCACACCTTTTGTAATCACGAGAGCCATGAGCATTGTGGCCGTCACCAGGACACTTTCCGGCGCTGCGCTACTTAGCACATATAGCTAAGGTTCAACAACCTTATCAAAGTTCTATTGTTCTCCCACTTAACTTTTCACGAAAAATTCCTTCTCAAGAAACTTGACGTTCCAAGTAACAAACTATTTTGGCCTCAGTGTTATGGAGAAATTCCCAACAAATTCTTTGGGATAACCTACAAAGACGTGCTTATCCGACTTTGGTTGTAAACATTTTACTTATGCATAACTTACCAAAATTTAAGAAAAGACAATTCGGGTTTTATCCCAAACCATAACTCATATGGTGTCATTTCAATGGATCACGATGGTGCTCTTTTCAGTGTAAAAGAGGTAGTCTCTAAAGCTTCAATCTTTAAAACATAATGGCAGTTTTATAAATGACATCCTTGATCTTACCATCTCAAACATGGTTTGATTTCATCTCTCGAATATGCCATACTCCTATGGTTTATCGGGAAACACAAATCATGCAACAATTTCTCAAGTCTTAGGTGTTTTTGCTAAACATGTAACTCAAATATCTTCCTTTATGATCGAATCATAAACTCTTTATTTTCTTGTTACAATGATTTTCCACTTCATCTTGAAAGCTTTGAACAACTTTCAAATGTTTCATACTTCTTCCTTATTGAGTAAGTATATACATATACTCACTCAAATCTTCGGAGAAAGCATATGAAGTTGAAATCCATCGCCCACGACCACACGTAATGGACTATATACATCAATATGTACAAATTCCAATCAGTTAGTCGTCCGTTCCTCTTTTGGCCTACGAACGGAGTTTTAATTATCTCCAGGAAAGTATCACAAGTGTCATTTGATTCAAATCAAAGACTCCAATAAATCCATCAACATGGAGTTTCTTCATGTATCCCTTTCAATATAATTTAAACGGCGATGTCACTTTGCAAGTGATCTTTCAATCATTTGTCTTGCGACATTTTAGCAATAGTGTTTATGGATGTGATTTCTCCCACCAGACTTGTAAAAGTTCATCCATCCTTTATGGAATACGGTAATTATTTGAACAACCATTGTTCTCGTAATACCGGAACAAAATAACAAATCTTGAAAGCAACCTTTAATGTTAACGAGCAACACAACAACCCTTTGTTTGTTTTTGATGAACATCATCACATTTTCTCTTGCTAGTTACTTAGGCCATTGCAGTTCATGAATTGTGTTGTCCTGTATGACACTTCATACCAACCAATTCAGTATCCAATACCGGTATCCAATACCTAAGAACCACATTGTTTAACAAGCAAGGAATACAACCATAACATGTATATATCTTCTATATACTTAAGTTGGACATCTCCAACCTTTTATTTTCTGCCAAATATTTTATAGATTCTCTTTCAACAATTCCTTTTCTTTTAAAAGAATCTATCAACATCAATAGTGGTGTCATCAACATGACACATGGTACAAAGCGTATATAGTCAACTACTAATACCTTTGGACTTACACTATGAGGTGGATCACCATCATCAAATGTTTGGTGTTCTTTCAAAAATCCATTCTTTAGTAATCTTTTAGTGTAGTAAACGTTTTACTTACATCTTCTATTCATCCTTATCATGACAACTTTCATGATCAAGCTGCTATAGCTTATAAAGTTGAATTGCGAGTATAATGTTTCTTTTTCAAAACCTTTTGGAGGATTAGGACGACTAGCGTCTCCAACCTTCACAAATTCTCATCAAATATGAGGACGTATACTCTATCATGTTGTAACCAACACATTGTTTTAGATATCGCAATACCTTTCACATATGATGGTTTCTGAAACATTGCTTTCAGCTCTTAGATAAACTTGATATTAAAAACAATCTTTTGAGTATCAAGAATCATGGATGCAAACATGATACATTAGATACTAACACTGGAATTGTTACTCTTGATTTAATACTATTTATTAAACTTCATGGAGTAAATAGAGTTTGCTGAAAGTTTGCAATAGGACTTATAAACTTTAAATTGACATTCAAAACAATACGATACCAGTTCGTAAAGTAAATATCCAGAATTTCTATAGTTCCACTATCTCAACTATAACTAAGCGTAATGTGGTGAACGGATGCCAATGACTACAACAAACTATGCAAATTCACTTTGATTGTGTTTATGATAAATTGAGTTCGGCTAATCCAAATTACAAATGAACTCCCACTCAAAACAACATCCCTCGAGTTGTTTTAGTGATTACACGAACCAAATCCACTACACCAAGTCCGATCATCACGTGAGATGATGTATTTAAAGGCGAACAATCAACATGTCCATCATATCATCCATATGACTCATGCTTTACCTTTCGGTATTCCGTGTTCCGAGACCATGTCGGTACATGCTAGGCTCGTCAAGGTTAACCTTAGTTTCCGCATGTGCAAATCTGGCTTGCACCCGTTGTATGCACACGTAGAGTCTATCACACCCGATCATCACGAGATGCTTCGAAACGATGAGTCTTAGCAACGGTGCCAACTAAGGACGAACACTTTATTACTTGATATTTAGTGAGAGGGATCATCTTATAATGCTACCGTCGTGATCTAAGCAATACAAGATGCATAAAGGATTAACATCATAGGCAATTCATAATATGTGTGATATGACATGGCCCTTTCTTCTTGCGCCTTTGATCTCCATCTCCAAAGCACGAACATGATCTCCATCATCACCAGCATTGCGTCAAGGTCAGTGGCGCCGCTTCATGGTTGTCCATCATCACTAGTAACTATTACAACTACTTGGAATAAAGCTATTACAAGATGAATAGACACGCAGGTCTTAAACAAAATTTAAAGACAACCATTAGGCTCCTGCCGGTTGCCATATTACAATAAGGATCATTGCATACATCAAATATAATCACAATCACATAATGGCCATATCACATCACAAAACCCCTGCAAAAACGAGTTAGACGCCTCTAATATTCTTTGCATGTTTTACGTGGCTTGGGGCTTTCGAATAAGACGGATCTTACCTACGAACAAGGACCACAACGTTGATACAAGTGTTGTCAGATGCTCATTGTAAATTGAATCTTAACTGTGGTGGGAGAGACAGACACCCGCAAAGCCACTTGTGCAAAGCAAGTTGCACGTCAAGCGTGGAGCAAGTCTCATGTGCGATGACATGTAATGTTAGCCCGAGCCGCTTCATCCCATCATGCCGCAAGATGCAAAGTACACGCTAAGACACCGACAACAAAAGCATCAACGCCCACAAAAACATTGTGTTCTACTCATGCAACAGATCTACGCATAGATACGGCTCTAATACCACTTATGGGTTCGTAGCATGGAAAACAAAAAATTTCTACCGCAAGAACGAACACAACCCAGATCTAATCTAGATAAAAGCCAAGATCTAATCTATTAGACATGAGCAACGAGATAGATAGGAACTAACCCTCGTAGATCCGAAAGCGTTAACGAGATTAGATCTCGTGGTTGATGTAGTCGATCACTTGCCGATCTCAAGATCGTGTGGACGATCCTTCCGGCGTCGCGTTCCAGCAGCGCTTCCGCAGTCGGTCAAGTTGACGATCCTTCCGGCACCGCGTTTTGGCAGCGCTTCCGCAGTCGGTCACACGTGCGGAGTCGAAGCAGACCTTCCTCTCCCCGTTCCAGCGAGCTGCGGAGGTAGTAGATCTTCTCCACGGAATCCCAGCAGCACGACGACGTGGTGGTGGTGGAGTAGAAAATTCTGCAGGGCTTCGCCTATGCCTGTGCAGAAGAAAGGTGGAGGAGAGAGGCGGCAGAGATTGGGAGTTATGGGAGCAGGGGTGGAGGGGGCGCCCCTGCCCCTCTATTTAAGGGGGGTGAGGCGCCATGGGAGGGGGAGTCCTTGTAGGACTCCCCTTCCTCTAGGCCGGCGGATTGGGGAGTGGGGGAGGAGTCCTCCTCCCCACGACTCCTAGTCTTGACCCACCAGGACTCCTTGATCCCTTCCTTGGTTTTCAAGCAAACTCCAAGAAACCTTCCAGAACATTCCGGAACATTCCGAAACCTTCTAGAACCCTCATACAAATACTCCGGAACATTTCCTAACTCAGAAAATGATCTCCAATATATGAATCTTATTATCCGGACCATTCCGGATCTCCACGTGATGTCCCGAATCCAATCCGAGAGTCCGAACAACATTCAATCTCCAACGCATATTCCATATCTACTTAAAACAACTTCGAACCTTAAGTGTGTCACCCTATGGTTCGTGAATATGTAGACATGACAGAGACACATCTCCTATCAATAACCATCAGCGGGACCTGGAGATCCATAATGGCTCCCACATACTCAACGATGACTTCGTGATTGATAGAACCATTTACATACGAAACCAATTCCCTTTGTCACGCGATACTATACTTATCCGAGGTTTGATCGTCAGCATCTCCATACCTAGTTCTACCTCGTTACTGATAAGTACTCTTTACTCGTTCCGTGATATGTCATCCCTTGTGACCCAGTCACATGCTTGCAAGCTAACTAGATGACATTCCACCGAGAGGGCCCAGAGCATATCTATCCGTTATATGGATGGACAAATCCCAATCTTGGTCCATGCGCTTCAACACATACTTTCAGAATACCCAATGACACCTTTATGACCACCCAGTTACGAAGCGGTGTTTGATGTCAACAAAGTACCCATCCAGTGATGGTGATTAACACAACCTCATGGTCGAAGGATTAGGTTACTATGCATTTAAAAGCTTACAGCAATACGAACTTAATGACTTGATCTTTACGCTACGCTTACTATGGGTGTGTGTCCATTACATCATTCTCCTAATGATATAACCTTGTTATTAATCACATCCAATGTCCATGATCAGGAAACCATGATCATCAATTAATCAACAAGCTAGTTCAACAAGAGGCTTACTAGGGACTCTTTTATGTTTACAAAACACACATGTATTAGTGTTTCCTAATAATACAATTATAGCATGGGATGTAAACATTTATCATAAACATAAAGATATAATAATAACCACTTTATTATTGCCTCTTGGGCATATCTCCAACACTCTCACCCTACCATGGAGATGTTCAAGATGATATCCATGAAGAGTCGAGGACGACTCTTTCCCAAGGGGGGGGGAGCTGATGCAGCCCGTCCTACAGACGCTTCCACATCTACACCAACAAGTCCCCCAAGTGGACCCATGACTCGTGCTCGAGCCAAACTCCTCCAAGCTCAGGTGAACTCGCTCCTCTCTTCATGCCAATTCGATACCTCCTTGGATGGCGTGCTAGTTCATACCACTGCTGTGTGCATCAACAGGTACGAGCCCCCGCCGCGTCGACCCACGAGCCTGGAAGTTGCACCTGACCTGAAGCTGCCAGAGCCGGAGTGTCTGCCCGGATCCAGCCAGAGTGTCCGGCCACCCCGGAATGTCCGGCCAGACTCAGCCGGAGTGTCCGGCCTGCCTGAGCCCGGACCTGGCGTGGACAATCAGAAGGTCAAATCGGACACTGCCCGGATACTTCCCGGAGTGTCCGGCCACCCCGGACTGTCCGGTCGATCTGACCCGGACTGTCCGGCCTCCCCGGACTGTCCGGCCTCCCCGGACTGTCCGACCCTCTCGACCCGGAGTGTCCGGCCCAAGTGATGGGCCTGCGAGCCTAGCTGGGCCCTATGGCCCATGTACCCCTCTACTTCGCCCAGAACTCTACTTTAATGCCTGAATTACCCCTGAACTTGTGGCTGGCCTATATATAGACCCCCACCTCCATTGTAAACCCTAGGCATGATATTGGAATTAGTGGAAAACCCTTTGTGGATCTATCTAGTTCTTGCCTCATGCTCCTTGACTAAGGAGCACCAATATCCCCAAACCTCGTTGGAGTTTGCATTGTGCCTCCGCGTTGTACACGGCCTAGGCATCGGTGTCCCTTTGCCTAGACGTCAAGATCTCACCGAGTCTCCCATCTCGCCGTGCCGGTTCGAGAGAGAGTCCTCCACCCGACGCCGATCCTAGGGATTGCGCCGGACCGGTCACCGTCGGTGTGAGCTATTGGTGTCTATCGTGGTTTTGCATGTGTGTGTTCATCGCGTTCTTCGTGCGTGTGTTCGTCGTGTTCATCCTTCCCTACTTTCCCCACACTCCACCATTGATTTGAAAGGGAATTGTGAAAGATCGGGCCACCCTAGAGGTTTTCCCTCAACATGTTCACCATATAGTCGTCCTCGGGAAGGTTGTATTGACAACACCTCAATATTCCTTCACACAACAAAGACCAAGCAACATATGTTTTTGTGTGATAGAGGAGCATGTCATTTGTGGCATGTCCATTCTTGTTCACAACACTATTAGCACAACTCAAGTATGGCAAACGGAATGCATATGCAAGGTTAAAGTGCATGGAAGTTAATTGAACATCATCCAAATGTGGGAACTCAAAAACTCCATATAACGTCTTAGTGTGGCACTCAAAGCAATGGACTAAAATATTGGTCAACATCTTTGATGCAAGGATAGGAGAATTCGGCAAAAACACATGAGGAATGATATCCAAAACAACATCATTATGTGTGCAAGCCAACCATTGGAAAGAACAATTATTCAATATGTTGGATGCCATACACATATCATCAAAAGCCAAAATCATGGGGGTATGAGTATCGCAAGCGGAAGCAAAAGCAACGTGTTTGCAAACAAACCATATGAAAGAGGAAGTGGTCCTTATGTTTGTTGCAACAACAATACAAGAGACTTGGAAGCTCTCATGGCAATACATGCTCAAAATGGCATTATAGTTGCACAAAAAACATCAGAAAGAGAAATTGTTCAACATTTTTGTTGCAACATACAAAGCATTAATATCCAATAGCAACGAAGCATGATTGTCACAAGGTGAAAGAATACCATTAACATGCTTGCAAGCTAACCATAGGAAAGAGCAATTTGTCAACATGAAAGATGCAAAGCATGCAAAAGGTATCAGAGTTGGGTTCAATCTAGAACTCACTTGGGGATGCTCTCTAGAGCTCTTTTTGTCAACTCGTGCTCAACCGAGGTTGACATTCTTGTGCGGGTACCTACACACATCAAACACAAAAGGAAGAACGTGTGTGCATGGTAGAGAAACACATCATCCATCATGACGTATCTCTTCTTGTGCACATCACCATGAGTGTCAATCAAGTATGAAATAGATGCATGGTGAGTATGCAAGTGGGGAACAAGCTTATCATGGCATTTACTAAAATCTCCAAAAGTTGAGAAAGCTATGGGGGCCATCTCAATAGAAACCATATGATAATTATTGTTGCAAGCAAAACAAGTGAAAGAGCAATCATCCATATTATTGCAAGCAACAGGAGAAATAGTAAAACACTCATGACAAACCATTATCTGAGGGGTACCATTGGTAACATCATTGCAAGCAAAACATTGGAAAGAGCAATTGTTTAACAAAGTGCAAGCAATGATATCATCAACGTAACGTTTAGTGCATGGCATGTCTTTGGAAACATCATCACAATCAAATAATTTCACATGCTCAACATTATGCAAAGGCAAAGTATCACATGGAAATACCAATGAGTCATATGTGATATCACAAACATCATCCATAGCATGCCAATCATCACAAGTCATCATGTCCACTAGTGGGATCATGGCATCATCAACACCCGTATTCTTACCTTGTTCATACCTCTCAGATGAAGCGGGTGTTGTGGTAGTATTGGCCTCCATGTGGGTGACTTCTTCATCATGTATGGGGATGGCCTTAGCTTCATCCACCATGTTCATCTTCTCGGTCGGAGTCATCATCATCTCCAAGCTTGGCACTTCTTGATCCATGGAACCTAGCACATCATGGGATAACACACTAGAGGTAGAGGGTAAGTTGTTAGAAATCAAAGTGGTCTCACATGACCTATCAACTACCACTCTCAACTCACTCGGTGTATCACTCATGCCCTCCAAGTGGAAGCACTCAATCTCACATGTGGTGGAGTCACTCATCTCACTCTTGTTTTCACTCAAGTGGGCTAAGTGGCTCTCATACTCACATGGGATTGGTACCACATCATCGATCAAGCATATGGGGGTAGGCTCGGTTCTCTCAACTCCATGTGCCTCCTTTGGTGAAGGGAAAGTCCCATGCTCACCATTCTCGACCTTGTCGTCGCCATCTTGTGGTAGTGGTGGAAGTAGGCTCATGTTGTTGTCGAGAGCGGTGCTCGGATCGACTTCATCACATATGTGGCCTTGGCTTCCTCCATCTTGAAGTGTAGACTCTTGGCATGAAGCTTGATGGCGTGGAGGAGAGCTTGCTCTTAGTGCCCTTTTGGTGGTGGCACGAGTAGTTGAAGGCGCCTTATGATGGTGTCGACGGAGGTCATTGGCGTGCCTTGCCAAAGGTTGATGTAGATGGCGCACTTGGTCATCCACATGACACTCGCGAGGATGCTCCTTGGCCTTGTCACTCTTCTTGGTGAGGCGTTGTAATGAGCGCAAAGCATCATTAGTCTTGGCCATCATGCTCATGGTTTTGGCGAAGTCGTTGTCCATGCCGCGCTTGAAGTTGTCCATGCTTGGGGAGTTATTGTTGTTGTAAAACTCCATATCACCCAAGCATGTGGAGCCATTGTCGGTGTAGTTCTCCATCATGTCATCCATGCTTGTGGAGGCATATGCATGGTGGCTCGTCGTGGATTCTTCATAGATATCATCCTCGGTTCCGGAGTCCCTAGACATGATTCACAAGACCAAGTGGTGTATATGGAAGTGGTAGGGGGGTTAGGGATGCAACGTCAAACCTTACTTTACCTTGGAAGATAGTATCGTGGAAGTGGCAACACTTGAGAGGAATCAAAACCAAGCAAAGTGAAGTTCACGCGGAACACCAAAACCAACTAACCACTAAAACACACACACACACAAAGCTTATGGTGGATGGGTATGGAAGGTGGTGTGTCCAAGAACAATTCAAAGTCAAGATGTTGTAATGGCAAATAAGAACCACGATAATCACAAAGCAAAACAAGTCAATCCACAAGATAGGAATTATGTACAAGGAAACACACACGGTGGGATAAATGGGACTTGGGCGACGAAGAACGTGAGCTAAGAACCAAATGATTGCCTAGCGAAGACTATAAGCTCGTGTCGCACAAGTGCAAGGAGAGACACTAGTTCGATTGCATAAAATTGGTGGGCTACAAGATATTCACAACAAATACCACCTATTTGATGTTCATCGAGCTTACGATTCCTATTTTATGAGGCACTTGTTTCTTTCTTTTTCTTCTTTTTCTATTTTTTCTCTTTTTTTTTCTCTTTTTCTTTCTTTTTCACTTGCCTTTACCTTGTGCCAACAACTATACAAGATAACTATATGAGATAGCGCGCTCACAACTTTTGCTCGAAATTCGACAAGGTATCAAATGTGCATAGCCCAAGCAATCATAGGAGGAACTAGTCTCAATAGGTGATTGTTGAACGCAAAGATAGTGTAGCTCACAAAGGATGCAAGTGGGGAGAAGTGGCGGAATTTTTATACCTTTCGTCGCCGATCTTCACCCTTTATTGTTGGATTCCGCCTTGCTCACGGAATTTGGATGGAGTATATAGCATGAACCACTTAGATGACGATGCAGAGCTCTTTCTCCTCTTCGAAACGAGCTAAAGAACACCAAAATCCGAGTTCGTATGCAAAAGTTATGCTCAAAACGGTGAGAGGCTAAAATCTGGAATCTGCTGATTCCTTCCTGGTCTGGGCGGTAGTACCGCCTTTTGGACCCGGTAGCACCGGAAAAGTGCGGTAGTACCGCTTTTTTCGGCCCGGTAGTACAGGTTATACCTAGGACGCGCAGATTTGACGCAATTTCGCGATTTTTGGGCGATTTGGGCGGAAAATCTTCAAGAAGAACACCAAATCGGAGGGGTAAATGATGGAATTAGGCCATGGGAACGCAGGGGAAGGTAGATCAACAAGTTTAGCAAGTAATCCACGGATCAAAACCTACCAAAACGCACTCATATCACAGATCGGTCCAAAACACGAATTGGGGCTATTTTTGGTGGAATTTTTGAATTTATAGGGAAAAGACCAAATTGAGGAGAAATCCGTGGCAACCAAAAGCTGCTGATACCAGATGATGAGGGCAAACCTCTAGGGTGGCCCGATCTTCACGGATCTCGTGGTCAAATCGATGGGAAATAGAGGGGAAAGGGAGAAAGTAGCGGAAGCGGACGCACACCTCGCGAAGAACATGATGAACACACGCAAAACTCACATGATACAAGGCCGATTGCTCTTGCCGGTAGCCACCGGTCTGATAGAATCCTCGCAAGGAAAGATCGGTCAACGTGCTCCTGTCAATCCCAAGCGAAGAGGGAAGAACACCTTGGATAGGGTCTTGACAACTGCGCTCACGCACTCGCAAACGTAGGCCTTGTACAATGAGGGAGGCGCGATGCAAACTCCAACGAGGTGGTGACGATAATCTATCCCCTTTGGTAGAAGGGGATGAGGCAAAACTAGAGATTCCACAAAGGGGGGTTTCTTTAGTCTATCATCTATGCCTAAGGGATACATGAGGGGTGGGGGCTCTATTTATAGGCCAGCCACTTACATAGGGGTAGTTTGGGCATAATACTAGGGTTGCACCATAATAAGGGGGATACATGGGTTGTGGCCCAACTGCTGTGCGCGCAGGCACTGTCACGACCGGTACTACCGGACTTGATGACCGGTAGTACCGCTTGGGGGCGGTAGTAACGCAAGCTGGTACCAGGTCGTCCAGAGGCGATGGCGTTGGCTTCAGTATTGGCCGGTAGTACCGGTCATGTTGTGTGGTAGTACCGGGGCGCGGTAGTACCGCTGATGGGAGCGATAGTACCGCTGGCATGTGTCTTCCGCCATCTCCTCTTCCAAGCATCCGTCTTATCGGGCTTGATGCTCGGGCTTCCTCCCTTGCCTCCGTACTTGTCGGTGTGAACCTATCGTGAATATAGGACGGAGTATGAAGTAGTATACCATTCCAAAAGGGTAGGAAGTGGGCTCGCATGGAGGAACATATTCACCTTTGGAGTCCATGACGACTTGCCATAAGTTGGATACCTTGATGTGGTAACGACCGTAGGTCGGGCTACATCACCTAATGGGAGTATATATGGAGGAACAGAAGGGAATTTCGGCCAGCCTTGGGGAGGAGGTCGAAATCCATCTCCAGGCCAGTTTCCTCAACTATACGGACTCTAAAAGTTCAGCCCCTTTATTTGGACAAAAATACATGGGCCTGGTCCATATTTAAAGGTGACGCAGCACCATCTAATCACATGGACGAAAATTTGAAGTGTGTAGCTCTCTAGTTCATCCATGTCTTCATGTTTTCATTATGGTGGCTTCAAAGTTCTGAAATCTTCACTTGCAGCGTCATCCTAGATCCTCACACGATTACTGCCATCATCTCCATGCATGATCATGCTCCAATGCTTGTCCCTCTCATCCATGCTAGGCCCATCATTGCTAAGTAACATACACACATCTGATTTAGGCAGCATCATATTCTCATGAATATTAGGAATAGTTCCTAGAAACGAAAGTACCTGATAATTTAGTTGGCGTGCACGAGCTCTTGTGAGAGGTCCTTGGAATTGTGGAACGTGAGGACGTGTGGCTGTAGGTGCAACGGTTGTATCAACCGTAGGGATGTCCTCATCATCCTCCCCTTCTTGAATTGAAGTCGTCCTCGACGCAATCTCATCTCTTCTCCAAAGTATGGTTTCAAATCTGCAATGTTAAATGAGGGACTTTCCGTGCGCATCTCTGCAGGAAGCTCAAGTTTATATGCATTATCATTCATTTTATCCAACACTTTAAAAGGACCAGCAGCATGTGGCATTAATTTAGACTTGCGCAAATCAGGAAAACGATCTTTGCGCAAATGCAACCAAACTAAATCTCCCACATCAAACACAATATGCTTGCGTCCTTTATCACCAGCAACTTTATATTTAGCATTCATACGTTCTATATTTTCCTTAGTAATCCTCTGCAACGTAAGAATCTGTTCAACACGTTGTGTAGCATCAAAATTATGTTGCACCGAAGATGGAATAGGTAATAAATCAATAGGTGCACGAGGAACAAAACCATACACAATCTCAAAAGGGCATAACTTAGTTGTAGAATGCACAGAACGATTGTAAGCAAATTCAATATGAGGTAAACAATCTTCCCACATTTTTAAGTTTGTCTTTAAAATAGCCCGTCACATGGTAGACAAAGTTCTATTAACTACTTCAGTTTGTCCATCAGTTTGGGGATGACATGTAGTACTAAATAGCAACTTAGTCCCCAACTTAGCCCATAAACATTTCCAAAAATGGCTAAGAAATTTAGTATCACGATCTGAAACATTAGTATTAGGCACACAATGCAAGCGAAGAACATCGCGAAAGAGTAATTCAGCAACATGAGCAGCATCATCACTCTTATGACAAGGAATAAAGTGTGCCATCTTAGAAAATCTATCCACAACCACAAAAATACTATCCCTCCCCTTCTGTGTTCGAGGTAATCCTAAAACAAAGTCCATAGAAATATCCTCCCAAGGTACACTAGGAACAAGAAGAGGCATATATAAACCATGTGGATTAAGGCGTGACTTAGCTTTTTGACATGTTGTGCAGCGAGCAATAAACCTCTCAACATCCCTTCACATGCGTGGCCAAAAGAAGTGTGTAGCAAGTACGTCTTCTGTCTTCTTTACTCCAAAGTGACCCATCAATCCTCCTCCATGCGCCTCCTGCAACAACAAAACACAAACGGAACCTTCTGGAATGCATAGTTTGTTAGCACGGAACACAAACCCATCATTGAGGACGAATTTGTTCCAAGTTCTACCCTCTAGACAATGCTGCAAAACATCTTTAAAATCGGCATCTTTCATATATTGTTCTTTAATAGTTTCTAATCTAGAGATTTTGAAGTCAAGTTGAGATAACATGGTATAACGACATGACAAAGCATCAACAATAATATTATCTTTACCCTTTTTGTGTTTAATAACATAAGGAAAATATTCAATGAATTCAACCCACTTTGCATGACGTTTATTCAACTTACCTTGACTACGAATATGCTTCAAAGATTCATGATCAGAATGTATAACAAATTCTTTAGGCCATAAATAATGTTGCCAAGTTAGTAATGTCTGAACAAGAGCATAGAATTCCTTATCATAAGTAGAATAGTTCAAACTAGCTCCACTCAATTTCTCACTGAAATATGCAACAGGTTTTCCCTCTTGTAACAACACTCCTCCCAAACCAATTCCACTAGCATCACATTCCAACTCAAAGGTCTTATTAAAATCAAGAAGTTGGAGTAAAGGAGCATGTGTAAGCTTATCTTTGAGTAGCATGAAGGCTTCTTGTTGTGCATCGCCCCAAACAAAGGGCACATCTTTCTTAGTAAGATCGTTCAGCGGCGCTGCAATGGAACCAAAATCTTTGACAAAGCGCCTATAAAATCCAGCGAGGCCAAGGAAGCTCCTCACTTGTGTGACTGTTTTGGGTTGTGGCCAACTCGAAATTGCTTCAATCTTGGCGGGGTCAACTTCAATACCTTGTGCTGTAACAATATAGCCAAGAAAAGCAACTCTATCCGTGCAAAAGGTGGACTTCGCAATGTTACCAAACAAACGTGCAGAACGTAAAGCATCAAAAACAGCACGTAAATGTTCCAAATGTTCTTCTACAGATTTGCTATATATCAATATATCATCAAAATAGGCCACCACAAAATGTCGAATAAAAACACGTAAAACTTCATTCATTAATCTCATGAAAGTGCTGGGAGCATTAGTTAAACCAAAGGGCATCACTAACCACTCATATATGCCAAATTTAGTTTTAAATGCAGTTTCCATTCATCTCCTAACTTCATACGAATCTGGTGGTAACCACTACGCAAATCAACCTTAGGGAACATGGTAGAGCCACTCAATTCATCAAGCATGTCATCTAAAAGAGGAATAGGATGACGATGTCGAATAGTAATATTATTGATTGCTCTACAATCAGTACACATGCGCGAAGAACCATCTTTCTTTGGTACCAAACTAATAGGAACAACACATGGTGATGTAGCCCGTCCTGCGGATGCTACTACATCCACAACGTCAAGTCCCCAAGATCGTCCCCAAGTCAACCAAGAAGATGGACCAGGAGCAGCCATCTCTAGAACGAGAGTCTCCGCCGTCATCGCCCCGGAGAGTCCGCCCGGAACCAGCCGGAGTGTCCGGCGCGACACGGCCAGAGTGTCTGGCCTGCCCCAGCCCCAACCTGGCGTGGACATTCAGAAGGCCAGTTCGGACACTACCTGGACACTACCTGGAGTGTCCGGCTACCCCGGACTGTCCGGCCCAAGTGATGGGCCTGCGAGCCAACAGCTGGGCCCTTGGCCCATGTACCCCTCTATTTCGCACCAAACCCTAGTTTTATGCCCAAACTACCCCTGAACTTGTGGTTGGCCTATAAATAGAGGCCCCACCCCCTCATGTATCCCTTAGGCATAGATGATAGACTAAAGAAACCCCCCTTTGTGGAATCTCTAGTTTTGCCTCATCCCCTTCTACCAAAGGGGATCAACTATCGTCACCACCTCGTTGGAGTTTGCATCGCGCCTCCCTTGTTGTACAAGGCCTTGGCATCGGTGTCCCTTTGCCAAGACGTCAAGACCCTCTCCAAGGTGTTCTTCCCTCTCCGCTTGGGATTGACGGGAGCACGTTGACCGATCTTTTCTTGCGAGGATTCTATTGGACCGGTGGCCACCGGTGAGAGCAATCGGCCTTGTATCGTGTGTGTTTTGTGTGAGTTCATCGTGTTCTTCGCGAGGTGTGCGTCCGCTTCCGCTACCTTCTCCCTTTCCCCTCGCTTTCCCATCGATTTGACCACGAGATCCATGAAGATCGGGCCACCCTAGAGGTTTGCCCTCATCATCTGGTATCAGCAGCTTTCGGTTGCCATGGATTTCTCATTGATATGGTCTTTTCCCCATAAATTCGAAATTTCCACCAAAAATAGCCCCAATTCGTGTTTTGGACTGATGTGTGATTTGAGTGTGTTTAGGTAGGTCTTGATCCGTGGATTACTTGCTAAACTTGTTGATCTACCTTCCCCTGCATTTCCATGGCCTAATTCCTTGATTTCCTCCATCAATCTGAGGTTTTGGTTCGAGTTTTTCCGCCAAAACTCGTCTCGTTCGTGTTCTGAAAGTTCTGGTTTGACCGGAGCTGACTGTCCGGCCAAAACGGACCGGAATATCCTCCCCACCGGAGTTTCCGGCCTAAACTGACCGGAATATCCGGCCCGGCCGGACTGTCCGGCCTGCGCGCACCGGACTGTCCGCCCCCTGCTGACAGAAAAATCTGCTTCACGGTTTTGAGCATAAATTTTGCATACGAACTCGGATTTTGGTGTTCTTTAGCTCGTTTTGAAGAGGAGAAAGAGCTCTACATCATCAGCTCCGTGGTTCATGCATCTACTCCATCCAAATTCCGTGGGCAAGGCGGAATCCACCAATAAAGGGTGAAGATCGACGAAGAAAGGTATAAACATTCCGCGACTTCTCCCCACTTGCTTCCCTTTGTGAGCTACACTATCTTTGCGTTCAACAAACACCTATTGAGACTAGTTCCTCCTATGATTGCTTGGGCTATGCACATTTGATACCTTGTAGAATTCCGAGCAAAAGTTGTGAGCGCGCTATCTCATATAGTTATCTTGTATAGTTGTTGGCAAAAGGAAGGGGCAAGTGAAAAAAAAAAGAAAAAGAGAAAAAAAAGAAAAAGAAAAAAAAGAAAGAAACAAGTGCCTCATAGAATAGGAAGCGCAAGCTCGATGAACATCATATAGGTAGCACTTATTGTGCATATCTTGTAGCCCAGCAATTTATTGCAATCGAACTAGCGTCTCTCCTTACACTTGTGCGACACGAGCTTATAGTCTTCGCTAGGTAATCATTTGGTTCTTAGCTCTCTTTCTCTGTCACGCAAGTCCCATTTATCCCACCGTGTGTGTTTCCTTGTACATATTTCCTTCTTGTGGATTGACTTGTTTTTCTTTGTGATCATTGTGGTTCTTTACTTTCCATTACAACATCTTGATTTCGGATTGTTCTTGGACACGCCACCTTCCATACCTATCCACCATAAGCTTTGTGTGTGTCTGTTTTTTAGTGGTTAGTTGGTTTTGGTGTTCCGCGTGAACTTCACTTTGCTTGGTTTTGATTGCTCTCAAGTGTTGCCACTTGCACGATACTATCTTCCAAGGTAAAGTAATGTTTGGCGTTGCTTTCCTAACCCCCCTACCACTTCCATATACACCACTTGGTCTTGTGAATCATATCTAGGGACTCCGGAACCGAGGATGATTTATATGAAGAATCCATGATGAGCCACCACGACTACGACTCCACAAGTATAGAGGACATGATGGAGCACTACACCGACAATGGCTCCGCATGCTTTGAGGACCCGGAGCATTGCACATATGACAGCTCCACATGCATGGAAGACATGGAGCACGTCATCAACTATGGCTCCTCAAGCATGGAGGAATTGGAGCTCTACATTGACAATGGCTCCTCATGCATGGAGCACTACACCGACAATGGCTCCACATGCTTGGGTGACATGGAGTACTACATCAACAACGACTCCCCAAGCATGGATGACTTCGAGTGCTACAACGACGACGCCTCACCAAGCATGGAGGACATGGCGAGCTTCATCCACTTCGAGGGCTCTTCCATGAGCCATGAAGAATACCTCCACCGCTTGGAGATGGAGGACTACTATGCCAAGCTAGCGGAGACGCATCATCAAGAAACCATGACCTTCAAGGCCAAGCATGCCACACCAAAGGGCACCACCTACTTTGATGATCCACCTCCAAGGCGTCAAGCGCCACCACCTACATGGCGTCATGCACCACCATCTCCAGGGCGACGAGTGCCATCACCTCCAAGCCACCAAGCACCAAAACCTCGAAGGCGTCAAGTGCAACAACCTCCTAGGCATCAAGTGCCACCAACTACAAGAAGAGCGGCGCCCCAACATCAACTTCCAAAAGACGCGTCAAGAAGCAAGAATCCTCATCGACATACATCCTCTCGTGATCATCACCAACATCAAGAGGATACAAGACGTCGTCCAAGGCATCTTCGCCATGAAGACGAAGAATACATGTTGAGCACCATCCATAATGCTCAACCAAGCTCAAGAAGGCACCACCATCACAAGAAGAGTGCCAAGGACAGGGAGCATCGTCGCGAACGTCATGTGGATGATCAAGTGGGCCATCTACATCAACCTTTGGCAAGGCACGCCAATGACCTCCGTCGACACCATCATAAGGCACCTTCAACTACTCGTGCCACCACCAAAATGGTACCAAGAGCAAGCTCTCCTCCACGCCATCAAGCTTCAACGCCAAGACTTGACGTCCTAGATGACGCATGCAACCTCATGGATGAGAAGGACGAAGACCTCTACTTCGCCAAGTTGGACGAGTACGTCAAGAGGACTACACAAGCCAAGGTGCAAGATGGCGACGACAAGGTCAAGAATGGTGAGCATGGGACTTTCCCTTCACCAAAGGAGGCGCATGGAGTTGGGAGAACCGAGCCTACCCCTACATGCTTGAGTGATGATGTGGTACCAATCCCATGTGAGAAAGAGAGCCACTTAGGCCACTTGAGTGAAAACAAGAGTGCGATGAGTGACTCCACCATACGTGAGATTGAGTGCTTCCACGTGGAGGGCATGAGTGATACACCTAGTGAGTTGAGAGTGGTAGTTGATAGGCCATGTGAGACCACTTTGATTTCTCACAACTTACCCTCTACCTCTAGTGTGTTTTCTCATGATGTGCTAAGTTCCATGGATCAAGAAGTGCCAAGCTTGGACATGAGGATGCATCCGACCGAGAAGATGAACATGGTGGATGAAGATGATGCCATCCCCATATTGGATGAAGAAGTCGCCCACATGGAGGCCAATGCTACCACAACACCCACTTCATATGAGAGGTATGAACAAGGTAACAATATGGGTGTTGATGATGCCATGATCCCACTTGTGGACATGATGACTTGTGATGACTTGCCTGCTATGGATGATGTTTGTGATATCACATATGCTTCATTGATATTTCCATGTGATACTTTGCCTTTGCATAATGTTGAGCATGTGAAATTATTTGATTGTCATGATATTGCCATAGACATGCCATGCTTTAAACATTACGTTGATGATATCATTGCTTGCACTTTGTTGAACAATTGCTCTTTCGAATGTTTTGCTTGCAATGATGTTACCAATGGTACCCCTCGAACCATGCTTTGTCATGAATGTTTTACAATCTCTCCCGTTGCTTGCAATAAGTTGAATAATTGCTCTTTCACTTGTTATGCAACAATAATTCTCATATGTTTTATATTGAGATGGCCCCCATAGCTTTCTCAAATTTTGGAGATTTTGATGATTGCCATGATAAGCATGTTCAGCACTTGCATATTCACCATGCATCTACTTCATACTTGATTGACACTCATGGTGATGTGCACAAGAAGAGATACGTCATGATGGATGATGTGTTTCTCTACCATGCACACACGTTCTTCCTTTTGTGTTTGATGTGTGTAAGTATCCGCATGATCATGTCAACCTCGGTTGAGCACGAGTTGACAAAAAGAGCTCTAGAGAGCATCCCCGACGCGAGTTCAAGATCGAACCCAGCTCTGATACCTTTTGCATGCTTTGCATCTTTCATGTTGAAAAATTGCTCCTTCCTATGGTTTGCTTGCAAGCATGTTAATGGTATTCTTTCACCTTGTGACAATCATGTTTCGTCGCTATTGGATATTATTGCTTAGTGTGTTGCCACAAAAATGTTGAACAATTTCTCTTTCTGCAACCATAATGCCATTTTGAGCATGTATTGTCACGAGAGCTCCCAAGTCTCTCGTATTGTTGTTGCAACAAACATAAGGACCACTTTCTCTTTCATTTGGTTTGTTTGCAAACATGTTGCTTGTGTTTCGGCGTGTGATACTCATACCCCCATGATCTTGGCCTTTGATGATATGTGTATGGCATCCAACATATTGAACAATTGTTCTTTCCAATGGTTGGTTTGCACACATCATGTTGTTGCTTTGGATATTCTTCCTCATGTGTTTTTGCCGAATTCTCCTAGCTTTGCATCAAAGATGTTGATCAATATTTTAGTCAATTGCTTTGAGTGCCACACTAAGATGTTATATGGAGTTTTTGAGTTCCCACATTTGGATGATGTTCAAGCAACTTTCATGCACTTTGACCTTGCATACGCATTTCGTTTGAGCTACTTGAGTTGTGCTAATAGTGTTGTGAACAAGAACGAACATGCCACAAATGACATGCTCCTCTATCACACACAAACATATGTTGCTTGGTCTTTGTTGTGTGAAGGTACAATTGCATACGTGTCAACCTCTATGGACAAACAGTTGACAAGACGAATCGAAGAGAGTTACCTAGGGCTACCCTTCAATGAGCTATCTCTACATTATAAGGTGACTTCCTTCTACTTGAGGACTCATGCTATAATCTTCATGAATTGGCTACTCTTTGAGTGTTGCTTCGCTTTTGTTGTGAGCTTTGTAGGCTTCATGGAAGGTGAAGGAACATTGAAGAGTTGCCACATCAAGCTTCTCAAGGACGACTATATGGTGAACCCCAGGATCAAGAAGGTCTCTCGACATCATCTTCTTAGGATGAGCATGCAGAGTCGAGGACGACTCTTTTTGAAGGGGGGGAGCTGATGCAGCCCGTCCTACGGATGCTACTACATCCACAACGTCAAGTCCCCAAGATCATCCCCAAGTCAACCAAGAAGATGGACCAGGAGCAGCCAGCTCCAGAACGAGAGTCTCCGCCGTCATCGCCCTGGAGAGTCCGCCCGGAACCAGCAGGAGTGTCCGGAGCAGTCGGAGTGTCCGGCGCGACACGGCCAGAGTGTCCGGCCTGCCCCAGGCCCAACCTGGCGTGGACATTCAGAAGGCCAGTTCGGACACTACCCGGACACTACCCGGAGTGTCCGGCTACCCCGGACTGTCCGGTCACTCCGACCCGGACTGTCCGGCCTAAGTGATGGGCCTGCGAGCCAACAGCTGGGCCCTTGGCCCATGTACCCCTCTATTTCGCACAAACCCTAGTTTTATGCCCAAACTACCCCTGAACTTGTGGCTGGCCTATAAATAGAGCCCCCACCCCTCATTGTATCCCTTAGGCATAGATGATAGACTAAAGAAAACCCCCTTTGTGGAATCTCTAGTTTTGCCTCATCCCCTTCTACCAAAGGGGATCGACTATCGTCACCACCTCGTTGGAGTTTGCATCGCGCCTCCCTCGTTGTACAAGGCCTTGGCATCGGTGTCCCTTTGCCAAGACGTCAAGACCCTCTCCAAGGTGTTCTTCCCTCTCCGCTTGGGATTGACGGGAGCACGTTGACCGATCTTTCGTTGCGAGGATTCTATCGGACCGATGGCCACCAGTGAGAGCAATCGGCCTTGTATCGTGTGTGTTTTGCATGTGTTCATCGTGTGCTTCGCGAGGTGTGTGTCCGCTTCCGCTACCTTCTCCCTTTCCCCTCGCTTTCACATCGATTTGACCATGAGATCCGTGAAGATTGGGCCACCCTAGAGGTTTGCCCTCATCACATGGACTAAGAGACTCACGAATATGACCCTTGTCAAGAAGTTCTTCAATTTGTCGCTGATTCTCTTTCGTCTCCTCCGGATTGGTACGATATGGCGCACGGTTGGGCAAAGATGCTCCAGGAATCAAATCAATTTGGTGCTCAATTCCACGAATATGTGGCAGTCCTAGAGGTACATCTTGTGGGAAAACGTCCTCATACTCCTGCAAAATGTTAGCAATAGCAGGTGGCAACGAAGGAGGAATCTCCTCAGCCAAAAACAACACTTCTTTGCAAATGATAGCATAACATGCAGTAGTACTCACATCAATTTCAAAAATATCAGATTTGCTAGCTAGCAAACAAGTACTTTTCAAACGAATTTCATTAGCATGTTTTGGATCAGATTTAGAAGTACTTGGAGAAGGCATAAGTTCCTTAGCAACAATCCGATTTTCGCTCAGCTTTTTCCCCTCATTATGTGCTCTACTACCTCTAGCAAGATCATCTTTTAAAATACTTTCAGGAGACATGGGAAGTAACACAATTTTCTTATCATTATGAATAAGAGAATACTGATTTGTACTACCATAGTGTATAGAATTTGTATCAAATTGCCATGGTCCACAAAGTAAAAGAGCACATGCTTGCATAGGAACAACATCACACTCAACATAATCAGCATATGCAGCAATAGTAAAATGCACACGAACTGTACGTGTTACCTTAACCTTGCCGCTGTTATTAAGCCATTGAATGTGATATGGACGAGGATGGGGTCGTGTCGTGAGAGAAAGATTTTCAACCATCTCCATGCTCGCCAAGTTGTTGCAGCTCCCTCCATCAATAATAATGCGAATACAGCGATCTTTAACCACACCCTTGGTATGGAACAAATTATGGCGCTAGTCAGGCTCGGCCTTGGTAATTTGTGCACTCAAGACTCACTGTGCAATTAAACTCGGGTATTTCTCCGCATGTTCCGCATCCATATATTCAGAATCTTGCTCCGTGGGTGCTACAGCATATTGCTCATCATATGCAATAAGAGCCAAAGTATCTTCATCATAATCACCGGCGGAATCGTATCCACCATCCTCAAGAGTAATCATCACACGAGAGGATGCACAATCACGTGCAAAGTGACCAAGTCCACCACATTTGCGGCACTGAATTTGGCTGGACTTGCCCGTAGATGCCATGGAGGACGCAACACTCGGGGCTGATCCCGTAGTAGTCTTCCATGCAGCAAACGGAGGTGGTGTAGATGCTGCAGATCGCGTGGATGTGGTCGCTGGAGGTGTAGGTGCAGCAACCCGTGACGCCGAATTGGGTGATGTCCAAGTAGAACGCCCTGCAGAATAATTAGTTTGTATCGCCTCACGTCGATTCTGCACTTCACATTCAGCATTGCAAGCAAGATGGAACAAACGGGTAATAGGGTGATAAGATTTATATCGAAGAATGGTATGAATTTCCTTATTTAACCCACCTACGAATCATGCCATTAATGCTTCATTATCCTCCTCTATACCACAACGCAGCATGCCAGTTTGCATCTCTTGATAGTAATCCTCTACATAATTTTTGCCTTGATCTAGACGTGCTAATTTGGTAAGCATGGAACGCTGATAATATGGTGGAACAAAACGAATACGCATAGTATGTTTTAAAGCATCACATGTAGTGATTGGATTAGCATGATTATCACGACAATATTTAGACCACCATATGGAAGCAAAACTAGTGAACTCACAAGTAGCAGCACTAACACATCTATCCTCGGGATAATTTAAGCATGCAAAACGTTGGTCTAAGTCTAATTCCCAAGAGAGGTATGCATCAGGATTATAGCGACCATTAAACGTAGGAACATTTAATTTCAGTTTAGCAACATGGTCATCATCACGTACCAACGGAAAAGGGGGTGGACGGTGAATGTGGGGATTGTATTACCTAGGACGACCAGCTAGTTGATCAACTGTGAAGTCGTCCGCGTACTCGCCCTCATCCTCATCTTCCCCGTAATAATCATCCAACTGAGCATCACGGGCCTGTGTGATGCCCGTAGCTCCTGCAACGCCAGCAGCAGCAGTGCCCACGGCAGCAGCAGCACCCGTAGCCGAAGTTTGTGCCGGATGTTTGAGAATGCGCTGTGCACGTCCCAACAAGTGCGGTTTAGGAGCCCCGCGAGTCGATTGTGGAGGAGGCGCGCGAGCCGTCGGTGGTGGAGGTAAGCGTGCTAGCACCTCCTAGAATTTAGCGTCGAGTTTGGTGGTGAAGGCGGTCTCGAGTCCCTCCAGTTGCTCCATCGTGTCAGTAAAACGCTTGTCCACATCCTGCATATGGTCAGCCAAAAGTGTGGTGACGTGAGCCTGCAAGGCTTCACCCTCCAGTGGCTGTGTCTCGATGTTTTCTGGTGGCATGATTAGTACGCAAAAAGCACAGGTATATAATAGAGATACAACAGGAACAGTGGTGGAAAGCACTTAATCTGTCAAGCAAACCAAGACTCTTACCCGTTCTTACCCTGCAACAGGTGGTGAACAGCAACCGTCGTGATCAAGCTTTAGGAAGATTGAATAGAGTGATTGCCAGGTGGTGTCAACGCACGGTGTAGGAATATGTGGAGTTCTGGGTGGCTGCAATATCTGTAGACACAATTTCAAAACAGCAATGCAAGGTTGAATAACAGCTCAACGATGGTACTATGCTGGTCCTAGACTATCCCAAGCTAGAGACGCGAGCCTAGAACACTACAAGTCACGTCGCGACACCGAAAAGCAACATGCACCAGTGCTCTGAATAGTACGCGAATGAGGCGCAAATCACTAGTATGGAAAGTGTCTCAAAACGATCAGCAAAGTGGAATATCAGGATAGGCTCAAGATTTTTTTTTGAAATTTCCGAAAACTGCACGAAACTGCTCTGGAAAGCGTGGAGACGCCATTTTTTTCACTATAATGGCGTATAGCTCAAAACGATCCCAGAAGCCTAAAAACAGTATAGGCCCAAAAAAAAATTTTGCTCTCCTCTTCTCTTCTGGCCGAAACTTTCTGGAACTCAGATCAAGTTACAACTCGGATCGGATCTACAATGATGGAAAGCAAGTGCAGGAAAACGAATAACAAACCTAACTGGACTAGAACAAGGATATGTGTTGGCGGAGGCGGTATGTGGGCGTAGGGTTGTAGCAAGTGTATGGCGGTGGTGATAGCGGAATCGGTGGTGATGGCGGAATCGGTGGCGGCAGTGGTGATGACTGTGACCAGAACTTGAAACTCTAAAGATCTAGATCTAAAACCAGCACTGGACACGACGATGCAGACTAAAACTCAACAAAGCAAATACTGAAAAGAAACGATGCAATAGGCCTAAAAGTGTTTCTAGGGTACGGATCTAACCCTAATTTGTTGGCTTTTTATGGTTTATAGGAAGAAGAACAGATGCAATCTAAACTACAAAAACTGTAAGATCTCACCGAGAAACCCATAATCTGATACCACTTGATAGGGTAAAGGTGTCCGATCTTCCGATGAGACAATACCTGTCGATTATGGTGGAGGTCGACGTTGATGATCCGACTACAAACATGCGAGACGTTGCGCCTTAGCAATCGATACACCAACTTCCGAGGCTATTGATCACACCGGAGCTAGATCAACCTGATCACGAGGATCAATCCGTGCAAGCAATCGAAGAACCAGCAAGAATTATAGATGCAATCAAGATATTGCGAATATAGATGAAAGCTTTATTGAAGAGATGGGATTATGTCTGTGTGTAGTACAAAAGGTCGGTTGGACACTTGTGCCTATGGTGAAGTGTAGCTCGTGGCTAAGTCTTTTAATAAACAAAATCCGAGTCCAAACGATGACCTAATGGGACTATATATGGAGGAACAGAAGGGAATTTCGGCTAGCCTTGGGGAGGAGGTCGAAATCCATCTCCATGCCGGTTTCCTCCACTATAAAAGTTCAGCCCCTTTATTTGGACGAAAAATACATGGGCCTGGCCCATATTTAAAGGTGACACAGCACCATCTAATCACATGGATGAAAATTTAAAGTGTGTAGCTCTCTAGTTTGTCCATGTCTTCATCTTTTCATTATGGTGGCTTCAAAGTTCTGAAATCTTCACTTGCAGCGTCATCCTAGATCCTCACACGATTGCTGCCATCATCTCCATGCATGATCATGCTCCAATGCTTGTCCCTCTCATCCATGCTAGGCCCATCATTCCTAAGTAACATACACATATCTAATTTAGGCAGCATCATATTCTCATGAATATTAGGAATAGTTCCTAGAAACGAAAGTACCTGATAATTTAGTTGGCGTGCACGAGCTCTTGTGACAGGTCCTTGGTATTGTGGAACGTGAGGAAGTGTGGTTGTAGGTGCAACGGTTGTATCAACCGTAGGGATGTCCTCATCACACAGTCATTGGATGTGTGTTCTTTTCATGAACCACACCTAGTGTCATTGTGTTGGGGGCAAACCTCTAGGGTGGCCCGATCTTTCACGATTCCCTTTCAAATCGAGGGTGGAGTGCGGGGGAAGGAGGGAAGGATGAACACGATGAATGCACGCACGAAGAAGGCGATGAAATTGGCACGAGGAGAGGAGTGAGTTCACCTTAGCTTGTAGGAGTTTGGCTCGGGCACGAGTCATGGGTCCACTTGGGGAACTTGTTGGTGTAGATGTAGAAGCGTCCGTAGGACGGGCTGCATCAGCTCCCCCCCCCTTGGGAAAGAGTCGTCCTCGACTCTTCATGGATATCATCTTGAGCATCTCCATGGTAGGGTGAGAGATCCTTGACACTGAATGTATTGCTTGCAAGGTACTTGGAGGTCGGTATGTCGATGATGTAGGCGTTGTTGTTGATTCTTTTGAGGACCTTGAAGGGACCATCTCCTCTTGGCTTGAGCTTGGAGTCATGTTCCTTGGGGAAGCGGTCCTTGCTTAGGTGTATCCACACAAGGTCACCTTCTTCAAATATCATCTCCTTCTTGTCCTTGTTTAATCTTGAAGCTTGGCAAAGGACTTGTTGTTCGATAGTAGCTCTTGTTTCTTCATGGAGCGTCTTCATAGCTTGTGCGCGCTTCTCGACGTCCATGTTCGTGCACTCAAGGAGAGGTAGTGGTAGGATGTCGAGCGCGGTGAGGTGCTCGAAACCATAGACGATCATGAATGGACTCATCTTGGTTGTTGAGTGCTTGGCTCGATTGTAGGCGAACTTGGCGTCTGGAATGCATTCCTCCCAATCCTTCGGGTTTTTCTTGATCAACACACGAAGGAGAGTTCCGAGGCTTCTGTTGACAACTTCGTTTTGGCCATTAGTTTGAGGATGTGATGCGGATGAGAAGAGGAGCTTGACGCCGAGCTTGGCCATGAGGGTCTTCCACAAGTAGCTCATGAATTTGACGTCGCGGTCGGAGACGATTGTCCTTGGCACACCGTGAAGATGGACGATTTCCCTGAAAAACAGATTTGCAACATGTGAAGCATCGTCGGTCTTATGGCACGGTATGAAGTGTGCCATTTTGGAAAAACGATCAACAAAAACAAATATAGAATAGTGACCATGCTTAGATCTAGGCAATCCTAACATGAAATCCATGCTAATGCCGGACCAAGGTGTATGAGGAATAGGCAATGGCATATAAAAACCATAGGTGATGCAGCCCGTCCTACGGACGCTTCTACATCTACACCAACAAGTCCCCCAAGTGGACCCATGACTCGTGCCCGAGCCAAACTCCTCCAAGCTAAGGTAAACTCGCTCCTCTCTTCATGCCAATTCGATACCTCCTTGGATGGTGTGCTACTTCATACCACTACTTTGTGCATCATCAGGTACGAGCCCCCACCACGTCGACCCACGAGCCCTGAAGCTGCACCTGGCCTGAAGCTGCCAGAGCCGGACTGTCCGCCCGGATCAAGCCAGAGTGTCCGGCGCAGCCGGAGTGTCCGGCCCACTCTACCCGGAGTGTCCGGCCTGCCCAAGCCCGAACCTGGCGTGGACATTCAGAAGGTCAAATCGGACACTTCCCAGACACCACCCGGAGTGTCCGGCCACCCCGGACTGTCCGGCCGTGCCGACCCGGACTGTCCGGCCCAAGCGATAGGCCTGCGAGCCAAGCTGGGCTCTATGGCCCATGTACCCCTCTACTTCGCCCAGAACTCTACTTTAATGCCTGAATTACCCCTGAACTTCTGGCTGGCCTATATATAGACCCCCACCTCCATTGTAAACCCTAGGCATGATATTGGAATTAGTGGAAACCCCTTTGTGGATCTATCTAATTCTTGCCTCATGCTCCTTGACTAAGGAGCACCAATATCCCCAAACCTCGTTGGAGTTTGCATTGTGCCTCCGCGTTGTACAAGGCGTAGGCATCGGTGTCCCTTTGCCTAGACGTCAAGATCTCACCGAGTCTCCCATCTCGCCGTGCCGGTTCGAGAGAGAGTCCTCCGCCCGGCGCCGATCCTAGGGATTGCGCCGGACCGGTCACCGCCGGCATGAGCTATTTGTGTTTATCATGGTTTTGCGTGTGTGTGTGTTCATCGCGTTCTTCGTGTGTGTTCGTCATGTTCATCCTTCCCTCCTTTCCCCGCACTCCACCCTTGATTTGAAAGGGAATCGTGAAAGATCGGGCCACCCTAGAGGTTTGCCCTCAACATATTGGTATCAAGAGCTTCGTTGCTCACGATTTCCCCCACAAATTTTTCTTCTATCCACCAAAAATTCGAAAATCCCCACAAAAACAGCCCATATTTGCCTTTGGATCGATCTCTTGATTTGGAGTGTTATTTGTGGTTTTGATCCGACCAAACCTTGCCTAGGAGGTGGTCCAGCTTTATCCTGCGTTTCCCCAGCCCGATTTGGCCAGTTTTTCGCGGATTTGAGGCCCGAAGGCAAGGATTTCCGCTCAAGAACACGAGCAGGAAACCCGCACCGGAGTGTCCGGCTCATACCGACCGGAGTGTCCGGCCCGATCGGAGTGTCCGGCCGAACCAGACCGGAGTGTCCGGCCAGACCGGAGTATCCGGCCCAGACAGACCAGAGTGTCCGGCTATAACGCCAGTTTTGACAGTTTTGCCTCATTTTTCGCATTGGCTAATTTCCTTTGTTTGCTCGTGTCCCGTGTGCATGTCAGCAAGTACCAGCAAGCTTCTGCATCATCAACTTCCGCACTCATCGACACCACAGACCACAAACATCATCCTGCACCACCGACGCCAAGTTCATCATCAAAGAAGGTATAACTTGCGTCACCTAATTAACCCCCATCTTCCTTTGTGTGTACCTATCCCATGAGACTGGCTCATCTTGTGTTTGCTTGAGCATTGTGCATTTGTCCTTGGATAGTGAGAGTGCAAGAGCAATATCAAGTGTGACTAGGTAGCATCAAGGGAGAGCAAAAAAAAGGAAAAAAAATACAAAGAAAAAGCAAAAGAAAAATAGTATCCCCTTGCAAAAGAGAGTCTCAAAGCTTGTAAGCAAGAGAGAAATAAGAGCGCCCAAGGCAAGTGCACAAATCCATTGCTCACTTTTCCTCTTTGCAAACGAGCCACGGTCTCTCCTTGCATTGGCACGACAACGAGCTTAGTCTTTGTTAGGACTTTTGGTTTGCTCATTTTCATAGTCGTGTCAATCCCAACTTTCTCCACGTGTGTGTACATAGTCGTAGGTTCCCGTCACCCTTTTGAGTTGTTGACCTTCGCCTTTGACTTGAGTTTTGTTGGATTTTTACCACTTTTGACTATCCCTTTTCTTTTCGTTGGTTCTTTGGCTTTCCACAACCCTAACCTACCACCAACAAGCTTTTGAGAGTGTGAGTTTTCTTTGCATTTCCACTTTGCACGCTTATAGCTCTCACTTGTGGTTTCTAGTTTGGTGCAGTCCCCAAGGTGAGGTACAAGGCTAACACCACCATATTCCACTTCCATATACAATACTTGTGTGTTTTGCATGATGGATAGGCACGGTGAGACGATCCAACCACCTCCCCAAGAAGAAGATCAAGGTTCGTACATGACGCGCGCAAGTCACTTCATCGTTCGACAAGAGTTCCGTGAACGTTGCCAAGCACTTGACACGCGACAAGATGAACAATTTGGCGAGACGCAAGCCGAGTTCAAGAACATCGACAACCACTTCGACGGCCTCGAGGGACAAATGCATGCAATGCATCACAACTTCGGCCACCAAAATGAAGCGCTTCAACGCTCCGTCGCTGAAACAAATGACAATCTTCGACGCCTCATCGATGGCATGGCAAGACCACGTTCACGCGCATCAAGCTCGGCAAGTTCTTCGCATCGTCATGCACCTCTTCCACAAGATCTACATCAAAGTGCTCAAAGATGCAATGATGCCCCCGTGGTTGTAGATGGAATCTCTTCGAACTATGTACCTTCCCCACGGCACGCCGCAACGTCAAGCTATGACGGTGACCTCACTTCAAGGCCACGAGCAAGGCAAGAAGCACACCGTCATCACGCAAGTGCACTAGTGATCCGACAAGAGCAACCACAAGAGGAACCGCAAGCGCAACCACAAGTACAACCGCAAGTCTACCACCATCGACCGCGACACATACTTGACACAACAAGTGATGACTCCAACTTGGAGAATCAAGCTCGTCATCGACGTGAAACTCTCCAAGATCATCCTCCTCGTAATCAGCGTCATGAACGTCAACAACGACACCATGGTCATCACCCGGCGCCTCCTCGTCATACAATTTGAGCGACGCCCAGCACGTCAAGAGGGTCATGACCATGTTCTTCGCCGTGAGGCCCATGTGCCTAACCAACATCACCAACCGAGGAACGAGCCTCCTCTTCGTCATCAACCGCGTCAAGAGGCTCCACACCCTCGCCACCATGAGGCCCAAGCGCCTCAACCACGTCAACAACCGCGCCAAGAGCAAGAGCAAGCTCCTCCTCAACAACAATATCAAGAGCAAGCTCCGCAACAAGGACGTGTGAACCAAGTTCCACCTCCCCAACTACAAGATCATCAACAAGGTCACCAAGCTCGTCGCAATGACCGCAACGATGAAGAAACTTTTGGCAAGCTCAAGTTCACAATGCCCAAGTTCACCGGATCCAATGAACCCGAAGAATACCTCTCGTGGGCACTCAAAGTCGACAAGATCTTCCGCATGCACAACTATAGCAACGAGAAGATTGTCGCCATGGCTTCGCTTGAGTTTGATGAGTATGCCAACCTTTGGTGGGAACAAGTTCAAGTTGCTCGTGATGCAAGACAAGAGCCGCCAATCACAACTTGGCATGACATGAAGGCTCACATGAGATGTTTTGGGCAAACCTCTAGGGTGGCCCGATCTTTCACGATTTCCTTTCAAATCGAGGGTGGAGTGCGGGGAAGGGAGGGAAGGATGAACACGACTAACACACGCACGAAGCACGCGATGCACACACACACGCAAAACCACGATAAACACCAATAGCTCACATCGGCGGTGACCGCAAGCGCAACCACAAGTACAACCGCAAGTCTACCACCATCGACCGCGACACATACTTGACACAACAAGTGATGACTCCAACTTGGAGAATCAAGCTCGTCCTCGACGTCAAGCTCTTCAAGATCCTCCTCCTCATCATCAACGTCATGAACGTCAACAACGACACCATGGTCATCACGAGGCGCCTCCTCCACATCAACAAAACTTGGAGCGTCAAGTGATACAAGTTGAGCGACGCCCACCACGTCAAAAGGCTCATGACCATGTTCTTCGCCGTGAGGCCCATGTGCCTAACCAACATCACCAACCAAGGAACGAGCCTCCTCTTCGTCATCAACCGCGTCAAGAGGCTACACACCTTCGCCACCATGAGGCCCAAGTACCTCAACCACGTCAACAACCGCGCCAAGAGCAAGAGCAAGCTCCTCATCAACAAAAATACTAAGAGTAAACTCCGCAACAAGGACGCGAGAACCAAGTTCCACCTCCCCAACTACAAGATCATCAACAAGGTCACCATGCTTGTCGCAATGACCGCAACGATGAAGAAACTTTTGGCAAGCTCAAGTTCACAATGCCCAAGTTCACCGGATCCAATGACCCTGAAGAATACCTCTCGTGGGCACTCAAAGTCGACAAGATCTTCCGCAAGCACAACTATAGCAACAAGAAGATGGTCGCCATGGCTTCGCTAGAGTTTGATGATTACGCCAACCTTTGGTGGGAACAAGTTCAAGTTGCTCGTGATGCAAGACAAGAGCCGCCAATCACAACTTGACATGACATGAAGGCTCACATGAGATCCTAGTTTGTCCCAGCACACTACACGCGAGACCTCTGCAACAACCTTCAAGCTCTTCGTCAAGGGACAAAGACCGTGGACGAATACTTCAAGGAAATGGAACTCAACTTGATTCGCGCCAATATTGATGAGCGCATGGAGCAAACAATGGCACGTTTCCTTATTGGCTTGAATCACCCAATCAAGCGCATCGTCGATTTCCAAACATACAACACCATGGTTGAGCTTGTGCACATTGCAACAAAGGCTGAACGTCAAGTGCAAGAAGATATCACGTACAACAAGCCCAAGATGTACTTCACCTACAAGCAAGCCTCAACCCCTACACCAACAACGTTCAATGGTAGCTCCTCAAGTACCTCCAAGCCTTCCTTCAATCCCATACCATCCCAAGGAAAACTGCTCCCAAATGGCAAGCAAGCAAAAAGTGATACACCTTTCAACGGTGAATGCTACAAGTGTGGAGGTAAAGGACACAAGTCGGCCGAATGTGGAAACAAGAAAGTCTTGTTCATCCATGACAATGGTGATGAAGAGTACTTGAGTGAAGATGAGTTTGATGCCCGTGTCAAGGAAGCAATGGCAAGGCAACGAGTGGAAGATGATCAAGAACTCCTCATGTGTGAACATGACGCAAGTCCATCGCTTGTCGTCACAAGAATCTTGACCACTCAAGCACAAGAGCATGAAGACCAACGCTCCAATATCTTCCAAACCCGAGCCGGCATCAATGGCAAATCTATCAAGGTGATCATTGACGGAGGGAGTTGTCACAACCTTGCTAGCACCGAGTTGTGTGAAAAGCTCAACCTCACCCTCCATCCACACGAGCAACCCTACCACGTGCAATGGCTAAGTGACCAAGGATCCGTGAAGATCAAGCATACCGTATCGGTCTCCTTCGCCATTGGTCCTTACAAAGATACGGTGGAGTGTGATGTGGTTCCTATGGCAGTTTGGCACATGCTTCTTGGTCGACCATGGCAATTTAACAAGGCTGCTCAACATGATGGTCGCACCAATATATACACCTTCAAATGGCTCAACAAAACATGTGTTTTGCAACCGACGACTCCTAGCCAAATAATTGCGGACAATGCAAAGGCTTTAGCGAGGGTGCAAAGCACAACACCTACTTGTGAGAAGAGCGGTGAGAGAGAGAACCACCTCATAGTGAGTGAGATCCACAAGCCAAATTCGAGTGGAAAAACGAAGAGTTTTCTCCTTGCCACCAAAAGTGAGATGAGAGATGTTCGAAACAACCCATCCATCTTGCACTATGTCCTCCTTTGCAAGGGACTAGCGCAAGGAAGTAACAAATTAACCAATGTTCCTCCATCTTTGATGAGTGTTTTGCAGGAATTCAAGGATGTGTTTCCCGAAGAGCTTCCACATGGACTATCTCCTCTTCGCGGCATTGAACATCGCATGGACCTCATCCCCGGTGCACCACTTCCAAACCGCGCCTCTTACCGCACGAACCCGGAGGAGACGAAGGAGATCGAACGTCAAATCAACCAACTCGTCTCCAAAGAATCTCATGGTGGAGGCCTTATGGGTCACTTTGGTCGCGACAAGACATTGGACATGCTCTCCAATCACTACTTTTGGCCCGAGATGAAGCGTGATGTGGAGCGCTACATTCAATGATGCACGACATGTGTTCAAGCTAAGTCGCAAGCTAAGTCACAACAAAAAGTTTTTGTGAAATCCGGTAAAGCAAGAAGAGGTGCTTCGGTGAGCCTCTTTTTAAGTTCATCAAAAGCTTTTTGTTGTGCTTTGCCCCACACGAAGGTGACATTCTTTTTGGTCAATTCATTAAGGGGACAAGCAATGGTTGAAAAGTCTTTCACAAAAAGACGATAGAAACCGGCCAACCCATGAAAACTTTGGAGTTCACTCACATCTGTTAGTATGGGCCAATCTCGTATGTCCTTTACCTTGGAAACATCAACTTCAATTCCCTTCGAAGAAACGACAAATCCAAGAAAAATCAACTTGTCTTTAGCAAAAGTGCACTAGGGAAGATTAGCATAAAGCTTTTCGTGTCAAAGGATTTGCAAAACTTCCTTGACATGTGTTACATGGTCCTCAAGTGATTTGCTATAAACAAGAATATCATCGAAATAGACAACAACACTTTTTCCAATGAGAGAACGCAAGATGTGATTCATAAGGCGCATGAAAGTGGATGGGGAATTTGATAAACCAAAGGGCATAACCAACCATTCATAGAGACCAAGTTTGGTCTTGAAGGCGGTTTTCCACTCATCACCTTTAGCCATGCGTATTTGATGGTAACCACTACGAAGATCAATTTTCGAAAAAATAGTGGCTCCACACAACTCATCAAGCATGTCATGAGACGTGGCATGGGATGTCGATAACGCACGGTGATAGCATTGATTGGACGGCAGTCCATGCATAACCGTAACGTATCATCCGTCTTGGGAACAAGAATCACGGGTAGGGCACTTGGACTAGTGCTAATGATGCAGCCCGTCCTGCGGACGCTACTACATCTACAACGCTGAGTCCCCAAGATCGTCGACCGACGAGCCCTGAAGCTGCACCTGCCCTGAAGCTGCCTGAGCCGGAGTGTCCGCCCGAATCCAGCTGGAGTGTCCGGCGCGACTCAGCCGGAGTGTGCGGCCTGCCCGAGCCCGGACCTGGTGTGGACATTCAGAAGGTCATATCGGACACTCCCCGGACACCACCCGAAGTGTTCGGTCAGCCCGGACTGTCCGGCCCAAGTGATGGGCCTGCGAGCCAACAGCTGGGCCCTTAGCCCATGTACCCCCCTATTTCGCACCAAACCCTAGTTTTATGCCCAAACTACCCCTGAACTTGTGGCTAGCCTATAAATAGAGCCCCCACCCCTCATTGTATCCCTTAGGCATAGATGATAGACTAAAGACAACCCCCTTTGTGGAATCTCTAGTTTTACCTCATCCCCTTATACCAAAGGGGATCGACTATCGTCACCACCTCGTTGGATTTTGCCTCGCGCCTCCCTCGGTGTACAAGGCCTTGGCATCGGTGTCCCTTTGCCAAGACGTCAAGACCCTCTCCAAGGTGTTCTTCCCTCTCCGCTTGGGATTGACAGGAGCACGTTGACTGATCTTTCCTTGCGAGGATTCTATCGGACCGGTGGCCACCGGTGAGAGCAATCGGCCTTGTATCGTGTGTGTTTTGCGTGTGTTCATCGTGTTCTTCGCGAGGTGTGCGTCCGCTTCCGCTACCTTCTCCCTTTCCCCTCCCTTTCCCATCGATTTGACCACGAGATCCGTGAAGATCGGGCCACCCTAGAGGTTTGCCCTCATCATCTGGTATCAGCAGCTTTTGGTTGCCACGGATTTCTCCTCGATTTGGTCTTTTTCCCCATAAATTCGAAAATCCCACCAAAAATAGCCCTAATTCGTGTTTTGGACCGATCTGTGATTTGAGTGCGTTTTGGTAGGTTTTGATCCATGGATTACTTGCTCAACTTGTTGATCTACCTTCCCCTGCGTTTGCATGGCCTAATTCCTTGATTTCCCCCATCAATTTGAGGTTTTGGTTCGAGTATTTCCGCCAAAACTCGTCCCGTTCGTGTTCTGAAAGTTCTGGTTCGACCGGACCGGACTGTCCGGCCAAAACGGACCGGAATATCCCCCCCACCGGAGTTTCCGGCCTAAACTGACCGGAATATCTGGCCCGGCCGGACTGTCCGGCCTACGCGCACCGGACTGTCCGCCCCCTGCTGACAGAAAAATCTGCTTCACGGTTTTGAGCATAACTTTTGCATACGAACTCGGATTTTGGTGTTCTTTAGCTCGTTTTGAAGAGGAGAAAGATCTCTACATCATCATCTTTGTGGTTCATGCTATCTACTCCATCCAAAGTGCCGTACCCGTGATTCTTGTTCCAAAGACGGATGATACGTTATGGTTATGCATGGACTGCCGTCCAATCAATGCTATCACCGTGCGTTATCGACATCCCATACCACGTCTCGATGACATGCTTGATGAGTTGTGTAGAGCCACTATTTTTTCAAGAAATGATCTTCGTAGTGGTTACCATCAAATACGCATGGCTGAAGGTGATGAGTGGAAAACCGCCTTCAAGACCAAACTAGGTCTCTATGAATGGTTGGTTATGCCCTTTGGTTTGTCTAATGCCCCATCAACCTTCATGCGCCTAATGAATCATATCTTGCATTCTCTCATTGGAAAAAGTGTTGTTGTCTATTTTGATGATATTCTTGTTTATAGCAAATCACTTGAGGACCACATAACACATGTCAAGGAAGTTTTGCAAATCCTTCGACATGAAAAGCTTTATGCTAATCTTCCCAAGTGCACTTTTGCTAAAGACAAGTTGATTTTTCTTGGATTTGTCGTTTCTTCGAAGGGAATTGAAGTTGATGTTTCCATGGTAAAGGACATACCAGATTGGCCCATCCCAACAAATGTGAGTGAACTCCGAAGTTTTCATGGGTTGGCCGGTTTCTATCATCGCTTTGTGAAAGACTTTTCGACCATTGCTTGTCCCCTTAATGAATTGACCAAAAAGAATGTCACCTTCGTGTGGGGCAAAGCATAACAAAAAGCTTTTGATGAACTCAAAAAGAGGCTCACCGAAGCACCTCTCCTTGCGTTACCGGATTTGACAAAAACTTTTGAGATAGAGTGTGATGCTAGTGGTATTGGCATTGGAGGAGTCCTTATGCAAAACGGACGTCCTATCGCCTACCATAGTGAGAAACTTGATGGTGCTCGCCTTAATTATCCGATTTATGACAAAGAGCTTTTTGCCTTAGTTTGTGTCCTTCAAGTTTGGCAACACTACCTTTGTCCCAAGGAATTTATCATAGATTCCGACCACGAGTCGTTGAAATATCTCAAAGGCCAAGCTAACTTGAGCAAGAGACACGCTAAGTGGGTTTAGTTCATGGAGTCTTTTCCTTACATTGTCAATTATAAGAAGGGCAAAGATAATGTAGTTGCGGACGCATTGTCCCGCAAACATACAAGCCTTCTTACGAGACTTGAAATCAACGTGTTGGGTCTTGAGGAAATAAAATCTTTATATGCTTCCGATCCGTTCTTTGAACCAATTTTCACAAAGTGCTCCAATGACAAAGGAGTTGATGATTTCTATTTGCATAAGGGCTTTCTATTTAAACAAAACAAGCTATGCTTCCCGAAGTCGTCGCTTCAACTTTTGCTTCTCCAAGAATCTCATTGGGGAGGCCTTATGGGTCACTTTGGGCGCGACAAGACATTGGACATGCTCTCCAACCACTACTTTTGGCCCAAGATGAAGCGTGACGTGGAGCGCTACGTTCAACGATGCACGACATGCGTTCAAGCTAAGTCGCAAGCTAATCCCTATGGTCTTTATATGCCATTGCCTATTCCTCATACACCTTGGTCCGACATTAGCATGGATTTCGTGTTAGAATTGCCTAGATCTAAGCATGGTCATGATTCTATATTTGTTGTTGTGGATCATTTTTCCAAAATGGCACACTTCATACCGTGCCATAAGACCGACGATGCTTCACATGTTGCAAATCTGTTTTTCAGGGAAATCGTCCGTCTTCACGGTGTGCCAAGGACAATCGTCTCCGACCGCAACGTCAAATTCATGAGCTACTTATGGAAGACCCTCATGGCCAAGCTCGGCGTCAAGCTCCTATTCTCATCCGCATCATATCCTCCAACTGATGGCCAAACCGAAGTTGTCAACCGAAGCCTCGGAACTCTACTTCGTGTGTTGATCAAGAAAAACTTGAAGGATTGGGAGGAATGCATCCCACACGCTGAGTTCGCCTACAACCGCGCCAAGCACTCAACAACCAAGATGAGTTCATTCAAGATCGTCTATGGTTTCGAGCCCCTCACCGCGCTCGACATCCTACCACTACCTCTACATGAGCGGACGAACATGGATGTCGAGAAGCACGCACAAGCTATGAAGAAGCTTCATGAAGAAACAAGAGCTACTATCGAACAACAAGTCCTTCGCCAAGCTTCAAGGTTAAACAAGGACAAGAAGGAGATGATCTTTGAGGAAGGTGACCTTGTGTGGATACACCTAAGCAAAGACCGCTTCCCGAAGGAACGTGACTCCAAGCTCAAGCCAAGAGGAGATGGTCACTTCTAGGTCCTCAAACGAACCAACAACAATGCCTACATCATCGACATACCAACCTCCAAGTACCTTGCAAGCAATACATTCAATGTCAAGGACCTCTCACCCTACCATGGAGATGATCACGATGATAACCATGAAGAGTCGAGGACGACTCTTTCCCAAGGGAGGGAGCTGATGTAGCCCGTCCTACGGACGCTTCTACATCTACACCAACAAGTCCCCCAAGTGGACCCATGACTCGCGCCCGAGCCAAAATCCTACAAGCTAAGGTGAACTCGCTCCTCTCCTCGTGCCAATTTGATACCTCCTTGGATGGTATGCTACTTCATACAACTACCCTATGCATCATCAGTTACGAAGCCTCGACACATCACCAAGCACCCAAGGATGGTGGACAAGGAGCAGAACGTGAAGCAAACGCTGCTGGAGCTGCTCAGACTAGAGTCTCCTGCGCACACCAGAGTCTCCGGCCTGCCAAAGTCTCCGGCCTGAAGACACCGGAGTCTCCGGACCCACCTCCGGTCTGCCTCCAGGACCAAGCGCTGGGTCAATCTTTCTACCCCTCCGGAGGCTAGTCCGGAGACCGACCGGAGTCTCCGGTCCAGACCGGAGTCTCCAGACCGACCGTCGCCAGGCATGTAAAAGGCCTTTGCTTGAAGTACCCCTGAAGTACCCCTAACTATGTGGCTGGCCTATATATAGTCCCCCACCTCCATTGTAAACCCTAGGCATGATATTGGAATTAGTGGAAACCCCTTTGTGGATCTATCTAATTCTTGCCTCATGCTCCTTGACTAAGGAGCACCAATATACCCAAACCTTGTTGGAGTTTGCATCGTGCCTCCGCGTTGTACAAGGCCTAGGCATCGGTGTCCCTTTGCCTAGACGTCAAGATCTCACCGAGTCTCCCATCTCGCCGTGCCGGTTCAAGAGAGAGTCCTCCGCCCGACGCCGATCCTAGGGATTGAGCCGGACCGGTCACCGCCGGCGTGAGCTATTGGTGTTTATCGTGGTTTTGCGTGTGTGTTCATCGTGTTCTTCGTGCGTGTGTTCGTCGTGTTCATCCTTCCCTCCCTTCCCCGCACTCTTCCCTCGATTTGAAAGGGAATCGTGAAAGATCGGGCCACCCTAGAGGTTTGCCCTCAGCAGTACTGATGCAGGATGGGAGAGTGGTATCCTATGCCTCGCGCCAACTCAAACACCACGAGAGGAATTACCCCATGCATGACTTGGAATTAGCGTCAGTTGTGCACGTGCTCAAGGTATGGAGGCACTACCTGATGGGTAAGCATTGTGATGTGTTTACAGATCACAAGAGCTTGAAATACATATTCACACAGAAGAAGCTGAATATGAGGCAGAGAAGATGGTTGGAGCTCATAAAGGACTATGACATGAGTCTACAATATCATCCCGGAAAGCCTAATGTTGTAGCAGATGCGCTAAGCCGCAAGGTGTATGCTAATGGTTTGACCGTGGGAGAGTTACCCAAGAATTTGTGTGAGCAATTCAAGGATCTTAGATTGGAGATAGTATCTGAGGGGTATTTAGCAACAATGGAAATCAAGCCAACACTTCAGGATAAAATTTGTGAAGCTCAGAAGGAGGATACTGAACTGAGGAGACTAAAGGAAAACATATCCAAGGGAAAAGCGGAAGGGTTTCGCGAGGATGAACAAGGAACACTATGGTATGGAGATCGTTTGTGATGCAGCCCATCCTGCGGACGCTACTACATCCACAACGCCAAGTCCCCAAGATCATCCCAAAGTCAACCAAGAAGATGGACCAGGAGCAGCCCGCTCCAGAACGAGAGTCACCGCCGTCATCGCCCCAGAGAGTCCGCCCAGAACCAGCCGGAGTGTCCGGCGCAGCCGGAGTGTCCGGCGTGACTCGGCCGGACACTCCGGCCTGCCCCAGCCCCAACCTGGCGTCGACATTCAGAACGCCAGTTCGGACACTACCCGGAGTGTCCGGCTACCCCGGACTGTCCGGTCACTCTGACCTGGACTGTCCGGTCACTCTGACCCGGACTGTCCGGCCCAAGTGATGGGCCTGCGAGCCAACAGCTGGGCCCTTGGCCCATGTACCCCTCCATTTCGCACCAAACCCTAGTTTTATGCCCAAACTACCCCTGAACTTGTGGCTGACCTATAAATAGAGCCCCCACCCCCTCATGTATCCCTTAGGCATAGATGATAGACTAAAGACAACCCCCTTTGTGGAATCTCTAGTTTTGCCTCATCCCCTTCTACCAAAGGGGATCGACTATCGTCACCACCTCGTTGGAGTTTGCATCGCGCCTCCCTCGTTGTACAAGGCCTTGGCATCGGTGTCCCTTTGCCAAGACGTCAAGAACTCTCCAAGGTGTTCTTCCCTCTCCGCTTGGGATTGACGGGAGCACGTTGACCGATCTTTCCTTGCGAGGATTCTATCGGACCGGTGGCCACCGGTGAGAGCAATCGGCCTTGTATCGTGTGTGTTTTGCGTGTGTTCATCGTGTTCTTCGCGATGTGTGCGTCCGCTTCCGCTACCTTCTCCCTTTCCCCTCGCTTTCCCATCGATTTGACCACGAGATCCGTGAAGATCGGGCCACCCTAGAGTTTTGCCCTCATCATCTGGTATCAGCAGCTTTTGGTTGCCACGGATTTCTCCTCGATTTGGTCTTTTTCCCCATAAATTCGAAAATTCCACCAAAAATTGCCCCAATTCATGTTTTGGACCGATCTGTGATTTGAGTGCGTTTTGGTAGGTTTTGATCCGTGGATTACTTGCTAAACTTGTTGATCTACCTTCCCCTGCGTTTCCATAGCCTAATTCCTTGATTTCCCCCATCAATTTGAGGTTTTGGTCCCAGTTTTTCGCCAAAACTCGTCCTGTTCGTGTTCTAGAAGTTCTGGTTCGACCGGACCAGACTGTCCGGCCAAAACGGACCAGAATATCCGCCCCACCGGAGTATCCGACCTAAACTGACCGGAATATCCGGCCCGGCCGGACTGTCCAGCCTACGCGCACCGGACTGTCCGCCCCCTAGCTGACAGAAAAATCCGCTTCACGGTTTTGAGCATAACTTTTGCATACGAACTCGGATTTTGATGTTCTTTAGCTTGTTTTGAAGAGGAGAAAGAGCTCTACATCATCATCTCCGTGGTTCATGCTATCTACTCCATCCAAATTCCGTGAGCAAGGTGGAATCCACCAATAAAGGGTGAAGCTCGGCGATGAAATGTATAAAAATTCCGCGACTTCTCCCCACTTGCATCCCTTTGTGAGCCTCACTATCTTTGCGTTCAACAAACAACTATTGAGACTAGTTCCTCCTATGATTGCTTGGGCTATGCACATTTGATACTTGTAGAATACCGAGCAAAAGTTGTGAGCGCGCTATCTCATATAGTTATCTTGTATAGTTGTTGGCACAAGGAAGGGTCAAGTAAAAAATAAAAGAAAAAGAAAAAAATAGAAAGAGAAAAGGAAGAAAAAGAAAAAGAAAGAAAGAAACAAGTGCCTCATAGAATAGGAAGCGCAAGCTCGATGAACATCAAATAGGTGGTACTTATTGTGCATATCTTGTAGCCCACCAATTTAGTGCAATCGAACTAGCGTCTCTCCTTGCACTTGTGCGACACGAGCTTATAGTCTTCGCTAGGTAATCATTTGGTTCTTAGCTCACTTTCTCCGTCGCGCAAGTCCCATTTATCCCACCGTGTGTGTTTCCTTGTACATATTTCCTCTTGTGGATTGACTTGTTTTGCTTTGTGATCATCGTGGTTCTTTACTTGCCATTACAATATCTTGATTTCAGATTGTTCTTGGACACGCCACCTTCCATACCTATCCACCATAAGCTTTGTGTGTGTGTGTTTTTAGTGGTTAGTTGGTTTTGGTGTTTCACCTGAACTTCACTTTGCTTGGTTTTGATTGCTCTTAAGTGTTGCCACTTGCGCGATACTATCTTCCAAGGTAAAGTAAGGTTTGACGTTGCATTCCTAACCCCCTACCACTTCCATATACACCACTTGGTCTTGTGAATCATGTCTAGGGACTCTGGAGCCGAGGATGATATCTATGAAGAATCCATGATGAGCCACCACGACTACGACTCCACAAGTATAGAGGACATGATGGAGCACTACACCGACAATGGCTCCGCATGCTTTGAGGACCCGGAGCATTGCACATATGACGGCTCCGCATGCATGGAAGACATGGAGCACGCCATCATTTATGGCTCCTCAAGCATGGAGGAATTGGAGCTCTACATCGACAATGGCTCCTCATGCATGGAGCACTACACCGACAATGGCTCCACATGCTTGGGTGACATGGAGTACCTCATCAACAACGACTCCCCAAGCATGGATGACTTCGAGTGCTACAACGACGATGCCTCACCAAGCATGGAGGACATGGCGAGCTTCATCCACTTCGAGGGCTCTTCCATGAGCCATGAAGAATACCTCCACCGCTTGGAGATGGAGGACTACTACGCCAAGCTAGCGGAGACGCATCATCAAGAAACCATGACCTTCAAGGCCAAGCGTGCCACACCAAAGGGCACCACCTACTTCGATGATCCACCTCCAAGGCGTCAAGCGCCACCACCTACATGGCGTCATGCACCACCATCTCCAAGGCGACGAGTGCCATCACCTCCAAGCCACCAAGCACCACAACCTTGAAGGCGTCAAGTGCAACAACCTCCTAGGCATCAACTGCCACCAACTACAAGAAGAGCGGCGCCCCAACATCATCTTCCCAAAGAGGCGCCAAGAAGCAAGAATCTTCATCAACATACATCCTCTCGTGATCATCACCAACATCAAGAGGATACAAGACGTCGTTCAAGGCATCTTCGCCATGAAGACGAAGAATACATGTTGAGCACCATCCATAATGCTCAACCAAGCTCAAGAATGCACCACCATCACAAGAAGAGTGCCAAGGACAAGGAGCATCGTCGCGAGCGTCATGTGGATGATCAAGTGCGCCATCTACATCAACCTTTGGCAAGGCACGCCAATGACCTCCGTCGACACCATCATAAGGCACCTTCAACTACTCGTGCCACCACCAAAATGGCACCAAGAGTAAGCTCTCCTCCATGCCATCAAGCTTCAACGCCAAGACTTGATGTCCTAGATGACGCATGCAACCTCATGGATGAGGAGGACGAAGACCTCTACTTTGCCAAGTTGGACGAGTACGTCAAGAGGACTACACAAGCCAAGGTGCAAGATGGCGACGACAAGGTCAAGAATGGTGAGCATGGGACTTTCCCTTCACTAAAGGAGGCGCAAGGAGTTGCGAGACCCGAGCCTACCCCCATATGCTTGAGTGATGATGTGGTACCAATCCCATGTGAGTATGAGAGCCACTTAGCCCACTTGAGTGAAAACAAGAATGAGATGAGTGACTCCACCATACGTGAGATTGAGTGCTTCCACTTGGAGGGCATGAGCGATACACCTAGTGAGTTGAGAGTGGTAGTTGATAGGTCATGTGAGACCACTTTGATTTCTAACGACTTACCCTCTACCTCTAGTGTGTTATCCCATGATGTGCTAGGTTCCATGGATCAAGAAGTACCAAGCTTGGAGATGATGATGCCTCCAACCAAGAAGATGTACATGGTGGATGAAGATGATGCCATCCCCATACATGATGAAGAAGTCGTCCACATGGAGGCCAACACTACCACAACACCCACTTCATATGAGAGGTATGAACAAGGTAAGAATAAGGGTGTTGATGATGCCATGATCCCACTAGTGGACATGATGACTTGTGATGATTGGCATGCTATGGATGATGTTTGTGATATCACATATGCTTCATTTGTATTTCCATGTGATACTTTGCCTTCGCATAATGTTGAGCATGTGAAATTTTTAGATTGTGATGATGTTGCCATAGACATGCCATGCTCTAAACATTATGTTGATGATATCATTGCTTGCACTTTGTTGAACAATTGCTCTTTCCAATGTTTTGCTTGCAATGATGTTACCAATAGTACCCCTCGAACCATGCTTTGTCATGAATGTTTTATAATTTCTCCTGTTGCTTGCAATAAGTTGAATATTTGATCTTTCACTTGTTTTGCTTGCAACAATAATTCTCATATGTATTCTATTGAGATGGCCCCCATAGCTTTCTCAAATTTTGGAGATTTTGGTAAATGCCATGATAAGCATGTTCACCACTTGCATACTCACCATGCATCTATTTCATACTTGATTGACACTCATGGTGATGTGCACAAGAAGAGATACGTCATGATGGATGATGTGTTTCTCTACCATGCACACACGTTCTTCCTTTTGTGCTTGATGTGTGTAGGTACCCGCAAGAGAATGTCAGCCTCGGTTGAGCACGAGTTGACAAAAAGAGCTCTAGAGAGCATCCCCCAAGTGAGTTCAAGATCGAACCCAGCTCTGATACCTTTTGCATGCTTTGCATCTTTCATGTTGACAAATTGCTCTTTCCTATGGTTTGATTGCAAGCATGTTGATGGTATTCTTTCACCTTGTGACAATCATGTCTCGTTGCTTTTGGATATTGATGCTTTGTGTGTTGCCACAAAAATGTTGAACAATTTCTCTTTCCGATGTTTTGTGTGCAACTATAATGCCATTATCAACATGTATTGTCACGAGAGCTCCCAAGTCTCTCGTATTGTTGTTGCAACAAACATAAGGGCCACTTGCTCTTTCATATGGTTTGTTTGCAAACATGTTGTTTTTGCTACCGCTTGCGATACTCATACCCCCATGATTTTGGCTTTCGATGATATGTGTATGGCATCCAACATATTGAACAATTGTTCTTTCCAATGATTGGTTTGCACACATAATGATGTGGCTTTGGATATTCTTCCCCATGTGTTTTTGCCGAATTCTCCTAGCTTTGCATCAAAGATGTTGATCAATATTTTAGTCAATTGCTTTGAGTGCCTGTAGCATCCCAATTGTCTAACAATTGTAATGCTACTTGGTCTAGTAAGATATTGGATACTTCCTATATATAATTGTGGCATCATAATTATATCATGCTCATGTCATCATGCCACCTTGCATTTGAGCATCATATAAAACTCTTTTTCTTTTGGTTCTTCTCTCACATGCATTATTAATTGTATTTGCCTCTTGATATTGTATTTGGTTATTGATATATTGTCTAAATGCCCAAGTTGAGTTGGGGGCATAACTTTATTCAATTCCATCACCTTTCTTTTCCACCACTTTATAATTCCACCATCCTACTAGTCCATGAGCTTGTTTGTCTTTCTTTTGATTTTATCTAGCTCATGGGAAATAGGGTGGATCTAGTCCCTTAAATTCTCTTGCTTGGCCTTGATTCTAGTTCATGGGAATGCATTAGAATAATGCCATATCATTACTTTTGTTTTCACAAAATAAATCATGGCATTTATTATTTTGCATGGGCCATGCAACCATCATCACCACCTTTTTGTCCCATTGGTTTTTCCTTGTTTTATTGGATCCTTCTTTGTGGAACATCTCCTTCCATTCCACCACCCCCATATACCCATCTATATCTTTATCAATTTAATCTCTTCATGCATGATCAGATGAGGCTCATCCTACATATCTCTTTACTCTCTATTTCTTTCTTGTTACTCTTCCACCTTAGCTCAAGCTAGATCAAGCTCCATGTTCCTCTTGGTATGGTCTCATAAACAAATTTTAAAATCTAAATACCTATTAAAATCTAAACCTAGCTCCTCTCTCTATTCTTCTCCTAACCTAATTCTACTAAACCCTAAACCTCCTCCCACCTCTCTCTCATCTCCTCCCTCACACCATGCCAATGGTCTCTCCCTGCCATGCATGGCCCACCTCAGCTAACCCTACCCCTCTCTCTAACCCTACACAAAACCCTAACCCGAGGCTACCCATCTACCTAGCCCGAGCTACCCCCCTCTCCTCTCTCTTCTCTCTACCGCGTGCTAGCCCCACCCTGCAGCTACTTCACACCTGGCCCACCTGCAGCCCTCTCCCTACCCTAGCCCCTCACGACAAGCACGTGCCCGAGGAGAAGGAGGAAAAGGCCGAGGCTACTTTACCTGCCCCGCGCCCACACGCCATCTCCTCCCTCTCCCTCACTTTCCCCTCCTCTCACACGCCTCCTACATCGCCCAGATCCACCCCAAGCTCTGCTGCGCTTTGTCCTTCTTCCTCACCGTCGCCAGCTCCTGCCGCCAGTCGTCGCCGTCTACCCCGCCGTCTCCTCGTTCCAGTCAGCGAGCACGACGTGGAGGTGGCCTGGAAGACCGAGAACCGTCCCCTGCCTCGACTCGTTCACGCCGACACGAAGGAGGGAGCCCCATGGACCGCCAGAACCTCGCCGCTCCCCGAAACCCTAGATCGCCGGAGCTCCTGCCTCGTCGTCGATCCTCTGCGCTCCGGCCCGATCCGACCACAACAGCCAACCTGCGGTGAGTCCCTCGACCGCCCTGACATCCTCGGCTTTGCCGTCACCCTCTAGCGCCGCCGCTCTTTTCATCGAACGCCTTCAGTGCGCCGCCGCTCGCTGTTGCCTGCAAGGTTACTGCGCCGCTTAGAACCTACCTAGGGCCCAAACCCCCTCCTGTCAACTCCCCTAGCCCCGCCGCACTGGTTCCGTCCTTAAGCGCGAGCGCCCGCGACCCGGGTTCGAGCCCTCGCTCCGCGCCGCGCGCAGACCTGTCGCCAGACGGTGGAGAAGAGAAACAGTACGCGGCGCCTTTTTTGTAGATAGCCCCCTCTATGTGTCTCTGCTCAACCCGCACTCCCCTCGAGCCCCACCTGTCAGCCTCCTTCTCCTTTTTACAAAAACGCCCCCGCATCTTTGTGCAACTAACCCGCGCTCTAGAGCAGCCCCACCTGACAGCCTCTGTGTTCTCCGATCGCGGTCACGTGGGCCGAAGCCGCTGGCCCCGCCTGTCAGCCTCAGAGGCTAGCTAAGCCCGCGGTGGAAAAGGGTTTTCCGCGCGCGTGTGCCCCGCCAGCCGCTGGCCCACCCGTCAGTGGCTGTGGCTAGATTTGCCTGAGTAACAAAAGTCTGCCCTGTTGACTGTTTTAGTTTAATCTTTTCAAAATTGATTTAAATTCAAATTCAAATCAGATTTAAATAACTTTTCGAATATAAATCCAAATAATACAAATAATATATGTTTTGGAATCAGAAAAATGTGAGGAATTCAAATATGCCATTCAAAATAATGTTTGAACACTTTAAAATTTCGAGATGATTAAAATTACAATAAAATGCCCTTTTCCTTAATTAATTAATAACTTTAATTCTACAACTCCAAATTTGGCAAATAATATGTCTAAATCGATCAGCGCGACGAGCCCGTTCTATTTATGCAGTCCTTGTTCTGAATTGAAGAATGCATCATGTCATTATTAGAAATATGAACTGTTTATGACAATAAAACTTGGTTTAATAAATGACAAAATGCTTTATTTCTTGTATCCACACCTCACCTTTGCCATGCTACTTTAATGCCATGTAAATTGTGCATCATTCATCATGGCATGCTTGTTTGCTTGTCGCATTTCATTTCCTATGCTTGTGCACTTTATTTATGTTGGCCCTTGTTTGTTTGGTTCTTCTTCGAATAGACGCCCAGCAGGAGAATTATCAGGAATCACAGGAGTATTACCCAGATCCATCTCTCGCTTCAACTGAGCTGCCAGGAAAGCACTACCCCATGCTTGCATACATACAGTACCTATTGCCTCTATCTTATTCTTGCATCATTGAGTCGCGATTGCATTAAACTGAATCCCAAGTACTGCATAGCCTTTATTTTTAAACCCCACCAAAGCTTGTTCCTCCATCCCATGAGCCATTACTACAGGAGTTATTTGAGCCATGCGAGTCGTAGAAAAGCATGAGTAGGGTATGTGAGTGTCTGATGAATAACGAGGTACCCAAACAACTTAACCTGAGTAGTAATGGGATAACTAATGAAAGAGGCACCGGTGAGCAATATCTGCTATTTGGTTTTTCATGCTCACTTGTGTCCCGTAGGACCCTGAGTACTTGATTCATGTTCCTTGTTTATTCGCACTATCCACATCCGGGAGGCCTTATGGACCCCCCTGAGCCAGAGCTTGATTCATTCTTATTTCTTGGGGCCACAAAGTAGTTTGGGGCTTTATTACTATCCTGTACTTATGCCATGTTACTGTTTTATTAAGATTGTGCGAGGAGCACCTATACTATTTAAGAATTGCGGAGTGTTTTCGCGGTATCGACAAGCCCAGTCACATTTTCGGGTTCCCAGTCGTTTACAGCCATTGGCGCAAACCTTGGGTCCGTCTCGAAGCCGGCCAACTTCGTTGCGGGTAGCTTAATGGGGTGGCCCCCTGAAATACTTCTGAATCCTGTGATTGCTTTGTCGTGAATGCCTCGTTGGGTTTTGATTTGGTTTTTCCGAGGTTGATCGAGTGTGTGTTGCTATTCGTGCTCCCCTGCAGGGTAAATCTTTCTGAAAGCCGTGTCCGCGGTTATGGACGACTTGGAGCACAGTTTCTCGATCATAGACAAGTATAACTAAAGTACCGCTTTTAATCTGGCTAAGTACTTGACTAGTAAGTAGTGCAATACTCACAGAATGGTTAATAAAACTGCCAACGGATGATGGGGGTTGTTCGTCCGCTTCCTCGTTGGTAAGCGAGGAGGAGGATGGATCTGTTAATTATACTGTTATAACTGTTGTTCTTAATTCACGGACATCCGTCTATCATTGGTTAGGCGGATGGTTAGCGAGTACCTGTAGAATTGTTAGGTATTATCTTTTGCTGCAATTGCGTCACCCCAGGTTGTGTCCCCTTTAGCGGCATAAAGACTTGCTGAGTACCCCTAGGGTCTCACACGATAAATTGTTTGATTCAGATGAACAGGTGTACCCACAAGATGGATACTGGGTGGAAGAGACAGATGATGTTGGCAACGATCGTTCGGTGTAGAGATTCCGGGAACGGGGATCCATGAGATCTGTGGGCGGGTTGTGTTTATTTATGGGGCATCTTATGCCGATTTGCTTCTTATCCGTACTCGGATCTTGTTTTCCGCTTCTGCCTGATACAATGATGTTTGTTGTATAAGGACCTATCCTAAATTATTATCTCTATCTAGGGTATTTGAATCTTGCCGTATGGCGTTGCAATATTTCTATTTCTTTTAGATGGAATGGCTCTGAGGACTGTTGTATGTGGCTTGCATACATACTCATTTGTGTATGTAGTTGATCCCTTCGCCTGCCGATTACGCCGCTCGTTCTTGTCCCGATGTCTGAAAGTGGTTAGGACGGCCGAAAGGTCTACCGTGAGTGGCCCTGGGCCCCACCGTACTATTTTAACCACTTTCGTTCATCCAGGCATGTAACTAAGAGCGTAATTCACCGAGGTAGTTACAATTGGCACACTAAGATGTTATATGGAGTTTTTGAGTTCCCACATTTGGATGATGTTCAATTAACTTCCATGCACTTTGACCTTGCATACGCATTTAGTTTGCGATACTTGAGTTGTGCTAATAGTGTTGTGAACAAGAATGGACATGCCACCAATGACATGCTCCTCTATCACACACAATAATATTTTGCTTGGTCTTTGTTGTGTGAAGGTACAATTGCTTACGCGTCAACCTCTATGGACAAAGAGTTGACAAGATGAATCGAAGAGAGTTACCTAGGGCTACCCTTCCATGAGCTATCTCTACATTATAAGGTGACTTCCTTCTACTTGAGGACTCATGCTATAATCTTCAGGAATTGGCTACTCCTTGAGTGTTGCTTCGCTTTTGTTGTGAGCTTTGTAGGCTTCATGGAAGGTGAAGGAACATTAAAGAGTTGTCACATCAAGCTTCTCAAGGACGCCTATATGGTGAACCCTAGGATCAAGAAGGTCTCTCGACATCATCTTCTTAGGATGAGCATGAAGAGTCGAGGACGACTCTTTTTGAAGGGGGGAGCTGATGCAGCCTGTCCTACGGACGCTACTACATCCACAACGCCAAGTCCCCAAGATCATCCCCAAGTCAACCAAGAAGATGGACCAGGAGCAGCCAGCTCCAGAACGAGAGTCTCCGCCGTCATCACCCCGGAGAGTCCGCCCGGAACCAGCCGGAGTGTCCGGCGCAGCTGGAGTGTCCGGAGCGACTCAACCGGAGTGTCCGGCCTGCCCCAGCCCCAACCTGGCGTGGACATTCAGAAGGCCAGTTCGGACACTACCCGGAGTGTCCGGCTACCCCGGACTGTCCGGCCCAAGTGATGGGCCTGCGAGCCAACAGCTGGGCCATGTACCCCTCTATTTCGCACCAAACCCTAGTTTTATGCCCAAACTACCCCTGAACTTGTGGCTGACCTATAAATAGATCCCCCACCCCCTCATGTATCCCTTAGGCATAGATGATAGACTAAAGACAACCCCCTTTGTGGAATCTCTAGTTTTGCCTCATCCCCTTCTACCAAAGAGGATCGACTATCGTCACCACCTCGTTGGAGTTTGCATCACGCCTCCCTCGTTGTACAAGGCCTTGGCATCGGTGTCCCTTTGCCAAGACGTCAAGACCCTCTCCAAGGTGTTCTTCCCTCTCCTCTTGGGATTGACGGGAGCACGTTGACCGATCTTTCTTTGCGAGGATTCTATCGGACCGGTGGCCATCGGTGAGAGCAATCGGCCTTGTATCGTGTGTGTTTTGCGTGTGTTCATCGTGTTCTTCGCGAGGTGTGCGTCCGCTTTCGCTACCTTCTCCCTTTCCCCTCGCTTTCCCATCGATTTGACCACGAGATCCATGAAGATCGGGCCACCCTAGAGGTTTGCCCTCATCAGTTTGTGCGTGCCCAACGATCAGGGGATTAGGAAGTTGATTCTCCAGGAAGCCCATGATTCGCCCTACTCCATACATCCTGGTAACATGAAGATGTACATGGATTTGAAGGAAAGGTACTGGTGGGTTAATATGAAGGGAGATATCGTAGAGTATATTGTCTTATGTGATGTCTGTAGTAGAGTAAAGGCTGAGCACCAAAAACCAGCGGGGTTGCTACAGCCATTGCCGATACCTGATTGGAAGTGGGATAGAGTTGGAATGGATTTTATCACAGGACTGCCCAGGACGAGGTCAGGATACGACTCTATTTGGGTAGTGGTTGATCACTTAACCAAGGTAGCCCACTTTATACCCGTGAAGACCACTTACACCAGTGCTAAATTAGCCAAGATCTACATGAACAGAATTGTGTGCCTGCATGGAGTTCCTAAGAGCATCGTGTCGGAGAGAGGCACCCAATTCACCTCTCACTTTTGGCGCCAGCTACATGAGTCGTTAGGAACGAGGTTGGAATTTAGCACAGCTTTCCACCCCCAGACGGATGGACAAATCGAGAGGGTGAATCAGATTTTGGAGGATATGTTGAGAGCTTGCGCTCTAGCTCATGGCTCTAGTTGGGATGAGAATTTGCCTTATGCTGAGTTTTCATACAAACACAGCTACCAGACTAGCATCAAGACGTCGCCGTTCGATGTACTATATAGTAAGAGGTGCAGGACACCATTGTTGTGGGATGGTGTAGGTGAGCGTCAGTTGTTTGGACCTGATTTGATCAAGGATGCCATGCCAATGGTCTCTCCCTGCCATGCATGGCCCACCTCAGCTAACCCTACCCCTCTCTCTAACCCTACACAAAACCCTAACCCGAGGCTACCCATCTACCTAGCCCGAGCTACCCCCCTCTCCTCTCTCTTCTCTCTACCGCGTGCTAGCCCCACCCTGCAGCTACTTCACACCTGGCCCACCTGCAGCCCTCTCCCTACCCTAGCCCCTCACGACAAGCACGTGCCCGAGGAGAAGGAGGAAAAGGCCGAGGCTACTTTACCTGCCCCGCGCCCACACGCCATCTCCTCCCTCTCCCTCACTTTCCCCTCCTCTCACACGCCTCCTACATCGCCCAGATCCACCCCAAGCTCTGCTGCGCTTTGTCCTTCTTCCTCACCGTCGCCAGCTCCTGCCGCCAGTCGTCGCCGTCTACCCCGCCGTCTCCTCGTTCCAGTCAGCGAGCACGACGTGGAGGTGGCCTGGAAGACCGAGAACCGTCCCCTGCCTCGACTCGTTCACGCCGACACGAAGGAGGGAGCCCCATGGACCGCCAGAACCTCGCCGCTCCCCGAAACCCTAGATCGCCGGAGCTCCTGCCTCGTCGTCGATCCTCTGCGCTCCGGCCCGATCCGACCACAACAGCCAACCTGCGGTGAGTCCCTCGACCGCCCTGACATCCTCGGCTTTGCCGTCACCCTCTAGCGCCGCCGCTCTTTTCATCGAACGCCTTCAGTGCGCCGCCGCTCGCTGTTGCCTGCAAGGTTACTGCGCCGCTTAGAACCTACCTAGGGCCCAAACCCCCTCCTGTCAACTCCCCTAGCCCCGCCGCACTGGTTCCGTCCTTAAGCGCGAGCGCCCGCGACCCGGGTTCGAGCCCTCGCTCCGCGCCGCGCGCAGACCTGTCGCCAGACGGTGGAGAAGAGAAACAGTACGCGGCGCCTTTTTTGTAGATAGCCCCCTCTATGTGTCTCTGCTCAACCCGCACTCCCCTCGAGCCCCACCTGTCAGCCTCCTTCTCCTTTTTACAAAAACGCCCCCGCATCTTTGTGCAACTAACCCGCGCTCTAGAGCAGCCCCACCTGACAGCCTCTGTGTTCTCCGATCGCGGTCACGTGGGCCGAAGCCGCTGGCCCCGCCTGTCAGCCTCAGAGGCTAGCTAAGCCCGCGGTGGAAAAGGGTTTTCCGCGCGCGTGTGCCCCGCCAGCCGCTGGCCCACCCGTCAGTGGCTGTGGCTAGATTTGCCTGAGTAACAAAAGTCTGCCCTGTTGACTGTTTTAGTTTAATCTTTTCAAAATTGATTTAAATTCAAATTCAAATCAGATTTAAATAACTTTTCGAATATAAATCCAAATAATACAAATAATATATGTTTTGGAATCAGAAAAATGTGAGGAATTCAAATATGCCATTCAAAATAATGTTTGAACACTTTAAAATTTCGAGATGATTAAAATTACAATAAAATGCCCTTTTCCTTAATTAATTAATAACTTTAATTCTACAACTCCAAATTTGGCAAATAATATGTCTAAATCGATCAGCGCGACGAGCCCGTTCTATTTATGCAGTCCTTGTTCTGAATTGAAGAATGCATCATGTCATTATTAGAAATATGAACTGTTTATGACAATAAAACTTGGTTTAATAAATGACAAAATGCTTTATTTCTTGTATCCACACCTCACCTTTGCCATGCTACTTTAATGCCATGTAAATTGTGCATCATTCATCATGGCATGCTTGTTTGCTTGTCGCATTTCATTTCCTATGCTTGTGCACTTTATTTATGTTGGCCCTTGTTTGTTTGGTTCTTCTTCGAATAGACGCCCAGCAGGAGAATTATCAGGAATCACAGGAGTATTACCCAGATCCATCTCTCGCTTCAACTGAGCTGCCAGGAAAGCACTACCCCATGCTTGCATACATACAGTACCTATTGCCTCTATCTTATTCTTGCATCATTGAGTCGCGATTGCATTAAACTGAATCCCAAGTACTGCATAGCCTTTATTTTTAAACCCCACCAAAGCTTGTTCCTCCATCCCATGAGCCATTACTACAGGAGTTATTTGAGCCATGCGAGTCGTAGAAAAGCATGAGTAGGGTATGTGAGTGTCTGATGAATAACGAGGTACCCAAACAACTTAACCTGAGTAGTAATGGGATAACTAATGAAAGAGGCACCGGTGAGCAATATCTGCTATTTGGTTTTTCATGCTCACTTGTGTCCCGTAGGACCCTGAGTACTTGATTCATGTTCCTTGTTTATTCGCACTATCCACATCCGGGAGGCCTTATGGACCCCCCTGAGCCAGAGCTTGATTCATTCTTATTTCTTGGGGCCACAAAGTAGTTTGGGGCTTTATTACTATCCTGTACTTATGCCATGTTACTGTTTTATTAAGATTGTGCGAGGAGCACCTATACTATTTAAGAATTGCGGAGTGTTTTCGCGGTATCGACAAGCCCAGTCACATTTTCGGGTTCCCAGTCGTTTACAGCCATTGGCGCAAACCTTGGGTCCGTCTCGAAGCCGGCCAACTTCGTTGCGGGTAGCTTAATGGGGTGGCCCCCTGAAATACTTCTGAATCCTGTGATTGCTTTGTCGTGAATGCCTCGTTGGGTTTTGATTTGGTTTTTCCGAGGTTGATCGAGTGTGTGTTGCTATTCGTGCTCCCCTGCAGGGTAAATCTTTCTGAAAGCCGTGTCCGCGGTTATGGACGACTTGGAGCACAGTTTCTCGATCATAGACAAGTATAACTAAAGTACCGCTTTTAATCTGGCTAAGTACTTGACTAGTAAGTAGTGCAATACTCACAGAATGGTTAATAAAACTGCCAACGGATGATGGGGGTTGTTCGTCCGCTTCCTCGTTGGTAAGCGAGGAGGAGGATGGATCTGTTAATTATACTGTTATAACTGTTGTTCTTAATTCACGGACATCCGTCTATCATTGGTTAGGCGGATGGTTAGCGAGTACCTGTAGAATTGTTAGGTATTATCTTTTGCTGCAATTGCGTCACCCCAGGTTGTGTCCCCTTTAGCGGCATAAAGACTTGCTGAGTACCCCTAGGGTCTCACACGATAAATTGTTTGATTCAGATGAACAGGTGTACCCACAAGATGGATACTGGGTGGAAGAGACAGATGATGTTGGCAACGATCGTTCGGTGTAGAGATTCCGGGAACGGGGATCCATGAGATCTGTGGGCGGGTTGTGTTTATTTATGGGGCATCTTATGCCGATTTGCTTCTTATCCGTACTCGGATCTTGTTTTCCGCTTCTGCCTGATACAATGATGTTTGTTGTATAAGGACCTATCCTAAATTATTATCTCTATCTAGGGTATTTGAATCTTGCCGTATGGCGTTGCAATATTTCTATTTCTTTTAGATGGAATGGCTCTGAGGACTGTTGTATGTGGCTTGCATACATACTCATTTGTGTATGTAGTTGATCCCTTCGCCTGCCGATTACGCCGCTCGTTCTTGTCCCGATGTCTGAAAGTGGTTAGGACGGCCGAAAGGTCTACCGTGAGTGGCCCTGGGCCCCACCGTACTATTTTAACCACTTTCGTTCATCCAGGCATGTAACTAAGAGCGTAATTCACCGAGGTAGTTACAATTGGCACACTAAGATGTTATATGGAGTTTTTGAGTTCCCACATTTGGATGATGTTCAATTAACTTCCATGCACTTTGACCTTGCATACGCATTTAGTTTGCGATACTTGAGTTGTGCTAATAGTGTTGTGAACAAGAATGGACATGCCACCAATGACATGCTCCTCTATCACACACAATAATATTTTGCTTGGTCTTTGTTGTGTGAAGGTACAATTGCTTACGCGTCAACCTCTATGGACAAAGAGTTGACAAGATGAATCGAAGAGAGTTACCTAGGGCTACCCTTCCATGAGCTATCTCTACATTATAAGGTGACTTCCTTCTACTTGAGGACTCATGCTATAATCTTCAGGAATTGGCTACTCCTTGAGTGTTGCTTCGCTTTTGTTGTGAGCTTTGTAGGCTTCATGGAAGGTGAAGGAACATTAAAGAGTTGTCACATCAAGCTTCTCAAGGACGCCTATATGGTGAACCCTAGGATCAAGAAGGTCTCTCGACATCATCTTCTTAGGATGAGCATGAAGAGTCGAGGACGACTCTTTTTGAAGGGGGAGCTGATGCAGCCTGTCCTACGGACGCTACTACATCCACAACGCCAAGTCCCCAAGATCATCCCCAAGTCAACCAAGAAGATGGACCAGGAGCAGCCAGCTCCAGAACGAGAGTCTCCGCCGTCATCACCCCGGAGAGTCCGCCCGGAACCAGCCGGAGTGTCCGGCGCAGCTGGAGTGTCCGGAGCGACTCAACCGGAGTGTCCGGCCTGCCCCAGCCCCAACCTGGCGTGGACATTCAGAAGGCCAGTTCGGACACTACCCGGAGTGTCCGGCTACCCCGGACTGTCCGGCCCAAGTGATGGGCCTGCGAGCCAACAGCTGGGCCATGTACCCCTCTATTTCGCACCAAACCCTAGTTTTATGCCCAAACTACCCCTGAACTTGTGGCTGACCTATAAATAGATCCCCCACCCCCTCATGTATCCCTTAGGCATAGATGATAGACTAAAGACAACCCCCTTTGTGGAATCTCTAGTTTTGCCTCATCCCCTTCTACCAAAGAGGATCGACTATCGTCACCACCTCGTTGGAGTTTGCATCACGCCTCCCTCGTTGTACAAGGCCTTGGCATCGGTGTCCCTTTGCCAAGACGTCAAGACCCTCTCCAAGGTGTTCTTCCCTCTCCTCTTGGGATTGACGGGAGCACGTTGACCGATCTTTCTTTGCGAGGATTCTATCGGACCGGTGGCCATCGGTGAGAGCAATCGGCCTTGTATCGTGTGTGTTTTGCGTGTGTTCATCGTGTTCTTCGCGAGGTGTGCGTCCGCTTTCGCTACCTTCTCCCTTTCCCCTCGCTTTCCCATCGATTTGACCACGAGATCCATGAAGATCGGGCCACCCTAGAGGTTTGCCCTCATCAGTTTGTGCGTGCCCAACGATCAGGGGATTAGGAAGTTGATTCTCCAGGAAGCCCATGATTCGCCCTACTCCATACATCCTGGTAACATGAAGATGTACATGGATTTGAAGGAAAGGTACTGGTGGGTTAATATGAAGGGAGATATCGTAGAGTATATTGTCTTATGTGATGTCTGTAGTAGAGTAAAGGCTGAGCACCAAAAACCAGCGGGGTTGCTACAGCCATTGCCGATACCTGATTGGAAGTGGGATAGAGTTGGAATGGATTTTATCACAGGACTGCCCAGGACGAGGTCAGGATACGACTCTATTTGGGTAGTGGTTGATCACTTAACCAAGGTAGCCCACTTTATACCCGTGAAGACCACTTACACCAGTGCTAAATTAGCCAAGATCTACATGAACAGAATTGTGTGCCTGCATGGAGTTCCTAAGAGCATCGTGTCGGAGAGAGGCACCCAATTCACCTCTCACTTTTGGCGCCAGCTACATGAGTCGTTAGGAACGAGGTTGGAATTTAGCACAGCTTTCCACCCCCAGACGGATGGACAAATCGAGAGGGTGAATCAGATTTTGGAGGATATGTTGAGAGCTTGCGCTCTAGCTCATGGCTCTAGTTGGGATGAGAATTTGCCTTATGCTGAGTTTTCATACAAACACAGCTACCAGACTAGCATCAAGACGTCGCCGTTCGATGTACTATATAGTAAGAGGTGCAGGACACCATTGTTGTGGGATGGTGTAGGTGAGCGTCAGTTGTTTGGACCTGATTTGATCAAGGATGCTAAGGAGAAGGTCAGTTTGATTCGAGATAGGCTGAAGGTAGCATAGTCAAGGCAGAAGAGCTATGCTGATGCTAAGCGCAAGGATGTGGTGTACGAGATTGGAGATCAATCCTACCTCAGAGTTTCGCCTCTGTGTGGAATTAAGCGATTTGGGATTAAGGGCAAGCTGGCTCCTCGGTTTATAGGGCCCTACAAGATCCTAGCACACAAAGGAGAGGTTGCGTACCAGCTGGAGATGCTAGAGGTTCTATCCGCTGTTCACGATGTGTTCCATGTGTCTCAGCTGAAGAAGTGCCATCCGGAGATGATGGATACACCATTGAGAGACACCGTGTCGCTTGAAGAGGTCCAGCTGGAGAACGACTTGACCTATGAGGAGAAACCGGTTAGGATCTTGGAAATAGCAGAGAGATTTACACGCAGCAAGACGATCAGGTTTTGCAAGGTACAATGGAGCCATCACACCGAAGAGGAAGCCACCTGGGAGCGAGAGGATGACCTCTGAGAGGACCACCCGCACCTATTTGCTAACCACGTCGAATCTCGAGGACGAGATTCATCTTAAGGGGGTTAGTCTTGTCACATCCCAAATTCTAGATTTGGCACTGCATACATACATGTCATTGCACTCATGATCATATTTGCAAAAAAAATTCAGTTTTAAAGGCTTTTGGCCAAAGCACTACCTATTTGTCTTTCCATCTCTTATATGAGATTACTAGGTTTTTTGTCTTGCATCTGCAAGAGTGTTACTTTTTGGGCATTCCAGATGCATGGATGCATAGAGCTTGTCAATACGAATCCTTAGAACTTTGTTTCGTCCAAATCGGAGTCCTGGATCAAAAGTTATGGCCAATTTTCAGAAGTGCAGAAAAAGTTCAGTTTTGCAGACAGTACAGCCAGTATCACTTACTGTTCAAAAAAAAGAAAAAAGAAAAGACGCGTCGGCCAGCCCACCCGGGAGCCACCCACGCCAGCGAGCGGCAGATAGTGGCCGCCGCGCGCGCAGCGCGTAGCTCGCCGCCGCCCGGGCCCACCTGCCAGCGGCAGTTCTCGAGCAGACCGTGCTCAACACAAGCACGGACGCCGAGATTCGCCGGAAGTCCGATTTCCGCTGGGTTGTTCCGCCCCCGCGTACTCCGCTACCCCTCCCCTTAAAGCCGCCGCCATCCTGCGTTTTTCCCCCCTCGAAGCCCTCGGAAACGCCGCCGACGCCGCCGAATTCCTCGCCGGAGTCGTCGTCGCTGCCGCCGCCATTAAATCAGGTGAGGCCGCCGCCACCGTCCCCGAGCCCCCTTTTGCCCTGCCGCCTCACCTCACCCCCTTCTTTTCCCCCGCCTGCAGGTCGCCGGGAGCCGCCACCGCCTCCCACACCGACCGCCGCCGATGAGTCCACCGCGACCGCCCCCGGCCGTCGGATTGGCAACCAGCGGTCCAGATCGGCGCTGACCGCGGCCTGACCGCGTTGACTGGTCAACCGCCGGTCGGCTGGGACCCGCCCGTCAGCGGGGAATATTCCCCGTAATATTGCCCCGTCGATTTTTTCAGAGATTATTATTTTCCAAAAAATAGATCCAACTTCAAAAATTCGTAGGAAAAGATTTACTAGGCCAAATTTTGCAAATAATATGTCGTTGGATTCACAAAATTGTGTAGAATTTGTTTATAAAATAATATTGCAGGTTTACTGTATGTTTTTCCCTGAGACTTTAAAAAGGCTTAAAACACTATAAAAATTATAGGAAAAGTTCTGTAATGCCTTTTTGCGTGATTCCAATTTGCCCAGGTCTTACAACCCTGTTTACTGCAGAAGTTTAGTGTTTTGCCTAAAAGCTCATTATTTGGGTTCACAAATTGCTTAGTCTTGTTTTCATTGCATTAAAGATTTTCCATGCATCATGCAGTAGTAGTAAACATCAAAGAACACCGAGAGGTTACTGAAAACCATGTTGAGCTATCACGCATGCATTTGTGCACTTGCTTATGTTTGTGTATGTTGTTTATGTGTTGTTTTGTATCTGTAGATTGTGACGAGTGCAACGCTTGTTTCTGCGAGGATTGTACCCTCGACTCCTACCGCCAAGGCAAGTAGATGCTATTTTGTTCATACCATTGTCCTACTATTTTTTCTCTTATGCATGTGTAGGGTATTTCTGTAGTTATTGTGTAGGAACTACTATGCTATGCTATATCCTATATACTGTGGTAGGAATTCCTTGTAGTTGAGCCCCGCTCAGTAGATGTGCTTAGACCTGCTGTGAAGACGGGGGAAAAGGGATCACACTATGGTGAAGTTGTGTTTGTTTCAAACTAAAAGAACTTAATGTTAATGAACTACCTGGGCGGAATGGTTTGTTGGTCAACGGAGTGTGGTTAATGGTGGGGAATGCCGCCCAGGGTACTGAGAAGGTTTGGTTCTCTTTGTTATGGTAGCTTACATGTGCAACCATGTGCCAGTAAGAATGGGTGGCTGGTTGGACTTAGTAGGTCGTGGTGATCCGAACCCAGCGTAGCCAGAGATGTAGTGAATGATAGGTTGGGACCGGTGTGCAGTGGGGTTTGGTGATCTACTTCCCGAAAGGTCCCATCTTGGACTTCTCCCTATCATCACACAATATGACTGTGGTGGTACGAGATGGGTTGGCTAGGTCACATGGGTAAAGTGTACAAACCCCTACAGGGTGTAAAAACTAAGTACTTAGCCGTGTCCCTGGTTACGGACGATTGAGTTGCTTGATCTTGAGACTATGACATATTCTCACTCATCCTTATTTCCTAATTACTAAAACTTGATGGGTGAACTTAATGGGTTGCTGTGAATTAAATGGTTTACGAAAGTAGGATCAATGTGTTTGAAAAGTGCAAGCTAGCCAAAGCTCCACTAGCCAAATTAAGCATGTAGATGCTAGGTGCATTGTCTCCTTTACCTTAGTGCTACTTGCCATATATTCCATGTATTGACCCTTCGGGGCTGCTACGTTTCATGTTGCAGGTTATACCGATTCCGAGTGATCGATATAGGTCGCGGTACTCCACTCGACACTTGTTCCCTCATGGGAAATTTGAAGATGGAGTAGTATCTTTATTTTTGTTGCTACCTGATTTATGTGTGAGCTAGCCTTCGAGCTAAGCGATTTTTGTAATAACCGAATCTTCTGGATCTTCGTTAATTATGATACACGGATTATTACTTTGTTATTTCATCTATGTTCTATGTAAGCCAATGAACCGATACAGGGATTGGCATGTTGCATAGAAGCTACAGTCTTTTCAGTACTGTAGTGTTACAAGTGTCATTGCATGTGTGTTCTTTTCACAAACCACAGCTAGAGTCATTGCATGTGTGTTCTTTTTTTCACAAACCTCATAAGGATCCACCAGTGTCATTCGATGTGTGTTCTTTTCATGAACCATGCCCAGTGTCAATGCATGTGTGTTCTTCCCACAAACCACATATGGATCCACCAATGTCATTGCATGTCTGTTCTTTTCATTAACCATAGCTAGAGTCATTGCATGTATTTTCTTTCCACAAACCACATAAGGATACACCAGTGTGATTGGATGTGTGTTCTTTTCATGAACCACACCTAGAGTCATTGCATGTCTGTTCTTCTCACAAACCACACATGGATCCACCAGTGTCATTGCATGTGTGTTGTGTTGAGAGCAAACCTCTAGGGTGGCCCGATCTTTCACGATTCCCTTTCAAATCGAGGGTGGAGTGCGGGGGAAGGAGGGTGAAGGATGAACACGACGAACACACGCACGAAGAACGCGATGAACACACACACGCAAAACCACGATAAACACCAATAGCTCATGCCAGCGGTGACCGGTCCGGCGCAATCCCTAGGATCGGCGTCGGGCGGAGGACTCTCTCTCGAACCGGCACGGCGAGATGGGAGACTCGGTGAGATCTTGACGTCTAGGCCGGACACCGATGCCTAGGCCTTGTACAACACGGAGGCACAATGCAAACTCCAACGAGGTTTGGGGATATTGGTGCTCCTTAGTCAAGGAGCATGAGGCAAGAATTAGATAGATCCACAAAGGGGTTTCCACTAATTCCAATATCAAGCCTAGGGTTTACAATGGAGGTGGGGGTCTATATATAGGCCAACCACAAAGTCAGGGGTAATTCAGGCATTATGATATGGGGTGGCCCGATCTTCTGAGTAAGCGGATGGCGATGATGATGGTGGATGATAGATAACTACTGCGTAGCTATGATCTCTCCCGCTCGATCCCTGATGCCAGCGCAACAGATCTCGAACCTTGTAGGATATTCACAACACCACACTCTTGCGCACGCAGCCGTGACCACGAATGGTAGTATGCAATCTACTAATTCCCAATGGAACAACAGATCACACTCAATTATAGTTGGTAGATTCGAACACAGGGTAATTCCAGAGGTTCTATGAAAGAAATAACTCCAAAATATTTTCACGTGGTCTTCCCCCTAACTAGGGTCGTCCCAGGGCTTATAAGGGCATCCGGGGCGGCCAGAAACCGAAACTAAACGCAAACGACTCAAACTGATACAAACCGACTCGGACCAGATTCGGTCGGCGGGCGGACACTCTGGTCGAAATCGGCCGAACAGTCCGGTCAGGACGGACACTCCGGGTGAATTGTGCCAGACAGTCCGGTCTGGCCAGAAACTTTGAAGTTTCCGGGTGGAGTCTGTGTAGTGTCCGAACTGACATACTGAATGTCCACGCCAGTTTGCCTCTCGACCAGGCCGGACAGTCCGGTGGATCTGGCCGGACCACGCCAGTTTTGCCTCCGTCTTGATGATCTTCTCTTGCGCCTTCCTCCCTCTCCTTCCTCGCGCATCCTTGGGCGATCATCATGTTGGGCTTCTCTTGTAGCCCTTCTCCTCCTCGCGCCATGCTTGATTCTCCAATGAACCTGATCATACATAAATGCATAGACTTAGGCAGTATAAAGTTCTCATCAATCAAAGTACCAGATTCGTTTAGGAGTAAATTCACCTGTTGTTCTAGTAGCTTAGCACGAGCTCTTGTAATAGGTCCAATTCTAATCTCATTGGACTGATCCTTTCTTGCAACATTTGTAGCATCTTCAGTAGTCATTGGGGTAGGTGTAATTGTAGGGATGTCCTCATCATCTCCCCCCCTTGAAAAGGCGTCGACCTCGACGCTCCAAGGTCTTCTCCAACATATGGTGACAAATCAGCAACGTTGAAGCTATTGCTAACTCCACCAAACTCCTCAATAGGTATATCAACCGATTAGGCGTTATCATTAATCTTGGCTAACACCTTGTAAGGACCAGCACCACGTGGCTTCAACTTTGACTTTCGAAGTAGTGGGAACCTATCCTTGCGTAGATGCACCCAAACCATATCTCCAGGCTCGAACAACACTTCTTTCCTTGCTTGATTCCTTGCAGCAGCAATGTTCTTTCCTTTCTTCTCAATAGCCTCTCGAGTCTTCTCATGTATTTTCTTCACATAATCAGCACGTTTTGATTCAAGTCGTCAATGGCTTTCTTCACAAATGCCTCCATATCAACTCTCTCATGTAATGGCAGAGGCAACATATCAAGTGGCGTCAATGGCTTGAAACCATACACCACCTCAAAAGGACAAAGCTGAGTAGTTGAATGCACAACCCTGTTGTAAGCAAACTCAACATGTGGCAAACACTCTTCCCACTCCCGCAGATTCTTTTTAATCATGGTCCTTAGCAGCTGTGACAATGTTCGGTTCACCACCTCCGTTTGACCATCTGTTTGGGGATGACATGTAGTACTGAACAGCAGCTTCGTTCCTAGCTTCCCCCATAAGGTCTTCCAAAAGTAGCTCATGAACTTCACGTCACGGTCAGAAACAATCGTCTTTGGTACTCCATGTAATCTCACGATGTCCCTGAAAAACAGGTTAGCAACATGCGACGCATCGTCGCTTTTGTGGCAGGCAATAAAATGGGCCATCTTAGAGAACCTATCCACTACCACAAATATAGAATCATAACCTCTCTGTGTTTTAGGTAGACCTAGCACAAAATCCATACTAATGTCTTCCCATGGAGTAGTCGGTGTAGAGAGAGGTGTATACAAACCGTGAGGCTTCAGCTTAGATTTCGACTTGTGGCATGTAATACATCGGCTCACAAATCTGTACACATCACGCCTCATCTTGGGCCAATAAAAGTGATCAGCAAGCATGAGCAACGTCTTCTCACGCCCAAAGTGACCCATCAAACCACCAGCATGTGATTCCTGCACTAAGAATGAACACAACGACGATTCTAGAATACATAGTTTGTTAGCTCGAAACAAATATCCATCATGTATATGATACTTATCCCATGCGTTTCTAAGAGCACACAAACGATATGGTTCAGCAAAATCATGGTCAGTTGCATAAAGTGCACAAATAGCTTCTAATCCAGGAATTTTAACATCAAGATTGGTTAATAGCATGTTTTTCCTAGATAGAGCATCAGCAACAGCGTTCTCTTTTCCCTTCTTATAGTTAATGATGTAAGGAAAAGACTCAATGAACTCAACCCATTTAGCTAATCTTCTATGCAAGTTGGATTGAGCTTTCAAGTATTTCAATGCTACATGATCAGAATGTATGATGAATTCCTTTGGCCACAAATAATGTTGCCAAACCTCAAGTACTCTAACAAGTGCATACAATTCTTTATCATAGATAGAATAATTCAAACGAGCACCAGTCAATTTCTCAGAAAAATAAGCTATAGGCCGACCCTCTTGCATCAAAACGCCACCTATGCCTATACCACTAGCATCACATTCAACTTCAAATTGCTTTGAAAAACTAGGTAAGGCAAGTAATGGTGCAGAAGTAAGCAAACGTTTCAATGTATCAAATGCAATGTCTTGGGCCGCGTCCCATACAAAAGGAACACCTTTCTTTGTCTAATCATTCAAAGGTGCAGCAATGGTGCTAAAATCTTTCACAAAGCGCCTATAGAAACCAGCGAGACCGTGGAAACTACGCACTTGACTTACATTCATTGGAGTAGGCCAATTCTGAATTGATTCAATTTTAGATTGATCTACCTCTACTCCATGCTTAGAAACAACAAATCCTAGGAATATGACCTTATCTTTTGCAAATGTACACTTCTCAAGATTAGCATACAGTTTATTATCATGTAACACTTGCAAAACTTGTCTAATATGAGTGCAATGTTCAGATTCGGTATGGCTGTATATGAGTATATCATCAAAGTAAACAACCACGAAACGACCAATAAACTCTCTCAAAACATGATTCATCAAACGCATGAAAGTACTAGGTGCATTAGTAAGACCAAACGGCATAACTAACCACTCATACAAGAATTTATTTTTGAAAGCAGTTTTCCATTCATCCCCTTCTTTCATCCTAATTTGATGATAACCACTACGCAAGTCAATTTTAGAGAAAACAGCAGCACCACTCAATTCATCTAGCATATCCTCTAAGCGTGGAATAGGATGACGATATCGAATAGTGATGTTATTAATCGCTCCACAATCAACATACATGCGCCAAGTACCATCTTTCTTAGGAACTAAAATAACAGGAACAGCACAAGGGCTAAGAGAGACATGGATGTACCCTTTATCCAGCAACGCTTGTACTTGCTTCTGAATTTCCTTAGTTTCTTCGGGATTAGTCCTGTAAGGTGCACGGTTGGGAAGTGTGGCGCCAGGAATCAGGTCCACTTGATGTTCTATACCACGCAATGGGGGCAAACCTACGGGTACGTCTTCTGGAAACACATCCCCAAAATCCTGCAAAACAGAAGAGACACCAAGAGAAATAGGGGTCATGTCGTTAGAAACCAATACCTCGCCCTTGTACATGAGCACAAGTGGCATGGCTGTAGGATCCTCACGAAACTCTCTCATATCTTCCTTAGTGGCTAATATCAATAAACCAGGCACTCTCTCACTTTTCGTTATATCACTCAATTTAGGCTCAATTACATCAGGAACTGCTGTCACGCAATCTCGCCGAGTGGTAGTATCTTCCTTCAAGTTCACCTCTATCTTCTGGCGAGAATCATTCACAATTTCTTGTGGTGTCATTGGCTGCATAGTAATCTTCTTCCCTTTGAATTCCAAGTGATATGTATTGGCTCGGCCATTGTGTTGCACATGGCGATCATAGAGCCAAGGCCGACCCAATAGTAGGTGACAAACAGTCATAGGAACCACATCAAAATCAATAGAATCTTTGTATGGCCCTATTTGAAAGTTCACTCGTACCATATGATTTACCTTCATCTCACCATTGTTGCTCAACCATTGTATGTAGTATGGTTTGGGATGAGGTAAGTATGTCAAATTCAGTTTGGCACATAGTTCCTTACTTGCAAGATTTCTGCAGCTACCTCCATCAATAATGACCTTGCAAGCTTTGTTTGGTCCAACTAGAGCTTTTGTTTGGAACAGGTTGCAACACTGGGATTCCTCAACTGGTTGCACACTAAGTACGCGTGAATATACGACAATCGTGGGTGCACGTTCAGCATATGCATCAGCACCAACCTCGTCGTCATCAATATCATCATCAGAAGCTTCATCTCCACTTTCTACTTCACCTTGTTCATTAACAAACATAACCTTGATGTTTGGACAATCTTTCTTGTAGTGACCTCTACCTCCACAAGTATGGCACACCACATCACGAGTACGTGCAGTAGACATGTTGGTACCCGAGCTAGCATGTAACACCCTCGCCTGATAAGGCTGAGTTCCTGTGTATAGTGCCAATCCCTGGATCGGTTCACTGGCACACACACAGTACAGATGAATACCAAAGAATATAACAATGCATCATTATTACATCGAATGATCCAGAATCTGTAATTATTACATAATGCGTAGCTCAAAGGCTAGCTCATATAACAAAGTAGCATACGGAAGCATAAACAGATAGTAGGCTCCATCTTCAATTGTGCCACAGGCGAACAACTGTTGAGTGGAGTATCGCGACCTATTCGATCACTCATAATCGGTATAACCTGCAACATAAAACGTAGCAGCCCCGAAGGGTCAGCACTTGGAATGCACTGGCAAGTGGAACAATGAGAGAATCAACAAGGCTAATAACTATATGCATATCTGGCTTGTGGGGTTCAGGCTTAGTTGCAGCAGCAAAATACTTTATCCTATCTTCTGTAAATCATTTGTAAAACATTTGATCTTCTTCACACAACCCAATTATGTTTCAACCACAAGTTTTAGCAATTACAAGTTAGAATGAATGAGAACATGTCATAACACCCACAATTCAGCAACTCAAATGTCCATTACTGGGGACATGGCTAAGCACTTAGTTTTACACCCTGCAGGGGTTGCACACTTTACCCATATGACTTGGTCGACCCGCTCGTACCACGACACGCATAATGAGTCGTGATAGGGAGAAGTCCAAGAAGAGACAATTCGGGAAGTAGCTCCCCAAGCCCATCCACGCACCGTTCCAACCTATCACAAATCACTACATCTCTGGATACGAAGAGCTTGGGGTCGCCACAACCTACTAAGTCCATCCAGCCATCCATAACTCACTAGCATATGGTCGCACACGGAAGCTACCAAATCAAGACACTAATCATTTCTTAGAAACCTGGGTGGCCATCCACAAGTGAGCTACTCGGGTAAACCATAGACATGGGACCGACATTCACGAACCAAGCAATTACCAATCCACCCAGAGAGTTCATTAATTAAGTTGTTTTCAAACTTTCCAAACACGTTCTTTCAAAACAATCTTTGCCATGGTGTATCCCACCCTCGTCTACATAGCACAGCTACTCACGACGGCTTGCCTAACAAGATATACTACGGCATAGTAGGATATAGCATAGCAATAGATAATACTTGTAAAAAAACAAAACAAGCTACAATGCATATAGAAAGTAAGTAGGACATTTATGAAGCTCCACTTGCCTTTAGTTGATGTAGTCATTCAAACAATCCTCACAATTACAATCATTGCACTCGTCGCACTCAAAAGACTTGCAATCATAATGCTCGCAATCATAGTTGTAGCGATCATAGTAGTTACACTCCTCGCAATCTATCGTTCAAAAGCAAAAGCACAACAACATATCATTCAAACATTGCAATCATGCAACAATACAACAATACAATAAAACAGTGATGATCCAATACATGCATGATGATTTAATATGTCATAATGGTTATTAGTTATCTAAACAATACTAGATCACATGATGCATGTAGAAGTGTTTTAATGCAATATAGTATTTGTTATCCAATTTCAATTGCCAATAAAGGGGTTTTAACATAACTGTTGTAGCTTCTGTACTAGTTGCCTAACTAAATTTATATCTGAACTGTAATGGATAGAGGGCTTTAATACGAACCAGTAGCAATTGGATTCAGCCTAATCGGAGTTATAGATCTTTTTCTAGGATTTATTTAGTGTTTAATGGAGTTTAATAAATCTGAACAGATCGTACTGACAACAAACAAAACTAAGTACATATCTGAAAACTACGCAAGATTATGAACTCGGGGACATATTACTCATATTTTCGGATCTGTAGATTATTTACTATGAATTTAATGATTTAAAAGGTCAATAATACTAATTAATTATTCGCCAGTAATCTATACAGTAAACATGCAATTTTATTCCAGAATCATGTTCTATACAATTTTGTGAATCCAGGGGTATATCATTTGTATTTTTCTGAGTTGTATTTTATTTTCTGTGAATTAATTGCTCCAAAAAGTGTATTAAACCATTTAAATAATCACGACAAATACTTACAGTAAATGTCTGATACAATTATATATTAATACTCTACACAATTTTGTGATTCCAATGGTATATTATTTGCAATGTTTGGACATAGTATGAATTTTCTATGGATTTTACAAGTTAGATTTATAATCTGCAATTTTAAATTCGAACGGAATATTCCAGGGAATATTCCGCTGACTGTACAGGTTGAGCATGCAGGCTGACTGGGACTAGACGCTGACCTGACGACGACGTGGCGGTGATGAGGCAACTGATCGGGACGATTGAATCTCGACCGTCGGGATGAGATCCGATGGCTAGAAGAGAAGTTGGCTCAAAATAGACCCGATTTTGCCTCACAAAGGACTAGAAGTAGATCTGTGTTAGAGAGACAAATCCGTAGGTCAAATCGAAAAACTTTGAACATAAAAGTTGTGGAGGATGATTAGATCTACCTTTTCACCAAAGGAATTTGGATTTTAAGAAACGAGCGCGAGGAGATCTTGGAATTACGCCATCAGATCTGAAATATTGCGTTACGAAATTCTCCGGCTGTGATGGATGAAAAGATGTAAGGTTTATCGGAATTGAAAGATTTCGACGCGATCTACAACTTTCTGTTGAAGCCGAAGGCATCCGACAAAGTTTAGATGGGTTTAGAAGCGAAATACGATTCGGTAGGGTGTAGATTCGGGATTTCGGGAAGGAAAAGTATTATAGCTGTGGCTCCGAGGGATTATTTAGCCTTTTGGGATGATGGGAAGATAGATCTTGAAGTAGAAAACAAGTAGAAACAAACAGAAGTTAATTCGGAGTTATAGATAAAAATTTATAGGTGTTTGAATAGAGATAGGTTTAGAAATCAGATTTTCTCACGCTTTTTAAAGCGGAGGTGGGATCGATCCTTCTCCCGTGCGCGTGCCTGGTTCGGTCGGCTGAGTGGGCCGGCCGGGTGGCCCATTTTGTTTTTTTTTGTTTTTCTTTTTTTCTTTTTCTAATTTTGTATTTTCTTTTTATCTTTTGCATACGAACTCCAAATGACATGATTCTTGTTTCTAAATTTTTCTAAAATTTAGTAGATCATTATAGGATCATATTTAACATTTTCACTAGTTTTAAGATGGTGTCTTCACAAATTTCTATATATTCCTTATAGGAACATTTCGGCAAATCAACTATTAGATTTAGATATTAGCATTTCGATTCAATTTTTGGAAACTTTGCATGAATGCAAAGCAATACTTATGAATGCTTCATGATTTTCATTTTTGCAAACAATTCACACAAATCTTAAAACTAAAACTCAATTCACGCCTTTTTGCCTATATGGCTACTTAGGTATTATCAAAAGGATATAGGGTTTTATGCATTTGGCCTTATATGGTTACTATGCAATATTTCTAAATAGCTTCTTAGAGTTTTATTTTAACCACTCAACCAAAACACACAATGCCACAAATGCTCAAAACAACAAGTTCAATCATGTAACATGAAGGAACACATTCTTAACATCCAATGAAAATGAAGATGCCATGTTATCTTCTCTCTTTTCAAGCAAGTGGTGAAAAGCATCTAGAATGGTTTCATAAATCGAAGTAGATACTTAAAGGGTCAAATAGGGAAATTAGAATATCACTCCACCATAATTGGGAAAGTCATTTTATTCCCCCTCTTTATTCATCTAAGCATGGTTGGATATTTAAAGAATCAAATGGTTGAAAAGAAAATGAAAACAAGTTGGATAGTCATGTTAATCCAATCTCATACAAGTTTCTGAATTCAAGGAAGGAAAATCATAACAGAAAGTTTCTTTTCTTTGAGAAATTTCAACAAAGTCAAACAATTCAACCAAGTTATTTTATTAACTTTACATTCCAAAATTAGGAGAATTTTGGGATGTGACATAGCAGCAGGAGCAGCGGGTTTCCGAGCATTAGAACCAAACGAAGGTGTACTTGCGGGCTTGGCCGATGGTGTAAAGGGAGCAGCAGCTGGTGACGCAGTTGTAGGAGGAGTAGGTCTGGCCGAAAATCTGCTAGAGGATGGAAAACGAGCACGTGACTTCGCCTCTTCTGCTAATTGGGATTCGGCCTCTCTAGCATGATGCAACAACTCATTCATGGTCTCATACTTGTGATGACGAACAATGCTCTTGATTGGTAACTTCAAATTGTTTAGGAATCGATGCATGGTCATCTCAATGGACTCATGAATTCTAGCACGCTGCATAAGCATCTCCATCTCCATGTAGTACTCATCAACTGTCATGGTACCTTGCTTTAGTTGTGTCAATTTATCAAAAACTGATCGCAAATAGTTAGTTGGTACGAAACAAGCTTTCATGATTTGCTTCATCTCGCGCCAATCCATCACATGAAGTTCATTGTCCTCCCTCCTATGTTGCACAAGAGCATCCCACCAACGCAAAGCATAACCATCAAATTCAGATGCTGCAAGTTTGACCTTCTTATCTTCTGGATAGTCAAATAAGCGCCAGAGTTTCTCAATCTTCAACTCCCATGTGAGGTAGTCTTCAGGATCAATGGAACCATCAAACTTAGGAATTGAGAATTTTGGCTTGCCCAAACCGTCATCAGCAGCTTGGTTGGGCACACGTGGACCACGCCCAAGATGGGCAAACCCACGACCATGAGCAGGTGCATGGACAGGGGGAATAGCACGTCCCCTGCCAACATGTGGAGTAGCATCAATAGCGCTACCCTCATCGAAAGCATCAAAGGCATCATCATGTTGAGGATCTTCCCTTCTATGTAAGGCGGCTGTCAAACCCTCAATGGACTGCTGCAAAGCGGTGACATTGACATTAAGCGTAGCCACTTGCGTTTGGATAGTATCAACCGTCCCAACATGCTGATCCAATCTCATATTCATATCTTGGAGATTCTTGTCAATGGCATCTGTCGTGTTAGTAAACACACGTGTCAAGTGGGATTTCAAAGCCTCATATTCACGCCATTTGACGAGCTCCTCATCCTTCTTTTTCTGCAACACAACATCATCATCACTAGTAGACATGATTAGTAGGTTAGTGCAAAAATCAGAAGTTGTATGGTGGAAACTCTCACAACTCACTCACAACTAATAAGAAAGGAGATCTTACCGTTCCAAAGTGAATAGAGATGCTCTAACAAACGAAATCAAAGACTGATGCACTTGATGTGATGAAGTGAATATCAAAGGTATAGAGAACGATCGCAAGGCACACAAGTTATTTAAGGTGGAGCTATAGGTATGGTATCCTATCTACACTGCAAACAAGTCCTAGTGCTGATCGTACAAATACCCAAGAAACACACAGTGGAGATAAACGTGGCAAAGCAATTTAAGAAAAGGAATATTGCAATGCACAAGAGAGACGCTAGTAATAGCTCAAATAGAACAGGCACAAGATTGCTCAATCTACCAGTGTTATACACAACAAGGCCACCCAAATTGCACACTTCTATATCTCTCTTTTTGTCAGGCTTGTAGCTCTTTTCGTTCTTTCTCTTCTTTTTTTTATACTGATTCTCTTTTATTTTTGATTTTTCAACTATATTACTCAAATGCAAACGAGTACAGCAACTTATAACAGAACTGGGCCGGATAGTCCGGCTGATATGCGTCGGAGACTCCGGTGGGGCCGGATAGTCCGATGTGATTTGGCCGGATAGTCCGGTTTTGCCTGTCGAACTTTTTTGCACTTGAAAACCCTAATGAGTAACCTGTCAGAGCAAAGCATCTAGTCTCGTGGGTACGTTCCTAGGCACAGATGCTGTAGATAGGCTGTGTCTATGGTATGCAAACAAAGGTACGCTATGTGGACTCGGAAAAAACGATTAAACACTTCCGGAAACGGTAACGGTGGGAACAACGGAAACAAGATGAAACCCTAAACCTAGACACAAACGGAAAACTAGACTCCTACGAGGAAAACCTGCAGATCGGATCTACGAGAAGATACAATCAGCAACTAAACTCAAAAACGATGCAATCTAGTTTATGGCAAATCTTTTTTTGGAAGGCTTTTTCTATATAGGACGAAAACACTCTCTAATCTATGGATGGATTTGTGGATGCTTACCGAGGCAACACTGGAAATCTGATACCAAGATGATATGGGGTGGCCCGATCTTCTCAGTAAGCGGATGGCGATGATGATGGTGGATGATAGATAACTAGTGCGTAGCTATGATCTCTCCCGCTCGATCCTGATGCCAGCGCAACAGATCTCGAACCTTGTAGGATATTCACAACACCACACTCTTGCGCACGCAGCCGTGACCACGAACGGTAGTATGCAATCTACTAATTCCCAATGGAACAACAGATCACACTCAATTATAGTTGGCAGATTCGAACACAGGGTAATTCTAGAGGTTCTATGAAAGAAACAACTTCAAAATATTTTAACGTGGTCTTCCGCCTAACGAGGGGTCGTCCCAGGGCTTATAAGGGCAGCCGGGGCGGCTAGAAACCGAAACTAAACGCAAACGACTCAAACTGATACAAACCGACTTGGACCAGATTCGGTCGGCGGGCGGACACTCCGGTCGAAATCGGCCGGACAGTCCGGTCAGGCCGGACACTCCGGGTGAAGTGTGCCGGACAGTCCGGTCTGGACGGAAAGTTTGAAATTTCCGGGTGGAGTCCGTGTAGTGTCCGAACTGACATACTGAATGTCCACGCCAGTTTGCCTCTCGACCAGGCCGGACAGTCTAGGTGGATCTGGCCAGACACTCCGGTCGTGGCAGATCTTTTTGCCTCCGTCTTGATGATCTTCTCTTGCGCCTTCCTCCCGCTCCTCCCTCGCGCATCCTTGGGCGATCATCATGTTGGGCTTCTCTTGTAGCCCTTCTCCTCGCGCCATGCTTGATTCTCCAACGAACCTGATCATACATAAACGCATAGACTTAGGCAGTATAAAGTTCTCATCAATCAAAGTACCAGATTCGTTTAGGAGTAAATTCACCTGTTGTTCTAGTAGCTTAGCATTAGCTCTTGTAATAGGTCCAATTCTAATCTCATTGGACTGATCCTTTCTTGCAACATTTGTAGCATCTTCAGTAGTCATTGGGGTAGGTGTAATTGTAGGGATGTCCTCATCACATTAAAGTAGAGTTCTAGGCGAAATAGAGGGGTACATGGGTCATAGGGCCAAGCTTGGCTCGCGGGCCCATCACTTGGGCCGGCCACTCCGGGTCGTGTGGGTCGGACAGTCCGGGGCGACCGGGCACTCCGGGTCGAGTGGGCTGGAGAGTCCGGGGTGGCCGGACACTTCGGGCAGTGTCGGGGCAGTGTCCGAGCTGGCACACAGAATGTCCACGCCAGGTTCCGGGTCGGGCAGGCCGGACACTCCGGCTGAGTCGCGCCGGACACTTCGGCTTGGGCAGCTTCAGCACAGGTGCAGCTTCAGGGCTCGTGGATCGACGCGGTGGGGGCTCGTACCTAATGATGCACAAAGTAGTGGTATGAAGTAGCACGCCATCCAAGGAGGTATCAAATTGGCACGAGGAGAGGAGCGAGTTCACCTTAGCTTGGAGAAGTTTGGCTCGGGCACGAGTCATGGGTCCACTTGGGGGACTTGTTGTTGTAGATGTAGAAGCATCCGTAGGACGGGCTGCATCAGCTCCCCCTCCTTGGGAAAGAGTCGTCCTTGATTCTTCATGGATATCATCTTGAGCATCTCCATGGTAGGGTGCGAGGTCCTTGACATTGAATGTATTGCTTGCAAGGTACTTGTAGGTCGGTATGTCGATGATGTAGGCGTTGTTGTTGATTCTTTTGAGGACCTTGAAGGGACCATCTCCTCTTGGCTTGAGCTTGGAGTCACGTTCCTTGGGGAAGCGGTCCTTGCTTAGGTGTATCCACACAAGGTCACCTTCTTCAAATATCATCTCCTTCTTGTCCTTGTTTAATCTTGAAGCTTGGCAAAGGACTTGTTGTTCGATAGTAGCTCTTGTTTCTTCATGAAGCGTCTTCATAGCTTGTGCGCGCTTCTCGACGTCCATGTTCGTGCGCTCATGGAGAGGTAGTGGTAGGATGTCGAGCGCGGTGAGGGGCTCGAAACCATAGACGATCATGAATGGACTCATCTTGGTTGTTGAGTGCTTGGCTCGATTGTAGGCGAACTCGGCGTGTGGAATGCATTCCTCCCAATCCTTCAGGTTTTTCTTGATCAACACACGAAGGAGAGTTCCGAGGCTTCGGTTGACAACTTCGGTTTGGCCATCAGTTTGAGGATGTGATTCGGATGAGAAGAGGAGCTTGACGCCGAGCTTGGCCATGAGGGTCTTCCACAAGTAGCTCATGAATTTGACGTCGCGGTCGGAGACGATTGTCCTCGGAACACCGTGAAGATGGACGATTTCCCTGAAAAACAGATTTGCAACATGTGAAGCATCGTCGGTCTTATGGCACGGTATGAAGTGTGCCATTTTGGAAAAACGATCCACAACAACAAATATAGAATCATGAGCATGCTTAGATCTAGGCAATCCTAACATGAAATCCATGCTAATGTCGGACCAAGGTGTATGAGGAATAGGTAATGGCATATAAAGACCATAGGGGTTAGCTTGCGACTTAGCTTGAACACATGTCGTGCATCGTTGAACGTAGCGCTCCATGTCACGCTTCATATTGGGACAAAAGTAGTGATTGGAGAGCATGTCCAATGTCTTGTCGCGACTAAAGTGACCCATAAGGCCTCCACCATGAGATTCTTGGAGAAGCAAAAGTTGAAGCGACGACTTCGGGATTCATAGCTTGTTTTGTTTAAATAGAAAGCCCTTATGCAAATAGAAATCATCAACTCCTTTGTCATTGGAGCACTTTGCGAAAATTGGTTCAAAGAACGGATCAGAAGCATACAAAGATTTTATTTCATCAAGACCCAACACGTTGATTTCAAGTCTCGTAAGAAGGCTTGTATGTTTGCGAGACAATGCGTCCGCAACTACATTATATTTGCCCTCCTTATACTTGACAATGTACAGAAAAGACTCCATGAATTCAACCCACTTAGTGTGTCTCTTGCTCAAGTTAGCTTGGCCTTTGAGATATTTCAACGACTCATGGTCGGAATGTATGATAAATTCCTTGGGCCAAAGGTAGTGTTGCCAAACTTGAAGGACACGAACTAAGGCAAAAAGCTCTTTGTCATAAATCGGATAGTTAAGGCGAGCACCATCAAGTTTCTCGCTATGGGAGGCGATAGGACGTCCGTTTTGCATAAGGACTCCTCCAATGCCAATACCACTAACATCACACTCTATCTCAAAAGTTTTTGTGAAATCCGGTAAAGCAAGAAGAGGTGCTTCGGTGAGCCTCTTTTTAAGTTCATCAAAAGCTTTTTGTTGTGCTTTGCCCCACACGAAGGTGACATTCTTTTTGGTCAATTCATTAAGGGGACAAGCAATGGTGGAAGAGTCTTTCACAAAGCGACGATAGAAACCGGCCAATCCATGAAAACTTCGGAGTTCACTCACATTTGTTGGTATGGGCCAATCTCGTATGTCCTTTACCTTGGAAACATCAACTTCAATCCCTTCGAAGAAACGACAAATCCAAGAAAAATCAACTTATCTTTAGCAAAAGTGCACTTTGGAAGATTAGCATAAAGCTTTTCATGTCAAAGGATTTGCAAAAATTCCTTGACATGTTTTACATGGTCCTCAAGTGATTTGCTATAAACAAGAATATCATCGAAATAGACAACAACACTTTTTCCAATGAGAGAACGCAAGATGTGATTCATAAGGCGCATGAAAGTGGATGGGGCATTTGATAAACCAAAGGGCATAACCAACCACTCATAGAGACCAAGTTTGGTCTTGAAGGCGGTTTTCCACTCATCACCTTCAGCCATGCGTATTTGATGGTAACCACTACGAAGATCAATTTTCGAAAAAATAGTGGCTCCACACAACTCATCAAGCATGTCATCGAGTCGTGGTATGGGATGTCGATAACGCACGGTGATAGCATTGATTGGATGGCAGTCCATGCATAACCGTAGCGTATCATCCGTCTTTGGAACAAGAATCACGGGTACGACACTTGGACTAGTGCTAACTTGGATCAAACCTTTGGAGACGAGTTGGTTGATTTGATGTTTGATCTCCTTCGTCTCCTCCGGGTTCGTGCGGTAAGCGGCGCAGTTGGGAAGTGGTGCACCTGGGATGAGGTCAATTCGATGTTCGATGCCGCGAAGAGGAGGTATTCCATGTGGAAGCTCTTCGGGAAACACATCCTTGAATTCCTGCAAAACATTCATCAAAGATGGAGGAACATTGGTTAATTCATTAGTTCATTGCGCTAGTCCCTTGCAAAGGCGGACATAGTGCAAGATGGATGGGTTGTTCCGAACATCTCTCATCTCACTTTTGGTGGCAAGGAGAACACTCTTAGTTTTTCCACTCGAATTTGGCTTGTGGCTCTCACTCACTATGAGGTAGTTCTCTCTCTCACCGCTCTTCTCACAAGTAGGTGTTGTGCTTTGCGCCCTCGCTAAAGCCTTTGCATTGTCCGCAATTATTTGGCTAGGAGTCATCGGTTGCAAAACACATGTTTTGTTGAGCCATTTGAAGGTGTATATATTGGTGCGACCATCATGTTGAGCAGCCTTGTCAAATGGCCATGGTCGACCAAGAAGCATGTGGCAAACTGTCATAGGAACAACAGCACACTCCACCGTATCTTTGTAAGGACCAATGGCGAAGGAGACCGATACAGTATGCTTGATCTTCACGGACCCTTGGTCACTTAGCCATTGCACGTGGTAGGGGTGCTTGTGTGGATGGAGGTTGAGGTTGAGCTTCTCACACAACTCGGTGCTAGCAAGGTTGTGACAACTCCCTCCGTCAATGATCACCTTGATAGATTTGTCGTTGATGCCGGCTCGTGTTTGGAAGATATTGGAGCGTTGGTCTTCATGCTCTTGTGCTTGAGTGGTCAAGATCCTTGTGACGACAAGCGATGGACTTGCGTCATGCTCACACATGAGGAGTTCTTGATCATCTTCCACTCGTTGCCTTGCCATTGCTTCCTTGACACGGGCATCAAACTCATCTTCACTCAAGTACTCTTCATCACCATTGTCATGGATAAACAAGACTTTCTTGTTTCCACATTCGGCCGACTTGTGTCCTTTACCTCCACACTTGTAGCATTCACCGTTGAAAGGTGTATCACTCTTTGCTTGCTTGCCACTTGGGGGCAGTTTTCCTTGAGGAAGTGTGGGCTTGAAGGAAGGCTTGGAGGTACTTGAGGAGCTACCATTGAAAATTGTTGGTGTAGGGGTTGAAGCTTGCTTGTAGGTGAAGTACGTCTTGGGCTTGTTGTACTTGATATCCTCTTGCACTTGACGTTCAGCCTTTGTTGCGATGTGCACAAGCTCAACCATGGTGTTGTATGTTTGGAACTCGACGATGCGCTTGATTGGGTGATTCAAGCCAATAACGAAACGTGCCATTGTTTGCTCCATGCGCTCATCAATGTTGGTGCGAATCAAGTTGAGTTCCATTTCCTTGAAGTATTCGTCCACGGTCTTTGTCCCTTGACGAAGAGCTTGAAGGTTGTTGCAGAGGTCTCGCGTGTAGTGTGCTGGGACAAACTAGGATCTCATGTGAGCCTTCATGTCATGTCAAGTTGTGATTGGCGGCTCTTGTCTTGCATCACGAGCAACTTGAACTTGTTCCCACCAAAGGTTGGCGTAATCATCAAACTCAAGCGAAGCCATGGCGACCATCTTCTCGTTGCTATAGTTGTGCATGCGGAAGATCTTGTTGACTTTGAGTGCCCACGAGAGGTATTCTTCGGGGTCATTGGATCCGGTGAACTTGGGCATTGTGAACTTGAGCTTGCCAAAAGTTTCTTCATCGTTGCGGTCATTGCGACGAGCTTTGCGACCTTGTTGATGATCTTGTAGTTCGGGAGGTGGAACTTGGTTCACGCATCCTTGTTGCGGAGCTTGCTCTTGATATTGTTGTTGAGGAGGAGCTTGCTCTTGCTCTTGGCGCGGTTGTTGACGTGGGTGCGGCGCTTGGGCCTCATGGTGGCGAGGGTGTGGAGCCTCTTGACGCGGTTGATCACGAAGAGGAGGCTCGTTCCTCGGTTGGGGATGTTGGTTAGGCACATGGGCCTCACGGCGAAGAACATGGTCATGAGCCTCTTGACGTGGTGGGCGTCGCTCAAATTGTATCACGGGATGCTCCAAGTTTTGTTGATGTGGAGGAGGTGCCGCGTGATGACCATGGTGTCATTGTTGACGTTCATGACATTGATGACGAGGAGGATGATCTTGGAGATCTTCACATCGATGACGAGCTTGATTCTCCAAGTTGGAGTCATCACTTGTTGTGTCAAGTATGTGTCGCGGTCGATGGTGGTAGACTCGTGGTTGTACTTGCGGTTGCGCTTGCGGTTCCTCTTGTGGTTGCTCTTGTCGGATCACTAGTGCCCTTGCGTGATGACGGTGTGCTTCTTGCCTTGCTCGTGGCCTTGAAGAGAGGTTACCATCATAGCTTGACGTTGCGGCGTGCCGTGGGGAAGGTACATAGTTCGAAGAAATTCCATCTTCAACCACGGGGGCATCATTGCGTCTTTGAGCACTTTGATGTGGATCTTGTGGAAGAGGTGCATGACGATGCGAAGAACTTGTCGAGCTTGATGCACGTGAACGTGGTCTTGCCATGCCGTCGATGAGGCGTCGAAGATTGTCATTAGTTTCGGCGACGAAGCGTTGAAGCGCTTCATTTTGGTGGCCGAAGTTGTGATGCATTGCATGCATTTGTTGTTCGAGGCCGTCGAAGCGGTTGTCGATGTTCTTGAACTCGGCTTGCATCTCGCCAAATTGTTCATCTTGTCGCATCTCAAGAGCTTGGCAACATTCACGGAACTCTTGTCGAACGATGAAGTGACTTGCGCGCGTCATGTACGGACCTTGATCTTCTTCTTGGGGAGGTGGTTGGCTCGTCTCACCGTGCCTATCCATCATGCAAAACACACAAGTATTGTATATGGAAGTGGAATATGGTCGTGTGAGCCTTGTACCTCACCTTAGGGATTGCACCAAACTAGAAACCACAAGTGAGAGCTATAAGCGTGCAAAGTGGAAATGCAAAGAAAACTCACACTAAAGAAAGAACTAACACTCAAAAGCTTGTTGGTGGTAGGTTAGGATTGTGGAAAGCCAAAGAACCAACCAAAAGAAAAGGGATAGTCAAAAGTGGGTAAAATCCAACAAAACTCAAGTCAAAGGTGAAGGTCAACAACTCAAAAGGGTGACGGGAACCTACGACTATCTACACACACGTGGAGAAAGTTGGGATTGACACGACTATGAAAATGAGCAAACAAAATGTCCTAACAAAGACTAAGCTCATTGTCGTGCCAATGCAAGGAGAGACCGTGGCTCGTTTGCAAAGAGGAAAAATGAGCAATGGATTTGTGCACTTGCCTTGGGCGCTCTTCTTTCTCTATTGCTTACAAGCTTTGAGACTCTCTTTGGCAATGGGAGACTATTTTTCTTTTGCTTTTTTCTCTCTTTTGTATTTTTTTTTACTCTCCCTTGATGCTACCTAGTCACACTTGATATTGCTCTTGCATTCTCACTATCCAAGGACAAATGCACAATGCTCAAGCAAACACAAGATGAGCCACTCTCATAGGATAGGTACACACAAAGGAAGATAGGGGTTAACAAGGTGATGCAAGTGATACCTTCTTTGATGATGAACTTGGCGTCGGTGGTGCGGGATGATGTTTGCGGGCCGTGGTGTCGATGAGCGCGGGGGTTGTCGATGCGGAAGCTTGTTGTTAGTTGACGACACGCACACGGGCACAAACAAACAAGGATAAATTAGCCAATGCAAGATTAGAGGCAAAACTATCAAAATCAGGCGTCAGGGCGGAGACTCCGGGGTTTCAGGCCGGAAACTCCGGTGTTGAGGGCAAACCTCTAGGGTGGCCCGATCTTTCACGATTCCCTTTCAAATCGAGGGTAGGGTGCGGGGGAAGGAGGAAAGGATGAACACGACAAACACACGCACGAAGAACGCGATGAACACACACATGCAAAACCATGATAAACACCAATAGCTCACGCCGGCGGTGACCGGTCCGGCGCAATCCCTAGGATCGGCGTCGGGCGGAGGACTCTCTCTCAAACCGGCACGGCGAGATGGGAGACTCGGTGAGATCTTGTCGTCTAGGCAAAGGGACACCGATGCCTAGGCCTTGTACAACGCGGAGGCACAATGCAAACTCCAACGAGGTTTGGGGATATTGGTGCTCCTTAGTCAAGGAGCATGAGGAAAGAACTAGATAGATCCACAAAGGGGTTTCCACTAATTCCAATATCATGCCTAGGGTTTACAATGGAGGTGGGGGTCAGGCCAGCCACAAGTTCAGGGGTAATTCAGGCATTAATGTAGAGTTCTGGGCGAAGTAGAGGGGTACATGGGCCATAGGGCCCAGCTAGGCTCGTAGGCCCATCACTTGGGCCGGACACACCGGGTCGAGAGGGCCGGACACTCCGGGGAGGCCGGACAGTCCGGGTCAGATCGACCGGACAGTCCGGGGTGGCCGGACACTCCGGGAAGTATCCGGGCAGTGTCCGATTCGACCTTCTGATTGTCCACGCCAGGTCCGGGCTCGGGCAGGCCGGACACTTCGGCCGAGTCGGGTCGGACACTCCGGGGTGGCCGGACACTCCGGCTGGATCCGGGCGGACACTCCGGCTCTGGCAGCTTCAGGTCAGGTGCAGCTTTCGGGCTCGTGGGTCGACGCGGCGGGGGCTCGTAGCTGATGATGCACAAAGCAGTGGTATGAAGTAGCACGCCATCCAAGGAGGTATCGAATTGGCACGAAGAAAGGAGCGAGTTCACCTTAGCTTGGAGGAGTTGGCTCGAGCACGAGTCATGGGTCCACTTGGGGGACTTGTTGGTGTAGATGTGGAAGCGTCCGTAGGACGGGCTGCATCAGCTCCCCCCTTGGGAAAGAGTCGTCCTCGACTCTTCATGGATATCATCTTGAGCATCTCCATGGTAGGGTGCGAGATCCTTGACATTGAATGTATTGCTTGCAAGGTACTTGGAGGTCGGGATGTTGATGATGTAGGCGTTGTTCTTGATTCGTTTGAGGACCTTGAAGGGACCATCTCCTCTTGGCTTGAGCTTGGAGTCACGTTCCTTGGGGAAGCGGTCCTTGCTTAGGTGTATCCACACAAGGTCACCTCTTCAAATATCATCTCCTTCCTTGTCCTTGTTAACCTTGAAGCTTGGCGAAGGACTGTTGTTCGATAGTTGCTCTTGTTTCTTCATGAAGCTTCTCATAGCTTGTGCGCGCTTCTCGACGTCCATGTTTGTGCGCTCATGGAGAGGTAGTGGTAGGATGTCGAGCGCGGTGAGGGGCTCGAAACCATAGACGATCATGAATGGGACTCATCTTGGTTGTGAGTGCTTGGCTCGATTGTAGGCGAACTCGGCGTGCTGAATGCATTCCTCCCAATCCTTCAGGTTTTTCTTGATCAACACACGAAGGAGAGTTCCGAGGCTTCGGTTGACAACTTCGGTTTGGCCATCAGTTTGAGGATGTGATGCGGATGAAAAGAGGAGCTTGACGCCGAGCTTGGCCATGAGGGTCTTCCACAAGTAGCTCATAAATTTGACGTCGCGGTCGGAGACGATTGTCCTTGGCACACCGTGAAGACGGACGATTTCCCTGAAAACAGATTTGCAACATGTGAAGCATCGTCGGTCTTATGGCACGGTATGAAGTGTGCCATCTTGGAAAAACGATCCACAACAACAAATATAGAATCATGACCATGCTTAGATCTAGGCAATCCTAACACGAAATCCATGCTAATGTCGGACCAAGGTGTATGAGGAATAGGCAATGGCATATAAAGACCATAGGGATTAGCTTGCGACTTAGCTTGAACACATGTCGTGCATCGTTGAACGTAGCGCTCCACGTCACGCTTCAGCTTGGGCCAAAAGTAGTGATTGGAGAGCATGTCCAATGTCTGGTCGCGACCAAAGTGACCCATAAGGCCTCAACCATGAGATTCTTGGAGAAGCAAAAGTTGAAGCGACGACTTCGGGATGCTAGCTTGTTTTGTTTAAAAGGAAGCCCTTATGCAAATAGAAATCATCAACTCCCTTGTCAATGGAGCACTTTGCGAAAATGGTTCAAAGAACTGGTCGGAAGCAACAAAGATTTTATTTCCATCAAGAGACCCAACACGTGTGATTTCAAGTCGCGGTAAGAAGGCTTGTTATGTTCTGCCGAGACAATGCGTCCGCAACTACATTATCTTTGCCCTTCTTATACTTGACAAGGTACGGAAAAGACTCCATGACTGCAAACCCACTTAGCGTGTCTTGTGCTCAAGTAGCGTTGGCCCTATTGAGATATTTCAACGACTCATGGTTCGGAAATGTATGATAAATTCCTTGGGCCAAAAAGGGTAGTGTTGCCAAACCTTGCAAGGACACGAAACTAAGGCAAAAAGCTCTTTGTCATAAATTGGATATTTAAGGCGAAGTACCATCAAGTTATTTCGCTATGGTTAGGCTATAGGACGTCCGTTTGCATAAGGACTCCTCTAATGCCAACACCACTAGCATCACACTATCTCAAAAGTTTTTGTGAAATACGGTCAAGCAAGAAGAGGTGCTTCGGTGAGCCTCTTTTTAAGTGCATCAAAAGCTTTTTGTTGTGCTTTGCCCCACACGAAGGTGACATTCTTTTTGGTCAATTCATTAAGGAGCAAGCAATGGTTGAAAAGTCTTTCACAAAGCGACGATAGAAAACCGGCCAACCCATGAAAACTTCGGAGGTCACTCACATTGTTGGTATGGGCCAATCTCGTATGTCCTTTACCTAGGAACATCAACTTCAATTCCCTTCGAAGAAACGACAAATCCAAGAAAAATCAACTTGTCTTTAGCAAACGTGCACTTGGGAAGATTAGCATAAAGCTTTTCTGTTGAAGGATTTGCAAAACTTCCTTGACATGTGTTATATGGTCCTCAAGTGATTTGCTATAAACAAGAATATCATCAAATAGACAGCAACACTTTTTCCAAGGGAGAACGCAAGATGTGATTCATAGGGCGCATGAAGGGGATGGGGCCATTTGATAAACCAAAGGGCATAACCAACCATTCATAGAGAACAAGTTTGGTTCTTGAAGGCGGGTTTCCACTCATCACCTTCAGCCATGCATATTTGATGGTAACCACTACGAAGATTAATTTTCGAAAAAATAGTGGCTCCACACAACTCATCAAGCATGTCATCGAGACGTGGTATGGGATGTCGATAACGCACGGTGATAGCATTGATTGGACGGCAGTCCATGCATAACCGTAACGTATCATCCGTCTTGGAACAAGGATCACGTGGTTACGGCACTTGGACTAGTGCTAACTGGATCAAACCGTTGGAGATGAGTTGGTTGATTGACGTTCGAATCTCCTTTGTCTCCTCGGGTTCGTGCGGTAAGCGGCGCGGTTGGGAAGTGGTGCACCGGGGATGAGGTCGATGCGATGTTCAATGCCGCGAAGAGGAGGTAGTCCATGTGGAAGCTC